>OY982916.1:14958750-17438125 GCA_963891755.1 Pyrrhia umbra
GCGATATAATGGCCGTTCGCAATAGTTCTTGGACTAATTAGCCAGCATGTGTGACGATCGGCAGAGGTTTTATGAAAGACGGACGAGCGAGCGATAGCGAACGCGGATCTGAATATAAACTACTGCTTGAGTCTGCGAAAATAACCTACGTTGTCTACCTTACTGAGCGATGTTTAAGTTAAGCCACTATAAAAATAAAAATAAAAAAGTTAGGTCTAGGATTTCTAGCTAGATAAGGAATAACCGACTTCCTAAAAAAAGAGTTTTTGATAAAATGTTTATTTAATTACAATTCATTTTAATTAAAATGTTAAATTAATGGGATTAAAATTCGAATTCGCTGCTATAGGTAGCGCTTTGTCGTGCTCATATTACTTGTTTGTAGTTCAATATGTATATGCTATACCGTGTAAGACTTGCCTAATTCTGAGAAACAGAGAAGTTCGAAGTGAAACCGCAGGTAAAAATCACTTATTAAAACATTTGACTTTAATAAAATATTTCCCACGCTACAAACCGCGTCCGCTTCCGCGCCCTCTTTCTGCACCCAGCCACCTCACACATTTAAATAATTATGTAAAACTATCAACATTGTATATTCATTACATAAGCTATAGTTTTCACTTCACTGCGTATTGTTTTTAACATCGACAATTCTTACTGTACTTACTGTTATGTGGTTAATTATATAATAAAAAGTAATGGAAAACATGGGGCTATTGTTAAAAGCAGCCAGTTTACTTGATGCACTGTAAATGCCAAGACGTGGGTTCAATTGCATAACGTAGGAAAGTTTGTCTGTTAGTTTGTTTTTATGACTTAACACTAGAACGACTAGACTGATTCCTGTTTAACTTTCTTCGTCCTATTGTTTTGATGAATGCATAGTTACATTAGTATAGGTGGGGTATGTTCTATATGATAAAATTATCTCTCATAAGGTGCTTTATTAAGAGTTATCAGTTTTCCTGTGGAAAAAAAAATCAGACAAATATTCAAACAAAATAACATTAATAATATTAATGGGTATTTATGTAATGTATGTTTGCACTCAAGATACAGGCGAAATTCCTAGTTTGTGGCAACGTTTTATTTAAACAAAAAACAATAAAAATGTATATAGATAAATATATGTCCTTAAGACGACGCCATAATTATAATAAGCAGTTTAAAAGTTGTCAGCGGCAAATGAATGAACATATACACTGTCAAAATCATAATTCTCATTTTAACTTCGCCGCAGTCGGGTAAAAAGCGTAGTGTTATTCACTGACATTCTTTACATGGATTAATTTAATAAATTAACAACATAAATGTAAAGGAAACCGCCTCCTCCCAATTAGTATCTATTTTTGGATAATAATGATGATATTGTTAGATAGCAGGCAATAATCATAATATTTTCTTTAAGAAACTATTTTCTGTATCACCCTAATGATGTCGAGAATAGGCTGCAGACGATAACAAAAAGAAATAAAACATCATCCAGAATAGGCAGTACTAAAGATATTGGCCGCGATTCTCTTGACACCATCTAAATTAAATTTAGTCTATAGTTCTCTCTTTCCATCAACAAATATAAGAAAGGGATAGCAAACTTTTAACACCTGTCAAATTAGAAAAAAATAGTTTTCCATACAAATTTAAACATCACGATGTAACATCTCGACTAAATTAACAAACCTGTACGAACAAAATGTCATATGTCATTGAATTTGACAGCACTGAACTACTTGCTATCCTCTTCTTGTATTTCGCAATAGAAAGAGAGCATGATATTTTAAAGTTAGTTTAGTCGTGTGTAAGTCAGAATCGGCACCATTGTCAACAATTTTATTTGCTAAAAATTGAAACGGAAGAACTGTCATCCAAGTCCTGTCAAAATGGAGGATAAAATTAAATAATTTTGCTAGTATTTTAGGTTTTTCATATGAATATTTATGATATATGTTTACATAATTGTTTTATTTATGTATTGATACCATAACAAATATTAAAAGTATGCTAATTATTATTATTTATATCATGTTTTATGATATTCATAAAATATACATAATAATACATAAATAATATATTATAGTAGTAATGTAAATGATAAAAAGTTTGGCGCAACATGCTGTTATTCTAAAAAAAAATCAAATAAATCTCTTATAAATCAATCCTAATTACAAGCTGATGGAAAGCCCCCTAATTAATGTCTCAAGCACATGATCACACACCTCATGCACAATCCATTACCTCATAACTTCCAACAATTGTGTCACAACGCCATAACAGACGAGCAATGTAAAAATCCCAGCGGAATAAAACGCGAAAGTGACTTACGCTTTCTAAATTGTAGTGCGGTTTCTATTAACGACAATGAAGATTCCCACAGCCAATAAGAGTCTATGAGTTAGTTATGTGCGCCTGTCACACCGTAGCGTCGTTATTCAGTAATTAAGAACCCGTCGCAAAATATATTTTAGTTTTGTAATTAATACCATTGTGTGAGCTCCACATATGAGACATCGGTGTTAATGAAGTCATTTCAACTTTTTTTTTTCTGTGTATAGTTTATAGCATTTTGCATTGTTGTTCATATCGTTTGGCTTACAGGTTTTACTAACCTAACACGCTCGAACATCAGTTTACTTAAATCCGCCTGACAGCCTCTTTCATGGAATTGCAACAACGACTGCTATCGTGTAGGGCACACAGGTGTAACCACACAACATCTGACTTCGAAGTGCTTTGTGAAATTGTAAAAAAAACAGCAATATGCACCTTGTTGGTTTGGGCCGCAAGGCCCGCCTCTAGAGTCGAATCCGAGACTCCGTATCCACTTTTAATTGTCACCCCTAGACCAACGAGGCAGTACCCTGATCATGTTCTGCATTTTCAAAATTCAAGTAGCAAAGAACTCTAGTTCAGCCTAGGTATCCTTATTCGTCAATAAGGTAGTCTACTTCCATCCATACTATAAATTATAATTTCATAATTAGTCATATTTTTTGATTTTATGAATTTTATTTTACACCGAAAACTGATTTTCGATGTCCGCTTTATGTACATTAATTTCTGATTGATAACAAAGAACAAAGCCTTGTTCCAAATATCCCCAGCTCTCTCTATAGCATCGTAATAAATAGCATGCACGAAAGTGAGTTTGTTTGTTACACTGCAGAATTGATTTAGATAAGCTATGGAAATATAGATAGATCTGGGAAAGGTAGTAGAATAGTTTTTATCCTGGTACGTAAAGTAGTTTCCTCAGGACACCGGTGGAACCGTAAGAAAGAGCTTGTACCTATACACGGTGTTATTTAATTCACTGTTTTCACGAAAAGTATTACTCAGTCCATGACACAGAATTCTTGATAATTTATTCATCAAAATATATGTCTTTTAATAATTATAATTACCAAACCCGGACAACTCCGTTAATGACGTGTTTTTACGGAATGCCTATTTTTTAAGATTATTTTTAGTACTTAGTCATAGAAAGTCATTATCTGAGTATATATACTTTTCGGATAATACCGTGTATAGGTGAAAAAATAATGTTCCAAATATTGCTCAAACTAAAAGCAGACTACAGTGTAGACAATTTATAAATCAGAACGTTCAATTATTCTGAACCTATAATTTACCAAATGATACACGTGCTTCTCGAAATAGAAACCATTTAATGTTATATGAATGTTATGTTAGTTTCATGTTATTCTATATTTAGTACATTGTTGGTTATAAATAAACTTTTTTTTAAATAAATAAAATGAGAGTGTCTCTTAGTTATGTCCAAATAACAGCTTTTTACTAAATGCATACCTACATACACAATTTTGCTAAAATTTTTGGTTGTACGTCTGTTTCAACTTTGACCGATTTTTACGGGATTTACACTTAATTTATTTTTATAAAAACAATAATAGTTCCGTGCTATTTACTCTTAAGATTGAACAACACTAGTGACCCCGCGAAGAGCAAGGTAATGAAATTACTGTCTAACTACTAGAGCTTTACTATAAAACTTCATAAGTTATTAAGATTCCAGGAAATCCTGAAATTCCTTTTCAAGGTGAACAAAACAACAACGGAGTTTGCAAGGGTACGAATTGAAACTAGGTCAAGCAGGAACTTTTAGGGAAATAAATCTAATATTTCTAAAAATAAGAAAATCTTATCTGAAATCTGTATCGCAAAACCTTTAGAGAAAATCGTCATCTAGACAAATTAAAAAATCACACAGGTATATAGTCAAACCCACTTCATCCTATAAGCACAGGCACTGAATTCTTAGTAGAATATTTTATTCCCACTAAAGATATCCTTTCAAGTCTTATACCTAGTTGCACCAAAAATATTACAAGTTGAAAACAACCACTCACACCACCAATTAGTCCATTGAAATGTTACATTTTTTAGGCCTAACCTTGCGTTTGTTAGAGGACGCAATTTTATTTTTTTGATGTGTAGGGGGGGTCAGTGTAAAGCTAAAACCAAGTTTGTGGGGTCGCCACCCTTGTCCCCCGGCCGCCATCTTGAAAATAGGGGTTGAAATGGTTTTTACGATATATCTCTTAAACTATTAATTTAATAAAAAAAAATTGTTAGCATTTTTTGTTGCAAATTAAATTCTCTACAACTTTGGTCCAGAAACTTTTTGTCGTAGAACTATAAATAAAAAGTTATAAGCGAAAATTTTCAGAACCTTCAGGCCTTACTACCTGTTATTTCGTAGCGTTTCTTTATATTTTCTGAGAACATTTACCATAGAAATGTAAATATTTTTTTATACCATCAGAAAGTAGAGATTTCAACAAACAAAAAGACCACCGACTTTTTAAAAAAAAGTGATATTTTGACGCGAGAATTTTCGATTGAAAATTAGGGTGTTTTTTCGATATTAAGTCAAAATAAGGTTAAAAAATAATTATTTTAAATAAAATAAATTACAGTGTGTTTGGGACATAAAAAGGCAAGTTTTCACCAAATTTCGTGGAAAAAACAATAATTATTGTAAAAGATAAAAATTAAACTCCAAAAACTTGGTTTTTTGAATTTTTCACATAAATTTTGAGGTTATGTGAAAAAGTGTCAATACAAAAGTTGTAGGTCTTTTTATTACCTACAATTTTGCTATTTAACTTTTTTTCATAGGACTTGTAGTTTTGCCGGAAATTGAGATAAACCATTTTTTTAACTTTAACCCCCTCTCCCCCCACTTCCCGACCTCAGATCGCCCGTAATTTATTTTTCCTATCATTTTTATTATATTCTCCTCCTTTTCCAATGGGTTTCATCCTACTATTATTTTATTCACTTTTTACCGTTTTTAGAGGCTAAAAGCACTGGCCTATTACTTCGGAGCGCTGTAAAACCTTAGCTATTGACTTAATGAAAAATGTTTTACATAAAAGTTGTTCCTCGTAAAACGATCTACAAAAATGGTCTAATATAATTTTTTCGTAAAATGATAAAAAAAAGTTATATCGAAAAATATATTTTTTTTTCTGGAATTCTGAACATTTTCGCTTATAACTTTTTTATTTATAGTTCTATGACAAAAAGTTGCGAATCAAAGTTGTAGAGAATTTAATTTGCAACAAAAATGTCAAGATTTTTTTTAAATCGGATAAACAGTTTAGGAGATATATCGTGAAAACCTTTTCAACCCCTATTTTCAAGATGGCGGCCGGGGGACAAGGGTGGCGACCCCACAAACTTGGTTTTAGCTTTACACTGACCCCCCCCTACACATCAAAAAAATAAAATTGCGTCCTCTAAAAAACGCAACCCCAAATGTAACTTTTCAATGGACTAAATACCAAATAGCTGTTTCCGGCGTTTCATTTTACCATAAAACTTAACAAACAAATTAACTTTGAAATTAGGTAAAAACATATTTTAGGGGCTGATATTAAAACATATTTTTAGAAAAATAAAATTTTTCTTAATTCAAATTCTATTTTAAATAGTTACTGCACAGTGTGACAGTCAGCCGTAGCGTGCATTCCTCGTCTCGTAAGATGCCACTGCAAACATGCGAGCGAAGTGTATTCAGTAATCGCCGACAATTGTCTAGTAGGAAGAGATGGTTCTATTTATAAACTTACATAAACAGGCTAATAAGTTCTTTTCTGAGGTTGTTTACGGTCCAATTGATGTTGCATAAACAAGGCAGAGCTTTGTAATGTCACGGATACGAAATGGATTGTTTATGCCAAACCTATGCGTACCATATTTTTAGCTATCCATATATTTTAACAGACTACGAAAAAAGGAGGGGTTTGCAATTCGGCGGTTTTTTAGAGTGCCGAATTTGCCAGTGGAGTTGGTATCACTGTTGGTATTCGACAAATTCCGCGAGCAATACGATATCACTGTTTATTAAAGGCTTTTTTTGGAAACCAGTTTTTATTTGAACCAGAAGTTTCTAGCTAAAAGTGAATTCATATTTTTTGTTCCAGACGAGGGTATAACAAAGACATTCACGTGCGCTCGCCCACTGGTCGGTCAACACGTGTTCCTTCAGCTGGTTGGAGTAGAAGGCTCCCTGTCTCTATGTGAAGTTGAAGTGTTCACTACTGAAGGTACGTCTATGTATGAATGGGAGGTATTTTACTAAGAAACTTAGCAGAATTCTGAGGCGATGTATGGCTTTGAAGCTATATTAGCTCGTTGCCGGCCAGCAATTAGGATGGTACCCAAGAAAATGGCGGCATTGCCACGTTAGATGGCAGTGCTTAGCTCTTGTATAGACTTTCTTCTCCAACCACGTCTAAATGTCTTTATGTCTCTGTCAGAATTCTCGAACGACCGCTGCGCCCCGTCCGGAGCTCCAGCAGACATCGAACTAGCCGCGTTCTCCAGGAACTGCTACGAGTTTAACGTGGCCAAGGGAATGTCCTTCGATGACGCCAGGAAGCAATGCCAAACCCATGGAGGAGATCTTATTCATGGTTTTCAGGTAAAACCTTTTTGAATTGATACATACGGATTTTTTTTTAGATCTGTGATGAAGTTTGAATACTTTGTTTGCAGCCTGCGAAATAGATAGAACAAGTAGTCGAAATCATAATCTACTTCAATACTTTAATATCACTTATAGATATGCTTTCTTCCCTATCCATGAAGTACACACATCCCCGTTACATAGTCAGTTTAAAACGCAATATCACATTACCGCATTATCTACCGACAATCGGGTCCAATGCACTCGCGGCATTATACTAGTCTCGTCCCAAGGGAAATCAGTGACATATATTAAAGTGGAACTCTACAAAGTATATTCAACTGTCATCAATATGGATGCGTTTTCCTTTATTGTAAATCTCTAATCAGAAAGTGATTTGCATGACAATAGCCAACTACAATGCTGACGATAGAACTTGATGACTGTACTGGGCAAAAACAGTCTACACACCTTTGGTATCAAACGACTCTATTGTTAATTGTGGCTTATAGCTGCTAGTGCCGTACAAGTAGTAGTTACATACAAGCTTTGTGCTAAGTCAGATCAGTAAAACATTCAAACATACTACTTATATTTATTAAGTTAGGTAAGCTAAATCAAAACAGTGAAGAGTCGGACTTATTAGAAAAAGTTGCATACTAGCGCGGAGAATAAAAATCTCTTCAAGGACTAATAGGTATAATTTTGGTACTAGTCTTTACCTACTGACTAAAATAAGGACTAATAATTTTGTGAAATACACCGGTAGATAATAACGCTTAATCTGAGACCATAAAGCTGCTTTCAGACTACGCTATAATATAGATATAGCATAAATACTATAAAAAACAATATTGTGCAGCATACATAGCCAATAATATATAGAACAGTACAGTGTGAACGTGTCCATATTTAACAATGTTATAGTACTCGATATTGTTGTGCTATGAGCTATATATGCTACAATATTATAGCGAAGTCTGAAATCAGCTTTATGGTATCGAAGCTTAAGAAGTCCACATGCGCGTATATTTCAATATCTAGTCAGCCGCAAATTGCTGTGACCGAGTGCAAACTCTTCATGTACCTATATTAATATTAAGTACTAGCAATTTGCCCGCGACTTTGTCCGCGAGAGATTCGGATTTTCCTACACATTCCAGAAGTGTCGCAGTATAGCATTATAAACATTATTTATGGACGGCCAGTTTTACCACCTCCAGAAAAAATATAATTTTCCATATAATTGCAAACAAAAAATGTCCCAATAATGTGAATAATTATGTCTGTTAGATAATTAATTTACAAAGGTAACGAAACTGAAAACTACCTAAGAGTTTTTTTTAATACCTATGCATAACCTCTCTCCCTGCAGGAACAGTTCAAGACGCATAAGGCTCTATAGTTATTTTTCTTATATTTGTAATATTGTAAATACCAAACTCCATCTGTCTCTCTGTCCATCTGTCTATAATACCTTCATGGGAAAACGGCTGAATTAAATGAGATGAATTTGGTATAGATATAAACTGAAGCCTGAGGAAGCACATAGAGGTTTTTATCCGGGTATCTGTAAAGTAGACTCACAGACACAATCAACCGCCCACCTACATTTTTGATTTCAAAGTTTCAAGCAAAAAGACAGAAAGGAATTGGAGGGTATTTTGGGCAGTTCGGGCCTCCGAACTGGAGTATTGACAATCGGAAGACTGTACTGATTTCATACGACAGCGGAGTGACCTTAAGAGGTCCAGATGGGCTTCAGCTTGTGTGCAGATGGTCATTATGAGAGCTTCTCTCTAAATAATTATATGCGGAGATTGAGGGGCTCGTAGCTAGTTAATAGCCATGCAAATCGATAAGTGACCGTTTTCTAAACAGACTCATCCGTGCCTAGGAGAACACGTAAAGCTGTCAGTTGTGCGCCTGATCTTTGATTGGGGATAATTTCATTTTAGTGACGTTTTGTAGCTATATCATTCAATGCGTCACTGGGTATCATGAGGGAGTTGGAATGCAAACTCTTTCAAGACCAGCACGAAGTTTAAAACAATATTAAACAACAGATTTTGGCTAGAATACCAGCCGCTATAAGGGAGTTAAAGACAGCTGTGTTATATAAATGGCAAGATATCCCTCAAAAAGGTATTGAAGACATCATTGATGGATTAACAAATAGAAGAACCCCGTGAGGTAATTATACTCGTTACGAAAAGCGGGAAAAGTTAGGTGAACATTTGTTATTTTTTTAAATACCAGTGTGTCTAAACATTAAAACAGGCGGTTGACGACGACGAACGACGAAAAAAAAGTAGATGGCCAAACTGCACCTTTTCAACAGTAACTTAGTGTAAGACACCGATAAGTAGAGCGATGTTTTAGCAGAAAATAAAATTAATTTTCTCTTTGAAGTGCTTTGTAAGCCGGTTGTATTTTTTGTGAAAAGTTTTTTTCTGATTTCATCGCATGCATTGAACCTTCAAATTCGCATGAATATTATACGGACACAGGTCCGGTCAATATAATCTGGAAAGATTGTTTACTTTTTTAGGTACTTATATAACTGCATAATGATAATTGGAATACCATCATTACTCTATCGAACGTCTTCGAAAAAATTACGTGAGATACAATTTACATCAAAATGAAGGGTACAACGGCGGTCTTATCGCTAACAGCTTAGTTATTTTAAGCGCAAACGGAAAGCGCGACATTATTTTCGGCCTATTTATTGTTCCACTACAGGCCTTATTTTACAGTGATTTTTCGAGGCGGAAGGAAATGCACATATTAGTATAGTAGCCAGTAGCCACATAGGCAAATATATTTTCGAGCCGTTTGTGGTTGAAACAGACTGTACCCACTTTATTTTAAAAGATCAGGGTGTCCACTCCAAATGCCAAAACAAACCCCGACTTTCCCTGAACACTCTACCACATTTCCCTGACATAATATGGTCGTCTTATAAGACAAATTTGTAATATCTCATTTTAAACCTGATAATGATATCTTATATGTCTTAGAGTTAAGAACCCTAAACAGGAAGCTAAAATACCAGAGAAATGTAAATCATAGCGCGAGCGAAGCGAGCGCGAATTTTTTTAGAAATATGAGGAACATAAAGCTTAGGAATCATATTTTTATTTCAAGAATTCCTTCTTCTTCCTTTTCCATGAATTTTGACTAATATGATATTTTTTCCCTGACAATCCCTGACTTTCCTTGACCACTTATTGCTTTCCTGACTTTTCCCTGATTTTCCACCTAGTGAAAATCCTGGATTTAGAGAAGCGGCTTATTAACACTTCCCGTGACCCAAAGGCTGCTTTTATCTTGGCTAAAGACTAAGCATTGCCATCCAACGTGGCAATTCTGTCAGCTTCTTATTTTTTTGATGCCATATTTTAGTTACATTTCATTTTATTAGAATTTGTAGTTTCTATTTTCAAGTTTCGTATTGTAAATAGTGTAAATACTTATGACTTGAAAGCGCTTACTTTTATCAAATTCGTAACCAGAATTCTTGGAACAGTTTCTTATGTTTTTTTTTTATTTTTAAAGTGAAAAAAGATTGTGAAATCAACCAAAAAAAGATAAATAAAATTTACCAGACGCAAAAAAACAATACTATGCGGGATTTGAACGCAATGCATTCGATTCGTATGGTTGTTTATACGTACTACACTGTTCGTTGACATTTTAGTTGAAATTGACGTTCTATTTCATAAATTCTACTAATCTACTATTCTACCAATGACTTTCGTGAGGATAAGTACATTGTTATCATTTAAGATAAAAGATATATGTAATTAAGTTAGCCAAAAAACTTATTTGTACACTGGTTCGGTAGAATATATGATATTATATAATACTATCAACACCTTTTGTACTATATTCTAACAATTCTGTCGTGTTTTCATTTTCAATTACTGCTTATCTTCTTTAGGAATAAGCGTGATGATTTTTACGTCGACGATTGTAAAAATAGCAGAAATGCATAATTACTAAAAATTTATAGGCCATCCCATTACAAAATGATTTACTATGCCTTACTGCTCATTCCCTATAATATTTAGCGTGATGATTTATAGCCTAAAGCCTGACCCGGTCTATAACTAAGATTTTTGGTGAATTTCAAGTAATTCTGTTCAGTCGTTTTGGCGTGAAGCTCAAACAGATAAACACACAAACAGACAAACAGACAAAAATTCTAAAAATCATATTTTTGGATTCAGCATCGTTTACTGATCACACAGAGACCACTTTAAAAAAAATATATTCAATGTACAGATTTTCTACCATTACAATTTTATTATATGTATAGACTATCTGCCATTGTTCGTATATCGGACATTACAGATTGTACGTCAGACGCTTTCATTTCAACTTTATCGCGGTGATACAGGCGGCACATGAATATATGCAATATTGCTATTTGCTCACGACTTTTAATTGTAACGCAGTATAAATAGACTTTCGATTCAGTAGGTAATACATTTATGGATCCGCGTGGGTGGTGGGACATAAATTAATGTTGCATCTGAAATTATTGCATAAATAAGATATATACATTTTTTTGTATAAAGTGTCGAAGTTTTCATCAGTTAAATCTCAAAAATATTTTCAATAATAAAATATTCGAAAAAAAAAGAAAAACAATGTTTTGAGTAATCCACAAAGGTTTCCAATACCAGGCTGTTTCTCTGCCGCACTATTCATTCGTGGTCTGAAGAAATGATTAGACATTAAGATGCAACCTTTGAACATTCACACAAAAGCATCACAAAAGAAGACTTTAACAGAATTGTACTTTTTCTTTCCATGCATGGAATTAATCTTGTATGAAATATCAGTAGATGCGTGTGTTGTCGTTAGTCACAGTTATTTTCGGTTATAAACCGTTTTCTACTATTCTCTGGTCATACCAAAACAAGGGCTGTTTAATAACATTTTGTGCTAATGGAAAGTTCACTTTGATTGTCTGACGCCGAAAGTAAGTACGTCATAAGAAATGTAGGTCTTTAGAATTTAAAATGTTTTTGTAGGGCTCATAGAGAATTAAGGTATATTGTGTGAGTTGAAATGTTTGACGAAAGGGTTAAAAATACAACTTCTTCCGTGTTCTTTAATGAACCATAAATAAATTATCCTTATTCAAGATATTTTAAGTGCGAGCCTGTTTTGACAATTACGCAAGCCTAAATTGGCCAATCTTGTATTACGTCTGTTTATTAAATGAAAATTCTGATCTTTATTTTATTCTTTGTATCAGGGTGCAACAGCGAGTTTCTTAATTCAAGAGTTGGAGCGAAGGAAACCACAGCTGAAGACCCAGTTGGTTTGGATCGGTGCCCAGAAAGAACCAGGACTTACTTCCAGGACTTGGAAATGGGTTGACGGTAAGCTACAGCTATTGATTATAGTTTATTAGCACAGGTAAAATCGTCGTGTGTTACTCCAAATTGTTAAGCAGAGGTATTCATTCCACTCCCATACTATACCAGTTACGGTTAAATCCCATGACAAAAGGGGCTTATTGCGGGTCGAGTTGGTAAGACTCGTTAGCAGATTTCCTGGCTTCTGACTACCCGTAATGTCTGTCATCAGTGACAAATGACTGTAACATTTTTATTGTGTGTACATGAATTATAAATAAATAAATAACAACAAAAGCTTAACGTGCTTTTCGAGGCACGGAGGAGTCTCGGTATGACATAGGTCACCCATCCATGACCGACCGTTTCCAGCGCAGCTAAACCTTTGATCGTTAACCCGTGCGGCTGTTACTTAGCTACGAGCTCCTCTACAACATTATATCATCTTTCTTTTCCATAAATACAACATTATTATTACTAGTTAATTTGGTAAAAGTCCCAATTTGCTAACCAGTTATACACTATTTCTTTTTACTCTTCAGGTGAGCTTGTATCTAAACCAACGTGGGGCAAAGACCAGCCGAACAACTACAACGGTGAACAGAATTGCGTGGTGCTGGACGGAGGCCGCGCGTGGCTGTGGAATGACGTCGGTTGCAACCTCGACTACCTGCACTGGATCTGCCAGTACCGTGAGTGTCATACATAGGTACATATCGTTTTCTAATGGTTGCAAGCGACTGTGCTGCGCGAAGGTATGTTGCGATTTTCTTTTGATCATTGTGTAAAATAACTTCAAAATTTTTGATGCATTGTGTACTCTCTAAGTGTCTTTCGGAATATAGCGCAAACAAGTTGTATGTTAAAATATAAATAAGCATAACTAAAAGTCCTTTGCCTTACCTTTTATATTTTTTAAGACTGATTCTATTACGATACCCATATTAGAGCGTATGGCCGCTACGCAAGACCTTGGTGACTTAGGAAATGTAAAAAGGAAACAAGGAGGTTGCAACTCTGGGAGAAAAATGTACAGCTTGGCAAAAAAGAGTAGAAATTAATAGGGGCGCCACTTTACCGTTCGTGTGGCAGCCCGCTGCGACCGTATAGCGTACCATCCTATCGTCTTGATACTGAGCTGTATTTTTATAAGTAATTAAAATCAGTAAGTATCATAAAATGTAATAACAATGTATTCACGTCATGTAACTGAATACAAATTACTTACAAGCACTAATAATGCAGCAAAGCACTCCTGTGTTTTCAATTTTTTTTTGGGGTAAAAAAAAGGCGTATGAATATAGCATTATTATAATTGATTTCAATAAATCTTCCTCTAAATATTCCACGCCCGCCACATCCATGTCTTGGCTAGAGCTAGCCATAAACTCATCTGAGTCACACTCAGATTCAAAGGCACTGCGCTATCATGTTGGAGATTGATTCCTAAACGTTTTATGTCCAAGTACGAGCCCTCTCATAAATTCATAATACTCCTTTTCTATTTTGTTAACATGCTGGCATGAATTCTTTTGAACTCCTACTCGGTTATAGATTGAAATGCACGTTCGGTGCTTCCTACAAAGATAAAAAAAATTATTAAACCTCTATCAATATTAAACGTAAAAAGTTTACGGTACCTATCTATTTTGTTTTTGTGATTTTTAAATGCTAGTTATAACAAGTATTATATTATCTTGTGATCACACTCATAGATAAAGTTATGTAGAAATCGAATTTACATATTGCAGAGTATCAAGGCTCAAGCCACTCAAGTATCAATAGTAATCTAGTCGCGCTATACCAAAGTGTCAAAGACAAAACGTAAACATAACCTATATGCTCGATGTTTATTGTTCAAAATTTCCTTTATTTCGTATTCAAGCAATTCAAAACCAAATAGAGATCATAAATTAACACTTGATACAACTAAATACAACAAAACAAGCTCTTACATACCTGTCATAATGGCGGTACTTTGGTAAATATCGTCGAGATCGGAAAGAAGAGTTTAAGCCTCATGTTCGACTAGATATCGCATATAAACATTATAAATTGTTTCCTTGCTAGTACTCCGAATGGTTTTATTTATTATAACGTGGTTTTATTAACGTTTTGATGGTCGAAATAAAAAAATAAGTAACTCGCGAGCTTTGTTTACATCGAACGACACAGAACCACAGAGTATATAAACAGAACGACATTAATTGCCAGGGGCTGCCAGCAATAAAAAGAATTAGTTCCGTTTCTAGACTTTTTTGCCAAGCTGTATTTATAAATCCGAGTGCAAAAAAGCAATAATTACTTTAGAAGCTGGTTGAAACAAAAAGAAAGCTTTGCCAGCCGTTACTGAGAAATAGCTAATATTTTAAGAGAAAAATATTTATTTATTGCTTCGCTTCTCGTGAACTAAAATTGCCACGTCGCTCGGTCAATGAGAAAAATGGCTAACCATTCAAGTAATTTCATTGGTGTGATTTCTAAACATTAACATTCATAAAAGCGAATTCCTTTAAATATTCTTGCTACAAGCAGTCATTACACATAATTTACATACACAAAGCGTAATTGCAATTATTATTGAAATTGCCTACTTATCCTGTGGTTTTTTATGTAATACGGATACAAGTGTCATATCAGCTTAAAAGTCTTGCAAAAATTAATAAAAAAATCTACTGATTTTATGCCTATAAAGAGCTGCGGGGTACAGAGGGAAACTCGTCAATGGGGTAGAATAATCCCCATTTAGCGGCGATTCCTAAAAATGCATTTGGTTTTAGAAAAAAGAACAGGTATTAAAAAAAGTGTTAAAATTTATAAAACTACTGCTTTTATGAATACATAGTTCAACTGCGTATTTCGTCTCTTTTTAGGGTTCCATTACTTGACTCGTCTTTATAGTATTCAAGTCTGTCTCCGACTCTGTAATTTCTCTCAAAACCTTCTTGACATATATAATGGTGGGCGGTCATGCCTGCTTTCCAAGTTCAAAATCACGTCGTTATGAAAAGAGTAAAGTTTACACACAAAATATTTTTTGATTCATGTGCATCCAAGTTTGAATGCAAGCTGTCCCACCACACGAGCGGAAAATACTCGCGTGGCCTTCGCAATCTCATCATAGAGTAAAAACTGATTGCTTTGACACGTTCTGACTCTTTTTGCAAGGACACAGTTAGTGCACTCAGACCGATCCTAGAAATTAAGGTTTCAGGCAACAGCAAATATTCGTTTACATACGAGCACGAGTTGTAAAGTTAACACACGCCGCGCCGTATGAATTATGATAGACCTGAAGTACATATGTATAACGTAAATTTCATACTTTAGTAGAGGTCACAGCGGTTTTAATTACGCACGTGTAGAGTGTGCTTTTACCTCTAAAACAGTTAAATGCTACTGATGAAATGCAAAAGTTTGTTAGGATATATGTTTGTTACTCTTTCACTCAAAACTACTTCTATCGTCGTTTATTAGGGATCCGTAATCAACGAGCAGCAAATAGTATCGTCATCTCCGTCTGTCTGTCTGCCTGCCTGTCTGTTCCTCCCCAGTATAGCATAGAAGTTCTTTTGTACTAAAAAAACTATAATCTGGTGCGGATATGCATGAATATTCATCACTCCGACAAAGCGGAAAATAAAATTTTTAAAAGTATTTTTAGAGTACCTCCCATGTAAGCTTGCGAAGTCTATTTTGGGTTTTAGGAATCCGTTTGCGAAATATGAAGCTTTAAAGTTTTTTGTTAGAGAGAAAAGCAAGTCCCTCTAACTTCTAAAAGGGTGAGTGGATATGTGAAAATGGATATGTACATTTTTTGGTATTCCATTTTATCAAATTGTCAATGAACTTAAATGTATTACGGAACACTTTCTACAATACACTGCGCATAACTGCGCCCGACATGCACTTGGCCGTTATTTGCCGAAAACTATAAAGTGGACAAGTGAAATGGACTCAAAAACAGAATTATTTTTTATTTGGGAATTCCTCTGAAAGAAATAGAATCATATTTCAGAATGCATCTATCTGCAGTTTGTTTGAAAAAAAACATGGTATTTGAACTTGAAAATCAAATAGGTACGTCGTCCGTATTTGATTTTCAAGTTCAAACTAAACTCAAAATCAAAGGACGGTGCAAATACCGTTGTTCAAAATAGCGAAACAATTTTTTGAACTTTCTGTCATACATTCCACACTCTGTTCTAAAATCTGAATATACGTCAAATTCTAATATTGTATGTGATTCTCTTTGTACCTTAACATAACCCTTTCTATACAGTCGTTTAAAAAAAACAAGGAAAATAAAATATCAATAGTGTTTTGTTGTCGACCGATGGCGCGGTCGGTGCGTGGATGTCGGATGGGGATCGGGGATCGTGGATGGGGTCACTATCTATGTCATAGCGAGACTAGTGTGTGCTTCGGAAAACACGTTAAGTTGTTGATCCCGGTTGTTATTTGTAAATCTTTGACAGTCAATCGGGTAGTCAGAAGCCAAAAAGTCCAACAACCAGTCTTACCAAGGGGTATCGTGTTACCCAGTATCTGGAAGGTTGATAAAAAGCATGTAAAACTGGTACTTAGCTGCTTCCGGTTTGATGACATATTTTTTGTTCATAAAATACTTTTTATGAACACAAAATATGTCATCAAACCGGGATTTATTTCCTTTATTGGCTTGCAAACTTTTAAACTTTGTATTCATACATGAATACATGAATTATTATTATAATATTTATATTGTTATATTTATATTATTATTTGTTAATGTTATTATTATTTTTTTGACATTGACCCTATTACCAAAAATATACATAAACTTGTGATATTTTAGTCTTCAGACAATCTATATATGAACTATATGGAAGAATTGTCAATATTATACCTTATTCGACATCATCATTATCTAACTTATAACATGAATTTGACTTTTATGAAAAAAATAGAGTAGTGAAGCGTGGACCTAGTTGCAACTAGCGCTAATAACTTCTGTCCTATAGTTAGGCAAAGGACTATTCTCACACAGAGAAGGCACTAACATAAATCACCTTGCTTGTTCACGGACAATTAAGATTTCAGACGTTCGTCATATTCAAGATAAACTAACAAAGTGCCTAAATGAACACTACGACTACACAAGTCACGTCATGAAATAAAAATCAATCGATCAGTCTGGTCTCAAAGTGCGCAACCAATACCGCTTCAGCTCAATCGAGCGTCTACGTCGTATTGCCGCGGTATTGCCGCTAGGGAGCGTTGCATGTATATGGCTATGGTTACGGGACAATTACTGATTGCACAGTGACTTGTTCAAACCACCAATATTGATGTAAAGTTTGTTATTGTATATGTACCTATGTCTATGCCTGTAGGTATTCATTGCTAGCGCGTATCCTAACTAATATTTATAAATGTAAAAGTGAGTTTGTTTGATATGCTTTCACGGTTTCACGGCTTTACCGATATGGATGAAATTTATTACGAGGATTGATGGGAACCAAGAGACGATCATGGGCTTTTTATACGGGTGCGTTAATTAATTCCTTCGGGACGCGGGTGAAACCAATATTTATGATCATAAGTGTTAGATAGTACTCGCAGCCGGCGCACTAAATAAATGTATAGATAGAATATATCGGGATTGGCCGGCTTTGTACGTTTTGTAGTGTCTGTCTATCGGTATCGGATAAATACAGCTTATGTATATACTACGTTATTTCAACTATAGCCCATATTGCGAATATTTATTGCAAAAAATTATGTTTTTTTTAAGCATTTTAAATAACTTGCGCCACTTACAGCGTTTTATTTACTAATTCTATGTTCAGTGTATGCGATTGTGACTATGGTACACTACCACTAAATATATATAGATTTTTTTTGTGACTAACCTGGCAAGTTTAAAGTTCAAACAAGTCATAATACGCGAATATATCTTCTGCAGTGCCGCCCTCTTGTGGAAGTCCAGATAAACTACTGAACACAACGATCGAAGGGAACAACTACCAGGTGGGGGCTTCGATTGCCTACCGGTGCCCAGAGGGACACATGCTACTGGGAGACAAGACTAGGGAGTGCAAGAAGGATGGCTTCTGGTCTGGCAGCCCTCCAAGCTGTAAATGTAAGTTAATGACACTTTTACCTACAGTAATTCTGTGCTGATACCGCCAATCTGCCAATCCACCAATCAACTATTTAATTACGGAAAGTCCAAAAAAAAAATTTTTGCAGTTAATTCAAAATAATATGTAAATTGGTTTTTCAGCGAAGTTGGTTCTTGGAATATTGGTTATTTGTGTCCTACTACTTAATTAGATTGGACAGCCATTATTTTGGGACTGCATCCGTACCGAAATAATGGCACTCCAATCTAATTAAGACCCTTTTTTCATGATTATCTGTAAATGTTAATTTAATAAATAGCAATGAATTTTGAGGAGAAAAGGTGCGAGTAATCTGTTAGTTCCGATATTATGAATCGATTACTTCCATTAAAGACTATTAAAAATACAAAGTATGTTTTCCGCCGACCGTCGCGCTCCAGAGTGCACCAGAGAGCATTTTACTTTACGTTAGGGAATTGGTCTCTTACGTTATATCAGGTCGTACGGATTGTTTGTGACGGCTCATTCAACGCGTTTATCGACATAAATATTATCTGGCACTCAATACGACGCAACTCTACTATAGATAAAGTAACTTACGTTGTAATGAGCAACATGAAAGAGTTTCCACTTAGTAAAATTATGAAGTCGGTTAAAAATGTATGCTTGTGTATTTAAGTTGACTGTTATCGAATGGTTGACCTTAATTTTTTTTTTTATATGTGATCAAAACTTTTCTATGAGTTTTGACTTTTTAATTGAAACGTTAATAAATTCTACAGATGTGAACTGCGGTGGACTAACACCAATCCAGGACGGAGATGTTACTCTGGTCGATGGCAAGACAACTCACGGAGCCAAGGCGATATACTCTTGCCGAGAGAACTACACTCTGGTAGGAGAGCCAGAACGCACATGCGCTGACGAAGGCATTTGGAGCGGAGAAGCTCCTAAATGTTTGTTCGACTGGTGTCCTGAACCACCACCAGTCACAGGAGCTATTGTTACCGTTGATGATCACAAGGCTGGATCTCTGGCCACTTATACCTGCCAGAATGGATTCATACTTTTTGGATCACCGGTAAGTCAAAAAAAATACTATTTAGCTGTCTTCACATATTTTGAGATCGTTTTTGTTTTGCCTAACGGTATTGTCGCGACGAAGTTCTTGTAACAAAGAAAGAACAGATTTAGATGAATTGAGAACCTCATGTTTTTTTGTAATAGGTAAAAAAGTTTGCTTACGAATCCAGTGTGGTAACTCGGCAACTTTGCACATTTTAGGGTGCCGTAGTTGAACTGGAACCCTTATAGTTTTACCATGTCCGTCTATCTGTCTATCCGCAGCATAGCTCAGAGGTTCTTGGTACTAGAAAGCTGAAATTTAGTGTAGATATGTATATTAATCACGCCGACAAAGTGGTAAAATAAAATATTGAATTTTTTTTAGGGTAGCTCCCAAACATGTAAAGTAGGGATGAATATTTTTTTTCTCGCGTATCCATTCGTATGGGGTATCGTTAGAGAGGTCTTTCAAAAATATTATGGGTATCTGAGTGAGCCATTTGCGAAAAATCTAGCTTTTAAGTCCAAACTTTTGAATGGCTGTCCCTAGAAATATGAAAAAATCACAGACGTAGCAAATGTAATGAACTTACAAGAAAACTCATCACGGCTAAGTAGGCTTGACCGGTTACAAAGTTATAGTCGACAAACAAAAACCTACTACGGAACCCTAATGCGCGTGGTCCGACACGCACTTGGCCGGTTTCTATATTTATATGTGTTAGTTCAACAGCGACAAACTCAATATCCTAAAATGAATTTAAAACGGGCAACTGGTTAAGCGCTGGTAGTTCCTGTTTTCTCGTTCTAAAAAAAGACGTACGAATAAAATTCAGTTGCAATTCGCAAGACTGACAGAAATGTAATCAATCCCGGCAGTTCCAATAGGCTTGCCTAGTTCCATGGCAACATAATCTAGGCCCAAACGTGACCTACATGGGAGTCAGTAGCATCTGTAACAGGTATACCTACTATTACATCACATTCAGATTACGCCATGATGGCATAATAGTTGAAGAGCCAACTTTGCGAAGTAAGTTTTTGGAGTATGTGAATTTGAAACCCTGAAGACTTTTTAGGGTTCCGTAGTCCGACAAGGAACCCTTAAAGTTTCGCTATGTCCGTCTGTCTGTCTGTCTGTCTGTCCGCGGCATAGCTCCGAGGTTCTTGATACTAGAAAGCTGAAATTTGATATGGATATGTATATTGATCACGCCGAGAAAGTGGTAAAATAAAATATTGAAAAATATTTTTTTTTAGGGTAGCTCCCAAACACGTAAAATGGGGATGATTTTTTTTTCTCGCGTAACCCCTCCGTGTGGGGTATCGTTAGATAGGTCTTTCAAAAATATTATGGGTGAGTGAAGACCATTTTTTGGTTAAGCGAGCCATTTGCGCAATATCTAGCTTTTCAGTGCAAATTTTTGTTCGATACGAGTTACCCCCCCTCTAACTTTTGAATGGCTGTACCTAGAAATGTGAAAAAAATCACAGACGTAGTACATGTAATGAACTTACAAGGAAAACTATCACGGTTCAGTAGGCTTAACCGGTTCCAGAGTTATAGTCGACTAACTAACTCCTACTACGGAACCCTACTGCGCGTGGCCCGACACGCACTTGGCCGGTTTTTCAAAATTTTATGAAAATCTTATCTCTCTATTTTCTAATCATGTCTTGTAAGATTCTTATTCTTATTATCGTTTGGGCTACAGGTTTACTAACCTAACAAGTAAACCAAGCAACCATCTAATGTCAGAGTTATCTCAAATCCACCGCTGAGCGAATATAATTAGTTGCTAAGGAAAACATAAAAAATCCTCAATACGTGTAAAGCACATATTACATGTAAAGCATTCTGCAGAGTACGCAGTATGAATGCCACCGATATTTAATTTAAATTAATAATTTTATTGTTTACAATAAATTTTATTGAGGAGCTCGTGGCTAAGTAACAGCCGCACGATTCGACCGATCAAAGGTTAAGCTGCGCTTGGCGCGGTCGGTCCGTGGATGGGTGACCATCTATGTTATACCGAAACTCCTCCGTGCCTCGGAAAGCACGTTAAGCAGTTGGTCCCGGCTGTCATTTGTAGTTCTTTGACAGTCGTTACGGGTGGTCAGAAGCCAAAAAGTCTGACAACCAGTCTTAATAAGGGGTATCGTGTTACCCGGTAACTGGGTTGTGGAGGTCAGATAGTCAATCGCTCCATGTAAAACACTGGTACTCAGCTCCATCTGGTTTAGACTGGAAGCCGAGCCCAAAATAGTTGGGAAAAGGCTAGGCAGATTATGGCAGATGATGATGTAAATAATTTTATTTATCGTTCTATTCCTTACTAATATTATAAAACCGAAAGTAACCCTGTCTGTTACGCTTTTACGACTGGAAGGCTTTATATTGATGGAATTTCGTATAGTAGTTTGAACACTCCGGCAGTGGGCCTAGTTGCTTGCGGTCGTATTTTGCTTGAACTTGCAGTCGATTTTTAAACGTATACCAGTGTTTCTCAAGTTGCTACTAACATTACTCATCGATTTTTACATAATGGACGTGCAGCATAAGTGTGGTGCTTGTGATGATCCACTGACGGACGGAATACAATGCACAATATGCAATCAGGAGTTGCACTTCCAATGTGCTGGGATCACTGAAGCTGGTTACCGGAAGCTGGGTGACAGAAAACTAACTTGGCGCTGTATTAAATGTAAACAGATGGGCGTTACTCATACATCTAGCTCTCCGAGGTCGCCACGGGTAGAGCCTGAATCTACTGTTTTGTTAGAAATAAGGACTTTGGCTGCCAAGCTTACTCCATTAGAAGGACTGAAGGATGAAATCGTGGCACTTAGAACTGAATTTGCTGATTTGAAGTCCTCTCTTAACCAACAATTTAGTGAAATGGTCAAGGAATTTGGCCAAAAAATTAGCAATATGGAGCAGCGTATTATCCAAGTTGAAAAAGTCCAAGGTCAGGTAGACCAACTACAGGTTCGTTTAGATAAAATGGAAGAAGAATCTGATAATAAGGATCAGTGGTCTAGGATGAACAACGTGGAAGTGAAGGGGTTAACTCAAACAAATAATGAGAACTTGTTTGAGATCGTATCTCACATAGCTGCTAAAATTAACTATCCAATCTCCAAAAGTCAGATAAATTTTATAACTAGAGTGCCTACGCGTGAAAAAGACCATACTAAGCCGGTCATAGTCTGTTTCTGCAATCGGTATACAAAGGAAGACTTTATTGCTGCAGCTAGGTATCAATTTAAATCTTCCCCTTTAACTGCAAATCAACTTGGATTAACCGGCAACCAAAGAATTTTTATCAATGACCACCTAACCATGAAAAATAAGATACTGCTGTCTAAAACAAAGAAAATGGCATCTGAGATGAATTTTCAATATGTGTGGGTCAAACATGCGAAAATACACGTGAGAAAATCGGACACCTCCCCAATTATAATGGTGAAATCAGAAAAAGATCTAACAAAAATTGTGTAAAAACCTTAAGTGTATTTTTTTACTATTTTGGCAAACATCTGTTTACATTAATTAATTATTTAAACAACCGTTTCGGTATGCAGTTTGAGAACCGCATACAGCAGTGTGCTACTTGCGTTTTTCTAATCATTCTGTGTCTTTGCACGGTGCATCAACGTAAGTCAGTTCATTATGAATTTTATATTTCTCCGTGGAATATTGATAATTGCGACCTTATATGCTTGACATTGCGTTCCTCTATTGTATGGCGAGTAATGCGTGTTACGTCTTTATGTCACTGTTTACTATCATATTGTTGGCGCTCGTCACCTTTTGTTCCTATTCATAAGTCATTAGACGAGTGGTTCTCAATATCATTTTGTGTCAATTACTGTGTCATTCCGTGTTTACCAGATTATTTTAAATTATTGCCTTCTACCTACTTGGTGTGGTGTTTAGAAACGAACTCGGTGCAAATTTTAATGCATAATGTAATTAATATTAATAATTGTTATAAGTGTTTACCTGATGTTGCAATTGTTGATTTTCGACATGGCTAATCTTAACATATACTACCAAAATGTACGTGGTCTGCGAACGAAAACGAACAATATTTTTCGTAATATTTGTATTAATACATATGATGTTATTGTCTTTACGGAGACATGGTTAGCGGATGATATCAATAGTGGTGAACTGTTTGATAGTCGGTATTTAGTGTTCAGGCGTGATCGTGACTATAACCGTACTGCTCAGAAGCGAGGAGGAGGTGTTTTGATCGCGGTAAAAAGTGAGCTTACGGTAATCGAGCGGCAGGATTGGCGTAGTTCTGCTGAAGATATTTGGATTACGCTAACTCTAAAGCAATCTCGACCAGCGGTATGTTATAATTTACACATTTGTACCCTATATCTCTGCAAAGAGAATCTTGGTCACTCTTATACCACCCAGTTAAATAATTTTGCAGTTAATCTGAATCGGTTGATTCTAATTCACCCGTTAGATAAATTTATTATATTGGGCGACTTTAATTTTGGCGGGGCGGTGGAATGGTGTAATACTGATAACAGTGAGTTGATTCCACGAAATGTTTCATGCCATCATTTAATTGATTTCTTTGACGGGGTTACTACCTGTAACCTGTCTCAGTATAATGGTAATAGAAACTCGAATGGGCGGTTACTGGACTTAGTTTTTTCTAACGATTCTGTGAGTGTCACCGAGTGTCTTGATCCTCTAGCACTTCCAGTAGACGTACACCATAAACCACTGACCGTTCGTGCCGATTTTGTCAAAATTCATACATTGACCATTAAAATGTCCAAACGTTACATATTTTCTAAGGGTGATTATGCAAGTATTACATCGGAACTAGATAAAATAAATTGGCCTGAGATTCTTTCGGACGAGTCATTGGATAACGCTGTTTCGCTTTTTTACAGAAAAATTTATGAACTCAGAGATAAATATATTCCTGTAAAATCGGTAAAACGATCCTCACATCCGCCTTGGTATAACTCAGCCTTGGTCAAAATACTAAGAGAAAAATATAAGCATCACCGAAAGTATAAGACATATGGTAACATTAGTGATTATCACTCTTTTTCCCTTTTACGTAGCAGAGCTATTGAATTAGAAAAAACATGTTTTAATACGTATATGGATAAAATAGAATCGTCGATTATTAAAAATCCAAAAACCTTTTGGTCTTATGTGAAGAGTAAACGAAAAACGGGTGTGTTTCCTAATGTAATGTATTACGGTGATGTGTGTGCGAGTACGGGTGAAGAGATTAGTGACTTATTTGCCACTTATTTTCACTCAACTTTTCAGGAACCTGATCCCGTGGCTTGCACATCATGTGAGCCTGCCATCAATTATAATGTACCAAGTATCAGCTCGATCGCTATTAGTTCTTCTCAAGTATTGCAGTTTCTAAAATCCTTGGATATATCTAAATCAGGGGGACCAGATCTTATTCCTCCAGTTTTTATTGTAAATTGCGCAAATAGTCTCGTTGATCCATTATGTATTTTGTTCAAGAGATCATTGTCCGAGGGCCTAGTTCCAAAAATTTGGAAATCGGCGTTTATCACCCCCGTGCTTAAAAAAGGAGATAAGTCTGATATTCGAAACTATCGCCCAATATCCAAGATATGTTTATTTTCTAAAGTACTTGAACGCGTAGTGTATACTGATGTTTATTCATCTATGAAATGTAGCTTTGGTGATGAACAGCATGGTTTCCTTAGGAAGCGTTCCACTACATCTAACTTAGTATTGTCACATGAATATATATCTAAAGGTATGGAACAGCGCGCACAAGTTGACGTCGTATATACTGATTACAGCAAGTGCTTCGATCGAATAGATCATCGATTGCTTCTGGAAAAGTTACTAAGAGCTGGAATACACGGTGATTTATACCGATGGTTCTCCTCTTATATTGAAAATCGAACTCAGGCTGTGGTCCTTCAAGGTTATACTTCTGGGTGGAATTTTATCCCTTCCGGGGTTCCGCAAGGATCTATTTTGGGGCCACTCTTGTTTACCTTGTTTATTGCCGATGTGAAACATTGTTTTGAGCATTCCTACATCTTACTCTATGCTGACGACATGAAGGTCCATAAGATCATAAGAAACATCTCAGATACTTGTGACCTTCAAGCTGATCTTGCTAGATTTGAAGCATATTGTGTTCGTAACAGGCTTCAACTAAACGTTTCGAAATGTTTTCAAATCACTTTCACACGTCAAAAGTCTGTTATTGGTTCTGGCTATAAATTGAATAGTCAAAATATAAGTAAGGTCAATAGTATTAGAGATCTAGGTATTACGCAAGACAGCAAGCTTTTATTTAATCAACATGTCGAGAACATGGTGAAAAAGGCATCAAAAGCTCTTGGATTTATAATTAGAACCTCAGTCCCATTCCGTTCTATTAAGCCCTTAAAGGTTCTATACTGTTCGTTCGTTCGCAGCCACCTAGAGTATGCATCACAAGTCTGGAACCCCCAATACGAGGTTTATAAGTCTCGTATAGAGGGTATCCAGAAGAAATTTTTGCGATATCTAGACTTTAGAACACAGCAAGTCTCAGATGACTACATTCATCGTTGTAGAAGGTACCACTTTTTGCCACTTGACTTAAGACGTAATATTAATGATATATGTTTTATTATCAACATCGCAAACGGGTCAATTGACTGTCCTGAACTTGTCGCTGAATTGGCCATGCGCACTAATCAAATTGCACTGCGACAGCGACCACTTTTAGATGTTCCTTTTGCAACCACTAACTATAGGCGGAATGCATTTTTTATAAGAGGTGCGCAAAGTTTCAATAAAATTCCACCAGAACTTAATATAGACCTGTTCTGCACTAAAGCAAGCACGGCTAAACGGCTATTAGCCAATAAATTTTTTGTACATGACGCACCTGCCGGCGGCACTTAGACTGTGTTGTATGTTGTCTTTCGATTGTACTTTTTTTTTTTTATATATATCAGTGGAGGCTTGTAATTAGCAACTTGATTATTATCTTTTCATATATAATGTGTTATTAGTCTGTAAGCTTTCCTAAAACTAATAAAATAAAATAAAATAAAATAAAATAAATAACTATCGGGAAGTATAAAGCATACTTTTTATTATGGAACATATTGTAGTTCTCTCAGGATGCGATCTCAATATTTAATAAAGCATAATAATTCCCTCTAAACCACAAATCTTGTCTAATCTAAGTAATAACTCTACGTTTAAATGAATTAATTTGCCTGTATAAATTTCTTCGAACTGCACGGTCGCCTTCATGCTCGAGCGACTAAGGTTCTTATGCTTGAGTACACAGAAGTTTTCGCTTGAGAAATATTACGTTACAAGGTGATAACTGCGACAATATCTTTCTACGAATAAGTTTTAATGATCGATAGGATGGGTACTTTCAATTACTCAAGAGGACTTTGCAAATGTATGAATTGAAAATTATTAATGCTGACTTTAAATTCTTTTTATTTGCAAATTGAAGCCTCGTTGGTTTAATAGTCATAAACGCGACTGCAGTGAATGGGGTCTCGGGTTTGATTCCCGGGTCGGGCCAAAATCGTTTAGTGGGTTTTTTTTTCAATTTCACAAAGCAGCCTGACTCCTAGCTGCTTTGCCAAATTTTCGTTGACAACGTTACATCTTTGTGCCTGGAAGGGATTAAGCCGTCTTCCCCGGCTACATAGCAATCGTTGTCTCAATTCCATGTCAGAGGCCGTCAGGCGGATTTGAGAAAACTCTGACATTAGGGCGTGACCAGCAGCCCACATGATAACAATAAGCCCGTACCGTAAAACTGCTTTCAGACTACGCTATAATTTAATAGCATATAGTATATAGTTCATAGCACCATACACTGTACTGTACTATATATTATAGCGTACCTAGTCTGAAAGCAGCTTAACCGTAAGAGAGAAGTTGGTGAAACGATGTCACACTAAGCGTCAAGTACACTTGAATTTACGCTTTTAATTTCTACAATAGTATTTTATTTAATTTCAGAGCGTAACTTGTACTCTTGGAGGATCTTGGGCAGGCACTCCGCCGTCTTGCAAGTATGTGGATTGCGGTACTCCCGCACAAGTGCACAAGGGCTCCTTTATACTCCTGAATGGTACCACGACGTACGGCTCTATCGCCCGGTTCAACTGCGAGCCGGACTACTGGCTGGCCGGCGCTGAGACCCTCACCTGCAACAGAGATGGGAAATGGTCCAATGATATACCGTCTTGTGAACGTAAGTTAATGAAATAATAATATTTTTAGATGATTACGTTATTCTGTATTTTTTCAATTGTTTTGTGCCAAACATATCCATTACAAAGATTCTGCAACAGTATGTCGAGGAAGTAACGTAAAAAAACAGTCATTCAGAAAATACAGATTTTACTAATGGGTAGATTTTTTTTATTCTAAAATAGATTTAATCTTTCCTCCCGCCCCAGCAGGGGGAGTTGATGATTTCCCTGAAACAAGCTTGTTAGTTTGATTATATATCGATATGCTATGTGCGAAATAGGAGCACACGTTAGGTCATTGACCCACGTTGACATAGAATCCTAATTACCGATACAGGTTATCAGTGGAAGGACGTATGTAACAATTAGGATTCATGTTACGAGTATAATTATATTATAATAATCTATTATACGTTGGACAGAGCTGATTACAGGTGGCAGCTGATTGCACCAAATTTTTATCATTCATACTTTATACTTTTATGAGTACCTATCACAAAACATGATAACAATAATAAGCATACGTTAAATATGTTTTATTTCTCAATATTGCATATAAAACATAATTATTTTATACATATTTAGACGAAAAAAATAAAATGGTGGAAAAATTATACAATTGTATCCTCCATTTTGGCAGTTCTTCCGTTTCACGTATTTAAGTAACCGCGTATTTTTTTGGTGCAACTGGCTGTTAGAGTTTCTAAAGTAAATTACATTTAATTTAATTATATTCTAAATAATTTTGAAACTTTAAAAAATAAACATTGATTGTGTATGAGCTCCTGCCTAAATCTTCGCGAGACACACACATGATACATAAATATTTCGTTTTAACAGTGATATCCTGCGCTGACCCCGAGGTTCCTGCAGGCGGCTACATGGAGGCTTACGACTACAACGTTCACTCCACTATTGACTTCCACTGTGAGAAAGGTCACAAACTAGTCGGAGAAGCCAGTCTCATGTGCCAGCAAGATGGAGAGTGGTCCGGGGAGTCACCGAAATGTGAATGTGAGTACTTTGTGAGAGAACTATCATTAAAATACAGGAGCGGAGATTGTTTTTCTCGCTTCTTTTTTTTTCGCTCTACCGAGGTGGGCAAGTTGACTTTTTAATTTGAACAAGTATTTTTGGATCTCACTATAAATAAATTGGCAACACAGGTGTCCCTTCACTAATGAAAAAATACCTATAGGGCCACTGGAACCTGTAGATTTGCCAGTGGCCAGAAAATTAAAACATCACAGGAAAAATATATTTAAATTACCAAGGTAAAAACCTATAATTATTTACCTCTTCCAGATGTGGACTGTGGCAAGCTGCCGTCTCTGCCGTACGGTTCAGCTGACCTACTTAATGGTACTACTCACCTGGGAAGTGTAATTCAGTACTCGTGCACCACAAACTTCAGACTTGTTGGCCCCGTTAGGAGGGTCTGTACTGAAGACTTCCAATGGAGTGATTCATCACCCAGATGCGAAGGTAAATTGGTGAAATATTTGCTGTAGTCACGGAATTTGGTGTAATTGAAATTAAGTAAACACACTTGACTTCTACTTGAGACTTCTACTTGATAAACAAGCCATATAATATGAAAATATTTACCACAGTTCTCTTGCTGTTTCCAGAAATCCGCTGCTCTGACCCCGTCGTTCCGGAGAACAGCATCGTATCAGTGTCGAATAACGACCGCAACCACGGTCGCACGCTTATCAGGACCGCAGCCACCACCAGCGTGGGCAACAGCTACAGAATCGGAGCGCATGTCAAGTATCGCTGCGAAAGAGGCTACAAGGTCGTCGGTGAAAGCCTGTCGACCTGCGAGGATAATGGACAGTGGAGTGGCGTCACTCCGCGTTGTCAATGTAAGTCAGAAACTTACGAGCTTAACTTAATGGAGATTTCATAAGTCAACGGCGGTGTGAACTTCGTTTCTTAACTTCGTAGAAGTCTTTAGGAATGTTTTTCTTTTTGTTATTTCTTATTTTTATACTTTATTTGTTTATTGTTTTAATACTACTGCAGGGCAAAGGTAAAAGCTATTTCTTTAGAAACTCATCTTATTCTGGCCTTGCTAGTGTATAACCGGTTTAACTTATTTGACGATATTCCATTCATGAACGTATCCTTTTTTAATATTTCAGATGTGGACTGCGGCGACCCTGGTCTTATTCAGAATGGCAAGGTGACGCTCGCGACAAATGCAACATACTACGGTGCAGCCGCGCTGTACGAGTGCCACGAACATTGGCAGCTGGATGGCGTGTCCAGGAGGCTGTGCCAGGATAACGGCACCTGGAGCTCAGAAGCGCCAGTATGCAAAGGTAAGCTAGACTTCAGCTTATGCAGATATCGTAATTCAAATAAGTTTTTATTTATAAACCTACCAACACCAACTGTCTAACTTTTTTTTCCCCTTCAGAAATAACGTGCACAGATCCATCAATCCAGATCAAGGGCAGTATTGGTCTTCTAGTGGCCACATCGACGTTGAGTATAGGAGGAGAAGCCCACTACCGGTGTGAACGAGGGTACGGGCTGCAAGGGAATCAGACAAGAACCTGCAAGCCGAAGGGACAGTGGAGTGGCGCACCGCCAGTCTGTATTCGTAAGTATTTTGTAATAACCACTACCGGAGATAAGTTAGCTACTTGCCAAAAAATATTTAATTAGAGAAAGAAGCTCAAAGGTGCTATTAGACAGTTATGCCTCTTGAATCACAAATAGCTAAGACCAATTCTGCTGATATTATACAAATAATCAGTGTGATTCATTTTATCGTGATTTGGTCTATTTAGATAAACGCATTAGGATATTTGAAGACATAAGCATAATATATATACTTCCCCTCTGACTGCGTAGATACAATCGCAAATAATAGAATTATGTTAATTTTAATACTGTGGTCGAGGAGGTTTGACTTGTAGGTACAGTTACCAAATTTAAACACTAATAAAAAAAATCTCCACTCTCCACAGCTATCGACTGCAAGACTCCAGGCACGATCGAAAACGGTCGCATCATCATCTCGAACAGCTCCACACTTTTTGGCAGTTCCATCGAGTACCACTGCTTGCCGCTGTTCCAACGTGTCGGTCCGTTCCTCCGAAAGTGTATGGACGATGGCAAGTGGTCTGGTGAGGAGCCCAGCTGTGTGATAATCACGAACGAAGCTGCTGAGAACGGAACTTTGCCGCTCAGTGTTGGTGTTGGTTGCGGCGTGGTTCTATTTCTACTGATGCTGCTTGGAGTTATTTATTTGAGGCTGTAAGTTCGAAATTCATATTTGCCGTACTGAACTACCATAATCTAGGTATTGTCTATTAAACTTTCACGTTTTCCCTCAGCCGAAAAGCCACGCCAGTAAAGAACACGGAAAACATCGAGGGTGCTGAACGCAAGGAAGACCAAAACGCCGCAGTCATGAGTTATGCAACACTCCACGATACTAACGGACGACATATCTATGACCATGTCTCCGACAACGTATACGACTCTCCTTACAGTGAGAGGATCGCCGACAATGTTGCGTATGGAAGACGAAGCGACACAGACTCCGCCTACGAGCCCGAGCCAACGGGCCCGAGTGCAGTCGTCACTATCAACGGAGTCGCCGTACGCTGACCGGTGACCTACGCGTTGTGGCTCGAAAAACTTTTTAGGTAACCAAATCCGACGCTAAATTGGTGTTCCTCAGTGTAAATGTTACCTGTAAATTTCCCCTTTAAAGTGGTTACCATTGACTCGAGTGTTCAAACGATACTTTAGTTTTAGGGTTAGATTAGAATCCCATTGCTAGTTGATCGCCAACCCTTACTAGGTATTGTACCAAAGATGTAAATGTGTTGGATTCATGTGATATATTTAAGACTGCAATTCAAAAACGTTATTGTTATAAACAGGATTATAATGAATAAGAATTGGTGTTGCTTTGTCGTTGTAGGTATGCAACAGTCACCAAATATCTCAGGTAGGTAGCTATCACTTTTTTGCAAGTAGCTAATAGACTCAACCGCGCAGTCATAAGTTAAATACACATTTTTATTGTATTTATTTATCCATCATATTATTCAGAAAAAGTCTAGTCCGTCTAAAACCGGTTTTCCTTAACTATTTTGAGGGGTGCTTTGAATTGCAGTCTTAAATAGTGTGTACTTTTTGTTTTTAATTTTTATACAAAAATCTTACTATACGAACAAAGAGTACCTATATGTTATTATATTTAGTTAAGTATGAAATACAAATATATATTTAGTTAAAAATGTATTTATTATTATTTTACGAACGATTAGAATTTGATGCCAAAATAATTCAGCTAATAAATGATATGCTTTTGTAAACGCGGTAAATTAAGGAATATTAGTTTATATTCTTATTGTTCCTTTAAAATTATTTAGATTCTTAATTGGGATACTGTAGTAGGTTCTTTATTTTATTTCAGAGTTATTAAGGAATAATCGTGATGTTTTAACGGTGGAGTACCTACTAACACAACACGTGCTTATTCCGTATTGCTTTACCTGTTTTCACTTATTGTTTTGTAAATATTATTTAGGTTTAGTATTAATATTAAATAATGCGTAGGTAGTTATCCAATGCCTGTAAAAATCTATATTACCTACATGCTACGTCAACAAAATGTAAATTATAATAAATAATTATAGGTGTCGACCCAAAATAAAATGTGTGGAATGCACGATTGAATTGAATAAGTATTTAAATTATATTTTATAAATACGCTTTGTACGAAAAGAACTTGATAACCTTTAATGTTTATGTTATTATTGTTCAGCATCACATCACACTATTTAAGTATGATTAAAAGCTCTACATCACTGCCGACATTAATTGGCCTGAACAAAAAGCCTTTAATTAATATATTATCAATTAAACATTTTTATATTTTCTTCAATATGATCTCGATAGAAATCATGTCCAGTAACCGCTGTCCTGACCTGTCCAGACAAGCCAACTGCTTGGCCTTTAAATGAAATAAATTCCATTGGTAAATAGACAGCTCCAACAATACCCTAGACTATTTTTAAGTATTAAGTGTTCATCAAAATAAACAGTAATATTTTTGTTATATTTTATAATGTACAATAATTTCAATTTAGACAGATTCTTTAATAAATGTTCTGAATGTGGTTTTGTATACTTACACTTGTTTTCTTATAATCCTATCGATCCCACCTAAAAATAATTATTCAAGATCTGTTTTTTTCTACTCCTCTATTATGACATTGTATTTTTATTGTATTTTGATTACAGAGTTGTTGAATTGACATGAAAACTGAAACCCTTGTTTTAGTTTAGACTGCTACTAGTCCACCTGAGTTAGCGTTAATGTGTGTCCTAATACACATAAAAAATCAAAGCTTAATATTTCATTAATATTTTCCCACATACGTACATAAAGCCAAAATTAACGATTTAATGTAGGTACGCGTTAAGGTGCAAGTGTAACAGATTAGCATTACACTACCTAAAAAAAGTAAGTAATTTTTAAGGATTCCTGTGTTAGAGGCAATCTAACGAAGCCGCCTAATCTCCACTTATCCACTGAGTAAACTGCCAAAAGTGATTTGTGCACAACACATGACATACGAGGCAAAATGAAAAACAAGTGCAGTATTTTACTAACTCCTTTATTGTATAAAATTGACAAGACATCGAGAAGACAACGATAGCTTTATAACACGGTAGGTAGATGTCTATAATTTATATTATATCATATTATATTTTAGTTATGCTTAGGTATTTACAAATACATACATAAATATACATACATGTTTATAAGGAGATAACAGATTGATCACACATCCGACAACTATTAATATCTGAATCTAAATCAATTATTATTAGTCAAATATTGTGAATGAATTATAAGATCTATATTTTTATCAATATATTAATAAAAGACGCAAAGAACCCCTTGTCCTATAGTATTGCTGCCCTATAGGTAGGTATTGTTGACTGCATACATTGCTCCTGTTGACACATTAGAATTACATTATTTCTACTGTGCCGTTGATAACTGCGTCATGAATGTATAATTAATAGGTAGATATTATATTCATATTAAACACTTAAAGAGTCACTTCGAACTAATTTTAACAATGTTGTCTTCATTATCGCAAGGCGCACCTTACTTGTGCATAATTTTGATAACCTCCTATGAAATCAGAATCTTGCATAACATCATTCACATTGGTCTTCCTTTTCATATTTACTTACTCATACACATTAGATTTACAACATTTCAAATATCTTCGGCTTATTATTTCATAATATATCTGTTAGCTGCGGTACCTTTTGTTGGTTCTTCCTGCGACGCCACATAACAGAAATACACAAATCTATAGATACATGAAACTTTTCAATTTATAACACCTACAACTTAAACCTAATTAAAGTTTAGTCAAAAATATTAATGCAAAGAAACTTAGGTACCTGCCTATTCTGCGGGACGTTGGAAAGAGATACCGCGTCCCCGGAATACAAAAGGCTGAGGAAGGAACATAGCTGGGTTTTAGTCAGTAAGAGTCTGACACTCCCTTCCGCCCCACCCACGGCGGGAGGGAATTTAATGATTTCCCATTCCAGAAAAATGCCAATTTACTTGCCATGCCTATTTCCTTAAACATATTTATGAAGAAGTTTCTCTCTGGGCCACAGAGGGCAAATAAAGCTATTGGTCCTGTGCCTGATCTCTCCCCGGGCCCATCGGACTATGAGAGTGAGGGACTAGAAACTGTAGCTGTATCTCTGAGCAAGTGCTTGTGTACCTGGCTAGTGTTCGTTGAGATTGGCCGCGGTGACTGAAATCAGACTCGGGAGAGATTTTTTACGATAAAAAGTAGCCAACATTACGAATACTTTTTTGGAAGCCAAGCCCACATAATACCTTATGTTCAACCACTTTTCTGCGACTATACAGCAACATCGCTGGCTCAGTAGAACGAACACTGGTGGCTCTGACCCAAGTATTGAATAGGTGCGTCATTAGAGGTGACAGCGAATGTCCCCTTACAATTTTGTATAGGCAATTAATATTTAGTAATCGCATTACAGTAACTAACTCTCTAAATGAGTGACATGGAAGAAATTAAAATCAGTTTACATAAATAGGCAGGTAAGCAGGCGGAAAGGAATCAGTATCTAGAGACCGAATACAAGAATCTTTTGTAGGTATCTAAGATATTATTAACTTCTTGTTTTATCATAAGGAGGAACATCTATAATCTATATTATTTATATTGTTTGTAATGGTAACATTTGCTATAACATTTGAACAATCAGTAGATATATCGGTACATGTAGATATAAATACATTTAATTGGATAATTACTCCGTTTAAAATACCTATTGAAATCGGCTTAACTTTTATGGGCCAATAAATTTAATAAAGATATATTATTACGATATTCACAAACTGCGGACCCGGAAAATAGAAAAAATACCAGAACATTATGGAACGGACTCCAAAAATATTGGAACGTTTATAAATAGTTTATAAAAATATCAGAGCGTTTTCTAGTCTATAGGTACCTATAGTAAAGGTATTATTTAATAGATTTTTTTTAAATAAAAATGTCACGTAAGAGTCTTTGGTACCTATATGGTATAGTTTGGGTCAGAATGAGGCGGCCACATAGCTGTTCTCAGACAGCCTTACGACATTGCGCCGCAAAATGACTTATCCGATTTTTTTTTCTACATTTATTGTTACTTAATGTTGGCAGTGTCTACAATCAATAACATCAAATTGCAGCAATGGGTGGCGTAAACTCTACAAAGCATATTTAAGTAGGATACGTGACAAAAAGTAGAACTAGTAATTATCTAATATTTTATTAACTATCATTTTTAAATAGGTACGTATATGTAAGTCATAAGATCCATAAACAATGACATGAAAATTGTATAAAGGCGGTTTTTGGCAAATAGTATTATTAGGTAGACAGATTTTTAAAAAACAGACTGGTTTTACTGAAGAATTAGAGCCCACAGTTGTGAGAGATGCAGATAATTTAATCTGATATGCATAAATCTAACAATTTATAATATTATCTTAATTATACTAATTTTACGTACATATCACCCGATCTTCACCTAATGCAAATACATAGGTACGTGGTTCTTATTTTATGGTATAAATATTTCGGTCAGTAAACGTCAGAGGACCAACGAATGGTCCTCTTATCAACCCTTTTCATATTTAATTATCCGGTACATAAGTTAATGTTAGCATATAAACGCTTAAAGTGAAGTAATATTAATATTTTTACAATCTTGGTCGTATATAATCATGAACCAAGGATAGCACGTCTGAAACTAGAGTTAAACTCTTTCTAGTAGGTATTAAAAGTGTATAATAATCGCATACGGAAACCAGATGTTTACCTATTTGAAGTTTTAATTACCAAAAGATTCAGTGCAATTTTTCTAAGAACAAGTTTCAATATCAAACCGTAAGGACGGCAGTGTCAAGTATTGTCATGTAGATCAGCTCTTCATATTGTCGAACTAGATAAAAGCGCCTTATCTAGACACTACAACTACTAAATTTCATAAGCCTCCCGTATCTAAGGCAGTTAATCCCATATCTTACTCAAGAATTTATATTTCAATTTTTAATGTCCGAATAAACCAAGTAAGCTTTAGAGGCAAATTAATAGAAAAACAGATGGCACTTCACCAATTTTAAGATTTCCAATCTTCCATCATACATCATTTAAATTTAATATTTACTCACATTATATATGTGTTTATGTATATATTACTCATTTATTTTTACAATTAAACTCAAAGATGCACAGTACCTATACTCCATTTAAAATAAGATAAGAGATTTTAATAAATTAACCGTTTGTTTCAACGATTTTGAGCTCTATTGCTAAAGTAATGACAAAAACAGATGCAGAATATATTTGTTATCCTAAACATTATTTTGTTCTCAACACCTTCGTTATCTGTACGGAATAGAACTCAAAATTGTTTGTATAAGCTGCAAAAAGAGTCTAATGTTATTGTAAATGAAGTATAAGTATGTATCAAATAGTTAAGTTTACATAATTCGAATTCGTTGATTTTATTAATTTCATTCTCTACCTAGTCAATAAAAGACCGTTAAATAGGGTGTAGGCCTAGATAATATTTTACTAACTAGAATAACTAGTTTTTGTCCACCCCGGGAATTAATGTTACTATAATCAGAGTCATTTTCTCATTCTGGACATATCTGTCTATCAATTCACATAGCAATCTCATGCAATAATTAAATCTTTTAGGTCTAGAAGCCAGAACTCAATGTACAAAGGCACGCGTCAGTCATTAGAATGACAGAATTTTTTGACAACAATTTCATAATAATTAGTACGCACATACTAAAGTATTAATCAGAGGGTACGAATGGTTTAAAATACATTTTGCCATATTTCTAAAATACATTTGGGACAAACTATTTTATTAGAAATTCTCAAATCGATATTCCTGGCTGCTTCTAGTATGTAGTTCCAAGTAATGTTGTAAGTAGATTTGACTTTGATTTTAAATATGAGCCTATAGGTTAAAGAATTTGACCAGTAAATGGAAGAAGAACATCACAATAGTTAACATAACTTGATGTTAGCATCAGCAATATTGCATATATACTATAAACTCATAAAAAATGAGTCACGTAATATAAAAAAAACATCAACTTAATTAAATAAACATTACAATAACAAAATGATAATCAAATATTGTAATACTCAAAAATATTCAAAACTCAGTAATAGGATGCTATATCAATGATATTATACAACAAAGAGAATCTCGTTTACAATGTCTAAATGAGGAATATGTTTTGAACAGGCACATCCTTTACTGGATTCTTTAGCAGCCAATGCACTGCTTATAAAAAGGGTGAAAACGAAAACAAAACAAAAATATAATGAAGAACTGTTTATTTTAACTTCTCTTCAAATAAATAAAAACTTTAATGAACAAAAATTTCAGGATCACTAAGGTCAAGAAAATGATGGTATACAAATTTTATACAGAATATAGTTTTACGAATTATCATTTTACCACTTCAACAAACTTATAAAAATCCCTTTTAATATTTTTCAATGTTCACGACATTACTTTTAACAAGCTTACATAAACGTTCTTTTTAATAATAATTAACGTTAATTTTATTACAGCTCGGCAAAAAAACTGAGATAATAAACAGCTACATAAACTTATGAGGTCTTTCAAACCTAGTTACGTATTTAATGCCAACAAATGAGTGGCGCGGCCAGTTTATGTAGGCCAAAAACGGCTCAACCACCACCATCTTTGACTGAATAGATATGAAAGCCTCAAATAATATTATCAATAACTGTTAACAGTACTACATCATTACAAACAACTGCTGGGAACATGGCAAAGATTTATGCAGGCAAACGTATTTTTTTTTTCTCGTATGTACCAGGCCGCTTGGACCGCATCTTACGCGGGAATATTTCACCGCTAATTTAGACTAGCATTTTAGTGCCCTACTGCCAATAGACCCGAGAACCTAATATAGGCAACACTTGTGACTAAATAAGTTAAATAGATGTATAAACACACATTTTATAGGCCGAGTCACATTCTTTTTAGATTCGAGTCCGTGGACTGAGCTTTAAGTTATATCATAGGACAGATCAGATATTTGTGGCAGTCAGTCGTGACAAGGTGTTCGTTAGTAGATCGTACGATATAGTTTTAGTCCGTAGAGGAGCTAGGCCTTATTTAGTAGAGGCAAACATTTAAACATTCACTTATGGCCCCGATAAATTCATATTTTATAGGTAATCAACAGTCTATTTCCATAATACAAAAGTTTCTATGATTGTCGTACAAAATCGATATATCACAAATCACAAATAAATCCAATCGGCTATAGACTATTGCCTAGAAAAAAAAACTATACATTAATATATTAGTAATTCAAGATACACATGTCGCGAAGATATTAATTTCCTATTTAACAAAGGTATATTTCAATCGGAGAGATATATCACGAAATACAATATCTGAACGACATACATAGCTATATATAACATTTATGGCGGGTGAATCAAGCCCTCTACAAAAAAATCATAGTAAAACTAATCTACTTTACACTTATTTAGGAATATGTCAAAAGTTATCGACAACAAATACACTTCTAGAGATGTGAATTTAATGTAAAATCTCATTTTAATAGTAAGTGGCCTAGCAAGTTAATCTTAGCAATCGAATTTGGAAACATAAAAACAATTTATATGATGTGCAGGTTTGCACGTAAACTATTGTTTATATGTACCTCATCATCATTCCTGCAGTTCAAAAAACCAACTTCATCAAATAATTTTCTAGTAGGCCAGAATAATGCTATGGTACCATATAACTATTAAAAGGAAATGTTACACGCAAACACAATCCATGCGTCCAAGTTGATACTGATGACTCCGCGACGTCACTAAGTACGAATGACGTTCGATAAGTACATAATACTTTCTGATAAAAGTGAAGTGTGTTATAAAATGCACACACTTTCAATACAACACACATATATAAATATAATTTAACTAAGGCAATCTGAACGTAATTCAATGTGGAGAAAATCAGGTTGACGACTAAAGTGAAGTTTTAAATAAATATTGTGATGATAGTAGATTGCTTTGAGCTTTAATAGCGACAAAGGTGGACGGTATTTTAGCCTCGCAAAGCCACGCCCAATAAACGCTCAAGATTGAATTCTACACGGTTATAAAAAGCTATTGAACTCTTACATACTATTTGATTGACTGGCGTGGCCGTGCCCACAATAAAACAACGTGAGTTTGTATTTCGTATTTCATTCATATTTCGTATTTCATCAAATTAAATGAGTGTTTGTTCACTTAGCTGTCAACCCTTTGTCGTTAAATAACTCTTACAAGCAAATAAATTTAACATAAAAATGGAATAAATTGTGTGATGTGGAAGACCTAATTCAAATATGACTTTTCTACTAAAAGCGAGTGACACATTTTTCTTGTTTTTAATGATCTATGACTCGATTGCTTACCCTTCCGAAATCACAAAGATCATGAATTGTATCTTAAGAACCATCTTATGAAACTATTCATAGATGTGATTCAGAAGGTTACCCTAATGCTGTTCAACGAAGAAAATGCACAACTCAATAACGATGAATGATTTAACGTAATATAATTATTACGTCCAAAATCATGTCTGTCATTAAGGTCATGTACTTTATCAGTAAAATAAAGATTAAAGTTGCCTGTATTCATCAGAAGCACAAGTAATATTTCACTCACTTTTAGCAAAGGGTTTTGAGTGCAGGTTCTTCAAAAAAATCTGGTATGTTTATGATACATTTCATTTTAAACTGAATCAAAATTAGAAACATAAAGGCTATTTAACTTTAGATAGTGTAGCAAAAAAAATATTATAAATGTTGCAATTTTGTATATTCAGTTTATTATGAAATCTTTACAGCAATTATTTAAGGACAACAAGCGGCGAAAATGATTCAAACTTAACGTGTGGAATAATAATTAATTTAAAAGAGATACATTACGCAGGTTTCAGTTTCGGAGAACACAATACAATGACAAATAATAATAAAGGACTGCTATAAAAACATAAAAGCATAATATACAGATTTTGTACTGCAGTCATTTTCGTCAGTATGTGATTCTATAGCTCGATAATCCATCATTGGGTAATGTCATCGTGGGCCGTTGGCCTAAAGCAATATCTGACTAAAAATAAAATTATTAAATAAAAATGGCGATAAGATCATTAATAATTTACACTGGCTGTTCGTTTTTCGTAAACGTAACATAATTATAATTCATGTCAAAAATTTTAAAATTATTTTTACGTAACTTCATACGTAATGTACATTCATAAATACCAATTTAGATAGTAGCAGAACAGTTATGCGGATCGACTGTACACAATACATATGCGTCAGAACATCTGGGATAAAATAGAATATAACTAATTATGTATTTGTTTAGAAACTGCCTATCAACATTGAATAAATAACACGAAATATATATGAATAAACCTTTGAAATAACAGACTAAAGAGCACATCGGTTACAGACGCGTTGCCGACCAATACTAGGCGTTCTATATAAAGTGTTTGTTGGAAACGCGAGGCGGCGGCCAGTTCACTTGGACAGTTTGCTGATCACCCGGATTAGGGCTCCATTCTCGTCCTTCAGCCGCTGGTTTTCAGCTTGGAGCGTTTGTTGATACTGAAAATGTCATGAACGTTCCATCAATATATTTGTAACTTACAGATAGATGATACAGTGTTACAGTGACGGCTGCGTTCTTATTAATGAATTTGAAATACTTTTTTTTTAATTATCATATTATTTTTTTTCAAATATGTATCTGATTACTCATAAGATAATTACGCAAACGTCACTGACAAATAGAGCGTTCTTACAACAGGAGTACACAACAGGAGTCTCACAACAAATCATGTACAATGACTTAAACGGAGCATAACAATGGGAGCGAACGGTTTGGAGCTGAACATTCACTTAGTTATAATTTATGTAATAACTTTTCTTTGAGGGTACAATCACAATAACTTTTCATTGTGTAGAGATGCACACGATGCGTATGTCAAATGAAATTTTGATAAACCTCAAACCTAACGTGAAATTTAAAATGAATATTGCATTTATGAGCCTAATATTTCGCAACGAGTATGTTCTACGCATCGCGTATAAGACAGTTCATATATTTTGACCCGCATCAAGCCCGATGCTCACCCAATTTAAATCTATTCAATTAAAAAAATAATGTGTATTTACTCTCTAGTTACAAAAAGAGTAAGCTTTCAGGCTATTCGTATAGCTCATCTCTCAAAAACGGTTACCCGTATCGATTTTACTCGAAAGTCAAGTAATGTCGGATCTTTAAAAAGATCGCTTATTTGTAATAAGCACCCCTAAGAAATCGAAAAGACAAGGAATTAATTGCTAGTTTTGTTTGTTCAAATAATTAAAAAAAAATGAATCAATCACATTTTTTATAAAGCTATACATGAGGATTTTTAACTGGCATTAAGGTGACTATGGTTTCCTTTTTGTGTGTGAGCTCTCCATGTACTAAAATAAATAAATAATTATTTAATTTTCAATTGATGAATGCCCAATATTGTTCGGGGGCTACGGGCGAGAGAAAGCGCGTAGCACGGCCAGTTGAGGATATGTCTGAGAAAGCGGTATAGAAACCTTAACCTATAAAATAGTTTCTTCGGCTCTTCAAAACATCGAGCATGGGGCTTCAAGCGTACAATTACTCTATCATTAGTACTAAAAGCTATTTCACAATATTTACAAGTGCGTCACGCTGTAGATGTTAGGTTAATTCTTGATGTACGATATATACGTTCCACCTACTTATGACAGCCTAGTACAATTTTGAAGACCTATTTCGCAGACACTTGGCACTGCTATTGATGTAATTGTAACATCTTACTGATTTTTAGTTCATCTGCCGAAACTGAAGTAACTATACGTATCTTATGATAGTTGAAAAGTTGGTGGTTGAGGCGAATAACTAAACCTTACAGAATGTATGATTGAAGTCGTTATGGTCTTATTGCTAAAAGTTTATTGATTCTTTATGGTTTAAGAATACATTTTTTGCATCACAAGACATGCAACACACGCTAGCCAACTGTTTTAAACATTGTGTTTTAATCAGATATAAATAAATTGCGATTAAATGTAATCGATTCGATTTACCTATATTAATTCTTTTTACGAAATCATATTTTTTATGACATTGCATTAAACCTGCAAATGGTTAATGCCCGATTTCTAAAGTTCTATGACGATGGTTTTGATCTATTCAATATCGCCGAAAAAAATATGGATTTCACTGTTATTGAATAGATAAACCCACAAAAGTACCTCAGAAACCGGGCCTTAACCGTTAATTCTACATCATATTTCAATATATTATGTAGTACGAATAAAAAGTAGACTTCTTCAGCAATATTTATGTAATAATTCTCATATTCCACAAAAATAATGTAAACTTTACATCTAGTTAATAAACCTTCCGATAAAACACAATGGATGAAGGCGCGTGCATGTAATGCATACACCATATCACGCACACGCAACGCAACCGCTACGCACACGATACGTTAGAATTCCGCAAACGCAACTGGTACATCGAGTGAAAACCATCACTGGACGATGAATCACGTTTACGGAAGGTGCATCTTAACTGCAGTAACTGCATTAATTAATCAAACCATTTCTATCTAGTAGTAGAAATAAAAGTTTGGTACACGGTAGGGTATATTATTTATCTGCGTACCAGACTTTTTATTACTCATATATAAATAGCGCACGTTATATATTTTTTACCAAAAGTTGGCATTGATTAGATTATAATTATGCGACATAAAACTTCGAATATCGAGGTCTACTTTTTGTTTAATTAAACATCAATCTGTATAGAAATAATCAATCACAATGATTTTACTAGTAAAAATAAATTACTTATTTATAGGCTTTATTTTTCTTACAAAGTCGATAGCAACAACAATATATCCGATTTCCAATGTTTAAATTTATAAGCGTTGCACGTAACATGCAACTATTATTTTCTATGGACCTCTTACCTATCGACAATAATTCTTCGGCTGCATATTTAAAGTTACGTCGATCGAAAGCAGTTTAGTTGCACCTCACGGTAACGCGGCGTGTACGCATCAGTGACGTCACGTGCACCTAACGGGGTCGCACCACACGCGCTACATCTCCCGCACGCAAGTTAGACATGTACCAAAGCATGCTCGCCATAACACACTGTTAATCATAATGGGGCGGGGACTCGCGACAAATACCGCGACGCTGCGCGACTGTGCTCTGGCTATCGTGTCGTCTCGCTCACACGCCTTTGTCATGAGTAGGATAGATTATGTGGATAAAGGCCTGTGTTTTTGCCCTGTAGGTGTGAATACCTACTAATGGAGATCTGTGTATTATATTTATTAAGTTCTCCTTACAGATATAATACTTTTAAAGAAAGTACGATTAGGATTTTGACATGCTTTTCTTTATTACAATGGCGTTACTAATAAATTTAATCCTCAGTTTGCATCTGATATTTCCACATTACTTTACTAGTAGCTTTGGAATGATATACAACATTGCAAATTCAACTAAAAATATTATTTTAGTTTTCTTATAAGAACTTTAATGACCAAACACATGACAAAACACAAAAATTATATTGTATAAACTATCATAACCAACGTAGTTTATCGCAATTAAAGTTAATATGCAAAACTTCATGTGAGTTGTAAATTTAAAAAAAAACTTGAAAAAAGAACGGTGAGTAAATTGAAAATGTCACTCATAATATGCGTGTTAGATCACACACGTTCTCAATTTACCGCGGTATAAGTTAAAAAGCGTGATAAAGCGTAGGTATTTAAAAAATCGCAATGACATTCTATTTAAAAATTCATGCGATGCCATTAAAAGTTAATTTACCGTGGTCCAAAGAGTACGTGTGAGATTACCTAGCGAAAATATCAAGTGTCTGTGTGAGAGAAAAATGTGAATATCAACGTGTAAGCGAGAGCGACAATTGATTTAGTTCCGGCGCAAGCCGCACGGTGTCGCCACTGAGCTGAGCGCTCAATTATTATACACATTTACCTATTTGGCGGCGGAGTTGGTCAATTTGCTCACGACCCGCGTAAGGGCACGATTCTCGGCCCTCAGCCTTTCGTTCTCGGCTTTTAGTTTTTGCAATTGCTATAAAATGAACACCAACATGTCAATTTTATTATTATCTCTTTTCTTTATCGGCGGCAGAGGGTATCTTGCTATCTTGACGTCCGCCACATTGGTTTAGATCAATCTTAACAAGCTATCGGTTCGTCAACTAATGTTTGCAGATATATCTTATGTGTTGTGTATGTGTCCGCCACAGGTATTTGAATTAATACATGATTTGATAATTACCTTTAATTCTTCTTCCATTTCTGATAATTTCCTCTCCATTGCCCTCTTTTCTCGTTTCTCGATCTCAGACAACGAATTTTGGTTCTGCAAATAACGAGAGTAATGGTTTATAAATCAACTATTCACGTGAATAGAGGTTTTAATGTAATAAATTATTGCGCCCACATAAGATAAATAAACATAAGTCAACATTAAAATTTAATAAATTGGCAATAAACAAATCGTAAGTCGCAAGTGACGCACAGTGAAATAAAAAGCAATAATTATGAACTTTCGCCATGCAAGTGTTGTCGAACAGCATAGCATGTGCAATCGTAAATATAAATGGTAAGGTTGGGAAGTCGCGCCAATCTGTCAGCTGTCTATGCTAATAATTAGTGTTGTGCCGTAGGCGGGAATTAGTCAAACTATCGAAAATAGTTGAGCTAATTACGTTGTAAAAACACGTAGTCACGGCGAAGGTGACTACGTTAAGACGCACGTTGTAAATTAATATTAATAGATCCATTTGTCAATTGTGCGTTACGATATTTAAAGGGATTTTGGATGAAAAGCTTATGTAATATGAAAAGCTATGTGAAAAGTTACCCAAGATATATACAATAGAGAATTTACGAGAGAATAATAACAATATTTTATTCTGCGTTTCTCAATTTATATCAAAAAGGGCTTTCATCTTTCTGAATTATAATGTGAAATTATCTCTCGATTTCCAACTTGCGTTGAATTAATCTTTTGAAATTCTACTTGTAAGCGTAGAACTCTATTTATAATTTATAAAAATATACATATTCACACATATACGATGCAAGTGCTTGAGGCAATGCTAAAAATAAGATATAATATTACACATACAAAAACTTGTTAAACGTTTGCAAAGGCACAAGTATACAGTTCGCTACATTTTAAACATTGCAGTAAGCACATAATATAAGGAGCTCTAAACATCGTCTGTGACTCACACAGTTGAAGTTAAGGCTGATTGCAACTAAATGCAACATTAAGACTATATTTAGTGAACGTTAGGCTAGTACAGTATTTTAATCTGTCTCTTTTGGCAAAATAATTAAGTCATAGATTTTTTTCTTTAGATGTAGTGCCTATGGTCCTACACTGTTTATAAGATTATTCAAGATACATGGCGTAGTAGTAGTATCCCGATCTTTAGACTGTCTTTTGCCTTGTGTAGAACTAGTTCTACACAATACAACTAAACACAATGTATTACGAAGGACAGCAGATAGTGTTTCTCAACAAAACCAAAAATACATAATGTTTGTATTACGACCGCGAAACGTACAAACTTGATAATCTCACGCATAGCAACGTTCTTAGAATAATACGTTTGATTACCTACGTAGCATTCAGCTTGCTACTACATAACTATATTGAAAGAGTGAAACTAACAGCTGCGAAGCTAATGGATGCATTTAACAGATGTGTTGTCAACTTTATTTCATCCAAATATATGTACGCATGCAATTTCAAGGTATCTTCGGTTTCTATCCTAATCCCTCATCATCACAAAATAGGAAACAACGAAATGGTAATCAAATGTCATAAAGCCTGCTGCTACCACACACTGGTATACTAAATCAATTCGTACCACTTGAGTGAGCCTTGTGATGGTGGCGCGGGCCTCGCGCAACTGTTGCTCGGAGGTGGCGAGCAAGGCGCGCAAGCGACGCACCTCGCTCTGGGACGCCTCGTACAACGCCTTGTAGTCCTTCTCCTCGCCTTCCTCTGTGCGTTCGCTGCCAGACTGGAATGTTAAAATATAATATCTTAGTACTTTGTTTACTGTAACTAGCTGTGCCATGCAGTTCCACTCGCCCGTAGCTTGCGACTCACCGCGTCGCATCGACCGCTCGTACTTATTGAATTTTTGCTCGACTCCTAAGGACCATAGCGTGTCGTTAGATGGCCTATGGCCTCCCTCAAGAATTGGGTTATCGAAAGCAAATATTACTTAAAATATTAAAATAAATATAACAATAAAAATAATTAGATTTACGACAAAACCTATAAAATAATAGGGTATAAAAACAACATCACTAAAAAGTAACGAAACAATAGCAGATTAGTTAAATATCACAGAAGTTGCCGACGTGTGAAGACTTTAAAAGAAAATACTAATTTCCATGTAACAAAAAGAACAGAAGCCCCTGTTTATTGGTAACAAACTATTACTAAATCGAATCGTCTATAAATAGAAAACGATGAACTAACTCCAAAGCGGTAAAAGCATGCTATTATTGTAGATCGCGTTCACACGGGCCCAGAAACTTTCACAACACGCTTTGATAAAACAATAAGGTAATTTATAGTAGATACCAAAAAAATATGTGTTTATGTGAGATTTTGTTAGTTTATGAAATACTAGCACTTTGCCCGCGACTTCGTCGGCATGTTTTTCTGGTTTTCCCGTGAAGCATACCTACACATCGCTATCTATGTGCATCTCATATATCTTTATAGCGTGATCATAGCCTAAAGCCTGATCCGGTTCATAATAAATATTTTGTGAATTTCGGTTCAGTAGTTTTGGCGTGAAGCTCAAGCAGACAAAATTCTAAAAATCATATATTTGGCTTCAGCATCATTTCCCGATCAAATAGTATAAAAAATACGTTCCTATTGTACGTTCCTTAAAAAGTCATTATTCTGCTGTCAAAGCAATCCAATGTTTGTTATTTCTAGACCATACATCAAAAGTTTTCAAAATATTGATGATATTCAAAAAGTTGTAGAATATAATGGACTTTTAAACCTATTCTTATGAGGTTTTCCCTAAGACAATAGACTACAGACAAACAAGTTATTCGTACGTCATCTTTTCAAGGGCGACCATCTACATAGTTTATGAGAATCTAGGAAGACTAGGTGAATAATGAGTTATAAGTACATGAGCTGAAGAGTTACTTTCCTCATTTGAATTAAAATGTTGATCAGCAGGAAAACAAAGTATTTCTTATACCTAGTATTTTAGCTCCAGGCTAAAAAAAATGTTTAGGAGGACATTACGTACGCAGTATCCATCTGAGGCGAGGGAGTTTAAGCTGAGGGAGCGGGAGCCAAGCGCGCCCAATGTTTCTAAGGAACTGAGTGAGCGGGATCGCTCCTTGTCCAAGTTGCCAGCTTTGTTCGCGCGGTTCTTGCGCTCGGGTCTCACGGGCGGTGTATCTGTTATCTCCGGCACCGTCGGCCCTGGCACATCAGCCGGCACCTCGGTCGGCTCCTGAACTTTCGCCAGCGGTACGGGCTTTGGCTTAAAGTCCTTTTTACTCGCCAATAACCGTTTGTCCAACTTTTTCAGCACTGGCGTCATCAAATTCAGCGAACCCAATGAAGAACCACTCAAATACACTCCCCCATAACCGGAACTCGTACCACCATATATACCAAGATTGGACGACGGTCGCCCCAGGCCCGCACTATAAGGATTATAGTTCCGATACGCGCTAGAACTGTAGTTGGAATAGTTATTTGAGTAAGGACTGTATTGACTACCGAGCATCGTACCCAGCATACTGGGAGAGGAGCTGTAGTGCGAAGTAAGGCTTCGCGGCCTAGAAGTGTACCTATCTTGTTTACGACTCATTTTTTGCACATTTCACCGGGAGCGAATAACTAAACAGTCGGCGGGCGAACGCCGCGCGCTACGTAAACACACTGACCGTTTCCCGAGTTTTATTCTACGCAATGTGAAAATATTGTGTACGCCCACTTCGCGGGCGGCAGGATCGCGCGTGTGTGACGCTGATGACGCACTGACATGTTCAGACGAGAGGGCGATATCCACCGAACACGTGAGACAGACCATCACCTGTAAATATAACGGAGTAGCGCAGGGAGCGCCGGCCGGTGGCGCGTGGCCCGAACCCGCCGCAACGCAAGGACGTCGCTACGCAAATAGAGATTACAGCCCTCTATTATTATCGGCGACGCCTCATCAATCAGTCGACGGTTTACTTCATAATGAGTGCGCTGATCGAAGGCCGCCTCTGAACCGCGCCCTGATCATACAGGTACACAACGCACTTGCTAAAAATACCGAAGCTCATACCAACATAATGTATGTATGTTCAAACCTAAATAAGCCCTGCAGATGAAGCTGGTAGTGCATCGTTTACTGTATACATGAGCATTTATAAAAGCTTCTGCAAACGGTATCGTACAATCGAAGTGTTAATTTATGAACCCCGCTTCAGTTTCTTGTCCTCGTAGTATATGCTATATATAAATTCTATTTTCAAGTTTACGCGTCTCGGATTCCGAAAGCGATGACCCAAATACTAGCTTGTTGGGAACTATCTACCATTTAACTGAAATTCTGAACCAGTCGTATTTAACGATTATATCAGCAACCGCATCATATTCAGAACATAATCTAGATGAGGGTATTCTGAAAGTGTGTGTTAAATTCATTGAGTTTGTGGCCTAATTCTATTTTCCTCGGAGAACACACACGCGACGACGGGGCCAAATCGTTTTTCAAAATTTCGTCATTTACACCATTTCAAAATTGTCTCGGGAAAGTCGGCCGTTCACTCTCTGTCCCACGTGGGCGATAGACGCTACGCGACCGACGCGATGTCTGTCCTACATTATGGACATTGACAAAGTAGTTATAAATTGTTCGTGAACCGTAAAATTTGCGTTTTAGCACTTGTCTAATGAAAACGTTATAGGTATGATGCCGTAGTTCTCGGAGTAGCCAATGTGAAGTAGCGGGTCAAGGGTGTATCATATCATACTTCTTATTTTTTGTTTTTACGAGCGTCTGTTTTTGGTCCACTTCCTGTTTTTTATTAACACAAAAAATCTACATTATTTTTAAGCCAAAATTTCAGGAAAATATCCCTAAGATCTGATGTTATGATTTATATTTTCCGTTGAATTAACACGATAATATATAGCGACACTGCTGTGATGTGTTAGTTTAAACCGCCCACAAATAAAAGTTGACATTACGTATCATAATAATGTTACAGGAGATAACATTGTGGACGGATTAGCGACGTCATTGGCCATGTGTGACGGATGACGGATACGCTAAAAATAATAAGGCTGTAAGATCAGCATTCAATAGTAGCCGCGATGATATATACCAGATTTATGTCTGTGTACTTGTGGCTATCACCGAATTATATTTAAAAATATTTAATTTTAAAATGAGTTTAAAATTTTGGAAAATAAAAAAAAATATTCCTTAAATTCCTTGTTCAAGTATTAATCAATAAACTGTAAAAACAGTGATTAAATTGAGTAGGTACTACGACTAGTACTAATCGCTTTATGATTAGTTTGCGAAACACTTCAATACTTTCAGAATTTCAAGGAATTCAATTTAGTTTATTGTTTACTTCCTTCGTGCTCAATGTTAGTCACGTTTGTGTTAAATGCTTGCAATGGTTTCAACCTTAATCAAATTATCCAACGTTCACCAATATTTTCAGGCAGCCCGGCAACGTAATAACCAATTTTAGAATAATACTTCCGTCGTAAGAAGAAAGGCCATAACTACCATCTTTTTTCGATACACATATTTGGAATCAGGAAAGATTCTGATTACGAATATGTATTTAAATCAATATCGAAAAAAAAATAGAATAATACCGTTATAAGTAAATTAGTCAATCTACCCCTATAGTCAACCAAACCCGGTCTCCCCTACTCGACACGGTTGCGAGTGTTTCGTGTTCGAGACCCAAATTATCTTTCTCAGATTAAAAAGAAAGGTGATACTAAGGCCGCGATAGAAGATAAACGGCTTAGATAGAAAATGCACTGTATAACTATAAATTCTACATTCAACACTAATTTAATAATTTAGTCACGCTTTCGGTAACTTCAATTAGTGTCATTATATGGAAAACAAGTCGTAGTCATATGTATGTCGTTTACAAAATTGCTAAACGTAGTTGAATAGTAGACACGTAATGTCGATTTATGTATGTTCATAGCTTTGTTGGAATAACGCCAATGTTTGTCATGCTGTCTCTACTGTGGAGGTTTGAGACACACAATTACATATTACTTTGTGCACTTGAAACATACTTACAACGACTAAAATGTGAATTAACTCTATCTTACATAGATTTGAAGAAACTTTCATATTGTTAACTTTGGCATATTCTAACAAGACACACGAAATACGCGGGTGTTCAATTTGTACTAGTTTACAAAAATAAACATAGCCGATAATCTAACTTCAAATGTAATGAGTTCATCAACTGCGTATTGTATATTACAGGATGCTATTTTTATTAAATAACTATGTTAAATCGAATGAAGTATTTTTGACTGAAATTTCATGACTCCTTCATGAGTTCAGAGCGTGACGAATGTTTAGTGCTTTACCATTAAACGCCTGCTTTTATAACCTCGATTACTTTTAAATGAAAAACGATTAAAATATATATAAATTGCCTATCTGGAATTCTGGACACGCTACATTCTGTCACCTAGATTAAACCGACTTCGGAAATACGCTATTTTATTTCAACCTTCACAAATCACACGATTTTTAATACGATAACACTGTATTAACCATTTGGACTTGAGTATTTTTACTAACTATATATACAGGGCCATGTTTCCGTTAACACTGAAACAACAAAAAGGAGGTCGTGCCGTCAAAGCAAGCATTGGTTATCACAGATTACTCTAAGATATCCATAAGAAAGAACTCATTTTAAAAAATTGGCATCGTAATCTAACACTCGGAAGATAGTGCGACTAAGATCTAGTGACAGTCTATCGAGATATCATTATCAACAAGATTTCTTATCGATAATTCAAATTAGAACTCAGAATTCAGACTATTAATCTATGACTTTGTATAAACGAAGATATATTTCCTATTCCGAAGTCCTAGGCTGAACCAAAACCAGCAAGACGCGTACCATTTGAAAATGCTCAAATTATTATTATTGCCAAAGAGCATCATCAAAGAAATAGCACATTTACTACTAGGAAATGGTCTAAATGACAGCTAATGCATATGTGAAACTACTTTGTCTGACGTGGAAAATCCCCAAGCCATAAATTCACCAAGGAGAAACAGACCATTAACATCCCTTGACGCACTAACCTTTCACCAGAGCAAATTCATTTTGCAGAAAACACACGTTTAGAGTCAGTGACGCTAGAAATGAGTTGCCAAAATCGACTCCCTTTTAAAATGGTCGTATTTCACCGACCTTGCACATGAGCACGTAAATAACGCTATGTCACTCATAACATTAGCTTGTGAATCATAGTGGGGCAACGCACAGTGGCGGGGAACGGACATTACTAACGAATTTATCATCACGTCGAACCCGAAGTGTCAGATTTGTCGTTGGAACAAGTTACTGCGTCGATCATTGATGTCGCAAACTGTCATTTCAGGTGGCACATCCTATCTCCTTTTTGTAAAGAAGATTATTGGAACATTACACGATAGTAGCATATGCTTTAAAACATAAGGGATGCTTTGAAAACGTAAAAACATTAATTAAAAAAGTTATCCGCAATATTTGTAAGTCTCGAGGTTTGCTATGACTGTCCACTGTCCGCTCTTCCTCCCAAGTCTACCTATTCTGGCTCGCTCTTGACTGCTTCTATAATTATACCTTACTAATACAACAATATCATTACAAATTTGTTATGCGTAAAATGTAATTTTTACAGTGTAAAGCCCAATCACTTAAAATACTTGATACTTTATTAAATATTCGGAAAGGTGCCAAAAATGTACTTGCTTTTTGGATAATTAGGTAAATAGATTTTATCTGTAGAATCACAATGCCTTACGTTTTCTCGAATATAAGCATCTATTTTTTGAGTGAATTCCAGATTAAATAAAAGGCAAAAAATTGGGGAAATGAGAACGAACGAATCGAGATCAGTACGGAAAACTTTGTTTACAACTAAAAATGTAGGTCTGCGTTCAATTTGTGTATTTATATACTGCCAATGCATTCGTTTCCCCGTTAGAATTCTTTGAATTCTCACAAAATTGTTTAAGAAAACTAGCTGACCCGGCGAACATCATACCGCCTTTATTTCGTGATGTTTGCGATGATTTTAGAGTATTTTATATATTATTATATTATATTTTGCTATTCAGGAAGGAGACAAATCCAACAAATCTAGAACAGAAGACTAGTCTAGTACTAGACAGAATAAAAGTCAGTCCAACCGTTATTGAGTTAATGGTGCAACTAACCAGATTATGTTTTGTATATTAAGAAAGAAGAAGATTCATCATTATACAGAATTAGATTCACCCCCTGAGCTATCAGTTGCTACGTGAACAGTAATTAAAAACTGTGCTGAACATTCACCAAACATCGACTGTTATAACAATGATTTAATTGTCTAACAATAGTTTTACGGAAGACCTGAGATTTTTCTACTTTTAAGACTTCATTTTCATTATCTACCTTTATTTAAACTCAAAGCACGCAAGCAAAACGCCAGCAACTACCAATTTGTATCGACACTTGCAATACCTAGTCACTTCATGGATCACCCACTTTTGTATGTGGCTTGATGATAAATGCATAATGGACAACACTAATACGAGTTATCATATCTCTCTTTTGAGAAGGTAATATCAAACCGGAGTGGCATTTTGCCTATGGAAATGGAATTCTAACTATCGTGCCAAAACATAATGGAATACCCAAGTTGTTTTATGCAATGATGAATGCGAATATTGTGATGGTGCAAATGCAGTTATTGTGAAGAATGGGAAACCGCATTAAGAACAATATATAAATTGTTACATAATATGTGTTAGAATAAAATTTTATAAATTTACAGTAATTGATAATTAATGTCACTCGAATGTCCACTCCTCAATATTTTTATTGGAAATGGAAGGTACTAACATTTTCCAAACCCTGCACAATTTATTTCGCTGGTGCTTGGTGATTTTGTCAGGAAGCGAAAAGTTGTGTCATATCTAAAAGAGAGATTATTTTATAAAATTCATTTTAGAAATCTTAGTAAAACGTCAGTGTTAATTTACGTTCCACTTTACTTCAAATAATTTCAAGATCAAAAGCGTGCTCCTTGAATAACTTTTAATTGAGTAGTTTCTTGAGAGTGCATCTTGAAGAGAATTAATTTCAAGGTATTTGACGCTGTTTTTTTAGCCGGGGATCACAAGGAACTCTAGAAATGAAAATTTCATACTGCTTGGCATGGTCGAATAGCAACAACAAGCAAGCACAATACAAGTTATATGCGGAAAATGACCACATCGAACCTAAACCAGAAAATAACTTTAAACAGAGATTTGGAGAACATACAGGTCCGTAAAAATAGTTTGCCCTGAATTTAAACAATCGATATAAATCATATGAACTAGCCGAGTTCATAGCATTTGACGAATAAGAGTTACGATATAACAGCCAGAAATACCCCGCACCTATTGTTCGGTGACGTCAACGAGCGAGGTGAACGCCGCTAAAATGACGATGTATCAACATTTTTAAATAAATGTGAAAGCCGCGTATTTTGTGCACTTTCTACGAATTATAGAAGTAATTACAGTAAATAACTGTCAATATTTCTGTCTATTATTTACATTACAATGGTAATATATTTCTCCGTGTGTAAATTAAGACATTCCTAGTCTGTAATTCTCGGTACCGCATAATACAGAGTAAATTATTTAAACTCACTGTTGTTTAGTGATTTAGTTAGATATAAATATTGTGAAGCTAGAATTAGCATGTCTTTTTTTTTGTGAATCAGTTAGTTACCACTCACAAGCTTGCAATTGTCTCAAAATTTATTTCAGAAAATTGTTTCTGTCGTAAGTCACCACGACGATATTTTAAGTTCCATTGAGAATTCGACTGTTCTATGTATAAAGAACTCAACAGCTCCTCACTCAACGCAGCATTTTAGGTCTCGTTCAGCTAAATACAACGCTAACAGGTGTCAGTAAACTGTAATGGGTGTCACGGGACGTCTCGCGGCCTAATGACACAATGATGTGATAATTGCAAGCAAGAAAATAATTAGTGCAGCTAATACACCTTAATTGTTTACGTTGGCCTTCGATTTTTACAACGTAGTACATAATTGGCTATTGAGTTTTGTGGGCGGCGTGGAGCCGGTCGTTGAGGCGGCGCTTTGGGAAGCCTAAATTCAGCCGTGGTCGTTTTTCGCTAATACGATGACAATGATTCGAGTTAAATACGCATTTGAGCGTATCAATCTGAACTTTCTAAAATAATACTTCCAGCGTCATTTTAGCCAATCTTTTTTAAACTTCATCAGCAGGTGTCCGAGCTGTCTAGCAGTCAAATGAACCAATAAACAATACTCGATAGTTGCGTACTCTAAAGTAATTAGTAAAGATTATGGTACGAAACCAGCGGTTGGGCGCCAAAATCCGTGTAATCTTTGTGAACAGAAAATTGTTTTGATATTATAATTAATAGCTAGTAGTACATACATGAATGTCAAATATAAAAAATATCTTGACGTCATGATTTATCTTGAATGTAATGTTCGTTAACATTAACATGTTTTTTTAACTTTTTTTTTTAACTGTAGTAAGAATAACATAATCGTATACAATAATAATCGTACGTAACGATGAGTTGACTAATATAGCTTCGGCTTAGTTAAGGCTCTTTAGACACACAATATTTCTATAAATAATCTTTTGAAAAAGTATATTATATACTCTTATCAATTTTTTTTTTTGTCAAATAAAGCTGCATTGAAATATTATTAATTTATACTAAACTATTTTGAAGTTTAATTTACCTATCGAATTATATTTTGATACTAATGTCATCTACTAAATAAGCATAGTATTTTCTCATATCAGAATAATAAAAACAAGCTTTTTACAGTATGACAACCTACAAACATCAAAGTCATAATTTCATACGTTTCAGGCGCTGGCTGCCAACTTTGACCACATTCATTGCTGGTCTCAGTTCTTGTGTTGATTAAATTAGAGTGTAAACCCGTCAATATGCAACATCCGTTGGCCGTGATCTGCCAGCGAGTGTAAAGAGGGCTCGGAAATGAATGTACTATCAGACTGATGGATAAATAGCGGACAGAAATAATATAACCACTGGAGAAGTGCTAAAAAGTTAAATGTATCTACGTTTTCAATGATGACAGGTTGACACCGGTCAACGACCGATGAACAAAACATGAATATTTTTGTTTTACCGTAAAGAACATTTGGAATAACTATTAGAAAATACTCAAAGTCAGTATTGTGTAGCATTCAGTTATTATGACGTGAAAATGAAGACAGATGAAGAATACTATGAAATCAGACGTAACTTAACCTTTCGTGGTTTCGTGGTTACACAGGCAACACCCAGACCCGGAACAATTTTAGTTGTCCCGTGCGGGAATCGAACCCGCGACACGCAGCGCAGCAGCCAATTGCTCATTGTCATTTATAAAAAGCCAAGAAGCTTTTTTTTTTAATGATTGCCATAAGCAACTCTAACAGCGCCTTTATACTTAGCATGTAATTTTTAATCACGTATCATAACAAAACAAGCTAAGTCCAAGGATAGTAAAATTAACAACCGGTGACTAACAGGATTCATTAAATTAAATTGCCGTACGTGTCCAAACGGAGCTATTTTGAAGTTTCTCATGACGCATATCAAGATTACTATTTTAGTACATCATGTGGGCCGAATTTATGGCGAATATATTTGTGATTTTTGAGCTTACAAATCCGGCCTAAACACTAATTAGCAATGTGAAATTGGAGCCCACGTATGATATATTGTATCGGTTTTTGTTGAAGAACGAATAAGACTATTGACTTTATACGTTCATGTGTCTGTTATCAACATAGTTGCAAAACGGACTTGGTCCAACTAAGCCATTAATATCCACCTACTATGGCGCTATCGTCACTTCTCTATAAATAACAGAAGATTTCGAGCGATCCCTCCCACACTTCACCAAGATTCACAAATATCAGCTAACAAACTACTCAGTAAACGACGGTTTGATGAAAACGGTATAAAAATATAAAGTTTACTTAAACAATTTAATAATACGTAATCGCTATTTAGAAAGAACTATATTTAAAACTACTGAATGGATTTGCATGTTTTGTTTCGAACACATTTATTTTATAATATGGATTAACGCATAGGATACTTTTTATTCATGCATCAGGACCCAGTTCTAAGATATATGATAATATTTAGACCTTGAGTTAAATCATCATTTGAGTCTAATTCGATGCAGCTGAGAACCAGTGTTTTACATCGAGCGACTACCTATCTACCTCCAAAACCCAGTTACCGGGAACACGATACCCCTTGGTAAGACTGGTTGCCAGACATTCTGACTACCCGAAACGACTATCAAGATCTACAAATGACAGCCGGGACCAACGGCTAAACGTGCATTCCGAGGCACGGAGGAGGCTCGGTATGACATAGATGGGTCCATCCACAAACCGACCACGTCAATCGCAGCTTAACCTTTGATCGATCGACTCGTGCAGCTGTTACTTAGCCACGTATTTTCAAAAAAAATATTAAAAAAATTGGTTATCAGAACTGTAAGCACTATTAACCATAGATATTTAATGTACACTTACCGCCGGCGCTTCGTTGTCCGCGTCGCATCCCTCTCCGCCCCCGCCGCGGTCATTAACGATGTCCTGATAACACATATAGAATGTTACACATTTAATATTAAATATAGCGGTCGTAGTCTGAACGTGCTGTACAACATTGCTTGAACAATACACGCGAGAAGCGATCGCATTGCAATGTGCAGGGACTCTTTCATGCTACAACTACTTGCGTGTTTTGACATGGATAACAAATAAAACGACATATTAAATTGATGAACTGATCAATAAATAGTGCTACAATCTTGCTTGATATATACATAACATTAACATCGACCGGCGTGCTCTTCAAAACAAAGAAAGCAGAAACTGACGACATGCCGTAAAAATGTCATGCTGGTCAAAACATTGAACCATTTTTGGCGCCAAACCGATCAGTATATCTTATTGTAATGCGGTACTAATAAATATTTAAGTTTACACAATAACAGTTTGTCTTGTGACTCATTCAACAAATAGGCCGCGACATTTGACAAAGCCATGGATCGTAAATGCAAACTACATACGATATAACTATTTTCATAAAATATATTTCCGCTCAACTCCGGATTTGTATTATTATGAATAGCTTATTTTCTTCAAATACTACATTGGTGATTACCATCAAAAATAATAGGGGCCATAATACCCTGTCTATTAATCCTAGTTCTACTATTCCCGGTCTGTAACGAAGACACAAAGCTTAAAGTACTACAACTCGATATATTTTTTGATAGCTCGAAAGCTGAAGCATTGTAAAGTTTCGCGATCGCATTAGATATAGTTTGTCCTTTCTTAGCCTGTTTAGGTCTCCCAGCGGTTATTTTTCTTTCAACGTAAGTCAGTACTTAAGATGGAGGAAAATATCGTAGGGTATCCTGGACTTAGTAGTCTGAAATCAGTAGAAAATATTAAGCAACTGTGGTGATCAATGGTCGTTGTTACGCCGTAGGGTGAAGTCTTTTCTATTCGTACAATGGAACGATAACATGCTGGTCTGGACCACTGGCAGGTGCGTAAATTGTATACAAACAAATTGAAACACATATATTTAACTTGATGCATGAAAAGAACTATAGATGAAAATAGAGTAGTGACAGTTGTATTATACATTCAACATCGATATTTATTAAATTGCTTTATATAAAATGAAAATACCTAACTAACATATAATATAAATCCTTACTAACAGTATACGTGCGGAAGTAACTATAAGTACACAGCTTAGACCCTGGAGAAGAACATAATAAACTTTTATCTCGACACATGAAATTGTTGCCCTGGAATGCGAGTGAACTGAGAGCCACAGATCCCGTCACAACGTTCAATATTTGAATTGAGAATATTTTTTTAATTGATATTTAATTTTGAAAAGGAAAAATTCTTTCGTAGAAAGCTACGGATATAAAAAATAATTTATCATAAATTTACATACGCCATGTATGTAAAACAGTTGTTGCCTATAGGTTCACTCGCATCCGATGGATTCAATTAAGCATTGCTAACAATTTGCACCTGTCATTGGCCTGGGCAAGAGAACAGTAATTTTATGCTACTAACATACAGATCACCAAAGCTTTTCGCAGTCGATCATACTCATGAATTAAGCACATGTCACACCTGACGCAGCGCGTCGGAAAGCTTTGTAGAGCGTCGAGGCGAACGGTAGCTGGGCTCGTCCGTGGACGTCCTCGCGCACTCTAGCCCCCGCTTACTCTCTCGGTACGCAGCTAGGAGCGCGGGGAGTAATGTCGGCCGCCTGTCGCCGCCGACCGGGTGCCGACGGAGACAGGCGCGAGCTCGCGTATACCTCGGCAGCCGGTCGGCTGCGGACGTGCCCGCACGCATGCACGTGCATTCCATGGCATTCGATCGCCGCTTTAGACGTTTACAAAACATATAAACATGAACCATAATTTTCATCACAGATAGTATGTCTTAAGTTAGAAGACATATTAGAAGACAGAAGAATGGTTTCACAGATACAGAAAATAACACAGTAGTTTATAAATAAGATTTTTAGTTATTACCTTATTTAGTTTAAATGTCATTTCCGTTTATATAATCTTAGACAAAGACATTTAATTTTAGCACGAATATTCGTAACAATACGCCGAAGGTTGTACAACGGTGTTTATATAGTACGCCAGTTATATTTAAAGAGTCATATAGCAGGAGACCAACACATTGCCATCAAGCATGCACAGACTTCGGGCTCCTACAGAGAAATTCCAAAACGTCGGTGGTACTGCAATACCGCGTAACTAACTTTTTCTCTAAGACCTAAGTTTCACTGTTGTTATATTGCAAGTTAGACCTTATGGGAAATGCTAGTTACGCGGCATTGCAGTATCACCAACAAAAAGGACAACCCTAATAACACAGCCCGCCTCGGGATAGCACCCAGGGTCTGATGCCCAGCAGTCTCGCTTATAATAACTAGACTAACAAGACAACAATGGTTTGTGTAGTTCACTTCTACTATAGTTTATATCATTCCCATCTTCTATAAATCAAATCAAAAATCCTTATGACATGTGCCGTCAAGGCTTCAAAAACAAATAAATACTCTAATCACATTTGAAAGTGATTCGAGTTTAATCCAGTTTCCTTGATTTCAGTACTAAATATCCAGTTGCGCTAAGTCGCGCTCCGTCAGGTGTGAAACGCGGTACTGTGAGCTAGACACTAAAGCAGTTAATATATTATTAATTACGTATATTATATACCTATGACTAATTTTATAGATATATCAATAAACGAGCCTTTCACTAGCCTAGCATGAATAAATGAACGCGCTTGACAAGCACGTTGTCGATTAGCAAACTAACAAATGACTGATTAACTAAAACTATTATTGATATTTTTACTATAAAGCTATATATACTATTTACTCCCAAACTAAGTTAGTTAAAGCTATGTTTACAAGGCTATATTATATACAGCTTGGCAAAAAAGAGTAGAAATTAATAGGGGCGCCACTTTACCGTTCGTGTGGCAACCCGCTGCGACCGTATAGCGTACCAGCCTATCGTCTTGATACTAAGCTGTATTTTTTTCTACTTTGATTTATTTTTAATTTATTAAAATCAGTAACTATTATAAAATGTAATAACAATGTATTCACATCATGTAACTGAATACAAATTACTTATAAGGACTAATAATGTAAGCACTCCTGTGTTTTAATAAAAAAATTGGGTATAATAAAAAGACTTATGAGTATAGCATTATTATAATTGATTCCAATAAATCTTACTCTAAATATTCCACGCCCTCCAAATCCATGCCTTGGCTAGAGCTAGCCATAAACTCATCTGAGTCACGCTCAGATTCAAAGGCACTGCGCTATCATGTTGGAGATTGATTCCTCAACATTTCATGTCCACGTACTAGCCCTCTCATAAATTCATAATACTTTTTCTATTTTGATAACGTGCTGGCATGAATTCTTCTGATCCTAGTCGGGTATAGATTGAAATGCACGTTTGGTGCTTCCTATAAAGATTAAACATTTGATTAAACCTCTATCAATATTAAATGTAAAAAGTCTACGATATCTATTTTTTTGTAATATTCTAATGCTAGCTACGAAAAGTATTATGTTATCTTGTGATCACGCTCATAGATAAAGTTATTTAGAAATCGAATTTACATATTGCAGAGTATCAAGGCTCAAGCCAAACAAGTATCAATTAATCTAGGCGCGCTATACCAAAGTGTCAAAGACAAAACGTAAACATAACCTATATGCTCGATGTTTATTGTTCAAAATTTCACTTATTTCGTATTCAAGCAATTCAAAACCTAATAGAGATCATAAATTAACACTTGATACAACTAAATACAACAAAACAAACTCTTACATACCTGTCATAATGGCGGTACTTTGGTAAATATCGTCGAGATCGGAAAGAAGAGTTTAAGCCTCATGTTCGACCAGATATCGCCTATAAACATTATAAATTGTTTCCTTGCTAGTACTCCCAATGGTTTTATTTATTATAATGTGGTTTTATTAACGTTTTGATGGTCGAAATAAAAAAATAAGTAACTCGCGAACTTTGTTTACATCGAACGTCACAGAACGACATTAATTGCCAGGGGCTGCCAGCAATAAAAAAAATTAGTTCCGTTTCTAGACTTTTTTGCCAAGCTGTATATATATGTATATATATATTAATTACGTAACTATATATTAGTATATTAAGTACGTTAAGCTATTAGCATTGGTATATATGTGTTAGTAGGTGATACGTGTGTGAGTGGGGGGTGAGATGTATCTGTACGTATTTTTAAGATTAGCAAGGCATATCTACATAACAATCTCTAATGGCAGGTTGCACCAAACTTCTCATCATTTGTACTTAATACTACAAAACATGATATCATTAATTAGCATACTTCTAATATTTTTATATTATCAATACTTAGATATAATAATCAATTAACATCTATCATAAATGTTAAGACGAAAAACATAAAATAATAGCAAAATTATTCAATTTTATCCTACATTTTGACAGATCTTGACTGTCATTCAATTCTGCAGTTTCACGTATGAGTAACCTGATATTTCTTGGTGCAACTGGGTGTATGTATGCAGGCAGTATGTACGTACGTCCATGTCGACGTGCCCCACGCCGGTGGAGCGTCGCTTGGGCCTGCGCCGGCGCTGTATCACGTTGAGCGCGGCCTGCGTGCTCGCTGGAGACGCATTGTTCGATGATTTGCTTTCTGTACTGCTTTCGCGCTCTTTTTCTTCCTCGACAGCAGTATCTAAAAATTCAAAATTACGCTTTAATCTTAATGCATAATTAGCAAAAACAAGTTTTTTCGACTGGTATTTAGAGTAACAATCCTTCAACAGCTTATCAAAATTTTCCTAGTCATAATATGAAAACTTAGCCGTGTTTTCTAGCAGAAGGACGACGATTGGATGAATTTTGCATGACAATATGTTGATGTTGCTACTGCAGTTTTATCTGTTATTACCAAAAAAACACCCAGCTTATAAATGAAACTGGGTGGTTTTTGCGAAGGAACAAAGACATAATGTATGCTTGTCAAAAAGATTCCAGAAACTATATATCACCTGTTCTATTGTCATCTTTAGGTGATGCAGCGGTGGTATTCGCGGTGGAGCCGGTGGGCGGGCGGCGGAAGGGAAGCGTCACGGTCGCCTCAGCCGCGGCGGTCGACCGCGGCGATGACCGACCGGCGTCTTCTAGCTCAAACTGTTACAATATTGTGCAATATGTTAGTTAAGTAAAGTTGATGTAAGACTTCGGAAAGAGATAGTATTGTTGATCACACTTAAAGCAAATTGCATTGATGCCCAAAAAAAATATCCCATGCATCATTATCGTGTTTAAATCATCACCCAGAATTGATCCCGTAAACTGTTGTAATATTAACTGTAGGTAATATTAACCAATGGCTCCTCAGATGTGACTCATATCGATAAACTATAAAAGGATAAATTTTCTACTTTTCTAGAATACACTGAAGGGGCAACTTTATAATATATGTAGTTAAGTGCTTCTTTTTCTTTTATAACAAATCGACGGTCTCCACGAAATTGCAATAAGACATTTTCTTTTTTATTGCGCTAATAGCAAGCAGAGATTAAGATCTATGATTCTAAGCATAAATTATTCATATATTTAAACCCTAAACTGTATTTTTTTTTTTCATTCGAATAGAATCGAAAATGCATAGAACAAGCCATTAAAATATTATTTTAATCGCTCTCCTGTAGAGGTTTTGCAGTTTTGATGATTTACGTGGGGACCGTCGAAATGTTCTGCAAAGTTGTTAATACATTATTTTAGCAAATTACACTTTGATACAATATATCGTGTTATTATAATAATAGTGCATGCAAAGGCATCTCTAACTACAGGAATTATTATTATTAATTTATATTACATTTGACAAATACTATTAAAAAAACTAAAATAGCCAAACTACAACATCTATTTCAAAATATAATCTAGTGGTATCAAAACTTACGAATATTTTATTTTTTTGCATTTTTGGTAATTTAATTAATTATCCTGATAACTAATTATCCATAAAATAGATTCATGCCAAGGATCTTACTTTCACGTTAAAGGAGAAAGGGTTCTAACAATTTTCATCGCCGAACAGTGGAACATACATGCAAACATACAGACAAGAAACTGTGTAGAGACAACACGTGGCAGCACAGGTACTAAACATGTGGTTTACAGATACTCGACTTATGTTTGTCGCTCTACGCACCCACATCCACGAGAGTCCAAGACCCCATGAACGCCAAGCCTACGTCATAACATAGAAGCTGAAAACGTAAGGGACATTCCGAAATGGCGTAAGTTAACTTATATACTGTGACGTAAATAGACAGCTAGTTTATACACCTCTGCTGGCGTTTATTACCAACACCACTGGACCACACCGCTGGTGTGTCATAGCTTTTTTTTTGTAACCACATCCTTCCGACTTGTGGCGTGTAACGTATAATAAGATTGTAACAATATCGTTAATATCAATAAATGCACAAGTTTCGTATAAGAACTACATTTTGATGGTGTGGTAACAAAAAAAAAATTAAAACGACACTCCAGAGGTGTTGTTGACAATACACGGCCTCTGATGACCATCCATCGAGATCGCAGGTCTCGCAAACTTGCTTACCTGTTAAGTCATTAAGCACAACATTTCTAGTCTTTATACTATGACGTAAGCATGGCGTTCATGGGCTCTTGCTCTGTAAAGAAGACTACTTTTTGAAGACCCCAACATAGTTTGGAAAAGGCTAAGCAGATGATGATGATGATGATATGATTTCAGGTCGAGGTCATCTCAAGTCGAGCATCTGAGTAGAAAGTAATAGGTACAGTTCACACATGGCACTCTGAAGATGCGGTGCAAGACATAACTAACATAAATGCTACGGATAAACTAATTCTGATGTTGGGAAGTGACTAGAGAGAATGATGATAAGGATCTTATATGCTTTGTGATATTACGGTTTAACCTTTTCACCGCCACGTAGTTGGGCACTAATACTCGCGAGACGTAAGCAAATTAATCAACATGAAATATATTTTAATATAATACATAATTATAATCATCACCAATCAAGTTATGTTCCTTTCATTTTATAGTTGCTTCTTAGTAAACGTGGCGTACACAAATGAAAATTTTACAGCGAGAAAATTAACATAATGATATTCAAACAGTAGTTGACCATTCAAAAACATTGAATAATCGTTTTCCATATCTACATTATTAGATTGGTGTAAGGTGGCAATTTGTGGTACGAGCGTGGCGGTCAGAGGGTTAAAAAGTTATGTTTTTGAAATACTGGAATACTGGTGCATTATTCTGGCTTATTCCCTCTGAATAAACGGAACTACAAGCTTTACCCATTAGGTAATACTTTTAGTTTACCGTAAAAAGCCAAACACAGCAATTTTACCTTTAATATCTAATAATAGTAACTCAAGTCCCAAAATCAGAATTTTAATACCGATTGTCGAAAAAGAATTTATTTCACACCATGCGCGTCCCGCCCAGCGACAGAGCCAAACGAGATTGTCGATACATTATCCGCAGTTGCTTTAATTCGCTTCAATAGGATATTCTATTGTCTGTTGTCCTATTAACTTCTCAAATCAAGGGAATAGTCTTCTTTTCAATAGATATTCAAAAAGGCATCATAGGTATGATGCATATAATATGATGGTTTGTAACTATTATTAAAAAAAAAATACTGTAAATAATTGACATCGAAATAAGCAAAACCAAAATAATAGTAAATTGGAATTACGTTCTAGAATACAACAGAAAAGCAAAAAATACAACTAAAAAATGGCTATGGGAAATGTGGAGGCTATTTTATGTGCAGTATCGACAATGTTATTCGCTCATCGCGGTGCTATAGCCACCTTATTAGTGGGGTCGAGCCTGAGCCGCCACGACGGACGGCGCTCGCTGTTGGCGGCTATGGTAGCCGTCGCCGTCGCGGACGCGCACGCCAGCGCTAACGACACCGCCACGTCGCCGCCCGGAACTGACGCACGCGCCTATACATACCCCGCAAGTGAATATTATATAATTGGGCAGATGACGCCAATAAAAAAATCTACTAGACTCGGATCAACTTCTCTAAAAAAGCACTTCATTTTAACCCTGAAAATCAGAGTTTCTTTGAATTAACTGTAAAATTATATTTTGAAGTAATTAAACAAAGCGACGTCACTTTTTTGTATTGCTATACAAAATCAAAAGGAGCATCGCATTTTGACAGCTGATAAAAAGTGGTCAATTGATTGTGGTGTCATCTCTCTCTTCACTCGAGTACGCAAATTTGGAATAATATAATGCGCGAAATTGGTCCCCTTTTAATAATTTGAATGATAATTTTGGTCACTATGTTCTAATAATTTAGAGGAATTAATTACTTCATTTATGTTATTGTATGCACATGACTACTCATCTAAATAAGGAATAACAAGACATTTCTTTAGTAACTCTGTCTCGTTTAATTGTATCTGATAACGACATGGTATGGTCTTGTCTATGAATATTAAGACAATGGCATGGTCATATTAACACGAGGCGACATGAAAATCAAAATAAAGCACACATTGGACCAATGAGTGTCGGTGTAAAGAAATAAAAAAAACTCAATAAAAATACAAACTCAACGTATGTACAAGAATAACAGGACCAGTGTAATTTTATGTGCAATAATAAATTGTAAATAATCAACATTTTAAATGATAGTGCCAAGAAATACAAGGTTTTTAGAGTAAAAAAATATTAAACACAGTGAATCAAATGCTTCGCAGCGGCCGATAATCTTTTACATTAATTCCCAAAGTAACAATTATGTTGTTTCAAATTGCACAAGTCTACATAGTGTATTATTTGTCAAATCAACAAAACAACAAATGAAATGAACTTCAATCGGTTACTAGAACTATTCCCTTATACCAATTAGTCACTTTGGTAAGCAATTTTTAATATTAAAATCAGTTTTAGTAATTCCCTCTTAACCCTCTACTAACCACCGAGTGTGGAGAGTACTCGGAACTGTTGAATTAGTTCCACGGTTCCTGTTTACGTACCGAGCCGTTGTCTGGTACTGGCGCTGCGGCTGGTGCGGGTTCTTCCTTCTTCTGGATGCCGGGGGAGGGACTTTCTGTGGTGCCATTACCAGCTTTCTTCTTAACCAGCTGTTCGGCAGACTTGATCTCGTCCAGTGTAACGCCTTGCGTGGAACGTCGTGTTTCACGGACGCGCTTCGCGTGAGCTTTCCTCTGAGTTTCACTCTCCTCATCCCGAACCGGGGGCACAAACGACCTGAAGAATCATGTCCAGTGTTATTGTATCTTTCCGACATATAGTACATTTTATAAAACAAGCAAATTAAATATAAGTATTGCAAAATCATCAAGTCAAATATTCTGTTAGACATGCAACACGTCTAATTAAATATCAAACTCCATGCTTGATATTGTTGAAATTATAATATCAATAGAACGCAAATAAAATCGTCCGAGCACAAACAGACGAAGCGCAAATGATAACACACAGAAAAACCTAGTTTGCTTGAACACGAGAACTGTCGTGAGTTTAATTTTACTAAACTCTGTTAGTTAGGTAATAAAAATATATTTTTAAATATTTTTTCTTTCTTTTAGACTTTCAAAATAATATTGATTTAAAAAGGAATATAATGCATATAAATATCCCATTAAAGAACATGTTTTCTTTAATTTCTGTAACCACTTGGGACTTGCGCAAACACACCACCGTCCTAATCATATATCATCATTGCGTAGGTTGACATAACACTCTATGATGATATTCCTCCGTTACAGAGAGCTTAATCAGCAATATGGTCACAATTGTCGTGTTCAAGCATTCTAAATGACATCACGATTACTTGAAGAAGTTCTTGAATATGTTCCCAGGCGACAATTTGGTTGGCGTGGCAGAGCTGGGTGTTGAATTGCTACTGTTCGACTCTACGCTCTCCGAGGAACTGTTTACATAATACAATACTATAACAGTTTCGTACTTTGTATCGCCTTGGGCAGCAAACGAGCGATGGACATCAAGACAATATAATTATACATATTATGTATCATTTAGAAATAATATTGTTTAGAACTACATAATAAACACAACATTTCCTTTCAACTTGAACTATAAAAGAAAATTTCCTTTCTTTAGTTTTTTTTTTTACTTCTGCATAATTTTGATCCCTTCTTAACATTTTCTAGAACAGACACGATTCACCTAACACAGACACACTGATGACTATCTACTACTTAGAAATATAATATACTATCTAAAATATAATTACTTGCTATTTAATATTCAAATTACATAAAATTATACGACCCCCTTTTTTTGTGTAGGTTTAAACTTTTTGTAAAGAAAGAGTATTGTAGTAATTTTATATATACGGCAAATATACATTTTAAAATACAGTGAACAACAAGAGAAAAAACAAATAACTTTAAGGCCGAGATGAGTTTTTTTTTTCATAGAAAAAAGTAAAAGATTGATTTATTTTATTAAATATTACGTGAATGATCATGATCGAGCACGCGATCTAGCAAAACAAATATCAAATAATTACAATAAGACATACCGACACGCGTAGATAGTAAATTCTATATATCTCGGTCTTAAAGTGGAATACTGTTACAAAAAATTTAGACCCACACGTCAATTGAAGCACACATGCAACTCAATACAGTAGCGTACCTTCTGACTGTCGTGGTGGTGGTCGTATTAGTGGGACTAGTGCTCGGCGTAGTGGTGGTGGGTCCGCTCCACGTGTTCACCTCTCTCTCCCGTCTGTCCGTCGGGTTTATTCTAGTACGCAAACATAAACACTCACTATGACATCGAGAACATTCATATCTACTGTTTTGAGATATATATCTACGTATGTAGATTTGTGAAGATACAGTTGGCATGCATATGGGAAGAAATGAATAATAGTTTTTGTTGTCATGGGATGAATTCTGGAATTGCCTTTGAAAGCAATTTCTATCCATTGTAAGGATTTTAACTGATATCAGGCAATTTGGTGTGGAACGAGGGTACAATATGAAATATTTACATACTACACGAATAATATACAAACGTAGCAACATATACACATATACATGTAAAGAACAACAGTTATAAGCATAAATAGCGAGACAAAGAAAAGTTATTTTAATGAAAGTTAAAACATAATCTTGTTTTTATTAATAGTAAAAGACCATTGCGGATTGTTTGGTAAAACATATGGTTTTTTTTTTGTCACAAAAAAATGCCGTTTAATTATATTAGAATCAGACAGTCACTTGTTTTTTTTTCTAATCTTTAACCAGTGTTCGACTTAAATGCCAAACAAATGTGTATACAATTTCTGGCTTGCACCAACACTAACTCGTGTCCATCAAAACAATCCGCAACGTTCGTGAGCTTATAATAAACGAGCACCTTGTTTGTACATCGTCGTTAGTACTCTCTGTCGCATTGTTAGTGTGCTCTTGAGGTTTTTTCCTCTCCGCTGCTGGCTGCGCCGGCGGTATCGACGGACAGGACGACGCCTTAATACGTGCGGTCACGTCGCGATACCGTTGGTAGAAGCTACAATGCACACAAGCATGCGACATGTACGTAGCGAATGCGATGTTAAATGTTATAAAGAAATCGATTTGATCTTGGCTGGGCACTGCCAAGTATTGGTTGATATTTTTGTGAATGATGTTACAAAAGTGTATGGTGAATTTAAATGCGTTAATAATTCTATAAAAAATATGGTCTGGGGAATTGAGAACTGTAGCATGGCTGTTGTTTGATTTCAAAATACAATAATCGATATCCCAAGGCGAAGGCGACGCCTTATTGAAAGAAATACTTGAGTTTTTCACCTTGGACCATAATATGCATCAGGTTTGTGAAAGTGATGGTCTGTCAATCAGGATAGGAAATCTATATTCGTTACGTTAATTGTCATCATCATTTCAGCATCCACTTTTGTTTGAAGTTCTCAGCGCTAACAGTAATCTCTTTTGTTCTCATGAATGTATGTTTTATTCGGCAGTTACTCGTACGTTAGCACATGTTAAACGTTATTTTTTTGTATATATTTTATTTAGTTCGGGTTAGTGCTAGCTTTACATAGAGGCGTTTTCGCAAAGTAATTGAAAAAAGTCTTTCAGCAAATTAGGATATATGTTTTGATATGAACATACATAATCACACTCATGGACGAAGACATCACAATATATAAGCACAATTATTGGATATGAAAACTCTACTTATAGACCCACAAAAATGTGGTTTAATAAGTAGAGTTTTGACTTTCACCAGAAATATCAATTCGAAACACATTGCAGATTTGTGAAGAATTTAAATCAAGATAAAATCCTGACTGAATATGGCAAATAATTTAAATGATGTGCATAGTCAAAATGTTTAGTCTATTAACTTCAACTGTGACGTCATAATTTTCAGTGGAACCCAGAAAGCTAACTAAAACACGTGACACGCTTCCAATGACATACATATATATACGCCAATTTGTATGCCAGCACTAATCACAAAACCCCTGATCGTGGCTTTTTAAAAGCTTGTACATTTCTAAAGAATTGTGAGCAAAACAAAAAGACAAAAAATCTCTATAGCAACAAAATATACAAGTGCAAACTATTTGTACTAAAATTTAAGTGACTACATTGTAAATAGATTTACCATATTATAAGAGCAATGACTTAGAATCATTATTATACGAGTACATATTCTTACTTTTTACTGATTTATTAAATATAAATCCAGTGCTCACACCGAAAAGTTGTCTAAGTTTCGATAATTTTTTGTTTTAAAGTACATCATGTCAGATATATGAGGTCCAGTATTGGACATAGGCCTCTCTCATAGATATCCATAACAAACGGTTCTAAGCTGACAGCATCCAACGGCACCCCGCGACCTTCGCCAGGTCGTCTGCCCATCTAGTTAAAAGCGTTCAAAGATTTACAATACGAAGTACTGCGAACTCACAATTCTCTAAAAATGTTTATATTTTAGTTGTCATGCCAAATTTTAAAGACATACAATAAATTTTGTATTTACAGCGATACTTTAACATTACACAACAGTTCAGTTTCTGTAGACGTTCAATAAAAATAAAACCTGGCTGCCTGCCATTTGCGACTTTCTACATATAATTATAGTATTTCGTTTAATATTTTAAAATGCTTTAAAATGAATTATAGTTAATTAGTCTGCATGTACAAGCTACATGTGATTTTGATCTAATTTAGTTGATGTAATAAAGTGATTGGTTTTGGTCTGGATGTTATGGGGTTTTAAGGTCCGTATGTGGTTCACCTAGACTAGTTTGCGCAGGCAAGACAGTGTAAGTAAGCGGACGGGCCCTTGCAAACTTCGCAAACTGGTTTAAACAACCTTGTTTGGACTTGTTTAATTTCAGGCCCCTGGTACTTATAATTTGATTAGATGAATTTTGTTTAATTTTTATAGAACGCCTACATACACCACTGTGTACTATTAAATTATGAGATAATATGTAACGTGTTGCATCAAATCGGTACCTCTTATCATTTTCAAAGCTGTGCGTCCTTCTGAGTATGGTGTCGTTGTCCACTGCGTTGTTAGCGGTCTTGTTGTTGTCCCCTGAAAATGTACAAAATGGGGAGTCAATGAGGGATATCTTATCAATAAATTTGTTTAGGGCAATTAATTTCAAAAACGTTATTTACAAGTTTAAAATAATTTATCTAATATCGTTTCTTATGACTAATCAGGGACAATAATTCATCACCTACACGTTCGACAAATGTACACTATACCGGTCGTCAGTTCAAACATTGTTAAAAGTCCAAGTAATTAGAATTGCTACCTATTCTTCTCATTCAATCGATGAATAAACTAGAGTACTATTTGAATAGAATCCACCTATTCCCCTGGATTTGTCCTAGTTTAGCGTCTAGGGTGCGTCCGGGTTTTACCTGATATTCGATCGCGATCGATTGAAACATAAGCAATAAATAATAAAAAAATCGTTGGAAAAAAATCAAAATACTTCAAATGTTTGGTTTTTTTATAGTTTTAGTCCGGGTTCGGCGATTTAGGTGATGGCAGCCCTACACGATACAGATACACTAGAGCTACAGCCGAGCGCTATACTTACTAGGCGGGTCTGGCTGCCTGTTACGGAATGAAGCCGATCTGCGCCACGATGGCGCGTCTTCAGGCGAGGACTCAGTCTCAGTGGTCTCTGGTGAGGGCGGCCTACCGCGCGGCGGCTTGCCCTCCGTCTTTATGATCTCCGGGGACGCCGGCGGCTTGTCTGTCGTGGCAATGGCGATGAATGAGTGATGGGTTTGAACAACATTTCATTTAAAAAAAAAACTGATATTTCCAAATTACTTTTAAATATCTAAAATTTACTGTAATGTATTTTTTTAGCGTTTATTAAAACAATATTGAGCTATGTTGTCCAAACCAGAAGGCAATATGAAGTTAAATGCGACCTCGGCCAGCTCATCGGGCGAGTGGCAGTTAGCACAACAAACACTCATACCATTAACAATTTATGACTTAATTAGTAGTAGGGTCATTTCACAATGATATTTAGGCTTATAATTGTTTTACGACAACACCTGGATTTGGTTTGCTCTGTACTTCATTTTATTTTGTACCAGGATTATTGGAATCGGAAATATACAATCTGGTTAAAACTTTACTAAATGCTGTTCTAATAGTTATATGAATACCAAAACAGCATTTAGTTTTAAGTAATCATATATTTTCATCTATTATCATCGTAAAATGAACCTGCTTCAGGTGACCAGCTAAACTTCGTGCATTCTTACCGTTGCGTTTTAGTATCATTGAGCCTTTTCGACTGTTAAACAAAAATAGAAGTGCTCAAGAAATTACCTTAAACTCACTGCTGACACACTATCTAGACTACTTCTATAGGTTAAAAGCTGCATCAATCCCTATTTAGTAACAACTACGACTAGGATAAACTTCTATCTTTGTATGTTTGACATACATTCGGATGTTAGTGATAACAAACAAGCCTTACCGTTACTGCCGTCACTCCACAGCCAAACATGGATGTAGGATCCAACTAACACTACGACAACATATCCATTAGCAAGTTTTATCATGGAATTTATTCATTGGTTTTCATAATTTTAATGAATAATTCATTCATCATTTTGGTGAATAAAACTTGCCACTGGACAATGTTCAAAGTATTATAAACAATGAAGCCACCTGCAGCCTTACCGTTGACAACTTTCTCAGGTTGCGGTGTAATCTCGATATCAACCCGCTTGGCTTCGTGCTGTGGCGGACTGCGCTTGCGCTTGTTGTTATTGTTGTTTAGACGGCGCTGTACGTTCATCGCGTCAGCTAGCCACGACGACATCCCGGGGTCGACTAAGTCCATACAGGTTTGGCCCTGGAATAGAATTTCAATCAGAAAATTGGATTCTAAAATGAGATATGTTATATCTACGCTGATGATGATATACTACGCTGAAGATTTCAAGATCACAGACGTAAATGAGAAAAGGTTGGTAAAGACGAGTTTTCTGATGACAATTTCCTTAAATTCTTCTCAGCCTCCAAGGCTAACTATTGACAGACTTCCTACTAACGCCATGATAGGGACTCTTCGAAGACTAGGCTCCTAAGTTTCGTGTTGAGGACTTCTAGAATATTCCATCAAGTTGATCGGTACTTACTGAGTAGTTTTTGATAAGTGGGTCTGCTCCGTACTTGAGCAGCATGGCAGCGGCTTCCTTCTGTCCCCAGAGAGCGGCCGCATGGAGCGGCGTCCAACCTTCGTAGTCGACGCAGTCTGGGTCGGCGCTGCACTCCTCTAGCAGGGTTTTGGCCACCTAGAGGTGTAATGGAAATAGGTTTAGAAGTTTTCTTTTTAGTGATTTGCACTTTATGGATAAAATTCAAGGCCAAACAAAAAATTGTTTGAAGTAGCATTTAGCATTCTATCTAGTCTTGAAAATGTTTCACCCTATATAGTTTTTGGATCACTCTGAAATCCAATATTTTCAAATTCGACTCGAAGAATTCTAATGCTCTCAGCATTCAATATATATTTGCTGTTATACTAACATCAATATATCCTTTAGCTGCCGCGACGTGGAGGGGGGTGCCTCCGTTCATGTCCCTCACTTCCACGTAGCCGTTAGCTGCCCAGTTGCGAGCATCGCTCAGCAGCGTGTCCACTTCAGCATTACGGGATTTCTCGCAGTCCACGCCTATTCAACAGAAGAATATGAGTTAAAGCATGTAAAAGGAAATTTGGTAGCTAAGTACAGAGGTAACTTTATAATCGTACACGCAGTAATGACAGCGGCGATAAGTTAATGGAAAATTGTCTTCAACAATTCCATATAATGTAATGCAATAATACTTTTGAAGTAGCATAAGTGGTGAATACGGTGGCTATAGTCGGGCTTTAGTATCAAACTTAATAAATTGATGAAAAAAGTGTGTGTTTTAATAATGTGCCACGGCTGTAAAATCATAATTAATTTGGTGGTGTATAATAAAGCCTATTTCACCCGGGCCATAACAGCGAATCATAAAATAAATGGTGGATGCGTGGATACAAATGATAAAAACACAAAGATTATTAATTTAATTGAGATGTTCTTCTTACGCCGTAATTTATAGGGCCAAGATATAAAATTGTACTAGTTGTTGCTCGTTTTTTCACTCGCATACTGAGGAAACTACTTTGCTCCAATAAAAAACTATCCAATATCTCTTCGCCAAGTCACCTAATCAGTCGTTTTATCGTGAAAACGTAAGAGACAGACAAACTTTCACAGAGTTATTTTCGCATTAATAATATTGCTGGTAAGCATTTCTAACCCTTTTCATCGATGATTTTCTGCAGCATGTCGGCCATGGCATCGCTTTCGGCGATGTCCACGGGCAGCTCCCCATCATAGTTGACAGCAGCAACATCCGCGCCGTTCTCTAATAGGTACCTGGAAATTAAAACAAAGAAAAAATACTTTAGATGCTGGGACAGTTCAACTTGTGACGTGTATAGATATCAGTTTAAAATCAGAATCTAATTACTTCTGGCCAGTAGTACAAATGTACACACGTTTACACTCAATCAACTCAACGATTATACGCAGATATACATAATGTATACCCAGTATTAGGTGCCAAGAATATATTATTCATTTACATGATGAAAATATTCAAGAACTTCAGAGTGGCCTAAGGTACTCGCGTAGGTATATAAATAAATAAATACTACTCAGACAAGTCGTAGGTGGTTCCTATATTTAAATGTGTAGTAATATTCTTCTAATTCTTCAAACTGACACCACGTAAAATGTTTAAGCTGTTATCAGACTTTTAAATGACGAATTTTGTTATTACTCAACTAAGGAGGGTTGTTATTTCAATAAGCTATGTTTGTATGTAAGATGTAGGTAGGGTATTAATGTACATATGTTCCCGCATTTCTTTTAAGCTACCTATCATATTTTTTCATGATAATGATTTCTGTTATTTGTCTTTTTGGTATGGAAAGATGGCTTGAATAAAATTAAATCGATAATTTTAACATATATATGTTGTTTTTCAGTAACCCACGAAAACAGCTATGCTGTATATTAAACATAAAAAATAGGTATGGTTTGATAATACTAAAATGATATAATAATATACGCAAACAACTCATAGCGTCGACTTTTCCCGTTTGACGTCAGGCTTACCACTCATATTATTTTCCTAATTTGCATGTACCGATGACACATGACAACAGTTTTTTTATGTCTACAATTCAAAGAAAAACAAAACTATTTTGAACTCCAATTTCTCTTTCAAAACCCTATTACCAATTTTATACCGCATTTTAGGAAAATTATACTCAGCTGCGTCCGGTTTAGACTGGAAGTCGACCCCTTTGGGAAAAGATAAGGTAGATGATGATTTTAGGAAAATGATAGGTCATAAGAGAAAATTCGTGAAACTGTAATAATTGCTTGTCAACACTAAGCTTAGGTTTATTAGGAAAATGAACAGGAAAACTGAACATATTTTCTAAGAAGGTCATCTAATATTCTTAAAATGCTCTGAGCAATAGCGAATACGATGATGGACAATGTTTTCAACTATGACACTAATTAATGTACCTACGTCTCATATTTTATCTAGTATATAAATAATGTGTAGTGCAGTGAATGTTCCTAATGTAATGGTATAAGTTTCAAATAATGACACGAGAATTTTACTAGCATCTGAAGACATTAAACAGTATGTACGTTTATTGTAGTGCCAAAAAAAGAAGATAATCGAAGAATAGTAATGTAATTTACAAAATCCTAATTAATACTATAAATGTAAGTTTGTTTGTTTGTTACGAAGTAAATCAACTAAACCGATTTGGATAAAGACAGATAGGACTGTGGAGACGATTATCCGCGTGTGTTAAGGAGTTCCCTCAGGACTCAACTGAAACCGCGAGAAACAGCTAGTTTATCATAAAACAGAATCTCTTATTTTACGCAAAATATATCAAAAGTAAATCTTATACTCGCATATTTCATTTAATATTTTTCGTTAAAAGATCGTGGGTATCATACAACATCGATTGATTGTACCAATTGAAGACTTGTTAAGGTTAATTGATTATTAATGACGCGCATTTACTTATTTATATTCTCCGACTCCAGCAACATCTATACGTACGTCCTACAAAGAAGAACGAATGTTTAAAAACTGTACATATTCTTGCCAACCTGAGGTTTGCTTTCATCTTATGAAGAAGAAGATAAGGAAGTGGTCAACCTCTTTGTTACAAGTATTTAAATATTAGATACAACTTAAATACTAATTAATATCCATTTTTTTTAATTAATATTTATAATTCGCACATTAACTTAAAATCACAAAACCTGTCCGAAATTATTGCATTCTTTTGTATTTTTAACTTACTTTTGAACAGTTATAATCGTTAAATACAATCACACTACTGCATTGTTGATCGCAACCATTCCAGAGAGCATGAGACCCTGATTCTGATTTATGTTATGTTATGTAATTTCAATTGCACATCAAAAAAGAGTATCCCATCTTCTAGAAGCTTCGATACTTTTTCTTTTTATATATATATGACTACACCGGATGTTTTACAGTTGTACTCTGATGTCTTATGTGGTGATATCATGGAAACCCAATAAACCATAAATGGCAAATAAGTTGGAAACAATGAACTTCGATATGTTATCATTCATAGCTAAATACAATGAAGTGTCGTTCACAGAAAACCCGCTGCCATTGGGTCAGTGTGACTCAACCTTTGTTTACAGCAGAGTAGTACTTGTAGCACGCTGCGTCAATATTGCGTTATTCATCATTATTATGACACAAATAATAAATACTTATTAATTGGTGTAGGTTAAATATATTAATTAGTAATTTTTATTCGGGATAAAACCGGATTGCTTTTATGCCTATACTGGTTTTATAATAAACGCAGTCCGTATGTTTAAAATAATCAAATTCCTAACTAAACAGCCATAATCGAAAAATCATTATATTCGAGATTTCAACCTTGTATTAAAACGTTACCGAACTTTTCAGCAATCCCGTTCTTAAAGGAGAATATCGACAAATATCTCAACGAACACAACGCATTACCAATAGATAAATCAAATCGCACGTACACTAGTTTTAAGGATGATATAGTAAAATCGCTTAAGACCGAACTGTGTGACGTAAGCAACAGCGTGAATGGGTTAAGGTTAGCTAACTCCGCTTTTTTACTCAAATCTGATGAGCTTTTCAATTAGTTGAGGTGAGAATATAAACGTATTGTATTTGTTTACCTAGCTATGCTGAGAAAGCCACACGATGCCGTGGCGTGCAGCGGGGTCCAGCCTTCGTTGTCTCCGCGGTTGACGTCAGCGCCGTGCGTGACGAGGAACTCCACCATATCCAAGTTGTCATCTATGCAAGCCTGAAAATAACATGTTAAGGATTTATGTAAAGAGTACTTTATGAAACACGAAAGTTGGTACCTACTTTAGACTTCTACAAGAGGTAAAAGTCAAGTGGCATTATTCGTATATAAATCTTGGCACTTTGTATTTTTATTTCAATAATGCGAATAAACATATTTTCCTAAAGCATTTATTTTCTAATTTTTGCTATCATTGAATAGAGCACTAATGTGAGAAGTGGATATGGCGCGGATTAATTTGTAATGAGTGTTCTTATAACACAAATGATACGCCATGAACGGTCCTGTTTTGTTACTAACTACGTGTAATCGGTCACATCACACAGAGCTATAATTATAGGAAAATGCTATTCATGTGGACTTAAATACTCTTTAAACAAAATCAAAATAATTACATAATAAGACATAGTAGAACATAGTTTACAGTAAGAATAAGAAGAATTCGCGCTGCATTGGTTTGCAAATTAAAAACATCTTGACGCCATTAAAACATCGATAAATGATATGCAGTATTTGAACTAAGCTGCAAGCCGAAGTTGTATGCGTTAAGCTGAAAACCATGCGAAATTACACATGTTGAGAAAGGCCTATTTGCAACAGTGGATATTAAATAGCTGTTGATGATGATGGATTATATTAAAAGATCTAACTCCTGACGTTTTAGTAAGTCTCGACAATCTCTAATCTAATCTGGCTCTATTATATCAGGCCATCGTTTTACATCCAACTGAACCCTAAGCTGTTTGGTAACTTTCACGGGACAGTAAGCACCCTTCATACTTAAATTTTTGCTCTTGTCATGTTGTAAGAACAATTGAAGAGAGTTATTTACTTTATTTTAACACAGATTTTGAATCATAGTATTTCGCATAGCTTTTCGTGTCTTGAGGTTCATCTAAAATCATTATAGTTGGTAGGAAAGTTATTTACTTGATGAATAAACAATGATACGCAGAGCATAATACAGTTGGAGCCATTTCAATGCATTTGCATGAATTTTAAACAGGTAACAGTTGCATGATTGCATATTATATTTGCGGTAATCGAATCGAATCATATCCGATACGGAACAAGTTCAGATTTCACGTATGCTTAAATAGTTTTACAGTAAAGTGCAGGGATGGCCAACTAGTCAGTCTAATCTAGTCTTATCAAGTTGGCCACCCCTGGTGTCTCGACCACCTCATGGCATTGTGTGAACATCATGACTTATGAGTCAAAGGATTTACCACCCATACTCACAGACGTACAAATAAAGTCGAAACGCTGTTACTTATCGCTCAGTGCACGATACTAAATTAATAACTTTCAATCCTTTTAAGGGAAAAGCCAATTACAACCAGTAAAAGATCCTACCTGTTGATGACATCTCTTTGACAATGTACCCCATTATTCATGTAGCCCTCTTAACTTTATACAGAAGTAGTTTACAACACTCTCATTTATAGGCAATTTAACATACATCATTCCTGATTTCCTCGAAGGGTTAAATAGAACTACACATCTTACATTTCGCCAGTTGTTTAATTATTATACAACAATAGCAGGTGCGCGCAATACCATCAACTCCAGATTTTGGGCTGTGGGAATCCAGCCACACGGAAAACCAAACAACACTGTCCGACCCGGGAATTGAACCCAGAATTTCCTATTCAGCACGCGCTTGCGACCAATAGTATAGATAGATAAGTCGCGTCTAAAACATCGCACTTAATAAATGAAAATTCGCATCACAGATCGCGTGACCGCCGTCAAAATACTGTCGCTGGGCTATAATAGCAAACTAAGCTGTGCGATATACGGTAATTTATTTGCAATGCTGGAGCTTACAATACTTTTAAGGGAAATTTAGTTCCATCAAATTACTACCAGATAACGGTAATTTCATGCAATCACTGATTAATAACTTATCTCATTACTACCCACACTATTTCCTTACTACTTTAATCAGAGGAAGGCTTCCACTATAACTAATAACAATTAAAGATCCGTTTCTTTTTACATCCATCAACGAGGAATTTAATAGCATAACTCAGTACAATAACGTAATAAAAACACGTTATATTAGCAGTAAGTGAAGTTGCATGTGCATCAGTTCGGAACCAGTGCAGGGTCAGTGCCGTGGTCACTGGCGCATGCAGTGCCGGACCGACGAGCTCGTTGCATACGTGGATGGACAGGCTTTTGTGAAGAAATATAACATTGGACTTGGCGACAGATAGCACATAGATTCACCATTTCTTCTATCAAGCATACATACATTATCACCACAACTATTTCTTTATACTTATGTTGATACGTTAAACACCTATAATGACATCGCACAGCTTGAAAAATCTTAGGAATTATAATACACCAATAAAAAATGGCTGCTTTTGGCAAACCATTGGAAGTTTTACCCAAATATCGAGCTTCTGCGCTATTTTATAACATTTTGCTTTTTACAACTACCACTGATATTTCAAGATATTATTATGATGGGTGAATCCCTCACGTGTTTACCATGTTCCCTTTAAAAATATCATTGTTGATATAAATTGTGTACACTGATCAGCAGACAATATAAACGAGCAAAACATTTTCCACCAATTGACCCCTCCAATAAAAGTCGATAACAAGCAGCGGAAAAATACCTCGTCTTTTTTTCTGTATGTCTCATGTAACATCACATTGTCAAGTCACTAATGAGTTACACGACATTACTCAAGAATGAAATACAATAATCGGGAATACATATAGCGAAAAATGCCTTATTATATTCTGCTATCATAAGGAGAAAGGCCGTAACTAACATTTTTTTTTCGATATTGAGGTAAGTAGGTACTCTATTTGGTATCAAGCAAAGATCTGATTAAGAATATGTATTATTTATATGAAAAATAAATAGTTACGGCTTTTCTTACTATGACGGCTGTATTCAATACAAATTATAAGTTATTAATTTCGCTAGCGGTTAGCATAGGCTTAGATACGAATTGAAATCGCGCAGCGCTTTGGCAAATGCAGAATTACAGAATCATATAAATTGTTTAATATTGTACATTGGATAACACATCGGTCCTTCTATGATAGTCACAAATGGATAGGTATACGTAGCTACTTAAGGGCAATTTGATTTTCTTGTTGCTACATGAATGTACATTGTAGAACAGTGAGACATAATTGATAAAGGATATCGAGTATCTCATTATCTGGGCTCTCCGGATGTGACCGATATTCGAGTTGTGGACGCGTACCGTACTAAGCAATTAGCTTTTCATTATGTAATTGTTTTAATGAGCACTTTTGTGTCGATCGCACAATGGAAAGACTGACATGATACGAACAATGAGGAACTATTTCTATAGAACACTAGGCTTTCAAATGAAAATACTATAAACAAGTATGATTATCAGATTCCATTATTTAAATGCTAGCCTGGGTGCTGTGGGTAGCAAGAGCATATCACTAGTACACCAACAAATTGAATATTACACTAGATCGCGTACGAATATTCAGATTCTATTTCAAAGGAGTTAATAAGCCAACGATTTACAAACCGATGAAGTATCAGCTTTAATTGATGTTGTCCGTTTACTGTTGCGAAGAATACGCAAAGTAAAAGAAAGATGATTTTAATGTATAATTAATGTTTATTAGTAAAATATATAGGTACCACAGAAGGATATAGCCAATAAACAAGACATTACTACTTAACAAACTGTATCAAATGACTAAATTAATCATAGTGTGCGCTATTGATGTAGGTACCGCATGGCGTAAAATACCTGATAGCTATTTGAGGTCATAGACTCCTATCACAAGAAAGCAGGTTTCCTATTGGGTATTTGTTACAAACTTCTACAAAATTTGATAAAATAAAACTATGTTTTCTAGTAAAACGGATCTGCCACCAAACGGTAAATAATTTAAAATGCTACTTTTGTTTTTCAATTTAAAACCAGAAATACAACAATTAATGTTATTGAACGTCATTAAGATAAATTCTCCGTATGCATGTTACATTCATTCATTAGAAAACCTCAAAAAAAAAACAGAGAACCATAGAAGTATTTCATTCGAGCCAATTATGCGCTCATTACCAATTTAGGGCATTCTTGTTGACAGCTTGGTTTAGACGGCGCAGCGTTTTGGGCAATTGCTATAAATGCCAACATGTCCGCTTCAGAGTATGTGTGTATCAGAACTGTCTACCTTTATTGATAACAGTATATTAAGCTTAGATATCCAAACTGAAACTGAAGTAAGATTATTGAATAATAGACCAAAGTTAATAAGTAAAGGGCCCGTTTAATCGCTTCTCGATAGGAATTACCTAACACATTACTTAATTCACAACTGTAACGTCATTAGTATGAAATTTTCTGGCATATATTAACCGGTACTTATCCGGACCTGGTGAAAACTGCCATAAGTGTAATTTAATGGCATTCATTAAATAAAATCAGCTTAAATAAACATTTGGTTATGTAACCAAATTAATGAATAGACCTGTATTGAATAATACTGACATCATCAAAAATGTGTGTCCCTGTCTTCAGTCATTCGTCTTTCTAAGTATAATAATAAATATAGTCATGATTCATCACATGACAGAACCCATTAAATATGAATTAAAATAGAAATAATCCGGTATAAAAATCTCGAAAGTCACCCTTTTGTAAGAGTTCATAGAGTTTGATTTTATGTACCAAAAGCACTCGAGATTAAATTCCTCATTTGAGATAAGAGTAATAAACCAACATCATTAGGTATCGGATGGTCGACAGTTCACAGGCGGCAATGACTTCAATTACAACCAGGAGTTGAATTCTTTGCCAAAAACTCAGCTCCCATTCCATATTGGCAAAGTCGAAGGAAAAAAATAGATTCACATGCGCACCCAATGACGTAATAGAACTCCAATATCAACGAATTTCTGTCTGTGACGTGACCTCGAAATCAAATTTTCTCGCCCAATTCTAAAATAACGCGGCGCTATGTCAATCAGTTACCAACGTCATTCCCCCTGAAAATTTGGGGCGGTCAATGACAGCGCGGATAATGTATCTAGACTGCTATTATCTAAAAACTAGGACATTAATAGGGGCGGCCGAATTAAAGCTCGATCACAATTTCGTAAAATGAGATGAACACAAAAAAATTGAATCTATAATTAAAATCAACCTAACATAACAAATGATAAGGAAAAGCACTAGATAACACACGCAAAATCCGTGGCCACGAGTCATCGACCCAATTTCCTGGACTATCTAACGAGATGACTATCGCACGCTATAAATACCAAGTGTTATAATTATTAGACGTATAGAGAAGACAAAACGCATCCGCGATCAAACGCTGCCAAAATCATAACTCATTGGGTCTGATGGCAATAAAAGATAGCAGAATGTTTACTACAAAACTTCACAATATAAATTAAATAGCCGCTGACATAATAGATCATTTCAAGTTACCTTTCGCAAGTAACTAGATCTACTGAATATGGTCGTGATATACCTACTTTTCATGTTATCGTTATGTGAAATGGGTTATTTCGCAGTTAAAACGAGAACCAGGAAAAGCCGCATGAATTCACATTTGAATAAAAACAGTTAATTGTTGGCATGTTATCGGTTAGTAAGCATCGAAATGTCGCCGGCCGAATGTAAACTATTTTAAGTGATAGAAAAACATCGATTCTAGGCAAATGAACGTGCCAAATCTGTGTTCCGACCTAGACTGGCAGCAGACTCGCCCATTTCCACCTTGATAAAATTATGTTAATAACCAATGAACAGCAATCAGTATCGCAGACAATAATTATAAAAGTGACGCAATAGGTAATCGACACACTACACTACAACGGCTACTCCATACCGTACGTAAGATCGCTGAATATCGATATACACAGACACGTTACTACCAGACAATGGTCTTTGCGAGTGGTCACTTCGAGCCGTTGTACCATCCTCCAGGAAAACATTGATTATACAATTGAGCTTATCAACATTTTAAGATACAGTATGCACGCACGATATATTCTGCATAATTCGTACGTAAGTGTCATATCAAACATTTCAATCGCATACATTTTTTTTCTGAGATAGTTATCTATCATTCCATTTACAATAACAGTGTCAGAAGATAAACGGAGAGCATGTTCATTCATAACACTTGGTCACATCGATCGGAGATAACAAGATCATTGGCACACGCGTAATTGATCGAAGCTTTGCAGGTATCATACTTTTCGTCATTGGCACGTCTGTAGTTTATATCTGCTCTGAGGTAACTAACCGCACTTTATAAATAGGGCAGGCACACACGCCAGTCCAGATGCGGTACGCACACGGAACATAAATATAAAAATATATAGCAATCGATAAAATGATCAGTGCTGCTGGGAGCGATGATGTAAACAGAGATGAATGCGTGCAGGGCTTACGGATAGCAACCGTTTCTAGTATCGATATAAAATTGATTAAAGATACAGATTGTGCGTTTGTGTGGTAATTAAACTGTTACTTCAATTGTTTAGCTTATCTTTTAACAACGGTATTACTAGACCGATATTAATAAGGTATATGTGTTAGCAAGCAGAAGAACCCGTTCCCATGTAACCAGAAATTACGGCAATAATGATAATGAGAGGTTTGCTTAAAAGTCATGACATTTAATAGACTGCTTTTAGTAAACTAATGTGAAACTAAAGCCAATTTTTTTTTTTAAACAAGTGACTAATTAAAATGATCTTTAATATCTTTGCTCTCAAGAACCTATTTTTTCCGGGTGGCATTAGTTGACAAGCGGTATATTTTACCACATTTACTAATTACGACAACATATAATAATTTCGCAACCTCAGGGAGCAAGCGTTGTAAGTTGACAGGGATCGAATACATAAGCATAATCACTGGCATATAACGGAGTTCTGAATTGGAAACAAGATAAACGTAACAATAGCCCGTTAGAGTAACTGCAGGCAGACCATGGATATACAGGAGTTCGAGAGTAATCCGCCTCTGCTGCCACATGACTATCTACAAATCCGTTAAAAGCAATTAGAAACCCTGTCGATATTAGGTTCTTACGCTTAGAATTCCGCACCGGTGCAGCGTTGTTACCCAATAGTAGTATTAAAGGTCAGTGTGGCAGTCACCCATGTAAAAATGATAATCAGCTTGATCTAAGTAGGTGTAGCCTAAGTAGACTGAAAGCCGAATGCAATATCATAGAGGAAAGGCTGTTCTGTCTAGCCTTAGACGTAGCAAGTTAGACATAGTCAATCCAATTTTCATGAAGTCCAGACTCGTTGTTACTATCAATGTACTTTCTCTCCGCTATCCTTACGATTAATTGATTAATAAAAATACTTTTTACATTTAAGACCTAACGCGTCTTGATATTTGTACGGCTCTTATTTTTATAACAAGGTTGCGTATAAACGAATCGATTGATCTTGACACGGGCAAAAAGGTGTTATTATATCGATTGAAATGATCTACAGCGCCTTTTTATTATACGCTTAAAAAGAAGGGAAGATGACCTCAAGCATTTTGACGATTAATTATTAATTAAAACTTCAGGAATTGAAAAAAAAAGCAATAATAATCATCATACTTCTTATTTTATATTAGACCTGACGTTTTTGCAGCGCAACAGTGAAAATATGCTGACAATAGAAACAGATGAAAAAGAAAAGGGAATTTTGTTATTGTTAATAAATAGTTATTCTCATAGAATTGAATAATAATTATTATTATTTTAAATAGATGGCATTTCTAGCTTTAAACTATTCTCATTGTTACATATACCTACAGTTAAACTATTCACTAGAATATCATCTAACAGATCTGATACTAATGAGTCATATTCGTTAATATACCCATTTATAGCCTAAATAGGCCATTAACATTATACATAAAACTTCAATCACAGTATTACTTAATAGCAAATAAAATCATATAAGCCATAAAAAGAATGCGCCAACAACTAAAAACTTTGGTGGAACATTGCAGATGCCGATAGATTCATGACAGAATTGATATGAAAAAGATAAATGTTTTCAAGTGCATTAATGAGGTCTAAATATAATGAGGGTAAACAGACCTTGAACAGGTAAAAGCTTTTCGCCATGCTTCAACTACATTAACTTAACATCATTAATTAACCTTGAAATTATGAATACAGTCATTATTTTATAATATCTCTGGTAAGGCAATATGTCAGCCACATATAATGCTTGGCGCTCTACATTGACTGTTGGCAGCAATTCATGCCTAAAAGAAACATTCTGAACATGTTCATTTGCCAAAGCTAATCTTAGTGAACCTGAAAGAATAATCCTTTTATTCTTTCACTAGCTTTCCGCCAGCATCCTCGCCCGCGTGGACTATACGAATTCACATTAAAAAAAACCGGCCAAGTGCGTGTCGGGCCACGCGCAATAGGGTTCCGTAGTAGGTCTTAGTTAGTCCACTATAACTCTGTAACCAGTTGAGGTTACTAAGCCGTGATAGTTTTCCTTGTAAGTTCATTACATGTGCTACGTCTGTGATTTTTTTTACAAACATTATGGTACAGCCATTCAAAAGTTAGAGAGGGAACGCTCGTATCGAACAAAAATTTACACTTGAAAGCTAGATATTTCGAAAATGGCTCGCTTAACCGAAAAGTGGTCTTAACACACGCATAATATTTTTGAAAGACCTATCGAACGATACCCCACACGAAGGAGTACGCCAGAAAAAAATATTCATCCCCACTTCACGTGTGTAAAAAAAATATTAGTGTAGCTCCCACACAATTTTTTTTTTAAATTTTATTTTACTTTTATTTTACTTTTTTTTACCGAGAAAGTGGTAAAATAAAATAAAATTAAGAAAGCTGAAATTTGGTATGGATATGTATATACATATCCATACCAAATTTCAGCTGAAATCAAAGCTGAATTCAAAGAAAGCTGAAATTTGGTATGGATATGTATATACATATCCATACCAAATTTCAGCTTTCTTGTAACAAGAACCTCGGAGCTATGCCGCGGACAGACAGACAGACGGACATGGCGAAACTATAAAGGTTCCTTGTCGGACGGAACCACGGAACCCTAATTACAGTTTTATACAAACTTTGCCCCCTTTTTCATCCTCTCAGGGGTAGAATTTCGGAAAATCCTTTCTTATCGGATGCCTACGTCATACAAATAATACATCCTCCAAGTTTCAGGTCTCTACGATCAGCGGTTAAGGCTGTGCATTGATCCGTCAGTCATTCAGGATAAAGCATTTTATAGTATAGATATTATTAAGACTGTATTTCAAATGGGTATGCTCACATATGTATTTACAGTGCCGACATCTAAGGTCTACCCATTAGCTAAGCCGAGATTACTATCCAAGTTCAGTATTCAGACTCCTCTCTCTGTATATAAACTAGCTTTTGACCGCCATTTCGCTCACGCCAAAATGGGTTTTGCGGATAACGATAAGTTTTAGTTAATCTTTTTGTTTTAACGACTTAATATAGAACCATGTTTATTATTTCGAACAAAACAAAATGGAAATCATTTACGTTTTTGGTTGATCAACTGTAATAAGTTTCAAAATTGATACAATTCACGTGAGTTCCAATAAACCTTCAAAATAACATGTTGATATTTGAAAAAACACAAAACACATTTTTTTGTTTATTTATTTGCTGACAGGAGTAACCCAGTATTTTTTTAAATTTGATACATTTGTCTTCTGTTTCCCCCCTTACAAATTTATACGTCACTAGCAGATACTTACTTCATATATGTGTGCCAAATTTCTGTTTGAATGTGTTGATAGATCAATCACTCGGTTACGGTTCCCTTTTATATATACAGAAGACAGACAGAAGGTATACGGGATGCTAAGGAGTACATCAAACTTCGAGAAGTCCATTTTCAGATGAGCAACTATACTCTGACATCCTATGCGAACTAACATGGATCGGGTTACCAGTTACTAACTTAACCAATTACTACAAAAAAAAAAGAAAAAAAAACATATATAGACTCACGTAGTTTTTAAGTCCTAGACTTAAGATGACTGTGCTCTGAAGGGAGCACGATATTGTAATAAGCAGATAAAAATGCCGTAAAACAAATTAAACACTGTAAAAAAGAGCGCGGACGACCATGTCTGCGGTAATGTTTTATAAAAAAAAAACAATTAATGCAAGTGACGTGTTAACCTAATTACTGCCTAAGATATACTGATCATTACATTGACCCGCCCGTCTAGCCCGCCAGCTATCCAGCACACCGTTTGATTACAATAAACGTCATTTGCAGATCCCTTCAAGCAACAGTTTCTCTATTTACCTTCATATATCTATTTATATATGTAAAGAATCCTGATCTAAGCGCTCAGAGTACGCCAGGCCAATTTCCCGCAAAACAAAACAAAATACGGCCGCGATCGCAATATTTATAATAATACTCTCTCAATATCTCGTCATTCAGCGTATATAACTTTTACCAGGACCTAGGTGTAACTTTACGCAGATTTAAAACGTGACCCCGACAAGAACATAGAAATAGGATAATTTTTTCGGGCCATATGAAATAGTAGTACTCTCGAATGCGAGTAAAACCACAAACCACACACGCTTGTAAAACATACAAACTGATCTGACGACTGCGAAGCTCACGTAACCACAGAATTATCTAAAAGTTTGCAAATGACATTTACTACGCCCAACTGAAAGCTTTTACAAAAAAAAACTAACCGCTGGCAAAACTTTTGGAAACACTGAAGGAAATTTTAAACATTTATTTACATCCAGGTCTGAAGTCATAAAAACAATGTTAATAAACTTCCGGAAAATTTCAAATTAAAAATGTTTTACTGTTGCCATGCTCGGTACCCCTATTCTTAAGAGTCTTTAAATAGGGCAACCATAAAATTTATAAATAAGGGGTGCCGGAAATATTGCGAAAGAAAAAAAGGCTGTTTGAACGAACTTCTAAAGTTTTTTAGCGACTTCAAAACAAGAGAGGTTTTTTTTAAGTAGAAACTAAAAATTCGTTGCCACAATTTTAACGATGCTTCATATCTGTAGCTGTACAACAGTTGAGCTGTCATATTTAGCCACCGGTGCGCAGATAGGCCGTCCGACTGACGGCCGAGGCGACTGCCAACCCGGCAACCGATACTAAATAATAAATCTTGACTGTCTCATAACACAGTTGCGAATTATGTTCTACGTGTAGTAACCTTATTTTAAGATTGAATCTTATCACTGCAAGATTTGAATGTTAAATGAAAACAATATTTTTGTTTCCTGCATCGTTGTTTTATCATACATACATTACATAGCAGCCTAGACTAATTGTCAAGGGTTTTAGAGATGAATGCTACATACACATACACTAATCGAATCGAATTATTTTATTATTATTTTCATTCAATAAAAAATATCTTTGTTAATATAGAAAATAAGAGAGTAATCGCCATTGAATAAAAGAATTTGTAAAACATTGAAAACAAGACTGACTTACATACAATAGTCCATTCAAAGTAGCTTACAAGTTTTTCAATAGACCAGTGAGTGCAGAGTTTTCCCATAATCCCTTCACGTAACTTTCCCCAGAAAAAAGTTGGGTTCAAGTTCATTGAACTGTTATAATTCGGCAGAAGTTTAAAAGTACATGGAATTCTTGTTTCGAACTTTTCATAACATACCACCTTGAAATAAAATGTTGTTTTCAAAAAAAAACTCGCCCTTTCGTTTTAAAACACTTCATAATTTTATTAATACCATTTCTAGGAAGCTACAATTCTACAGACAGACACAAATTAATAGTAATTACATATTTGTGAATTTCAGCTTCTTAAGGTACACATGGGCAAGTACATATAGCATTTTACTTTGACTTACTGCTGGCATGATAACAGAATTGCTTATGTTATGTGCAGTTAATGAAAAACAGTAAATAACAATCTAGCATCGGCTTAGCCGAAAATTATTAGTTGATTTACCAAAAACGCCTACAGTGAAGACCAATACGAGTTACAACAAAAAACGGAAGCATCTATTAACACATGCGCTACGCATTATGCCGAAGGCGTTGAAAACGTTCAAAATATTAGCAGCAGTAAAAATAGTAAGAGCATAGAGTCACGACCGAATTTACATATCCTTGAAAACGACACTAAATGATAAGCGTTTTTTTTTAGAACGTACTTTTTAAAGGACTTCTTCACACAGTTCTTAATCATAAAAAAAACTATTGTCCTAATAATGTACTAAACTTACATGGCAGCAAATGTTTGCCCGCATAATCCACATCATGCTCAATACATACACGATTGCTATGATGAAAACGAGGAAAATAGATTCGAACAACAAACTATCTATTCGTGACCTAATTACTGTATTTTTGAGATACGAAAAGCAAACGTTCGTAAAATAAAACACTGTTTTGAAGTAAACTGAAAATATTACGGTTTCAATGATCTTAATAGGCCAGTGCTTTTAGCCTCTCAAAACGGTAAAATGTGAATTAAATAATAGTAGGATAAAACCCATTGGAAAAGGAGGAGAATACAATAAAAATGATAGGAAAACTAAATTACGGGCGATCTGAGGTCGGGAAGCGGGGGGTTGAAGTTAAAAAAACGGTTTATCTCAATTTCCGGCAAAACTACAAGTCCTATGAAAAAAGTTAAATGGCAAAGTTGTAGGTAATAAAAAGATCTACAACTTTTGGACTGACACTTTTTTCACATAACCTCAAAATTTATGTGAAAAATTCAAAAAACCAAGTTTTTGGTTTTTTATTTTTATCTTTTACAAAAATTAATTTTTTTTCACGAAATTTGGTGAAAACTTACCTTTTTATGTCCCAAACACACTGTAATTTATTTGATTTAAAATAATTATTTTTTCACCCTTATTTTGACTTAATATCGAAAAACACCCTAATTTTCAATCGAAAATTCTCGTGTCAAAATATCACTTTTTTTTAAAAGTCGATGGTCTTTTTGTTCGTTGAAATCTTTACTTTCAGATGGTATAAAAAATATTTACATTGCTATGGTAAATGTTCTCAGAAAATATAAAGAAACGCTACAAAATAACAGGTAGTAAGGCCTAGACCGGCTTAATTTTTTTGCGTAGAGGCATCTACGCATTTATTGCTATTTTAAGATAACTTTTGTATCTGAGTGACCTACGGAACCTCGGACCTCTCTATGAAATACCTTTTAGCTCATCAAAAGGTATTTCATAGAGAAGTGGGGAGTTGCTAGAAGGATCTAGGCCTTGCTAACTGTTATTTCGTTTCTTTATATTTTCTGAGAACATTTACCATAGCAATGTAAATATTTTTTATACCATTTGAAAGTAGAGATTTCAAAGATCAAAAAGACCATCGACTTTTAAAAAAAAAGTGATATATTGATACGAGAATTTTCGATTGAAAATTAGGGTGTTTTTTCGATATTAAGTCAAAATAAGGGTGAAAAGATAATTATTTTAAATCAAATAAATTACAGTGTGTTTGAGACATAAAAAGGTAAGTTTTCACCAAATTTCGTGAAAAAAAAATAATTATTGTAAAAGATAAAAATAAAAAACCAAAAACTAGTTTTTTTGAATTTTTCACATAAATTTTGAGGTTATGTGAAAAAAGTGTCAATCCAAAAGTTGTAGATCTTTTTATTACCTACAACTTTGCCATTTAACTTTTTTTCATAGGACTTGTAGTTTTGCCGGAAATTGAGATAAACCGTTTTTTTAACTTTAACCCCCCCTCCCCCCACTTCCCGACCTCAGATCGCCCGTAATTTATTTTCCTATAATTTTTATTGTATTCTCCTCCTTTTCCAATGGGTTTCATCCTACTATTATTTTTTTTGTTTTCAAAAGTTATTGGCACTGGTCTATAAAGTCAGTCTTGAAACTGTTCTCATTTTAAAGTTTTGCTACAGATGATGGCGTCGAAAGCCCACAAAGAAAACGCGTTTTGAGAATTTTAAAACGTTTTTTTTAGTTATACTCTTAACTTCTTGTCAGACATAATTGTTTAGTAGTTTAGGTATACATTAGGATTGCAAATCTCATGAATTAATGTTTGAAAGGTATAATAGCTCTTTAGTTACCTGCAAGATTAATCGATATTCTTTCTATCCTAACCATTAGGCTGAAAAGCCTGACATGTTTACTTAGTCAACCATCAAGTGCCAAGATGTCGCAGATGGAAGTAACGCTGTCGACCCAGTTATTGAAGCGAGAAAAATATGTGATGCACACACGCCCGAACATAATGTATACAATGCCAAACATAATGAATAAAACGTATTAGTAATAATGGATTTTAGACATTAAAAATGTTGATCCATATCCTACTAATATTATAAACGCGAAGTTTGTAAGAATGTATGATTGTTAATCTATTACGCAAAAACTACTGAATGGATTTGGATGAAATTTGGAACACAGATAGTTTATAACTTGGATTAAGACATACTTTTTAACCGGGTGCGCGAAGTAGTTCCACCAATAAAAACATTATAAAAAAATAATATAACAGCGGCAGCGACCACTAAAGAATAACTATTACAGGCTATTTTCCGGCTGTCAGCTGCAGATAAACAATACTTTTCCATAAGTCCGACAGCGACGACAACAATACCGTGAGCATTATGTTTTCATGGCGATTTGAAAAAATAATATTATTCCGAACCTGCATGTGACAGTTCGCATTGGACAGTCAACTTGACTAGACCCAAGATCTATTGTGTTTAGTTTACTGACAAAACCCTTAGCGATACATTTTAAATTTTAAATAAACTATCATGTGCAAGTAGACCTTCCAGGTTAAGTGTTTGTGTGTAGGGCCACGGCGCGTGCCCCGACACGCACTTGGTTTATGGTATACTATAAAACATCCAGAATTAATATATAAATCAATTCTAGACGATACTGTTATTACTGGAATAAACAAACAATATTTCAGCTACGTCTCTGCATCTTCTAACAGAGAAATATTTTATCGTTGTACATAAAGCGCAGTGCAAGATATGTCATCACGTATCTTTAATTAATGGCTTCTAAACACAATAGCCCACTTTGGCCACAATTCAATTCTATAAGCTGCATTCGAATTTAAGTGATAATCCGTCAGTGATTATTGAAGTGTGCGTTGCGTCGCATAAATCGTTTTTTTTTAATGTAATATAATTTTTCTTCCTATTAAAAGATGTAAATACTCTCTCCTCCCAAACTAAATGTCATTGATGTCCCTGTGTCCGTTCAGGGAACACAAGTGTCACTTAAGTCTGTGAGGTATCGTCGTATACGTTTACAGCGACCTTTAAACTGCACACATTACTATGTTTGAATATACACATACGGCACCGTGTTCAGTCAGTATCGTATTCACATGCGTCAACGGCAAGCTCTGATGCAACACATGTACCAGAAAATCGGGTTAAGAATAGTATATGCAGACCGTTTCCATGTTCCGCTGATGTACCAAAGTGAAGTAATTTCCTTGCGTCTATGTAGGTACATATATTATCTACTAGCTGTTTCCCGCGGTTTCACCCGCATCCCGAGGGAACTACTTAGCGCACCCGGGTAAAAAGTAGCCTATGTTGTTCCTCAGGGTCTATTCTATCTCTGTACCAAATTTCATTTATATCGGTCCAGTAGTTTTGGCGTGAAAGCGTAACAGACAGACAGACAGACAGACAGACAGAGTTACTTTCGCATTTATAATATTAGTAAGGATTAGTAAGGATTAGAAAGAATATTTTGAACTAAGGATAAGCAGTACGATGACAAGTCTGGAGCCCTCGTCCATGGCTGGCAACTAACTTATAACCATACAATAGGCCGAACAAGTAAATAATTTTCATTTCTAATTAAGAAAAAATGGCCAAGAACACTCAGAATTTTGGGTTCCGGAGTCAAGTAGTATGTCCGCAACTTTAATGTTTATTAATATTTGCCTATATATATACGTTGCATGGTGACCAAAATGCGTATTTAGTATAAATCATAATTAAAACAAACTTCGTCCACTAAATTAAATTTCAAATTCCAGCATAACTTGATGTTTTCATTAAATAAAAGTATTACCATGAAATGCTTTCAATTTGAAATTATCAATAATTCTCACTAAATATATGATCATTACTGCCGTAAATCATATTTTAAATAGATACAAATTACACAATACAAAGTTATTTGTAGCAATATAATATATTTGTATTTTAAGTTTTATTAAACATTCATATCCACGGTATACGAATACCTTGTTTGTACGTACGTACTTATAAAAGTAGCAGTGTTTACTAAGGTTCTTTTTATCAAAAGAATTCAGACATAAAGTCCATACAACTAATTACAAAAACCTATCTTCAGTAAGTAATTCAAAGGATAGACAGGTTATTGAAAACGGTTATAAGTCGAATCAGTCGTTTTAAACGCCTGGAAGGTTATACTGTTCCACGTAACAATAGCAGACTATGTATTCATACCGCTAAGACGACATTAATGCGCAAAAGTGCACCTGCATGGCTACGGCAACTTAAAATGATATTCCCTAAGTCGTAGAAAAAACTGAATTACTATGTTTATAAAAAAGCTTTAAATAGTTAGCTTTTAGTTTTAGTTACCAAAGCGAGTTTAAAGTATCCTTTAGTTACTGAAGCACAAAATAATTATAAGGGATTTTCTTATTGAAAAAGAAATTTAACTAGTCTCTTATTAAGGCTGGGTAGTAGGCCAGTTTTAACAAACTGAGGGGGTGAAGCAGGGGAAGTAGCTCCGCCCACTGCGGGGCGCCCCTCTCGCAGTCGTCGTATCGCGGGGCCTCTACTGTAGTCACTGCTAGGAATAAGTAACTCAAGATTTTCAATTTTAAAACATGTAAGAATCATGTATAATAAATAACTATAAACATCATGTTCATGGATAGTATATTTATTTAGAGAGGTAAGTATTAGGTAGTACCTCATTTTTAAACCTAACCAATTTAAAGGACTGTATGTTATATAAAACCAATTGATTAATTTCTATAAAAGTTAGTACTGTTACTATCACAGTAACATGTAAAAAGTTATTATTTATAAATGATTTCTGACAGGAAATGACCGAGACAAACTTTTTTTTACTTCTTGATACCTTTTTTTTTTTTTTTTTGTGTATGGCATCTCGCAGGTCAACATAGAAGGTTGTCGACTGCTTAACCGGGCTTGCCTGTGAAGTGCCTTAAATAAATTTAGGGCCTCCAGCCAGGGCTTAACTTACAAAACTAAGCGACTACACGCTAAGGGCACCCCCTAGTGGGGTACGGGCCTCGGCTTAGGGCGTCGCTGGGGGAGGACAGCAAGGGACAGGCTGGATCAGAATAAATTATGATTATTATAATCGGGAATTTTAAAGCTATTAGCTCAGCTCGCGGGCTGGCTCGTCGAGCTAGGGTCGGGAGGGCATGGACAAGGTCGTCGCGACGGACCTCGGCGGCGAGGTCGATACGAACGCGGTCTGTGTTTGTGTAGAGTGCTAGTGGACCTACTGCTCTCTTGGAAGAGGGTTATAGCGTCATCGGGGTTCTTGATTCCATTCAGACTTAAATATTAGTCGATAAGGGTAGGGGTGATGAAACTTTATATCTAGAGAAACTAGCTGACAACAAGGGCGCCGCCCACGTCTTCTAATTTTTTTTGAAAATTAACGCAGCTTAAGTAACTCATTACGCTAACAGCTATCTGCCAGTGAGAGTCCCATCGAAATCATTTAAGCCGATTCACTTTACTTTGCATTGAAGATCTGTAAGTACCATACAACTCGATAAATCAACTTTTTCATAAAACTAGCCAGTGCATGACATTTTGATATTTTTTAGTAAGAATTAATGCTTTCATGTCTTTAAACTCTGGTATATACACCATCTAAAATTCAAATAAGTCATATCTGTCTTTACTTACTATACTCATTACAGGAATTCAACCCGTTATCGTTTTTTATCAGACTTAATTCTTTCATGTTTATTAAGTTACTGTTAAAATGAAAGATTCGATGACCTATCGAAGTCAACAATGCCTTATAAGTTTTTGTTGTTTTCGCTTTAAAGTTCAGGTTTTGAGTCACTGTAAAAATATTACATTGGTTTCGAAGCAAAAAAACTGTAATATGTTGATGTCATATGTTTTCCTTTTAGTGTACATAATAAAGAATATTCTATTCTAATGGAAATGATTTTTCATTCCTGCCATAATGTGTCTATAGATATATGTCAGCATAAGACTATCAATACTGTTTGCTGACGACAAGTCGTGAACTGTACTAAGTTAATACATTAGTATTAATTTTCGATAGTTTACAGTCGATTCGTGTCAACCTGATTACAGATTTACGGGTGATAAGTACATGTTTGGTCACAATTTTATTGTGAACAAACATGTACTTATCACCCGTAAATCTGTAAACCATCCCTGATTAGTCGGTTTGCAGCAGGTCATTCTGTATCCAAAACAAACGATGGGAACAATTAACACTGGAATCAATTAAAGGAAAATAATAATTATTTGAGATTAAGTTTCATAATCTATGTTTAATACTAATATACCTACGTCACTTGGTCACAAAATAAAATTCAAAATAAATAAGTAGAAAACAAAACATAACTATTTAGTGTTACTTTTGTTTAAAAATGTCAACCGCAGGTATCCACAATCAGCGCACAAGGTGTGTTTCGTTACCTTGTAGTACCAGCTTGGTACCAATGTTTTATATGGAGCGACTTCCTATATTGACTTCCACAACCCAGTTACCGGGTAACATGATTGCGGGTATTATTCTTGGAACAACTGATTGTCAAGCTTTCTGGCTTCTGACTACCTATAGCGACTAACAAAAATATTTTGTTCGTGATCAGTCATCGACTACAAGTATAAACAAAGCACAGTTCTGCTATGATTCTATGGATTTCCGTTTTATATCTCCGAAGTTCATAATAATTTTTTTAGACCTACCTGAAAAAGATATGCTATCTTTTCAAACAAATAAAGAATTTTCAGTGCAGGCGTCTTCAAGTAACCGGGGAACATGACATCAAAAAGATTCCGACGAATTGAGAACCTCCTACTTTTTTTAAGTTTGTTAAAAAGGCAATATCCCGCAAAATATATCTGGGCATAGATAATAATGATAGCTTAAACTACTAATGATAGAAGTTTGTAATTTTGACAGAACATTGACTTTTTATACTGTGGGTGCAATTTCAGAAAGGCTTTTTCGAAATTATAGACGGGAAAAATAGGGGGTACAAATTTCATAAGGATCTCAGACATTTTTATAGAAATGTGGTCATTAGCCTCTAAATATAAAGCAAAAATAATCTTTAACCATTTTTTAGTTTCACTTCTAGCGTAAAAAGTGTGGCGTATGCAAGCAAACATGCCGCCAGAACTGGAAAAAAAAAAGCTAGTAATACATTTTTATACCCCAGGTTGTCGTGTATGACAGTGAAACACAATGAAATACAAAAATAAATTATGAAAATTAATGTATTTTATAAATGAAAGCACATATATACCTGAAGTATGCGACCATTGTATTCATTTTCCTATTTTTAAGTCCTGGTTACGACCTCGTTTTTACTCTTAAACAGGGGTTACAAAGCACAATATCGACAACAGCTATCTTCATAATGTTTACCATTCACCTGCTATTTACACCCCTTCACGACAGTTAGTTACATTATAGACATTAAAATAGATTCACTTTTACATATGAAATTTTAATTACGTAGGTTTAATTTTTATAAATCAATTTTATATTTATTTTCTGAATGCGAAAGACCAAATGTCATTGGATGACAGAGTGACATAGACCACCCGCCTCTACGGCGGAGCGCCGTCTGGTCGATGAAACAGATTTATGCAAATAGTTCATTCAGAAAAGAGATGCAATACGAAGAATTTTTGAAATGAAATTTACGACAATTTTTACACGGTTTTTTTCAATTTGCTCAATAAATACACCATATATTTATATAATATTGCAGTTGTACCTTGTTCACGGAATTCCCTTTCTTTTGGTTATAAAAAATGTGATGGTAATCATTGAAAATTTTGAGAACTACGCGACGAAAAATTTTTTCGAGAGGTTACTTTAGGATTTTTTTTTCAATGTTCTAGATCATTTCTTTAAGATATTTTGGGAGTTGTACCTGCGTCATATACTTAACTATACATGGTATTTTTTTCTGGCTTGTAACTTGTACCAAGGTCTCAATCTAGGCGACGAAAAATTGCCTATTTTATAGCTTATTTCGCATAAGAGCGCCTTAATTAGTCGCAATTTTGTTTATTTAGTTTGGCCAGGACTAAAATTAAAGATGCTCACATTTAATTACCCCTCAATTAAATTCGCAAAAAAACTGAAAAACGACCCGATTCTAATGAAAAGCGGATTATAAAACTCCGTAATGTAAATTTCGTTGCAAAGGAAACATGAAGACAGCAGGTATCAAAGCATATATTTCTTGAAATGGAACAATGGCTGTAATTTCAAGCCAGCAGTACGCGCGTATTCATGATGAAAGTTTTTAAAATCACATTAAAAGTCGTAGTAATATTTTAGGTGGTTTACGACTTCTTTTAAACGTTAATGTTATTTTTTTTACTGCTTTATCTCATCATCAACCTATATTCGTTTTTTGTGAAGATCGACATGGTTTCTGGATTCTGGATGAAGCAAACGTTTGATAGATTATATTGATTCCTTGAATGGTCCAGATCCAGACCAATGTCGGAATCATAACATTAATATTCGAATAGCTTAAGTGACAAATCCATAGGTCACTCACTACCTACTTATAAAACATTTCTTACCGATGAAGTGAGCATTTAATGAGAAAAACAACTTAATTGACATAAATAAAAGTAGGAATAGTATATACCCAGGGAATGGTAGTTCATCTTTACAATAATTATACAGTCAAACGAACTTACCTGTAAGTGAAGTTCGACAGTAATTATACGAAGTTGTTATCTCGTCCGAATATGATGAAGATAATATGTGTAGTCTCGGTTCGGCAGTGCGTGGCGTCACATAATTTTGAAGAAGATTTCAAAAAACAAAACGCACACTTGACATGTACGTACGCGCTCTCTGTAACTAGATTGTCATTAAGTTCATAGCACTTTATTGGTTTTACAACAAGAAAGGGTCCATGCTCAAACGCATGGTATGTTAGGGTCGGGGGGGACTCATCATATTCGGACGAGATAACAACTTCGTATAATTACTGTCGAACTTCACTTACAGGTAAGTTCGTTTGACTGTATAATTATACTCGTTGGTTATCTCGTCCTCTATGATGAAGATAATATGTGTAGATGTTCAAAGACATGTTGTAAAACAATAAACCTGTAAAATAACACGTCAACTGTCGCGATGCATTAATTATGTACTAATGCATTGGGGCAACAAACGTGCTGAAAACAATAATATTATTTTACCATTTCTTGATATAATTCTATATTTTTGGATTTAATCATTTATCCATTATTAATCCCTGTGAAAATATATCTCGAATTGTATGTACTAAAATAGGTACATAGATACTTATTTTGTCGATAATATTATATTTAATAGACACAATTTTATCATGCTTAATGAGTTCCGATTAAGGGCTCAAATTTAGCTCATATTATCATTAAGGATAAGGGGAGTTCCTTTAATATAACCAGTTGATGTTAGTACATGGTGAGTATCTATATCAACTGAACTCCTAAACTTTAAAGTCTGTCATTATATCAACTGAACACTCTTAAATTTTAGGCTCAAGTCAGCAGATTGTAGTGAAGCACATTCCTGTAATGACCTATGGCTAACTATTTCAAGTTGCATATTAAATAGTAAAAATAGCTAGGTTATTAACCTTTAGAAATATGCAATAGCTGGCAATACTTCACATTCTATTGAAGAATAAAAACATTAAGAGAAAAAAATAAATAAATTAAGTGTTTTGCCCATAAAGACCACCATCAATCATGATACTATAAACTTATTATGTATTATAGAGATCGCTTGCAATCTTTGTTTCTGTGATAACATGAATAGAAATGTTTAACAAACCCAAAAGACAGGAAAATTGTATACTTTTTTTTTTTTTTTTTTTTATGTATATAATTTTACACGTTGTTTTGTAAAATTGAGACATATTATGTGTGTGTCTCTGAAAATACAAGTGAAAAGATAAATATATGTAACAATACTTGAAAAAATATTACTTATGGATAAAAAATATTTTATCAGGACTTGAAAAAAGTAACTTAAATATAAACTTATGTCTCCTATTTTTAACATATTTAGGTCTCTCTGGACAGTTAATTTAAACTTTATTACTTTAATAATAATTGGAACTGTACCTAGGTACTTAAAGTGTATAATTTTGTATTATATATAACTTTAAATCAGAATTAATCCTGATTACCAGCTAGATTAAGTTATTCTAAGAGAAAACTCCCTCTATTAGGAACATTAAGGATATTTATTAGGTATTATGGAATATAGTCTTTTACTTGTAATTTTACTTTAAAGGTACTTTTACTAAAAACACTGGTACTCAGCTAAATTCTGTTAGATTGGAAGCTGACCCCAACATAGTTGGGAAAGAACTAGGCAGATGATGACTTTTACTAGTTAAAGTATTGTGCCCACAGTAGAAAGTATTGGTGACTGTAGATCATTTTTGATACAGCACTTGAAAAAATAAATTCTTAACATAAAATTCTACCTGTCATCAATTTCAATTTTATGTATATGGTATTTGCATATTCATTTCTAAAGACCAGGACTTCCGTAGAAAACTTCAAATATAAAAGATGTTTGCATCAACATAAGTACCATTGATGAGTGATCAATTATTGACACAAAAAAAATTTCAGCAAAAAAAATCTTTTTTGAGCTGTCTATCTAAATAGTCTGTTGTTTCTTCCTATTCTATAGACAAACATAGATTACAACAGCAACATATATATTCGTACTAGAAGATAATGAGTTCAGGCTAAATCAATGCATAAAACATTTATTGCCTCAGATATACGATCACATTATTTGAAAAAATCTTCTGATAAGGAAGAATCTCTTTTGATAATAATTTATGTAATTTTGGTACTATATTACTTCTTAATTAAAGTCTCTTGATGAAAGTACTTAGATATTTCTCTCCTCTTAATGAAAGTACTTAGATATTTCTCTCCTCTTAATGAAAGTACTTAGATATTTCTCTCCTCTTAATGAAAGTACTTAGATATTTAGTCAAGAAGGAAAAATAATCTTGGTAAATTTAATTTGAGTATATTCTTTATTTAAATGTATCATGTATCTGCAGTCATATAACTTGTTAAATTATTATTAGGATTTCACATTCACAATAGGTGAGTACCTATATTAGTTGTTCATCAGATGAATCCCAACAAAGTAAAAACTACTTTCTAAGAAGACTTGTGAGACTGAGCTCCATCCTCAATCAATCACTCATGAGCAATCTGATTGATACAAAATACTAAACACCATCTACAGCCTGTGTGAGAGATACAATTCTTATCTGCACAGATATTGTCTTTGTAGGATGAGCCTATTTAGCTGATTAGTGCTTAACATTTAAGCACAACAGTGTCTTTATATTAAATAATAGAATTATTATTGTTATTTAATAGAATTTTCTAGAAGAAACTATGAACTATAAAAAACTTTATATTTTTGAATAAAATAATGTATATAGGCAAACCATTTGTATTCAATTCTTATGAAAAAATGTAGAATTATCCTTATCTCATTTTCATCAGTTTTAGTTCATTATTCTTTGTACATTCATATCTTTTCTATAAATACTTGAATATATTGGTAATAGTAAATATTTCTACCTATAACTTTACAGTGTATAGGTTTAATAACACAGGCAGGTATGATTTATTTTCTATTCAAAAGAAAATCATACATATTAATAATGAATTGTTCTTGTTTTAATCATACTGTTAAGATAATGAAAAATTATCATTCATAGTTGACTAGGTTGTCTAATACTGCATTTTATACATGAAATATTAATTAAATATTGTGAAGAAAATAATTTCTTATTAAAAATTATATACTTCGTATATATGTATTTTGTTTGAGTTTGGTCCATTAAGAACTGTTCATAATTATGACAGAGAAGAATTTTATTTGTTTAAATTATAGTTTACATTTAACCTTTTTAAACAATATGTAGGTACTTTGTAAACATAGTGATTTCCTGTAGTGTTAACAACTACATACCAAATAACCATTTTTATTTCCATTTAATGTTATTTGTAAACATCCTTGATTAGAGGTTGTTTCATTCACCGGAGTGTAGCTCTGGTGAGATTAAGGTTTAAAATAGTGGATTTATATTCCACACCACAAACCAATCAAAAAGAAACAAGATCCGTGATGAATATGTTTCAAACACAAAATTAAGATTTAATTTTGCCCACCTGTACATCTATCTGGATAGCACCTTTCGTTCACTTCAGCTGCTCTGCATGACTCTCCACCACACTTCTTAACTTCTCTGCGAGCAGGTCCCCACTAGTTTGAAGCTTACATTTTTAATATAAAAATGTTTAATGTAGACAAGACACCTGTTTACACTGTGTTGTAGTAAACCATAATTGTGACTTAACAAAAGTCCAGTTCTTTGACTGATTCTGCAGTAATCATAGATCAGTGAAAATTTCACCGAACTGGGAAGCTTTTTCTGGCTCTGAGTGCATATGCAAATTATATATTGTCATATATTATATATTGCAAAAAATATATATATTGTCATTTATTATTGACAGCAGTATGGAGATTATTAAATCCCATTGTCTCTGAATATAGCGAGTGCACAATAACCAACAAACAATTTCAGCTTTTGTACATTTAACATATTATGTACCTTACATCAATACATTTACATGTATCAACATTTGTTATGTTATACAGAGATTAATAAACTATTAAGTCTGCAATTCAGGCAGCATATGGGTTAAATTAATGGTTCTCTCTTCTCAACAAATCAGTCTTTCTCCTTCCCTGCCATGTTTAATATTAAAAAACAATGGCTAACTGGTTCTTGATTATTCTACTGCTCCAGACTAATTGAACCAACCCTCATGTTTATGAGATAATGATGCATCCTCTATTTTTACTTTTCTTAGTTTCATTACCAACTGTATTTATGAATTCAACATCCATACACCTATGTATATGATTTAACATACCTTACCAGTTCCTTGAGGACATTCTCATTATTTTCTTGAATGTCAGGTGAACTGTAAACTCGTCCTACAATCTTAGGACATAATTCATGCAGTAAATTAAGCATTGTGTGTTATGCACATATATAGCCATGTAAGTTCCCGCAGAACTTCCCTTTAAGGCTATTATATAAAGCCAACCATGTGTGCCCCTATAGAACACCCCAGAGGTTGCTCACAGCATAGCCTTCGTAGTCCACGTGTGTTCCCGCAGAACACCCCTCAGGACAGGCTAGTTAGCTCTCGACATAGCCGTTTTTAAACCACGTGCGCTCCCGCAGAACGCCCCACAGGTCAAGCAAGTCGTTTAGAGGTTATGTTATTGGTACTTTTGATTGCAACTAGGTACGTGCAAAGCGAAATCACACTTGAAGTAGCGATTACCTATACGTAATGTATAAGAACAGGATCTTACTCCTGGTAAACGTAAAATATGCCATCAAACACTCAAGTTACATTGCGAAAAAACAATGGATCACTCCACTGCGACAACTTTTTATGTCGACGAGTAATTCTCGATCTTTTTCATAAAACTGGTCTGCTTTCCTTCTTCTCCGACTTCCTTTCTATATAACTTATTACTTTATCACACAGAGTATATTATATATACGCTTTATTATTTAAATTACAATTTTAATAAAGGAAATACATGACGCCACTTGTTGACATAAAAACCGAATGACAATCTAGTTACAGAGAGCGCGTACGTACATGTCAAGTGTGCGTTTTGTTTTTTGAAATCTTCTTCAAAATTATGTGACGCCACGCACTGCCGAACCGAGACTACACATATTATCTTCATCATAGAGGACGAGATAACCAACGAGTATAATATTAATATTATAAACGCGAAAGTAACTCATATATGTATACTATAGGTACTTTAAGATAAAAAGACAAAAAATGTTTTGGCTATTTGGTATAGATATAAATGAAAACCTAGAGAAGAAAAGAGAATAGTTTTATCCGGATGCGTGAGAGTAGTCACCCGAGAACACGAGTCAATTCGCGGGAAACAGCTACATAGTGTATATTAATATTACTAAATGACCCGACAATGATGTTTCGTTTTGTCCTCTGAAAAATAAATGCAAATCTTCTTCTTCTATACATATAATGCTTTGTCCTGAATGTCTGACGGATAAACGCACGGCCTGAACCGCTGATCGTAGAGACCTGTAACTTGGAGATAGTTCTGTGTATGACGTAGGCATCTGATAAGAAAGGATTTTCCGAAATTCTACTCTTAAGGGGGTGAAGAGGGGGAGCAAAAGTGGTATGACGCACTATAATTTTTAATTTGAATTCGTATATCCCACGCGGGCGAAACCGCCGACGGAAAGCTAGTCAAAGTATAGATTTCAATACCAATGTAACATAAAAATATTTTTATCAAGATCTTAACGGTAAATATGAGAATACATAAATCTGCATGCTACATTTATGTCGTGTTTCAAGTAGGTTGTCGCAGTCCACTCGCTGGCACCAAAAGGCTCATTCAGATATCTGCGATGTTCTCAGATGCCAAATTTGGGGCACGTTAGTCGATTACTTTAATCCTCTTTTTGTAGTTATAAATTTTAATTTATTTAGTAGTTATAAATTAATTAAAATTTATAACTACAAACACTACAAGTTATAAATTAATTAAAATTTATAACTACAAAAGAGGGCAAATAATAAAGAGTGAGTGCTAATAGAATGTAATTAATTTATAACTAGTGCATTTTTTATTTATTCAAGGCTCGCTCCGTAGGTCCTATTGAAATAATAAAGTAACAGGACAGTTCATTTGTGGTTTTGCGGCGTAATTCTGACGTGTTTTTCATCCTTATATCATACGTCTAATTTTTAAATTTATTGTGTTGTTTAAATGATATAGCTATCTATTTTCGGTTGATAAACCTAAGCTTATCTACTATTATGGGAAAGTTCATGCGAATGGATATCGTCTGTGATATAATATGTAATCATGCTATCCGCGTAAGTTCATACAAATATTAGGCGAGAATCGCAATCGCGAGAAAGCGTAATATGAACAGACTTTATGATTCAGATTGCCGCACATATAATAACGCAACAGTCATTATGTATAACACCTAGATGAAGTTGTATTAGAGGTATGATTACCCCAGTGACACGAAATAGTCTAGACCATTTTTTTTTTTAATACGTTATGAACGTAATTAATTATAATAATTAATACGTAATTATACGTTTTTAATGTTACAGATATATCGAAAAATACTGTTATAAAATAATATTTAAATATTAGTACAGGATCCCTGGTACATCTTTCATCAGTTATTACTAACAAGCTGATGTTTCGTGAGTAGGTTCCTTTTGACTAGACGCCCAACTTTTTTCTTTACAGTAATGTTGGTAAGTGGTAGCTTAATAGGGATAACAAGGATAAAATATGTTGATATGACGAATTTAAAAAATTTATTGCTAACCGATTTTTTCTTTGTTTATTATCAAGATAATTATCTAAATAATGTGAAAAAATATTTGTCCTACAAAATGTAAGGTTTTGTTAGGGAGTCCCCCCGCTCCAACATGTATCGTAAACAAGGTCATGAAAAATTATTACTAACCAGCTGATTTTTTTTTTATTGGTTAGCTAACATTTGCATAGTTTACCACCCACATTGTCCTACAAATTGCGTGGTATGTCATCTTGGTCCTACGCTCAAAAGTTGTCAATACCGCGGGACTTTTTTTTTTATTAGTAACTGTAGGACAAAGGTATCACGTGATAGGTTAATATATTCTTCGTCCAAATAAAACAATGTCCTACAAAAAAAAAGGTATGCTTTATTAGTCCTACAAGATTTGTAATTTTGGAGTATACAAATGAAAGGATATATGTATAAAAGGGTATAAGGACATATAAAACATTATATATAATATATAATGTATTATATATATATACATACATAATATAATGTTATATATTTATATAAACATTATTTTTTATCTGATTCATCTGATAAATCTCAATCTGTCTCTGACTAGTATATAGTAATCTGTGGTGCGCATGCGTTTGTGAGCAAGGATAATAGTGTGCCTCAGCTCCAATAGCAAAATGTACAAAATAATATTATTTTTAATTTCATGAATTTAAACTATGTAACTGGAGGGCTGGAATAACGTACCACGCAATTTGTAGGACAATATGGGTGGTAAACTATGCAAATGTTAGCTAACCAATAAAAAAACCGGCCAAGTGCGTGTCGGGCCACGCGCAGTAGGGTTCCGTAGCAGGTCTTAGTTAGTCGACTATAACTCTGTAACTGGTTAAGCCTACTTAGCCCTGATAGTTTTCCTAATAAGTTGATTATATTTCATCATGAATTTATTCAAATTTCTAGGGATAGCCATTCAAAAGTTAGAGGGGAGATGCTAGTATCGAAATTTTTTTTAACTTTAAAGGTAAATATTTTGCAAACGGATTCCTAATTCGAAGTATTGTTTTGACAGACCTACTATATTTTTGAAAGACCTATCCAATGATATCCCACACGATGGGAAACATGAGAAAAAAATATTCATCCCCACTTTACATGTAATGGGAGCTACCTTATAAAAAATATTTTACATAATTTTATTTCACCACTTTGTCGATGTAACTAATATACATATCTATACCAAATTTCAGCATTCTAGTACCAAGAACCTCTGAGCTATGCCGCGGACAGACAGACAGACAGACGGACAGACAGACAGACGGGCATGGCGAAACTATAAGGGTTCCTTGTCGGACTACGGAACCCTAAAAATCAGCTGGTTAGTAATTATTTTTCATGATCTTATTTATGATACATGTTGGAGAGGGGGGACTGCCTAACAAAACCTTATATTTTGTAGGACAAATATTTTTTCACGTTATTTAGATAATTATCTCGATAATTAACAAAAAAATTATCGGTTAGTAATAATTTTTTTTCATTCGTCAAATCAACACATTTCATCCCTATTATCTAAGTTATAAACCACAATCGAGAACTTTCGTACAAGAATTTGTTGGGCGTCTCATTGAAACGAAGCTATTCTCGAACATTCAGCTTGATAGTAATTATTTTGACATTAAGTATAAGTACTACAACTTTTGAGCGTAGGACCAAGATGACCTACCACGCAATTTGTAGGACAATGTGGGTGGTAAACTATGCAAATGTTAGCTAACCAATAAAAAAAAAATCAGCTGGTTAGTAATGATTTTTCATGACCTTGTTTACGATACATGTTGGAGCGGGGGGACTCCCTAACAAAACCTTACATTTTGTAGGACAAATATTTTTTCACATTATTTAGATAATTATCTTGATAATAAACAAAGAAAAAATCGGTTAGCAATAAATTTTTTAAATTCGTCAAATCAACATATTTTATCCTTGTTACCCCTATTAAGCTACCACTTACCAACATTACTGTAAAGAAAAAAGTTGGGCGTCTAGTCAAAAGGAACCTACTCACGAAACATCAGCTTGTTAGTAATAACTGATGAAAGATGTACCAGGGATCCTGTACTATATAGTTTGAGGAATTAAAATAATTTTACATGTACAAATAATTACACTATTGGACTGGTTTTTGTCCAAAAGTTTGCGGACGGCAATGCATTGCAATACAAATCGCCACTAACTACTTTAACGAAATTCACGGTTAGTGTAGCAGGCAAGATACTCATTCATTAGTTAGGTATTTTATGTTATGTGTTTTATGTATTGTATGACTGTCGAACTTTTGTAAAACCTTAATTTAGTCTCTGCAAACTTTCAGAGAGAACAAGCATAAAGCTAAGAAGTAAGAAGTGAACGTTACAATCAAATACTAACAATAGAGTATCGCATTGGAGGTAATGTGCGATCTATTCGCAGCGGAGACCACGCGGCGTTGCAATTTCAAGAATACCTACGACGAACCATGCCCACAGCAACACTCAACAGTAGGGTTATGATCTCAATAGTCTATTTACGTAAGGAATTTACGGAATGTACGGTATGTTGCCAGATTATGTCTGTTTTGGAGTTAATCGACAAACGAGGTGTCTATATTGAGTAACAATTGACACCTTACATGTGAACAGCTGACGGAAACACATGTTATCAGTGTATAGGAGTGACGCAAAACACTGATCTGTAGGGTTGGATATCATAAGGATCAAACCATATAATGGCAGTGTCGAAACTGACACATACTAATTATGCTAATGCGAACAATATAGCCATTACATCGTCTATGAGGAACATGTAATAACTAAATATCCTGAATTTTCGCTTTCGCCAACATGGGATTTATTTATGCGAGCAATAAATGCAAAAGAAATTAATGTATAATCATCGTAGAGTGGCAAAACGTTGCACGTGCAGGTCGAAGTTGGAAAATGACGCAAGTAATACTAAGTAGAGTACTTACTTAGTACTTCTGGCAATGGAGAGTTCTGCTAAAAATATTACATTATGACTTCCACTTCAATATTTTCTGCATTCCTGCTGAATAGTTCTTTACCATTTTCACTATAATTCAGGGTAACCTCTGAGCTAGTGTCTCAATACCTTTATTTTCCATGTCAGAGGCCGTCAGGCGGATTTGAGAAAACTCCTACACTATTATACGACTTGTTAAGTTGTAAACCTGCAGCCCACACGATAAGAAAAGAAGAAATCTTAATTTGTAGGGGTGTCTTCTACGTAACGGTAGCCTGCGTGCGTTGGTTGCTAATTACCTACCTTCCTTTTTTTAAAACTCCTTCTGTTGTGGTGGGAGCGGGAGGAAGTGTCAAACTCTTATTGTCTAAAACCCATCCGTGTAACATCCTTCGCCCCTTGCATTACGGGACTGGGGGTAAATCTTTCGATCAATCCCGTTGCCCATTACCTACCTCCCTTATACCCTTAACGCGATGCTTGCAGATTACCAATAAGCAAAACATCCAATATATTATTTTTGTTATGTTTTAGGTCAAAGTTTTAGAAAAATAATATATTTAGTAATGTCATAAGCCTCTCAAATACGCGTAGTATGGGAGAACATTAATTGTCTCTATTAAAACTTGTTAATACCTTCCTGCGGTCACTGACTGGGTTATTAGACAAATCTTGTGAGTGGGTGCGTTTCCCTACGACCTTTGATTGCTTTAATAGCGTTTTTAATTCCGATCAAAGGGTCGGAGCTAGGTGGATTACTACCCACAGCTTTCTTTATGAAACGTTTTCTATTTAATATAAAATTCAATGGTATGAGTGAATTCATTAATTTGCTAGCTAAACGCAATAAATTTACTTGGATAAGAATAGCTCTACGACTTTTAATTACATGAGCAGACTTCTTAAATTCATTAAAACTAAACACATTACGACATTGGAAATCTCAACTCGGCACTGGTACAATGCCGCTATGGCAAATGACAGCGGATGTGTCGCTTCGATTTAAGCCGGCAATGTACATGCTGACGTATGAGATAGTGTTGTAGACAGTCAGATTCTAATTCTGTACCGGTGACGTTGTGTTCGGTCGAAACAATCGAAAGTTATTCCGAGTGCTAAACCGACACACGTGACTTGGTATGCCGCGTTCTATTCGAAACACCGATTTGCGGAAGTCGATTAGAACTATATCGATTATACTTTAGTTTGAGCTAATAAATATAAAATTTTGAATCATAATAATGTTCTACTAACAACCACTAATAATGGGTAGGCGTGAATGTTTACAGACTGGAAATGTAATGTTTTTATTTTTGTTTACACCTCTATGTCACCTGCAACTTACACTTACAACTGTATTTTCTACGTTTTAAGGAATAAAATCACAAGAAAAAAATCGGGCCAAGGGTTCCTTCAAAAAGAATATTATAAGCAATAAAGTTGCAATTATCTTGTTTTTGTTTTGACCGCATAATTAAGTTTATTCGTGGAGGAAAATTGCTGATTACTTAAAAACTGTGATACTTAGAATTAAGTTAATGTCTATCAATCCTAATTATTTCATAATTTTCCCATCTCAAACTTCGAAGATTTACGGGGGGATTAACGGTAGTTTTTTGTGCGGATTTCATTATAATTCGAAAATTAAAAGAATACAAACAAGAAAACAAAAAAATATATTAGAATGTGCAAATCAAGACCTTTCATATGGTACCCCACATGACCTAGTAACTATACTATGAAATTTTAAGCCCCCACTTCCCCTCACATTTTCCATAAAAGCAATATGATGTTCCCACTTGTTCTTTATAACTGTTTCAAATTCCAAATCTCTAACAAGAGTAGTTCCTGAAATAATCAGCTGTGACAGACGGACAGACAGACCAAGTGAAACCATAAGGGTTACCTTTTACCATTTTTGATACTGAACCCTAAAAACCACAAACTACGTATTTCACATACCAAATAATATGCTATTACGCTAATGTGAAATGTATCCTTGCAAGAACTTATAAACATACATATACTTGAATGGATGAAGTCATCCATTTTTACAGGTATACTTGCGCCCTAATCCTAGAAGGGATAAAGTATGGATTACAAATATTATTGGACAACCAGTTTCTTAGATACTTTCTCTAAATTCTTTAAAATTTAAATGTATTTTACATACAACAATTAAGATTTCAAACCGGACACATTTCTTTCAGTATTAGAATGAGATTCACTATTGGGGCTCAGTATCTCGAGATAGAATCTACTGGAATCAAATAATCAATTAGTCTATACAATCTTACTTGGTTGGTGTACCTAACATGTACCTACATGTACATCTTACGAGACATTACCCTTGTTTGTCATTATGAAGATGGCAGTTATTCAGAACTAGGTGGTAAGTTTCCCCCACTTTTGCATGCATGCAGATGGAACTACTTCTCGAAACCAGATAAAAAGTATCCTTTATTTCCTTAGGGTTCAAGATATCACTATATCAAATTGATCTAAATTGATAGGTTTAATTGTGACTTTTAAAGAATAATAGATAGAGTAAGTTTCATAATACTAATATTTTAGTAAAGAATATGAAAGGCACTTATCGAAGGCATCTTTACTTTTTCTTTAATTTCTCATTCTTTGTATTTAGGAAAGATCTCACTTTTTAATAAATTTTGTTTTTTATAGAAACTTAGGTAAAAATGGATCAAAAATCATCAATAACCAAATAAAATGTAAATTTACATTTACTTAATATTTAGATAAGTGAAAGAAATAATATTTTAACATAATATTATCATGTATATTTTGAATAAATTAGATAAAATTATTACACAATCTTAACTCTCAGACGATAATTATAGAAAATTCAGAACATTGTCTCACTTCCGTTTGTATAAATCACGAGTTACAGATGCGACTCTGTGCAATCTGCCGAACTGCAGACTTTGTTCAAAAACTTTGCTAACGCTACTATATCCGATATTGTTATTTATAAACGGCTGAGCAGTAAACATTATTCTAACCTCAACTTTTTAGTATACTCCCTAAGAATCAAGCATGTTAACGGGCAATCACTACAGATATATGAAATTTTCTCTGGAAATATGCTGTCTCTAACAACCTGCAACTCTTTGTATGTGCTATATTATATGCTAAATATGGTATATTTCTACCATTGCATTAATAAAATGTATAAAAATACATTTGAGAAAGAACAAAGGAGTTTACATATCAAGCTAAATTATATATAAGGTGCGTACATAGGCTCGAGTACAACCTCATTTCATAGATTTTACATAACATAGGACGCAGAGAAATTGATAGGAGCATTGATAAATCACATGTTGTGGAATTTCTAATGCTTGGATTTCAAATAATGCTAACATACCTACAAATACATATGTACACATATGTATCATCTATATTTGTAAATTAAAACAGCAAGCCTTAATCAAATGTGGAAAATCAAGAACAGGGCAAGCAAGACTTTTATCTTAGTAGATGAATTTGTTCTCATAAGATGCAAAAATAACTGTACTATTTATTTGTTTTATAGCAAAAAGCAATTGCATTATGAACTATTTATTTAATTATAATATCTAAACAATATGATTTCGCTATTCGAATTCAGCAAAGCACTATAATAACAGATTCAAGCAAAAGTGTATGGAATAAGATGTTTTCTGTTGATTAATACTATCAATGTTTTTCTTAATACCAAAGATTTATGTTTCTAATAAATAATTTTAATAAACTTTTATCACTTTTGAGATTTAAAGTCCAGTATTGAGAACTCAGACTGGATAGTAAACAAGTAGTTTGAATAAAACAAATATACATGTTTGTATAAAACATGGTTACTAAATAAAATATAACTTGGTGCAAGCTTTCACATGTTCTTATTAATCTTACTGTTGTGGTACTCTCATCAGATAGTCAGAGTAGATGTGAGATAAAAACATACCGGTTTAAGAAAGATGATTTAGTGGAACCTTGGAGTAGGGCACAGAATTTGACATTATTCTGTCAATTCATACAGTTCATAAGTGTGTTAAAAATATGGTGAGAAGTGTGTCAATTGGTGTAGTGGGGGTAGGGGAGAAGTTATAGAAACTTAAACTGTAAAGGAATTAGTTTAATATGATAGGTTTCTTACCTGATGAAGAGCGGTGAGGCCATCCACATTCGCGGTGTTAATATCGGCGCCTCTTTTCAACAGTCTTTGCACTTCATCTTTATCGCCAGCTGTACATGCCGCCAAAAACACGATCCCAGACGAAAACTGAATCCTTGAAGCCCGACGCGGCGTTGGAGACTGCTTGTTCGTGTCCGACTCTTCCCATCTCTTCAACTGCTCCGCTCTCTTGAACAACGCTGACGAAGACCTATTATCCGTCATTTTAACTCTCGACAACCACTAAACACTCAATATGGTCCATGCGAACACTTTTCACGGGGCATAGATTGTGTTTTTACTGCATACAGTACACAAACGCCGAGTCCATAACTTAATTGCCAAAAAAGGAAACATGAAAGAGGAAACGTTCCAGGCAGATTGATACTAAGAAGCATTCACGCGACCATTGTTCCACACACTTGTTGAATAATGCGAATTGCACATCCAGACTCCAATTCTATGTACATGACATAACCAATAAGCTAGACATTTAGCGTGGCAGCCATTACAAGAATAAATTTAAACAGCCTACTAAAGTACCTACATACCGAATGCAAAAAGAAAAACTAGGCAGCGAATGAGACTGACGGAAGAAGAAAACGCCTAGCGCCACCTAGCACAACAATGGCACTGAGTTGCCATTACATAAAAATAAAGTTAAGCTTATGATAAAAAGTAATTGAAAACGTATTCAATGTTTTCCTGATATTCTCACCACACTTACCGATTTGTACCTTTTATTTCATATTCTATTTGATATTCATTGGATACAATATTAAACTGGACTAGTCTGCAACTGCTTTGGCGAACTAATCTATAATCTTTTCTATTAATGTTATCATCCCAACACGGTATTGTAGTTATTTTTGTAGATGAATGACATGACTATTTGCCTATTTGCTATATATGACGTATATTACTATTACATGTTAGCTAAGTAACAAAAAGGCAGTGATTTTAAGCCAAATATAGCTTTTATATATATGATAAATTAGGAAAATCTAAGGGAATAATTTTATTTGATGATTAACTCTTTTTTATAACCGAATATATTTTATGAGGTAAATACTGCTATTATTGAAAACGAAATAATGTAATAGTGCGATAATTTAACTATATAGGTGCGGTAAATATTTTTAACACTTTATAGACGTAGCTGATCACTAATAATTCTCTGATACAGTTATCAATAAATTGTAATCGAGCCAAAACATATGCAATCGTTTGGGCTAAAAAAATATGCGGTTTCTTATAGGCGAAGCGGAAGAACTGTCATTCAAGATCTGTCAAAATGGAGGGTTAAGTTGAATGTATATTTTTTTTATAAAACGTTGCCCCACACTAGGAATTTCTCCTGTATGTGGGTGCGTTTACAAACATACATTACACATGCACAAACACCCAAACCCGGTACAATGTTTGTTGTTCCATGCGGGAATCGAACCTGCGACACGCAGCGCAGCAGCCGATTGCTCAGTCACTATGCCAAATGTGCCGTCTTTTTTGCTAGCAGAACAGTATCAAATACTCGAACGGGCCTATTTAAACTCGCTGCACCAAATTCTTTATTTTAACCTAGGAGTTCTGTAGCCTCCCGTTCCGTATCGCTCAATCCACATGGAGAAGAACTCTCTAGAACGCATTGTCCGTTCAAGGCTACACAAGCCAACCGAGGCCCCCACGGGCCACGATTCCCACGATTTTACGATTCGGGAACGATTCCCGGGCGATACCGCGACGCACTTGCCGCATGGAATTGTTGGCAACCTTTTATGTGAAAATTCTAACTTGTGACTGATTAGTAACTTTATGAATAACTTTATAGTTTTTTCTTTGATTTTGAATTTTGAAAAATTACGCACTTTTTCTGTGCCTCTTTCCTAAAAGTCCTTCTCGGTTTCAGGAAACCCATAAACTTAGTTGTTAAACAATTATTTTATTTCATTCATCTAAATATTTATGATATAGATTTTCTTAAATATTATATCTAGTATTGTGTGTATGTACTGATATGTATCATAAAAAGTATGAATTTTAGGTATTCTAATTATTGATATCGCGTTTTGTCATATTCGAAAAGTATTAAGTTTAAATGATAAAATGTTTAGTGCAACCGGCTGCTAGATGATTAATTGTATTAAGCGTATGTAATAGATTAAACTAATCGCATTCCATTGTATCGATACATTAAAATATCGATATATTTATGGCATCGCGTAGTGGAGGCTGAAGCTTTGTAACCGTAAAGTAGTTTGCTTTTAATTATCGATTTCAAAACATACGATTACGATACAATTTCTTCATTTTGAAACCGTCGAGAATAGTAGTGAGGCTAGTTTGACATAATAAATATGGTAACATTCAAACTAAAAAATAAAGAAAAAAATGATTTTAACAATTTGCAATCCAATCTACTAAGTTTTGTGATATTTTAATTATATTCATTCATTTAATCCTAATTAAAAAATATAATTCATTGAATCCTCGTGTTATTAATAATGCATTTTGTCCAATGAGAACAAACCAGCTTGCTTGCCCTTCGTTCGCTAGCGGTCTCTGGTGTTCATGAGCAGTATCAGTAGTTTGCGAGTCGGAGTCAGAAATTATTCAAAATTCAAGATGGCCATGTGTCACGATGGTTTCTTGAATTGTAATAGTTAACTTTATTTGTTTTGTGTGAAAAAAGTGCTTTGCCATGATGGCTGACTTAAGTGTTGATATATTAAAGTTGCCGGAGGAAATAAGAGATAAATTAGCTGAATTAGACTTGGAGTTATCCGAAGGTAAGAATGCAGTAAGTCTGCGTTACTCGTAGATCGATAATTTGTTAATTTAGATATTTTTTTTAGTAAATCAGTTTTATTTTTTTTGTTTATTGAAACTTTCGGAATTTAATACGAATATTTTTGCTGTTAGTTTTGGGTTCAAATAAGTTTAATTGACGTAATTCTCCAGCTGATGTCTTTGGTAAATAAAGTATGGGTTTGAGTTTACAGTAGTTGATTTTTATATGTTGTGATAAAGTTATGTGTGTTAGGTGTTCACGCTCGAATAGTTACGTTGTCACACATGGCGTACTAAGGAATGCAACACACTGCACGAGACGACGACGCTTCTCAGAATACGCTTTACTTACTCGCAACTTTGTATCGTTCTTACTTTTGTTCTACCGAGAACAAGTCTGTCGGCCACTTGCCGTGCGTTTTACCCCCTCAGATGACTCGTCTCTGGCGCTTTAATACACTTAAAACTTGTTTAAAAGTATTACTCTTGACTTAATAATCACACGAAAACAGGATTTACTATGTTTTGTTAAAAGAATAGCTCTTTTTTGCCCCCTATTTATTAGTATACATATTACGATCCAATACAACCTACTCATTGTTGGTTTCTTTGTGAACAACTCATACCAACTGTGGTCAAGTTGGTAAGAATAAATTAATCATATCCTCTACAAGTTGAAACACTCAATTTAGTGCTATCCTTTACAACTACAGGAAGTGAGAGGCATCAAGATTGTACTGGTTTTAGGCTTCATTAAATGTTCCTAAAATTGTAATAACTATTTTACCTCTGTAGGTTTGTCTGTACAAATAGGTAGATGACTACTTTGTTTACAAATAATCATTGAGATATAATTTTTCTTATCAGTGTATTAGTAAAAAAATTAGTTGTATGCTGATTACTGAATTGAGAAATTCATTCTTCGGACTTCTTATTAGAATTTACCTATTCCAATTGTATTTCTATCCCCTAATGTTAATGTTGTATTCTTTTCACACATTTGTAAAGATATTATCCTTTTAGTCTAATTCACAAATGAAATAAACCATTTGAAACAGGTCTTAAGTATTCAGTCCGAGTAGTTTTATCTGAATAACAAAAAAGAGTATCTAATTTAATGCCGGGCATGTTATCAGGAGCCCGTTGGTCAGCTATTATGTATGAACCCTAATAGTAAATACTACCGTATTGAATGTTATAGCTTATCCATCTATTCCAGAGTGAAATACATATATAATATAAAATGAAAGGGACAACACATTTTTTCATTAAGCCAAAAGTAATCTCTAAAGAGTAGACAACATCTAAATTAAATGGTTATTGTCCTAAAAAAATATTATGTATTTTATAGAAATAATACAGTTCATTTAATTAACATATTGTTCTTTTGTTGTTTGTAGAGGAAAGTAAGTTCCACCCTTATTATTATAAATTAATTAATTGGGTGGAAATGGGTTTTATTATAGATATAGTTGTACTACTGCATTGTGAAGCTATATTATACTAATATTCTAAGTTCAATATGGGTGACTGATTCATGAATGCAAAACAGGAACTAAGATACTAATATGAAATTTAGACAGTTGGTTACTTTTAATAGGAAGGATTTTAGTATCTATGTATGCATGTATATTTTGAATCTTGTACCTATGCTCCACTCACACCATAGCTATGAAACTAATGAACCAATTTTTTGTGGTAGAGTATTTCTTTTATTTCCTAAAATATATAGTTTTTTTTAATCAAATGAAGCTTATTTGCTTTTGGTGGAATAATATGCATATAAAATATTCTTCAATAATCCTTCTTTAATGGTTTTTTCAAAATCACGAGACTTACAGAATAATTGATGGTTTTCAGGGAGAAATTTATTTTTTAATTTATATTTTAAAATAGATTTTATTAGTTGACTTACAAATGATTACATTTATATATATTTTTTGATGACCCCATAACATGGTATATCTGCAACTAGGTCTTTGTAAGATTGAATATTAAAGTGAATAATAAACTTAACATTGAAATTAACAGTCAAATCAATAAAAAAATAAATAATATTACGGTTAAAAAGAGAAGCAAGCTATAATTTCTGTGTGACTATAAAAAAATAACAACATAATCAAATATTAATAAATTTATGTAGGTACCTAAAGATGTTTGGGTGAACCGGGTTCCGGCCGTGACCGCAAATCTGCGCTAAACGTGGATACTGATATATCTTGCTTATTTGTTTAATAATTTTTTTAATGGAAAAAAGTTTTAAAGTAGATCAATAATGTTTTGATTTAAATTTGGAACTCGTCATCAGCAAGTCACAGAAATATCGTGCACTGTGTAAATTTGGAATATTCGCGCTTGCAAAATTCAGACCGACTGGGTTTTTTGGGCTATGAAACGATCTCCAATTTCCGCAAACTAAACTAACCGCCGATTCATTAATTATTCGCAGCATCAGAAGGTTTTTAATGGTTTTTTCCTCACTTTATAATGTACGATTTGAAAAGTTATCATCCCCTCATTAATCTTTTAATTACCCTAGGTACCTTCATCGAATGTTCGTTATTTTAAGCCATTCATTTGATACTTCTATTTTATTGAATTTTTTTTATGGAACCTGCGTGCAAATAGCGCTCTGCCCTAATTTGATAGCTAAGTAACTGTTATGAAGATCGATAGATCAGCAAGTGAATTAGCCGCGTTCAGTCCATGGATGGGTGACAATTTTCTAACATAGCGAGACCTCTCTGTGCTTCGTAGAGCAGGATAACCTGTCGGTCCTGAGCCTGACTTCTCCCCGATCACGTCATAGATTGCCTTCCGGACGTATCGGACTTGAGAGTTAAGGAATAGCGAGTGAGTGCACTTGTGTCTGTGCTTGTGCACTGAATTATCTCCTATAAAAGATATAGTGCTTGCAGTCTCCATTGACATTGGCCGCCCTGATCGAAATTTTCTGAAGAACTTTATAAATTTTTGTTTAAAATCATAGAACATTTAAATAGGTACATTTTGAACGGCTTGTTGACCGCTCTTTGCGTGCGTGGTTTCTTTATCCTTCACGTGTTATTTATTACTATATTATTATTTCACATAAAAACAATATATGCCTAAATAATAATTATGTAATAAATGATAGCGTGGGAAGCACAGCGGCGCGATGCGAATGTTGCATTTTTTGTTTGTTTGTTTTGTTTTTAATGCTTTTATATTAACAACACTTGTGTTTGAGGACCGTTAATTGCATATGCAGTTGCGAATTCTTATGCTAAACGATTGATTACTTCTTAATTTTTATATAATTGTGCTTGATTTATTTTCTATGTATAATTCGAACAATAACCAAGTTTTCTTTATTTAACACTTAAATTATCTTCTGATGCTACGAGTACTTCTGGAATGTATAAAATTAAACAAAATTCTTCTATAATGCTACTGTTTTTTTATTATTTTAATGTAGCTTAGTAGGTATGCAATTTATTCTTCCATATTATTTAATATTAATTCACATATAAATTAAATAATATGGAAGAATAAATTTAAAAAAACATTACCTACCTTCGGCAGTCGGATAAAACATGTTCGTATATAACCAAAGCCTAAGTTCATTCACAAACTTATTTTCCTAGGGCTGACCTCGGATATGCCATGTTTGGGGTATTTTTTTTTCTGTATATTACCCATAAATACCGTTTTTATATTTAAATAGGTATATAATATATACCTATTATGCAATTCGCAAAAATACTTCAAAATAAAAATAACTGCGCAGATTTCGAGGCAACCCTGAAAAACCGTCCGAAGTGAAAACCACATCGCACGGGATTGCACTGAGTTGCCTAACAAAATCTTACTTAATGCATTATCAAGCGATAAACGGTAATATTATACTATGACAGGTGTGGTTGCTGGTGACACCTGTTCAATAATTCGATTGGGACCGCGAGTGTGTAATGTGAAACACTTATTTCACTATATCATATTACAATATGATATTATGTGTTATTACTACTGTGTACTGTTTGTAGGTAGGGACTGCCGGGAAATATTCAATTATATGTTTAATCTAAACTGATGATTCGTTTAAAAATAATTAGCAGGATTAGAACAACAATAAGGAGGAGCTCGTGGCCAAGTAACAGCCGCACGGTTCGACCGATCAAAGTTTAAGCTGCGCTTGGCGCGGTCGGTCCGTGGATGGGCGACCATCTTTGTCATAACGACTCCTCCGTGCCTCGGAAAGCACGTTAAGCTGTTGGTCCTGGTTGTCATTTGGGGCATACAAACTCTTATCCAGAATATGTGCAATATCAAACATAACATTGTATTCTAGAACTACATTTCGACCTCAACCCTTTGGGAAATTTCGTAAAATTGACGACCTAGTCCTGTCACAAAAAAAATGTGCAGTAAAAACCTATTTTAATATTGTATCGTAAAAAAATCCTTTCAGCCAATTTATCCTTATTATTGTACGCTATTGATTCACTAGTCAACTCGTGCGCAACATATACGACCTCTTTCTTTTAGCTGATATGACGCATCACCTAACCCGTTTTGTCGTCATGACTCGTTCTGACTAAGCCGACTTGTGGTCACTACAACGCTTCTTCCAGTATAAAATAAGATTGATATTGTGTGAGCAAAACTGTTATTTAGAAAATGAACTGATCAAAGTAATCTACAATCTATGTTATTTAGGTACCTACTCTGTTGCGAAAAGTGAACTTCTTCGCAATTTCAGGAAAATAAATATTTAAATATATGCGGACTGTGGAAAAAAACACATGTTTCAGATACTACTTGCAAATTTCAGCCAACGTAAATAATATATATTTCAAAAAATTACAATGAAAGGGTCGACTTGAAAAAGTCCTGATATGAATGCAAATAAAAACGAAGGACAGAAACGAAGGTGATTTCGTACTGTCGAACAGAACGAATTGTGTGATTTGATTTTACGTGTAGCTATGTGAACACGAGTGGCTCTATGGTGTGCCGTTTGAGTCCAGAAGTAAAAGCTCTAAAAGCAGACATGAAAAATTATAAGTAGGACCTACCACAGATCTTTATTCATCTAAAATACCTTTTTATTTTGCGTCTTCATTTTTACAGCATAATTTGTTTTTATTTATTACCTTATCTCACTGAAATACTATAGCATTCTATTTCTTTACTTGGTTCCTAATACAGGTATGTTAATGCAATTACATAAATCCTTACGCTAACCTATAAATATAAAACAAATCACTGAACTTAGGAAATTCTAAAAAAAGTCTAAAATGTAACTTCCCTACAAAATATTAATAAAATTCCTATTAAATATTCATATTTTTAAAATAACTACCAGTCATAAAGGCGTTAAATATGCAAAATTTAAAAGCCTAAATAGAGAGGTCAGTTGCGACTAGCAGGGGCATCGCACCGGGGCGACCTGTCGTCCGATGTCAATGACAAGACATGACACGCAGTAACTGCCACACGCTTCCGGAATACGGCAGCACATAAAATGGCCGAATTTTGGATGTGGTTATCACTTCAAATTGCATCATTTATAGGAATTAACATAGGTACAACGTTTCTAAATCACACTTTAATATAAAAATATTTAATTCATCAAAATGGCTTCAAGACTCATTTGGATTTTTGCTTGAGTGTAGCTTTCGGATTTCACTGTCCATGCACACAATAATAAATACATGGAAACTTTAACTTAGTAACGTGTAGAACAGCTAACGTACAAGTCAGGAATTGGCCGCGATTCTCTTGACACCATCTAAATTAAATTTAGTCTATAATTCTCTCTTTCCATCAACAAATATAAGAAAGGGATAGCAAACTTTTAACACCTGTCAAATTAGAAAAAAATAGTTTTCCATACAAAATTAAACATCACGACGTAACATCTCGACTAAATTAACAAACCTGTACGAACAAAATGTCATCTGTCATTTAATTTGACAGCACTGAATTACTTGCTATCCTCTTCTTGTATTTCGCAATAGAAAAAGAGCATGATATTTTAAAATTAGTTTAGTCGTGTGTACGTCAGAATCAACACCATTGGCGAACTTTGAGCTTACAGCAACTCGGTAACTTTTCTATTCCATCGGGATAGGAAAATTTTAAAATTCATCTACAAATGTGTGTAGTGTTTAGTGGAGTTCGACTTATATCCCACATCCTACTAATATTATAAACTAGCTTCTGCCCGCGACTTCGTATTTGTGAACTTATAATGGAGTCCAGATACCTACCTGGTCAAAACTCTTTTTGAACACTATGTGTAAATCCAGGTTATCTTAATGTTGTCATCCTAACTAATATTACATATTTTGTTGTTATCCTAATATTATAAATGCGAAAGGGATTTGGGTTAAACTTAGTAGGCACACACATAGTTTATAATCTGGATTACACACATAATACTTTTTATTTCCCTAGGAAATAGAGTGAATCCGCGAGAAACTGCTAAAAATCAATAAAATATGCATTACAAAAAAAACATAAATTACCTTTTCAATACGAAGGATAGAAGTCAATCAACACCTACTGACATACAATACGTACTCCGGCGTTCGCGCTCAGAGTCAATACACGTACATAATATCATAACAGTCTAAGCAAACACTTACCATTCAATGTGATTACGCATACAACAAACGCTTAGTACCTACATACAGCGAGATAGCCATAAAATTGTTGGCAGCTCATGCGCAAGCGCAAGCCGCGTTGCGAGAGACGTGAATTTTATGACCGTTGAGTGAACAGTAGTTTCGTGTTACAAAATATGTGGTAAGTTTATAAACAAACTTTATCGATTGGATAAAACTATTCGGGATGAAAGGGATAAACAACACTATTTAGCTCGGAACTACAAAGTATACCGCATAGTCATAAAACATATTACAAATACGCAATATTCCTGGAGATCGGCTCTGCGGTTTAGTTATTTTTGTGACGAGACAATAGAAGGATTAGTACGCCAAGCTTTAGCACTACGAAGTATGACTTTTATATATCTTTTATGAAGAGTGCGGTGAGTGAGATGAAGTTAATTAAACTGGTTCTAAACATTGAGTCGCGTTTGTGGTTGACATTTCGCAGCTACCGAAGTAACTTTTAAACTATTTATAATTAACTACCAAAAATTGCAAGCAGGATAGTATTTTTTACCCTGACAATTGAAGCTGCCAGCTGTTTATTCCACATATTAAAATTCCATACGAGTGGGAGCTGTCACACAATGAAAGATATCAGACTGCTCTCTGAATCATGCTGAAGTGTGAATCGCTATTATTTGTGCAATGGTCGAGTTCGGTTAATTAAACGAGTTCCTCGTTGCCTTAATAATTGTGACAGCCAGACTTATTAACAGCCTTACATATGAATACGTGTAACTAGTAATAATATCCCTTGAATTGTATCATCATTGTAGGAAAAAATATTGACAGTGTATTAATGCATATCTGCTTTTCTCGAATATCCAAAGAACGGATGATGTAACTTTAAACTCAGTTTTTGCTTTCAATGTCACATCTTAAATTTTGTTGTTTTCCAAGCAATTGTATTGGATAAATTGAGTGAAAGTCTGTAGATACGTGTGAGTAGGTACTAACAGACGTTATCAATAAACTACATATCTATAGGTGAATTTGGTTAGAGTTAAAAGACAGGATTTCTTTACTGATATAGGTCGAAATACTATCTCCAGGTCGTGGTGGCCTAGTGGTTAAGGCACCTGCCTCTCGTGTACGAGTGTGCAGGTTCGAATCCTGGCAAGTACCAATGTGACTTTTCTAAAGTCATATGTACTTTCTAAGTATATCTTAGACGACACTGACCAACGGTGAAGGAAAACATCGTGAGGAAACCTGGACTTAAAAAGTCTGAAATCGCCAATCCGCCTTGAGCAAGCGTGGTGATTAATGCTCATGCCTTCTCTGTATGAGAAGAGGCCTGTGCCCAACAGTGGGACATTATATAGGCTGATGATGGTACTATCTCCAGTAAGTGTAATTAATTTTCGTCAAACAACGACATTATATGATCAAAATTATTATATGTTAAATGAATTGTAAGATATTTTTTCATTCTAGAATGTGATTGTCAATAGGAATAACACATGTCCCTAACTACGATTTTTAGCTATTACACGTATACATAGTAGCAACACTTCCCATATTAAGGGGTATTACAACATAACGTCAAAAAGCACCTGTCTGGTACATCGAAATGAGCTATTTATTTATTTCCGTTCATGCGAGCCACCGCGTCTGACAACCGAATGCACTAAAAGCCCATTTGGACACTAACATTTGAACGAAACGTACAGGTTTCATCGACCCGTGATGCACAAAGTAAAAGCTCTGACCGCAACGAATATGTTGTTGAAATATGTTTGCGATGAAAATGTTTGCCCTTAGATTTAACCGGCCCATGTGCAGTGTACACTCTCTCCAATAAATAGTTATTATTTGGACACGTTCCGTTTCACAACCGTTTCGCAGGTTCGTGTCAATTGCGTTGCGTAAATTTGTGAAAATCTATTTGAATGTATGTCTTAAAATTCAGATGATCTTACTAATATTATCAATGCGAAAGATTGTGAGGATGTGTGTATGTTTGTTAATCTTTCTCGAATAACTTTATGGATTTGGATAAAAAAATACACATATAACTTGGATGAAGATTTTCCTTCAAAATGCGGCAGAAACCTCTAGTGTTAAATAAATATGGAGCTCTCAAAGCATAAGAAAAGTATAAGAGAAAGCAGATACTCAAAGATCTAAAACTAATATTATAAAAATTATTTATTTTATATGCAAATTCAGATCATAGACAGTGAAATTTTGGCACGGAGAAAGTTTAAACATGGGGAGGCTGTCCAAGAATCCCTATACAAGGAAGCAAAATGAACACTTGAACTTACAAAGCAAAACCATTAACCACTCAATTGCCATATCGCTGCTTCATTTATAATTTAAAAGAACGGATAAGTATTACCGTGCACTTTCAAAGGGTAATATAAGTTTTAATAAATAGCATCGGTGTACCGAGAAGAGCTTCTATCGTTGATATTGAAGGACAAGAAAATGGATCGTAATCCGCTCTTATCCCGCCTGTAGTAAGTCGTTGAATAACAGTCTACTGCGGCACTTTTAAATCTGCTTTACGTTCAACCAATACTGTTATATATTTAAACGCAAGAAGTGATCGACAATGTTTTCGCTTCTGCTCACATATCAGTTTGCTATTCGAAATTCTGTTGAAGTTTTGAATAAACAATTTTCAATATAGTTTTCCAAAACTTTAGTGCTGCGTTATCTATATTTCTGTGGTTGTTGTAACTGTATCTTTGTTTTCCCTTGTCTGGTGTCAGTGATGTTATACTCCTCAATTGTGAAACAGATTACAGTACACTATCGAACTGCAAGATTTAAAACTGACAAGTGACCAAGTGATTAAATAAGAGTAACAAATTAAGATTGCACTTTTAGTAAATTGATTCAAAGCATGATGACTTTAGAAAAAAAAAGTCATGATTATTTTTTCTGTATGAGAAGAAGCCCAGTTGAGACAATATGCAGACATATTTATATGACGATGATAAGGTTATCTAGCACTTAAATATTCTTATTTCATGTTATTGGATTTTAATTTTAGTGTATTTATGATTTCATTAATTTGTTTTGGTAATTAAAAACTCGCCATTTTGTCAACAAGCAGTCTTAGAATTCCGTGTAAACGGTAACATTAATACGAATTTCATTTATATACTAGCACTTCGTCCGCGACTACGTCCATGTACATATATTTCCTACTTCCCCATAACACACCGCAATTCATGAAATGATGTCATCTGCACAATGCTTTCTATAAGTACCCGTTGAAAACAACAAAGCATGTTACAGCGCGGTATTAAATGTGTTTGGTAATTTTGAATCATCTCTTACACCGTATAATCAAATGACGGATAAAAAAGTATCCTATGTATTAAATCCAGGTTATAAAAAATGCTAAAACTGCATCCAAATCCATTTATTAGTTTTTGCGTAAAGGAGTAACATACATCCTCACACATTTTCGCATTTATTATATTAGTAGAATGATAAATAAAAATGGAATTGCCCAAATATTTATAAACTAGCTATTCGGCAGCGGCTTCGTCCGCGTCGGCTATATGAATTAAAATTAAAATGACAGTGTTTCTTACATAGTTTGCCCTCCCTTTTTACATCCTTAGGGTTAGAATTTCGGAAAATCCTTATCGGTTGCCTACGTCATACAAAGAACACACTCTCCACAATCAGCGGTTTACGCTGTGCGTTCCGTCAGTCAGTCAATCAGGACAAAGCATTTTATATGTATGTGTAGATATAGATAGATGATTTCTTCTTTGCGTGAAATACTGACAAAACACACAACATCGGTAGGATAAGAGAGTTATATAAAAAAAATGTTTTTTTTTGACTCCTTTCGATTTCGAATGTTTGAATTTGTGAGAAACATACTATAAATTATTATTATATAATATCGCCTCCCTCAGCAGGCAAACAAGTTTTTGCCTATGAATCGGTCCCCTGCTCAGTTTTGATGTCAATGGGTTAATGCCCAATTAGGATGGGTGACGAACGACCGTCAGACTAGCGACGCGGCTGTCGGCATTCGATGGGGAGAAGATTTCATATAATACAATGAATTGAATAAGTATTTAAACTGGTACATTTCGAGAAAATCTCAGGGTGTAAACCGGTTATTCTGAATACACTGCATTGTATCCATTGAGTGTTGACGTTATGGCTTTATAAATAAGTAGTTACTCAATCCTCAATGCATATAAACTTGACGTCCACGATGACAAGATACTGGTATTTTCTTTTCAATGAAATGTTTATTTAGACACCCCAAGCGTCCATTATCGAAAGATGTTTGAAAACAGGACACAAGGTTTTTTTTTTCAATTAAATTTGAAAATGATTGGGGACTATTTAAAAGATCTTATCAATTAGCTATTGACGAGTACCTGGTATAATAGTGCACTTCTACTAAAATTATTTATTGCTTGTATTATGGCCTGATCAATTGTACGCTGTACGAAACTTACTACAATCAAAAAGTGCTGATTTTCATCCTAATAATAAAAAAGGTAACTTCCATTTTAATTTACATTTTTTGATTTATATGCATTCGATTAATTTAATGCAATATTCAGGGTTTGTGACAGCTTTATAAACCCTGTGTATGTGCAATGACGTTTGTTAATTAGGAGACAGTTTTCATACACAAATTAAGCGGGATGGATTCTTGTAGCGTTGAAATTGTTATTTTATTGCAAAGAGCTAAAGTACAATTTTACACAAGGAATGTTTTCTTTAGTGTATGTTAAGTATTTTTGCACGACTATATTAATCTGGCCCTACATGAAAAGATCGCCTGTCGTTATTCTTCCTAATCCAATCTAAGTGAATATGTTTTTGTATGAAAAATAGCTATTTCCCGTGGTTTACCTCTTGCACCCAGATAAAAGTCAGTAAAATCTCCATACCAAAGTTCGTAAAAAAATTTTTTAACGTTTTACCGTGAAAGCGTATCAAACAAAAAAAATGCGATTTATCAGTCAGCCAGGACCCATTATTGTGACAATTTAACCCGGTCTATATGTTAATTGGTCCCGACAGATAAGTCGCTATGTTCTATGCTTTCCATTTTCTATATGTTATATAGATATACTCCTGCGCTTGTTTTATTTTCTTTTTAGTTTTATTTAATTTTCATTTTAACGCTCTTTTTAATTATTTTTAGTTATCACTTTTTTGCAGTCGGATTTTTTATTGATTTTCTTTTATTTCGGGTTTTCCAGTTATTTTGTTTTACTAATTATAACGTGTTGCATATATAATGAGTTTTTGGAATCCCTACTGATATAAGGATTTCAAATAACGATACCTTTGAAGCTAAAATCCATCGAACCGTTCAGGCTGCAAAACGTGCCAAACTATTATACAGACAAAGATACACACTCGAAAAACATAATCCTACTTTTGGCGTAGTCGGGTAAAAAAAATAAACAAACTCACATTCTTCTTTGTAGTATTAGTTAGTATAGCACCTGGGTGCTATATAGATATCTAGATATCTGTACCTATATCTGAATGATTAGCACTTACGATACTCTATTAGGGTTCTCAAAGAAGGATGGATATCCTAGAATATGAATGAAACCGCGGCAATAGCTAGTTAAAATATGTAAGTTAGGTATACGGCTGATTGCTTTCCCAGTCGTGTAGTACGAATCGCCTCAGGGAAATCACGTGTGTGGTTAGGTCGTATGTTCCATCGGATTCAAACGCGATGCCTTCAGTAACTGGGCAAATTGTACGTTTACTATGTTAGTTTTATTTTCAGGGGTTAAAAGAACTTGCAATACTTTAATCTAAAAATTATCTATAAAAGTCACATGTAAACTTCATTTTACTATAAGGCCCCTCTTGCGACTTTTTGCAGCGAAACAAACGCGATTAAGTCTCGATGCAGCATCGATACAGTCGCAGATCGTATACTGTTCTATTTAAATTAAAATCGCTGGTGTAGCAATGCAGTCACGCGGCTGTCAAATGCGCATTTGTCTCAGCAAAAAAGTGGCAGAGTATAAGGCGCCTGGCTCTACTAACCTTTTATGCGTCTTCGGGGAGATAGTAAGTTTATAAAAGTTTTAGCATGAAATGCAGTAAACGTGTATCGACAAGCGTCTCAGTCGCTCGCTGCGGAGTAATCAATGAGAATCGTGATTCAGTCCAGACGTCTTGTTGCTATTGGCTTAACATCTCGAGCGCCCGCAGACTACAATTATAAAGAAGGTAGTGTTTCACTGAATTAAGAATTCGAAATAAATAACATCTGTTGACGTTCTCACGATCCTTAGAAATGAGAGCCCGACTCGGAGAGTTTTTCACATAAGGAAATGGTTTCTTTTTTTTATGTTTGGAGTTATCGTAGCCTGTGATGAGAATTAGGTATGTTGGTTTTTCCTATGCCATTGTTCAAACTGAAATGCGGAAATTCTAAGTTACAATCATTTGGCAATAGCTATGAATTCCATTCAAATGTTAAAGTCTTATAGTGTCCATATATATACACAATAAATATCTACACATATAATCAAAATTTCAATTATTGAGAATATTCAAAAGGTTATATTATTTCCATAAAACTAGTCACTCAAATATAAATGTGAAAACTTACAACTTGTTAGTTTCTTTGCTCAGTTGGGTAGTCCCCAGCGTCTAGCAGCCACATTCTTCAGACAATTTACTACATTTCATATTAGGTACTCTTAGATAAGTTGATTGTATCTAGCTAAGTACTACTGTTCCAGGCTGATTCACTGTGTAATAAATCAATTTATTTGTCGCTGGATATATTGGTGTTAAGCGTAGCAATTTCGCGTCGTTTCCATCCAGATTGAACGATAGCAGTCTCCCTTCCTAGTCGCGTAAGTATCTAGTGCCCTATATAAGTATCCGGTAATTTAGCTCCTAATTTTATTCTGCTATTGAAGAAAAGAAATGCAGATTTGGTATATTATACAACGAATCAGAATAGTTTTTTTCCCAACACCTTTGTATTTTGTCACATTAGTATAATTGTCAAACAATAGGCCACAGGCTAGGTGTGAAAACGTGGTTAGTTTTAAGCTAATGTCTCAGTAAGCTTTTAGTAAATCATAAAGTTTAGAAACGGCAACCTAAAAGCTAGCCAAAGTGCTGTTCTAGTTTTTGTTTTAAACATAATCGCCAAGCTTCAATATTGTAGAGTAGCATCGTCTCAATTTAACGTTCCCACTGACAAGGATCGGCCCATTGATGACTGCCACTGTACTAACCCGTATTTTGACCCCTCACTCCCAGCGTTTAACTGCGCCTCCGAGTTAGTTTTAACCTTTTGTCCCAAGCACTAAGTTGCCGACATTATTCAGAACGATACATTATACAACGCATGGCGATTTGTATAAAGTCTAATATTTTGAAAATAGCCATTGATACGTCATCAACATATTGTCCGCAAGGTTCGGATGAGTATCACAAACATATCGATTGCCGCATGGAACTAAAAATCCGTTATCATATTGAAGGTAATTAAATAATCAAAAGCTAGCTATTTGCTGAAAACTTAAATTGTATCACAAATACTTGTTTTGGAGAGCACCGCATTTTTAACTGATAGCCAACATAAAGCGATATAATATAGCATTTTTTGGTGAATATAGGCCAGCCAAATTTTAATGCTTTTAAATACAACATTCTTGACAACGGTGATTTTATTCCAATACAATCTCGTTTATAAATAAATACTTCACATTAAAAACAGAGCGTTGGTTATACTCAACAAATAATTTGAATTGTTTGAAACCACTAGGCTTCTATCGTAAACCATATTATAGACAGCAAGCCAGTCGGCTGACAGACACGGTATTAGTTGATCCGAGGAATTCATAATCAAATTAATTATGAATAGAGTCACACAAAGGGTGGCATCGTGACGCCAGATCTAACGTTTAATCGAAAACTCTCCGCTTCACTGTGCCAAAACAAAAGCAGCGTGGCAGGCGGACTGGGGGGTGAACGGGAATTGCATAGCTGAGCGCAATACCTATGAAATGTGCAGGACAAAGCCCAAAATAAGTCTGTAAAGGTACGCGGCGTATTTATATTCGCAGTCGATGTGCGTTTTACGGACTTGTCGTATGCGCGCTCGCGGAGCTGTAGAGGCTCTTAGAGTAGTATTTTATGAATTGAAATACTCTATAACAGTTAAAGCAACGTGAGAGTTTTAGATTCGGTTGTGACCTGTTATTTTTATTGTTAATAGAAGTCATTACTTTCTAGAGAAGGTGGCCGTTTTATGACGCCACGGAATACCTGAACGTGTGCAAACGTTTGTCTGAATCTCGTTTAATGCGCCATATGTGCACGTCGTGTACTCATATAAAATCCATCTGCGTAGGCTCTAAATAATAGTCTGATACCTGTTGTTAGGTTAAGTTCAAGACAGTCACTTTAAAGCGACAGTCAAAGTTAAACTTCACGTTATATGGAGAAGTTTACATATCGTAAGTTTGGATCTCTGTGATGCATGCATAGTAATATATTGCACACCAAAGGGGTGTGCAGTGTGCACCTCTTTGTTAGTCGCAAACTTCGCAAGCTTCGAAGAGAAGCTCCAACTACAGGTGGGTTTTGCAATCCTCTTTATGATCGATATACTGGTATGCTATTTCATACACCCACATCCAGACATTCAAATTCAAATGGGTAAAAATTTTCTATAGCAGGGTTTATGCATTATTTGTTAGTCCCTGATACTGGGCATCCCACATATTTTAGTGACATTTTTTGTTGCAAAATGTGCAGTAATGACACTTTACAATGCCCCCTTAAACGACTAATTTATGCGAAGTTATGAAATTTATATTGATAAGTCCTGCTGCTGAAATAACTTTATTTAAATTGGAGAAAATACACTTGTTTAATTTGCGTTAACGTCAATACATCTGCGCCTGTCCTAAGGGAGTCCTATTACGTCTGGCCTGCGCTCACCGCATCTGCTCTCCATTCATACAAATGCCGTATTTAATAATAGCCGACATATAACGTTACGTATAAAAACAATAACCTATTTGAAATTCAATTGAATTTCATATGATAATCGTTATCAGTTCAATACTCTTTATCAGAATGACATCACTTGCATGTTCGTCATCTGATTGTCGTCTAATTTTGGGTACGGGCATTCTTTTGAAATACCAACGTCTCAAATAAATGTACACATAGTTAATATAATGTGGTTATGTTTAATTTATTGCACACTTTTCTTTATTATGTTGCTTATAAAACACAGAAGAATCAAAAACAGTTTAGATGATAGAGGATTAGTCCATTGAAAAGTTACATTTGGGGTTGCGTTTTTTAGAGGACGCAATTTTATTTTTTTGATGTGTAGGGGGGGTCAGTGTAAAGCTAAAACCAAGTTTGTGGGGTCGCCACCCTTGTCCCCCGGCCGCCATCTTGAAAATAGGGGTTGAAAAGGTTTTCACGATATATCTCCTAAACTGTTTATCCGATTTAAAAAAAATCTTGTCATTTTTGTTGCAAATTAAATTCTCTACAACTTTGATCCGCAACTTTTTGTCATAGAACTATAAATAAAAAAGTTATAAGCGAAAATGTTCAGAACCTTCAGGCCTTACTACCTGTTATTTCGTAGCGTTTCTTTATATTTTCTGAGAACATTTACCATAGAAATGTAAATATTTTTTTATACCATCACAAAGTAGAGATTTCAACAAACAAAAAGACCACCGACTTTTTTAAAAAAAGTGATATTTTGACGCGAGAATTTTCGATTGAAAATTAGGGTGTTTTTTCGATATTGAGTCAAAATGTCAAAGAGTCATAAGTCTGTCAGTTTGTCGAAAAGAAAATTGAAGCTATTTGCCCGTTCCAAAGCGTAGATTCCTATGGAGAAGAGAGAACGGGCAAGAAACTCCATGGTTACTCTTTTTCAAAAAAGTGAAAAGATTACAAATGACGTCGGGATATGTTTTTGTGACATAAGGTTTATATAAGTAATGTCGAAATCCAATCTTTAGCAACCAAATCAATCGATATATAGTTAATTAATTTCGGGTGTGACATTACATGACATGTACGAGCCATTGTCTGCATAGATTGCAAATTCCATTAATGGCGTCATTAGATGGTCCTCCCACAATGGTATTCCGTTTTCATTTCCCTTGAAACTACCATTGTCGTTATATTAAGCTAGATTTCTGTTGCGTCAAAATCTGGCAATATTGCATAGTTGCATTATTTTATTGGTTACCTTTAAAAGGGCAGGTTTTGTTAATTTCTTATCAACGACGAATTTTTATATAGAAATAACTACGTCACAAAATTAAATATGAAAGCAACTGTCATCCACTATCCGCGCATAGCTACTGCAATAGGTATGTCAGCGGAGCATGCATTTTCAAAGAGTACGAAGAGTAAAAGTATTTCTAGACGCTCTTTTTCAGCGTATTAAAATATGTTGTTGAGTATAACACATCACCTTTTACTTTGATAATTCCTTGCTTGATGATAGGATAACCAATCGTTTGCTGTGAGTAGTGTATAGTGTCGTCATGAAACTAATCATTAAAATATTATGTAAAAAGGAAAATTAACTAACGGAATAAAAATAGTGCATTGCGCATGAAAGTAACGATGACTCGTGTTTGTCCTGGGACTCAAATGCTTTTTTGCTCCTATTTTATCGCGTGCTAATCGCTTAATACATTCGAAACGTAGTATCATGATGTATTAACACAAATATCTTGATTGAATAATGCATATATGTTTTCACTAAAGCGTGAATAATAGATACGCACCAATCTTATCGCAGTGACTGGTCCACACTAATGTCTGTTCCCCGAGGCGTTTCAGATAATGTAATTTTTTTTTAAATTGTCAGGCGTTCCTCTTTCCGGCCAGAATTCCTGTCGCTAATCTCTTTATCTGTACTCAAAATAGATACGAGTGAAATGTGCTGATGACGTCATGTCTGTTTTGGGCGTCGTTTAATGGCGCAATGTATGTGGAACAATAATTGTACGACAGTATTGTCACGTTCTGTTCTTAGAATTGTCAGTTAGCTTTTCACAGCAGATACCGGTCGGTTATGTTTCAATGGTATTCGCGCCGCTACAAATGTTTCTGAACGGGATAATACAAGAGGACTTGCTATTTACATGCTCGTAATGTTTGTAAACGAACGCCAAGTTACTCTATCGAATCGGTTATCCTGGCCTTTGCTGTGTAAATTATCACGATTAAAGTATGAAAGTGAATAGTCCTTACTGTTTACTGAGTCATAAACGCAGAATTGAAACTAAATTTGAAACAGGGACGAGTTCGTTTTATGCAATACCTATACTATGTTCATATTCCAGGAACGACTTATAATAAAAAAATGGTGTTACAAGAACTTATAAAAAAATCTTTAATTCCTGGGCGAGTAAATATCGGTATAATAATGTCATGTATTTATAAGGTGAACCCAGATTATATTAACGTTCATGCGCAGCAACTGCAAGTCAACACAAAATTTTACGCGGATAACAAATGGGTGCATTTATCCTATCAATATCGTTCCGATAACGGCAAAAAGTATATCTAGACGATAGCTTATCGAGAGCGGAGACTATCTGCTCTATTGTGTGTATTGACATAAAATGGTCACTGCTATTTCGTTATTTAATACTAGGATAACGAGGATTCTTGTAAATATATTATAACACGGCATTATAATCATTGATGTTGTTTGCCCTGAAGGTTCGGCAGATCATTGCCATACTACATTTTTCCGGTTATGCTCTATGATATTGGGGAGAACCTTTTGCAATCAACCGGGCTACTGAAAATTTCCACACGAAAAATCTACTCCACGGGCCGGCCTGGGAATCGAACCATATGCTAAGCAGTAGTGTTTGTAATCACTTAACCAACGAGACAGACAGCATTTAAAATATATGATACAATAATCTTAACAAGTCCAAAGACGGTCGTTTGCGTGAGCATCATGTAAACTCAACATTTGTAGGTGTATCCACCGTTATGCAATTATTTGCAAATGTGATGACGTAATCACGTTTGTTGTGATATCAAACTTTTTATATATTTACAAAGGAAATAGCCGGATTAAATATAGTTTATTTAATAACATTTTTGTGCACGTCCGGTACTCTTGATAGGAATGATAATAATAAAGAGTAATCAGCTGTTTGTCATCACAAGGTATGACTAGCGCTGCACGTAATAATATGTCTACCGTAGAGTAATACCTATTTTAACCTTTGACTCATAAACCAATGATACTGCGCCGTTCACTTCAATAGTTTGTCACAAGGAATATATCAGTTATTCTTGTACGAAAAAGATAGTAACATAAGAGCCAAAGAAACTAACAAGAAAAACATAATTTTCAATTAATCTTATTTGATTTAACGCTGTAACCTAAGACCAATCGGCTTCGTGCATTGTATGGTGATGATGCCTGATTTTAATTGGCGATTCCATTTTATTTAGCTGAACTCAGTTGTCGCTCGCTGATAAGATGAGTTATGAATACGAATGCTATATTTTAATATGTATAATTGGTACCAGGAAGTCTAGTCCTGTGTATCAAGATGCGTTGTCATTGGAAATAAGACAGACAGTTGCAAAACATTCAATGCTTGTTTGAACTATATGATTAATGGGATCAAAATAATGACACGTACAAATATACCTATTAATAAAATCTGTTGTTTGCTATCCAGTTGATTTTGTAAGATTTAAAAAAAGAAAAAATGGAATAGCTATCATTAGAAGAGCACATTCCTGTTGAGTAAAGACTTTTACCAAACTGCAAAAACCTAAGAGATCTATCAATCCTAATCTATCCAATAATATTTATTTTTTCTAATATGTTATGCATGGAATTATAAGAAGTGAATTCTGAACACTTATCACTGACATTACGTCGATACAATCTTTAATACAACAACTCGAGGATGTGATTACTTACGATTAATTTAAAGAAAAGATAAATAGTTAGAGAACCACAGCAAAGCGGGTACCAGAGCAAAGTCTCCGTTATAAATACGAAAACATAATAACTATGCCACAATAATTACTATTATAATTGTTTACTTACAATAGAGCATTGCTCGTATAATAATAGCATCTTAGGTGACACAATGATCTTTTATCTTCATTATTTTGTTGCGTGTTGCCATGACTAATAATAATATAAGCACAAGCGCAGCCATCTGTGCACGCGTTGCATGCGCGAGAAAAGTAATATTTATTTGGGGAAATATTTTCGTATTGTTTATACATACAAATAACAGCCATTCGGTTAATGTTTTCGTTATGCAGATAAAAGCTGTAGTTTTAGTTAAATATCAATATTATTTATAAGTTAAAGACATTTATGCATTCAGATGTCGAAAAAATATTATTATCGATATTTAGCTGTCGTTAAAAATTATCAAGACCGATCGTTCGATCACAACTCATGCAAGTTGATAAGCAACTTAGATTTACAACAAACATTTTGACAGATGGATTTGCAAGTTATGCTGCGTTTCATAAGCATTATTAAAGATGATCACAAAAGCGAAATGCAGCGTGACGATTTGTTATTATATCAGCTAATTGTGCTATGTATGCCATTATACAATTAACCGAATGTTAAACCGTCAGATTATCTAGTGAACGTGTCGATAAATAGGCCAATTGTGAATTGATTAATATGTGTCTATGCGGGTGGCATCCTGGACGTTATTAGCAATAGGCGTATAGTGCGACCACGTTCGAATTATATTGATTATGATCGGGATCGCTCCCTGAAACCGGGACGACCACTAATACGATTACACGATACAATAATAGCTTGCAGTCTACATGGAAACTTGATATTGTTAGGTCTGGTCTATTGAGCCAGTGGTAATATTAAATCCATATCTTAATTTATTCTTAACTGACTAGAATTGATGCAGATGTTTGATTCTTATCCAGATAATCCTAATTTATAACTGCGAAAGTTGAGTGATGAGTGAGTTTTTTGTTTGTTTGTTATGTCACGTCACTTTTGTAAAACGCCTGAAATTTTGTACGTAGATAGACGGGAGGCTGTTATAGGCTACTTTTAATCGAGGGTCCGTAAAGTAGTCCCCTTTCTTTCACTCCCTATTTAAGTCTATTATGATTTTTTTTATTTTATTAAATAAAAGTATAATAATATTCATCTGAATATTTTTTTTTAAATGACGTACGACTTTGTTTAGAAAAAAATGGTACGTTTATTTTTTTTGCTAAATTCATTGTTCGCTTATAGCGAATTTTACCTCCACTATCCCTGGAATTTAGGTTTTGTTTGAATATTCTTTGTCTATGAAAAAGCTCTATAGAGCGCTGCTTCGCTGAAAAAAATACAACAGCCAGTGACTATGCTATTAGTTTTTCCATTGAAAAAGGTTAGATCCCCTGTATTCAATTACTTGAAAAATAGACTATTGAAAAATCGCGCTATGCATGTGAATTTTGAAGTAAAAACGAATATATTAGTTTAAAATTCATAGACAATGATGCAATTTATAATTTATTGTTCAATTTGTTTATTTACCGAATAGGTAATAAATCTAAAGATATTTGCTAAAATATTAATGATCGTAGTGTACTCTACCCGGCTCCCATGCAACAGCATGCGACAGCATGGACGCTTAAATCTCAACAGTGGGAACGTTGTAAGCTGATTACGTATTTGTACTAGTGTTACTATCTGTTTTACAAGATATCTGCAACTTGAGGGAACTACTTGACGCACCCAGGTAAAATCTATCCTATGTTTCCCTAAGATACAAGGTCTCACCATGACACATTTCATCTCAATCTGTTATTTTCCAGTTAAAGCGTAGCAGACACAAAGACTATTCTGAACTACATATAAACAAAGAATAGGCAGATCATTCAACCCGAGCGGAAAAAACCCATACTTAGGATTCACTCGTTTTCCAACTCACTTTTCTTTATTTAGTGCGGTTAAGGCTGGGTAATAGGCCAGTTTTAAGAAATTGAGGGGGTGAAGCAGGGGAAGTAGCTCCGCCCACTGCGGGGCGCCCCTCTCGCAGTCGTCGTATCGCGAGGCCACTACTGTAGTCACTGCTAGGAATAAGTAACTCAAGATTTTCAATTTTAAAACATGTAAGAATCATGTATAATAATTAATTATAAACATCGTGTTCATGCACAGTATTTTTATTTAGAAAAGTAAGTATTAGGTATTACCTAATTTTTAAACCTAACCAATTCAAAGGACTGTTATATAAAACCAATCGATTAATTTCGATAATACTGTTACTATCACATTTACATATAAAAATAAATATTATTTTTAAATTATTTCTGACAGGAAATTTTCAAGACTAGCTTGTTTTTACTTCTTGATCCCATTCAGACTTAAATATTAGCCTTTGTTAATTTTATCTAGAGAAACTAGCTGACACCAACGGCGCCGCCCACGTCTTCTAATTTAAGAGTTTTTTTAATTAATGCAGCTTAAGTAATTCCTTACGCTATCAGCTATCTTCCAGTGAAAGTCCCATCGAAATCAGTTAAGCCGATTCACTTCACTTTGCATTGAAGATGTGTAAGTAACATACAACTCGACAAATAATTTTTTTCAAAAAACTGGCCAGTGCATGACATTTGCTTTCGTGTATATACAATCCAGGTATATACACCATCTAAAATCTCTTCTAATCTGTCTTTGCTTACTATACTTATTAAAGGAATTAAACACGTTTTCGTTGACTTAATTCTTTCAAAGACCTATCGAATTTCGCTTTAAAGTTCAAGTTTTGAATCTCTAATAATATTACGTTGGTTTCGAAACAAAAAAACTGTAATGGAAATGATTTTTCATTCCTGCCATAATGTGTCTATAGATATATGTCAGCATAAGACTATGAATAGTGTTTGCTGATGACAATTCGTGAACTGTACCAAGTTTTTAGAATATTATGTATTCATTCTCGTTGGTTCATAGTCGCTGTGTGTCAAACCAAAAAAAATGTGAACAAACATGTACTTATCACTCGTAAATCTGTAAACCATCCTTGATTAGTCGGTTTGCAGCAGGTTATTCTGTGTCCAATAGCAAACAAACGATGGGAACAATTAACACTGGAGTCAATTAAAGGAAAATAATAATTATTTGAGATCAAGTTTCATAATCTTTGTTTACATATTTTATTAACAATACTAATATACCTACGTTACATGCAGTGGCGTGCGGTTCATATAGGCAAAAAGACACTGCCTACCCTACATAACTCAGAAAATATTTACTATCTTGTTTTATTTTATTTTAATAAGTATCTAATAATATAATTTATCTCAGAGTAATTACTATCAATAAAAAAATCTTGAATCTGAAATCAATTTAGGTTAGGTTAATTAAGATATCGATTTTCCGTATAAAATCTTTTTGGCTTTTCTGCCTACCCTGCCTAAAAACACTGTGCACGCCGCTGGTTACATGGTAAGAAAATAAAATTCAAAATAAATAAATAGAAAACAAAACATAACTATTGATTGTTACATTTGTTTAAAAATGTCTTAACATCAGGTATCCACAATTAGCGCGCAAGGTGTATTTTGATACTTTGTAGTACCAGCTTAGTACCAATGTTTTATATGGAGCGACTTCCTATATGACTTCCACAACCCAGTTACCGGGTAACACATGTATTATTCTTAGAACTACTGATTGTCAGGCTTTCTGGCTTCCGACTACCAATAGTGACGGTAACAAAAAATATTCTGTTCGTGGTCAGTCATCGACTACAAGTTCAAGTTCTGCTATGATTCTATGGATTTCCGTTTTATATCTCCGAAGTTCATGATAAATTTTATAGAACCACCTGACAAAGATATGCTATCTTTTCAAACAAATAAAAAAAAAATCAGAGTAACCGGGAAACATACATCAAAAAGATTCCGACTAATTAAGAACCTCTACTTTTTTAAGTCTGTTAAAAAGGCAATGTCCTGTAAAACATATCTATGCCCAGCTTAAACTGCTAATGATAGAAGTTTGTAATTTTGACAGAACATTGACTTTATATACAGTGGGTGTAATTTCAGAAAAAATGTAATACTCGAAATAAACATAAGTTGACTGCGACTTACCATCGTATGCATAAAGTAGACGGCTCGTTTACGGGGCTTTGTACACGCATTTATAATAAAATTGATTGCCATATACTACTTTTAAAATTAAAATTAAAGAAAATCTTATAAAAAAAGCCTATTATAATTTAAACCACTAAAATAATTAGCTATAAAAACAAATGGCAGCTGTAAAGTAGATAGTATAAAAGTGAACACATTTGTATTGTAAATTCGGTGTATTATAATTAATATTGTAAAATAAATATCACATAATATATAAAGTTAAACTGTAATAGACAGCTGTGTTGCTGGGAAGTTTGTTCATCACTGCTTCTTCTTTGCAGCCATAACACTAGGAAGTAGTGAGTGAGAGTGGGTGGGCGTTTTGGGGTGCTGTCATAATGTATTTTGACGTGAAAAAGTGCTAATTGAAATAGCCTAATTTCAATAAACGTTTTTTTGAGTTTGAGTTTTGAGAAAGGCTTTTTCGAAACTTATCCGCTAGAGGGGAAAAATAGGGGATGAAAATTTTGTATGGAGCTCAGTCATTTTTTATTTAAAAGAAATGTGGTAATAAGCATCTAAGTATAAAGTAAAAACAATTTTTAATTATTTTTTAATTTCACTCCTTAGCGTAAAAAGTGTGGCGTACAAACATGCCACCAGAATTGGAAAAACTAAACAGCTAAAATTATGTTGTCCACGCGAGCAAAGCCGCGGGCGGTAGGCTAGTAATATATATTTATACCAAGCTACCAGGTTGTCATGTATGACAGCGAAACACAATGAAATACAAAAATAAATTATGAAAATAAATGTATTTTATAAATGAAAGCACATATATACCTGAAGTATGCGGCCATTGTATTTATTTTCCTATTTTTAATTCCTGGTTAAGGCCTCGTTATACTCTAAAACAGGGGTATCAAAGCACAGTATCAACAACAGCTATCAACATCATGTTTACCATTCACCTGCTATTTACACCCCTTCACAACAGTTAGTTACATTATAGACATTAAAATAGATTCCCTTTTACATATGAAATTTTAATTACGTACGTTTAATTTTTATAAATCAATTTTATATTTATTTTCTGAATGCGAAAGACCAACTGTCATCGGATGACAGAGTGACATAGACCACCCGCCTCTACGGCGGTGCGCCGTCTGGTCGATGAAACAGATTTATGCAAATAGTTCATTCAGAAAAGAGATGCAATACGAAGAATTTTTGAAATGAAATCGACGGCAATTTTTACACGGTTTTTTTCAATTTGCTCGATAAATACACCATATATTTATACACTTCTCATCAAAAAAATCTAAACACCTCGCAGTTTATGATTTGATAAGGATTATCAGAAAAATGTGTATATTTAGGAATAAATGTAAAATGTCATTTAATAGTGAGTAGTATGAGGTTTTTAAATCCTAATGTTATTGTTCTAAATTCAAATTAAGTCTTCATAGATTTCGTATTTTGTATAATGAGTAATTTTTACCCTGTATGGAATATGAAGGAAATGGGTAAAACAACACGCGTAAATGAAAAAAAAAATTAAGAAACGTTTATTTAATAACTTGTATTCCCTCCGCGAGCTCATATTACTGCTTCCATACGGTTCTTCATCGATCGGATGAGAGTCACGATCACATGTTGTGGTATATTATCCCATTCCTCTTGGATTGCATTTTGCAGCTGGCTAAGTGTTTCTGGGGCTGGATCTCTTGCTCGAATTCGTCTCTTTAATTCATCCCATAGATGTTCAATGGGATTCATGTCCGGGCTTCTTGCTGGCCATACCATAATGGAGATACCGACTTCGGTAAGATAATCTCGTACGACGCCCGCGGTGTGAGCTCTAGCATTGTCGTGCATGAATATGAAGTCGTTGCCAATAAAATGTGCATAGGGCATCACATGAGGTTCAAGACACTGTTCGATGTACCGATGAGAGTTTAGTGCAGGCAGCCGTGGCCCAGACACAAAGGCAAGTTCTGTCTTACCGTCGGCGCTGATTCCTCCCCAAACCGTCCACGAACCGCCACCATAGCTGACCTTTTCTTCAATGCAGCATTGTGCAAAGCGTTCTCCATCTCTTCTGTAGACCTTGTTCCTTCCGTCGTTACCATACAGCATAATTTTACACTCATCAGAAAACAGTACTTTGCTCCACTGAAGGTATGACCAAGTTAGGTGCTCGCGTGCAAAGTTAAGGCGCGCTCTTCGATGGTCTGCAGTTAATTTCGGCCCATTCGCTGGCTTATGCGGTGCCAATCCGCGTTCCTTCAACCTTCTTCTTATTGTAGAGTCACTTACAGCTACTCTTCGTACAACGCGAAGCTGCTGCTGCAGTTGAAAAGCGTTAAGGCGTCGATTTCGTAAAGAAGTTGTTACAATAAATCGATCATCTCGCTCAGAAGTGACCCGATTCCTGCCAGATCCTGAACGGCGCGTGAACGAACCAGTCTCCCGATAGCGTTTGTAGACTCTATGAACAGATGATAAGCTTAGATGCAATCTTGCAGCCACAACACGCTGACTAAGTCCAGAATCCAGCAATGCCACCACTTGGGCGGCTTCTGCGGGCGAAGTATCCATATGTTTTAGAAAAAAAAGTTTTTTCAGACGTCCCAAAGTCACAGTAAATGAAATAAGAAACAAAAAGTTTAAAGACAAGCGCTAATTTTTAGTTTTTAAACGAGAAACGTACTCCAACCCTAAATACACATTTGTCTCAAAACAGTGATTAATTTCATTTATAGGATAAACAAATGAAATTCTAATTTCGAATTTTGATTTTTTTCTTCTTACTGTAATGACCAAACTGCCAGCTACACAATAATGTTTTTTTTTTCATGGAATTAATTCTCTTTTGTAAAAAATTAGGACAAAAACAATAAAAACGAAAGTGTTTCGATTTTTTTGATGAGAAGTGTATAATATTGCAGTTGTACCTTGTTCACGGAATTCCCTTTCTTTTGGTTATAAAAAATGTGATGGCAATCATTGAAAATTTTGAGAACTACGCGACGAAAAATTTTTTCGAGAGGTTACTTTAGGATTATTTTTTTCAATGTTCTAGATCATTTATTTAAGATTTGTTTGGGGTTGTACCTGGATCATATACTTAATTATACATGGTATTTTTTTCTGGCTTGTAACTTGTACCAACGTCTCAATCTAGGCGACGAAAAATTGCCTATTTTATAGCTTTTTTCGCAAAGGAGCGCCTTAACCAAGTGTACAAAAGGTACCCTCATATACCACTTCACAAAAAAGAGGATGCGAAAAAGCGATTTGTTCCTGATTCGTGCCGCGAGTTTCGTCCCGCACAAAAAAATCTTGTTTCGGCCCTCATTTTATTCCTGTTTCGTCCCGAAATAATATTAATTAATATTTTTTCATTTTATTTTTGTTTCGTCCCACATTTTGTTCTTGATTCGTCTCGAGTAGTATTTTATAATGTATTTTACAACATGTTTTGTACAGAGAGCATAAAAATCATTCTAAACATTTTGACTTATCTTAGTTTTCACAATGTTTTATTCTCAACATGTTACCATAAACTTTATTTGAAGCGAATTAAAACTACCAGGATAGCAGAAATGAACTGGAAGTATACGTCCAGTAACATTCATTTCGGAAAACAGAAATCCTTGTAGGAAGTTAACTATTTATGAAACTGTTGAATTTTATATCGATGTAGTGAATACTAAACGCTACTTTTATTCCTCTTTGTATAAAATTGTTGGTGCACATCTTAGTGACACCGTTTAGGCCCGTATTTCCTGTTTATTTTTGTCATCCTAGTAACTTCTACCTAGTTTTGAGTGGTTAATAAATTCGAAAACCTTTATCCATTTTTACGATTATCAAAAAAGAGCTTAGCAGTAAGTAAGTCGCTTAAGCACCTGATTCCTATTCATTTCTGTTTTCCTGGTAGTTTTAATAAAATAAAGTTCGTTTTAGTTTTAAGAGTCTGATATAGCGTTTACTCCTTTCATTCCTTTTTTTAAGCTCGGTTAAGCAAGCTATCTTTATTTTATTACCTTTTTTCTGACTCTACTAAAATAACATTTTATAAAGTGGTCCGAAACAGGAATTAAAATTAACGCGGGACGAAAACTTGGGCTGAAACAGGAACAAATCGAAAAAGCGTCTTGTTGATTAGAACACTTACTAATAATGTGTGTGTGTGTATGTATGTACATATATTATGTATGGCACCTATACAACTGCGAAGCGTGGTGAAGCCATAACGTAAATGCTCATTAATTACAAAGCCGTATTGCTTTCCAATCACCCATTAACAACCAAAGTGTCACCCAGTGACAAAATATTTACGTAAAACTTATCAACTTTCAGCTGTCGATCACAAAGCGATTGGTGTCTGAAATGATCACGGCGGCCGCTCTCGGCGCTTGTCACGACCCCACCACGCTACGTTAAACTCTTCGCCTGCCAATAAACTGCACTACCGTATTACTTTATTAACACAAGATGGCATGGATGATGGGCAAATTAAGTTTTTCAATGTTTTAAATAAACTTTGTTCTAGTTTTTAACAGACTTCAAAAAAGGTAGTTCCGTATTCGATTCGTATGTAGGTATTGTTTTTGTTCTTATTAAACAGACAGTCCGCTTGCATTCCGAGTGGTAATTAATAATGATGTACTTTAAAATCAATATTATTTCGTTGATGTGGCCTAGTGGTTAAGACGCTGCACCCTAAGTACGAAAGTGAAGTTTTGAAACCTGCCAAGTGCCAATGTGACTTTTCACATGGGTTTTGCGGTAAAGGAAACTATCCTAAGAAACCTTTGACTAAAAATACGTCTTGAGCAAGCGTATCAATGCTCACACCCACCTTTTATAAGAAGAGGTCTTCGCCTAGTAGAGACAATAAATAGGCCGATGATTATGATGAAAAGCTTCATTTTTAAAGCAATATAAATTGTTCCGAATGTAATTCCGTACAACAGATAAAGATAAATATTTAGTAACTAAAATACAACACGTTTTCGCTATTAAACATTCCATAACTGCAGCTGGATCCACTGAGTCACTTTAAAATATCTTGGAACATTTTCTTTCAACTACAAAATATTCTAGTCTTATGAAAAAGCAGAACCTTCAGCGAACTTTAATTAAACGGGATCTTGATACGGGCACTGAAGAGCTGGTGTAAGGAACAAAGGTTTTATTAAAATTAATATTTATTATAAAAATTGCTGGATAATGCTTTGACGGGTACAAAAGCAGAGGTTGAGTAAAAATATTTTCAGGCGTATTGCCTTCGGGATGCAATCTCTTCCCCCTTTGCCGACCACTTATTGCCTGTAATGTTTTCATATTAATTATTATGATGTTTTAATTTATTGGTATTTACCCGTTTGCTAAAACTGGCCGTTCTTGAATATCGAGGTTTATTGGAGCAATTTTATTTCCCTATATTATCTAGGAAGGAACTGCTAATTGGAGCCGGCATTTGTAACCAGTGGCCCTTATATCCCCCACCTACACTCATTGTATTGTAGTCCACAAAACGTTACACTCAGTGTATTGTTGTTTTTATAGCGAATAGTACGTATTCAATTAAATGTGTTTGATCAAGGTCATGCTGCCTTATGTTTTTGTTATCCGTGATTTTTATACAACCGTTCGTAACAGCGTATGGATATAAATTGCTATGAAAAAGCCTAATAATGAATGAGATACGGGTAGCGTATTTATGAAGTTTAAATTAAACTCAACAGGTACGTGCTTTCGACCTTTTCGACTTTTTCGATTCAGCAATTATTTTTGTATCCTAGCGTGACACCAGAATGATGTATATTGTACCATCGTTACACACATCATGTTTACTGTCATTATAATTTTCCGAAGGTTACGTATGTTGCTTCGTAAATGAGTTAATGTTTTAGATAGATTTATCATGTCATTCAGGTTTTTTTACCTGTTTGAAAATATATATGTATTAAAAGACTTGATAGTAAACTTTACTTGCGGTGGTAAGTTTGGCTTTCCAATTGTGACAATTAAGACCCGATTTCTTGAAGTAATTTTGATTAACATTTCACTTACATTAATATGTTAACAACTGTTCAATCTCTACTTTTTATGCACTCTGAATAGAGCACCGTAGCCTTCACGCAAACTTCAAATGATTAGATTTTAATTTTGTTACACCCTTCATAATTACTGGTTTGACGTTAATAACTAAGTTAAAAGCCCCGGGAGCACTCAATCGCGATAGATAGCTGGGAAGTCGATCTGAACCCACGCTTCATATTAATGAGCTTCCTTTCTCGTCGGTTAGACGCATCAAGAGCCAGCATTGGAATAATCACTATCAAGACCAAATTAAATTCTACATATACATATGTGCTGTGAAAGCTTATTGTAAATTTTATATCGTGCTAACACGATCGCAGGGTGATTTGCAACAAACAATCCATAAACATTTTAAAGCTTGTAACTTATTGTTAAAACCTCCTGCTATCCTTATCCCAATTTATTGTAAGCTGCGAAATGTGCTTTTACTAATGCATATGCTACGAGTATATTAAATGTTGTAGTACATTTTAATAGGAAAATAACATCATATTGTTAATACATGTCGTGCCTGAATATGATAGAACCTTTCGTATTATTTGTGTAGTGTATGAATGCAACGAAAAAATGTGCATATTTAATGTCTCACAAATAAGATATTTCTCGTTACACGCTTATTAATACAATAATTTGAAAGCATAATTTTCAAGTAATGCCAATTTTATATAGAATATTTCTCGAAAATTCTGTCTGTGAAACCGATCGCAGTTCTGGAAATATTTTAAATTGCTGGAAATATTTTGAATATCATTTGTGCAGGGTTCACTGTGTTCAGTACTCTACTTTCCAATATAATTATTATACCCAGCGTTTTCTGTGAAAGCAATTCAAAATACAATTTATATACCCGACAAACAGGATTGAAGTACCATACGAAAAATCATTCATAAAGTTACAGTTATTGATATCCTTTTGAGAATATGACGATTCAGTTTTGATATAAATTCAATGTGCAATATATAGAAGAGTACCTACACTTGCAAGTACATAACAGAAAATACCTATAGCTAAATTGATAACCGACCACAAATAATTTAACAATATCGAAATACTAAATGCGGTTTGAGGTAAATGTACGGTTTCACATTCTGGATTAATTGTTTAATAATGTAACCGATTAACGATACATCAAATTACGACGTTTTTTTATGATTAAGTGCAATCATCATCTGCCTAGCCTTTTCCCATCTATGTTGGGGTCGGCTTCCAGTCTAAACCGGATGCAGCTGAGTACCAGTGTTTTACATGGAGCGACTGCCTATTTGACCTCCACAACCCAGTTACCGGGTAACACGGTACCAATTGGCAAGACTGGTTGTCAGACTTTCTGGCTTCTGACTACCCATTTATGATTAAGTGCAATAAATAGTATAATTATTTTTTTTTCAATTTATTCATGTAGGTAGGCATTCGTGGTGAAATACGTTGTTCTAATCAATCGATTTCCAAGGGTGAGCAGATCTTGCTATGATCGGTCGATCGATAGGTGAGACCTCACCGAGCCTCGGAGAGTAATTGTAACACTTAACAATTAGCCTCATACGTTAGTTTTACTTCCTATCATTCTTAAACTATAACTTACGAAGTAGCTTTTAAGTAATCTGTGCCTTAACTATGGCAGTATCGGTGATATCCAAGCCATTGCTTATTTCCTAGTACAACCGTTACAATATTAGCTTTCGACTTTTATGAAAAGCAGTTATTGGTGCATTGTTTCCTTTAACTCTGGATTATGCTCTGACCATTTTATACCTCTTGCGGTGTTTGTAGTTTTTATGTAAGTATACTTTGTTCCTGACTCCATTGCACTACGGATCAGGTTTCATGAACCTTCACGGGTCTGCACAAGTACAATATCCATTAAGCTCGCTTTACTAGGAATTAAGGTTTACAGTAGTAGGTACATATTTTTGTTGTCACGCGAGTATAGAGCGATATACATGTGAATGAACTTTTTTCATTCATAGGAAATAGAAATAAAGACAATAATAAAATACAAGTTTTATATTGTTTTAATAATGTGTTTAGGTGTTTACATAAACTGAACTACATTATTACTGTTGTGTTAGATGCCCTGGCTTGGGTCTGTCTTATAATATCATTCAGTGGCTTACTCCTTTGATCTGTATTAGATATTCAAACTATGTTCTTTTATTTAAGGTGACATCACACAAAAGGGCTATGAGAAGAAACGAACGCGCCTCCTCGCACCGTACATTCCACAGCAGCAGCCACAAGGTAAGTTCAACTTATTCTTATATACATTTAAACGCAATATCGCTGCTAACACCGATGCCTGAACTAATAAAGGTACCTTACATGACCCATCAGTACTGCAACGTTTTTAGTCAGTGACGTCACTTGTTCCATAATAACAGTACTGAGGCGTCCAAGGCCGCGACGGAAGCGTCGCCGGGGGTCAAGTGTCAATTGATCGCCGTCGATGGATGTTGGACAATCGCGAAATTATCGAGACGGCCCGGCCCGATTCCGCAACGAGGGTCAAACGGTGAGGCCATCTTGAATCTGGACCCCTGACTACTCTTATTTAGAACGAGAGTACGATGAACCTCTGATACACTTGGCAACTTTATTATGACGGCTTTAACGATACGATTAGAAATTTAAATATCGTACAAACAATAAACAATCGGCAAAACACGATGTTATTGAATTTATAGCTTAATCGCTTAAAACACATTTTGTCAAGGTTGAATCTGTTTTTGCCAGACAGTTTATTTTTAAAACCGTCATCAAAAATTTTTGCATCGGTTCAGCGGTCAAATTATTAAAATAATGAGGTCGACCTTCATTCATTGCCGACAAAAGTAATCAACTAAACAGTCAACGAGCATTGTCCAACTGCCATCGATATCGAAACTATTCGTTTTTTTTTCTTTTTTCCCTTTTAGTTGTTATGGTTTAGTTAGTCGGTAATCCACACGCACACAACCACACTTTATCACCACGGTACTATTTCGTAATTGGCACTTATTATAACACTATATAATGACACTGTCGAAATGTACCAGCTTTAATCGCTTGCGGTGCAGTTTCGCCTACAAAAAATGCTCACTAAACCTTGGCCCGAGGTGAAACGTGAGGGGTATATTATTTAAAACTAACTCGACGATTCGTAACTTCTATTGGGAGAAATTAACTGGTAAACAAGTTTGCAGCAACTTAACTGAGACGTTTCTGTTGATTCCCACGTGCACGTCCGTTTTAGCGTGCTTACAACAAACAAGATTAGCTCGTCTACACGCGTTTACTCGCCGTTGGTCGGTTTCGACATCAGTTTCAAGCAGTAAAAACGCCCAGTTTATGTATAAAAGTAAACACATTTTTTACCAATATAAATCTGTTGATTTCGGGATTTGTCCTATAATGTAATTATTGTGTAGCACGGCACGAATCGGTTGATGCGTACCGTTGTTTTCATTGTGTCGGTAACTGAGTAACAGTTGCATGGTTGCATATTGTTGTGGAACAATATGAGCAATGTACTGAATATATTAAAAGCGTAGGTAAGTGTAGGCGTCGTTTGTCTGCCGTGTATGCATAGCGCAATGACAAACCTTTCCCTATCAGGTTCCTAATGGATGTAGTAATTGGCGTAGTGTTGGAATGTACATAAATTAGCTATTAATATGAGGTGAAATCGTTTGGAGCTGACGCCGCGCCGGCCAAACGATGTCAGTAGCCAGCCAGTCAAGTGCGCCGGTTATTATAGCATTGCACTACTCTGGTCATAACACCTACTTATGTTAAGGGCAAAAATATTTACTATCTCTAAACCGAGAAACGACAGGTTTGAAAATACCTCTTTGTTAAGTGAGATATTAACTTAAATAACGAACCATATAAATACGAATAAGTGGTTTACACATTGTAAATACAAGAATGTTAAAAACCATAGAAAATAATTAATATAAAAATAATCATTGGTTAGGTATACTATAGTAGGTACTTCTAGCAACTGTTATGAAGTTGCGTGTGATTTCATTGTAATTTTTTACTATAGAGTTTTTTTATGAGTGAAATGTAACGACCGAGATCTAAAAGATAATGTTGTACATTTCCAAAATGAAAAATTAAATAGACATGTTGATGTGTTTGATACCTATGGATACTATATATTTTGTGCTATCATTTCATATTTTGGTTAGCTATGCTCAGTTACCATATAGTTACTAATAGATTTCCTACCTAGGTAAAGTATTTTCTAATTTTGATTCGACATGATTATTTTTATGTATCTATGAAAATTGATAACAAATATTTCAAGAGTAACCATGGAGTTTCTGAATGCCAGATAAACGGAATAGTAATAAAGATCCCAGTTGCAATGATGTAATTAGCTGTTTCTGCTCAATAAAGTTTTAGATCTTATTCGAGCCTATACACGATAGAATAAATTATTCATTTATGTATCCACGGGCCTTTTTTGTAGTATATTTTAAGATATCCTATCCCGTATATTCATGTTCAGGTACAACAGTTTATTATTGGTATAATTATTTTTAAAACATGTTAAGACAAAGTCACTATTCTTTGGATTTTACAGCACTAGAATCGTTAAGATCAAAGTACGCTGGAATTAAGTGCGTACAGACTTAACCCCTACAGGTTACGAATGTAACTCTATCCCGTTCTCTATACTACCATAACATCCTTGTCAGTGCGTATCTAGTGGGGAGATCACCATGTCTATATTTATAGATTTTAAGATAGTGCACTACGCCCATTGTTGTTTTAGCTTCAGAGTTATAATGTACCTTTTCACTGTATTAAACTACGAGATTCTTCACTCGCCGCGTGTTTCAAAATAATAGAAAAAAATATAATTACGAGCAATTTTACTTAGATTTCTTTAACTGTCATAGCATATAGACGAACAGAATCGTATCCGATTTCGTTTCCAAATAATCTTTACATACCTATATATCTTAAAGGTGTCTATATGCATGTGCCTGCATAGTTGCCTGGATAGTCTGCCTCGAATCTCGATCAGTGTAACTGTATTATCCCAATGAAGTTATTCTGGCTGAATTTACAAATTGCGGCTAACAAACCTACGTGACACGGAACGTTAGGACCGCACGTATCGATCTGCTCACCTTAGGCATAGTTTTTGGGCCTGCATTGCGGTCCTGATAACGTAAACGACTCTTATCACCCGGCCAGGTCATTGAACTCGCGTGATAACCCAAGCCGAACGTACACATTAGAACCTTGTCACCGCACACTCGCTAACTGTTGTTACTCACGACTATTGTGAACGGACTCAAATGGGCTTTTTGTGTTTCTAGATAGTATTTAGAGTAGGTATGAATGAGGAAAGCATAAAAATTGCTGGTAGGTATACTTTTTTCGATCGATCGACGCAAGCTTATATAAGTATTTTATTCATTAATTAATGAGGAAATACATTTTTCCTCTATGGTAAAACCGGGATATTGGTGTCGATTCTGACGTACACATGACTAAACTAATTTTAAAATATCATGCTCTTTTTCTATTGCGAAATACAAGAAGAGGATAGCAAGTAATTCAGTGCTGTCAAATTAAATGTCAGATGACATTTTGTTCGTACAGGTTTGTTAATTTAGTCGACATGTTACGTCGTGATGTTTAATTTTGTATGGAAAACTATTTTTTTCTAATTTGACAGGTGTCTAAGTTTGCTATCCCTTTCTTATATTTGTTGATGGAAAGAGAGAATTATAGACTAAATTTAATTTAGTTGGTGTCAAGAGAATCGCGGCCATTGTTTTATTTTCATTATTATTATAAAATTTAAATTTATCAGCCAACCGTTTAACGGAGCTAATTTACGATGGTTCTTGCTAGTATTACAATAATATGGCTGTTTCCCGCGGTTTCACCTGCACCCCGAGGGAACTACTTTACAATTAGATGGAATTTGGTATGTGGGATAGATTCAAAACTGGGGAAGGACATTATGAGCTTTTATCCGGGTACGTGAAGTATGTCAGTGAAACCAGCTAACTACAATATTAGTCCAAAGTTTGACGTCTGCGTAGGAGAACCACTTGAGACATTAATAATAAAAACTAACTACATTGAAAATTAATTTAATTGCGAAAATTTATTTGGATAATTGATTTATATAGCTGTAAAAAAAAATGAAACACCATTTTGTTGTAAGATTTGTTTTAAAGCGTTCCCATGGAATGTATTCAACTTTTTTCATTAGTATACACTAAATATAACCCATTTTTAATATCGATCCTTTTTCTCACCAATCAATCATTTAGTTTAGCATAAATTGGGATTTTTGCCAATGTCATTTTTTTTTGTTAAATATAACTATTGGGTTTTTTTATCTGCAGCAGAGAACAATAGTCCTTGTAATAATCAGTTATTCCGATCTAATAATAATACCGAATACCATAACATACCGAATATTATTGAGCACCTGAAGAATAGTTCGTGGTATGCTATAAATTTTACCAGTCAGCAGGGTGGTATCTAGGCTGACCGTCCAGGGTGCGCCGAACGTATGTTTAAGTATCACCAAATGCGGAAGCTATTACATATACACATATATTACGTATATATATCTATTGATGCCATGTCGATCAGGCAATAACTTTAGTAGTAAGAATTACACCCAGCGCACAGTTTAAAACGTTTTGTAGTGTTTTATTTTTTTCTTAAATTATGTTTTTATTTTAAAAGCCTCTGAACTGACATTTGACCCAATGTCGACATCAAAGAACCTTTTTTCCTAAGTATCTTAAGTATAAGCTGAAGTTGAAGTGGAAAGCGCTTTTTTTGTCAAAGCGATGTTGTGTTACTTTTCGTCAGCGTTACCTACTTTTTGTGATATATGTTTATTGTTAGATAAATATTCGTCAAATGATCCGTTTCAAAATTTAAAAAATCCATTTCCATTATAACTGTTCATAATATTGACACATTAAAATCAGAATTTGCATTTTTTTTATCTTGAATCAAATAACTAGTCGGTACATTATATCTCCTTAGTCGGCGAATATTTATTTAGCTGTCTAGGTAGTGAGGTACAACATTGGTTGCCAACATTGGCTATGGCCTGTTCTGGACGCAGTTGGTAGTCAGCCGCCTCGGGGCCCGCGAGGCGATGGCGGCAGCAGCCGTCAGCACACGAGGAATCGACGCACACATCGCCGCGTCACACACAATGAGAAGAGATACCATTCAGGTATCCGAAACGCAGCCCGCCGATTGGTAGTTGCCACCCACACACACATTCTTACGCACCCAACACTAACAGGATGTAGACAGGATACATTTTAATGATACTCTCGAGTAGAAAAATCCACAAGAAGGGATCTCGCACCCTTGCCCTGTCTAAATAAAGAGTTACACGCCAATTTATACGGTATCTTAACTCTAACAATTGTTGAATTTTTTTAATACGAATTCGTTTTAATAAACACGCATGGAATTGATGTTAGCGCCTGATAACGTCGTAAAATCTTCATGTCAACATGTAAGATAGTATGAAATTAGTTCTGCGATTTAGGCAATTAAAACATTAAAACTTGCGTTAAACACAAGTATACATCAAACAGCAATTTTCTCAAACATATACGACATTAGATTATCAATAATACATTGCGAGCGTTCACTCATTACGAACACTAATTGTGCAGTAAATTTCAGTAGCGTTCAAAAAGTTTAATTGCGTGGTAACTGCACGAACATACGACTTGTAGTATACAACAGTAAACAAGTAATAATATACTATTAGCTCTTTGTTATAGGGACGAGAGTTCCCTGCGATGTTTCGTCTAGGATTTATTCCGGTTTAAAAAGAAACATGAGATTACTGCAGAGTGTACACACAAAACGCCTCGGGTAGCTCGGCTGTACCTTTCAAATTTACGGTTGCTCTAGCTAAGGCTTAATGAAAAGAATTCTATTACCTCTACAAAGTGTTGACTTCATTAATAAAACCTATTTGTAGACTCTGAAAAGGGAATCAGATATAGTTGAGTAGTCTAAAATTAACATTACCTCAAGTATAAGGTTCACAGACATGGAAGAATTTAGCTACATTCTAAAAGTAAACTGGTACAAATGTATATAAATGTACGAACCGCTAAACTATACAGATAATTAGTTTACACGCCTAGATTTCCTAATAGACAACAATCGTAATTGATCGGTTCGCTGTACACAAACACACTAAATCACAAGTGTTTTTAATTACGTCCAGTTATCTCACGGAACTGAGAAAAACAAATAACGGGGAGTAAACGATACGTTACGCATTCGTCAAATATAGGCCAATGGTTTAAAAAAAGTAATACGGTACTCGTGTAGTGCTGTTTCGTAACAGGAAAGCTGTACTGATGAAATTGTTGCATCTCTGATGTCGCGATTGGGGTAATGAGGACGCTTGCTTATCTTCGCGCTCTTTGAACGAGGCTGAGCGATTTTAAGACTGAAGAAAAAGATCGGTGATTGATGGTAAATGTGCCTTATTTCGGATGGAAGGTTGCTAGACTTGCTAGCCTTTGTGTTGGGGAAACGTTCTATTTAGTTGAGAAATTGTCATGCATTTACGGGAATTCGTGTGTACGAACCTTAAAAAATCTATTGTTCATGAATAAATCATTTGAAAGCAGTGAAACATGTTTTTAAGTGGCTTTATAATATGCTACGTAAATTTATTGGCACTCGCAGACCAACCGTTTTCTTGATCGGCTTCTATGTACTCAGGAAAACTAAAAGAGTCTTTACTGCTATTAGCTCACAAAGGCAGGGAAAGAAAGACTACAAAGTTATGAGTAAAATAAACTTGTGCTCTAGCACGTTTTTATTCTTTAGTGAACAGTTCAGAGCAAAGCTCCTTTAGGGAAAAATAAAATAAAAAGGAAACTATAATATGATCTTGTGGCTATTTAAAAAGTTACTTACTGAAGTTTTATTTACATTGTAGCTACTTTTCCTTTGAAAAATATTGGACTTTCTTGATTAATAGTTACGTGAGATATCGAATATAAAGAAATATAGACTTTGCAAATACAACGAGTTATACCACAAGTCAATCAACATCCGTAGAATTTCTTACTAGATACAGAATTTTGAAATAAAGTCCATACAACTAATGGCAAAAATCTGTCCCTAGAAAGCATAGCTAAAATAGTTAGATTATTGTAATCACCCGAATTGGCAAAGTAAAACTCGCGGATGTACTTAGTACGCGTAGGTAGTATTGACATTTCATTAGCTTCATACTTTTCGTATCTGCGTCAACTTTACTTACGAGTTTTCCAGTCACTCATTTTGTTGTTGAAATTAAATAGAAAAACAAAGCTCAAAGTATCAAGTCATACCCATCAAGAGCTTTATAAGTGAAATGTATTGTTCATTGAAACTAGATACAGTTTATCGGTACGGTCGCTCCCACAATGCAATAGACAGCACTTGCTAAAGAACCACAACTGCGCGCCATTGTTACTCTTCTTTTTGTTTTATTCTCGACTTCGAGAACTCCTGGAATCTCCATTTTGTTATCGATGCGCGTTTTATTTTCTTATTATCAGGCTATAGACCATTCTTCTCTTTACTTACTCGAGCTGTTAAGAATACTGGTTTAAACAAACGTGTTCACTTAGGCAACTAACGACTACAAACAAACCTACAGCCGCCATAAATACACAGAAATGTGAAATTTGGGTATTTAAGAAAAAAAGCGATAATAATATTTAATTACCATACTAATTTTGGTTGCAACGCCACAACACTTTTTGGTATAGTCGCTTTCGCGAGCGCATAGAGAAAAACTTCAACTTCGTTAAAGTTCAAGAACACGCTGCCATTGGATTCATCTGCAACCTCTATCAACAATTATGAAAATTAAACCTATTGACTAATAATTTATAAACGGATTTTATAAGAAAACTGAAGTTCATTTAAGTATAAAAAGTAAAGCTAATTCTATAATTCGCTTAATTAAACCATTTTTGATTAAGTAAAATAAGCGAGATAAAGGAAAGAATCCGATTAACGCAATACCCGCGAACTACTGAGTTTGTCGATTGCAATTTGTATTTACCTCCGTATTTATAGCTAATAGGATTATACGCCTGTAGTAGTTGAGTCGATCAGGAACGATATTTTATTATCGGTTAAATTTTTACTCGATTAAATTAAGCCGTGGTTATTATTAATAAAGTTGCGGTATTAAAATAATCCTTGTTAATATTATGCTTATATTTTAAAATATATCGTTATAATTCATTTTTCATTTCGTTTGCACATCAGCGGATTAGCAACACTGATAGTTTATTTGTAAAACGCCATTTTGCGAGTCTTAACCAAGAGGACAAGTTTTATTGTACCAATTAAATTCACCCCTGATGGTATCTACAAGCAATTTCATAAAAAATAAAGACGTATAGTTGACCCAAAAAAACAACATAAACTTTCTCAAGGTCACTTTGATAACATTCACTAAGTACACGACTAAATAATTTGATGATCTCTGTTGGAGTGGATGAAAGAAATATCTTTCTTAAAACTTCCGTTGGTGATCAAAAATACTATGATATTGGTCAGCAAATCAAACTAGTAGGTACCTATGTTTTGTAAAATGTAAATATGTTAGTTTTGCTTTTTTTATCATTGAAAAACTGCAATTTTTATTGCGATCGACCAGTACAGATGAAATGGCAAACATATGCATGTCTTTATCGCGGAAAAGGAAGTGTACGCACGTTTTGAACGAACGATCGCTTTTAACGATAGTCGACCGGGAAAATGGCGGGGAAGTTTGCACAACTATTACATTTTATTCCTACGTTGTTGAACCTCTCATAAACTAAGTTGAATCAGCATGCTAATATACAATAATATTAATAGTCTATTAGCTGCTAAACCAAATCAAATTGGTCGGCATAAATATTTTCCGAATTTTTGGTATACTGCCAGCGCTATTACGGTGCGTAAAATCGACACGATTGGAAAACATAGCACTGAAAATAAAAAATATGGACTGTATCCGTACAAATACTTAATTGGCCGTGACTAATGGATTGGGTAAGACAAATAAAAGTGACGCGACTTCTATTCTCACGTCGGTCTGTCTTCGTTTTGTAGTGTTTTGTGTGTCAGTAGAGCGCACCTGCTGGCGATCTTGACGTCACACGCAAAACACGTTAATTTACAAGTCAATGAACTTATCATTATAATAATTTAACATTTCCAAAAAAAAAACAGTAACTTTTATATTTTGTTAATTAAATTGATAAATGAAATCCACAGTATGCTTGTTATTTTGATTAAAAATAAAGTCAAATATGTCCTGATAAATCGTTGTGCTATTCCATCGTTATTAAAATTACTGACGTTTTAATTAAAATTCAATCATGGATTCCCGGGATTTAGTTAGTTTTGTTAAAGATAAATCAATTTAAATGTTCATAACAGCAGCATGTTACGCATACAATCTAGTTTCACACAGCGGAACATCATTATAAAAAAAAACGCACATACATACAAATAAACCAAGAAATAGCCTTTATATTGAAATAAATAAAATATAATAATAATCTATCTTCTTCAGAATCCTAGTTTTAAAGACCAATATGAAGCTAGTTTCAAACAAAAGATTTTATTTTTGTACAAATTCTCGTGAGGCCATTTAGAAAATGTAATAAAAGTTCGGTACAAAAGACGACAATAAAAAACTATAAAACAGTAGGATATCTTTGAGCATAAAATTGAAATTTGGTATTGAGTAACTGATTACTATAGTAGGTATATGTATATAGTATAGTAAAAAATAACGGTACAACCGTTTTACCGTGAAAGCGTAGGAAACAGACAGACAGATGAACAGTTACTTTCAGATTTATCAGTAATATAATATCTAGATACCTAGGTACTATTAGTAATGATTTTGTAAAAATCGAAGGATATTGATTAATTTGTGATTTACAATTGTTCGTCAAAACGAAAATGTGTTTGTTAGCCCGGAACAAAATATTATCATATTACTTTCTTGACACTTAAAGCTTCAGACATTTTACAATATATGCAAATGTGAATAGAATATTAATTTCGTTAAATAGTGCACCTAAAAAACCGGCCAAGTGCGTGTCGGGCCACGCGCAGTAGGGTTCCGTAGTAGGAGTTAGTTAGTCGACTATAGCTCTGTAACCGGTTAAGCCTACTTAGCCGTGATAGTTTTCCTTGTAATTTCATTACATGTACTACGTCTGTGATTTTTTTCACATTTCTAGGTACAGCCATTCAAAAGTTAGAGGGGGGGGTAACTCGTATCGAACAAAAAATTTCACTTAAAATCTAGATATTTCGCAAATGGCTCGCTTAACCAAAAAATGGTCTTCACACACCCATAATATTTTTGAAAGACCTATCTAACGATACCCCACACGAAGGGGTACGCGAGAAAAAAAATATTCATCCCTACTTTACATGTTTGGGAGCTACCCTAAAAAAAAATATTTTTCAAAATTTTATTTTACCACTTTCTCGGCGTGATCAATATACATATTCATATCAAATTTCAGCTTTCTCATAACAAAAACCACGGAGCTATGCCGCGGACAGACAGACAGACAGACAGACAGACAGACAGACGGACAGAGCGAAACTATAAGGGTTCCTTGTCGGACTACGGAACCCTAAAAAGGATGTCGAAACGAAACGGTAACTTTCGTCTACAAAATGCGGGTTACATCGCTTTGCTCTTTATAGAATATTATCTTTAGTGGACGTTGCCACAACATAGCGAATACATAATAGCAAGTTCTGTCTTCCTCTTTTGATCACCACGGCGGTAAAATGTCAAGGTTATATAATATGAAGACCTAACAAATGTTATCAGCAATTTACTGCGGATAATTATCCTAATAATAGCCTGTTTATTAACGAAAGAAGCTCCTACTATTTTATATAATAAGTCAACAAGATTAAGTCTACTATCTTACCAAAACTTTCAGATTCTCATATAACGCGGACCATTACAATGACATCTACACAAAGTGGCAGCATTAAATTTGCTTTGACAGTAAAGTTGCATCTTTTCTCCTTCATAGAGTCAAATGAATTTAGCATATTTTCATTACATTTGTCGAGTTAAACAAAACTCCCTACGTTAGCCGACAAGCTCGGTGCCTGCTTTATGACAGCGCAAGTAAAGCTTACAGAACTTAATTTGGTGAGCCTTGCAAAGCAACTTGTCGCTGCAAAGTTCAGATAGGTTTGTGAAAATAAACAGTGCGTTTATTTAACATGGTATTTAAACAGTTAATGAGAAATATTTAACTTGTAAAATACATTTTCAGAATTATCTGTTACTAGCTGACCAGGCTAACTACGTACCGCTTTTTTATGTACGATTTGTTTTAAAGTTTCTTTTATACTTATTAATCTTGTCCTAACAATATCGAACATAAAAAAATCCAATTTGGTACAGTCGTTCGGCGATACATTTTTATTTATATAAGACTAGCTTTCCGCTACCGCTTCGTCCGGGTGGCTACGAATTCGAATTCAAAATGACACAGTTTCATACAAACTTACGTGCACTATTTCAACTCATAAGGGTATAAATGTAGATAAATCATTTCTTAGTGTACACTTACGTCTTTTAACGAACATTTGTGCTAAATTTCATTCTTCTAGAACCAGCGTTGATCGATCACATGTAAAAACTATTACGATGAAAAACATTGATGTTTATGTTAGTAAATATCAAGTTACTGTCGCTGCACTCTATTATCTCTATCCTGCACTGCTTATTTATATCTTTTCTTAGCGCCGATCTTCTTACGCTGACTTTAGTTGCGTTATTGAGATAAAAGGTTTCTGACAGTTCAGTCTATTATACAAAAGCGAAACAGTAAGCTCATCTTTATATACTTTTCAATCTGAAACCTTACGTGTGTTAGATTGAATTTTTCAAGCTGAAAGCATTAATCATTATCACAATAGAATTCCAACTTTCGTTACGTGCCTGTGTTAAACGAAGTTCTCCTAGCTGATATTTCTATTCAAATTTTAATTAATCGAGTCTTCAGTTCATTTTCTATTTTCAATACACTATGCAACATCTAAAAGGGTTTGTTAGAAAAAATAATGTAATTGGCTTCGTTCGCAGTAATAGGTAGCCTGTGAATGAAGCCTTATTTTACTTTTAATCTAGCCTTTTAATTAACCGTGTTGGTATTTAGTTTCGTAGTAAACAATTTTCTCCGAAAAGGCTGTTAAGTAAAAAGCATTTTCGTAAAGGTACGCTATAACATCGCCAAAGTTTCGTATGATCTAAAGACGAAGCATTAACTTATCGACTTGATTTATTTATCACTTTTCATCTATTAAAAAATAGTTTTCATTCAAATCAAAAGACCTACCTTTTAGGAGTTAGAAGTTAATTTTAAAATAGGCTTTGAACAAATTGATTCGAGTTCAATATATAACTACATTAGAGATACATTATATTCTGGATAAAAGAATATTATATATATGCAGAATATAATCCATATACCTAGGTTCTTATTACATTACGTTCTTTTTTGACACAACCTAGTCGGAAAAGAAAGAAGAAGAACGAAAGACTAATATGTAGAGATTTAAGAGAGTTAAGGCGTTACAGGTTTTCATACAAACTTCCGAGTCCAAAAAACCCTTGCTATTATTGAAACTCGATGCCCATGTTCAGGATAGGTAGTTATAGATCTAAATAGTTATGTATTCGAAGTTTCGTTTTATAAGTATCTGTAATTGTCTATATGAAATTAAAACCTTTTGACTTTGACTCTGAAAGTCATTTTTAAAACGTCCAATACTAATGAATGATTAAGTAAGTACGCCAGTTTTATATTATTCTGTAAAATCAGATGAAAGGGTCGCACAATATGTCAAAAATACACCATGTACAAAAGCATTCGAAACACACGACCGCTTCTAAACTTGAGCAAACATTTGTTAAAGTGTTTACATAATCCGTGCAGTCGGTAACTCTTGTTAGTACGCTAAACACAAGTTAGGTGCTGCAGCTAGCGGAATGCTTTCAATGACTAACTTCCACCATCAATGTCTGTGTATTCCTTGCTTATTCATACATTGTTTGAAGTTTTGACTTTGGATTAGATCACGAAAAGAACAATATGTATCTATTAAAATAGCCTCCAAGTTTGTTATTTTCCATGTATCACAACATATTATGTTATAACGACTGAGAGAAATAAGTGCATGCGTTCATATGTGAAAGACTTACGACCTTTCGATATATATGCTAGTACATATTTGTGTCTAACTGTACATAGTCTTCATTTCCCAAATGAATTGCTCTCTGACATCGACGACGCCGACGTCCGACTTCGCGAATGTACGGTCTGCGGAAAAAGATTGGTGTCCCCAATCGAAAGAAATATTTGAATGTACAAAGACCAGATTTCGTTTAGAATTTTACTTGCTATTGCAGATTAAGTTTTACCATCCGTAGACTACACGGCTCTTCTTATGAACTGTGAAGCAAAAACGTGTTCGTGCATGCAGCGTACAAAAACAAATTATTATTAGGTCAGTGAGGCACACAGTCAAAATTGGTGCCATCATAATAAAACGTTAGATGTAACCTTTTAGATTAAGTTTAAAGATTGTTTCTAGATATGGGTAATTTCAGTTCATTAAACAATCCATTCCTAATTAAGTAATGACGTAGCAAGTACATATATTGGGTTACTAACTATTCCACTAGACCATTTTCTGTCGTTTTCAATAACTTGACACACCGTCACACTGAACAATCTGCACTGAAATCACGGAGCTCGACGTCAGGAAAATGAATCGGAAGAAGTTTTCCTAGAAAAAGATTCAATATTCCATTTCAGTATCATACCTGGGGTGTCCCCATTTCAAACGAAGCGTTTATTCAATTGCTCAGCGGAACTGAGAAAATTGTGACACTAAACGAAAGATTACACCTTACCTAGTAGTCCATTGAAATGTTACATTTTTTAGGCCTAACCTTGCGTTTTTTAGAGGACGCAATTTTATTTTTTTGATGTGTAGAGGGGGTCAGTGTAAAGCTAAAACCAAGTTTGTGGGGTCGCCACCCTTGTCCCCCGGCCGCCATCTTGAAAATAGGGGTTGAAATGGTTTTTAAGATATATCTCTTAAACTATTAATTTAATAAAAAAAAATTGTTAGCATTTTTTGTTGCAAATTAAATTCTCTACAACTTTGGTTCAGAAACTTTTTGTCGTAGAACTATAAATAAAAAAGTTATAAGCGAAAATGTTCAGAACCTTCAGGCCTTACTACCTGTTATTTCGTAGCGTTGCTTTATATTTTCTGAGAACATTTACCATAGAAATGTAAATATTTTTTATACCATCAGAAAGTAGAGATTTCAAGAAACAAAAAGACCACCGACTTTTTTAAAAAAGTGATATTTTGACGCGAGAATTTTCGATTGAAAATTAGGGTGTTTTTTCGATATTAAGTCAAAATAAGGTTAAAAAATAATTATTTTAAATAAAATAAATTACAGTGTGTTTGGGACATAAAAAGGCAAGTTTTCACCAAATTTCGTGGAAAAAAAATAATTATTGTAAAAGATAAAAATTAAACTCCAAAAACTTGGTTTTTTGAATTTTTCACATAAATTTTGAGGTTATGTGAAAAAGTGTCAATACAAAAGTTGTAGGTCTTTTTATTACCTACAATTTTGCCATTTAACTTTTTTTCATAGGACTTGTAGTTTTGCCGGAAATTGAGATAAACCATTTTTTTAACTTTAACCCCCCTCTCCCCCCACTTCCCGACCTCAGATCGCCCGTAATTTATTTTTCCTATCATTTTTATTATATTCTCCTCCTTTTCAATGGGTTTCATCCTACTATTATTTTATTCACTTTTTACCGTTTCTAGAGGCTAAAAGCACTGGCCTATTACTTCGGAGCGCTGTAAAACCTTAGCTATTGACTTAATGAAAAATGTTTTACATAAAAGTTGTTCCTCGTAAAACGATCTACAAAAATGGTCTAATATCATTTTTTCGTAAAATGATAAAAAAAAGTTATATCGAAAAATATAATTTTTTTTCTGGAATTCTGAACATTTTCGCTTATAACTTTTTTATTTATAGTTCTATGACAAAAAGTTGTGGATCAAAGTTGTAGAGAATTTAATTTGCAACAAAAATGACAAGATTTTTTTTAAATCGGATAAACAGTTTAGGAGATATATCGTGAAAACCTTTTCAACCCCTATTTTCAAGATGGCGGCCGGGGGACAAGGGTGGCGACCCCACAAACTTGGTTTTAGCTATACACTGACCCCCCCTACACATCAAAAAAATAAAATTGCGTCCTCTAAAAAACGCAACCCCAAATGTAACTTTTCAATGGACTATAGGTATTATAAATATTCGGACCTTTACAAAAGATTTTAAAACTAAATTATTAAATTAGGAAAATTAATTACTTTGTGTTCACTAAAACGTTTATATGTCGAGTCGCGAGACTTCTTGTTTTGTAACGAATAACTTATGGCGTTTTATATAAAACACACTCGCTCACATACACACACACACATACACACTCGTGGCAGTTACCAATACGGGTCCCTTTTAACTTAGTATGATTGAGTCACGTAATACACTGGGCCCGATATTTTTTCAGCTATTTTTTGTTTCTTTTTTTATTTAGGCTGTGGTATTTTTTTCTTGTATTCTTGTTACTGTTAGTCACTGTGGCATGACTGGCGAATGCAATGATGTACTAGTTGTTTTCGTTTATTTTTTTGGTTAGACAATGCGTTGGTCTCTCTTTGTTTATTTGCCGTATGCTATTGGGCTTTGAAGTAGTTAGAGATGGATATTAAAATGGTGCATTGCACTGAGCTCTTGGCGTGGTTTTATTGCATTTGTTTCATCTCATCATGGATTTTCTTTTCTTAACACGGTAAGTAACAGATTGTGCCGGTTAATTTGATTACTGCACTGTGCTGGTAGTTTAACATCATTTAATAAAGTATTTTTTATTTTATTATATACACATCCATAATATAAGTTACTTCAATCAAAGTATTATACTCTCTACTGTACGCAAGCGTGTTATCTCTTTAAAGAGATCTATTTGATAGAGGGCGTCCGTGAGATTAAGTAGGAAAAAAATAACTTGTAGTTAAAATATCTAAGTCTTAATAAAAATATTTAAGGTTAAGCCTTTTTTATGTACCGAACGGTTTATTTATTTTATAGGGAATTAGACGGTGAATAAACTAACATTAAAACTTGTTAAGTAAGTAAACCTACAGCCCACACAATAAGAAAATATTTTGTACAACTTAGAAACTCTTTTCAGGCGTTGCAAATGTATACCTATCAGATCTAACAAACATTATAATACTACAGCTTCCGTTGAGTATAATAATATAGTTTCTATTGTTGATATGAAGCCTGGTTTCTATAGCTGCAACCCTGTCCGTTAGGTGCTTATTGTAATGTAATGTGATTTGAGATCTCCCTAGAATTTGCTGCTAACGACTATCACCTATATTCTATACACCTCATATAATATATCCTATTGTCAAGGTGTGAATATTTAACTTTCAAACGAGGCTAAACAAGACCCAAAGGTGTTCTAATTAGCAAATAGATATCAATTACAATATATTTCAGAGGCCCATTGTCCCAGGACGCATACAGCGTTGTCAGTGGAGTCGTAGAAGTCATTAATTATGCAGGTTTTAGAAAATAGCGGGACAGAGATGTCTAAAAACATTGTAATAAGCTCAGTCAAAATAGAAATATTTACAAAAAGTATGTCATAGTTGAGTAGCGATCCGGTTTTGTTTTTACTTTTTATTAAAACAGGCCACTTTGTTGACATACGGTAATGTACTTAGATTAAAATGACTTCGGATCATTGCCATACACGCCAAATAACGACGCGTGTATATACGCATTCGGTGCGAGATAAATCAGTATCACTGTTGCACTAATACTTCGTTTGAGGTAATCTCTGAGGTTCTTTCTTATAGTTTACGAAGGAACTTCAATTGAGTACGTCAATCGGTCACCTACGACCTTTTCTTAAGGATCTAAAATCATCAAATGACTCCTCCCGCTCTTGGCGAAGCGGAAGGGAATGTCAATCTCTTCGTGTTCAATTGCTTTCTGCGTTTCAGGGCCGGGATGCTTTTTCGAACATTCAAGCAACCCTGCCAGTTCACACCTCCGTTCGATGCATTGTGAATTACACTGACGACATGCCTCCGATCATACCCTCTCGCTCGACAGTATTCAACAGGTTAAATCTCCAACTATAACCCAGGAATTCAGTATTGCCTTATTTACTGCAAATGTTAAACCTTCAGTCATCTGATAATAGCCATATTTTATTCTAAATTCGATTAGCATGTGTATCTTTTTACCTATTTTGAACAATAAACTAATATAGGAATTTTCACTTGTATTAAAATTTATGGATGTTTGGGAAAATAACCAGTATTGTATACAATATGTCATATACTTAAGTACTAGTGATTTAAACAATCAAATAATATTGTTTAGATTAAATCTTTCATATTTATTCTACCTACTATGCTCTCATAATAATATTTCTTCCCTCAGACAATTTTACGACCCGCTGAAATACCGTCGTTCATCTTTGATTATCGCTTCCCTTACGATGCTTGAGTATCCCTTCGACGTATTGAACTCACGAACAATCTAAATTTATCCCGTATGTTTAGGATGTATGGTAATTTCGCAACGACCTTTTATGACTCAGGTCAGTAGGCGATGTTATGTAAGCAAATTGCTATTTGTTATGTTTACGTGACAATTCAAGAAGCACTGCGTGAGCTTCTATTTTATTGCAGAGAACGGCGTTGACCTAAAAATGACTATCATACTCAGAGCTCAGTAGGCATTTTGTAATCATTGATAAGCGGTGAAGTGCTGTGACAAAGATACCGCATTCACTTCACTTTTACTAGGTGTATCAATATATTCAGAAAAACATACACGTTTACACCACTTTCGATGAATGTAGTACTATGTCTTACAAAAAAGTATCAAGCTTCCTCGTCGATAACACTTAAAGCTAAGCATAACTTCTAAACGCCCAGCTGGTTACACTGCGAACAATGGCGCGGCCTTGATTGGAAACTTGTATAACAACTAGCCAAACAGTTAATATGCTGGTTTATTTTGTGTTGCACATTCTTGTGTACCGTGTGGCGTGTTGTACGCGCTAAAACATTTCATTGTACGCGAACAAAAATACCTTTGCCTAACTCATCTTTTTTCGTACACCTATTAAAATACGTGCGTAAACTCGCTCCTGTAATTTAAACGAGTACCGAAGAATTCAGAGCTAGTTGAAGCTCTTTTCCGACTGAAAACCGACGTAATATTTTCCATTTGTTGAAGCCAAACGCGCGGATATTCAAATTGCTGACATAGAATTTTGTTACGTTCCGAACTTCCTGTTGTCATTTACAGACGGAGATTGAACAACATGTAGTTCCTAGAAAGACTTCTGAGATGAAATAGGAAAATTAAAGAAAGTTTTGTTATAATCTGCAATTTCCATATTTCGAGTTTTCGTGAAACATGAAACAAATCGTGCATTATTCGGTTTTGGTCAATCAACTCCGCAATCCACACCGCTGAATGGTTTGTTATTTGTAAATGCATTAGCTGTTTGCTCACAAAATTAACAATTGGATAGGTATGTTTAGGTAAATGTATTCATGTAATAGTTTTTTTGCGTTCACACCAGGTACTATGATAAAAACTATCCTATATTTTTCCTCAAATTTTATAATATATTATCTGTATACCAAATATCATCGACATGGATGTGCTTTTACCGAGAAATCAAAAAAATAAACCCACATTTGTATTTAAAATTCTAATTATGATATTTTTTACAAAAATATTCTCAATTTTGTATTTTTTTATTCATGAGAACTTTATTCAGGATCGTAAAAAAATATTTAAGGTTTAGAAAATATCTACATTCGTGTTAGAATGTAAAAAGTTAAAAGTAATCTTTTCTTGGCGTAAAAAAAGCACGAGGAGGAGTACATTTGTACATTAAACATTTTTTTTGCAGAATTTTACTGTTGTAGAATTTTGTCCCCATTGAGGTCAAACTTTCCATCTATTTGTAATTTTCCCAAGCAGTACGGCATGAATAATCTAAAGTAATAATTAAATTAGAACGTGCTAACTTTTCTTCGCGTCATTTTAAATTACGTTTTTCTTAATGAGTCCATCCATTGTCAGTTCTGCTTTTTAACGCAAGCTTTAACAGAGCAGCATGGATATTTTTTCAAACGTCAGTAGATTAATAGAAGTAAAAGTAAAAGAGTTTTAACTGTACTCAAATTCTTTTACTTTATCAATTCATTTCATCTACGCAAAAACAAAGCTACATTTCATTAAGATTTATTGAGCTTAGCTGCGAGATGTCGAGCAACAGTGAGGCTCCTCTTGAACGTCCGGGGTACGTTAAACTAAACTGGTTTTAGTTTAGCAACTGTTTATACCTATCATACGTGTAACTACATAATTTTGTGACCTCGAAAATATGTCAGGCCTTTTTATTTATAAATTTATCAAATGAGAAATATGAAATCAAAAGCTGTTTTACATGCGACTCGTGTACTGCCGTCAGAAAAAAAAACTTCTTATAACGGCAATGTGCTTTTCTAGCTTTAATTTTCCAACTATCCAAAAGCAAAAATAATAGCATTACAAAACAATGTCCGGACATCTACTAAAATATGAATGAAACTGGCAATAGCTTACCTTGGCGGAACTTTACTTTAAAGTGATTTAAAGTTGAATAACACTTCGTTTCGTACCGGGTCGCCTCGTAAGTAATATTTGATTTGTATCGGCATCGCCCGCTATTATTAGTGTGACTGTAATAAAGTATGTGTGAACTTTTGTAGTACAATGTATTTGTTGAGATCGAACAATTTGTTAGAGTTTTCTGGTTCAGGCTTAACAAAGCCTGGTTTAATTAAAAAATGACAATTTTAATAGACCTTGATTTGAAAAAGGAGATGGAACAAGTTCACACATACAAGAACAATTCCTCATTCAATCAAAAACTCACAGAAATAATTGATAAATGACTATTTAAAATGCACTCCAGCTCTGAATCTCACAAAACCGGCTCACAAGAATAGCTTACCTTTGCGTCTGATTGCAGATTCACCTGCAAAACCAACCATACAAATAGTCACAATTATGCCTTATCAACACTCCATTGAGAACTGATAAACGCTGTCCAGTCAGCGTGGTTTTAGTTAGTGAAACCACGCTTTCCATTCCATTGGTCGTGCGGTCCCCGGACCTAATTACGTACAGGTATTTAGGTAGCCATGTAAGTACTACACTACGGAAACCCACATCCGCCGCGCTGTAACAATGTTTATTATGATATAATAGGTCTGCACGTGTGAGACCTTATGCGACAAACCTACTAATTAGTGCCACTTACTTTCAAGAAGATTTAATTGACAGCGGTTTACTGTCAGCGGAATATGTTTTGTGAATGCACAATATACAATGAATCTTTTTACGAAAGTGCAGAGTAAAATATCTACTCTTGTACTTCTAAAATACGAGTAGTTGTCTTCAAATTGTACTGTAATGTCATCAATCAAGTCTTAAAGACTATTGTGTAAAATGAATCTGAAATATATAATAAAACAATCTGACAAGTAGTTTATAGTTTATGATTTGTTCCTGTTTCGGCCCGCGTTAATTTTAATTCCTGTTTCGGACCACTTTATAAAATGTTATTTTAGTAGAGTCAGAAAAAAGGTAATAAAAGAAAGATAGCTTGCTTACCCGAGCTTAAAAAAAGGAATGAAAGGAGTTAATAAACGCTATCTCAGACTCTTAAAACTAAAACGAACCTTATTTTATTAAAACTACCAGGAAAACAGAAATGAATAGGAATCAGGTGCTTAAGCGACTTACTTACTGCTAAGCTCTTTTTTGATAATGGTAAATATGGATAAAGATTTTCGAATTTATAAACCACTCAAGACTAGGTAGAAGTTACTAGGATGACAAAATTAAACAGGAAATACGGGCCTAAACGGTGTCACTAAGATGTGCACCAACAATTTTATACAAAGAGGAATAAAAGTAGCGTTTAGTATTCACTACATCGATATAAAATTCAACAGTTTCATAAATAGTTAAGTTCCTACAAGGATTTCTGTTTTTCGAAATAAATGTTACTGGATGTATACTTCCAGTTCTTTTCTGCTATCCTGGTAGTTTTAATTCGTTTCGAATAAAGTTTATGGAAATATGTTGAGAATAAAACATTGTGAAAACTAAGATAAGTCAAAATGTTTAGAATGATTTTTATGCTCTCTGTACAAAACATGTTGTAAAATACATTATAAAATACTACTCGAGACGAATCAAGAACAAAATGTGGGACGGAACAAGAATAAAATGAAAAAATATTAATTAATATTATTTCGGGACGAAACAGAAATAAAATGTGGGTCGAAAGAAGATTTTTTTGTGCGGGACGAAACTCGCGGGACGAATCAGGAATAAATCTTATACCTGCATTCTGATGCCAATTGAATTTTAACAAATGACCAAATTAACTACTTCAAACCGTCCAACTTTCCTCGGGCGAGTTAATCCAGTTTCGCAGTTAGCGTTGTTTAGTATATGACCCAAAATAGTCCAGCCCATTAGTAGTGTGTGATAATTCCAGTTTAGTCCACACGGTTATATGTTATGTTCAAGCGGTAAATGCGGGGATGCAACCAAGTCGTCGGAAGTGCCTTAAAACAGTTTTATTTTTATATTTCCACAAGCGAAATAACAGGTTGCAGACCTGCATAATCTCTTCATCGTTTTATCTTAGATTTGTTCCGAACGTTTCTGCAGAAATTCTGAAAATATTTTTAAAGATCGCTTGAATTTATTGAAAGCAATTGCTCTCCGATATTTGTCAAATCAGCTCATCTCGCTGCCGCTAGAATTGCACTTCGCACGAATGTCAACGACGTTCGTCTGTCTCTTGGTTTTCAAGGACCTTATTATACAGCCGGTACGCTTCTATCTGCGTCGAGCCCACTCGAACCTTTAATTGTTTTTTCGTTACTTGAACAGTAAGGTTTTTCCGACCGTGCTTTTGTCTTCGTGGTAATTTGAAGAAAATGCAACTGATGCTGTTCTGGGGGAAAGAATAGCATTTGCTATTCTTTTCCCAGCATCATTTTTATTTATTAATCAGTTTTGTTTATTAATGTATCTATACTCTATACTTTTATATAAAATGACAACCTCATACACTGAATGACTGACTCATCAACGCGGAGCCGAAATGGCTGGACCTAGAGTAATGAAATTTGGACAGGAGGTACCTTTTATGTCCTAGACAAGTAATAAGAAAGGATTTTTGGAAATTCCGACCCTAAGTATATTAAAATAGGTTTGAAAGTTTGTATGGAGTAAGTTTTATTTCTTATTCAATTAAACTCAAATTTTGCAGGGATACTCTAAAATGAAAATAATTAAACACGTGCTTCACAGTTTTTCAAGATTTTAGCCCTAGGGTGTAAAATTATGATTTTAAGTTTGAAAGAAAATAAATCTGTTTAAAATTGCTTTACGCCAAAAGGTCTGAACAGTTTTACTTGAAATTCACCAAAGATGTTTGTTATGAATTGGTTCAAGTTTTAGGCTACAAATCATCACACTAAATATTATGGGGAATGAGCAGTGAGGTATTGAGATAAGTTTGTATAGGGATGACCTATCAAGTTTTTATAATTACCTATATGCATTTTCGCTTATATCTTTGACATGGAAATCATCACGCCCGTTTGTAAAGAAGATAAGAAGATAAGCAGTAATTCAAATTGAAAACACGTTGTGTTAGAATGTCAATTTTACCTAAAATGTCAAGGAGCGCTGTAGTGGAGGGGCTGTATTCATGATCATGCGAATCGGTTACATCGAGTTCAAATCCCACATAATTTTGTTCTTTTTTTGAGATTGGTATTTACTTTTTTTTTTTTTTTTTGGTTTCATGTCATAATGTGTAGATGTTATTCCATGGTGATTAATGCCCATGCGTTCCATGTATGAAAAGGGCCTCTTTTCATACATAAGAGCGGGATAATTATAAACTAAAAAAAAATTGCGCTTTCCATTGAATTCATTCTATTCCACACTTCAGAAATTAAGAATCTAGAATTCCCTTTGCTAATAAACAAATCATAAGGCCACGGATGAACCTGCGTGGGGATTGTTGTGGCGTTAAATCCTCTCTTCGCGGAGTGGCTAAGGAGGCACCACGGCATCTTGACCTACCGCAGATCCAATGCCTACGCCTGACGCAGGTTCTCACTGGACACGGTTATTTTGGGAGGTTCCTGGATCGAATCAAGCGAGTGGAAATGTCGGGGTGTCGACACTGTGAGGATCACCTGGAGGTCACGGTGGAACATACGGTGGAGGTCTGCCCCACTTGGGCGGCGGCGATCTCTCACTTTCGACCCTGGTTCAAACCATGGTCCAAAGAGAGTGGGAATAGGAAGCAGTCACCTTCTAATGCTAACCAGTCATGCTGGAAAAGGAGATAGCGGGTTGCGTGAGGGAGAGACAAATATTTGGAGCCAGGAATCGACTCCAGGCCACTGTAGGTCCGGCCTGCAGACTTTTAGCAATAAGTGGCTAACCGTCCGGTAAGGATTAGGACGGGCCTAATCAGAGGGAAGACTCGGGACATGATTTTTCATTCCTAAAAGAATTATTAAATATTTTTTGCAAAAATAGAATGCAAATACACAATACCTAATTGGAGACACCGACTACTAGAATGATGTCTATTAGTTATTTTTAAAATTGTATTGTGTTCCAAGCCAGTTGTTTTTTGAAAAAAAGTTTTTCAGTTCTCTTTTTAGTGGCTCAGTTTGTAATTTAGATAAATTACAATATCCTAATGTCTAGACAAATGTTCATCACCTTTAATAAGGGTGAACTCTATATGTATGTTTTCTCCTTTAAAGCTTAGAGGTGTGTTGTTATGTTATAGAACAGTTAAAACAATCACAGGCATACGATCGCAGCAATCGTGGTTCCTTTGCTATTAGTAATTGAAGAGTTCCATTGGTTATTTACGAAGAAATTCAACAAATCCCAATAATATATATTGTACTAAAACCTTTCTTGAAAACTATGCATTTGAAGAACGACAACTCTCATCCAATTCAGATCAGTAGTTTTTGAGAAAATCGGGGACATACAAACACATGCATACCGGTCAAATACAGATCTACCTTTTTTGAAATCGGTTAAAAAACAAAGACTACCTACCCGTGCGAAGCCGGGGCGGGCCACTAGTCTATATATATTTATATATATAGATACATTGCTTAATTTATATTTTTAACAGTATTTTGGCATAAAACCACATGCTGTTTGTAGTTCTTAATTCCTAGAATAATATGAGTCTTTTACGGTCAATAAAAGGACAAAAGTTCTTTGTGTAGTACAATTGATACGTAACATATTTGGCATATTTTACCCCATTTCGAATGTTATTCTAATACCTTATGGTCAACGCCATGTTCCTAAACTGACCGCGGCTCATAATGTCGTACGGCTTAGTCAACCGACTAATATTTACTGTATCACAAAATCTGGTATTTATTGTGGCGACATTGAGCACCATGAATTACATTCCTAACTGATTGGCAGTGTCCTGATTCAATACGGTAGGTACTGAGTTCTTTACTGCGTTTTTTATATTTTTAGGTTTCTTTTACCGCCTTATTCTCAATGCCTCTGCTCTAGTTTACCTAGTTGTTAATCCGGCTGTTACAAGGATTCGCTGTAAGTTGCAATGTTATTCGATCGTTCGGTCTTCGATATCCATGCAAGCAGACATTTTAGATCTTAGGTACATAATTACTTGAAATGCATTTCGATGGCATTAGAGCTATGCGTATGCTTATTAAAACCGAAAAAATTACTATAGGCTATGAAAAGCATCACTCTGAGTAGAACATAAGATCTATTGTGTGTATGTTTTGTTCACCACGCACGTTCACAATGTTTTCGGTCATACCGAGCTTTCTCAGTTCTATTTGTCCTTTGGTTCAACAGCCTCGTATAATAAATTATATTTGTATTGGACGGTTGAAATTGAAATTTGTACAAAACAATATAGGCCAGTGCTTTTAGCCTCTAAAAACGGTAAAAAGTGAATTAAATAATAGTAGGATGAAACCCATTGGAAAAGGAGGAGAATACAATAAAAATGATAGGAAAAATAAATTACGGGCGATCTGAGGTCGGGAAGTGGGGGGGAGGGGGGGTTAAAGTTAAAAAAACGGTTTATCTAAATTTCCGACAAAACTACAAGTCCTATGAAAAAAAGTTAAATGGCAAAGTTGTAGGTAATAAAAAGATCTACAACTTTTGGATTGACACTTTTTCACATAACCTCAAAATTTATGTGAAAAATTCAAAAAACCAAGTTTTTGGTTTTTTATTTTTATCTTTTACAATAATTAATTTTTTATCACGAAATTTGGTGAAAACTTACCTTTTTATGTCCCAAACACACTGTAATTTATTTGATTTAAAATGATTATATTTTCACCCTTATTTTGACTTAATATCGAAAAAAAACCCTAATTTTCAATCGAAAATTCTCGTGTCAAAATATCACTTTTTTTTTTAAAGTCGGTAGTCTTTTTGTTCTTTGAAATCTCTACTTTCAGATGGTATAAAAAAATATTTACATTGCTATGGTAAATGTTCTCAGAAAATATAAAGAAACGCTACAAAATAACAGGTAGTAAGGCCTAGACCGGCTTAAATTTTTTGCGTAGATGCCTATTTATTGCTATTTTAAGATAACTTATGTATCTGAGTGACCTACGGAACCTCGGACCTCTCTATGAAATACCTTTTAGCTAATCAAAAGGTATTTCATAGAGAAGTGGGGAGTTGCTAGAAGGATCTTGGCCTTGCTAACTGTTATTTCGTAGCGTTTCTTTATATTTTCTGAGAACATTTACCATAGCAATGTAAATATTTTTTTATACCATCTGAAAGTAGAGATTTCAAAGAACAAAAAGACTACCGACTTTAAAAAAAAAAGTGATATTTTGACACGAGAATTTTCGATTGAAAATTAGGGTGTTTTTTCGATATTAAGTCAAAATAAGGGTGAAAAAATAATTATTATAAATCAAATAAATTACAGTGTGTTTGGGACATAAAAAGGTAAGTTTTCACCAAATTTCGTGATAAAAAATTAATTATTGTAAAATATAAAAATAAAAAACCAAAAGCTTGGTTTTTTGAATTTTTCACATATATTTTGAGGTTATGTGAAAAAAGTGTCAATCCAAAAGTTGTAGATCTTTTTATTACCTACAACTTTGCCATTTAACTTTTTTTCATAGGACTTGTAGTTTTGCCGGAAATTGAGATAAACCGTTTTTTTAACTTTAACCCCCCCTCCCCCCCACTTCCCGACCTCAGATCGCCCGTAATTTATTTTTCCTATCATTTTTATTGTATTCTCCTCCTTTTCCAATGGGTTTCATCCTACTATTATTTTTTTTGTTTTCAAAAGTTAAAAGCACTGGTCTAATAACGGGTCAGGTAGTTATATTGTATACAAAATATTATTTTCATAATTACACGCTTTCATTACGGATGAGTACTTAACTTCTTCATATTCTATGACGACCTGAGTGGTTTAGTGGTCAACATGCCAGAATGCCACGCAAGGGGTCCCGGGTTCGATTCCCGGCCGGGCAGAAATTGAAATGATGAATTTTAATTTCTGTAGCGGGTCTGGGTGTTACTATGTATAATATTTATGTATTTATAAAAATATATAAGTAGTATATCCGTTAAGCTAGCACCCATAACACAAGCATGCTTGCATTGCTTACTTTGGGGCTAGATGGCGCTGTGTGAAATTGTCCAAAGATATTTATTTATTTATTATTTATATTCTACAACTAAACTGTAAAAAGGTTCTAACTCTTGTAGCATTCACAAAGTATATAATAATTATTGCATTGAACGTAATTACAAACATACTGTTAAACGGATAAATCGAAATTCCGTTTGCAACTAGTTTGATCCGAGATTTAAGCTTTTAATTGGTTAAATATATGTTGATTAGTGACGCGGTACGTTTGTTTATAGATGCTGATCTGCGAAACTGGTTTAATGTTATTCATAGAAACCTGGTTTAGATGCTATCAGTTATACAGGTAGTCGTTAAGGATATTTTTATCTTAAAGTCTTACACTGCCGGTTGCCACTGCTGACTGTATTTTGATATGCTCATTGCACAAAGTTGGGTATTTGACTCTACCAACCAATTGACATACTTTTAATGAGCTGTCAAAACGCGCTCCTCTCATGTAATTGTACAGTTAATTATTATAATAGACAAATATATCAAAGAGGGACACTAAAGTAAATTAGTATTTGTATCAAAAAGAGTTTATTAGTCTACGTCTCACTAACGTCAAATTAGGTCGCCTAATTCTAGAGTGAATCTTTATTTTTTGGGATAAAGTGTATGCGTGATTTGTCCTTACTAAAATTATATAATGTAATAATGACTTTTAAATATAGATACGAATTTCGAAATGAACTAATAGTGAACATGTTAAAAACCTCTGAAAGTTTATGTCTACGAACTTTACATTCGGTCAAATATTTGTTCAGTTGAAAGTTTATCGGTTCGCGATATACGCGACTTTGAACCTAGAGCGTGCCAGCCATACCCACATACTAGAAACGGAACATCAGAGCTTTAAAAATAACTCCGTTATATTATAATCTGACTAGATTAATCAAACATGCACTGCAGAAACTACAAATCTACATTTGTTTATTCCAATGTAAATATTCTGTCTGGGTGAGTTTCATCTTCGACATCATATTATATTCACTATTACATTGAAATAAATTTCTTCATACATCTCTTCTTCTACATAGTACCTATTATACAAAGTCGTTTTCCGTGTATGTCTTCCATCATTTCGGTTTTCCGCATGTAATTTCGATTCTGATACTGTCTTTCTCCACCGTTTAGAGATTTTTACCGGAAGGTTTATGTGTACAAAGAAAATGAATGACACCACATGAAAATGCACGGGTGCGACGCCGGTACGCGTTGCTAGTTATTGTTACAACTTATAAGTTGAATAAAAGTGACTAAATTCTATTACTCAAACAAAATTCCGACCCTAATCCAGCGAATACATACTACGTCACATGGTGGTCGCGCCCAATTAATGTAGGTACGTGAAAGGTAGATTGGTTCTTATGTTTTAAGAAATACTCTTATTGAATGAGAATAATCATCTAGTCAAAAACATATCTGTAAAAACAGGCCAATTTTCTCCCTTAAAAAAGCATTGAAATGTAGAAATTGCGCCGTTTGATACACATTTGTTGATGCGGGATGGTTCTGAAAGTTCAAAAAAAAGGCAGACAAACATGTCAGAATTTTATTGATATTGATATTTCCCAAAACCACGTAGAACTCCATTTTCCCAATTTCAAAGCTCTAGAAAGTAGTATTATTTATTCTGTGGCTTTAGCTTGATTGGAAGCACTCGATGTTTTTGATGAACTATCAGTGAGTGAGCCAGTCCGTGTGTACCTAAATTTGTGATTTTCGGCCACTCGTATTTGCGAAACTTTTTTATATAGGTGGATGTATGAAATTTGAAACACTGCTACTTAATGGTGCCTTTATACATTTATAAATATAGCCATGTAACTCAGTGATAATGTAGCTTGCCAACGGCAAAAGTTTTTTTTTAAATTGGTACAGTGCTTTTTAAGTTTGTTCATTACATACAAAAGTACAAATTTTTCCTCTTTATAATATTAGTGTAGATGTATGTCAAAGTTAAAGTCTATTAATTTTCGAGAAACTAATAGCGTGATAGACTTAAGCGCTAAAATGGCTCGAAATGGTTCGTGTAAATATTGCAAAGAATTCATGGTCATAATCTCTTTGTTTAGTTGAACGAGAATTTGGCCTGACACGGCTGGCACACTCTTTGCACCTGGATCAACGAATAATTAAATAAACATTGTATGTAACCCAGCTAAAGTTATTGGTTGGTTGGTATGGGCGAATCAGAGTTCAAAAGACTTTGACTACCGGGCGACTAGATATTCGGCAGAAACTTATTTATACTACGTTTATACTACCAACTAAGTTTCGTATAGTCAATAGATCACCGAAACATTATTCAAACAAGAAATCGACGCTACGTAAGTTCTGGTCGTATCGATTTGCTATAGTTGGTAATTCTAGTGCAGAGCTTTCAAAGGAACTAATTTTTGCTTCGCTCCTAGCGCAAGAGAGTTTTATAAGTTTTAAACCTGATCCGCTTTCGTTGATAAAAGACGAATAAAAAAATAAAATCCTAAAAAGCTTTCAATGCTGTAACAAAAAATATGCATATAAACAGAATAAAAAGCTTTACTAAAACAGATTGATACGAAAAGCAGTTCTTTTACGCTAGAGGACGTATCGTGTGTTAATGAACGCATTTTTTTTCTTTATTTTACTAAGAATCATCCATTCTTTTTTACATTGTTTGCTTCGGGCTCGAGGGTGAAGGTAATGTGATAACATGCTCAGGTAGGCGACGGAAGCCCTCGCATAACTTTTTTATTGCTTTAAGACCGCGCAGGTTAGACTGCATTTAACCTACGCGTATGTATTAGACATGCTTTCACAGTTTGTTCAAAAGTTACGTAGTACGAAAGAAAACTTAGTAGCATATAGTGCACTAATGTTATATGTCCTGTATTTAGTAGTTAACAATAAAAACAAAATGCGAAATATACTCAAATACGAAATACACCAAGTGTGAGTTATGAAAAATAATCCTTAGTTTTGTAAAAGAAGAAAAATATGATAAAAATAAGGACTTTTCAAATACATAAATAATGACCAATTTTATTAGGATTGTAATTGGGATTCCTGTGTAGGATCCCTCGGCCTCGACCTTACTTCGTTAAACTCAAAGCACGAGTTTCAAGAAGAACTATGTTTTTTAACTATGTTTACTCGGATTTGTAAAATTTGTAATGGCTAACGGCAATAAGAACCAAGCTTGTACAGTCCACTAGTTTTATTTACTGAGCCCGAGCGATCCTACAAAATTCCTAAAAAAAACAGAAGTATACATAGCCACCTACACCACATAGCATACCTTTAATTTGGATAAAATATATAAGTAACAAGACAAAGAAGTACATAATTTGATTGAGATCAACACTTCAATATAATATTTTAAGTTGACACAAATGTTAAGTGCTTAATTAATGCAGAATATAAATAAACTCAGTGAATGAGATTAATGGTAATTAAGTATTGGAGATTGATATCACAAAACTCAATTAAAAGCAGATAAGTGAGAAGCGTGACGTTGTTTTTTTACAGACGTGAAATATTTTAACGTCGTCGCCGCTTCGTAATAACTACCACATTCCAGGACGCTGTTTTAAACAATTAAGATTTATATCGATTTTTATGCATCAGTATTGTTATCATCTTTACAATATTACTTTGATTATTGTTACATTTGGCAATACTAAGAGGTGTTTGGGAACAAAATTTCGATTTTACTTTGGTAAATTTCCCCTAAAAGCGGGTAAATCAATGAACTTAGTTGCTCTTGTTACCTTCAGTATTTTTCGAACTACGCAAAATACGCTGGGTTACATTCATTTAGCAACGTCCTTCAGATGGCCTAGCACGGGTTTTTGCGAAATAAATATCGTAAACGGTATTTTTTATCGGGGTTGGGCTAAAAAAGCCCGTACTAAATTGAACTAAGTGAAAACGTGTCCGATAACGATACTATTCCGCAATAACACGAGGCCCCACCCCCGTAAGTCCTTCTCATTATAGTTCAATACACGAGTCTAGCATGTTCTGATCGGAGCATCGAGTTTATTATTTCCATGCTTTATGTTCCACTCCAGTGCTCACAGTAGTCTTTATTGGAAGAACAGAACGCCGGCGGCTAGTCTGCTAATTTCCGTTTACTGGAGAATATGTACGTACTGTAAATAGAGTTTGCCTGCTGTTCAGGCACTCACACTTTCCTGATTCGGATTAATTTTCCTCTCGCGCGTAATTAGTTCAGTATTTTCCATCAACTGCACAAAATGAGTTTTTGGTTTCGTACAAAAGCTTTATAAGATTTATAATTACTATTTCAGATTTGGTATTGATAAATGCGAATGTAATATAGTAAAAATATGTAAAGGTCGGGTCGTTGTAGAAATAAATTGGTTAAATAGGAAAAATATATAGTGTTAGTAAGATCTCGGATTCTCCTCTGTTAACACAGGAATTTGGTTTTGAATAGTGCCCTATCAGCTACGCGGAAACCGTAAGTTCTGATCGCAATGTGTAATAAATGATTTGTTTTGGAGTATTAAATTTTTTTTACCTACAGTTATCTAATTCTTAGGATAGGATAGACGAATCGATAGCAACACGTGTGTTTTGTTTCGCTGTTCAGATGATTACAGAACGTGGGCGCGGTGTGTTGCCCAATTAGTTCGTCATACAGATCAATTCGCACACTAATAGAACGACGCGGGGTTCGACCTTGCGGTTTTGTGCCATCCTTAGTGGTGGTGCTGGAGTTATAGATTTAGATTTGATTTTAGAGCTAGGTTTACACTGCGACACGATACACCGCACACTCAGTGTATATAGCGGATGTCTATGTGTAAATAGGTGTGTGACATTTATTGAGATACGTAAAAAAGTGTCACGACAGCGGCATCACAAAGAAATATGAACAGAATAAAAATGTACCCTGAAATTTGTGTCGCAATTTCTGTCGTAGTGTTATTCGCACTTTTACAGTACCTACCATGTGCACTCAGTATACCTATGTAGGTATACAGCGAGTAAACAGGTGTGTGAAATTTATTATGACACGTGAAGTGTTGCGACAGGCGTCAGAAACATACTGGCAAGTGTGAACACAGCATAGAGATTTAAGTCACACATTAGTTTTGTTGACATTTTATTTTGTAAAATTAACCATTATTTACATTACATTCAATTGGTCTCGTAATTTGTGTCTTAGTCTAAGCTTAAGTTAGAGAATCGTACAATTATTATAAACGTGTAGGTTTGTCAATATTATTTAGAAGCCGTTAGTAAAGCTTACTTATAATATGTATTCTAAAATTTCCTGCAAGTTACATTACAAAATATTCTGATTTATTTCCTTGAAATATTCACCTTTATAAGCTCAAAACATCCAAATAGAAACAGTCGAGCAGCTAAATGCTGAATTGGCCATTGTTTTACGAGTAGTTGATCCGTAAGCTTAGTGGATAGTTGGATCCGTATCGACGAGCTGTCTTCTTGTCCCTCCCCCTCCAGACAAATGGCTTAGCCTATTGACTGTTGCTAAAAGGTCCAGTAAATACGATCTATTTTAACCTTTGGGACATAAGTCCAGTTAAGTGTTCATTTGTTTACTGGTTTTACTAAACGTTGTTGTTTCGTGATTAGTCGTTCTGAATAAATCGAACCCAATGACGTATCATTGCTCCTAATATCAAGACTTTTATGATGTTTTCATTTTAATTTTGTTCGTGATCAAAAAAGAAGAAAAGCAATTTATCTCGTTTATATACTAATACTATAAATGCATTTTATCTAAATTTGTTCAGCTATGAAAGCGTAACAAACAAACTCATATTCGCATTCATAATAATGTTAACATAGAAGTTGGCTGCCACACATATTAAACGTTTATTTATATAATGTTTTATGGCTATACATAATATCGGTTCACAGTCAACATTTGAAATAACTGGGGAGTATGAAAGCGAAGTTGATACGCTTTTAAATTAAAGCGGATCGCTTTTCTAACCCCAATCCTGATAATCCATGTCTGACTTCACGGCATAAAGTAAATACTCACACTCCGATTAAATTTTAAAACATGACTGTAGTACAAATATTATAACGTAAATACTGTATTTTGTCAGCAAAATAATGTCTCTTGTTTTTCGGAATCTATTTAAAGCTGTTAAAAACATGACGTGTCTATTTTCTGAGAATTTCAGAAGTAAGAGCCTCACTCGAGCATAATTAGACTGGTGCTACGTGAACCCAACGTTATGATTCATCTGTGATTATACTCCTAAGATATTTGTTTACGCATTCTATTTATAATTCAATGGCGCTACTTATAATGTTGTGGACAATGCGTTGAATTGTAACTGATAGTTGCATTTTTTCAATGACAATACGTATCACATACATACATTAAGTCGGTAATTTTGTCATCTGTATGCATTGTTTTGTTTCTTTTTGCAGTCTCAGCTAAAGACGAATATTCATACTTTAAGACGGAATGTACAGTACAAAGCTTTTTATTATTTTGAAGTTAAAAACAAACGAAAAAGTTGGGATACTACATGCTTGGAGTATGGATTGGGATGTAATTTATTATATTTTAACATGTCCTTCTTTTAAATATTATTGAACCTGTCTAGTGTCTATTGTTCCAAAATAACTAAGGATAAGTAAAGGTAAACTATTAAAATGAATATCCTACAACATTTTACCTGATAATATTTTCTGCAAGCACGTTGTTAATTATTGGTGTGAAATTGGCGATATGACAGGTGTCCACTGCGTCCAGCTCATGGCCGACACTCGGGCTGGCCACACATTTGCAGTTTAATGTTCAAGAATATTGACAGTTTTATTGATAGGAGATGACCGAATTCGTTTTTCGTTTTTCAGATTTTTTAGTTATTAATAATATGAAACATTGCTCTAGCTGTTATGATGTTATGGTGGGTTACGCAATACAATGGATATATGAAAGCAAAAATAACTAATAACAGTGAATGTCTATAGATCTTTTATGTGAACGAAATTAGTTTCATTACAGTTATAATTACATTTTAGTTAGTCCTCGGCGCCGTAAGGCCCAACACGCGATGGGTCAATTATAGTTAAGTGAAATCATTAAGAATCATTGTTGATAGGTGTACACTCAGCCTTAACCTCTCTGCATTCTTGCTCTTACCGAAACTCGGTCAAGGAGTACTGTAATGAGTCAACTGAAAACGCCTTACAAAATCGACATGTAGCGGCGTTATTTTGTAAATATCCTGTTTTTTTTAACTAAATAAATAAACTGGTATCGAACATGACCGCCTGAACCTAGTATAAAAATTATGATTGACTTAGCTTGATACATTTTAATATAATTATAATAATAGTTCGTAAAGTAGTCAATATTATAAGGATTTGAAGGGAGTGATATTATGAAAATATTACCTTAAATTTTTGTATTATAATAATACCTATATAACGAATATAGATAATAACTTCTTTGGCAAAGGCATAATTATGTATCACATAAACTAGCTATTAGTAACAGGAATGTCAGCTTTCCAGTCCACCTTAAGTGTAGGTACCAATGTAAGTGACAGAAGGCACGGAATCGAATACATAAAATATGTACGTTCCCTAGAAACGCCGTAACTACTATCCTGGTGATAATTAATTCATGAACCTTTGGGGGAACCACACCGGTCGGTAGCTTACACTCACTGAAGTATGAATCTTCAATTGAGGTTTTATATATTTGAACGAGGGTACCTGTTTGAGGCATTGACTAATGCTAAAGACTAAAGGAATAAATCATCATAAAGGAATAATTTCATTTAATCAAATTAATAGGCGTACATAAATGTAGTCGCAAGAAAAGTAGGTAAGTTTAAGAGTCGGTGACACAGCGTTTATTACTTTAAGTCACGTATCATAGCCTTTGCGTGTAGGATTCAATTGCAGCAGTGCGTAAATGGTTAACTACAGACTACAGTAACCGGTGCCAGTGATTACTGTATTAATAGGCAGGCTGTTAACTCATCCGTTATGATGGCAACCCATTTTACATCAACATAAAACATTTGGTCTGCAGAAGAATGCGTAAGAATGATTTCCTACAAGTTGCCGGTCGATTCCGTTACAGTCAAATTAAAATGACTACTACTAATATCCGTTTGTGTGAAGTTTCTCCACTATGCGTAGCCTGGATTTGAATATCTGGCAAAAGTGAGATTTAACGTTCCTGGCGGAATGTGGGTAGGTACCTACTATATATTTATATCTATCCTTGGGGATTACAGAATATGTGTATGTGCAAGATATGTATTGTTCATAGGTAAGACTTGATATAAATCAAATAACAGATCTCTGTACTCAGTTATACTATTTCGACACGTGGTTGGCTGGCACTAACCAAATTACTGCCAGTGCCGTGTCGGTGTCGTAACGAAGTTACTGTGAGGCAAACTTCTATCGTCTACAATTAATTTTCTTAAACAACCGAGGGACGTTTTCGTTGCTATCTTATTGCAAGTTGAGAAAGAAAACGTACAAGACGCATTAGATGTGAAACTATTCAGTGCTGTATTAGGTGGAGTTCACCTAGCAGGCAGTTCAAGCTATGAATTAGATTGGCTTACAAAACTTAATTTATTGATAACAAGCAATTTATCGCGATTTCACCCGCGTCCCGAGGGAACTTCTTCTCCTTCTCCCGAATAAGAAGATAGCTCGAGATAACAAGATAGCCTTTATCCACTTCCGGGCCACACCTATTTCCATATCAAATTTCAACCAAATCGGTTCAGCCGCTTTAACGTAATTAACAAATAAACTCACTTTCGAATTTATAACTAGTATAGTTAGAATTGCACCAAAATAACTAATAACGTATTTACACAAATATAAATTTTGTAAATCATATCTTTTATATCTAAGACCGAAAACGTAGGAATTGTACGTTGAAACTATGTTATATATATATATATATATACTATAAACGCAATGCTATTCCAATTGCAACTGAACAGAATCTGTATCCTCCTGGAAATATACAGTAAACCCTTGCCTGAGTGTTAAGTTCCGCTGTCAATTGAGATGAAGAGGTAATAGTCCGGTCAATTTAGACATAAAAATAGTGATCAAATAACAAAAATTCCGACAGAACCAAATTTTCCGTAAAGACCTTTGGTTTACCATAAAGAATAAAAATTTGAAAGTCCCCATCAATCCCATGACTGCTAAAAAAGTTATTAGGGGTCAAAGGTCAAAATTTCAGGTTTTTGGGGTTTTTCTCGAAAATGGTAAGTTTTTCAAAATAACACTTCAGACCAAAGTTATAGATCTTAAAATTCTCTACAAAAATGGTCTTTATGATTTCTTCTCTAAGTATCACCGTTCCTGAGATATCGTAATTGTAAGAGTCTCGTTCTAAATAATATGCACACGTTTGCCACATATATACATACTCAGGTACTTAAGCAAGCAAAAATGCCTATTTGTGTCTCTTTTATGTATAAACTATATACTATATTGAGAAAATATACATTTAAAAGACAGTCAGTCCTTCGAGAATCCCCTCTACCCAAATAGCCTTGAATAAAATGCAACAATAATAAAATGCAACAAACACAACAATTGTAGTGGGTGAAGATGTTAATTTGTTGGTACTACTTACCGCAAGGACTCCAATTGATAAAACTATATACTTTCTAAAACCTGGAAAGGTTCAACAGCGAACAGAAATTTATTCTTTAAAAAGTTTATCGGCTTATCCTAAATGCCAAAACTATATTTTATTTTTACATGCGATAACCGGTTGAGATACTACGTCGGCAATGTAGGTACAGAAGGGGAAAAAAATCAGTTTAAAAATTATTTGAGAAAAAAGATTTAATTGACTGTGTGAAAGTCTTTACGGAAATAGATTCTTCACCTAAGACAATAATTACGAAAGGAATTCGCTTTCTTCTTGCTGTTTATGGAGCTCCTAGAAAAATAGATTGCATTGACAAATACAGATATTTAACCTTTGTCAAAAATACACACACTACTTTTCTACAGCCACCAATCTTACATTTGGCACTACAACCTTTCTTGCAATTGCAAAAAATAGTGTTAAGAAGTTTTTCAGGAGCAGGGGGGAGTAAAGTTTTGATTGGTTCCAAAGTATTATTTATTAATTTCCAACCCCAGTCTTCAGGGTTCAGTTGATTACCTTGCCATATCTGAACTTGATAATATACTCGATACAAGTGTTGAATAGCAGATGCCGATGTTGGAGGAAGGCAAGCTAGTTGCACTTGCTTCTTGTTTCGTGTATTTTTTTGGGTAGAGGGGATTCTCGAAGGGACTGACTGTCTTTTAAATGTTTATTTTCTCAATATAGTTTATACATAAAAGAGACACAAATAGGCATTTTTGCTTGCTTAAGTACCTGAGTATGTATATATGTGGCAAACGTGTGCATATTATTTAGAACGTGACTCTTACAATTATGATATCTCAGGAACGGTGATACTTAGAGAAAAAATCATAAAGACCATTTTTGTAGAGAATTTTAAGATCTACAACTTTGGTCTGAAAAATTTTTTTGAAAAAACTTACCACTTTCGAGAAAAACCCCAAAAACCTGAAATTTTGACCTTTGACCCCTAATAACTTTTTTAGCAGTCATGGGATTGATGGGGACTTTCAAATTTTTATTCTTTATGGTAAACCAAAGGTATTTACGGAAAATTTGGTTCTGTCGGAATTTTTGTTAATTTAATTGTCTAAATTGACCGGACTATAAATTTGAACTAGCTCTGAAATATTTGTTTTTGTTTTGTTTACAAATAAATTCACTGCAGGACTATGAAATCGATTTACGTTTCTGGAACTATTTTACAGTCAAACAATAAGCTTGGTGATGCTTCCTTCTTACATACTTAGGTACTGGTTCAGAGAGAAAATTAAGTAATAATTTTAATTCTTTGTCTTCTGAATATTGCCTTATAAATATTACGCAGTAATGCTATGACTGTTGATAAGTCTTAGCTTTCCACCTGGCTATCATTCTCACAAGCTCATATCTCATATTAATTTTATCATAATTCTGCAATAAACTACACATTTAATTTATAGTCTAGGTACTAATAACTCAATGGAATTTTCAAAGACATGACTACTAATTAAATAGAAGTAGTAACCTCAGAACGCGGGGCTAACTGCGGGAAACAGTGTCTTTATAACTTGTTGTCGACTGAACTACATGTTTCCCGCGGTTTTGCCAGCGTCGCGAGGAAACTACTTCATGCATCCACATATATAAGAAAATCGTCTCTGGGTCCCATCTATCTCCACAACAAATTTCAACTGCTTTGTTTTGTTTTTTGTTGTTATCATACCGTGAAAACGTTGGTAACGAAAAATCTCATTCGCATTCATAATATTGGTCAGGATTGAGTCTGGACGAGTAAGCCAAATTGGATTACTAATAATCCGGACATGATCGGCATCGGAGGTTTTCCTTTTAGATTAGGTAAACAGTGGACGTTCGTTTTCCATATTTTCACCTGTCCCAGTAATATCCTGTGTAGACACGTTAAATAAAACGCCCAAGGTATGAAGGGGTGAGTAGGCTTTATGTCGTAGGTTATTTATATCTGGCGGGTATAAAATGCTGATTATTAATATTATATTAAGGCAACCTTTATCAAGTCATGGTTGGGTAGACCGCGTCGTGCACTTTACCGCTACCGACGGACGTGTCACGTGCCGCACCGAAAGCCTATTGATATCTTTACCAATGACAGATCTGTAAATAATACAGTGTTTTTAAAACTGATTGGAATTCAGATAATGTGAAATTAATTTTGATGCATTTTGCTTGCTTGAGCTTATATCTCTGTGCTAACAATAATTGGGTTCAAATTATATCTATCTACATTAATTCGAGGCATAAGTAATAAATTACTGATATGTAACGTGATGTCTTTCTAAATAAAACAAAAGCACTGTTATTAAAAAAATATTTTATTGCAAAACTAAATGTGAAACTGACAAATAAGAAAAAAAATGAGCGATTTTACTCGTTGGTAGTACTAGTTTCAGAATCGCCTACACAATTATCCATAGTGTAACGATGGTTTTTAATTAAATGCTTCCGTAGACATATCTTCTTTGCAAACACTTTGTGGCACTGTGCACACCTAGATCCATTTTCTGTATGTTTGTAAAGTATGTGACTCTGGAGAGCTGTCACAGAGTTGAAGGTTTTTTCGCACCAATTGCAATCGGTTGCTCCGGGGGGATGTATTTTTGCGTTGTGGTTCATCAGTCCACGGTGAGTGGTGAATGTTCGACGGCAAAGCTCGCACCAATGATTCCTCCTATGCGGATGTTTGTACTTCATGTGGTTTTGTAAAGCTAGTTGGGAATCAAAAATCTTGCCGCACTGTGAACAAGGCGTGTCAGTTATACTGCAACGCTCACCGTGTGCAACTAACAATTCTGGTGTTGCAAACGTTCTATAGCAAGCTTTACAACGATGGACATAACGGTGCATGTATCGGATATGCTTCTGCAAACTCAACAACGACGGGTACTTTTTGTCGCACGCTATGCATTGCCCCTCTATCTCATTCTCAGGGTGCATGAGTAGGTAATGAGCGTGCAACGTACTAGCTGTTTTGTAGATTTTACCACAATGTTGGCACATGTGGCCGTCATCATTGCTATCATCACCATCAGAGGGCGCTTCGCCGTCCCCATCGCAGTCACCGGGGTCTTCTTTATCTTTCAAAATATCATGCAACACGGCAGTCGAGTTACATAGATGCTCGTCGATTATATCAGAGTTCAAACGCACGACATCTACAGCGATTTCTGGTTTTTCTAAATTACCACTCATGTTTTCAATAAAAAATAGATTCACGTCACTTTATTTGACAAAGATATTTTTTTTAAATGACAGTTCATTATAAAAAAAGAATACGATAAAAAAAAAGTTTCTTTTTTTTTGTTGACGGCATGGAACAAATTGGTGGTCGAACCTTTGTAGAGTAATCTTTTTGCAGATTGATTAAAGCCCTGACAGTGCTGAAATTATTTTATTGTGCTTTACGTTTGTATTGTAGATAAGTAAAAAGTTTTAATAAAGATTATTTAACCGACTTCAAAAAGTAGGAGTTTTTCAATTCGGCTTTTTTTTCCGGTTACTCAAAGGCGCCTGAACTGATTTGGAAAATTCTATTTTACTTTAAAGAGTATACTTCTCAGGTAGACTCATGGTCATCAGGTCATCTGATGATGAGCTATGAGAACTCCTCGTAGGATCACCGCAGAACTATCGTTACAAGTAATATTGCTTTATTCATACGTGTAGTCGGTGACTGATCACTACCAAGAAACAAATTTAGAATCATTTATAACCCTACTTTAAAACATAATCTAGTTGTCAAATATATTCCATTTACATGGATTTTGATAGAAGATAAAAATTCAATTTCATGTAGAGGTCACAAATATCAGACATAAATGTCTATATTGTTCACACTTTAACAGTTTCTTCGTCGCAAAACTATTTTCGTGTCACACACCTGTCCCGACACAGGGAATCTGTGTATACCATACCATAAACTAAGCAAACGGTGTTCTATGTCGTAGTCTAAATAGATTTACAGGCCCAAAAAAATTGGTAAGAACACCTAGATACCTGAACCTGAACCATAGTTGTGTGTTATTTATTTTATAGAAGATTTCAGAAAGCCAAAGTTAAATAGTGCCAAAAGTAAAATGTGGTTGTTGACGCGTGACACTTGTATTGTAAATAAAACAAATGTATATCCAAGTATTGTAATTAGTGTGTATTATAAACAAAATGTTCTCTGAATGTGAATATTACCGGGGATAATTCCAAGAAATTAACGTAAAAGCAACTTTAAACACCATTTAACTGTTTAGATGATTTACTAATGGGTAATATTATAGTTTACAATAATTAACATGGTGATTAAAATTGTTTACTAAAATTCGGGATCGAAAAGATGGAATCGAAAACACTTTAGATGTGTTTCCAACAACAAGCGGTTGAGCTTGAACTGACAATTATTGGCGCGTTTTCGATTCCGAATTCAAAATAAAAGGTGTTATCTGTGGCGTCTGTGTAAGTTAGCGTGTGGCGCGTTTGTGTGTGTGTTGTTACGTCTACGTGTGGTTCTTTATCGGGTCGCAGTGAGATCGGCTGCGGCGCTCCGTTCGCCGCCTGGAAGGACCAACAGGCGGCTAACGCGGAACGAGAGCCGCTACCATTCGGGTGAGTCACTACATTGTAAAGAACCTTACGCTCTGTTCGTAGACGCGTCGGTCATTGGTGTTGCGTAGGGTTGCCAACCTTCAAGGTTTTTACATGACTCATGTGAAAAGAAGACATTTTATAAATATTACGACTCTTTTGCATTGGTCTACTATACCTATTAGAAATAATATTTTTTAGGAGCTTATGCAACGAAAACTGGACCTACGTATATTTTATTAATAACTGGAAATATTCAGTCATATTGCATAAAAGCTCATCGGGATTTCATAGAAATAGACAGGCTGTGCTGGAAAATCCTGATGTTTTATTTATTCGAATCGCATCGAAATATTCATTTTTTTTTTGTCAGAAATAAACCTGAGGCATATTTTTAATCCCGTTGGCAACCCTATCGGTGTGATGTCATACTAGATGTACTTTTTTTATTGGGTTGGTTCAGGGTTCTGTCGGCAACTGCATTCAGTCTTGTTAGATAAAATGTATAATTGTATTGATTTGGATAGATGGTCAGTGTTATGTTCTATAATAACTTTCTTTTTTTATTTATGAATATATGTATTTACTTATTTAGCTCTCTTATTTCCGTAACTGTATTACGCCTTAATGGAGGCAGCATTAAAGTGGGGGTGTAAGCACTTCTAATATGACTCCGTTGTAGCTATATTTTATGTAACAAATGCGTTCCTATTTATTTACCACCTACGTTACAGTACCGAGTACCGGAATTGGCACCGGCTAATAAAATCGTGTTGCAAATTCGTGGTCTCATAACCGGTGCGACGGGTCCACTGACTGGCTTTCTATTTACATACGTATATTGATTTGGATGCAAAAATATCGAAAACACTCTTTAACCGTAGTAATAAAATTTTCGATTTCGATTAAATCCATATGATTATAATTATGCGTGCTATTGATAGAAAACTTTTGCACGTTCAATAATACTGCCGTTATAAGAAGAAAGGCCCAACCCACATTTTTTATATTAAATTAAATTTCTATTTTTATTAAATATATAATATTCATAATCAGAATCTTTTCCTGATTTCAAATAAGTACTTAATTCAATATAAAAAAAAATAGTAGTCCTTTTACTTATGGCGGCAGAATAGTAGATCCAATATGAGTTTATAAAACTTTTACGCTATCTATCATCATTTCTCAGTTTTAACCGATATTATTTCTGGCCCGAGTTTCAACAGTATCTATCTAATTTACTCGTGTAGGTTTAGACCAATATTTTTTGTTTTGTTAAATTTCGTAATATTTTTTTAAATAATCGCGCAATACTATTCCTTTAGTAGATACCTTACCGTTTAGGTAGGCCTAATATCGTTTGTGTTGTGAATAGAAAACGGGACGTCTACCAACTATGACATTAACATCAACTCACCATTATGCATTCTAACGTCGTACCTCAACTTAATTTATATTTGTACGTAAAAGAAATAACATCATAGCAATTTATGATAGCCCCATTCTGATTTATTTCAATACTCTATTTATATTTTTATTGTACCTACCTACGTAGCATACTCATAGAAAATAACGTTAATAGTGTGATGCTGTTTGGCATTTGGTTTTCAGATTGAAACAATTTGGTATTATTATTATATATGAATTCTCAATAGAACGAAAACCACGATAAAGAAATGTTTTAAAGGTATTTTTACTAATTTATTTTTATTAATTTTTAATAAGGCACTATTTTAATTTAAAGCCCGAGTCGACATTAGTCATTGCCACTTGCCATTATTGGCTCAAATACGTACAAGTAAATATGGGTATTATGTCCCAAAAGAAGTAGGTAATGTAGACAGAAACAGAAGTCATTTAAAGACAGATTTAATGGTGGGATGGATGTACAATTTATCAGTTATGGTTATCGTAAAAGAGTTTAAAAAATAAAATAAAATGGGCTACTATGTAAAGTAGAAAATGTAAGTGGGTACTGTCGAATAGTCGACAAGCCATAGAGTCAAATCGTTAGGACTCTTTGTTAAATAAATAGTTTATCATAATGTATGTAATTCAAAGAACATTTTTCTCATGTATATAGCCTTTTAAATGGATGAGCCATGCTTGTTCCATAAAATCTCATAAAATTATAAACTTTCGAAAAAATGTGAATATAGTGATAATTAGAAAAAAATAGCAATTTCAAAAGCTGCTACATGGGGTAACTAATTTTCCGAAAGACGTGCTAATGCAACATAATTTCGAGGTAATTTAGTTTATTTGCATTTTTTCTTAATTTCCACTCAAAAAAAGCCAATGATTACATTATAAAAGACGTCACTAATCTACATTGTTTTCATTTGAGGAATAAATTAAAATGAAGATAGATTAGAATAATAAATCGGTCTGAGTCTTGACGTTAAAACTTATCAACCGATAGTTATTATCCGGGTGAGTCAATTCCCTCAGGACGCGGGTGAAACCGCGGGAAGCAGATTTTAAATGTCATTCCTAGTCATAATGTTAACATTGAACTATGTTACAGCTCGGTACGGCCTGTGGAACGGTACTGACGTAACCGTCACGGCTACAGTGATTCAGTTACTGGCTTCATCAAAGATTAAGATAGCTTTCGCTCTCCGTCTGATTTCAAATATTTATAAGTAGGTAAATACTTTCTGATAATGTTTAGTCATATACAATTAATCTGTTGATGATGGTGTCAGCAGTTTTTTTAATTGTATTGAGTCTAATGTCGAATACTTCCGTCTTATACCTAGGTCTGTTAACTGCCTCACTGCTAGGTAAAGACATGAATTACCACGCTTACTCAAGGCTAACTGGCAATTTAGGACTACTTTATTGAACTTTAACCTCGAATAGCTAATTATTTTTATGAAAAACATTTTTAACATCATTTGTAACCGGTAACTGACTATTTATTTAAGCAATTATGCATTAAATAAAAACGGAAGCAACTGACATAATGTATAAAACATCAAATGATATTTAAAATATAATGTACTAAATTATGATGAGAGTTTCGTCGACTTGCCGTATCGTCTCGTATAAATAGATCTACAATTTAAATTAGGTCTGTTGAGAATTTCCCCTATTGCGCAAAATGTGTAAATAAATGTAACATTTACATTATTTGAGTTCAGAATACTTGATTAGGGATAATTGAATAAATAATTATTTCCTAAATTATCGACATTATTTACTAACATTAGTTTAACAATGTTCATTTTGTGATCCACTAACAGCATATTAAGCGTTCGTATAACATTCCTAATTTAACGCAAAGCTGCGGAAACTAGTGGCTCATTATCGGGTGTACAATTCAGAGCAAAATTTAGTTTAGTATAACCAAGAGTTAAAATTTGTATTAGAACTTCATAATTTAGTCATTATATGATGAACGACAAAGTTTGCCAATATTTAACATATTCTCTTTTATTAAAATCGTTTTGAACACAAAACTATTTTACCAAAAATTGCAACATCAAACAAAGTCATAATGTCCTAATGCAAAATCGAACCTAACGATACTGATGGAAGCGCCGAGCAAAAGCTATTAGTGATTACTAGTCACTATTAGTTAGTAATTATCCATGTAAAGCTCACAAAATTCCAACCAAAAGCTAGTTCAATACAAATTAGTTTGTGGATACACGTAATATTGTCTAAACATTGCAGTTAATAAAGTCCTAATATAGCAAAAAGTTACTCCATAGAGGTAACAGTGCTTGACTATTTCCAGAGGATATAGTTTTATTTTAAAACACGGCCGAGCACAGTTCAATGCGGTAAACGCGTAGTTATATCTTTCTCCATTGTCAGTGCTCATAACTTGCATCCATTATTCAGGAGTCCACAACACCCGGCTAACGAAATGCAGTTGCATAACACATGCACTACTTCGTTGTATTTTTACGTACCTACCAGATAATTGGTACCCCTGCATTCATACTGTTGTTGTTCAGCTTCCTCATTTGTTCTGCTTTAGGGAAGATGAGGGAAGTTTTATGTCCGTAAATTTTAACAGAGCTTTTGGTATTACGTTAGAACTTTTGTTCGTTTCACCCGCTTAGTATTTGAACTAAGGTTAATGGGATATCATAATGTGTTGCTTTATTAAAATTTTCATAGAGCTAAATTTGGTTTCATTCAAAAGCTTTCTATTACGGTGTCGTGTCGTAACAAAATCCGGTAACTTTATAATTTTGAAATTTAGCTGAACGACTGGATGTTAATCCTAACACTGATTGACGCGACGGCTAAGTGCTTAATACGCCAAATGGTTATGCCACTTTGATATCACACGCAAGTATTTTGCAATTGACATAATTATTAATTGTATGATTGCAATTGCAACTGACGAACGCCGCGAATGGTTACCGTAATAACAGGTTTCACTGTTTTAGTTTTAGAAACAAAAGATACTACGACGCTCTTGTAAATTAAGAGTTCGCTTATCATTAGGTGCCAAAGACAATATATAAAACCAGGTAAAGTTGACAACCTAGAACAAAAAATATTTGTCCGTTAATGTCCATTCATTTCTAGCATGAAGTTGGACATAAATGTCCCTACAAAGGAAGTCCTGCCGCAAGTTCGCAACCCGCTCGTGTGTGTATTATTCAGTCTACAGTCCGAAACGAAGGACTTACAAACGTATAAACGTCGGTAAGTCCTGTCGGTCCTTTGGGACTGACTTTTCAACTGTTCCTGCGTATTTCAGACATCCTAATTTACAGAGAGCTTAAATACAGTTTACTTATTATATAAGTCTATACACATAAGCCACCAGTAGGTAATAAAGCAGGAAATTATAGTATGAGGATTAGCCTGAGATACATGGTCGACCAAACTTAAAGGGAACCGTATGTTTGGGCTTAGCATTGACTAAAAGCTCATGCGATAGAAAAAGAGTAATACTAGAATTAACTCTCAATGGTGGAAGAGCTCAAGGTAATTGAATCAGAAACCACAATCTTTCGATGTATGCACAACATGAGTTAAACTGTAGCAATATAAACGAGTGAATATACACTTTAGTAACAAAATAAACGTCGGTGGCACAAATTAATTTCAATCTCCTTTACTAATTAACAAGCCACTGCCAGTTACGTGTCGGTAATTGCCTTTGCCTACGCAGGATTTAGTGCACCAATGAAATAATTACGGTGATGAGTTCCCGATATTAAATTACGGTGCTGGTTCAGGAAAGCTTGCTGCAACATCGAAGTATGAATTAAACAGAGATCATGTTTGCGGCATGTGTCCACTGTACCCGTGTAGGAGTCGTCATGATATCAATGTTCGTGGCGTAATGTTCAGTCAGACGACGGCGACGCGACGGAGAGTGCTCGCCGCGCCATATTTTGGCTTTATTTGTTTCATACTCCATGTTACTCAAATATTGATAACGCCTCTGGCTCCGATTCCACGTCATAGCTCTAGGCTTCGGTATCGGGAGTGCGCGTTTATCCCATCGTTTGAAAAGCTTTTTATTTGCACACGACCTGGTATAATCTGTGTTGGCTTGATTGAATCGTTTTGACATTTGACTCGAAAAAGTATTTAACCATAGAGTTTGTCTTACTCGTATTACTAGTATAAACATCATTATAATTATACAGTCAAACGAACTTACCTGTAAGTGAAGTTCGACAGTAATTATACGAAGTTGTTATCTCGTCCGAATATGATGAAGATAATATGTGTAGTCTCGGTTCGGCAGTGCGTGGCGTCACATAATTTTGAAGAAGATTTCAAAAAACAAAACGCACACTTGACATGTACGTACGCGCTCTCTGTAACTAGATTGTCATTAAGTTCATAGCACTTTATTGGTTTTACAACAAGAAAGGGTCCATGCTCAAACGCATGGTATGTTAGGGTCGGGGGGGACTCATCATATTCGGACGAGATAACAACTTCGTATAATTACTGTCGAACTTCACTTACAGGTAAGTTCGTTTGACTGTATAATTATACTCGTTGGTTATCTCGTCCTCTATGATGAAGATAATATGTGTAGATGTTCAAAGACATGTTGTAAAACAATAAACCTGTAAAATAACACGTCAACTGTCGCGATGCATTGATTATGTACTAATGCATTGGGGCAACAAACGTGCTGAAAACAATAATATTATTTTACCATTTCTTGATATAATTCAATATTTTTGGATTTAATCATTTATCCATTATTAATCCTTGTGAAAATATATCTCGAATTGTATGTACTAAAATAGGTACATAGATACTTATTTTGTCGATAATATTATATTTAATAGACACAATTTTATCATGCTTAATGAGTTCCGATTAAGGGCTCAAATCTAGCTCATATTATCATTAAGGATAAGGGGAGTTCCTTTAATATAACCAGTTGATGTTAGTACACGGTGAGTATCTATATCAACTGAACTCCTAAACTTTAAAGTCTGTCATTATATCAACTGAACACTCTTAAATTTTAGGCTCAAGTCAGCAGATTGTAGTGAAGCACATTCCTGTAATGACCTATAGCTAACTATTTCAAGTTGCATATTAAATAGTAAAAATAGCTAGGTTATTAACCACATTATCTTATTTAGAAATATGCAATAGCTGGCAATACTTCACATTCTATTGAAGAATAAAAACATTAAGAGAAAAAAATAAATTAATTAAGTGTTTTGCCCATAAAGACCACCATTAATCATGATACTATAAACTTATTATGTATTATAGAGATCGCTTGCAATCTTTGTTTCTGTGATAACATGAATAGAAATGTTTAACAAACCCAAAAGACAGGAAAATCGTATACTTTTTTTTTTATGTATATAATTTTACACATTGTTTTGTAAAATTGAGACATATTATGTGTGTGTCTCTGAAAATACAAGTGAAAAGATAAATATATATAACAATACTTGAAAAAATATTACTTATGGATAAAAAATATTTTATCAGGACTTGAAAAAAGTAACTTAAATATAAACTTATGTCTCCTATTTTTAACATATTTAGGTCTCTCTGGACAGTTAATTTAAACTTTATTACTTTAATAATAATTGGAACTGTACCTAGGTACTTAAAGTGTATAATTTTGTATTATATATAACTTTAAATCAGAATTAATCCTGATTACCAGCTAGATTAAGTTATTCTAAGAGAAAACTCCCTCTATTAGTAACATTAAGGATATTTATTAGGTATTATGGAATATAGTCTTTTACTTGTAATTTTACTTTATAGGTACTTTTACTAAAAACACTGGTACTCAGCTAAATTCTGTTAGATTGGAAGCTGACCCCAACATAGTTGGGAAAGAACTAGGCAGATGATGACTTTTACTATTTAAAGTATTGTACCCACAGTAGAAAGTATTGGTGACTGTAGATCATTTTTGATACAGCACTTGAAAAAATAAATTCTTAACATAAAAGTCTACCTGTCATCAATTTCAATTTTATGTATATGGTATTTGCATATTCATTTCTAAAGACCAGGACTTCCGTAGAAAACTTCAAATATAAAAGATGTTTGCATCAACATAAGTACCATTGATGAGTGATCAATTATTGACACAAAAAATTTCAGCAAAAAAAAATCTTTTTTGAGCTGTCTATCTAAATAGTCTGTTGTTTCTTCCTATTCTATAGACAAACATAGATTACAACAGCAACATATATATTCGTACTAGAAGATAATGAGTTCAGGCTAAATCAATGCATAAAACATTTATTGCCTCAGATATACGATCACATTATTTGAAAAAACCTTCTGATAAGGAAGAATCTCTTTTGATAATAATTTATGTAATTTTGTTACTATATTATTTCTTAATTAAAGTCTCTTGATGAAAGTACTTAGATATTTCTCTCCTCTTAATGAAAGTACTTAGATATTTAGTCAAGAAGGAAAAATAATCTTGGTAAATTTAATTTAAATGTAATTTGAGTATATTCTTTATTTAAATGTATCATGTATCTGCAGTCATATAACTTGTTAAATTATTATTAGGATTTCACATTCACAATAGGTGAGTACCTATATTAGTTGTTCATCAGATGAATCCCAACAAAGTAAAAACTACTTTCTAAGAAGACTTGTGAGACTGAGCTCCATCCTCAATCAATCACTCATGAGCAATCTGATTGATACAAAATACTAAACACCATCTACAGCCTGTGTGAGAGATACAATTCTTATCTGCACAGATATTGTCTTTGTAGGATGAGCCTATTTAGCTGATTAGTGCTTAACATTTAAGCACAACAGTGTCTTTATATTAAATAATAGAATTATTATTGTTATTTAATAGAATTTTCTAGAAGAAACTATGAACTATAAAAAACTTTATATTTTTGAATAAAATAATGTATATAGGCAAACCATTTGTATTCAATTCTTATGAAAAAATGTAGAATTATCCTTATCTCATTTTCATCAGTTTTAGTTCATTATTCTTTGTACATTCATATCTTTTCTATAAATACTTGAATATATTGGTAATAGTAAATATTTCTACCTATAACTTTACAGTGTATAGGTTTAATAACACAGGCAGGTATGATTTATTTTCTATTCAAAAGAAAATCATACATATTAATAATGAATTGTTCTTGTTTTAATCATACTGTTAAGATAATGAAAAATTATCATTCATAGTTGACTAGGTTGTCTAATACTGCATTTTATACATGAAATATTAATTAAATATTGTGAAGAAAATAATTTCTTATTAAAAATTATATACTTCGTATATATGTATTTTGTTTGAGTTTGGTCCATTAAGAACTGTTCATAATTATGACAGAGAAGAATTTTATTTGTTTAAATTATAGTTTACATTTAACCTTTTTAAACAATATGTAGGTACTTTGTAAACATAGTGATTTCCTGTAGTGTTAACAACTACATACCAAATAACCATTTTTATTTCCATTTAATGTTATTTGTAAACATCCTTGATTAGAGGTTGTTTCATTCACCGGAGTGTAGCTCTGGTGAGATTAAGGTTTAAAATAGTGGATTTATATTCCACACCACAAACCAATCAAGAAGAAACAAGATCCGTGATGAATATGTTTCAAACACAAAATTAAGATTTAATTTTGCCCACCTGTACATCTATCTGGATAGCACCTTTCGTTCACTTCAGCTGCTCTGCATGACTCTCCACCACACTTCTTAACTTCTCTGCGAGCAGGTCCCCACTAGTTTGAAGCTTACATTTTTAATATAAAAATGTTTAATGTAGACAAGACACCTGTTTACACTGTGTTGTAGTAAACCATAATTGTGACTTAACAAAAGTCCAGTTCTTTGACTGATTCTGCAGTAATCATAGATCAGTGAAAATTTCACCGAACTGGGAAGCTTTTTCTGGCTCTGAGTGCATATGCAAATTATATATTGTCATATATTATATATTGCAAAAAATATATATATTGTCATTTATTATTGACAGCAGTATGGAGATTATTAAATCCCATTGTCTCTGAATATAGCGAGTGCACAATAACCAACAAACAATTTCAGCTTTTGTACATTTAACATATTATGTACCTTACATCAATACATTTACATGTATCAACATTTGTTATGTTATACAGAGATTAATAAACTATTAAGTCTGCAATTCAGGCAGCATATGGGTTAAATTAATGGTTCTCTCTTCTCAACAAATCAGTCTTTCTCCTTCCCTGCCATGTTTAATATTAAAAAACAATGGCTAACTGGTTCTTGATTATTCTACTGATCCAGGCTAATTGAACCAACCCTCATGTTTATGAGATAATGATGCATCCTCTATTTTTACTTTTCTTAGTTTCATTACCAACTGTATTTAGGAATTCAACATCCATACACCTATGTATATGATTTAACATACCTTACCAGTTCCTTGGGGACATTCTCATTATTTTCTTGAATGTCAGGTGAACTGTAAACTCGTCCTACAATCTTAGGACATAATTCATGCAGTAAATTAAGCATTGTGTGTTATGCACATATATAGCCATGTAAGTTCCCGCAGAACTTCCCTTTAAGGCTATTATATAAAGCCAACCATGTGTGCCCCTATAGAACACCCCAGAGGTTGCTCACAGCATAGCCTTCGTAGTCCACGTGTGTTCCCGCAGAACACCCCTCAGGACAGGCTAGTTAGCTCTCGACATAGCCGTTTTTAAACCACGTGCGCTCCCGCAGAACGCCCCACAGGTCAAGCAAGTCGTTTAGAGGTTATGTTATTGGTACTTTTGATTGCAACTAGGTACGTGCAAAGCGAAATCACACTTGAAGTAGCGATTACCTATACGTAATGTATAAGAACAGGATCTTACTCCTGGTAAACGTAAAATATGCCATCAAACACTCAAGTTACATTGCGAAAAAAAAATGGATCACTCCACTGCGACAACTTTTTATGTCGACGAGTAATTCTCGATCTTTTTCATAAAACTGGTCTGCTTTCCTTCTTCTCCGAATTCCTTTCTATATAACTTATTACTTTATCACACAGAGTATATTATATATAAGCTTTATTATTTAAATTACAATTTTAATAAAGGAAATACATGACGCCACTTGTTGACATAAAAACCGAATGACAATCTAGTTACAGAGAGCGCGTACGTACATGTCAAGTGTGCGTTTTGTTTTTTGAAATCTTCTTCAAAATTATGTGACGCCACGCACTGCCGAACCGAGACTACACATATTATCTTCATCATAGAGGACGAGATAACCAACGAGTATAATTAATGATGTTAAGTAAGAAATGACATTAATATGTCTCATAATACCGGGTATTTTGTAAGCTTATCCGAGACTGTTTACCTGTTGGTATTTGTAAACGTCTACTATTCGGGGAAGGAGGGATTATCGAGATGGAACTTCTTGCGAAGTATTGACTGAACGAAGATATTAATGAGGCTACCTTACATATTCCGAATATACATGAAATGTAAATGTTATAGGAATATTAAACAGAGCTCTTTAAATAAATTATAGGCTATGGCGAAGCTTGCCTACCTAAAGACTTTGTCAGATAATATCTTTTGTCGAATGCAGTTATTACCGCAATCGAAATACGAGTCCTCTGGCTAAAATATAGCTTTAAATGTTCTGGAATTTCGGACCGGTCACAGTTTAGTTTGATTACGCAAATCTCACTTGACCGAAGTAAACTTGACTGTTCTCCAGCATTGAATTTAATATTAACTATCCACTGCAAGTCAATTTGTAATAATTCTCTATTTCGACAAGACTGCCGTGATACCGGTTCAGACAACAGCTAAGCTTCTAAGGTATTCCGCACGATGGACTTCTAGACAGGATAGGTACAATTCACCGACAAGATAACAGTCTAAATTAAAAACAGCTTCTTTCTATGAATTTGTTGTTCACTAAGTTCACACGCTAATCGCCGATTAAGCACATTATTTATTTACTAAACAATTAATCTACACACAGAAATACAAAATACAAATAGAAGGACAGTTAAAGTACAAAGGCATTGCTTATTTCTTAATAAATCTCTTCCAGCAGACCTGCGATAGGAGAGTTAGAAAAAAGACATGTAGACATTAATGAGACGTTTTACCAAAGAGAGGCTGTTTAATACCCCGAATAGCATTGAATCGGAATGTTTGACATTTGGCATTTATAAATAAGGTTTATAACATGTTCAGTTTATCTAAATAAATTAGGTACTAAAATAATAGTAATACTTAGCCGTTTCCCGCCTTTTCATCGCATCCTGAGGGTACTAGGTACTTCCTGCACCCGGATAAAGAATACTCCATGTCCTTCCCCAGATTCCAGATACAATTTAATCTAAAACAGGTTTTACGGTGAGTGTAACAGATAGACGGACTTGCTTTCGCATTTTTAATATAGTAAGGATATCGGCAACGATTTTAAGATGATTTTTCGTTCTCCTAGTACGTACCTATATCTATTTGGTGAAAGCCATCATTCTTTGTAAACAAACAATATTTTATGTGTGATTTCACGTACGACGCAATAGAAACACTGACTGAGGACCGCATAAGAGAATTAAAATATAAGAATTTGGAACCACTCTGTTACTTCGGCCGCAATTACCACGGTTTACAGTGTAATATAGAATAGGAGTATGTATATCTATATAAATGTCATGAGCATAATCTAAATTATTATTTAACCCGGAATTTTGAAAATCGCTACCAGTTCATATTACTTTACAAATTCCGTTAAGTTTTCATCTTTTCTTCCAAACTTATTAATGAGAATATATGTTTCTGACGTTATTAAACTTAAACACGTCTCAAAATGAAAATATTTGTTAGTAACAAGTTCTTGCTGTAAACTTATAGTTTCTTAAGCAAACTTCTTCTCCTATACGTTTCTGATATGGTGAGGTGAAATATTCACTAGGTAACTTATTTACATCTTAGCGCGGTGTTCACCTTTTGTGAACTTTTGTGAAATGATTGGATAGTGAAGTTAAATCTAACTTGTTTAGATTTTGATGATTAAAACCCCTCATGAGACATGTTTTGTTTTTTATTTGACTGCGAGTAGCGGCCTTATTCTTGATAAATGTGGATTTGACTATTTTACTACTTTTATTTTTTGTGATACAGAAGTGGTCGCTCAAAAAGTTTCCCTGTATTTTCACATCAAATATTTATTTACTCTGCGATACGGGAAATCCCTTGAGCTCAATATTCTATTACAAATATTCACGGTTTCATACTGACAATTTAGTTTTATTGTCGAAACAGCAACATATCAATTTGTTTTATTAAATTTTCTAGAAATATGAATTCTATGTATGTATTTCATTTTGTATGTAATATAGTTTTATCATTTTTTTTCATCAAAAACAGAATTGAATTCTGTTTTTTGATAGAAAAATGTTGGTGAAAAAAGAAATGAATGACATTTTGCTATTTACTTAAAAGCAACAAACCTACTAAGGGCGGATTCGACCAAACTGGAATAATTTTTATTCTCGGCGTAGATATCTTATTACTCGAGAATAAATCAATTTCACGTTTAACCAACTACAATTCGAGGAATAACGAGTCTGTTCGGGAATAGTCACTATACCACCATTTTGCGTGGAATAAGAAGTTTATTCAAGGAATACTAAAATGGCGTCCTATTGACTTATGCTGTCATTTTAATTCACTGACATTTTTATTTTTATTTTTTAAATTTATTTAAAGGGCTTTGTCTCTTGGCAGTTACTTTTCCACGCTATAATACGACAAATTAGAGTTGACATGAGTTATGCTACTGCACCCTCCCGTTTGTAGAGCAATTTTTTTGGCCGCGTATTACATTCGTTCACATTCACTTCGCTATTCGTGAGTAGCTTATCCAAGTAAAGCTATACGCTAGATTGCATGGAAAAACGACTAATGATTTACTCAAGAATAAAATCGTGGTATATATTATTTTCCGCATAGTTATTCTTGTATAAATTCAGGTTTGGTCGAATCTACCCTAAAACTTATATTTTGGTCGAATAAAAGTTTACTTTATACAAATTAATTTGCTAGTTGCAAGACTCAATGTAAGAATTGTAATACTTAGTATAAAGCAAAGGTCAAAAGCTATTCAGGACGGACACAGAAGACTTTCTTTCACCCCTTATATTAAAATAAGTCCCAGGTGAAAATACATGTTTATTTCATTGAATTAAAACATTTCAAAACCAGGTCACGGTCAACGAACTTACTAATTTGAATACTCGTCAACCCTTTAGTTGGACATATCCTTTTGTGTCAAAACTCGTCGGAACTGTACGTCATTCGGCTGAGAGAACGGTACCCAACGTTTGTTTTTTACCTCACTGCAAAGAAGGGTTTGGTTTTTCTCGCGTTAGTGTATGTATTTAGGTACATCTATTCCCACATTATTTTACGAAGTCATCGAATGTAGATTATAGCACCTTAACTGTATAGTATACTTAGGCGTCATCGAAATTGTTGATTGTTAAACACTAATTATATGTAGTACTGGCACAACAAGAGCACATCAATGTGCAAACCATTTATAATGAATGGCGTGCAATTAACCATAATCTAGTTACTCCCTATTGCCTTCTATATTGGTTAGTTTAACTTAATAAAATTTCTATAACATAAGTAGGTAGGCACGCATAGGTTTATGCCGTTCATGAGTACCTATACCACGTTACCGACTACGGTAATATTCACGTTAAGAGATGAAATAGCAATCTGCTTGCAAATTGTGTCTGCTACGTGCGCTACAGATATGTGTAATGTGACAAAATTTCGCAGATGCACATATATTCGTGCTCCAGTTTCTCTGAACAAGTAACCTTGCATGCTACCTGTCTGGAATATATCGTAGCTTGCGCGTAACCATGGTTGGCTACGTCTTTAGAGTCCCCTTTTGATGTTAGTACCTATGTACTTATGTAACCCAAGCAACGTATTCATTTAATGCGCTTTACTTGTGACAGAGCTTCGGTTCTATTCACATGATATTTACTAGCGGGTTATGTGGCAGAATATCGGAATTACTATCTAGAGGATAACTTTATATTAACTAAATCCCATTTTATGATGGAAATAAAAATCCACTATTCGTGCAAGTTGTAAACACAGGAGAACAATTTCTAATAAATATAACAACGTATTTTATTATTTTTGTCAGTAGTCAAAGTGCATCAAGGTCTTTGGCTACCTCTGACACGCCTAACGACTTTAACATCTGGTATAAACAGTGGAACAAAGGAACATGCCATTTCCTACCGGTACCTGTACTTTAAATAACCGACTTTAAAACATCACGTTTGGGCTGATTTTACAATTGTATAACTTTTAACTGAGAAATGTTCTAGTAATGTGCGAATTTAACTGATAGGTACGAGTATCAGCACTCAGCAGACAAACGAAAGTAATGATCACGAATGAATGAACATCAAACAATAAATATTATTCTTACGTTTTATAGTCATGTTTAGATGCACGCAACGTAGACAAACAATAGACAGGCTAGCGTATGAAGACATGTTTTAATGACTGCTCAGCCATTCCTGCTAGTACTAGCACGTGACGCCGCAACTATTGAGTGAAATAGACTGTCATATTTTATTAAATAGTCATTTTAATTTAATAAATGAATATTTCAATTTCTATTTTATTCATATTCAAAAGGATTTATTCCATTGGTTTGACCAAAAATATTTCTTGCACATTCAATTTACAACATTCATCGATAACGGGGCAACGGTTGAAAAGGCCTTGTGTTAACGATATTAAATACGTTCAATTGACAACGAAACAAAAGGACGGCTTTTTAATCCCTACCGTACCATACAATTACGCAAACGCTTGTTTCCAAAAAGTTGCGGAAAAATGGCGAAATTAAAATTTAAAGCAGTAGTGAATAAACAACGGTGACCACAGTGTGGTTCGTTGCCAAGTGAGAGCCAGGTGTTGCCATAGTATTATCAACGTGCTGTACCACGTTCCGTCCATTACAGCAATGAGCGAATGAGACCCGCAAGTTATAATCTTTCGACATTTGGCGAAAATTCTAGTTTACTCAATGAGAGTCTTCATCGAGTCTTTTGGTATTTCTCATTTTCATAACATGTTAGAGATTTAGTGGGACTAAGGGGTAAACCTTATTAATTGCGCTTATTCCGAACTGCTTGAGGTTCTTGTCATCATCACTAAAATTGACTTCATTCTGCGTATTTTATTACTGCAGTGCAAGTTATTTTACAAACTGTATATGGAACTAGCTATTTATTAGGAAGACTAGCTGTTTGTCACGATTTGTAGCAGTGTGTAACTGCTACACTGCTATCCGGGTGATAAAAAATACCTGCATAATCGTCCTACAGACCTCTTAGGACTGTAGGACAAACACTCTAACTCCATCTTTTGTCACTTTATTTAATACAAAGTCTGTTTTCTTTAATACAAACAGGACGTTTTTAAACTGTCACAAGTTGTGCATATGCTCACGACATGAACACAATAAGGGCAGACATCTACCGCATAGTCTGCTCCAACAATACGGGCACGGTGACGTCACTGCCATCTCGTCACACGGGATACTTGAACTCGCTGAGGTTGAGTACGGCCTGATCTACAACCAGCTCATGAATACACAATAAACTCATTACCTTTTAAATTCAAAATGAAACACATGTTTTTGACATAAATGTTTAAAATTTTGATGATCTATTAACATAACAACACTTGCAAAAAATTTAATTGTCAGTGTCAACGTGTCGATACATTAATTAATATCATTACGTTGACTTAACGTAACGATGCATAAACGCATCGAGAATAAAAATAAAACAAAAAAAATTGCAAGTTTTATTTGTTATTCGTGACACATGAATTAAATTAAGAAAGAAATATCTTCAGCATCAAAGGAATACAAAATAAACTCCATTGTTGAAAGAACAAGTAACGACTATTAATCTCCTGAGTCCCCTTTAAATATCTATTGATATTTATACTGTTTAGTCAGCATAGTGATACCCTATTCGAATAAAATCTACATTTTATTAACTAACATACAAAAACCATCACAGCCGCGTAACTACGTGTCATATGTAAAAACGTTACATACACATGAATATTCATTATTATATCTCATTGTTACATAGTTATCCAAAAGCGAATAATAGAGAGGATGTGCATCAAACAAAAAATAGCATGTTTGAGTCGCGGCCGACCTTGAATGTCGTTAATAGCTGTCTTAAGTTATAGCAGGCGAGCGATTACGGGTATTACACACGTGAAAGAGGCGCTCATAGCCGTTTATAATTATCAGAATATCCAATATTTAATTAAACAACATATCTTTATATTGCCTTATTTTTTTTTATTTAATAATATTTCTGCTTCAGGAGTGTTTATACCGTCTCCACTTAAAGATTTCGTGTAACCATGTAAATAAAAACATTTCATCCTGTAACGTCTATCAGGCATAAAGAATAGTTTCCTTATGCCTGATAGCTTGACACCACTAAAATTAATTAGCTCTTAGCGCTATATTGACAATATACTGTCGCTGTCAGCCTCGTGCGATTGGCAGAAATTCAATTATGTGAGCTAATTGCATTTAGTGAGCTGTCGGGCGAGTACACAGCATCTTAGCCATATATTTATTGAGTAGATTTGATTTATTTTATTCTTTAATTCAATGGGTAACAATGCTGTTTCGGGTGAGGTTGATAGATAAATTGACTACTAGAGGCAGTAAAAGCGCAAACTCCTCAGACATGTCAATCCTCATTGAGCAAACACGAGCGCGCTCGACGATATCAATTCTACTTCAGGTTTATTTGTACACATTTACTGGACAAGATACTCTCATTGGCAACTTTTAAAGAAAAATGCCAGTTATACCAGGAAATAGAACATTTTTGCTTGCATTAACTTAGAAAATATTGCAGTAAAAGTCCAGTCCTATATTTCTCTCGAGTGCAGCCTTCGTAGCTTTCAAAACCGCTCAGTTCGGTGTGATTCGTCCGTGGACCAGAACGTTAGTCCATGTAGTCCGCTGTAGCTTTTAACTTGAAGCATTCAGTGCTGTTGGCACGACTTGTAAACGCAAACGCGTGTTATTAATTTGACACTGTTTCTATGCACATCGAGGTTACGCAAATTACGAGAAATTACGCTTGTACCCGTAGTTGCACACTATCTGTCTGTATAACCTGTGATGTATGCTGTAAGTGCGTAGATTTATATTAAACTGCATTGTGTTAAGTTACGCTGCCTATAGTTAATTTTTGTTGTTAATTAATAAAGTATAGCTACAATTATAAACTTCTTATTCTTTATAAACCTCTTGTTGTTTTAATAATATAATTACTTCTTAGGTGATTTTATATGTTAATGATGGACTCTATGGTTCACTAAATCACATAACATTGCAATAAATGAATAATCCAATGGTGTTACGAGTTTGTTGCATCAGGCGGCAGGGTATAGCCGGGTTAGGATGAGTGATCAATCTACCAATGTCTATCAGCCTTTATCAGCGTCAGTTCTCGCGGCGCGCACTACATCCATCAGTGTTCTAATACGTTGCACTAATTGATCTCCTGCATGAGGTTCACGCTCATTCGTTGCATGATTGACTTTAATATAAAGGTTTCCTGTCAAAAACCTCTTACAATTTAATTTTTCTCTTGGTCAAGTAAAATTTGGTTTGAATTTTCAACATAAATTTAAACTTTGACATGTGACCTTATTCATTAAAGCTTCTCTCGACGCTTGATTTATGGTTGAGCTTAATTGGTTAATTAATATCAATAAAATGCATAAATCGAAGGCGGAGCAAGAAATCGATCCACCAATAGCATCGGTACAGTCGTAACTAAAATCTGTAACACTATCTATTGGTTGATTAAAAGCAATGTTTTACAGAACCACGCTTTCCTGGTTATAAAGGGGATACTTCCAGTAATTAAAACGACTGTCTTTAAACGACTGTCGTCCCGATAGCTTTCATTAAACAACTAATGTAGAATTATTTATCGGAAAGCTGGTTCAGCGGTTTTATTTCGCCTTTGATTTATTCTTCAACTTTGTAATATTGCGAGTTATATTATAGACAATTTTATTTATTTGTATATTATATAGATTTAAGTTTCTTTAAACATGGTAGTATAATGATGTAAGATTTCTATTAGGTATAGTCTTCTTTGCTTGTTTTTTATAATAGTGCAAATCAACTAGAACTAAATTGAAAGTTGCAATACACCTTTGATTGAAAGATTGCATGCCTTAATCATTTTTCCCGAATCGTGAGTCCTGAAAGACTGTCTTCTAATTAAAGTTTGTTTTGCAGAAGTAAGACAGGAGGCAGTCCAACAAGCGCTAGCCGAGATGCAGAACAGACCGAAGCCCTCACTGCCGATGCCCTCGAAGAGGACTTCCATGATGGCCAAGAGCCCTGACAGGGAGAGACATGACCTCTGTAAGTGCTAAAATTTTTAGTTTTAGACGTTAGGTTTAAAGTTTTAAACAATGATAGTCTACACCAAAACAAAATAAACTTATTAACTCAATCATTCGATTTTTCTATCGCAAATGGTTTAGGCCCAAGTTCACCGACAAGATAACAACTGTTTACCATAAATTCAAACTTCCAATTTACGATGGCTAACTTATCATTTGGGCTTTTCATTACTAAAACAATTGATTACCAATCCGAGTTTGAACATGAAGTGGAACACGAAAATTCCCGCTTCGTTAAAAAAACGTTTTCATTTAACGGGCCGATTAAGAAACCATCCGTCGGTAAACTTGACCCTAAGTTAGTGCAAGTTATTGATAGCGGATGATACGACCGGGTATACTATAACATTTCGGTTAGGATCGTGGACTTTCAGCAGGTATTAAATTTGATGTGTGTAACTATATTTTTTAGGGATGAAAAATAAAACAATGCTATGTTAAATTATTATTATTAAATCAAGGTGCTAAACTTCATCCAAATTCATTAAGCCGTAATTGATTAACAGACATTCAATCTCAATATTTGTAGGCAGCAGAAGATAGAACGCATGATAGGTTATAACAATTTTCTATCCCATAAAATTGTTCGTACTGATTCACCTAAAACAAAACAAGACAGCAAGGGTAGGTACTCGTATTTATGTAGGTACTATGCGGTGTATGGTAACCGTAGGTATCCATTGCAAAGGAAAATGGTGCCAACGTAGAATAAAGCGCAATAGCATTACTAGCATTCTGTTAACCATAGCAGGATAAGTATGCTTGTGGTACGTGTCAGTACACCATTAAAGTTCAACAGGGCAGAGCTGTAAACCGCAGCTTTTCGATTTACAAGGGAAAATTCAATACGGTCACTAGAGCTAAATGGTTTAGTAGCTTCTCGCTGTAGGGGATATTAACACGTTTTTTGTTCTACTGGAAAATACTGTACATATTCAGATCATGTTGAGTGCTAATATAACAATTTTATTATATTGTATGGAGTTGGACTTGATAACTATCAAATCGAGTTTTTACTGTAATTAGTTGAAACTTAATCTTCACGAAATGTTCTTTAAATATCTCATAATATAATACAATTTGAATGATTATATGCAATAATAAAAAAAACCAGAAAATACTTCGTAAACCTTAGATCTATCATTATAGGATACTTCCTGTGTGATAATTCAGGCTATAAACTAACACTTTCACGGTAAAACGGCTGAAGTAATTTAGATGAAATTTATATAAATGACCCTAAGGAAAGTTATAGAATACTCTTTATCCGGTTCCGTCCAAGTGGTTTCCTAAGGATGTGAATAAAACCGCTAGAAACAGCTAATCTTACATAATTTACTTGCCGCACAGTTGTTCACATAGTTTTGTTATCATATCTGTTAAAAGATGAAAATAGCTTTACTATTTCTCATTAAAATCTAAAAACTCGCCGTACAAAGATGAAGGAACTCAATGTGCTAGCTAACTAACGTAACATATTGGAAACAGGCAATCAATTTAATCATACAAAGACCTGAATGAAAAAGAAGGGTACAGTGGTTGCAAAAACAACATTTAATTGATAAACGAAAGCGATTAAACAGCCATGCTGCGGCTGTCGCCTTTGTCTGTGCGGTGATTATATTTCACGAGCTTTTACTCCTGTTTTCAGGATTTGATTGCCATGAAACGTTGTGTTTATAAATTGATCGTTTTCGGCTAATTGCGTCTGTATTGGTCAGCACGGTTTTTGTTTCCGAATAGTCTTAGTCGCGTCTCTTAACGAATACCTTGTTATCAAATAATAATATTTCCTTAATCACAATCAGCCGAAGTTTTTTATTACATATAGAGTTACAATGACAATTAACAAGGAAAAGATATTTCACGTTAACAATACTACGCAAACGAAAATGATGTAACTTTCCTATCATAAACAGGACGCACTAATTATTGGTACTTCATGTTACCAAAATAACTTCACAAAATATCTTACGAAAATTTCCCTATAATTGAACAAAATGAGCTCGTGTAACTAGCTCGTTCTAGACAGTTTCCAACAACATCTGTAGTAAGTCTTGCTATAAATATTTCTACCAAGCTACAATTTTGCAAGTTCTACCTTTGTTGTACAATTTTATTCTCGTACGTATTTTCGTACGAATATTTTTGTAGTATCTTATTTGTGCTTTGGTTTGAAGAGAAACTCAGCAGACTTCGCTAATGAAAATCTGACGTTACTAGTAGATATGTTACATAGACTTTTCCGCTAACGAACCTATTTTGAAATCGAAGTACTTACCTATAGCATTTTTAACCCCCTACATCGAATATGAATGATTTTATACGCCATGACTGCGTGTTTCTTGTTTGGTTCAGTATCGTAGCTCCCTATTGGTCGGACTGATTTAAGTAGCGTTTCTGTAATTGAAACCTGATTTGATCAGGATAGTTTTTGCTACGATTATAATTATTCTACTAATGAGCTAGAAGCCTGGACCTAGTTCTACTTCCAAGATATTGTGTATATAACCTATATGTTTTTTGGTGGTTTGGATGACTACCTCGTTGACGACGTTTTAAGTCAGCTCTGATTGCGTGTTAGCTTCACCATCTAAGGGTTTAAAAACAAATTAAGTGTTAAAAACTGTAAAACAAAATCACTACAATATATGTTTATCCTGTCATAGCCTCATCATCTGACGAAGATTCATGCGCCGGCGACACGGAGCTCCCCCCACCGCCGGAGCTGGGCTCACCACCGGCCCGCCGCCCCGCTGCCCCACACCCTCGTGCACATCCTCATCCACTTCCACAACCCCATCATCTCCGGGAGAAGAAACACACGCCCCGGGAAAGGACCGAGATGCGTGAACGTACTGAGTTACGCGATCGTACTGAGCTCCGTGAACGCACTGAGATTGATTTGTCCGACATTACCCACCTACCTGCTTGTAAGTACATCTTTGAAATGCTATTAAGGATGTTATTGGGAAAGAAGTATAACAATTAACCCCTGGTGGCTTAATTAATATTTTAATTATCGGAACGTTAACATTATTTTAAGTTTAATGGTTTTGATTTAGAAAATTAGGTAAAATTATTTAATATAATATTTTGTAGTAAAAATATCTGTAACACGAGGTTACAGTGGTAAGTGTTTGTTGGTTGAGGCTTCGCGAATGTTCTTTATTCGTATTTGAATGAAACTATATATAACAAAAGGTACTATACATATGTATATTCAGAAGTATCAATAAAGAAATTCAGTGTATCATGTTTGATACATAAATATTTAATAGCTCATAAGACATTCGAGTAAAGACGATATCTTGAAAAACCTTTTTTTAACTTTTTAATAAGATAAAAATGTACGTCAAGATAATGTTTGTTTGCTAAACAAGTACCTATGCAATGAGCTTTAAGCATGTACCTACCCAAGCTCGTCTCCACCTGACGTAAATTGACTTCAACAAATAAGGATTTTCGACAATGATCTTCGTTCCTTGTTTGATACATTGTATTCACTGGTATATTGAATACTAGAATACCATCACATTAATCTGCTATTCAATAGATCGATACATCATATAATGCTATCCCATAGAAGGACCGGCTAAATAAAGTAATTATTTGTTCAATAAGAAAAAAAAATATTCCGCTATCCATCTTTATTTGAGATATTATTTATCATAAAAATACAATAAAAATATGTCCTCATTCATTTTGTCCGTATTATCCTCAATTACGTAAATCATGGTATTGGTATTGAGCAATGTCACCAGACCATCAATTTAAGAGCATCTTAATCACATCATCTCAATTAACGCAAGCAGTTTAATTTGGTATCTCCGCTATATTGGTCACCTACCTATCCGAATTGTTTACATAGTGTGGTCACTGAACGTGTAAAATACCATTCCAACACCAATACGAGATGTAATGTCGCTAACCACAAAGAAAGCGCACCTACTACTTTACAAGTCCAAAAATATAGACTTTAATAGTCCATATAGTCAGTACCATAACAATTAAATTTTGAAAAGCAGTAACACAAACAACCGGTTGCTTACTTATCTACTGTACTTTATATCATTTATGCCTCATAGTTTGACGAATAATAATTAAAATAATTTTAATATTTTATGATATATATTAATTATTTAAATATATGAATATTTAGACTAAAAACATAAAATAATAGCAACATTATTCAACGTTATCCTCCATTTTGACAAAAGACATCTTCAACGACAGTTCTCCCGTTTCACGTATAAAATAACCTGATATTTTTAATGCAACTGGGTGTATGCGTTGCATATAATGTTGCGATAGACACAGCTAATTTACAATTTATTAATCGAATTATGAATATATAGGTACCGAACTAAATTTTTTATCTTTCTGATACAAAGTTTATTTCCTAAAGATAGTTTTGTTTTACCGTTCAATTGTATTGTTAAAGTTATATCTAGCGTGTATAGGAGTAACGTAAACTTTTGTTGTCAGCGACCGCTAATCATGACATTATCTGATTATTATGAGCTCTTCAGATTACGTGATAAAAGTAGGTCGCATTCTTCCTCTATTGTTATAGTGTTGTGGCTTGCATGAGTGAAAGAAATTATCTGTTCTAATTACTATTTATACTGGTGATTATCTTAGTCTGGAAGGCACTGCAACCTTAAACCCCACGTGATGAAAGTATTTGCTGGGGGCATGTGATGTTGTTACGTTTATTTTTGTGCATATAAGTTAAAGATCAACCAACGGTAATATAGGTACTTATATATTTTTTTGTCAAACAGCGTATTTACTCATTATGTACTGTAAATATTAGCCTAATTATTTTGACCCTTTCTGTCATACTTCATTTTGAATTGACGGACAAAACAGTTTAACGGTTAAAAGAGGCGTACAAAGACGAATGGTGTTATTATGAATAAGGCGGTTGGTCTATAACGAATATAGTGCCTACAGGGAGGAAGACTTGGTGCTTTTAAATTGACACGTAATTTCGAAACTAAGAAATATAACAAATGGCATAAGTGACTAAGCTATTTGAGTTGTTTTTACTGCGTTTTATGAATCACATTTTATTGCTTAACCTCATCGAAGTGAATAGAGATGTCATTTGTATATTTTTCATCGAAAATACGCGCGGTTGCTTACGTCACTAGTTCTGTACACCATCAATAAATCATTTCAGGAAAAGACGTGATCGGCAACTGACGACTCGTGTCCTGTTTCGTTTAGTTCTAAGTTTGTGCAAAACAATTCTAATAAAGTAATCTAGTTGTTGAGTTGTGATTTTACAACAAAAGTGCAGTGTTTTAGGCAAGAAATTTATACGTAGACTGAAAAAACAATATCTACGCGTCCGCCATTGTGAGTACTTGTAAATACATAGTACCTAGGTATTAGTTATGAATTGAGGATAATGCGTAACTTATATATTTTATTTGCTATTTGCCTGTGTCTTTGTAACTCTTTATTGAATAGAGAACCATAGTTAACTCTGATAAATAGACATAACTATTGCGAACATAATTTTATTTACAAATATTGTTAACTGTTTCTCGAGGGTAATAATTCGCGTACATGGGCTACTTCCTTTCTCAGGCTCTTGACTATCAGTGTACCAATTTCAATTCATTTCATTTATATCGGTTCAGTAGTTTTAGCGTGAAAGCGAGACAGACATAGTTACTTTCGCAATTATTATATCTATTAATAAGGAAGTAAGAATTGACTCCGCATGGAATTACTAAATCCTAGTAGGTACCTTAATACATATCCTTTCTTCTCTTTCCACACAATTACATGTGCGCATTCCCGAAAAGACCTAATCTATTTCTTTACTTTGTATTAGCTGGGATTTAACAAATACAGCTGCATTTAGTACTTAAAATGCTATGCGGGTTAAATAGGCTAGGTTTAGTATATTACTTATATTTTCTTATTCCTTACTAGCTTCTGCCAGCGACTTCGTCCGCGTGGAATAGTGATGCTCCGCTACTATTAGTCTTATTGTGATGATATATAGCCTGTAGCCTGTAGCCTTCCTCGATAAATGGACTATCTAACACTGAAAGAATTTTTCAAATCGGACCAGTGGTTCCTGAGATTAGCGCGTTTAAACAAAATGACAACATTTCCCTTCACTGCTCTGCTCCTATTGATTCTAGCGTGATGAAAAGTATACTATAACCAGCTCAGGAGTATGACAAATAATTGTACCAAGTTTCGTTAAAATCCGTCGAGTAGTTTTTGTTTCTATAGAGTTTATACAGACAGACAGACAGACAGAGGGACAGACAGACAGACAGACAAAAATTTTACTGATTGCATTTTTGGCATCAGTATCGATCCCTAATCACCCCCTGATAGTTATTTTGGAAATATATTTAATGTACAGAATTGACCTCTCTACAGATTTATTATAAGTATAGATTACGGCTCTGTACTGCAGCTAGTTGTGTAGGAAGGTACATGTATTGACAGCCAGTTTATCGCAAGGGTGATTGCAAGTAAATTAAATAACTTGGAGGCAAAACAAGTTTGTAGAAGCCGTTGTCACCCAACTCTCCTTAATCAGAGAAAGGCGTCGCGCTACGATTTGTTTGTACGATACAGCTTCTTACCGTAGAGGAAGTCCCATCAATCAACGATGTACTTTGTTCATCCCTGCTGATAGGACATCAATCTTTTCTATAACCTGGTCAAAAAACAGATTTTAGAGACTCTAAATTAGAGTTCATAGAAGGCTCTCTTAACCTTAGAAAAGAGTGATTTTTACCCAACTATGGCTGCTTTTCAGTTCGATTCTTGCCCTCGTTTGAGTTTAGTATTTGCGGTTAAACATCATTTATATTATAACCCTAAGCTATTTACGTGAATAAAGCGGCAAGTAAAATTACCACAAAAGACAACATGTGTATGATGCAACTTCCCCTACTGCAACTGTCCCTAGCCTCCAGGGGTTGGCGTAGGCTTGATAGGTGTAAGAGCTCGATAACAGGTAACAGGCAGTCTATATGAGCCTTCAAACTATAACATTCGTCGGCTGTTTATGTCTGTGCGGGCTCTTAAGCTAGGAACACACTAGCCACACGCCTACCCATTATCATGAAGTTTCCATTTCCATAAATATTCAAAATTAGAGAAGTCATTGTGTCGTGGTAATGTCTGTTCCTGGCTCTGATGGTAGGCAAGCTTTAGTAATTCGGAATTTGTTATCAGACATCCAGCCTGATGTGACTCATGCTTCATCAGGCGCCCGCCGCGGAGGAGCCCTGGTCGCAGACCGTGTGCAGTGCTACGCGCAACCCGAGGACACCGGCACTGGCACCGGCCGATGGAAGGTAAGCGTAAGTAATGAAACAAAGTTTTTTCTTATTTATTTAAGAGTGTTAATCAGTTATAACTACTAGAGTGCGAGTTCAACAGTGACTACTGATTTCTTTTCATATTTAGATTAGTCTTTGGACATCTTTACTCGTCTTCTATAACTGTGATTAAAGTCTATTTTGTAGTAAAATTCAATTTTGTTATTCTAGTATAATTTATGTGATTATCTAAGATTCTTCAAAAATGTAAATGTAATACATAGTTTGCTGCAAGCAACATAAAAATAATATACGGATCAATGTATATTTTTATTCGACTGCTGAAGGAGTTTATTTTTCTTTAATTATGGCTTATAGGACAGGTGTTTTTCAAGTTAAGGGTTAATAGGGTTTTAAGCTTAACGTCAACTTGGTTCGTCAAACGTGTCGTTACGTAATTTTAATATGTACATCCTTTTAAACGAACATAAACTTTCTATTGACATCCTAAATATTTTTTTTTATTTTCCTTACTTATAGATGTCCATTAAATATTTTGAATATATACACATACACGTGCGATCAATCATGCATATACTACAATGCAATCCAACTACAATGCACCGTCACCGAGTTTGTTAAAAATCTGGGTTTGAGAGGCATCAAAGCTTGTCCATATTTTTGACAAGCAATTTCCTTATCGACAGCAAGTTTTGTGGAGTTGAGCAACATCGGTCGAAGCCTAGCACTTTTGCGGCATCTGCCGTCTTTGACGGACGTAGCTTTGGCTTTGCCAGTTTGTCGAAATCGCTGAAGGTGACAACATGCCCCACGTAAGACATTCGTGAAGCTATCTTCAATATATTAACTACCAGTGTGACTGTAAATTGGTATTGATCGATAAATTAGCACTGTCGTGCATTTTTTCATGCAGTTGTTTGTAAATTATCGTATTGTACTGGTGTCGGCATCGGTAAAACGTAGAGTATTGTTCGTCTGTTTAGACAGTCGCTAAGTAAATTTGTGTATTATTAATCAATTCGAATATTAAACTGTAGAGAACATTAAAACTTGTAGTAATTTATAATTCATCTAGTTTCGCTAGTCATAAAATTATAATATTGAACGAACTTTCTGGAGCTGTGATTACTTATACGTAAGAGTACGTAGAGGGAGTTTTCAATAAGTTAAATGATTTTTATTCCAAACAGGTGTCTGCGAAGATTCAGCAACTGCTTAATACTCTGAAGCGTCCAAAACGCCGCCCTCTACCAGAATTCTACGAGGACGACGATATTGAACTCGAGCTGGCTGCCAATCCCAAGGATCCCAATGCTCCGAAACCAGAAGGCGGCACGATGACACCAGCCGTCGGTGAACAACTTGTTGTCCCTTCAGGGCTGCCACGCAACCTTGAAGCGGCTCTGCAGAGATACGGAACAGCATCGTTCAAAGCTAACGTGGCCACGGTCCTAGATCCCAATGGAAAACTTAGCAATTCGCTCAATTATGGCAAGTACATTATTATGATATGCGTATAATGGTTGATGTAGATTCATTTTTGTATTATGATCGTCATATACGTCGCGTTGATATTTAAATGGCTTTCGTAGAGCTTAACAAATTAGGTCTTGTTGATTTTCGCTTTTAGGAACGTTAAAGTTCTTTAACGCAGCTTGCTGTAGGAGTTGACTAATAGAAGCGTCTCGTCGGGCAAAAACCTTGCCCCATCCGTTATGTATTTTGTTTAGGTTGCAGGAATGAAAAATTGATGTCTTTTTTGAGTGCTCACTACCATTGTAATATCTATTCGAGATCCAAGATGACGGACTCGACATTTTGAATAAAATCGACATGGTGTCATTTTCGTAGTTAGGGGTTCTAATAACGGCTTTTCGAAAAAAATAACGACATAGGTATCGTATTCAAACAAAGTGCGCGATTGGTTGTATAATAATGAATTTTGTTCAAGAGGCTCCGGCCGTCCGACCCTTCTTTTTCAACCAAATCACTTTCACATGTTTCCAAATTTAAAATTAACCTTTTCCTCACAGGTAAACTGCTCAGTCGATCGCTCAAAATCGCTCATGCTTTGCTGAACAAGACGTTCACGTCAAAGACCAGTAGTGGTGGCCCTCTGACTGGGGACAACTCCATCAAGCCTGGGGATCGTGTTGCTCTGGTTTACCCGAACAACGATCCTATCAACTTCATGTGCGCCTTCTACGGGTGCCTCCAGGCGGGCATAGTGCCGGTCCCCATAGAGGTGCCGCTGACTCGCCGCGACGCCGGCTTGCAGCAAGTTGGGTTTCTGCTCGGTTCTTGCGGCATTCAGTATGCGCTTACTTCTGATAATTGTCTGAAAGGTAAGAATATTGTATAAAAAAAATATCAGGTAAATAATAATTAAATTTAATATCTAAGATGCCTGTTGGGAAAGGATATCCAGCAAAGTAAGATAGTAAATTTAGCTAAGTTTAATTTTACTCCGAAAAATATCGTTTTCATATAACTATGATTGTTATTATTGCTAATATAAATAAACTAGTATTCGGTTCTACATTTGTTTCTATCTATGACAAAATCTATTTTTAGTACCTCAATCCGTATAAAGCTATGTTAATTTTTTATAGCGTAACTGTTCTGTAATAATTTGCAACAAGTCAATAAAACCCCGAAAAAAGCTAAACGGATTAATGAAACAAGAGCTTTTAGAATACCTAACTCAATATATCAACATGGCAAAGCGCTTACTTAAAGCTTAATCGAATCCTCCGAAAACAGTGTTGCAAGCGGATTTCTGTTTCTGCCCTGCACATCAACCTCGGCTTTCCCCGCCAGTCACAAATTATTTCTATAAACGTCGACCCGTCCATTAACAAACTTGTTGACGTTTTGGCACTTTCTGTGTTTAAATTTGCAAGATATTAAAAATAAACTAACCGTGATATTAGTTTTATGAATTTGTAATTACATAATTGTGTTTGAAACATAGTTGGACATCGATGTTTGTACCTAGAATAAATATGTTTTGTATCAATGTTTCGATTATGTTACATGCCTGTTTTAAGACTAACTGGACAGTAAATAAAAGTACATTTTTATTAACAAACAATTTTAAAAATTGTATAAAGTATATCTACCTACGTCAATTCTGTTAGAGGGACCGTCTGGATGAAAAATTTAATAAACATAAAAATGTAGGAATTGATATTACCAACAAAAGTTCAATAGTACATTATTCCTCATCGAATACAAGAGCAGGATGAATAACATTTAATTACACATTTTCGTAAAACACAACGTTTTTGACACAAATCAAGTTTATATAAACCATTAAAAAAATAGTTCCAGTGTCTCATTCAATGTATACTTTTGTAAAAGTATTGACAAAGTATCAGCGCCGCTTCCAGCTCCCCGATCCGAGCTTTCGTATAAATTCAACCGGTAAAGGCGTTGTCGCTCCGTTACACGCCACTATGGAATCGTTCAACTCACAGTTTGCGAACACCGCAGTACTGCAGTATTTATACAACGATAGAGGTAATCCGGGCACTAAGTAATCTTGCACGGAGATTAAATAAAAGACTCTTCAGACACTAAAATAAACTTTATTTTCTCTTGACAATTTTTCTAATGCCTTAAGGCTTTAACAAAGTATTCCTTCACGTGCAATATCGGCTCACAAAGGTTAACGATAAGTAAACACTGTTCTGCCTATTTGCAGGATGTGAAATCCCAAAAAGCCGTATAGGAAAGCTGTCTACCGTACCTCGTGCTCTATGTGTTCTATTCCTTTTTTGTCTGGCATGAATATTCGGGAGGTCGGTCGTCACAATTATATCAAAATTTTGACGCCTATGCAATGAGTCTGATATTGCACAATGCATTCGTATCTACAGTACTATCTATCTATACGTAACTATCGTACATTTATTTAATTACAGCAGTTGTATTATAGTTGTCATAATTTTACACCATAAAAACAGTATTGTGGCAACCACTTAAAAAAATAGAAAACAATTGATAATAATCGTGATTTTTCGACTTCAAAAAACAATGTCATCATTTCGACCAGTATATTTATAATATTGTTAAAGCACTAGCACTTAGGTAGCCGTCGGTAAATTTTTCACTATGAATATTTAAAAATCCTTTCCGGGAATAAAATATAAAATAAAAAAAATAAAAAAATATTGATCGTAACAAAAATATTTTTTATTTTTCATAAATAACACAAAAATGGCGAGTCATTCATTTGTTTAATTATAATTTCCAGACGTATGTTTAAATAGCTGCCTGGAAGCCGGCTCCGAGATAGTTGGGAATAGGGTAATTGGTACTCCTGTCGCTCGGTATAAAACTATTAATTCTGATGGCTTATCCTCATGAGTCACAGAGTAGGAGTACCAGTGACTTTATTTATTAAAAGCGATGTATTCCAATATGGAAGCAATAGCACAGGTTGATAATACCTAAACTACTTTTGGTAAAGATTTGAAGTATTTGTGATAACATGCCCTTTTTATCAGGACTGCCAAAGACATCGTCAGGGGATGTAGTATCGTTCCGCGGCTGGCCGTCCCTGCAGTGGGTGTCCACTGAGAAGCTCCCGCGCCCTCCGCGTGACTGGATCCCCCCGCCCCGACCTGCGGAGGACAGCCCGGCTCACATCGAGCACACCTCGGCGGCTGATGGCTCCGCTATGGGTGTTATAGTCACCAGGTAAGGTACATGACGGTTTTACAGATACCGCTTCAAGATGTTCTCAGAATTTATGTTTTTTTTATCTGCTTAAGTTTTAGGACTAGCTTTACGCCCGCAGATTCGCCGGCGTGGACATTTTTTTACACCTTGGGTTACATTATTCAAGTTTTAGTAGGGATCCCTAACTATTTCTAGAAATAAATATAGCCTATGGCAGCTTCGTAAAGATGTAGCTTTCTAACGGTGAAAGAATTTTTAAAATCGGTTCAGTAGTTTTTGAGTTAAAACCCTACAAACAAACAAATCTTTCCTCTTTATAATATCAGGAAACTAAATCCTATATAATGCGCCGCTTATTAGCATTTCACCTAAATTATGTGCTGTAAAATTCGTACGATTTCGTCTCGCAATTTGTATCAAAATATTATATAAAACGTAAATATGACTAACTTGTGAAATGAGTTCGCACATCTGAAACCGCGGAAAAATGCATAAGCTTTGAAATTCACCGGAACGTCTGGCTCGCAGGAATGCAGACTGCACTCTGGAATTCCGGGAGCGATAACTCCCGCTGTGCCATTTAGTCATCATGGAATCGATAAATGGCGTCCAGATAACACGCGGTTAATAATCTCAGTTGGGCGTCCTTTGTTATAGAGCATAATGCTTAACACTCTGTACTAATAGAGTGCGTGCGATTATCGGCAATATGCGCTACTGCAGTCACCAAACTGAACATCTGAAACAAGTAGCTTATTATGTTGAAGTTTAGCTCGTCTCTACTAATAAAGTGGCCGTTGAAAAACGCCTTTATGTTTCTATGCATTTCCTTGCTTACTCATTTTTTAAAAAACGACATTATATCTCCTTAATTTATTAAATAACGTTATGTTTGTTGTATATATTATTTTAATTATTTATAATTTACTTACTTAAAAAAAACCAGGGATCCAAAGATGTCGGGAACAGGGTCCTCGCTACCGGTGGTTAGGGCTCCAGAGCTCCTCCTCACTATACATGCCGTATCAAGGAGATCTGCCTTTTGAATCTGGCCCTATATACGAATGTATTATTATTACGTATTCAACTTTTATATCAATACAATCAGATCAATGTAATAGATCGGTACAGTTAGTAATTACACCGTTACATTCTTCTTTACCCTAATACCGAAGAAAATTAAAATTAATAAAGCTTGAATAAAAGCTGCCGGGTGTCATAAATATGGGACACTTTGGTCGAAAATTGCACTAAATTATGTATCTCATTAACTATGGTCACTGTTCTTATGCTAACTTCGTCTTCACTTTTCTTTAAAGGTTATTAATTTGCATAGAATTTAAATAAGTTCTCGGCTGACGAATGGCTGAGTTACGAAAGTGCGTGTTAGTCATCACTAACATTGTCTGGCATACGTGACGCGGGAACATTGATAGACCATGTTTCAAAATGGCATTCGTTAAAATACGTTTTAATTGGCATACTAACACAACAATATTTCGATGATGCTGATAGTCTGTAACAAACCTAAATAGCGATTGTCAAAATCTATTTGTTTTATATCGTGACTACCTATTTCCCGCGGTTTCGCCCGCGTCTCGAGGGAGCTACTTAACGCAACCGGATAAAAGGTAGCCCATAACCGTCTCCTGGGTTCCATATACTCCGTACCAAATTTCATCCAACGGTTAATTTTACCGTGTAAACGTAACAAACTCACGTTCTCATTAATAATATTAGTTAGGATAACATACCTGTCTGCAGTGAATACGTTGGAATTTAATTAAATGTAGCGTAATGTTGAGAATGCGGCAAGACCTCAACGTGCGATGTACTTATCTGAATTTTAAGGCATCCGACAAATAGGGGTATAAGTTATGATTTTCTTCGTTCGTCTGTCAGATAAAATCTCGTAATATCTGTAGATTCTAATTTATATTGCAAATGTAAACTATGTTTTTCTAAACTACGCATCGATTTTTTTTATTTACATTTTACTATTTTAAAGATTAATCTCTAGATAACGCAAGTGTAGGCATAGACTTATATTGTGGAATAAAAAAATGCAATGCAATTTAATTACTTCATTTAAAAGCTTAAGTTTATTTTAAACTGCACAAATATGTAAAAGCACAATACTTGTAAATAACTATGACAATAAACCGTGATGACTAGATCCTATAATATGATGATAGTTAGAATCCTAATCCTAATTTATTTACGGCTAACCCAATTGTGATGAAATTGGGAATGGAGAAAAATTGTGTAATTTTTTGATCGGGAGGCGTGAAGTAGTTCTCTCAGGACGCGGTTGAAACCGCGTTAAACAGCTAGTAACAATATAACAGGTTTGAAGAGAAAATGCGAACGCGGCGACTCGCATCTGCAGTGTTCCTCACTCAAGTACATAATATTCGTTTAGTCCCACTTATGTTTATCGCTGAAACGTTCTCGCTCTTGTATTCTTTATATTTTCATTTTAATACTCTCACGTACTGCGCTGGATACGTAATTCGTTTAATATTGTCAATCACGGTTAATCCGGGCATGTACAGATTCGCGGACAATTCGCATAACTTGGAACTTGAATAAATGTTACATAGTTAATGTTATATCTAGTGGATCCAAAAGATTAATTAGCAGTAATTGCAATATTTATGTTTTCTTTATCGTGTTTCTCCCTACTCACTCCAAATAATTCCAATCAAAGCTTTTTAATAGAACAATTTCGACTGTATAACCGCATAGATACTCTTTTGTCCGGTGCATCAAAAATGTCCACACCACGCAGTAATAACTATTGATGTATCAACTCGTTCAAAGCCAGATATCACACGAATGGGCAGTTTTTCACAAAATATGAACTCTCAAAACATCATAGTCTATTCATGAAAGTCCTTGAAAAGTAATCAAATACTCAACAAAGTTGCTCGCTCGAAACTGCATTACAAAGTTGGTGATAAAATTGAGATTAAGCAGTTTAATTTTGTTGTGTTTTGAGGGTAAAGGTCAAAGGGTAAAGGAATAATAATATACATTAAAATATTCTGCATTAAGGCACCATATTCATATAAGGACTTAATTTTTTTTCTTTGCTAGATTTGTAATAATTGACAGAAGTTATGGCTATCTCTAACATAATAATTATATGATAGGTATTTAAAGCGAATTTTCCAATGACGATTACTGAATAAAAAGAATACGATTAAAGTCCCCACAGCTTAATAATATTTATTTACAAGCAGCTATCCTAGCTTAATAGTAATTTTATATTATCTATCTGAGTGACAGCACTCATGATCATCTATTGATGATGGCAAGTTGCAATTGATACTTGACTATACAAAAGACCTATTAGTAATTTTGAGGACTACTAGGAAAGTTCTTCCCCAGGGCTTCAATGCTGGCTCACAGCCGCATGCTTTCCGTGGCGTGTAACTACACCGAAGGTGAGCACATGGTGTGCGTACTGGACTTCAAACGTGAGACGGGACTGTGGCACGCGGTGCTGGCGAGCGTGCTCAATGGGATGCACGTCATCTTCATACCATACGCACTTATGAAAGTCAGCCCCGCCTCTTGGATGCATATGATTACCAAGTACAGGTCAGTTCTTTAGGGCTTTTTAAATTTATTTACCTGACGTTTAAGTAAGTCAATAACACTGTCGTGTTTTATATTCACTGAAATATTATTATAACTGAGCAGAAAAACTGCGTCATGAAATGCTCCTACTGAATTTTCATTAAACTACTAAATGTTAACAATCCCCACAGTTGCTAACGCAAAGTCAGCCGACTCTAGAAAGTGCTCTCTTAGTTGTCGTTTACCAAGTAAACATTTGCGCAACCATAACTGGCAAACTCCTCAACAAACCTCGCCTCGGACCTATTGTTTTAAAGAAACCTATGAGTTTCGTTGTATACTTTTTTATTACAAAAATCAAACTTTTCCTTAAACAGGGCTTCGGTTGCCATTGTGAAGTCACGTGATTTGCACTGGGGCCTGTTGGCTACACGTGACCACAAGGAGATTTCGCTTAGTTCACTGCGCATGTTGCTGGTCGCCGATGGCGCGAACCCGTGGTCATTGTCTTCCTGCGACCAGTTCTTATCAGTGTTCCAGAGCAAAGGTAGGTTTATCTATTGTTATTTTGTCAGACATTTTATTTTAACCCTTGTGCCTGTTGTGTCGAAAACTTTATTTAGCCTGCTTCAAGTGTTGGAAGACCTCTACAGTTTAAGATTTTTTCGCTTATGTTAGGAGTGCGAGGCGACGCGATCTGCCCATGTGCGTGCAGCAGCGAATCTCTGACGGTGTGCGTGCGCCGAGCGGGCCGCGGAGGAGCCTCAGCCGGCCGCGGCGTACTCTCCATGTCCGGACTGTCGTACGGCGTAGTACGCGTTGATGCGGAGAATTCGCTCACATCGCTCACTCTGCAAGACTGCGGACAAGTCATGCCGTCATGTAAGTTATATGCTCTTAACATGATTTACTACCAATTTTAGAGTAGCAATTTATTATTTTAATAAGGTATGCACTAGTTTGAGTTAAACTATCCCCGTGCGTTTAATTTAGTGTGTTAACACGATCTATTGGATTGCAAATAATTTTAACTATAAAACCACATTGTTATATCGGAATTAGTTTTTTACTCTCTATGCATAATTTTAGCTATCGGCATCGCTTCAAACTAAAGTGTAATTTTACGAATTTCAATTCCTTTGTTTCATGCAGGCGTGATAGTAGTGGTGAAAATGGAGGGTCCTGCGTACCTTTGCAAAACAGATGAAGTGGGCGAGATTTGTGTGCTGTCCGGGGCAACTGGGTCCGGGTACTGGGGCCTGCCCGGCCTTACTAATACCGTGTTCCGTGTGCGCCCTCTCGACGCTGACGGCGAACCAATTGGCGAGGAGCATTATGTGAGGAGTGGACTCTTGGGTTTCTTGGGACCTGGCGGTAAGTTACATCGTATATTTTCGACAACTTGAAAATTCACTATTTCGACATTATTACTCTCCAATTATTGAAATGAATTGCATTTCTGAGCTCTAATTTGGGTGCGCTGTATCCTATTATCACAGCACAGATCATATTATAGGGTGCGTGAAATTACAAAATATATGTGATAAAAGACTACATTCATATGTATGTAATTTCAAAGCTACACTAACATCAATCAGCTTTATACCCGTACGTTATTAATCCACTAACATTCAGAACGTGTTGTATGAAAGTTTGTAATAAATAAATGATACTGCATCTAGTTGATAGCCCCCGCCTCGGGATGAGGTCACATGAGCGCAAATACCTCATGTTATCTGTATTCAAGAAATGCGTAATTTTATTTACTTTTTGGTTGACGCGTTATCTTTTGAGGGGTTCTCGTGGCTCTGTAGCATCCGCATAGGTCGATTGATCAAGGTCTGGCCTTGGGTGGGTGACGTCTATATCATATAGCGAGACTCTTATGTGCCTCGGAAAGTATGTGAAGCCGTGGATTCCGCTGGCTGTTATTTTTAGACCTTTTATAGTCGTTACGGGTTAGATGTCTGACAGCCAGTCATACCAAGGAGTATAGTGTTAACTAGTAACTGGGTTGGGGAAGTGGATAGGTATCGCCTTATGCAAAACAAATATTGATAATAAATAAATGAATAAAAATCATTTATTTGCAAACTTAAAAAAAAAAGACAGTTGGATAACAAAATATTAAAATGTATCCGATTAGAATGAAATCCGTGCCCAAGATTGTTGGAAAAGGGCTATTTTAATTCAAAATAAAACTAATTTAAACACTGCATGACGCTAAAGACAAGTGACGTGCATGTGGCTTGAACCTTACAGGTCATCTTGACCGAATCTCTACCTGATTATACCTAATAGCGAGTAATTAAGCGCTAATTGTCTTGAAAGCTTTTACTTTTAATTAACTTTCGATTGTTCATCAAGCTAATGAACTGATCATTGGGTTATGACGAAGGCCAATTATTATTGTTGACAGACACTTATTCATACTCGTAGTTTCTGAATTCGAGAATGTTTCCATTTTAATTTTACTTTCGCAATCAATTAATCGTTGTGGTGGCGGTCGGGGGCCTAAAGGTTGAGGCGGCTACGCCTTAACTACGAATGTACAGGTTCGAAATTTGGCAAATACCGATGTGAATTTTTACTTTCTAAGGACACCAGTGACTGTCAAAGAAAAACGTCATAAGTCTGGAATCAGCAATCCGACTTGAGCCAGCGTGGTGTGTGCCAATGTTCTCTGTATGAGAAGAGGCCCTTTTACCCAACAGTGGTTCAATAAATAGACCGATGATGACACACAATGAAAGCTAATTGACATTGCTAAAATTCAACGCATATTTTTTTTATTCCAGACAAAAGCAAATTCAATTTTGTAGCATTGTTCACCAACAAACAATTTCGGTACCTCATACAGGTCTAGTATTCGTGTGCGGATCCCGCGACGGTCTGATGACGGTGACCGGTCGTAAGCACAACATGGATGACATCATAGCCACCGTGCTCGCCGTGGAGCCAATGAAGTTCATCTACAGAGGCCGTATAGCCGTCTTCTCTGTGAGGGTTCTGCGAGATGAGAGGATCTGTATAGTAGCCGAGCAACGCCCCGATTGTGGCGAAGAGGAGGTACGTGTATGTTCTCTTCATATTAGATTTTCGTTTTACAGGCGCAAAATATTTTGTACCTACTTTAGTGAGCAGGATACGTGTAAGCAAATATTCAGCTATGAGTATTCAACACTCAAATGCTCGTTCTTTTATAAAGCTTATATTATGTAAAAACATGACACACATTCAATCCAAACCTATTCAAAAACACCTGTAACATTTGCCTCTGTATATCACAATAAAAATACAAATCCTAAGCGTAAAGAGAGAGAGTAAAGAGCAACCAAGAAAACAAATAAACTATGTATTTACTAATCAGTTGCATAAATGAACGCTCTCGGCGTTTCTGGTAAAAGATCTGCATAACCCTCTTCGCACAATTTCGAATTAAACTGAATAACATGAAATATCAATAGCGGCCTTCAATAAATTCATGAAACCAGTGTAACGGAATACTTGATCTGATAAAGTGCCTCCAAGTGTTGGTTTAAACTAAGTGAGCGAATAATTCCAACGGGAAAAGCAATAATACTTTTTTCTATCTAGGAAATCAAATAATCTTCGTAGTTTTTCTATAGGGAGACAGAGCTGTTGATCTGATAGTACGAGTACTACCATAGAAATAAGGCTGAATTAATATAATACGAGAGAGGGCGATACGTATTCTATTCAGTATTACAATAACAGCGCATTTAACATATTATAATATTATAGTCCTAAAGTGTTTGCCCAAGAATACGGAGACCCAACAATTGAGAAGTGGCGCCCTCCAATGCTGTTCAAGCGTGTTTTGCTGTTCCGAGACCACGGGGAGAACATTTGTGCCGAAATTGATCCTGGATAATTGATTCAGTTGGTGTAATTGGTCTAGGCCGTTCCAATTTGAACTAAAATAAATAAATAAATAAATTACGCTGTCAAAATGTATCAATATTTTACAAATAATTACACAATCATCCAATTACCATTATTGAGGAGCTCGTGGCTAAGTAACAGCCGCACGGTTCCACCGATCAAAGGTTAAGCTGCGCTTGGCGCGGTCGGTCCGTGGATAGGTGACCATCTTTGTCATAGCGAGACTCCTCCGTGCCTCGGAAAGCACGTTAAGCTGTTGGTCCCGGTTGTCATTTGTACATCTTTGACAGTCGTTACAGGTAGTCAGAAGCCAGAAAGTCTGACAACCAGTCTTACCAAGGGGTACCGTGATACCCGGTAACTGGGTTGTGGAGGTCAGACAGGCAGTCGCACCATGTAAAACACTGGTACTCAGCTGCATCCGGTATAGACTGGAAGCCGACCCAAACATAGTTGGGAAAAGGCTAGGCAGATGATGATCCAATTACCATTATTAAATACTTTGGTAATATAAAACTATTAAATAAGTAAAAAATTATACTACCTTTAAAATTATATATTTTTAATGTAGATCAGATTGTACGAATACATTGACGTACTAGCTATTGGATTTTACAATAGTACTAACGAGTCTGTTTATCCAGATCTGCCTTCGTCGTAAGATTCGTGAAACCAAATGAGAAATAAAAATATTTTGACATGTTGATTTTTTCTCTACCAATATTCCATTTTTCTCTTAAATATAGCTCCAACGATGTAAAAAATTTTAAAACTTATTAGCAATTTGAATTTACATAAATCTGTGCATTACGAGGTAAACATCGTAATTGCAATGATTCTATAAAGTTTTTTATAGGGCAGCGTGCTCTCAGTTCCAAGTCTAGATCGCAACTGACGCAGTCGCACAGACTGACCGGATAGTTGTCTCAAATTTCATAACAGGATGGAGAGAGAACGCAATAGTAACTTCCGGCTGGGAACGAATACTGTATGTTGGTACTTGTACTGCTTATAAAATGTAGTGTCTTGAGAACCGCGTAATTTGAAAGTTATTTTTATTTAAAATAGTCTGAAAAATAACTTAGGAGTTTTACATTTTACCTGTTTTCTACAAATATATATAATAATAGGGGAGTTGATAAAGTGGGAAAATTATGTTTGTTTATATAACGCGTATCACATTTTCTCATGGACATTCTCCCTATTATTATAGTTTAAATTACACAATATAAAACCTAGTCTTCTATTTTTTCCAGTCATTCCAGTGGATGTCCCGTGTTCTTCAAGCCGTGGATTCTATCCACCAGGTCGGCATTTACTGCTTGGCGCTGGTCCAGCCGAACTATCTGCCTAAGACCCCACTCGGCGGGATCCACTTGAGCGAATGCAAGCGTCGCTTCTTGGAAGGCACCCTGCACCCAGCTAACGTGCTCATGTGCCCACATACTTGCGTCACCAACCTGCCCAAACCGAGAGAGATACATTCAGGTAAGCCCGCTATACATACTGAGACCTGATTTTAAATCAATTTATGTGAATACATTTTCATGTTTTGTTTTGTGCTCTTGCGATTTTCAATTAGTTTTTTATACGATTGTGATTTCATGTTGTGTAATGTTTTTTGGTTTATTCCGTATAAGTTTCGATGTGTGCTCGTGCGTTGTCTGAGTTTTCTAGCGGTCTGCAAAGGCGATCGATGCTGTATCATTAACATGTTATTGATGAACTTCAGTGAGAGAACTTTCGAAAAACCATTGTCTAAAATCTTATGAATGTCAACATTCATTGCATTTTAATTGCATTGCGGTTCAGTCATAGCTGCGCTTAATATTGTACCTCGCTGAGGTAACCGTAATCTATTCGAGTTAAAGACAAAACGCGAAGTTTGATGTGTTATGTTTAGTTTCTGATGCGACTGTACATGCTGGAGATAATGGGTTTTTAAGTTGTATATGTATATGAGTATGCTAAGCTGGAGTTTTTGCCTGAGCAAATTGTTTTTATTTTCTTTGCTTTGGCTATATTAAACAATGTCAATATGTTACTATTTTTTAATATGTTTTTGGCGTTCTTCAACAATGACAATTGAATTTATTTAATTAATTAGTATTGTGATATGTTTAGATGTGGGCCCCGCTTCTGTGATAGTTGGCAACTTAGTGCAGGGCAACCGTCTTGCATCTGCTCAGGGACGCGACATGGGATATACTGATGACTCTGATGCTGCCAGGAAGGTATAAAAATACAAAGTTGCATTTCTCTTTAGTTTTTTGGATGTGTCAATTACTTACTACATCGTACTTTTTTTCTCAAATTTCAGTATCAGTTCATATCTCAAATATTGCGCTGGCGCGCACTGAGTACCTCGGACCATGTGATATTCACGTTGCTCAACTCGAAGGGCGCCGTTTCCAAGGTTCTGACATGTGCTGAACTGCACAAGAAGGCCGAGAGGATCGGCAACCTGCTGCTGGAGAAAGGACGCGTCAACACGGGCGACCACGTCGCGCTCATCTTCCCGCCGGGACTTGATCTCATTTGCGCTTTCTACGGATGTCTGTATGTCGGCGCGGTCCCAGTCACCATCCGCCCCCCGCACCCGCAGAACCTCCACACCACTCTGCCCACAGTGAGGATGATCGTTGATGTCAGCAAGGCTACTCTGGTGCTCTCCAACCAATCTGTGATAAAATTACTGCGCTCCAAGGAAGCCAGTAATGTTCTCGATAGCAAGGCGTGGCCTCTGACTCTTGATACTGATGATATGCCCAAAAAGAAGCTACCTATACTGTACCGCGCTCCCACCGCCGAAATGCTTGCGTACTTGGATTTCAGTGTATCCACTACCGGCATGCTCGCTGGCATTAAAATGTCTCACGCGGCTGTCACGTCACTTTGCCGCTCAATGAAGATCGCGTGCGAATTGTACCCCTCGCGTCATATTGCGCTGTGCCTCGACCCGTACTGCGGCCTCGGCTTCGCTCTGTGGTGCCTCAGCAGCATCTACTCGGGACATCATTCGATCCTCATTCCTCCTTCCGAGGTTGAGATCAACCCTGGGCTGTGGTTGAGTGCCGTCTCACAATACAAAGTACGAGACACATTCTGCTCGTATGGTGTTATGGAGCTATGCACCAAAGGATTGGGCAGTTCAGTCAACCAACTCAAAGCCAAAGGCATTAGTCTGGCGTGCGTTAGGACATGCGTGGTCGTCGCTGAAGAGCGTCCGCGTATAAACTTGACCAACTCATTCTCAAAACTATTCTCGGCTCTCGGACTGAGTCCGCGCGCTGTATCTACATCGTTTGGCTGCCGCGTGAACATAGCCATCTGCCTGCAAGGTGCATCTAGTCCTGAACCATCCACTGTATACGTGGATCTTCGCGCTCTGAGAAATGACCGCGTATCTCTCGTAGAACGAGGCAGCCCCCACTCACTCTGCCTCATGGAGTCTGGCAAATTGCTGCCCGGAGTGAAAGTAATTACAGCGAACCCGGAAACCAAGGGACAATGCGGAGACTCCCATTTAGGAGAGATATGGGTACAGTCGCCCCACAACGCGAGTGGATACTTCACCATATATGGTGACGAAAGCGACTACGCCGATCATTTCAGTGCTCAACTGGTGACTGGTAATACCGGTGAAGTGTACGCCCGCACGGGATATTTGGGCTTTTTGCGGAGGACGGAGATCAGCACGACCAGCCACGTGTCGGACGACACGTCGATGGTGACGCGCGACAGCGACACGGAGTCGCTCGCCTCGGCGTGCGGCAGCCTCAACATCAGCGCGGAGACGCACGACACGCACGACGCCGTGTTCGTGGTGGGCGCGCTCGACGAGACGATCATGCTGCGCGGCATGAGGTACCATCCCATTGATATCGAGAATTCTGTCATGAGGTGCCACAAGAAGATCGCTGAATGGTAAGCATTTCAGATATTTACTGACAAATAAATATATTTTTTGTGTTTGTTTTTATGCGATAATAACATATTTTTATTTGACTTTCCAGCGCTGTGTTCACTTGGACGAACTTGCTGGTGGTGGTGGTGGAGCTGGACGGCAACGACAGCGAGGCGCTGAACCTGGTGCCGCTGGTGACCAACACGGTGCTGGAGGAGCACCACCTCATCGTGGGCGTGGTGGTGGTCGTGGACCCGGGTGTCGTCCCCATCAACTCGCGCGGCGAGAAGCAGCGCATGCACCTGCGCGACGGATTCCTCTCCGACCAGATTGACGCAATTTATATAGCGTACAACATGTAGGCCTCGAGACCAAGGCGGCCGGCGTCTCATGCTCAGCCGACCACCTCGTGTTGTCGAAAGTCAACTGGAGCACGACCCAAAGTGACTGCTTCCAACTCTAGGTCCCATCGCTAACACAGTAGACGTTCGAGTCAGTGAACCCAACTTCGACTTTTGTTTATCTCCCTTCGTGTTTATGTAATAACGGAATGGAAGATCTAAAGACTGCAACCGCGAATTATTTGTAAGTTGTTGCGACTTGACATGACGATCTGAAGTCGCAACTAGACTGATGTAAGTCTGAACTTAGATTGTTTTACCTTTATCCCTCATCCTCATCACGGAACTGACTCTAATTTGACATTATACAAAGATTGCCGCAAACGATCGTTAGATCGCTCGGCCGGCGCGATGGTGTCGGTCGCGGGCTTGTGCAAGTGTTTTGATTCTGCTAAACTTACGTGTTTAGAATAGTTATTATTATCATTATTTGGCCTGGCCTAATATTATAACTTTTATTTTATACAATTGACAAATCTACGAGTTTGCGTAAGTTTTATCTTAGTTTACAAACTTTCATTTAATTCGTGACATACCAGTCACACTATCTGCCGGCGACGTCGGGCGTTACTAGTCTGAACTACAACGTTGCGTAATAGCGCCACCTACGCGGACCACATAAACTGCAGCTCGTAGTGCATACCTCAAGTTTCTATCTTTCTCCGCATGATGACTCTTTATTTAGTATCAAATGCAATATTATTATTTTATTATAGGTAGTTATATTTATTACCAATTAAAAATTGACATTATTCGTAATTTCTTCGTAAGTTTGTAGTAGAAACTTTAATTGTTGTGTTAGTGGGTGTATCTCGTCTTAAACCGGGCCCGCCAAAAGTATAGTTAAGTTGGATAAATATTATCCTATTTTGCCATAATTAGTGAAGAATATAAAATAATTTTGAATTGTTACGTATAAATTGTACCGGTATGCTTCTCGCGAAGGAGCAGGGTTGCTGAAGAGATAAAGGTCAAGACAGGCCACATCCACGTTTGACTTCATACACAATCTCGCACCTACTCAGTTTATAATGAGAAACGTGGTGTAGACTTAGCGTAACATGTAGATTAACTGCACTAAAATCGATTACACCAAAAGTATGCGTCTGACCTGTCAGACACGTCGGACTGACATGAAAAGTGTTGTGACATCTGTTTACTGCTATATCATGAAATGTTACATACATTGGCATATGAAGGGAACCGATAACACGGGAGTTGTGCAGAATCAAAGCGCTGTACAAGTTCGAATAGTTGGAATGTAGACTTGTTAGTAGGAATTATTAAAGGACAGACGACACGTTCGTAATTTTTCAGTAACACAATTATATTGTTGTGTTTATTGTGAATCAGATGATTTCTAATGCTAGGGTGTATGTTAAATTATGTATTACGATAATATACTTAGTATTAGCGATTATTTCAAGTAAAATGTATTGCATTTAAAGTGTTAACGTTAGATTTTCAGTTCTTTTTATCGTTGACTTTTGGCGCTAAATGTTCTCGCTTGCGATTTTAATCTGTTGAAGTGGTTTCTTTTACATTTCTAAAACGTAAAATTTTATATTTGTGTTTTAACCTTTTAAATATCCTAGAAGATAGGGCATTTAAGTTGTTCGTAATAGTTTTCTGTATTCAATTATATGATTAATCATAGTAATAGCAGTGTTTTTTGCTAGGATCAGAGTACTTGTACTAGAGCTGTGTTCTAAAACGATACTCACGCGCCTGGGTCTCGCCTAGAACTCAAACTTCAATCAATTATACATCGTAATAAAATCCAGTCGCATGTGACAAGACCCGCGCTTGAGCAATGTTCTACAGTACCGGCCTTACTGACAACCAGTACGGAAGTTTTTAAAATCTTGTTGTCTATTGGTATTTTCCTGAAATTTCAATCGATATGGATGTCTAGCAAGCTTGTCACATAGGACAGTCATTTGTTGTTCATTCTTCGTATATTCTCAGTGTGAGGCAAATATAATGCTTACATACTCAACACATCTGTTTTGTGTCTATTCAATGTTAGATCTCAAAGAATAAGAAATAGTAATAATTATAATACATTCTATGTGTAATTTTCAATGGCGTGTTATCAAACCTTTCAACAGATTTCATGAAAATTTTTATTGTCTATTTTATTCCATTCCAGTATACGTTGAGAACGATTATTACATAAAATAATAAAAGAAAAAGTATGTTCGTCTTTATTAGATTCCATTATTTACTATTATTATTTTGTAATTATTTATTGCTAAAGTGTACATATATTTTTGTTATTTAATTTTACGTTAAATGATTTCCTTATTTAGCTTTTAAATGTTGTTTTATGAGACATTGACGAGTTCATTAAATTAATTGATTAGGAATCAAAAATTGTTTCGATCAATGAATTCATGTACGTATAGAATATAGTTCAGAATATTCCTTTAGTTACATTTATAAAGGTATAATTTTACGATAAAAAAATGTAGTCATTAAATAAATAAGTATACAAGTAGATTAAACTCAGTTTTATGAACAAACGTTTGTTATTTGTAATCCATGATTGTGTGAGCATGTTTGGGAGTGAGCCGGTGCCGCCGCGCCCGGCCCCGCAGCGTGCTCGCGAGCACTCGCCGCCCGTTGGCGCCACTGTAACCGCACATGCATTTTCCCATTGTATACTTACCATTTAACATTTTTGTAAACCTTTTATTGCGCACAAAAATTCGAAACAAATTAGTAACTTTATATCCTGTTGTTTTCTATTGTTCCTTCGAATTTTTGTACCACAGTCGCCAAAGACGTTATTTGGAACTTTGTAACAGCTTTTACAATTTGTGATTGTTTTTTTTTCTGGAAATGAATAAATAAACGTGCATTCTGGTTGGTTTTTTATTAAACACCTCTTATACGTTTAACTTTATTACCGCAAGGGGAATAATTTCTGCTTTAGACAATTTAAGTCAAATATAAATCATGCGAGCTAAGCGAGTGTGCAGTAAACTCAGTTTTTTACTTGAAGCTTTCTGAAAAATATCTAAGAAAGAATTCTATGAAAGTCAAAATAAAAAATATTGGAACGGTCCTGCGCCGTTTCTTTGGCAACAGGCTTAAAGTCAAGTCCTTTGGCTCTTTATATCTTTCTAATGTTTAACACAAGGGTATTATATTTTTATTAATTACATAATCCAACATGGCTTATATGCATGTGGCTGCTTGGCGAACGTGACCTAACGTTAGTCAACTTTTTGGAATGTATTTTTTGCGATACTGTTTTAAAACATATGTGTATTTTACTATATTGGATTCTATCTCCAAAATAGAAAAGAGGAATGTGATGGTGGTGTCTCTGGTGATTGATGATGTTACATATCCATCAACCTCGCTGATTCTTGATAACCTGGATGGGACTCGACTTATTTTACATCAACCAACATCCTACTACTGTTCTTTAAGTGCAAGTTTGTGAGGATGTATCTACGTATGTTTATTACTCTTTCAGGCAAAATCTACTGAACGGATTTAGAGTAAATTTGATACACAGTTTATAACATAGATAGTGATATAATACATCTACGGCTTATAACCTGGATTAATGCATAGGATGCTTTTTATCTAGGTACGCGCAGTACTTCCCTTAGGACGCGGGTGAAACCGCGGGAAACAAATAAATGTGTAATTGTTGAATAATTAGAATATACCTTAGAGGTAATACTTTTGAAAACTCCAGGGGCTGTACCACCACGTGTTTTTGCAATCACATTTTAAGTTTGAGAGCGTGACATAGCTACTAACGTCGTATAGCTCCGTCTCTTTTTCATAACGAAAATAATGTTGTTTTGGCACGTCATGGTAAGGCCCCTGGAACCAATTAGCTTTAAGTTTGAAGAACGCCATCTGTTAATTACTTTGAGGAATAAAACGACACCAAGATGCCCCGATCTGTAAATATTACGGCTGGTCACGGCTCCACCAAGTACCACAGCAAATTATGTGGGGTCGTTACTAAACCTTACACTGAAATTGACCGTGTTAAATACCGAAGTAATGTAGTAATTCCAAAATGACTGGACTACATTATTATTTTAGTCCCTCTGTTTCACTATTATCTTGATTTTCCATATACTGTATATGTATATGGTGGAATGCTATAAAGCTCGAAGTTACTTGGTACAAATATACTATACTAAGGTACAAAGTCGATTTGATGAATGCGTGTCAATCGATCTGTTGTTATGGGCCGGGTGACCTATACTAAGCTGCCACATCATATACGAACCATATCAGTATGTTGCATATTCATGATCCAATAAACATGTGCTAATCAGACTCGCACACGGAAGGTTCCGTACAACTTTTTGGGTATTACGGTTCATGAGATACAACTCGAAGACAGGCGGATAGATGGACAATGGATGGATAGATGGATAATTAGGATTCCGACCAAAATGGTAAAAGGAACCCTTATGTTGTATTTATCACTTCGTCTGTTTGTCTGTCGCAGACGATTATTTTAGGAACTACTCATGTTATCGTCTTAATAAATAATGATTGTGGGTACATGCATATTGCGAAAACAAAAAGTAAAAAAAAATGATATTGCTTTCATGGAAAAAATGGGTGCAAGTGGGAGTTTAAAATGTCAAAGTATTGTAACTGGGTCACTTGGGGTATCATAATGAAATGGCTCGGTCTGCATACTGCTGTTACTAATATAATATTTTTCCTTTATGTCTTTTAGTTTTCGAATTATAATGAAAATTGCACAGATTTTACGTTTCACAAACTTCGGAGATAATGGATAACCCCTTTTGTTTGTGAAAATAAAACTTAATTATCGCAGTTTTTAAGTACCTAATCAGCAATTTTCCTCCACAAAAAAATTAGTTATTCGGTCGAAAAAAAACAAGAAAATTTCGACTTCATTGCGTAGAATATTCTTTTCAAAGATCGGAACCCTCGGTGCGCGAGTCCGATTCGCACTTGGCCGGTTTTTTTTCTATTGACGCGCCATGTTACAGCCACTCAAGTGTTGCAGTACAAATTCATGAATTCGAACATAATAAAAATGTGATTACATTCGTAACTTATTTTATCAGTTGTTTTAAAATAATTAACTTTAATGTTTCAGATAAAAATAATAAGTAGGTACTTGCGTTGTTTATGAATCATTATATTTTGGGATTACCTAAATGTTTGCACCATTTACTCCAGGGTCGTGGTTATTTAAAAATTCTTTTAAATTATTATTTTTTATTTTTTCCTATTTAGCACAATGAGATATTTTTACCAGCGCGTGTATGATGATAATGTTACCATGACCGCGTTATTGTCATGTTTAATTTTTAAAATGTCCTTAAATAATAAATTTGTAGTAAGATAAAATTGATATCTATTTTCCCGCGTAGGCTATACGAATTCATATTAAAAAAAAACCCGGCCAAGTGCGTGTCAGGCCACGCCCAGTAGGTTTCCGTAGTAGGAGTCAGTTAGTCGACTAAAACTCTGTAACCGGTTAAGCCTACATAGCCGTGATAGTTTTCCTTGTAAGTTCATTATATGTGCTACGTCTGTGATTTTTTTCACATTTCTAGGTACTGCCATTAAAAAGTTGAGATTTTTTTCTCATGTATCCCATTGTGTGGGGTATCATTGGATAGGTCTTTCAAAAATATATATAGATATATATATATATATATATATAGTCCTCCTTACCGATTTAGGGATCCGTTTGTGAAATATTTAGCTTTTAAGTGCAAATTTTTGTTCGATACGAGCATCCCCGTCCCTCTAACTTTTGAATGGCTGTGTCTAGAAATGTGAAAAAAATCACAGACGTAGCCCATGTTATGAACTTACAAGGAAAACTATCACGGCTAAGTGGGTTTAACCGATTACAGAGTTAAATTATAGTCGACTAACTAAGACCTGCTACGGAACCCTACTGCGCGTGGCCCGACACGCACTTGGCCGGTTTTTACCTGCGTCTCCAGGGAACTACTTGACGTACCTAGATAAAAAGTAAAACTAACTGTCGCATTTTTAATATTAGTTACGAAGTTATGATTAGGATAACATAATAATAAGTTAGGATTAGCCTCGAACCCTCTAGTAGAGTGCTGAGAGGGTTCAAGGCTAAACAAAACCAAAGTGGACTCAAACTGTCACCCTGGAATATTCCCCGCTTAATTTTAATAGACTCGTCGTTCCCTTGAATCGATCGACATCCTGGATAGCGAAGGACCGTCCTCCACTGCCCCATACATGACGCAAGGAAGGTGCGTAGAGTTGTATTTATTTTATACAGCTCCAGCACCCTCATGAGCCATGTATGAGGGACCGAGTCGTAGGCCTTCTTGTAATCTATCCAACATGTCGACAGATTCTTTCGGGATCGACGAACCTGCTGGCTTATGACCATATCGATGAGGAGCAGCTCCTTAGTGCCACGGGACCCATTCCTACATCCATTTTGAGAGACTGACATGATGGAATGTTTGTCAATATGTGAATTTATTTTAGCTCTCAAAATAGATGTAAGGAGTTTATAGACCGTCGGTAAACAAGTGATCGGTCTATAATTCTTAAATTAGTTAGGATTAATTAAATTTGAATTAAGCTTACCTTACAATGCAAAATGACTTATCATCAAAAAGCCAAAGGTTAGCCATATAATTTTGATAAAAGTGTACATAAAGTCTTGTAAATCGTCTGTGTTAATCAGTTATATTTAGAATATTATGCAGACGGTGCTCGTGAAATGTGGTTTAACATGAGAATATTAATTGTCTTATCGATTTTAGTCGTAGTTTATACTGGTAGTGTTGAAGACTTATACGGACGCTGGGTGCCGGTCGCGTTTTATCCTGTTGCCACGTACATTCCGAGCTGCTCCCGAGTGTCTTTCGCTAAAGACTCTAGAAACGTGCAATGTACCTGCGCGGACGGGAAAAATACGACAGTGATGGAGTTCACCGGTCCGGCTCAACGTGGCGGGGTTCAGTTGTTACCTGTGCTCACTGTCGACACCAGTGATGTGGCGTCTGCTCTGAATGTCTCCTGCAGATGTGGTGATCTGGATTATCGAAGCCGCAAGGTCGCAAAAATAGTCAACAGTGACTACTTCGTCCTTTACGAGATTCATAACAACGGAATTGACAAAAATTCTGCACAAATCTTCTCTCGAGAAATTCCAAGTTTTACTGAGCTGTGCTCTGCTATAAAAAACATTGAGGACTTAATATACAAAATTCCTGGGATTCTGTGCACAAAGGAATTTTTTGATGCAGAGTTACGATACAAGGCTCAACACAGGCTAAGAAGTTCTGTCAAAAGAACGTAGTGTTTGGTTGCTGCTGGTTCAAAAACACAATCATTTGTATGTAAATATATTCAGTGATGTCCGAAAATGACATTGTTTTGTAATTTAAAGAAGGTAAAGAGTAAAATAATATTGATGTTGAAGTTGAATAGAGTAGACAGTAGAATTTTTCGTACGTGTAAAATTTTAGTAAAAAAAATATACCAGTGTTTTTTTTATTAATTTCACTATTCACTCATACAGGATAATTATATACTACCAACTGGCTAACTTATATATCTCGGCATTGTCCATGGATTCAATACACAATGCACGCTCCAAATAAGATACCGAATGCATAATTATAGCAAATTCTTTTTTTTCGGTTGGGAAATCATCAAATTACCCCTCCTGCCATGGGCGGGGCGGGAAGGAGTGTCAGGGCTCTTACTGACTAAAACCCATCCATGGTCCTTCCTCACCCCTTTACATTCCGGGGGCGCAGTAACTCTTTCGAACATCCCGGAGCAATTATAGCAAGATCTGAAGCAGACCTTAACCACCAATTTTTAGGGTTTCGTAGTCGAAAAGGAACCCTTGTAGTCTCGCCATGTCCGTCTGTCTGTCTGTCCGGGTCATAGCTCAGAGGTTCTTGATACTAGAAAGTTGAAATTTAGTATGGGTATGTATACTTATCACGCCGACAAAGTGGTAAAATAAAATTAAGAAAAATATTTTTTTTACCATTTTACTTATGGGAGCTACCCTCCCATAAGTAAAATGGTGATGAATATATATATATATGGTGATAATAATTCAGTATCATTGGATAGGTCTTTCAAAAATAAAGCAGGTGTGTTCAGGACATTTTTCGATTAAGGAATCCGTTTGCAAAATATCTAGCTTTAAAGTACAATTTTTAGGGTTCCGTAGTCCGACAAGGAACCCTTATAGTTTCGCCATGTCCGTCAGTCTGTCTGTCTGTCTGTCTGTCCGCGGCATAGCTCCGAGGTTCTTGATACTAGAAAGCTGAAATTTGGTATGGATATGTATATTGATTACGCCGAAAAAGTGGTAAAATAAAATTTTGAAAAATTTTTTTTTTTTTAGTGTAGCTCCCAAACACGTAAAGTGGGGATGATTATTTTTTTTCTCGCGTACCCCTCCGTGTGGGGTATCGTTAGATAGGTCTTTCAAAAATATTATGGGTGTGTGAAGACCATTTTTGGTTAAGCGAGCTATTTGCGAAATATCTAGCTTTTCAGTGCAAATTTTTGTTCGATACGAGTTACCCCCCCTTCTAACTTTTGAATGGCTGTACCTAGAAATGTGAAAAAATCACAGACGTAGTACATGTAATGAAATTACAAGGAAAACTATCACGGCTAAGTAGACTTAACCGGTTACAGAGTTATAGTCGACTAACTAACTCCTACTACGGAACCCTACTGCGCGTGGCCCGACACGCACTTGGCCGGTTTTAGCATTAGATCATTACAAACAAACGTTAGGTAGGTATCATAATTATCCTATCTTTTTTGACGTAAAAATTTATAGATGAACAATATTGAAGACAGACAAATTCATATTTTTTTACCATATTACGAGTAGATCAATCATTAATACCTATAATAATTCAGGTTTGTTGCCAAAAGTGTACTTGAGAACTTATTTTTTCCTGAGACTATTTTAATAGGTACTAGCTTCTGTCCGTGACTTCGTCTGAGCTAAATTATAATTAGGCCTAGATACTCGTACGTGGATAAATAAGTAAGTATCCTATTTGTTAATTGAGCTTATAAACCAGGTACATTTGTACCAAATTTCATCAAAAATCAATCAGTAGTTTTTGTTTACCTATATGCATTTTAATATAAGTAAGATTAACTAGAAAACTTGAGCTAAGTTAATACACAACTGTGGTTATTGGTACCTAAAAGCTAACATGACTTCAAAAACAATGAAGCGAATGAATGAACCGCATGACGACAACGTAGACACTGTGGTACAAAGTTATTCTCAGCCAGACATTAAATTCCCACCCTTAATTTTATGAAGTGTGAGAGCAGATCAGAGGGCCTTGAACTTGTCAGTCTGTCTCGAGACTTCGAACATGGTGTTAGCATCGCAAGGTACCTACCTACTCTGCTTGCTGAACACTACTTTGAAAATTAAGATTCACAATAGTTCAAACTTATTGAATTAAGGCACAGCCGTCATTGTGAGTTAATGCGTAACTATAACCATAACCGTGGTGGTGGGAAACATAAAAAAAAACAATTATTAATTAGGAAAATAAGAAATTGTAGCATTTCAATAAGACATTATATTTTCAATGATTTTCGAGGATTTATTCGATCCCAGTTTGCGATGTTGGCGTCAGTCGGCCACTGGGTCTTGAACAAGAAGGACGGGCGTTTTGGTGATCTATGTCATATTGAGTGAACGTAGATACGCACTTACGCGAAAGAGCTTTCGTAAATGGTACCTAGTTAATTCTGGCTAAATTATACCAGATTCTTTTTTTTTTTTAAAAAAAGAACGTTGCCCCACACTAGGAATTACTCCTGTATCGTGGGTGCGTTTACAAACATTAATTACACATGCACAAACACCCAGACCCGGAACAATTTTAGTTGTCCCGTGCGGGAATCGAACCCGCGACACGCAGCGCAGCAGCCAATTGCTCAGCCACTACGCCAAACGTGCCGTCATAGTTTAGTGTTAAGGTTTTTTTGATGTTATAAAGTAGGTATGTACCTACTGTGTAGTAACTGGTTATTATTTATCAAGATCATGGTTTACTTTTCTATATTCTGCTAGGTACCTACGTACCGATAATAACAATAACAACATTATAGTACATATGATGGGTAATTGTTTTCCTTAGATTCAACAATTACCTATTGATTGGTATTTTTAAGCGACTTCAAAAAAAGGAGGAGGTTTTATCCTAGTTCATCCCGAGACCCACACATCTTGATGAATCGCTCAAGCCGTTCAGCATATCTTCCAGCTCCTGCAGAGTTTCAGCCATTATGACAATGTCATCCGCTAATCGCAGGTGTTAGATTAACTGACTGTCCTTTCCATTCAAGCGTCAAGAATACGTTCTCCAATGCGTTGGTAAACAGTTTTGGGGATATGACGTCTCCCTGTCTTACCCCTCGACGCAGTTGGATTGGTTTTGTGCTCTGTTCTTGTTGTACTTGGACGGTCATCGTTACAGTCTCATACAAACATCTCAGCACTTGGATATATTGATAGTGTTGCCTTATCAATAGAGATGTGACATGTGCATGTGCAAGGCCTTGCAGAGTCACATTTGTCTGGGAACAGCCAGTTGCACCAAACAATATCAGGTTACATAAACATGAAACGGCGGAACTGTCATTAAAAATCAGTAAAAATAAAGGATAAAATTGAATAGGTAATTTTGCTATTACTTTCTGTTTTTTGTCTTTTTTGTGATATATATATTTACTTAATTATTATAGCTATGTATTGAGAGCATAATTAATATCAAAAATATAATTATTTGACAAGTATCATGTTTTGTGATATTCGTAAAAGTATAGGTAAATGATAAACAGTTTAGTGCCATTAGTATTTCAATTAATAATACATTCGCTGTGTTCTGCAGCTCGACTCATATTTCCCTTGTTTACTAGTTGTGTACAGGGCAAAAGTATCCTATATATATATTAAATGCAAGCCTATCCTTCATCCGCCCCCGGCGAGAGGAGTCATTTGATAATTTCCTATCCGAAAAAAAGGAGATTGGAATGAAAGAATGTGTAGAGCAATCCGTGTATTTAATGTTGCAGTTTCAAAATAATGAAGATGGAAGAATCTTTGTCAGTGCCTCTGACGTTCGCCCGTGATCCTTGCGCAAATTTGAATTCAGCTCTTTTTATGAGTGCTCCAACAAATTCTCTTTGACAATTGTGAATGATCACATCAGACAAATCGAGCACCGCCACAGCTTGACGTTGGTTCACGCGAGACACCGAGCGAACGTCCTTCATCGTTGTCCAAGTCCGGAGAACAATGGGTAGTGGTGCTACGACCGGTAGAGGTGCACCTACGGCGATACCTGTAAAAAAGGATTTAACTTCAGACCTATCCGTCCCGCTGAGGTTATTGAATATTTTACGGGACTTGCTGGATACAATACACGATATTATTAATTCTAGAAGCTAGAAGAACTTTCTTTTCACTGACATATTTATATAAGTAGGTAGGTACTCTATTATAAGTAGGGATTACCCTTAACACTTAGAGAAAGAAAGAAGTACAGCTTTGAGGCAAGCTGTCTGAATCAACTCAATTAGTAGATACTGAGTTATAAATTACGGTGAAATTATTTTAGTTCGTCCAGTCAGTAAGCGTCAATGTTATTATTTAGAGCCAGCCACAGAGGAATATATAATATACAAAAACATAAAAATATGTCAAGTTACTTAAAAATGACTTGCCGGTCGAGTGGCGAGTAAAATTCTGAAAGTGATATAGTGGCACTGGCACCGGCTGCAGGTATTGATACAAAATGAGAAGACGAACTATACATATATTATAAATATTTAAGTTTTTACCTGGTCGTCTGAAGTATCGACTCTCGAATTTAAGTCATTGGCCAAGCTAAACAAAAAACCGGATTTATAATTAATAGATTGTCATTAGTTGCATAGTAGATAGGATTTTTACAAAATAGCCTTCTGCTGATATTTTGGAAAAATCAGAACAAGGGATTGTTTTGATTGTGTCCATGATAAGTCTGCATAGCAGAATTTGGGACCATCCAGAAAAGTCTTGAATGGAAACCCCATGATGCTGGATATGAGGTGAAGATATTGATTTGTTGTCAAGTTGTGGCAATAATATTATTAAAATTGTAATTATAAGTCAAAATTCGATGGTGTTTTATCCTAGCCTACTGAGTGTTTCTGTTTAATATGAGATTCAAGTGAAACCGATGAATGCTTTTCTAAATTCATTTGCTGTTTGAATTAGATTAAAACTTCTTAATACATCACTAGTAAGATCTACGTACTCACTGAAGTGTAAGGCAGGTCGTAATAATTTGTAGGGAAGACCTCTGTGCAGCAATCCGTGTATTTAATGTTGCAGTTTCAAAAGAATGGAGATTGAAGCATCTTTGTCAGTGCCTCTGACGTTCGCCCGTGATCCTTGCGCAAATTTGAATTCAGCTCTTTTTATGAGTGCTCCAACAAATTCTCTTTGACGATTGTGAATGATTACATTAGACAAATCGAGAACCGCCACAGCTTGACGTTGGTTCACGCGAGACACCGAGCGAACGTCCTTCATCGTTGTCCAAGTCCGGAGAACAATGGGTAGTGGTGCTAAGACCGGCCGAGGTGCACCTACGGCGATACCTGTAAAAAAGGATTTAACTTCAGACCTATCCGTCCCGCTGAGGTTATTGAATATTTCACGGGACTTGTTGGATACAATACAAGATATTATTATTTCCAGAAGCTAGAAGAACGTTTTTGTCACTAACAAGTACAGCTTTGAGGCAAGCTGTCTGAATCAACTCAATTAGTAGATACTGAGTTATAAATCACGGTGAAATTATTTTAGTTCATCCAGTCATTAAGCGACATTCAGAGTCATAATATACGAAAACATAAAAATATGTTAAGTTACTCAAAAATGGTTGGCATTTGCATAGGGGTCATCAGGAGTCACTTGGTTGGGTATGACGACCCCTATATTCCCTTATCGAATTGCCGGTAGAGTGACGAGCGAAATTCCGAAAGTGATATAGTGGCACTGCGGCGTCGTTCGAGCACCGGCCGCAGGTATTGATACAAAATGAGAGGATGAACTATACATATATTGTAAATATTTAAGTATTTACCTGGCCGTCTGAAGTATCGACTTTCGGATTTAGTCATTAGCCAAGCTAAACAAAAAACCGGATTTATAATTAATAGATTGTCATTAGTTGCATAGTAGATAGGATTTTTACAAAATAGCCTTCTGCTGATATTTTGGAAAAATCAGAACAAGGGATTGTTTTGATTGTGTCCATGATAAGTCTGCATAGCAGAATTTGGGACCATCCAGAAAAGTCTTGAATGGAAACCCCATGATGCTGGATATGAGGTGAAGATATTGATTTGTTGTCAAGTTGTGGCAATAATATTATTAAAATTGTAATTATAAGTCAAAATTCGAAGGTGTTTTATCCTAGCCTACTGAGTGTTTCTGTTTAATATGAGATTCAAGTGAAACCGATGAATGCTTTTCTAAATTAATTTGCTGTTTGAATTAGATTAAAACTTCTTAATACATCACTAGTAAGATCTACGTACTCACTGAAGTGTAAGGCAGGTCGTAATACTTTGTAGGGAAGACCTCTGTGCAGCAATCCGTGTATTTACTGTTGCAGTTTCAAAAAAATTAAGATGGAAGAATCTTTGTCAGTGCCTCTGACGTTCACCCGTGATCCTTGCGCAAATTTGAATCCAGCTCTTTATTGAGAACTCCAACGAATTCTCTTTGATAATTGTGAATGATCACATTAGACAAATCGAGCACCGCCACAGCTTGACGTTGGATCACGCGAGACACCGAGCGAACGTCCTTCATCGTTGTCCGAGTCCGGAGAACAATGGGTAGTGGTGCTACGACCGGCCGAGGTGCACCTACGGCGATACCTGTAAAAAGGATTTAACTTCAGACCTATCCGTCCCGCTGAGGTTATTGAATATTTCACGGGACTTGTTGGATTGAAACAATACACGATATTATTAATTCTAGAATCTAGAAGAACTTTTTTTTCACTGACATATTTATATAAGTAGGTAGGTACTCTATTATAAGTAGGGATTACCCTTAATACTTAGAGAAAGAAAGAAGTACAGTTCTGAGGCAAGCTGTCTAAATCAACTCAATTAGTAGACACTGAATTATAAATTACGGTGAAATTATTTTAGTTCGTCCTGTCATTAAGCGTCATTCAGAGTCATAATATACGAAAACATAAAAATATGTTAAGTTACTCAAAAATGGTTGACATTTGCATAGGGGTCATCAGGAGTCACTTGGTTGGGTATGACGACCCCTATATTCCCTTATCGAATTGCCGGTAGAGTGACGAGCGAAATTCCGAAAGTGATATAGTGGCACTGCGGCGTCGTTCGAGCACCGGCCGCAGGTATTGATACAAAATGAGAGGATGAACTATACATATATTGTAAATATTTAAGTATTTACCTGGCCGTCTGAAGTATCGACTTTCGGATTTAGTCATTAGCCAAGCTAAACAAAAAACCGGATTTATAATTAATAGATTGTCATTAGTTGCATAGTAGATAGGATTTTTACAAAATAGCCTTCTGCTGATATTTTGGAAAAATCAGAACAAGGGATTGTTTTGATTGTGTCCATGATAAGACTGCATAGCAGAATTTGGGACCATCCAGAAAAGTCTTGAATGGAAACCCCACGATGCTGGATATGAGGTGAAGATATTGATTTGTTGTCAAGTTGTGGCAATAATATTATTAAAATTGTAATTATAAGTCAAAATTCCAAGGTGTTTTATCCTAGCCTACTGAGTGTTTCTGTTTAATATGAGATTCAAGTGAAACTGATGAATGCTTTTCTAAATTCATTTGCTGTTTGAATTAGATTAAAACTTCTTAATACATCACTAGTAAGATCTACATACTCACTGAAGTGTAAGGCAGGTCGTAATAATTTGTAGGGAAGACCTCTGTGCAGCAATCCGTGTATTTAATGTTGCAGTTTCAAAAGAATGGAGATTGAAGCATCTTTGTCAGTGCCTCTGACGTTCGCCCGTGATCCTTGCGCAAATTTGAATTCAGCTCTTTTTATGAGTGCTCCAACAAATTCTCTTTGACGATTGTGAATGATCACATTAGACAAATTGAGCACCGCCACAGCTTGACGTTGGTTCACGCGAGACACCGAGCGAACGTCCTTCATCGTTGTCCAATCCTGATTGTCCAAGTCCGGAGAACAACGGGTGGTGTTACAACCGGCAGAGGTGCACTTACGGTGATACCTATAGAAAAAGCATTTAACTTCACGCCTATCTGGTTGAGGTTATTGACACAATAATTTACTAGTACTTGGCCGCATTAATTGTGATGTGTATTGTTAATAAAAGAGACACGCCCTGCACATTGCGATGCATACTGTCTTGGAAATAAAGTAATTATCTATGAAGTTATTTAGATTATAAACGTCATAGTTGAATTTTGCTTACCTCGGGTGAAGGCGTGGTGCGTGGAGGCGATGGATCTGGAGGCACCGTGACGATAATCGTTGGTGGAGGGAGAAGAGGGGTAGATTGGGATAAGATGTCAGCTGATGATGACTCGGAAAGGAGAGGTGCAGGATGAGAAGTGATGTCCGTCGTATTCGTTTCGGAATGGACTCCTCCACTCCAGTTTGATGATTCACCAGATTCAGATGTTGTCCATGGATCACATACTGACGTCTCCACTTCTTCTACGTGATCCGTGGTCGTCCAGTCAATCTCTACCGTTTGTGGTGTTGGTTCGGTAGGCCATTGTCTATACAACAGATGTTCAGGAAGTGGATCTGAGAGCGGATCAATAGGGCTGCGTGGCCGTTGGTTGGACGAAGATATTAGAAGGTGTTCTAAGCAGCTGGTATATTGTTCTATTTGTTCTGGCCGAGTAGTGGACTCAGTCCATTCTTGTGTATCAGAGAAATGCGCAAAGAACGGGGATGGGGTGTAAACTACTATATTTGGTGATGAGGACGTCACGGTGTGAGTGCGGGGTACTCTGCGGGTTGCAGGGCGGGCCGCAGGGCGGGCCGCAGGGCGGGCTGCAGGGCGAGCCGCAGTAGGGGCCGCAGTGTGGCGTACAGTGCGGAGTGCAGGGATATTCTCCATCTGTCGAGTGTGGAGCTCGATAGGTGAAGGTTGCGGTACAGAAATGGGGATAAGCTCTGGGACCTGCCTCAAAGAAATAGTAAGATCCAACGGTCGAAGGTCCATGGACTGACCAGGAGTATAAGGCAGGTCGGAGTAAATAGGAGGTTGGGAGGAAGGGCTATGTGGAGAACTGCGTGTATTTAATGTCTTATGATATTGGTGAAAATAGGAAGTACGTGCTGAAGTATCGTCGTCGGTGCCTCTGTCTTTCGCCCGCAGAAATCGGCTCTTGCGCAGTGTCGCCGTACTCATTTGGGAGTCGCGTAGATTCTGTAGAATTGAAAATTTTAAATAAAAACAGCGTGTCGGGCCACGCGCAGTAGGGTTCCGTAGTAGGGTTTAGTTAGTCAACTCTAACTCTGTAACCAGTTAAGCCACTTAGCCGTGATAGTTTTCCTTGTAAGTTCATTACATGTGCTACGTCTGTGAATTTTTTCACATTTCTAAGTACAGCCATTCAAAAGTTAGAGGGGGGGATGCTCGTATCGAACAAAAATTGGCACTTAAAAGCTAGATATTTCGCAAATGGCTCGTTTGACCGAAACGTGATCTTCACATACCCATAATATTTTTGAAAGACCTATCTAACGATATCCCACACGAAGGGGTGCGCGAAAAAAAAAAATATTCATCCCTAATTTACGTGTTTGGGAGCTACCCTAAAAAAATATTTTTCAAAATTTTATTTTACCACTTTCTCGGCGTTATCAATATACACATCCGTACCAAATTTCAGCTTTCTAGTATCAAGAACCTCGGAGCTATGCCGCGGACAGGCAGACAGACAGACAGACGGACATGGCGAAACTATAAGGGTTCCTTGTCAGACTACGGAACCCTAAAAACTGGATAAAAGACTGTACTTTTAGGGTTTTGTAGTAAACAAGGAACCTCTTCTCCTCCCCTTCTCTCGGTCCGCAGCGTAGTTTAGAAGGTCCAGAAAGGTAAAATTTGTATTTGATTGATTACACCAACGAAGTAGTAAAATAAAATTTGGCGTATTTTTTAGGGTAGGTGCTATCTCCCATCACGTAATGTTGGATGAATATTTTTCCCATATATCCCGTCGTGTACCCTACACGTCGGGATATATGACGACGATACATCGTTGGATAGGTCTTTCAAAAATATAGCAGGTTTGTGAAGATATTTTTCAATTTAGGAAGCCGTTTTCGAAATATCAAGTTTTCAAGTGCATATTTTTGTTAAGTTCTAGCGTCCCACCCCTCTCACTTCTGGTAGTCTGTAGTTCCCTCAGGATATGAGAGAAACCGCGGGAAAGAGCTAGGAATGCATGAAATATAAAGCGATCAGATCGATCGATTTAAACTTTCATTCGCTGATGAAACTAAAAGCGAAAGCAGTTATCGGACAAAAGTAATAGTAGATTGTAATGTAAGGAGCTAAAATCACCCATTATATACTAGGTACTTTTACCAGTATAACAATATGTATAGATATCGAGTTACACTTGTTCCATTTTTAACTCCCGACGCAAAAAGCGGGGTGTTATAAGTTTGACATCGATGTCTGTCTGTCTGTGGCAGCGTAGCTCTCAAACGGATGGATCGATTTTGAAAGCAGTTTCCTTGCGGTGTGTGTTCTTAGCTATGTTTGGTTAATATCGATACAGCAGTGTAAGAGTATCAGCTCTTTTGCAAAATGATGAAAGGCGTTTTTACGTGGGGTTTTTTAAATTTTAAATTTATTTTGTGGCTATTGGTGCTAATTCTGTTGGCACAAAATTCTCTTAAATTAACTAAAAAATAAGTTAATTCCTGTCAAACGGCGTTTCGTATTCTGAAGTCATTACACTTAACTTATTTTAGTTTGACAAGATAAAAATTTGATACGTCACTCAACTTAGTTAGTTTTTACGTTTTTGATATTCTGATGTACGCATTTAATGTCAAAAATTTTGTAAAATTTTAAACATTATACTAAAATTAAGCGGCATCGAAATCAGTTACGACTATTTTGATGTAATTACCCACTTCAGTAGTTAAGTGATATTTGATTTGAAAAAGTTTTAGACATGAATAATGAAATGAATTATTAGTAAGAAGTACATTTAGTTTAATGTATTAGATACTTAATTCAGTAAAATTGAATCTGTCTATGTGAAACTGTTACAATAAGCAACCTTGTACTATAGTCAACAAGGAGCCCTTATAGTTTGACCATATCCGTTTATCTGACTGTCTACCTGAAGCTCAGTTCAGATATTGTTGATAAGTACTTAAAGGTGCAATTTGGCATGAGTATATAATATAGTATGAGTATATAATATCTCTCTCCGAGACTCCCGATGCACGTCAAGTGGGGATGTATATTTTTTCTTGTATAAGTACCTCATCATGTGGGGTGTCGTTGGATAGGTCACTCAAAAACTGTATATTAAAATATTTAGTCCTAGTTATGTGAAAAGTTCAAAAAGTTTTTGCTTCGTGTAGACCAATTCCAGGTTACCATCTACTTATAAAAGGTCAAGAAAAGAAGCTAGGTGCATAGTTTAAAAAAGTGGGTCCTAAGGAAAAGAATCGGCAAGGGCCTCCATGAGTATATAAGAAAAAAAAACCGTTTCTATTAGGCGTTGCTTTAAGACGACCAACCCAGGCGGTAAAAGTATCATACCAAAACATATAACATGAAGAAGGTTTTAATAAAGTTTATTTGTAATAAATCCTTCTTTTTATCATGAACTTAGTCGAAAATGATTTAAAAAAAATTGCTGTCAATTGTCAAATGTCAAACTATGTTGCCCTTGCCAGATATAGGCATTCAGTTACAGCCTTCTTGGTTGGAGCATAATTTAAATCAGAGTTTTTTCTGAATTCTGAGTGAAGGCCAACAAAATCTTTTTCTGTTTATTTTTTTTTATTAGTAAATAAATATTATTTTGCTTATATGAAAAAAATATTTGATCAGTTTTGATTTCATTCACTCTTTAATAGTTCATTCATCATTTGTCAGTATTTATGCAATGGTAACTCTGTATTTATTCAATTCAGTCTTGTCAAAATCAAATTCGGCGCTGTCATGTAGTAATTTCGAAACCAGAACACCATTTGACGAATCGCGTAACTAAAATTTGAATATTTTAGTTAAGTTTTAGTTAAGTGATGTGTACAACAGAATTGACACCATTATCTAAAATAAAATGTCCTTCCCTTTTTTTAGGAAACAGTCAAGTTCTTTTGTTCATGATTATTTTATTTAAGAATAAAAACTTCTTCGTTCCTTTCACTGAGCTCGTTAGTATCAGACAAAAAAAATGTAAAAAAAAACCTTTTTCACCCAGGGAAAAATATGCTTTTTATAGGTGATACGACAATGGCGGACATTTTGAGCAAGAGGAGTGAAAACCCCATACAAAAATACTTACGTAACCAAATTCGCCTTGTCCCGATGTCAGGTGAGATGATAGTTGGCTATGAGTATGAGCTGTAAAACAATCATCATATTGGTAAGAGACGAAAATTGTTCCCTCTAAAGAGAGCGGCAACATTCAACATTGCGCTACGGAAAAGTGCAGCGCGATGAATTTTACTAACAAGATATTATTTCTACAAGCTAGAGAACTTTCTTGTCACTAACATTTACATTTATAAGTACTCGATTATAAGTAGGGATTACCCTAAATACCTACTTAGAGAAAAAAAAAAGTATAGTTCTGAGGAGGAGGAGAGCCTCAGCTGTAGATGCTCAATTAGTAGATGCTGAACTATAAATTACGGTGACATTATTTTAGTTTGTCCCGACATTTAGCGTCAATGTCATCATTTAGGGCCCGCCTCGAAATACGTGGCGATACTAATTGTTGGGAAGAAAAGTCATATATGGTTGACATCATCAGGATCATCAGTCACAGGTCATTTGGTTGCGTATGATGATTCCATATATTCCCTTAAACGTAGATCTTACCTACGTCGGTAATTCTACCCACTACCAAAGAATAACACAAAAATATCTAAACAAAAGATATTTTGTTTACTTATTATTTATTATTTACTTACTTATTATATATTTGATGTAGTGGCATTGTTCGACTATGCCCCAGTGCCACTATATCATACCTGCACCGGCCGCAAGTATTGACACAAAATGAGCAGACGAACTATACGTACATATTTATTAACATTTTAATATTGTGTAGTTATTAATATCGTATAACCGAAGGTACTTTAAACCTTACAGATTGTTGTAGGGGAAGGGAGTTTGTTGCGTCACTTCTTCTTCCCAGAAAAACACATAAGTAGTGGTGTAGGGCGGGCGATTTGGGGGCTGTCTTTTTTAAATTTGACGTTCGTTTTGTAATTTGAATAAATGACTTTTGAATTTTGAATTTTGTAAGTAAGTACTTAAGTATTTACCTTGTCGGCTGAGGTATTTGACTCTCGAATTTAACTTGTTGGCAACTATCACATCACCTAACAGCGTATGTTTGCCAGCTAAACAAAAAACGTATTTATAAGTAATAGATTGTTAATAGTTGCATACTGGACTTTTAAATTAAGAAATAGTATCAAGACTATCCTTAATATAGTAATAGCCTTTTGCTACTTTTTTGGTAAATCCCATGTTAAGGCAGTATGGCAGAATTTGGGACTATCTATAAATATAATTGGAAGAAGATATTGATTTCTTGTCAAATTGTGGCAATATTTGCACCGTAGCAATATTAAAGTTGTCAACATTTGCAAACACATACGAATATAATTTTGTGTGAATACTGTTTTTGTTTTTTAATATGTGATACAACTAAAAATTTAATGCTTTTCAAAATTTAATTGCGGTAACGGACAGCAGTAACGGCGTCGTTCTGTCCTGCCCATCATACACAACCTTTTAGGTCTTGACTTGACAAGGTTTGGATAAGACAAGAGTAAGAAACGCATCTGCTACTACTAACTATTAAGATTGTTGGTGATTTGAAAATTATGTCAGAAAGTATTTTGCTTAAAGTAGAGTAATAATGTATGCGCTTACCTTGCCGAGAGCGACTCCGGGTTAATTCCCAATCAGGAATTAAAGTATCAATAGGGCCTCCGCAAGGGGAGCCGCTAGGAGAATATGGTGTTGTCTCGTCCCTTGAAGTTGGCTGGGCCCATTGACTACCAACGTAAGACGGCCCAGGACGGTTCAACTCTGACTGGTACCATGCAGCATTAGCATTTGATGGTCCAGCTCGAGGGAAGTTGGCATTGAGCAGTGCGACCAATGGGCCAGTACCAGAACCAGCTGGCCCGGTGGGGATATTGATAAGCTCTGGTCCAATTCGCGGGCCTCTAGCCATTGGCGGCTCGGCCACTGCTCTGCTCGGACTTGGTTGCCTGAATGGTTCGGGTTGCCTACTGGTATTGCTCCACGTTGGTTCAGGCAATGGAGCGTTAATACCAGATCGGTCCATTCGGGGTATTTTAGCAGCCGAGAGTCCTAATTGATTGTCTTCGTCGTCCCACGGACGTGGTCGCACAACACGTCGGCCAATATCCATCTGCCCAACTTGTTCAACATTATGAGGCCATGTTCTGGTCGGTACCAATGCTTGCTGTTGTTGTAGGAAGGACTTTACAGATTCCAACGCCACCTTTAACTGCATCTCAGTAATTATTTGCGGTCTACGCACGACTGGCGGGGCGCCAGAGTCTGGATTTCGTAGGGCGTCAGGTTGTTCATGTTGTATTTCTTGCGCCTCAAAGTGGCTCTGTGGTTCATCGCGGGAAGAGCTGCCACCTGAGTAAAAAAAATGGAGCACATAAAATGTGGTAAAAACGAACTGGTATATGGTATTTTTTTTCTGGTATATTGGCTGTTAGCTAGCTAGCTTTCTCCATCTACTTTTTATCGTGTTGGCTGCTGGTTGATGAACCAAACAAGCCGTAGTGTCAGTTTAGCCCTAGTTTGTAGTGTTTTTAGTGTGTAGTCGACAAGGAACCCTTATAGTTTCGTCATGTCCGACTGTCTATCTGTCCGTAGCATAGTTCTGAGGTTCTTGGTATTAGAAAGCTGAAATTTGGTATGATGTACATCTATTGATAATGCTAATGAAGTGGTAGAATAAATTATGAACATTTTTTTAGGATACCTCCCATACAAGTAAAGTGAGGATGAATATTTTTTTATGACTTAGGAATCCGGTTTCGAAATATAATTATGAAGCTTTACAGTGCAAATTTTTGTTAGGTTCGTGTATTCGGGTTCCGTAGTCCGACAAGGAACCCTTATAATTTCGCCATGTCCGTCTGTCTGTCTGTCCGCGGCATATTTCGGAGGTTTTTGATACTAGAACACTGAAATTTGGTATGGATATGTATATTGATCACGCCGAAAAAGTAGTAAGATAAAATTTAGAAAAATATTTTTTTGGGGTAGCTCCCAAACTCGTAAAATGGGGATGAATATGTTTTTCCCCTTCGTGTGGGATATCGTTAGAAAGGTCTTTCAAAAATATTATGGGTGTGTCAAGACCATTTTTTGGTTAAGTGAGCCATTTGCATAATATCTAGCTTTTAAGTGCAAATTTTTGTTCGATACGAGCATCCCCCCTCTCTTTTGAATGGCTGTACCTAGAGTTGTGAAAAAAAACACAGACGTAGCACATGTAATGAACTTACAAGGGAAACTATCACGGCTAAGTACCTAGGCTTAACCGGTTACAGAGTTATAGTCGACTAACTAACTCCTACTACGGAACCCTACAGCGCGTGGCCCGACACGCACTTGGCCGGTTTTTGTTTTTGTCGTGTGTATTTTCGTGTACTATTAATAAATTTAAGGCTACACAAGTCGCATTGATTCATATTTGTCGCTTTATAAGCCAGCACTGAGCAAATGTGCAGATAAAAAAAATGAATTATAATTATCGTATCGCATAGCTTTGTGTCTTTATAGAGTCGCTGAAGCTGCTGATGCTAATAAGATCCAATTTAAATTGCAATTGTAGATGAAACTTTTATATTGATGGAAACTATGCAGCGTAGTTCCGCACGTTGTGCTTTGGAAAAAGACATAGTACACGATGTTGCCTTCGCTTGAATTTGCACCTTCCTCTCGCTCTGAAGATAATTTCGCCAAAATATAATCTGAATTAATAAAATTAAACAAACAAAAAATAATTAACTTCCAAACAGTATTTTTGACAGATAACTTTAATTGTCGCTAGCTCACGAATAAAAATACTGGAAAGTCGCAAATAAATAAAAAACAAATCTATATAAAGTAAGAAGCTGACTGATCGACCAACGCACAGCTGAAGCCGCTAAAAGCGTGAAATTTTGTACAAATATTCCTTAATTGACGTAAGTGTGCACTTAGAAGGATTTTTTAGAAAGGAATGTTAAAGTTCAAAATAATTTTAAATTTAGTATAATTATATACAATTGCAGAATTGGTATTAAAGATTTTTTTAATTTAACGGTGTTGAAAAATTACGACCCTATAGATAGAAGAAAGGAAATACTATTTTGTTATTAAAGTTATGTATATTCAGCAAATCAAATTATTATTTAAAACGAAACAGCCAAAAAACGTGCAATCCACGCGAGAGAAGCCACACAGATTTTTTAATCATCATCTAAAAATCCTTAGACTTTTGATGTACCTAAATAGCATAATCAATTACGTGTGTTTGTCATATTGTCTTTTTTACGGATGGGAAATCATCAAATGACCCCTTGAGCCATGGGTGAGGCGGAAGGGTGTGTCAGTTTCTTACTGACTAAAATCCATCCATATTCCTACCTCAGCTCTTTAAGTTCCGAGGGCGCGGTAACTCTTTCGAACATCCCGCAGCCCTGGCATATTATATCTCTCCGCATAATTATGCATTTAATGTTAATTTAATGTTATTAAAACAAGATATCAATACGAAAAGTTGTATCAAAAATAAGATCGTAGAAATTTCTCGCCGTGCACGCCAAATATCAACGCGGCCAGCACCGCTCGACCTCGCATTACATTGTTATCAGACATAAGTCGTTGCCCTTCACACTTTCAGGAATAGATAAGGCTTTTTGAAAAAAAAAAACTTTATGTTTCTTTTTTTTTTAGACATATAGTCTCTATAAGATGATAATGGCAAGATAAATAATAATTGGACGATGATTAAAAACTCTGTATGCAGATGTCAAACTCTTACTGATATTAGGTAATGTAACTTCTTTATCTATAGATACATATAAAATGCTTTGTTCTGAATGACTGACGGATCAACGCACAGCCTAAACCGCTGATCGTAGAGACCTGAAACTTGGCGGGTGTGTTCTTTGTAGAAAGAGAGGATTTTCCGACATTTTATCCCTAAGGAGGTAAAAAGTGGGGCTAAGTTTGTATGAAACTCTGGTATTTTTTATTTGAATTCCTATAGCCCACGCAGGCGAAGCTACTTAATGAGCGGAAAGCTAGTATTACAATAAGATAGCACTAGTTAGAGCATGCTTAACATTAGTTAAGCACAGTCCTTGATCACAATATTCAAAAAATTAAATAATTCGTCGACTTGTAACTGAAAATATATTGACATTTTAGTAAACTCTTTCTGCCCCATAAACCGACCCTACTTATTGTTTTCTTGACAATATACTCATATGTTATTTCTAAGAAGAGTATTAATTCATTAGAGTTGATTTTAGGTATGTCCTTAATGGCTTTGATGGAATTTCTAAACAAAGGCAACAAAAGACAAAGAGTTTGATTGACGCGGATGGGGTGAACGCACTAATTTAATCGTAACGTTAACGATAGTGAATGTTGCGAATCGTAAAGATCTCCTAAATCAAAATTATTAAAAAATGCATAAATACAATTCGCGGCATCTAAACATACAAATAAAGTCTTTGATATATTCTAGCTGATGCCCGCGACTTCGCCCGCGTGGTTGTCGGCTATCTCGACCGAAAGTAATCATGAAATTTTGACCCCGTTCCCTCCCAGACGGCGTATTTTTTTCGACACCTCCAAAAATATCATTATATTTTAGCCAATATATATATTTATTTAAAAGCTGGTGCATCCTCTCTGGTATCGCATATATATTTTATTAACATCGGTTCAGCCGTTTTCGAAGTACCTATATTAAAAATAATGGTTTATCTATTTGCGCATACGCCACGTACTTAGATGATTAACGTTTATTGAAAAAAAGTGGTGTGTTGGTCTAACTCGAACCCGTAATTTAAACTGATAAGATAATAAGATCGAGACACTGAAAAAAGCGAAAAATATAAAAAAACTTTTTACAAGAAAAAATAAAACCGACTTTAATTTTATTTAAACGTTTGTCGACCAAAACATCGCTTGCATGGCTGTTAATATTTTGCCACTTTTTGTTCTTTTGTTTTGATGGACTAGCTTTTAAATAAAATATATTTCTATCTTTTCAGTGTTTTTGGAAGTCAGTTATTTTTTGTAAAAAGTTTTTTTCATCTAATATGTAGAGATAAAATTATTCATGAGGAACGAGTATATACACTTTAAAATTACTAACGTAACGAATACTTTTCCGAAAGTGATTTGTTACCCATTGAAAGTTTTTATAAGGTAACTTAAGGTGGGTAAGAGTAACAATAGTATAAGAGAGTTCAAAATAGTTTTGTTATAGTAATGTACGGGTAAGTCTTCCCCTGTCAGGGATGCGGTAATGTTCTAAAGAGCCACCGAACTCAAAGGGCAATTGAAAGAACACGGATGAATTGTAGTCAGATATCTGACACTACCCTTCCGTTGTGACTAGAGAGGGAAGAGTTATTTGATGATTAACCATCCGTAAAAAAAGGGTAACTCCAGCAATAGCTGATTCGTTACTATAAGAGTTTTTTTTGCATTTATTTATTTAAGAAGTAGTTATGCGTGAGTACCCAGAGCAGTACGTGAGTAAGAGCCGTTTGTACTTTTCGAATTTGCCGGATCAGAATAAATCAGCGAAAATGTGGCTTTGAAAGTTGGCTTTGGATCTTATCAGTTTTAATGCGATGTTTTTACTATTCTGTACCGTAATTGATAGTCAACTGTAAAAATACCGAACTATCAAAAAGTAGTTTATTGTAAAACAAGATATTTCTGCTTGGAATCAAACCTACTACTATGTGTCAAGGACTCGCCAACCAGGACAGTTACCAATTAATTCTGCTATATTTGAATACGCTAAGAGTCACATTGTTATACGGCTTCCATTTGAGAGATGAACTTTTTAAAGAGCTTTTTTCATCTTAAAAATGTTTTAAATTCATTCAGTCAATCATCAACTTGATTTAAAATTGGTGATGCGCAGAAAGTAGCCCGTAAAATATTTAGTCCTTATTGCTAAAAACTACTGCTAACTATACTGAAATCTGCTGTTCGTCATTCTCGTCTCCAATCTCCATCCGCCCAACCTGTATAAGAGGCAAGTAATCTAAACCTTCTACATAAAATATTAGTAAAAAGTCTTGCTTCTTCAGTTACAAAACTATAAAATATTAGTTAAAACTGAATTTCAAAAAAGATCATCGAAAGACCATCGAGGCTAAAAAGTTAAACTAAAGAAGCAAACTTTTAAATATTTAAGATCGCCGGCCCGGGAACCCTGAAATTAGAAAATAAATATATTAGCTATATATATTACCTTGGTTAGTTGGGTCAGACATTTTTCGCAGTTCGAATCTTCTTCTGGAATTCTCGAAACAAAAGCAGAGAGTTTAAATCTGGAATAGCACTTTTCGTTGGATCCGCACTGCTGTTAGCAAAGAACCGTTCAGTGTGCAGGGTCGAAGGGAACTGAATAGCTCGCAGGAGGCTCATAGCCGGGTAAATTGTTAGCGCATGCGCTATACTCATCTGTCTAGCTAGGGGCGTATCACCACCCACTCTGTCAGTGTGTGGGTGAAGACTTATAATGTATAGCGCATAGTTATTTAGGTACCTGTTTTATATAATATAGATTATAAATTCAATCCATATCGCCATTATGGACGTATGGCCACGCCATTTTCCAAAAACTTATTTGATGGTAAAATCCGACATTTTCTTCTGACGTTTGAGTTCCATATTCCTAACCATGACGCTGGCAAGATTTCAAACAACTTGACAAAAGACAGTAGACAGAATTGACGTGGTACAAATCATCATTGTCAGCCCGTGCCAGTCCACTGCTGGACATAGACCTATCCCATGGCACGCATGAGCGCGATCTTCAGCTCTCCTCTTTCAATCCCTGCCCACTGCCTTACGAATATCATCACCCCAGAGCGAGCTACAGGGCGCCCTGCCCTAAAAACAAAGTTAATAACAGTGAAGAATTTGTCAAAAAACAAATTGTGTGAGCTGACTTACTTATATCTTGCAATAACAGGGACTGTAAAAAAAGCTAGTTAGAATCAGCTATCTTATTTGCTAAAGATTACATAATGTTTGTTCTTATTTTGAATGTGAACTTATATGTTAACACAATTAATTAATATTTACAGTCATATAATATACCATTACGTAAAATATTCCTGTGTTATTTTAATAATGAAAATATTTTTTTAGATCGCTATAGTAGGGGAAAATTCCAGCGATTACGAGTAGAATTAGCTTCAGTTTCGTGAGTTCGTCTTCGTTAAATACGACTAGCAGATGTCAAAGGGCACTTGTTTTGAGTTTTCAAATTCAATTTCAAACGACTGTCTATTTTGTTTTACTAACTTTTCAAACTCCACGATTTTTGCGAACTCTGTTCAAAATTTGCTAAAACGACTGAAAAGCTTTATATTTTGTCATTTTTGTTTTTTACAGTGTCTAAAATGGTGAATCACGTTTCAATGAAATCTTCACTCTTACACTTAATGTGTTGTGTTTGTTTAAAGACCCGCCTTACACGTAAAAATGGAAGATCCAATTCCGGCAAACTGTAAATGTCAAATTGAATACGCTTTTACACATGAAAAATCTAACTAGGTAGATTTCCTATATTACCTAAATACCTACACTACCTTAATTAATTATGGTTTAACGAAACTAGAAAACTAATGAAGTAGGCTAACTTTATAGAAAAGTTATTTTTTTTTGTAATTACACACATACAAGGAACATAGGTACTTAGCTCTAATGTAAATCTTTTTTTTATGAAAAACTTGTTTTATAAATTTACGTATGCAAGTAACTAGACCCTAAGCCACGCGTGGTCGAGCACGCAATCGGCCGGGTTATTTGTCATTCATATGTTTATAGCGAGATATTTCAATTTTGGAGTGTACCCTGTGTGCATCGTCCGTTTGAGCTGCAAGTACAAATATTTGTTAGCCCACCGGTATTTGCTAGGAGTATGGACTTTCATTTGTGAGTACTTTGTAACGTACTTACATGCAGACCGTTTGATGATGACCGTAAATATGTGCAGCGTATATACATACGTACTTAGCGAATTTAAAGCAATTATGTTATGTTACGTAGAGGCAAGCTACGCTTGCCACGGTCAATCCGTTCGCATGACAAGTAATTTTCTACTGATATGAAAGAATATGTTGTAGATAATCACTTCATTATTATCTCCTTCATTATATCAGCCAAGAGACATGCACCGCTAAACACTGAAATCTGATGATTCTGTGTACTTCTAAAATAACTTACTTTTATGAAACTGCTTGTTAAAATCAAATCTTTAGTATCAATTTGGCCGGTGTCTCTTATTACAAAAAAATAACTGCCAAATTGCCCTAAATGCAATTTATGGAATTCATTCATTATGTGATACATTTTAGTTTAAAATTAAAATAAAAAATCAACCAACTGCAATATTAAGTTTGTGATGGCAAAAAAGTGTGATACAAATACTTAATATTTATATTTATTCATTTACTTTTACTGCAAAACTTTGTATTGCTTCTTGGCAAATAGAATGAAATAGGTCAACGGAAACTACCCTATAAGTTTAGGTTTACTTTGCAATTTACAAGTATGTGAACGAACATATTTTGTTGCTAAGTAAATTATTTTTCAATATTCGTGTCTATATAATTTGTGCACGTAGCAACTTCAGATGAACTATGTATCTCGTTTATGACATAAGCTACCGTTTGTAGCGAGTCGAATAAATACTTGTGACGTCAATAAAAGTTCGTCAAAGCGCGTTCAATATATTTGTAACTCAGGTTCGAAATATTAATCCGTTTGCTGTCATGTGCTGTGCACCGCAGGCGGGGAGTGACCGCTAGGGGCTTAAATAGAGTATAACTGACAAAGTGATTTCTGAGTATGTCACGATTCACGGTTTTGATTGGAAAATGGATGAGGCATATAGAGGGTCTTTCTCAAAACAAGTGTAATTTCACTTGCCATAAACATATTGCCGTTTTGAGGGGCATATAATATATGGGTCTTTTCTCTGGTATTATAATATTTTTAAAGTGTTTCTTCTGCAGATGCCAGGTATTTATTATAGGTTTGGCTTAGTATTTCTTTTCATATTAAATGAAATGTAACGATAATCTCATAAACCTGCAACGATTTGATCGAGTATCGAAGTTTTTGCTCGAGTTAGTAAGCAAAGTTCTTATAAAAGTTTGCATTACAGTATGTGTAAAAATGCTGTATAGTCTAAAGATAATATTTACCGTGCAGTTAAATATTTAAACGCACTCATTTTATTAAATAAATTACTTTTAGTTTTTGTCGAGAGATTTCCTAATTAACCTGACGCAAATCAAAATTCATTACAAAATATACAATTTTAGTTGCCCTTACCCCGCACCCCTCTATAAGATCGCAGTCAGTGTGTTTCAACAATGTTGTGAGATATAAGTGTCAAAAGTTTCTGTGTGTGAATTTATCGAAATCAAACGTATAATATCAATTGTAAGAACTAAAAACAAAAAGTCTGTTTATTCTGGTCATATTTCCTTCTAATTAAAGGGTATAATATTTTTGTTCTATTTCAATGTGTGTTGATAATATAAGCTGAAATCTGTAAGTTTATTTAAATTTATATTTTTACTCCAAAACCTTAATAACCTGGTTATAATTGTCAAAATTAACTCACGAAGAAAAGCTTAAAAAGAAGAGGCTGGATCGTGGTAAACATTTGAGTTTTCATGAACCGATACAACCTTTATGTGGTAAAATCTTATCGTATGTGTGTAAAATCTTGTATTTTGAGAAGACCCATGGAGTCTTTGTTAAAACTTTGCCTGAGTTCAATGAGAAGAAGATTTAGGTACTCCAAATCTCGACTTCTATCTCAATGACTTGAAAGAAATAAACACGAACCTTCCTAATGTTACTTATAGACTACCGTGGAAGGGAAATGTTTTTCTCTAGGAAAGTTTTCGAACTAGAATGTTAAATATATCATTAATATATAGAAACAACTGAAATGTTTGTTCAATATAATTATATTATGTATCCTTGTAGAAACCCTGCTTAAAGAAAAATCTTAGGATATTTAATAAAGTCTTCGATGTCGGGTAGAATATTTGTTTTTTGGCAGCCAAAATAAGTTTGTGGGTATTTTTTCAAATCTTGAAAAAATAATTAATTGTCTTAGTAACATCATATTATACCTTAATATCATATTAGTATAATTAGCGACCCCTATGCACTGAACCTTACCTGTGCAGTTTGGACACCGGACGGTATAATAATCAACTGCAACTAATTGGGATGCGTCTAGGGTTGCCACCCTCACAGCTAGCACGTCAGCTTTGAATGCTTGTGACAGACAGCCGATAATGGCGGCCCCCTGCCTCCTTTGTAGTTTGGCTTCGTACATTTTATGATTTTAATTGTAAAGTCGAACAATGTTGCGAAAGAAATTATAAAAATAATTGATGTTGACGTCTATACAAATTTAAATCAGCTTATATTATTTATTAATACTTGGTCATGATAAAAATAAGTTAAGCAGTTAACCTAACGGAATATTATGATGTCTAATCTTCTATATATTTATATAAATATAAAAATGAATCCCTATTTCCCTTGGTCATGGCATCACGCGTAAACGGCGCGACCGATTTGCATGAAATTTGGTACAGAGATAGAGGGGACCCTGGAGAAGGTTTTAGACTTCTTGTTATCCGGGCGCGTTCCCCGGGGACGCGGGTGGAACCGCGAGAAACAGCTAGTATTTAATGAAAAAGAATATGTTTGCAACGCTAACTCGAAAAGTGAAAATACAAAAGTGCCACAAAAGTTTCTGACACAACTCCACAAACACAGTTTTCTGTATAATACGGGAAAAGTTAGTTGTTTTTGCCTAGTCTATAATAGCCATCTTTACTTAAACATGTTTCGCATTGTGCGAAAGAGATAGATATTAAAAAAATATGACTAGGTACAAAATGATTGATTTACAAATTGATGACTAGTTTCAAAGGTAAGTCTTCATATTAAAAAGTGCTACTTTTTAACGTAATGTTATGGATATATCTCTATTGTATATATCGCGATAGGTATGTGGTCAATGTATCTAAGTTTTAAATTTTCGGAGAGCGTAGAATAATTAAACGTAGGTCTTTGAATTTCACCATGTCTTCGCCTCTTCGCCTGCAATAAACAATAAGCTACGTTTTTACAAACCTTTTTTTCATTTACCACAGACTTTCCTCCGAAGGGAAACCTTGTAAAATTGAAAAAATATTGTTGATTTTAAATTTGTTTCAATACATAAGTACTCTTAAAAATTGTTTCAAAGAAGCTTGGAATGTTTACGCACTTATTTGCAAAATGCATTTTTTTTGTAAATTGCTTGATTTTGTTATTAGGTTCATAAATTATTCTATCATAATTTAAGATTTTTCACTTTGTTTTCTAATTATCACACACTCTCTATTTTCTACTTCTATCTTCTATTTTTAATAGTTTTAACTTAAACTACTTTTAATCATTTTAATATTTGTTTTAAACAAATTTTATTAGTTGAAAATCTTTTGCGATGTTGCTTGCTAGTACAGTGTAGTTGTCAAATGAAAAATCTTTTCATCTTTTTCTATTAAAACGAACTTTATAAACTACATACCTACATATACATAATATCTGCATCAATAGGGGTTTAGTACTTGTGAACTAACATCAATGGTGATTTTAATTAAGACTTTAATTTTGATATGATACCTACGAGACAGACATCGCCCACCCATGTTAGGGTTGGGTAGGGTGGTTTTGGTGGGTCAGATAACCTTAAAATAAAACTACTCTGCATAGCCAGTGGCCACCCCTCAGGTGTCGAATGTGTGGGTTAATGAAATGAGTACAGGATTAATAATATGGATGTAGGTGGCATTCTTCGTGTCTATGCATTGGTTTATGGCCATCGACTACTATAATAAGTGGTACAGATTATCAATAGAATATGTAAGAATATTATTTAGAAATAGTTTTATTTGGTCATTACCTATATTTCTTGAAATCTTATATGGATTTGACGTTATCGAGATTGTGCAGATGATCAAGTAAAAAAGAGACATTGTCTATTGTCTGCTGTTAAAAGTTTAGTAATAAAGATTCTAATGAAGATCCTTTTAAAGTTTATTATATCAAACGAGTTTACCTGCAAAATGGAATAGAGAGCTTACAAAAAAATAAATGTTTATACAAGATAAAATTCAACTGTTGTCATTATATAGGTAGTCATCAGTTGCATATATGCTTCGTAATTGCATCAAGCACTCGCGCAGGGTTTCGTACTCCCGATGGCTATCATAAGATTAATCAAGGGATTATCCAGCTCTGCCCTGCTGACGTAACAAGAACAGAGGGCTACGCTTTTCGACCCTAGTGCACTGATCAAATATATCACAAACATAGACCGACTGATGCAATTAGTGCCGTCGACGCATGCACTAATGCAAGTAACATTTATCCGTAACTAGACTAGACAGTTATTGAGGATTTGGGGATCGAATGCAGAAAGCTATTTGCCTGTACAGGTAGGTACATGAGTGAATAGAATGAAACTCTAATGATGATATTGGTGGCAAATAACAATGATGTGATAATTTGCACGGAACTACTCATGCCATCATTGATACTATAGCTTATTGTAGCTTACAGAAAAACATCTAAGTATCTATTGTTTCTATCTATACTTCTGTATTCGGGTATTAGCAACTTAAGAAACAGAATTCACTTGTTTTAATTTTTTTATTATTATCATTATTTAAAAATGTACCTCAAAAATGAATAACCTATAACTTATTGCGAGATTCATTTGTAATAACTATTTTCTTTTTGATACAATTTAGCATACGATATAAAAGTTAGATTCCTAAAAAATATTGCTTGTCCTATCCTTCCGGTTCCACTCACATCCTGAGGTAACTACTTCACGAACCCCGTTAAAAGTCCTGTGTCCTTCCGACGGGTTCAATACAGGGCCGTAACAAACAAACTCACTATGGCTTTTATAATATTAGTAAAGATTTTCAAACATTACAATGTCTATTCAATACAGAGCTGTAACAAACAAACTCTTTATGACTTTTATAATGTTGGTAAAGATTTTCAAAAATTACAATGTCTAAAAAACCAAAGAATTACACTATTTCTAGTACCTAGCAATACGTAAAAGCTTTCCCACGAGCTGTTTTTCTAATAATACTTTGCTCGACGTACACAAAGCAAGCTATGTAAGAGATATCACAAACAATTCGCCCTTCATTATAGGATTCTAGGAATTGCAATGAAAATATTTTCTGCAATATTCTTTACTCGCCCGTTTTATTTGCGCTGTAATTATTTCTTGGAAAATAAGAAATACTCGTATTAAGTTGTCTCAAGCGTGTGCCGGGGCAGGTGCTGATGTGATGATTAGCGTTACCATAGATACCATGAGTAGCATATTATCTCGTCTTATGATGAATGTACAATAATTATACTTATTTTTGGAAAATGTAGGTACATTTTTAGGGTTCCGTAGTCAACAAGGAACACTTATAGTTTTGCGATGTCCGTCTTTATGTCTGTCTGTCCGCGTCGTAGCTTACAGATTATTAGTAGGTACTAGAAAGCTGAAATTTTGTATGGATATATAATGTTGCTAAGCATATTGATTGCGCCGACTAAGTGGTAAAATAAAATTTTGAAAAATACTTGTTTAAGTGAAGTCCCATAAACGTAAAGTGCGAATAAATACTTTTTGTTCGCGTATCCCTTCGTGTGGGGTATCGTTAGCTAGGACTTTCAAAAATATAATAGGTGCGTGAAGATCATTTTTCGGTTAAGAGATCTATTTGCGAAATATGTAGCTTTGAAGTGCAATTTTTTTCGATACGAGCGACCCTCCCTCTAACTTTTGAATGGATGGTTATTTTTAATGAATGATATGTGAAAAGAATCACAGGTGACGAGTTTCAACGGTTAAGTAGGCTACTAACGTCAACGAACTAAAACGTATTACAGCTTTATTGCGCGTGGCCCAATACGCAGTTGACATCTTTTAAATCCATGGAAAGAATTGAAAATGCACGTTTTGCGAGATCATATTTTTATTTTAATGTCGTCGTCTCTATACGAACGCCTTTTAAAAGGTCGTTTTGTTTCGGTGGCATTATTCGCCCACCGCGTGGTAAACGGATTAAGTTTGGACGTAATATCACGACAGCCGCATGGAAAGGGTTAAGTCGAGCTTTTAGCACTTCTTCGGGATTCGTTTGCAATTATTTATTACACAATCTGTGTTTCTAATTCTAACTTGCTAAGTATAATATTATAAATGCAAATATGAGGTTGTTTCGCTTTCACGGCGAAACTGCTAAATCTATTTGAATGATTATTTGATATGGAGTTAGGTAGATGGGACACTAAAAACTAAAAAGCGATGCGTAAAGAACGATCTTAGAAGGCGGCTAAAACAGCGGAAAATAACTACTGAATAATAAAGCTTTCAACATTTCTAAGACTAGCGTAGTCATATCCAAATTATAAACATTAACATCCCTCAGTAAATCCGTTTCATCGGAATTTCAATATTATTTATTGCATCAATATCCAACAAGATACAACAATCTTATTGAACATAAAGCGCTACGCTTTCGTAGCCCGGCGGAGCGTAGGCGACTACGACCAGGCGATTGTATTGTTTGCAAGACTTTCTAAAGTAGTATTGTGCAACAAGTTTGAACAAATATTTCATATAGGTATTATTTCAGACTTAAACCGAAGACTCAAGGCTCGAAGCTGTAAAATAAAGTAAGAAAATATAAGTTAAGTTTATACTACAACAGAAATTGCGACACAAATCTCAGAATAATTTTCTTATACAGTTCACACTTCAAGAGTTTTCGGTGATGCGTTATCGCGACACTTTTCTAGTGTCACAATAAATTCCTAAACTTATTTACACACTGAGTGTACGGTATAATTATGGTGTCTTATTGTAAACCTAGCTCAAAGCTGTTGTTGTCCCGATCTGAGTATCCGTGATGAGTCTACGATTAAATGAGTCATTCGGTGCTCTATTTAAAAGCATTTGAGACTTACGAAAAACATTAATTAATGAAATAATCGTGAGAGTTACAGTAAGCATATCTATTATTACCTATGTAACTAATACTAATTAATTTAACTGTTGAAAGGTTTCTAAAGCGTTGGCTTCTGTCAATAAAAATACATATTTCATCATTATAACATTTTATATAGGTACTTATTATAAGTAGACGCAACGACTCCCTTTAGGGCTGAACAAAGGTGGCAATACCGCGCTATGCTAGGCAACCTCTATTGTGTGTGTAAGCCGATTACGTACTTCTGGTGCTTTCATGCTGCTCTTCTTGATCGGATGGCAATTTTAATGATTTCGAACCTTGGAATAACATGCGAGTTACTTGAACGAGAAATGATTTCAAGGTGACCAAAAGGTTGTCTACAAGGTTGTTTTACCTAAATTGGCCTTTTTTGTTTTCCTATGGAATGGGTGGCCACCCATCAGCGGAATGCCCGCGGTAAGTGTAATTATCTTCGGTGGTAAGAACGATTGGGCCCCGTGTAGCTGAAACTAAAAGAGCATTTTAGGGGAACACAAATAAAACTGCATCATTCTTTTTGTTATTGGCATTAAAAATAAGTTAAAAGTATTTTTTAGTATTATCGGAGATGGTGTGGGTTACTGTTCGAGCTAGGTACTCGAATAAAACACTCGTGTGACCGATAAAAAGTATATTCCACGAAAACAGGTAATGTAAAAGTAAAAGGGTAAACAAAACACAAAACACTAGGACTAAAACAAGAGTACGAGAGATAGAGTACGACGCGATGCGTGAATATAAGAGCGCGCGCGGCGGAACGAGAGAATATAACAAATCAATGTGCTTCTTGTACGCGGCTCCTGCGTCGACTGGCGGGCGGCCGGCGCGCCGAAGGCGCGCGGGCATCAGATGCGCGCGCAGGTAACGCCGATGGCGCGCGGGCGTCTGTTGCGCGCGCAGGTTGCGCTGGCGTTTGCTTCTCTCTCTCGTACGCGTCTAGCGTGTAGGTATAAAAACGAGAGGGAATACAAGGACGGCGGCGTCCGGAAGTACGTGGGCAAATTCGTATTGCGACAGACTCCCCCTCTAGTCTAGGAGAACGCCCTCGTTCCTGGACTAGCTCAAGGCCCAGGTGCTTCGGACGTCCGCGACGTCGTTTGGGTCTAACAGGATTGGGTGGTAGGTCGGTACCCGTACCACCGTCCACGAAAGGCTTCAAATCCTGTGCCCGAAGTGGCTTCAAGTTGCTGGGTTCATGCGTGTCTAGCAGGGCGTTGACCTTTTCCGGGTCTGAAGAGAAGCCCTGTTGGGGAATAATGCGCCCCATGCATTCGACACTCCCCCTAGCAACAACGCCATATCCTTCCTTCCTGGCAGGGGTCAATCGATACGGAGGTACAGACATAGGAGGTTTCTCACCCGTTAGAATACGGTGCTCAGCAGAAAGGGTAGGCTCTCCCCCTAGCTGGAAAATGCCCGCATTCTCAACTGAGGTCTGCGCCAGCAGGTCCCAGTCAGGTGGATTTAAAACTGTACCTTCGTCATCCCTGTATGGATCAGCAGAGGAACCAGTAAGCTCTGGTGATGAGGAAGGTTCAAACCGCATTGGGTACTGACGACTGCGAGTACCAGAAAAGTACCAAGGTTTAAGAGGGAAATCCATGACTATTTCAGCTGCGAACACAAAATCCATTCCTAGCAGCGTTTCGTTGTCACGTGATTCAGGGAGGATAAGAAAAGGAGTCCTGATGACCTTCTCCTCTAAATGCACGTCAAGAGTAGTCATGAACACATCTACGTCGCGGGCGTGTCCATCGGCAAGCTTGATACGCCTTCGAGCCGGTTGAAGTGGATGCCCCTTTCGACGTAGGAGGGTGTGTAGCGTGTGGCCCGCAATACAATGTTTTGCCCCGGTGTCGACTAACGCGGTCCCCGACGCGCCTAAAATTTTAATATCGAAAATAGGTCGCAAAACTTTCCCAAGTTTACTGTCGGAGCTCTCACCGGTGCACGCGCTCTTAACACAACATGTGTCACTACACACCTTATAATTACTACAAACATTCGCAGAAATATTATCAAAATAAGATAAATCATTTTGTGTAAAATTACAAAAATGGCGGTTACGCCCTTTTATGTTGCGGGAATTATTATTTAAAACGTTACCATGCTGCGGAGAATTACAAAAATGGCTCATATGCCCTTTCGCATTACGGACGTCATCGCAACAATAATTATTATTTTTGACAAAGTTACATAAATGGTGCTTACACCCTTTTTCATTATAAGCGTTATCAAAACGAAAATTACAAAATTGGTCGTTATAGTAACCGACCGCGCTGCTGGTCTTGTGATCGTCCGACAACTCGTCGCTTGGAAAACAATTTTGTTCATGACAGTTACTAACAGAAGTATCAATATGTTCAATATCACTTCTCGGACTATCACACGGCCAGTTATTATTATTCTGAATACAACAAACATTGGAATAAACATTTTTATAGTTAGGAGAAAGTAAAGTTTCAGAATGCAAATCATTACAACTAATATTATTATTTAAACACTTCTCTACTCGCTTAGAAAAGATTTCGGAACCCGGAATATTACGATCACGATAATGGCACTTCTGCATTTGTGTGTACTTTGGTCCCGAAATACGTCGAGTATTAACACTATAAAAACTTTGTTCGTTGTTACACTTTTTACATGTATCGCGAGTAACATTTTTAGATCCGCACTTGTAACACGAAACCGAACTACTAGAATGATCAGCTGACTCACCTTTGTCCGACAACTTACGGCACTGTTCGCGTTCGTGTCCGTAGTGTTTGCAATACACGCAAAACGCTCGTGGCTGTTTTGATGACGCTGATGGTGCACGTTCATCACGTGCTGAAGAGGCGGGAACTCGCGCGTGCATAGCGCGCAGTGCGCGCGGCTCGTGCGGCGCGTGCGCGTGCTCGTCGTGCGGGGACGCGCGCGCGGGTAGATGGCGCGCGCGCGCCTGAGGCGGGGCTCCGCCGCGTCGCGTGACGGCTGCTCCGTGCGGTTCCGCGCTCGCAGCGGGCGCGGTATTAAATGTTGGCGCGCTGTGCATTGCGGACTGAGTGGGTGATTCGGTTGCATTGCGTTTCGTTTGCGACGCAATGGATGCGGCGGATTGCGATTCTCGCTTTGTTGACTCGGCAATAGTATCTTCGATAATTCTTGATTTTTGTAGCAACTCGGAAAAATTACTAACGTCTTCGCGTCGTAATCGTTTACGTATTTTCCTATTTAACAAGCCGTAAACGATATCGAGTTGTACTTTCGTAGAGAGGTCGTCAGCTGGCAGGCGTGATAAAAGGGCTCGACTCTTCGCCACGAAGATGTCCGTTCGAACGACTTCCGCCTGTTCGACCTTGAACAATTCTCTATAAATTTTGTACTCTGGGCGGCGATCTCCGTAAGCATCGCGCAGGTATTGTAAAACATCTTTCCACGATGTGACTTCCGCGCGGATACTCTGCCACCAAGTTGCTGCTTCGCATGTAAGTAACATAGACATGCCTTTGATAGCAACATCGTCACTAATGTTTGTGCACTCCTTAAACGCTTCAATGGCATCGATGAATGTTTCGACGTTTTCCTTCGCCGCTCCGGAGAATCTGGACGAGCATCGCGAGAAGTTGCCTGTCTTCTCTGCCGCACTCGACGTTGGCGCCGGTGACTGAGCGGTCAGAGGGGACGGGGTCGTCAACAGGCGCTCTAGCATGCGCTCACAGACCTCTGCATTCGATTGCTGGATCGTTGACAACAGAGCGGTGAAGTTGTCGCGAGACAGCGTAATGCTGTCGTTGTGTTCATCGTCGTGAGAACCATCGAGGGATTGCCTTTTTCGTGTTTTCGGCATTGTTACACGGTTACTAAAAGTTTACTGTAACACACACACACACACGATTTCACTGAGTTTACGAGTAGGTATATAAGTTTTCTCACACATTCGGCCTACAGTTGGGACGCCATATATCGGAGATGGTGTGGGTTACTGTTCGAGCTAGGTACTCGAATAAAACACTCGTGTGACCGATAAAAAGTATATTCCACGAAAACAGGTAATGTAAAAGTAAAAGGGTAAACAAAACACAAAACACTAGGACTAAAACAAGAGTACGAGAGATAGAGTACGACGCGATGCGTGAATATAAGAGCGCGCGCGGCGGAACGAGAGAATATAACAAATCAATGTGCTTCTTGTACGCGGCTCCTGCGTCGACTGGCGGGCGGCCGGCGCGCCGAAGGCGCGCGGGCATCAGATGCGCGCGCAGGTAACGCCGATGGCGCGCGGGCGTCTGTTGCGCGCGCAGGTTGCGCTGGCGTTTGCTTCTCTCTCTCGTACGCGTCTAGCGTGTAGGTATAAAAACGAGAGGGAATACAAGGACGGCGGCGTCCGGAAGTACGTGGGCAAATTCGTATTGCGACAGTATTTAATTAAAATTAAATAATGTACCGACGTATTACCTATGTATTTTCTTTTATATGTTATTTAGTCATCCACAACATACCTGATGCATTTCAGAGGCTATCACACGTTTTAGTAGCGATCCAATTTTTTGAGGCTTCCGTGCATGAAAAAATATAAGTAATTGTTAATTATGATATTGTCAATTATAATAATTACAATAGTCACAATTAACTCATAGACTAAAGCCAATTTGACAACTCTGTTTCTCGTATTATCGAACACTTTGATTTCAACATAATATAATAAACCGCAAAATTACTTTTCCTCTGTAGTACCTAATCATCTTATATGACACAAAAGAAAAACTACCCTTCATATCGCTCCCTCGCTTTCCTTTGAAGTAAGAAGCTTATTGTTTTCACAAGCTCACTTAAGTATCAATATAATACAAAATAGTAAAACGCAACAATATGCACACAGGTACAGATGAGTGGGTTACTAACGTGGGTAACGTCTAGAGTCTTCAAATTCGTTCAAATCTTAATTCCTGTCTTTTTCCGAGCCAAAATGTTAAAAAAACCCTCAGGGTGTGATTCATGTATCTTTCCGCTTATCAATCTCTAGGTATATTTTCAGGAACTACTCAGGTATTCTTTTAATTGACCTGTTTGGAAGTGTTTGTTAAAAAAAAAATTGTTCTAACTACAAATTTCAAATGTAACCTTTACTGTCCCAGTACTGGGCAAAGGTCTCCCCTGTCCTTTACAACTCTCGCCTTATCTGTCCAGTCCGTCCTAAATGCATCCGAATCATCCCGCCAGCTTTTTATAGGTCTACCTTGGCGACGTTTTTATCTGAGGTACCCGCAGCGTAGCTACTGGGCCGTCTGTCTTTATGCATTCAAATACCGTGATCTGCTAAATACCGTATTTTACATAAACTTACGACAAAACTCGCACAACATAGCTCCTTTAACGCCTACCAAAACTATTATGGCAATATAACGCGTTGAGTTATAATTTATCTTGTTTTCACGACTAGGCAGATGAGAAGGGTAAATTTTTTGTTCAAATGTAAACTGGTACTATACTAATGATAGTGAGTTGATTGTAAAAATAAATAGGTTCGGCAACTTTAAAAACACCTAGGTGTTTTATTGTCACTGTTATTTCATAATTCAATATCACAAAAACCTAGTCCGTCTTGCTGTCCCCAAAGATATTCTAAATAGTAGATACTTTTACGAATTTCTTTGGTTGTCAATCGCCAGGTGGTCTTCCTAGAAATAGTGCGTGAAAGAAATCGCAGTCTAGTCAACTTTTTAATCATAGGTAAACAATAATAAAATACAGTAGTTAAAAATAAGTAAGTAAAGGTAGGTACTAAAAACATACGTAAAGGACCATTTATGTATCTAATAGGCTTTGATTTCATAAATAAATCCGATGGCTTCGATTTTTTTTCGTTTAAATTCAATCACCAGGAGTGAACAAAATTTATAATTACAGCAATTCCAATAAAGGCATATCGCAACACAGAGATAACATTTGACAGCTGGCAACATTAACTCACAATCGCTCGCGCTGCACTGTGTGTGAGCGCAGATGATTTTGAAAACAAATCATAGTGCATAATTTATGTATATATTCACTCTACGCCGATTAAAATTGTTCCTGTTGGCCTCTACAACTGTGTTTGTGAATATTCTACACATGTTTGTCACTCAAATTATTTAATCAGGTCATAGTGATGTGTGTAATTCATTTCATTTCTCAGTGAGTCATTCTAGTTTTTGTTTGTGTTGCGCTACAACAATGATATCTCCCGTTTTTAAATAGTTAGTGATAGTGGCGTCGAGTTAGATCAAAGTGATGGATTCGCCGCCGGTGCCGAAGCCCAGGAGTGCGTTTCTGCCTCCGACCGAGCCTCTGACACGTCCCGTACCAGTTCCACGCACCAAGCTGCCGCAGCCTAGCGACCGAGTCACGGCCTCGGACATATTTAAGTCCATAAGTACAGTTTCGAAGCAGCTATCCGACGATGTAGCTTTGAAAGTCAGTAATTCTGCTAAGACTGCCAATGAAAAGTTAGAGAAGTCCATCCAGGATAGCTCAAAGTTTGCTAAAGATACATTAGAGAAAACTTTGACAACATCTCGAGCTGTGCGCAACTCTGTTACAAAGTCTGTGATAGAAGGAACTAGGACAGCTGGGCTCAGATTGAGGAGGACAAAGAAACCAGATAGTCTTGATGAAAATGACCCACAGAGATGTGTTTCTATGCCAGCTGTTGATGTAAGCTTGTTTGATAATATACAATTCAATTCACCCCTTTTGGAACAAAAGAGGTTTCATAATGATGAGGTTGGTGCACAGAGAATTCTAGATCATCCCAACATGCATTTGAATACTACAACTTTTGATGATTTGTCCCTGTTTTCCAGTAACTCAGATAACACTGATTCTGTTAGTACTTTCTCATATGACATGAGCAAGGACTTAGAACAGAATGCTTCCAATTTAACTTTAGAAAGTGAGCAGATGACATATGACATTCCAAAGCCATCTAGGACCAACAGCATAGTTAGTTCCATGAGTTCCACATCAATAGGTTCAAGTCCTGACATCCCAGAGAGGAGAAAGAAGAGAGATACAGCACCCATTGAGGTTATGAAACATAATTCCATGTATGAAAACTGGACGCTACCATTTCAGTCCTCAGGCAGTGTAAACACTTCTGCTAAAAAAGATGAATCTAATGTTGTGGAACCTAAAAAACCCAGTAAAAGTACAATATATGAGTTTGATCCGTTGCAATCAAGTACATCAGCACAAAAATATGATGGAGTTAGCAATGAATTGTTATTGCTTGAATCCTTCTTGATTGGTGACACTTATGGTACAATAGTAGCTTCAGATACTACTGATGACAGTTTTGAGTTTTATGAAAGTGAATATTTTAATCCACCTACCCCACCAGAACGGTCAGACAGCCTTTTCAATGAAACAAAACCGGCTAAATTAAATGTTGTAGATAAAGATAGAAATTCCAACTGGTTTGTCACAACTGATGCTGAGACAAAATCAGTGACTGAAGATGACACAAAGCCAACAAATTCAGTAATGCAAAAGTTCTCACATATGCTTAAATTTGAGAAACTTAATAGGTCATCCAAACCAGTACCGCAGAAAGTTGAATGTGTGGAGCGACCTCCAGTCAACTCTTTACCAGTACCTTATTTCAGTGGTATGCTAACAAGAATTGTGTCTGGAGTTGTCGAGGACTTGTTCAAGAACTCACAGACACGGTACTGTGTGCTGTCTGATCAAAAGTTGATATGTTACTCTGATCCCACAAACTCCATATTAAAAGAAGCTTATACACTGGATAATATTTACTCGGTCCAAATTGTACTGCCTCTGTCTTCTAGGTTAGTGAATGATTATTGTTATTTATTTTAAACTAAATAATAATTATATATTATATTTTTGTACATTTAATAATACTAGTTTTCCTTGTAGGGCAAGTAGACTGAAAGCTAACAGAATTTTAACCCAAAATTAACTGATATAGTTTCCTGTTTCCAGCAATGTGGTTACCTACCATTTGTTTATTTTAACTTATTTTAATAGCAACACTACTGCTGCAGTGCTCCTGTTGCATAAGTGTCAATTACCCATGAATACTTTTTGATATTGTCAATACCAGTATTTTCCAAAAATCAAAGTAGGTAGGGAGTAGGTAGTATCCTATCTACCTACTTAATTTCAATAGTGATAGTTGGAGAAGTAAAACAATAATTAGGTACCATAATTTAATTACTAATAATAAGTAAGTTTTTTTTATGATGAATCTCTGAAAAAATGACCAAACACATAATAAAACAAATAAAAAAAAACTTCGAAAGACATTTTCATACGGTTTTCACCAATGGATCGAGTGATTCATGAGAAAAAATTATTTGGTCCATTGGTTTCGTGTAAATTCGCGAAAATGAAACACAAACGTCCGCTGTAATTAGCTTTGTTTTCATACTCATAGATGGCGCTTTACATTTAGTAACTATTTATTTACATAAAATTAATCCCGATTTCCCTTGGTCACGCAATGTCTTGAGAACGATTTAACCAATTTGGATAAAATTTAGTACGGAGAATGAGGGGAACCTTGGAAAAGGTTTAATAGGCTAGTTCTCCCGGAACGCGCGTTTTTTTTATGAATTATCTAGATGTTATGCGTGATTTTAATTTAATTATCAATATTTAAATGATTTTACATTTTATTATAGCACGACGAGCAACTCTTACTGCTTCGAGCTGTTGGTTTGCTCTGGGGGCATGAGGAGTTCCCCTCGCAAAATCCTGTTTAGCTGCGCAAGCGCCTCTGAACGCCGCAACTGGGCGCAGAAGATCGCCGAACATTTGACATGCGGCTTCGCTACCAAGTATACCTCGGAGTTCACTAGGTGCGGCTGGTGTTATTTAAAGGTAAGGCTACAAAATATACTCAAAAGGCACACCGCCGTTTGCATCAAAATTCTAGAAATGTATACCTACTTGATATGTATAATGCGCATATACTTTATTCTCTTCACACTAACTGTGGTGAGATAAAATGTTAAAGTATCTATACAAATCATTATCAATATCCTAATTCGTACGACGATTTACGTCGTACGAATTAGGATATTCGGAAAAGGAAATAAAAATTCGAAAAGCGGTACGATTATAGTTTTTTGATGCAACCGGTTGACAACTTTCGCTCTGTGAATATGAAGACTAATTCTTTGTTAGCTGTTGTGATTGTTTGACAACAAACACCAATGAATCATGCCATTCGAAATATATATATGTATATATATTACCTAATTTCGTTTAATGCTGTGCGAATACTTCACGAGTTGTGTTATAAAATGTTTAACTTCTTACGGTACTAAACTGTTAAAAGTACTTGTTTATATTAATAAATGCATTTTTCTGAGTTGACTGTACGGTAGAGCAGTACTTAGTAATCTGTGTGTCAAGGTCCAAGAAGCTGTTGAGTCAGTGTGTACTCGTATTATTAGAACCAATATGATATCATTAGGTACTAGCACAAATAGTGATACATCTTCCATATGAAGCTGAGTCCATATAGGGAGCTCTTTCGGCTTAGGGGACAATTTTACCATAACTTGTATTATCATCATCCTCCTGCCCTTATCCCAATTTTATATGCAGTCGGCGCAGCATGGTTTCTTCTTCCATACTCTTCTATCTGCCGTCATCTCGCTAGTTTGTTCGCTAACACCCCAAACATGATTTCTATTAAATGAATATTAACACCGAAGAAGGTCATTGCGTATATATATAGGTATTTTAACCACATGTATTATGCATAGGTAAACAACAGAAATCGCCATTTAGCCGTTATCCATATCTGTAAATAGGGGCTAAAACAAACAGTACCTATGCTATAGAATTTCTAAGACACCACTACATCACTCTCCTAATAACGTAAGGCAATATCTTTCAATTTCAGTAGCAATACCTTTTGTATTGACAGTTTAAAGATTATTGTATATTGCTTCAATTGAAGCACCAATGAGATAAACGTCCAAAAATATGCAGCAATGTATATTAAATTCCCTTTGATGGGTATGTCAATTGGATATCCGCTTTTTACATAGTTACGGTGTCGGTGGGCCTTTCGAGCCATCGGTAAACAATTTATAGTAATCAAAGTGGGTATTTGCGTCGATTCTGATCCACGAGGCTTCCGGCGACTGGGACCGCAATTAACTGATCCGCGGTGTGAGTCGCCGGATGGATTTAATTTTAATATTTTTCTTCCGGCTACTGGGACCACTCATAAAATATTAGGTTCAAATCAAAAATAGTACAGTCAGACAAAAAAATCTTCAGTGCACTCTATAATATATATTAAAAGCATCAAATGGACATTGAACATTTGAAATTTTGCGTCACGAAAAGTACTAGGACATCATAGAATGAAAGAGACCGCAGTGTTGTTTCAACTACCCACCCTTATATAATGTAAATAAAATGCGCACGGAATACACGGGTCTTGCCAAGGTAAAGAAGCAAACTACTATGTTGGTAGAATTAAATAGTTCCGTTATCCGAATGTGGACGGAACTTCTGCAACCTCATAAAGCCCTGGTATGTTACGTGGCATTTACAAAGTAACGGGTGGGCAAAGATTTTACATTATATAAGGGTGGGTAGTTGAAACAACACTGCGATCTCTTCAACAAATCCTACGTTTGCATTCAATACAAGATAAGTCGTATTGTCGCATAAGGCATTCATGTTGGGTACATAAAGTTCAAACAGCGATCGATATTCTAAGCTCTGAATTTTTAATTCTTTAATAGCTATTTGATTCGCCACAGTAAAAGTTCTAGGCTGACGATAAAAAAATACTTTAAATATTCCATTGTAATGGCCAAGGGATACTTTTTATCCAAGTGTGTAAGAATAGAATAGAATACGTTTATTTGCTTGAAATGAGTTACAATAGGTGTAACAATATACATATAGGTAATCACAATATACAACAGGTGTTACAATATACACAGGTAAAAAGTTTATTCCTTAAATAAAAATTATTTCCATTATGATCAATTTTAGTAGTATCAGTACCTATACATATATATTTTGTGTATATAAAGTAATATATGGCAAGTTTTGATGCAAAAATACGGCTGAGCGTAATACATGACTGCAGACGGATTCGCGATTGCATTACGTTATTATTAGCGCTCTGCATCTGCTCTTGACATAAATCGCTTAGTCGCTTTTGAAGGGGGATTGCTCTCAGCTCGCTTGCTTGCCTACATGTGATGCACAGTAATAATAACTGTAAAACGTTACTAAAATATATTCTTTACTAGATCTATCCTGGGTTTCACTCGTATCTTGGGGAAATTAAATTACACATCCGTATAAAAACTATTCTTTGGCCCCACATTTGGCATCGTACAATGTAACTTCATAGGTACCAAATTAGTTCAGCAATTTTGAAACTCAACAGACAAACAGACGGCTGGATGGGCAGAGTTATTCCGTACTTCACGTGAGAATAAGGAATGGTAGAATAACTTACAAATGTCATTCGCGAAAAATACGAAGGTGGCAATTGCTACGCCGTTACTAAAAAAACTAACACCGTTCACTTAACTAGATCCACATTTTACTAAAATTATGTTAGATTCATTGGAAGACAAATATCAGCAGAAAGCATTAAATTTCTATTGATTTAAGGGAACGTGTCTTTATCGTATAAACATACGTGTTTGTACTGGTATGTTTAAATTCGTTTAGCAAGTGCAAGGCATAAAGACAGGACCGAATACTTAAACTGGTCCTACACTATAATAACTAACATTATAAATGCTAGCGATTATTTTGTAATGTTCACGATTTGAGGTGGAGAGACATAGAAGAAACCGTTTTAACTTTCGCTATCTTAAAATAATATTAAAAGATAAATGGCGAAAACTTTAAATCCTTTTATGGATTGGTAGGAACTGCGCGAACAGGCGACTCTGGGATAGAAAGCTCGTGTTATCAAATAAAAAATCGACCAGCGGGCGAACAGTAGTTTATTATACAAAAAGAAAGAAATGTTTCTAAAAGCCAGAATATAAAAGAGAATAATACACCGCATGCCTTTCATGTAACGGACAAAACGGCTGCACCACTGCACTGATTCATACATGCGTGTCAATGGTACAACAATATTCATTTTCCTTTTAGACGTCGAGACTATAATACAAACATTCCGATTAAATTACGGCTCAGTGACGCGTCACATGTGTGTCAGAAAATAACTTAAAAGGCTGGCCTATATTTCGGTCAAAGAATCGGCATTGCCATCCAATGTGGCAGCCTTATGGCCACGATTGTCGTTGACAGCGATGCGGATGAATATTTTGATCCCTAATTTCATTAGTACTCTTTAGTAAAAATCTGGTACTCAGCTGCATCTGGTTTAGACTGGAAGCCGACCCCACATAGTCGGGAAAAGGTTGCTGATAAGTTTCTGTAGTATAATTTATTATTCGATGTTATAAATCGGAGTCGTGCTCGTGATTAATTCCCTTGATCACATTCATGGCGTTCATTTTCACATGCATGAACGTGATGCGAGATCATTAATATGTTTGTCGGTTGAAGCACGTACAACACTAAATAGATCAGACTGTGTTGAAATATGCACACGGATTTATGCGAAAGCAATGTCAGAATCAATTGCTATGCCTGAGAGTCTATTTAGACCGAATATAATATTTCCAAATAAAGTTTGAATTTTTGCTGTGCGAGTGTGATCGAATAAAAATACTTATTCGATCGAATTAAATAATATAATTCAATATGACATAATGCTGATTTAAAACTAATAACTCAAATCATAGAGGCCCCTAGATTACAGAATATTGTGGACGTTAATTTAAGTCATCAAATGTGATGAGTTCTTTGGTCTTCAACTACACGATGCGGGTACAACACTTGATTTATTTTGAATATTAAATGCTCCTATTGTCATATAATGTTTGCTCACATTATTTATGTTTAACCTATATTCAGCAGTAGTTTATATATTTTGATATACAACAATGACTATTTAAAAGAGTAGCTAAAACAAACCATGTATAATTTACCAAACTCCACGCGTTCTATTAGCTTTTATCCAAAAGATAACAATGATATGAGTGGGTCCACTACCCGATATGAGTACGAATAAATATAATATGAGATATATGGATAGTATATGGGTTAGGGACAGGTAACTGAAGAATCATCAAAAATATTTAACTATGTACGGATCCGCAGTTACGAAGTAAGTACAAAAAGACAAAGTTGATAAGCAATTTTCTTTTATCCAGAGTCACAAAGAAAAATAAAACAATCTTACTTTTATTAAGACGAAAGGAATGTTACGATGCTATAAAATACACAGTGAAGGTTAGTTTTGCATCATATTAATTACTGCCAACACATAAAATATGTTTGTTGGTGAGTTAGGAATTTAGTCGTCGCAAAACACTGGCCGGCAGACGAAGAAGTCTAACGCAATTGTATATCGGGTACTATTTAGAATAAACTCTGTGTTTTTATTACTCAGTGAACACATTTTTCATATTACAAACCACACTAGACTGTGATAACAATTAGTCATTATGAACGCGGTATTAGCGGTAGTAGTATTCTTGTAATTCCGAGCCTGTCACGCCTGTATTGGGAGTGGGCTCAGTACAATAGCCCAACTAGGTCAATACTTAAACCGTTGTGCCCTATTGTCGCATATTTGCGCTGCGTACTTGTGCACAACGCACTATCTGTACTCATTGTACATGTTACAGTCAAAACTTTTAATCTGTCAAAAGTATTTTTACCCGACTGCAAGAAAAGGGTTATGTTTTTCGCGCCTATCTTTGTTCGTAATATTCTTTTTGATTAAAAATGTTTAATGTTTCCTAGTGATTTTGACTTAAAATGCGGTTATTAAAAATCGTTTGGACTGCAGACTACTCTTAGTCAGAATTACTGTTATCCACCAGAGCAGCAGTCAAAAATCCTTTTAACTTAACCTAAGAAATGATTTATCTATCATATGCTGATGATAGCACAATACTTTTTACAGGAAATAACAAATCTGTTATGGAAGCAGAAATAAACATGACTCTGGAAAATATTATAAACTGGTTGACATCAAATAATTTATGTGTAAATCTAAGTAAAACTAGCTTAATGACATTTAGAAGTAGATTTAATAAAATAACCAGTATGGATATCTATTACCAAAACAATAAGATTCAAGAAGTAGACTTAACGAGATTTCTAGGCCTCAACATTGACAATACTTTAAACTTTAAACAGCATATTGATTCACTTTGCACCAGAATTAATAGCTACTCATATGCATTGTATGTGCTTAGGCAAACGGTCAGTAGCTCAACCCTTCTTACAGCATATCATGGCTATGTTGCATCCCTTTTAAGGTATTGTGTTGTTTTTTGGGGTAACTCAACCGATAAAGAAGCTGTCTTTAGAGCGCAAAAGAAATGCATTCGAGCCATATCTAATATAAGGCAGACAGATAGCTGCAAACCATTTTTTATAAAATTAAATATCCTTACAGTACCATGTATATATATATTAGAAGTTGTATTATTTGTCAGAAACAACATGCACTATTTTAATAAGCTTAAAAGTAAAAGACATAATCATAATATATGTATACCAAAAAATAAAACAGCACTACTCAATAAAAGTATTTTTTGCATGGCACCACGTATATACAATCATCTGCCTAGATCAGTCCTTGAGACAGCAGATATTAACATATTTAAGAAAAAAATTAAAGCATTGTTATTGTCAAAAGCTTATTATACTGTTAGTGAATATCTAGAAGATAAGATGTAGTTGTTACTTCAGTTTGTACCTATTTTACCATTTTGTAACTGAGGCACTACCGTTTTGTATATGTTATTAGTTTTGCATGCCTAATGGTAGGATATGGTAAATGCACATTTGTTATTATTTTTTTTATTTATAAGATCTCCATGTACCCATATTCGCAAAACAAATAAATGAATTATGAAATGAATTATGAATTATTATCTTCTGTAGCTAACATTCTTCTTAAAAAACATTTTTTACTTTCCTACTCACTTAAGATTATCATAATATCTGCAGATACTCTAATAATATTTAGTTTCAATGAACTCTGAACTGATTGTACGTTCTTTGTCATCTTTATCGACATCCATAACTTTTTATGAGTTTGACTGGTGTAGCCAATCAAAACTACTTAGGATGAAATCAGGAAGTCAAAACTACTTTTAAGCAGGTCAATTGCGCAAAACTAGTTTTGACTGTAATTTGCAGTCAAAAGGACCTACTATTGTCAAGAGCTTGCGGTCGAAGTACTTTTTACAAATTTTGCTAGTTGAAATGGTTTTTGAATTGTTAAGAGTTTCGACTGCAACATATTTATAACACAGCACGGGCCGATCAAGATTAAGCTGCGCTTGCCGGGATGGGCTATTTACCGTGTCTTAGTCCCGGCTGTCTTTTGTAGACCTTTGACAGTCATTACGGGTAGTTAGAAGCCAGTACCGTATTTGCTATCGTGTAATCTTATTCGGTAACGGTTGTGGAGATCGAGAAATAGTCACTTCATGTAAAACACTGCAATTCAGCTGCATCCTGTCGACTAGAAGCTGACCCCAACATAGGGAAAGGCTAGACAAATTATCTAGTTTGTTAATCACTGAAACTCATTTATGATTAAAACTGGATACAAATACAATGATATTGAGGTTTTGTCCCTATCAGAGAATGTCCATTGGTTTCAAATGGTCCCTTTCCAGTTTCGGGGAAGGGGCATGCTGGGATATGGACATTATAGGCAGGGACATTCAACAACGGTGCAAAGTGCCCGTCTAGTCGTATTTTGGTATCAGCACACGCTTTCACTTGTTTAATAAAGGAGACGGAGAAGGAGAGAAATTCGAGCGGAGGGGGCATGAAACGCTTTTTCCTTACGTAACGATTTTTACCAGTGAACTGCGAGCCACGTTAATGAACTTCGTTCTAAAAAAATCACCATGCTCTTATCAATAGGAATGACCTCAGATTGCGCTAGACAAGGACAAGTGGGAAGTGGAAGGGGGGAAGGGAGGCCTCTGCCCTATGATGGGACGGTATAGGCTAAAAATAAAAAACTTGTAATAAGTAATAATCATACAATTCATACGAGTATGATTCTTAAATAGACTACAATAACATTTTTTATTGTATAATCTGATTAAAGATAGTGAAGTTCTGGCAATTCACTAACGACTATAACAACTTTAAACAAAGTTTGAAACAAAGAATATGCAAGGAAAAGAAAATATTAGTTAAATATAGTCTTAACCATATTTTAATAGTGCATAATGAGGCATATTATGTAAAATAGGTTTCATCTAGTAAACGATGATTTTTGATTTGATTCCATAATTGATCCTAGAAAGAATCTTAGGCGGAATCTTGGATCATTACATGATAAAATAATAATGTATTATAGATGAAGTGTGTTCCCGCCGGTCTAAATAAAAACGGATCGATAAGGGCGGTCGCCTTGCGATGTTCAAACGACTTAATTATTAATTAGTGTCGAAGCGAAGTTAGTGTTTACATCTAGGACACATTCGATGTCGGCTATTCATCATTTAGATAAGATGGCCAATAAGTCGGGCAGATGAAGCCAGTTACTAACTCGCTTCAGCCCGTGACATCGTCTGCGTGGACTTCGAATTGGGTCTAAGTACCGTGATGAAAAGTATCCTTTAGCCGTTTTGGAGATTTCTTAGAAATCTGTTCAGTCGTTTTTGAGATTAGCACGCACAAACACAACTCTTCTTTAGATTTATTATATGTATAGGTCCCTATGAGTTATATTTCATTATTAAAGTTGAAATAAAGGTCTGGTACAGTCAACAGCGAGACTTGTTAATTATTTTATTGATTAAAAAAAAACTTACATGAACTTTCAACTTAATATGAGTCCATAATTAATCGTGATAGCTTGATTGGGAATCCGAAACTGAATAAATCAACGCATATTTATTATAATTTAATAACATGAGAGACAACATTCATTTACAATAGAGAATGCTTTTTGGCCACCACTCTACCTATGTAGTACTAATTATTATCAACGGTGATGATATACACTTTGTAGGAATTAAAGGGAGCTTAATTGCACGTAGAGTTTTAATTGTTTGGTGTTTTCATAGCGTTTATAATGTGTTGTGACTTCCTGTAATTAAGGCAGGTTCCATTATTTTGAACACTTATTTCAGTATATTAAGTGTATTATTTGTTGAGCATACTTATAAAATTATGTTTAATTTAAAAATTGTTGAATGTGTGTAATTTTTTAAATTCTATTTATTGCTGCAGAATTTTATCATGTTTTTGAGTTATGATAGAAATATTGAATAATGGTTGGAAACATATCTGGCTGTAGTTTAGATGTACCAATATGCACGTACACTTCATATTATGCATATTTGCACGCATTCATAAAATTAATTTACCGATTGAAACAAAACGCTCGTTGAGTGTTATCAGTAAGGTGAACTAACCTAAATAAATGTGACTCGTTATCTGTTTCTATATCAGTGAAGCGGATAGTCTATTAACTGGGTGGCGGTGACAGAAATGTCACACAATGCAATTTTCGAATTATGATCCATATCCTGAAACAATTTGTCAATTTTCGATTAGGTGGGGCTTCGTGCACGGATACGGGTGTCGTTCACCTTATGTGCAATGTGCATTGTCGCCTCGCTCTTGAGAATGCACCGCTACTACGAATTCACGTATTAGTGCCAATAAAAAATGTGTTTTTGTGTATAAATTCCATTGAGTATTTTTATTTTTTAAACTATTTACCTACTGCCGAGTGTGGAGCAACTAAGAGGGTGGGGTGAATAACCACGATAGATGAATCTGCGTGCACATGTTCGGATAATTAGTAGATCAAAAAGTGATTCGTTGCGTATTAGGTAGGTACTTGTTTTTTGGATCAGTAAATAAAAGAGATTGCGGTTCTTCTTGCTTTCTATTAGATGTTTTCTCGAACATTATAGTCAAGTCTTATGAGCCGTTCTACTGTGAAAGCGTAACAAACAAAAAACTTACCTGCGCATTTATAATATTGGATCTTATGCGCGAGATAATGTCGAACGTTCTTGTTCATCCATTGTTCGTTGGCATGTTTTCCAAATTTAGTATTGCCCCTGTATTATATTTAACTTTTGAAGCCTCTGCCCAACCTTGGATGATGACCCTTTAAACCCAAGCTCGAGGTTAAACATGCACGTTGGTTTACTAAGAACAAACTACAAATAATGATTGTAAAACAACTTATCGATTAAATTCTTGTCTTGGAATGTAAATATATCCAGTAACTTAATACAACAAAGAGTATAATTGATTCATGAACTCCGTCGATATAAATCTCCGTGCATTAAACTAATGAAGCGAATAACAACATACATTTCACTTGGTCTTTGTTTTGTGCATCAGGTTTTTAGATGGTGTTACATAAAATCTATATAATATAATTAACGAGACTGAGTTTGTCGAATATACAAAATATAATTTTAAAAAAAATTAACCTATATTATATAACATTTCTTAGACGCAAGTATCGTACAAAAACGAGTCCCACATATCAAATTGTAACTGATTCTAACGGCGTCGCTTGCCGATCGCAGCGTGTACAAAAGTGCGAGCGCAAAAACGAAGATTGCGGTCGTGTAAACATTGTTTATACATAATATGAATATACCTTGTACTTTAGGTAATCATGCGAGAAGCTGTCATCTCATTGAATTTAGGTTTTACCTAAAATATGTATAATAACAATTTTGCATGATCATAGTGCATGCATGAAAGTAGTTAAATATTAATATCATCATCATCATCATCAGCCTATATACTGTCCCACTGCTGGGCACAGGCCTCTTCTCATACAGAGAAGGTATGAGCATTGATCACCACGCTTGCTCAAGGCGGATTGGTGATTTCAGATTTTTTGAGTCCAGGTTTCCTCACGATGTTTTTCCTTCACCGTTAGTCAGTGGTATCTAAGATACACTTAGAAAGTACATATTACTTTAGAAAAATCTCATTGGTACTTGCCAGGTTTCGAACCCGCACACTCATACACGAGAGGCAGGTGCCTTAACCACTAGGCCACCACGAATTTTATATAAAAATATTAATATAAAAAAGCAAAAATAATGCGCCGCATTCTTAAAAAATCTTGAATATTCTCTTTGTTCTCGTCTCGCTTCAGCTTATTTGAGACTATTCTTAATTTGTCTGGCTTCTATACTTTGGCCCAACAATATTGAAACCTAAGTAAGCTTTTTATTAAAATGTAGCGCTTTGTGGCGCAGACATTAACACGTGTTGACGATGCCCTTAAAGAACGGAATACTCTCCGCACATGTCATGTGGAATTTTAATAATATCTTTTTAACGCTACAGACCTTTTTATTTATATAATAACATGGTCATCATCGAAAGAAGACACGTTATTACTTCTTACTTTTAGGTAGGTACTAAAAGTCCACGGTTATAACAAAAATATCGGGAACAAAGATTCTCAGATTGTCTTAGATTACCATGCTTCCTTATTTGCATATAATAAACTGTTTATCTTGATCATAACTCTAAGAATATACATACACAGTGCCATCATTGATTCACATCAAAGTTTGCTATTCTATGAGCCAGTTGTCATCAGCCAGCCATTAATAAATGAATTATTATCAACGATTAGATACGGTCTTTTAAAATACCGATATATTGACTTATTAATAACTAATACACACCTTTTGAAACCATCCACCCTGTCAGCTGGTTTCTTAACAAATGTGATGTGGAAGACCCGTAGTATAACGTATTACGGCAGGCGAGAATATACACTTATCCTTACTAATATTATAAATGCGAAAGTAACTTTGTCTGTCTGTCTGTTGCGCTTTCACGCCAAAACTACTGACCCGATGTAAATGAAATTTGGCCCACAGATAGTCTAGAGCCTGAGAAAGGACATAGGCTACCTTTTACCTGGGTGCGCGAAGTAGTTCAGATACGAGTGAAACCGCGGGAAACAGCTAGTATGTATATACACTTATATAAGCTGGCCTGGCAATCTTCGTATCGACGCATATTTTTTTCCCTCGTTATTTTCGCGATGTGTTAATAATTATTCCGCACGGACAGAAATACAACAAATCATTTCAACAATCCGTTCTCGAGTTATAAGTGTTCGAACAAACCCGACTTTGTTTTATAAATATAGATAGGTAGATATAGTATATAGTTCAAAATACGTCATACGATTAGCCTGTATAATAATTTCCTTCCTGCGTTAGGTAATATTAATTTACAACCCATTTTAAATTCCTCGTGAGACTGATCAATTGATCGAAGCTGTCGAGAACAATACATGTTATCTGATGTAATTACATCTTCAGCAACTATTTGTTGACTGATAATATTGATTTAATATAAACCAATCTTCCACTACCTAATGGTGTGTAATAAATTCATAAACGGTAATCTGTTTTAAACTTATGGAGTGCAAAAACAAATTGAGTATTTCATTACCTCCAAAACTGTAATACAACTTTTTTATTTACAAACGGGGTAAAGCTTATGTTTACTTTATTTGCGCACTTGGCCGCTTTATATGACTTGTAATAATGTTCAAAATCGAACTATCCGTTAAAATGAAATCATTTGAAGCTCGGTTTTGCGTGTCCCCTTAAATAAATCAATGTATGTTCGCCGATCACTCAACACGAGTTTTAATAAAGTGCAGCCAACGTGGTGGGTCTAGTTCACCCCTTGCACGCTCAACATACCCACCCAACCCCACCGCATCCCATCCTCCTGCGTTGCTCCCGAAATGTTATGGGTTTATTACATACATGTTAGGGCGCACTTTGACGTCGGCGTCAACACCTGAAATCCTTTGACACGAAGCCGGACTGATGAAGCTCGATATCGAGCTATGTGCTATTGTATTGTAATATTAGAGGGGTAAAAATAGATAGAGTAGTACAGTTAATATTGAGATGTTAATGATTAATACCGAAATGTATTACGTTTGAGTGTTCACCCATAAATCCTAATACCAAGAATCTTGTTGTAACTAGGTATCCTATTTTGTTTACCGCTGAAGGTATAACCTACATAAAAACAGATAGGGCTGCACACTAATAGCCGGGGCCAAAATTTTACGGCAACTTGAAATGAGATATGTATGCGCCGTATCAATTAGAGCCGATTGCATCTCAGATCTAGCAACCGCACAATTGTATGAAAATTTTACACAGAAAATAGAAATTATTATGTTAAGTTCTGGGAATTGCTCAATTTGTGTTCAAGAACAAAAACAAATTAATGTATCTGAAAAGTTTCGAAAATAGGCAAACAATCTGCCACTGTAAACTTCCTTTCCTTGCTTCGTTACGCAGTCGTGTTTATATAAATACATCTTGGACGATCTCTATCTGGCCAGAATAATCGGCGTACAGATGTAAATATTTCGTTGAGTATTGTAATAATAATTATCTCCAGACCGATTTCGGTCACGATGGCCAGTCTATATGACTAGACAGGTACACAGGAGATATTTTAGTGCAAAAGTGCTGGCGCAGATACAGGTGCACTCTCTATTCCCCCACCCTCATAGTGCTATGAGTCGGCAATCCGACACAAGCGGGGAGAGATAAGGCGCAGGACCTTAACGTGCTCTTTGAGGCACGGAGGAGTGTCGCTATGTTAAGAAAACGGTCACCCATCCATATACTGCATCTATGTACGTTGCTAATCTATCGGTCCGCACGGCTGTTACTTAGCTACGAGCCCCTTAATATTATGATTGTACAGAGAGATCAAAGACTGACATTGACCTCGAACCCTCATACAAGGGCCATTGACAAAGATTGCCACATTATAGTAAACAGAGAAAGACACATTTGTTTACACTCGCTATTAATGGTAATAACGAGCGTAAACAGTAAATTTTGCTAATGAAAATGCTATTATAATATTAACATTAATAGGGTTCAATTTTATGTGCTGTTAAAACAGATTGTAACCTAGGGAAGTGAGTAGGTTTTTTGTCTGGGTGCATGAAAAATAATTCTCAGTATGGGAGGCAAAAGCTGGAAACAGGTACTGCATGTAACAATAAAAAATACGAATAAGCCATGCAAAAATGCAAACATTTCGTTCTCAAGGATTGTTATTTTTTTAATTTATGTGGATATACTGATGATTTCTGTCCTGTGACTCCCTCCTACGTATCGGTAATATACGTATCTAGTTAGCTACTTAGCTGTGTATTCTGTACTTATCAATGTCATGGGCGGGATCGATTTTTTGGAAGTTACCTTCATGGTTATATTCAGCCGTTACAAGCAGGCAACAAGTTGATGATATTTATATTGTTTTAGGTACTTATTGTTTATAAACAATATTTTTGTAAAACGATTTACATAATATCAAAGATTTGCAACAACTCACGCACAAGTATATCTTAGACGTCACTGACTAACGGTGAAGGCAAACATCGTGAGGAAACCTGGACTTAAAAAGTATGAAATCGCCAATCCGCCTTGAGCAAGCGTGGTGATTAATGCTCATGCCTTCTCTGTATGAGAAGAGGCCTGTGCCCAGCAGTGGAACAATATATAGGCTGATGATGATGACGCACAAGCACTGTCTACTGGACGAACCCTTGTTAGGGTCTTGGGAAAGAAGCGGTAATAATTGCATATAATATAGCGTAGCGGTAATATTTAACATCGATTTTTTAGTTTGCATGCATGCCATTTTTTATTCATACGTCGTCTTATAACCCTATAGACTGAAATGATGAGTTAGTGTTTAAATATCGCCTAATGGCAAATATCTTATGCCTACCTAATTCAATATTACTGTGCTAATGCAGGTACGGTATTAAAAGATAAATACATTTCAGTGATAAAAGGTTAAAAGAAAAATAAATCAATTGCACCTTTGCTAATATTAGGTTCCTATATGACATGACAGACAGCTTCATTTCTTTCTAAAACAAAATGCGTGATTTGAATGTAAGTTTGTTAGTTTTTTTATGGCTAAACATTTATTTAAAAGAAAGTATTTACATTATTTACATTACGAAAAATAAAAAAAAAGTAAATTAGCGAAGCGGCTTGTTGACACTTCGCGTGACCCAAAGGCTGGCTTTTACTTTGGCCAAAGGCTAAGCATTGCCATCCAACGTGGCAATGCCGCCAGCCTCTTGGGTACACTTCCAGTTGACGGCGATGAGGAAGAATTTTTTGACGCAATATTTTAGTTAGATTTATATTAGAATATAGTTTGTTAGTTAGTTTTCACGGTAAAACTTTTGAACCGATTTAGAGGAAATTTGGTATGGACGCAGCTTGACCCTTACGGAACGTTTGTACCCGTGTACATCGAGTAGTTCCCTCAGGACACGAGTGACACCGCGGGAAACAGCTAGTACTCTCTAATTCGCCAATCCGCATGATTGTTCGCTGGGCAGTGTGCGTCCAGTATCAAGATTACAGGTTACAACAATTACTCAGATATATGCACATGCATTCAATGCGGAATGAATGATTACTTAAGTATTTGTTAGAGTTCTAATATCATAGAGTGACAGAGTACCGATAGACAGGTGCAAACACGCTCATATATTACCTATGAATATCTCAATGTATTTAAATAAAACATATTTAAGTATCTAGTTAACTCTATAAAGTAAGGTATCCAATAAAGTAATCAGGAATTTAATATCATTTTGTGTGAGTAGTAATATTTTTTATTGAGACTACAAAATAATCATATTCTCGTTAAATACCATTCAGAGAAAACTAATAATATCAATTAATTTGGTTACAGACGATTGATTCCACAAGCACCAGTTTGTATTTATTGCGTTTCGAATAAATTTATATTAAAATCTTTTTCATCCGGGCAGAGGAGGGTGGCACAACAGCCCACCCCACTCTCCCCTCACCCACCTTCATAAGCTCCCTTTACCGACAAATACCAGGACATTATATTTAACAATTTATGTTAGTTGAGAACATTGTTACTTTTTTCTTTTAGTTCTTTCCCTGTACTCGATTGAACGCCAACTACACTTAAAACAATTAATATTGCATTATTAATATGCAGCTGTTAGTTCTCAAGTTAGTTCTTTACAGGTAAAATTAAAAACGTAGAACTAACTTTGCCAATTGATATATATATAAGTCTATAGTTTCTAAAAAAAGGAGAAAAAACTTCCAGGGAAATTAAAATGTGTCGTAATTCTTATGTAGGTATGTATGTTATAATAATAAAATAGTTATCGACTAATGTAAGGGCTGTAGTACATATTACTAAAACTTACAATGTTAACATCTATACTAATATATAAAGCTGAAGAGTTTGTTTGTTTGCTTGAACGCGCTAAGCTCAGGAACTGCTGGTCCGATTTGAAAAAATCTTTCAATGTTAGAAAGCCTATTTATCGAGGAAGGCTATAAGCTATATATCATCACGCTAAAACCAATAGGAGTGGAGCACAACTATTACACGCGGACGATGTCGAGGGCAGAAGCTAGTATAAAATAAAAGTTGAGTAAAGCATGTGGTTCTAAGTATAACAGTACATATTAACTACAGCGTATATAAAGTTCTTTGTTGTCGGTCATCGGTCTTATCTAATCATTCTGATAGACAAAGCCTTTATTAATAGCTATTAAATTCCCAGGAATAATTTAATGAGTTTTTATAAAAACCTTTTAACAGAGTATCTGGCTTATGGCCGTGGGCGTAGAAATAAGGATTAAGAAAATAAGAGTTTGGAATCTTTGTAGATGAAGTACGTTTCGTTCTAGATAGATAGATATAAAGTTATCCTTTATCTAATATTTATTAATCTATCAAAACACTCCTTACTTTTTTTTTACGTAAAATTTATCACATTATGTTCGAAATAATTAGAGTAAGGTAATTCTCTTCGAAAGCGATATTTTAAGTGGTTATAAGTTGGTAGTTAATGTGTCCTAATAATGTTATAAATGCCAATGTGTTATGTGTTTATTTGTTAGTTACTCTCTCACGGTAAAACGGCCGAACCGATTAGATAGATGTAAACCTTGGGAAGATCACAAAAGAGTTTTTATGCGGTTCTTCATACACCCAAAATTAAAACTCAATTTAGCACGCGGCTGAAACTGAGGGAAACAGTTTTAAAATAAAAGTTAAAAGTCTGTCGTGTGTTTGTTATGAATGGCGATCAAAGTTCATTATTAAGATCTCGTGACGTCTGACGTGCTGACGTACTTAGATAAAATTAGAACTGCAACTGGAAGCGGATAGCTGCGGCCCATTATGGTGTAAATGTTGATGCAATTATTGGAACAGAATGCGAGGAGGTTTTGGTGGGGCAAGACTTGTGGATTCGGCTGATGCTGGGCGTAGGTTTATTGAATAAAACACGAAGCGACAACTGATGTCGATTATTCCAGTTCTATAGCGAAACTGCGGGAAAACCATTATCAGAACAAATCCTACAACTTATTTTAAAATGAGAAACTACAATGCGGTCAACATTGAAGTTTTTTTAGATATAGCTGCGTATAAAACGAACTTATGAAAGGCATTCAAAATAATTATTAAATAACCATTATTTAGAAAGAACTGTACAAAAAGTGCTATTAAATAATTATAATAGTGTCCGTCACTGCTTCCGCTGATACGTCTATAACACGATGTGCCTGTAGTGGGAAGTGTGTGTGTATTGGTGAATGAGTCACAAACTTGTCCAGTGTTTACTTTGAATAATCTTATCATAGACGAACTGAGTCAAAGATTCATATTGTTTTTATCACCTAACGGAGCTTGACATTTCTGTTCGTTATTCCCTACTACATTGTCTCAGCGTTTATTTTATTAATATCTCCGAATTCTTTTGAAATCGCTCGGAGAATTCGATTTAGGCGGCAGGCGAACTTCACCCTCAGCCACCCTCGTTTGAGTAATTCTAGGAATATCTAGGTAGCTAGACAGCAATTTTTAATTTGTCGAGAGTGAATTCTAAAAATATAAAAATCAATTACTTTGTGAGATCGACTCGATGGATTTTTAAATATTTTTTGTTGTGTTCGTAATTGCCCGGACAATGCTAGGCCGGGGCTGGTCGCTAGAAGTTTATAAAATTGTGCTCGATACATAACTACTACACGTTGAACTGTAATCAAACACTTATGGAACAGTAATTAAACAACTACTTATCAGACACTACAAAGCATATGCTGTTAATCACACTAATCTTCATTAAATGCCTGCAGGCATTCATCTGGCATCACTCATTTGTCATATGATGAAGAATGAAGGTCGTTTTAAATAAATGGCCAAGTACTTTTGAATTACTGTGTAATAAGTACGAAAAAAGAAACACGTATTGTCGGCTTGTTTAGTGGCTTCTCTCGTCGAACATTTTGCCTGCAACAGGTGACTCAGAGAGCTGGCGGGACACTTAGAAAATCCGCGTCTTACATACGTTTTACGTGGGTAGTTGAGCTTGTAAACGGATTTCAAATTGAAGAGTGTTGAATATATAATAAGAGTATTGAGTGTTGAATCATATATAATAATCATAGTTTGCTGTAGGTACAATGCATTTTGATTCAGTATTTCTTTTTGAAGTTATAGATCTTCAATATTGTGCCTTTAATATTGGGAACCAATCTATTACTAATTATTAAAAAAAGGTTTTTTCAATAATTTGTTTACATCTATCTACTAGAGTCCTAGCAGAATGTTGTCCAATCTTGTAAAGAGTTCCTATAAGAATAAAGAAAACGATGTAATTTTTCAGCAAGATGATTCTGTCGCTTACGTAGTTTTATTACATTTATTTTGACAATCTAGGTAAAACTTACTCTGGAACTATATAAGTATATACAATAAGGTACCTACAGCTTTCAATAAAATAAATTTAGACTGGAAGCCGACTCCAACGTAGTTGAGAACAGGCCAGACAGATGATGAGGTTTCAATAGAAAATTAATTCTCGGTATCTAGAAGTAATCACTATAAATTTCAGTAGTTTTTTATATTTTTTTGTGATCAATATCTAAAGTAATTTCTCTTTTCATCTCAGTTGAAAACGAGAAATTAATGAAAGTATCAGAGTATCAACAAATTCGTTGAATTGAAATTGATCTTCTTATAAGGGTTCTCATTATAATTATTCTGCGAACTCATTTAACGTTTTAGAAGGAAAATGAACATGTAATTTTCTCTCTTTATGGCCTCTAATTTCGTTTTGCAATTATATTACACACTATTTAGATTTTTTTGATGGAGGATTTTTACATTTAATACGATTCATGCAACTCACGTAATTATATTACCGGCGTGTTTTATCAATGTTACGTGTTTATCTGTGGAATAACTTATCTATATCTCATAAGATAATGCTTTCTCGATTAGACGTGGGAAGGCACACCTTAACGCATTTAGTGTTTCCATAATTAAATGTAAGTGCATTTGTAGAGTTTTAGGTATTTTGCGATACAATAACTCCATTGTGATCATGCTTAGTTCAATTACTGAATATTTTTTTTGTTACTTCACAGTCTCAGTCTTATAATATTTAAGGTGTACTTTACCTAGTTTATCAGTTGCCTTCAAGATTTTACCAATTTTGATTAATTCCCAGAAAATGTATGGCGAGCCGGTGTCATCCGAGATCCGGACTGCCATTGAAAATTTCCGCAATATTAAATACCAATATAACTTTGCCCGACCCAATAATAGTATCCTAATCATGAGACTATTATAGCAGTTGTATAATACACCTACATTTAATTATTCTTCTCGTCTTCCCAAATTTAAATGTCTAAACGATTATACTTATAATTTAATTACTGTATTTTGATGCACAGATGATTAACAGAATTTCACAGCTCTATACAAACTATATCGTTCAAAATAAATGGAACAATGAGTGGTCAGCGGGATCACTCTTCGTTAACACTTGAAGCATATTCGTCATCGCCTGCATTTGTATCACTTATTGACGTCAATTTTTTTTTGTAAAATTAATGTTATGAACTTTTTGCTTCCCATATTAAAAGATTAATAATATTTGCCTTCAACTTGCTGTTTACTTGAAGCCAATCAACATTCATTCCCATCATAAACGCTTTGTTGTGGTGGGTTTATATTGTAAAGAATTATTGTGACGTGGGATTTTATATTTGGGACTTCATATATTCAGTTAGCTAATCTTTCATTTGAATATAAAAACCGGCCAAGTGCGTGTCGGGCCACGCGCAGTAGGGTTCCGTAGTAGGAGTTAGTTAGTCGACTATAGCTCTGTAACCGGTTAAGCCTACTTAGCCGTGATAGTTTTCCTTATAATTTCATTACATGTACTACGTCTGTGATTTTTTTCACATTTCTAGGTACAGCCATTCAAAAGTTAGAGGGGGGGGTAACTCGTATCGAACAAAAAATTTCACTTAAAATCTAGATATTTCGCAAATGGCTCGCTTAACTGAAAAATGGTCTTCACACACCCATAATATTTTTGAAAGACCTATCTAACGATACCCCACACGAAGGGGTACGCGAGAAAAAAAATATTCATCCGTACTTTACATGTTTGGGAGCTACCCTAAAAAAAAAATATTTTTCAAAATTTTATTTTACCACTTTCTCGGCTTGATCAATATACATATTCATACCAAATTTCAGCTTTCTAATAACAAAAACCACGGAGCTATGCCGCGGACAGACAGACAGACGGACAGAGCGAAACTATAAGGGTTCCTTGTCGGACTACGGAACCCTAAAAAATGAATCAACACCGTAATGTATTGTCAAAACAAGGAAGCATTGCATTTGCATGAAAGAAAATTTGAAAAATCGATCCTTAAAGAAATATCAGCTAATTAATATATAAAAAAATGTGGTTCCCACTTGATCAATATTTTAAAGTTATGACTAAATATAAGTTAACATGGCTCTGTGTCATTTCGACAGCGATATCGAATGCAATATGCTATGCACCTAAATAGTACCTTTAGTAGTTCCAGTAACACTCAGGTGTACAGTGCCCTTTTTGCAAACAACCCTCATGCATGATAAACTTGACCTCCAAATCTCTGGTAATCAAGGGGATGTTGAAGGGTAGCAAGTCGAGCACATTCTAAATATATTTTTGAGACAGGGGGGTAGGTACAAGTATTGATAAAGTTTTGTTGCACAATAATCAGTTATACAGACAATTTTAGAATGTTATACAGACAATTTTAGAATGCTCTTTTGACCGTCACTGAATGGACAGGTGAGAATAAAGTACTTCAGGAATAGTATTCCATATTTTTGTGGCTTATTTAAACGTCTGTACTGCGAGGCGGCTATGTATAAATAAATCCTATATTAATTAATCTACACTTGACTAAGTGTATGAAGCTGTTTATTTAAATAAGATTTGATAATATGGACTCCCGCGATAGCTAGTGGTATGTAATATATACATACCACTACGGTACAAAAACTTTATAAGGATTATGCGCGATGTCGGCAAACAAAGCCAGAAAATGCAGACATACGTTGTTCGAATTATTCGTGTATCGGACACGCGTTTTAACACTGTATTTTGATCGGTGTATGCACCTTTGTGTGTTACATGTATGGCTGCGAGTCTGCTTTGTCCTGACCCCTCAATAATCTTGTCAAAAGGCCCATGCGTAGCAAACTGGATATACCTGCCCTTGCTTTTAGCAACACAAATTAAACAACATTTCGTTTAGACTGTTTTTGAAAAATAGACAAAAGAAAATACTATATTATATACACTATGTAAAACAGCGTCTATTAGATAATTAGAAGCTTAGATGTTAACTGGCTAAATGCCTGACTTTTTTGAGAACAGTTTTTTTATATTATTTTAAAATGCAATTATTTAAATATGGTTTATGAGGAAAAGTATAATCAAATACACTGATTGTTGACATTAGCTGTGAAAATAAAAGCTCTTGCGAGTATGTTAACGTTGCGCGTGGACGCTAGGAATATGTTTAATTCAGTTGCATAACAATTGAAATTATAATTGCTATTGCGTTTTTTAGTTCAATAAATAACTTCATGAAATTCCCAGAAACAAGTCTCTTTTGTAATCATTGAAATGTTTATGACTTTTTTTAGGTTTCTCCGAGTTGCAGCATAAAATAAGTCTATTTTTATTTGGTTTGAAATTCTAGAAAAAGAAACTTTATAACTCCATAAAGAAGTTTTTTATGTTTAGAAAGTTTTATTTTGTTTTTTTTATTTTTTATTTATGACGTTAAGGATTCATTTTCTTGTTCTTTGCTGTATTTTGTACCTATTATAGCTGTTCAGCTTGCGCGATGATTATATGCTAAGATATGTATTTATGAATACTAAGGGGCATATTCCCCAAGCGACTGCTAGTGTCCGTTTGTGCTCAGCGATGTAATTTTGAGTTGTGTGTGTACCTTATAATAACACAAATGTATAAACAGGTATCTTAGATGCGAAGTACAAACAAGCAGACTTGAACTAGTGTTTGTAGGTTTTGTTATCTAAATAGCGAAAGATTTTAGGGGTGTATTATTAATATTATAAATGTACGTATAAATGTGTATCATCTAGAGATTTGAACGAACTACTTTAGTTATTAATGACTAGCTGGTGGGTCGCTTGATGCACCCTGATAAAAAGCAATCTATATTCTTTTCCGTGGTTCAAGCTAACTATAAATATATTTGACTACATGGACCAAACATGTAATTCATTTTAACGTGGAGGCGTAGGAAACACACTTTTGCATTGTATGTATATGCTGAAAAAATATTAGTGAATTTCATAGCTTCATAAATGAAATCGTGATGTCTGTACTCTTCAAAGTAGTCGCTACTAGTAGTGATATTATAAAAGTCCCACGTAAGAGTATTGTTATGTCTAGACTTATTACTGAGAATTTTATAATGAATAGAACCATTTCTTACGATTTTAATAGTAGAAAAAACTGTCTGGAAATCTAATATTTTCACAACATAAGCTCATATTTTGTCGTAGTTTAGCGGAGCGCTTATGATTCCTTGCCGGTCAAACAGTGGCTGGAAAATTTGCTTGCTTGATGGTCGCTCGTTTAAGGTTGGATTTTCGGTCTAAATGCTGATGATGAAATTATAAGCGATCGTCCGCTCATCCTGGGATGTTGCCCACAATAAACGTGCTGTGTTGATGTTTTGTATAAATTAATGAGCGAAGTTTTTTTTGTAACTTGTGTGGGAAAAATATTAACTGTGTGTATGGCCACCATCACTTTCTTCGATAGATAAAAAAATGATACGCTAATTGTGTTGCTAAGCGATAAGCTCGAGAACGTATTGATTTTTTGTATTTATTGTACACTTTATTACAGAGGGTGGTTTTAAAAGAGAATAATGTAATGTATATGTGTAGTGGTGTGTTGATGCTGATGCCGGCGAAGCCGTGCGAGTGTTTGTTTGAAGTAATAATGTTCTGTGTAATATTATTGGAACGTAGTTCTTAAATGCGGCTTTCAGTTCACTGGTGGAATACTAAGGACAAAGCAATATGGCCCTCCATCTTGATTCATGTATTTCGTTTGAGATGTATTATGATTTCTTAATACATTCAAAATTGATATCTTTTTTGAATTTTTAAGGGGGTCGATTACGAATGTAATCTTTTTAAAGATGTTATGAGTATATGAATATTATTTTTGTATGTATTAGGGTGACAGATAACGAATTTAAGATCTTTTAATTGATCCGAGATGACTCTGCTTTTTAAGCTTGCGGTAGTACCTATATGACTTTCTTTCTCTTTCTTATTATACTATATGAGTGTTTGTATGCGTGCGAGCATCGAGGTTTGACGATGAGTATTGTGATTAAGAAGCGCTCACTAAGGAATTATGTTCCTGATGTGGGTATGACTGCCGTACACGTTTTTATTGTTGTTATATTATGTTGTTATTATGTTGTTATATTATTTTATTGTTGTTATATTCGAGCTAAGTCTCATTGAGTTTTTATTTAAAGGATCTCAAAATGACGTGTACCTAATTAATTAAATATCTTATTTCTATAATACACAAATATACACACGAACAGACACATCCTTAGCATTATTTTATTTCGAACTAAGTAAAAGGATAATTCATGTTTTTCTGCGAAAGCTCTGCCGTATTTTTATCCCATGTATAGATGCTGATCTTTAATCTGTGTAACAGGAGGGAGTGACAGGCGAGTGGCGTGGCGCCTGGGTGATGCTCATCCGCCGAGTGATGGTGTACTACACAACTAAAGATCCTACCGTTCGCACGGTAGACCTCCGAAAGACGAGATGCGTTGGTAAGCTTGTTTTAATTGCTTTTTTATTATTTGATATGAGTTTGCTCTTGCGAGACACAAAGTCGACGATGGAGCAAGCCTACCCAGAAGTAGCCTGTTCACTCTTACTTTAAAGTTATTAGGGTTGAATGCATTCTTTTAACTACCATCTTAACTGTACTCTTTTGTCTAATTTACCAGGAAGTCCAATTTTCGTGTGTAGTTTAGAGTCAAAACGTTTCTATTTATAACAGCGTTCGTCTAGTCGTTTTGTTTGGACTGTGGCATAATCTTCGCGTGGGTGCGTTTGATTGCACTCCTAACTACCGACTGATTGCGACCAACGTTTATAAGTATCTCGTTTCCTATGATCATGCATCTTTAATAGGCAAAATATTACTATTTTTTGCTTAGCCCATTTTTGTTTTGGTTTCATTATGTTATGTTAAACGCGGCGATGTAAATGATACAAGGTAACTTCAGTACACCGTCATTTTGTTGTTATGACAAGGTTTATTTTTGTATTTATCCTTAAGGCACCCTGGTAACACTTAAGATTTATGTTCGAGAGGGTTCTACGGACGAGGGGTGGGTAGTGTTGGGGCGTTAGGTAAGTCGCAGGGTGAATTTGGATGAAGACATAAACAATACCAAGAATCGTTATTTTTCGGCCGGATTCTGCTAGGAGGGGCCAAGTAGGTCAAACCCCGTTGGCTCCACCCACTAGGTAACGCCCACATTTGTAAACAAAAATGAAAAGGTTTTTGTTAATTGTATTTTGTATGGATACTCGATCATAGTTAGCACAATCATATCCATACATTGTGATATGCTGTAAGCAAAGATTTATACAGACCCGTACATGTAACATGTTTTTGCCATCCGCCATTAACGAAACTAAGGTCATAACTAAATTTCTATTTAGGAATTCCAATTGAAAACAAGTGTTCCAAACGTAAGCCTAACTTAAGCGCCTTACGCGCGGTCTTGCTGTACGTCGTGTCGGGGTGCTAGACGTTGCATACACTATACACACTTTGTGTGTCCAGCGTGCTAGACGTAATCGAATAACCTATGTGAGCGTATGATTGTTTTATTTATAATGTATAGATGTTTCATACAGAACCTAAAAAGAGAGTTTTCAGTTGCATCAGAACAGTAAAAAAGGTTATTAAATAAAAAAAATCAGACTGAATAGCGTCGTGGTCGCATGCACTTTTAGGATAGCTTAAGTAAATACCGTGATATGTGATCTGACATCACGTTTAGAAATGAGCGGACGATTAACATATAATATATATATACATAAGTCCAAATTATAACTGTTATTTTTGCTTCGCCGTAGTCTGGTTATTCATACGAAGTTTCATTTATGCTCCACATGCATCTTGCGTGCTTGATAGTGTTAAAGTTACTTTACCTACGTTATAATGACCGATAAGCTTTGTCTCAATCTACAGAAATGTCTATATCTATTATGTATCTATGCGTATTAAATCCAAATCTTCTACCTATTATGACATTTTAAATAAGCTCCCATTCGCTTTTGGAATCCTAGTCTGGATAATATATGCGCTTTAACTTAGGGTGAATATCGACGGTGTTCTGGTTGTAATAATGTCCAAAGCAGATGTAATATAAGTAGATAGATTGGCAATTGATGGATTTGAGCGAGATCAAAGAGATACTACGCTAGTGTGCGATGTTCATGTGTGGGTAAATAGTGCAGTGCTATGCATGTCTGACACAGCTTTAATATCGATAAAGATTATAGAAAATTCACGTATTTGGATATTTTTACTTAAATTCAATCTTTATTACGATTTAATAGATTATTTGTGTTATTTGTGTACAAAACTTTTGTAGCTGTTCTAAAACAATGAATTTAAATAACTTAAAGTGCCAGACGTTCTTGCCTGTGATATGTGTAATTATATGAGTTCCTCTCCTTTGATGAGCTACATCCAGGTACTGAACACTAAGAGCTACAATAATAGGAAACAAATTCACGCATTATTTGGTTTTGTTAACAATATACGCCTGTGAAAGGTCTCATCTATCTATCATATAGGTACGTACACTATATTTCCTCTTTGGCTTTGCAGATCCATCAAACGGTAGTAAGTACAACATTTATGGTTCAGAGAGCCTTTTGGCTAAGTACCTGCGGCACGCCTTGCCGGACTCTTTGGTAAAGCTGCGCTAGCTATGGTACGTGCGTAAATGGCTAGTCTCAGTCGAGATTAGCTTTTAGGTAACGTAGCTATATTCGATGTTTGTGTAACGGTAGGTGGGATTACCAATAAAGGTACTAGGGATGTTTTTGGTCACCCTCACAGATTTTAGCCAGTTAGAAAACTATCAACTAACGCTCTTATTTCATATTATCGAATCGTAAAGTTTATTATATGGTTGATGATTCATTTGGTATACAATAAAGCTATTCTATTCTCCTATATGTATGGTTTTTTTTTAAATATTGAAATTGTGCCTGCAGTTTTTATGAAAAAGGTACGCAAAAAATGCATTGGTGCTTTAAATGCCTCGCGGCTGTGTATCCCTGGCCCTGATTTCCAACTGCATCGGATGTTAAACAGTACAGATTTATAAAAAACAAGCAGACAAACAAAAATAGAAACCGGTAACGGGGAGAGTTTTCAATGAAACCAAACACGTAGCTTTTTTTCGGATGGGAAATCATTAAATAATCCCTCCCGCCATGGGTGGGGCGGAAGGGAGTGTCAGACTCTTACTGACTAAATCTCATACATGTTCCTTCCTCAGCCCTGAATGATCCGGGGGCAAGGGAACTTTTCTTTGGGAAATGCGTGGGCCCTGGTAATGACTTCAAACCGGAACTTGGACTACCTTGTTACCCGCTACTGCTTCTTTGAGCAATTTCCATGTGCTTTTTTTACGGGAAATTGAAGTTTAAGAGGAAACTACTAACCACTGTCACTTGTCTTCTCCTTATCGTTTGTGCTGCAGGTTTTGCCAACCTAACACGTTCTAGTGTTTTCTCAAAACTGCATGACTCCCTCTGACTTGGAATTTTAACATCAACTGCCAGCTATCAAGATATCAGCTGGGAACGACTGCTTAACTTGCCTTCCCAGGCACGGCGGTGCTACACCACCAACTTCCTGACTCCGGGCTGCTTTGTGGCATTTTCCTAAATCCACAAAGCGATTTGGACCCGACCCGGGAATCGGACCCAAGAACCCGTTTAATTATTACTACTAGAGTTTAATTATTTAATTACCCATCAGTGGAAGCTGGAAGCATACTAAAGTTAAAGTACTTACATATTTAAAGTTCGCGTACTACGTCTAGCAAATAAAATGTAAGTTTCGCGTTAATTCTCGATAGGTGATATATACGCATGACTAAAGTACGAACTTTTATACGGATAATAATATGCTTGCTACTCGCTCCTTTCATATAACATATTGTAACGTGCAACGTCTCTTTGTGAAACTGTTCCTTTTGTCGAGAACTACTTAATTCGCTCACGTGTTTATGTCTGGGTAATAATGATAATCTTGTGTTATAAGCGACTGTTTTACTTTGCATTAAATACGAGGTGTAAATCAAATCCAAATTACGGGTTGATTTATTTTAGGTCGGCGGGTCCGAAACGTGACCCGTACAAGGGGTGGATGAGGTACGGAAAAAATACTCTCCAGCAAAGGCGATCGGTTTCAAGTATTTAATCTACGTTCAGCCATGGCTGTCTGAATGGCTCCGCCTCTAAACTTTACAGGGGTTTCATGTCGTCTGTTGTACTCGTTTATTGTATTGTTCCCTGATCTCGAATTGTATGTAGAACTTCTTTAGGCAATAGTTACTTCTATTTTTATGTAATCGCGCAATTCAGCATGTTTCTTTTTAGGTCAGAGAGAGCTCGTGATTAATTGACTGACTTACTTCGTCGACTTCGACTTACTTCGTGTACTATGCTTAGCGCGTCGGTCCGTGGTTGAATGTCCATTTATGTCATACCGAGACTCCTCCGTGCCTCGAAAAGTAGGTCAAGTTCTTGGTTCCTGTTGTCATTTGTAGATATTTGACGTTACGGATAGTCGGTAACCAAAAAGTCTGTTAAACTCCCAAATCTTACCAAGGGGTATCGTGTTACTCGGAAACTGGATAGTGGAGATCAGATATGTAGGCTCCATGTAAAACATTGGAAGCTGACCCCAACATATTATTTGGGAAAAGTTCAGCATCTAAGTATTGCTCTTTTTGAACAGAGTCTATTAAGTCTTCTTCATGTTCATCACTATTGTTCTCTAAATTCTGAATGATCTTTTATTAAAGATTGATTCCATCACAGATTCAGTGCTGGAATGTTATGTTTTTGCATGTAGGCGTAACAATTTGTGTAACGAAGTTAATCGCCAATAAATACATTGTGTCGACGACGTCCCGGATGTTCTATAATTACGTTTTATTACCGTTGATACACACGACCGTCCAGTTCTGCTGATGTGTCGACGTGAGATAAAAAAAATTAAACAGTAGTTGAAGGTTACGGTTTTATTTAATTGCGTTATCAGATGGGAATTTAACGAATGTTTAATTTTGTGACTTGTTTAGTATTAATATACAATACTAGCTTTCCGCCAGCGCCGTCGCCCGCGTGGGCTATATGAATTCAAATTAAAGATGAACCGCTCGACTGATTTTGTGCAAACTTCCGTAAACCATCTACTAAATAGTCCGAACAAAGCCTAAACATTTGGTTTGGATAGGTGAGCTCGTTCTTGAGTTATATAATTACAACGAAAAGTGGCATTGATTTTTATATATATTGATTGGCTTCAAATTACCGAAGCCAATTAAATCATCTTCCCCTAAGCTAACAGTTGGCCAATTATGCATTACATGTGCGCTAATAGGTGATTATCTATCAATGGTGTCAGGTTGCGTTTGTGATTGACAGTATTACGCTAATGCCGATCAATTATAGCCTAAAGGTCTTACTTACTGAAGTACTAGCTATTTCCTGCGGTTTTACGCGTCCCGATGGAACTACTTAACGCACCCGGCATGCACAATTGTCTCCAGAGTACCACCTATCTCCGTACAAAATATAATTCTAATCAGTTCAGCCATTTTACAGTGACAGCAGATCAAACATATGAACAAACTCACTTTCACATCCTTGGCAAATAGATAAACAGGACTCTGGAGACTGTTATAGGTTATACGGGAACAGAACAAGGAAACAGCTGAAAGAAAAGAAAATATAAATTAAGAGAATTAGCCTGTTTTTGTTTTCAGATTTCTTGGAAGTAAAATAATTTAATATAAATTGAGCTGAAGAAAAATATACGTATTAAAAATATTAGCTGCCCTGTCTGGTAAACGGGATGTTTGTTACACAAAGAATGGTCTTATTAACGCCCACCTTCAGCCAATTACGAAGTACTCAGTAGATGTTTTTATTTTACCTGCCTCGGTATTTTTGTATATCCGGACTGTTTTCCTGTTTTCCGAATATCTTAATCTAATCTTTAATAAGATAATTATAATTAACGAGCTGATCCGGCGAACTGTGCAGCGCCATTTTTTTCTGTTCTTTTGTTTTTAATATTCTTTTATACGAAAGAACAAAGAATTGTATAATTTGGTGCAGTCGTTCGAAAGTTATGTTTAAGAACGAGTTTGAAGTCAATAGTATGTAACGAGTATTTCACAGTTAAAAGGAATTACTTATTTAATATAAAAGATAATGCCCGCAGGCGGTATCGATAAGCTCGAGTGGGTTTCAAGTACTAATGTCTATAATTTTTGTTTTAGGGTTCCGTAGTCAAAATGTCCGTCTGTTTGACTATCTGTCTGCGGCTTAGTTCAGAGGTTTTAATACTATTAAGCTGTAATTCATTTCAGTCATGCCAACAAAGTGATTCTGCACTTTTTTATTTTAAATTCGTATAGCCTGCGGGTGACGCCGCTGGCGAAAAGCTAGTCATAATTAAACCTTTTTGGTGGCTCTATACTTCATTTACAATAAGATTAGAAAAACTTAAAACCCTTTTTGCAGCTTATTCAACCGATTTTGAGTTCTATCCCGTACTGTTATGGATAAAGCTAAATAATGTTTACAATAACAAATATATTCTGTATCTGTTTTTGTCTTGCCACCTTAGTAATAGAGCTTTTAATCGTTTGAATAAACGGCAAATAGGGTGCGTTTAAATGTCTAATCTCATAATAAATAGAGTATAGAGTTATAGGCGATCAACTAAAAAGTAATAAGAAACCCTCCCTTGCGCGTGGCCCGTCACGCACTTGGCCGGTTTAACCTGACTGCGTGGCACTAACGAGGATAATGGGTTTTCAGTCTATGTATATATGTTAGTTCCTTTGTGGAAAAGACCAAACGCGTGGTCTGGAAGTCAGGACCCGTTAAATGTATTTATATAAGATAAAAGTAAAGTAAAGGGCTTCCCAGTAATTAATTCCCGACTGTTATTTCTTTTTATCAGATTTCTGGATTTGTGTTTAATCTTTTAATAGGATAGCGCTAGTTCTCAGGAATCATTAATTCCTACTAATAAGTTCTTTTAATTCGTCTTTTTATTTTTCATTTTCTAGGGTAATTGGATTATTTAAATAAGAGTTTTCTTTTTACAGTTTTATGCGATGTTGAGATGTGATGTTAATATTAAAAAGAATAAGTAAAAAAAACCCAGTAATATTGAAACTACTACCGTGTCTGCATTTAGTTCTGTATTTCTGACTTCAGTATTTTTTTTATTATTTATTTATTTTTTCACGCATTTGTCTACATCTCTTTTATTGCTATTTTCTTATCGCAGGTAGATATGCTGGCAGAGATTTTGTTGAAATAAGCATTACCTTGTACTTGTACCTATATTCTTTTCTTTCCTTTTTTTTTAATATGTTTGTAAATAAATAATATATTTTTCAATTCAAAGCGGAATTTGGTAGCAACCAGGTAGCTATTTTATGTTGCATACTGGTATTTTTATATAATATCTAATAGGCACATGTCCATTTTTTTGATCTGTAGGTGTTATATAGAACTAAGTACGTGTGAGATCGCACGCTCGCAGCGCTTAGGGTCAGAGGGTGATTTTAGGAGCGGAGTGAATATGTACGCACCTTTTGTGGAAAACGTCTATAATCACTTGTTGAAATTTATTCCTCCATTTGCCTCATTTACATCTTATGTATCTACATTTATTTTAAACATAAAGACTTAATATAATTATAAATATGTACAAATAAAAAATAAAAAAACTATACAGACATGTGCGTCGATGAGATTAGGCGTCAAAGTACTCATCCTCATCGCTGTCATTCGGAAAAGTGCCCAGAAGACTGGCAGCATTGCTACGTTGAATGGCGATGCTTATTCGTAATTTTAAGCTACATAACTTAACGAAAAGTTTTAGATTAATCATTGCGTTGCCGTAACGTTAATTTTATTTGTATTAAAATTTAATTATTAATAGTTTTTTCGTAAATTGTATTTCGTAAATTTGCTAAACATATCTTCACTGGTTAGTGTTATGTAATAATACGAATCATAATCTCCACAGTGACCCAAGAGGCTGATGAAGAGACCAAGTCCACGTGTCCAACGGACGGCAGTGACAACCTACTGCTAGACTGCCCGCACGCCACCCTCTACCTACGATTCCCACACGAGAGAGAACTCAAAGTAAGCTATGATTATTCTTACAAATTTTGCACAACAATCGCAGATTTTCGATTGTACATAGAGGGTAACTGATTGCAGGAAAACAAAAGCGCCATGAACTTTAAATGTTGTGTTTAAAGTGGTCACTAATATATGAGAAAAACACATACATACTGCGTAATCGTAATATACTGATATACGCCATGATGAGTCAAATAGTAAGAGTGATTTAGTCAAACGTGTCGGACGTTGACGAAATTACGAGATTAGTGTCTCGTCATTCCAAAAAATCCCATGAATTAACAAAAACACTTACATACATACATGACTTATTTCTTTCATTCAACAATTATTTAGCCAGCTGATACGCCATCCTTAGGTACAATAGCGCCATCTTGTGGTAAATACGTTCGTCACCAGGTCGGATTGCGTCCATACAACGGCGCTAGGTGTGTGTAAAACCTTTTACATCCCTTCTACAGATGGCAGCCTGATGAACTTTTTATTAAAATTTATGCTTGAGGCATAATTTAAAACTATGCACAGGTACATGTTAAATAATCCGCATTTTTTTATCAGAACAATATAATTTATCAGTTGGAAATTACCAAAACTTTTCTTATTTTGTTGGTATCATTGCTTTTATGCACCTCTCTTTCATTATACCATCATGTTCATACAACAGTGAAAGACAGACGATGTTTTAACTTGATATATTCAGACGTCTCCCTGAAACGTAGTAGTTAGGGGAAGCATTAGCCTTCGTAAATTGTTAGGTGTAACGTTGGAACCAGATCAATATCATGACGCGTAGGAAGGGATATTATTGGTTCGACGTTTCAGCTTTGTATATCAAACAGAGTATACCCGCGGCTGGGTTAATACATTCGTGTTGTGCGCGAACAAAAACCTAGTATTTGGAGGGAATTTTATCTTTTGCCAAATTGTAACTCTGGCGTGTGAAGAAATAGCATCAATTTCGCAATAAAATAGCGAATATGTCTATAAAGAACTTAAAAAACGGAAATAAGTCTGAAGACGATCAAGATCAACCAAAGTTGCAAGAAAATAAAAAAAATAGTGACCAGCAATGTGCTGAAGACCTTCAGCAACCTTCGACGAGTAAGGCGACTACTGAGTCGGAGACAGCGGTGAAAAGGCGCTGTGAAGTGATTGCATCTAATGATCCATCTACTTCACAAGAACAACCTGTTAAGCGGAAGTGCCTGGAGCTACCGGATTTAATAAAAATGGAAGTAGACGGAGAAAGGCAAGAACCTGTTGTGATACAACAAGCTGAAGCTGAAGTCGTTGAACCTGAAGTCGCTGAACCTGATGTGATTGAAGCTGGTCCAGCAGAGCCAGATTTGGTACCAATGAATTTAGCCGAAGAGAATGTGAATAATGCTATTGTTGTTCGTGCTCATGCAGCTAACCAAGAACCAGATGCTCCTGAAGTTATTGCGGCCAATGGTGCTAATGCTCAAGAAATGCAAAATAAAATCATCATAACTATATCAGATGATGACGACGATGAGGATGATGACGCCAGCCCGCCTGTGTTTTATTATAACAATCTTGCTCCTGAAGATTGGGAGCCGCCTGAACCTGTAGAGCCTCCTGAACGCGCCGGTCACCCCATGATGCCAGTACGCGTGGTTGATATTTTTGAGAGAAGAATGAACTATGAAGAAATGTTTCGGCGCTACAATCTGTTCCGTGAACATCAGCGTCGACTTGCGAATGTTGAGTTAATTCCACCACCGGTAGTAGTAGAGGAACTCCAACCAGTAGAAGTAGACGACGAAGAACCTTTAGTTATAGTATACGGACATCAGCCACCACTAAACGTGGATGGTCATCAAGAGCCACAGATTGTCGATGATCAAGACCTGCCATTAAACGTGAATGAGCAGCAGCTGGCAAATGTAGAGGACCAACCGCTAGCACTGGATGTTGTCAATGAAAAACCGCCAGAAAACGATGAAGATCAGCAACTACCAAACGTTCAAGAAATTCAACAGCCCTCAGTGAACGTTGAAGGGCAAGGATCATCAATGAACGTAGATGGTCAATCATCATCAGTAAATGTCGAGATTGAAAAACCACTTGTCATCATATATGGTGACAGATCACCATTGAATATCGAATTACATGAACCGCCTGTGAACGTGGATGATGTTCAACCTCTAGTAATCGAGGAAGTGGCACAATCGCCAATGAACGTGGATGGTGAGCAGCCGTCAGCGATAGTGCAAGATTGCAAAGCGCCTATCAATCCGCATCAGCAATCATCCATAAATGTGGACGGTCAAATACGACTTGTGAAACTACAGAGTCTTCTACAACCCGATGTAGTTTGCCTGAAAAATGACGAGGAAAATGAAGAACAGGAAAATCCTATTCAGGAAATTGATTGCTGCAAAGATGAATCTGATAATAAACAAAAAGAAAGTGAGACCGAAGGTTCAGACAATAAGATTGAAGCTCCAGTTGCAGAAAACATTTCCCATTTAAATGACAATTAATTTTTGTGAGTAAAATCAGCAGCAAGGAGCCATTGATATTAGGAGCAGTATACAACGTGATGTTGTTGATTCCTATTGTATAATTATAAAATAAATGCACAAACATGCAACCCGTCTGTAGATTAGTATCCTGAAGCTACTATGTATCTATATTAATTTTGTGTCGCTCTAGAAACTTCGAAGTACACACACGTATATATATTTAACAGTTAGCTAATTGATGTGATTAAAATTTATCTTTTTTGGAACCGGTTTGTGCAAAAAAAGGGTGAAACCCTCGGAGTGTTCAGGGTATTGAAATTGTTTATTCTCGACAAGTTCTATACACATGAAGTTTTTTTTACTTCATGATCATAGACCTTGATAACTGTATTAGCATTAGTTTTAACATTATGTATGTTACTTGTCGTATAGTCAGCATCTTAAAAAAAAAGAAAATCAAAATTTCAAAATTATCATACAGGAACTAAATGTTTGTTTAAATATACACTATACACTATATTGTATTATTATATCTGTCATTGATGCCGACTGTACAATGATGACTGATTAAAAGTGTATTGTATTGTGTAAGATTGGAAACGCCTTTGAAAATTATTATTCTATATCTTGAACTAGTATTATCCTTATACTTGACGGACAAAAGTATTTTTAAAATGTAAGAATAAATGTTAAAACTAAGTAATATGATGTTTTTTTTTATGTGTTCACAAAGTAGTGTATCAATGATGTTTTATTTGTCTTTTAAATGTGCGAATAAAGTATTTTAATTTTAACGCTTCGCGAATAAACTTTTTTATTTTGATCAAAATACATACAATAATCAGCTAAGCGAGCGAATGCTAGCAACACAATCGGGTTAAAATAGCCGAAGCGAATTAGCGGCATCGATGGCTTGCGTCGTAATGTTTGAATTTACTTTTTAAATCATGAAACATAAATAGAAAGTTGGTTTACATTGCATTTACGTTGGTTGCACAGCTTTGTCTGATGGTCTTCGATTTAGATTACCAAATAATACATTTTCCTCTCTAAATAACTGCCAATGACCAATCTATACTAATATAATAAAGTTGTACTACTACTAATACTACTATAAAAACTATAATAATAAACAAAAATAAAAAAACTATAATAGTACTACTAATATAAAAGAGTTTGTTTGGTTGTTTGTTTGTTTGAAAGCGCTAATCTCAGGAACTACTGGTATGATTTGAAAAAATATTTCAGTGTTAGATAGCCCATTTATTGAGGAAGACTATAGGCTATATGTCATCACGCTAAAACCAATAGGAGCGGAGCACTACTATTCCACGCGGACGAAGTCGCAGGCAGAAGCTAGTAAAATATATTTTTAAACGTAAATATAACATTTTGTGCAGTTACTGTTTTTGCTGGTCAGATACAATATAAATGCTCCAGAGAGCATGGAACAAAATCTGGCGGCCAGTTAATAACTGTCAGAGTAGGTACATAACACCGAGGCATTCAGTTTTAATCCCCAACAAAAGCAGAAAGTGTAGTCAGTTTAACATGTATCTGTGTACTCTGTGGAATCGTACCTTCCGAACGAATTAATGGATTTTAAGGTGCTTTTTAATTAAAGACTAGTGTAATCGAAATGTTTCTGGCTAATGAAAATCTGTCTACCTTTACAAAAAGAGTAGCTGGTTTCAATGAAATAGCGAGAAATGTGATGATACAAACAAATAGTAGAACTAGCGCTCTCAGAAATCATCATCAGCCTATTTACTATCCCACTGCTGAGTACAGGCCCGTATAAGCATTGATCACCACGCTTGCTAAAGGCGGATTGCCGATTTCAGATTTTTAAGTCCAGGTTTCCTCACGATGTTTTCCTTCTCCGTTAGTCAGTGGTGTCTAAGTTACATTTAGAAAATACATATGACTAGAGAAAAGTCGCATTAATTTAGTACTTGCCAGGTTTCGAACCCGCACACTCGTACACAGAGAGGCAGGCCTTTACCACTAGGTCACCCAGAAATATTTGATCAGTCAATCTGTTGATTTTTATGTTGTTTGTATGTCTCTGTCCAGACACACAATTTGGGACCATATCTTGTCGAGATTAGCTAAATTAATTTACGATTGATGATTGATAAAAAAACGTTTGATGCAACCCGCCATAGGTCTGAACCTATGGCGGGTTGCATCAAACGTCATAGAATTTATTCTTTACACTCGTCGTTCAGTAGGTGTGCGATGCGTCGTGCGTACTCGTATATTTCTACGATAATCGTCTCATTGTAGTTTTTTGCTTAGACCCTTATGGCTGGAGGAATAACACCCGGTTGCACTAAACTTTTTATCATTTATAGAAGAAGAAGAAGAAGTATAGAACTTCGATACTAATATTATAAAGAGGAAAGATTTGTTTGTTTGTTCGTAGGGTTTTAACTCAAAAATTACTGGACCAATTTTAAAACTTCTTAAACTTTTAGAAAGCTACATCTTTACATAGTGTCATAGGCAGATTTATTTCCAGAAATAATTAGGGATCCCTGCTAAAACTTGAATAATGTATCCTAAGGTGTAAAAAAAATGACCACGCGGGCGAAGCCGCGGGCGGAAAGCTAGTACTCTATACTTTTATGAATATCACGAAACATGGTATCAATAATTAGCATACTTTTAATATTTTTTATGGTATCAATACATGAATATAACAATTAAGTAAACATATCATAAATATTTAAACGACAAACATAAAATAATAGCAAATAAATTATTCAATATTATCCTCCATTTTGACAGATCTTGGATGACAGTTCTTCCGTTATACGTATATGTCACCGCATATTTATTGGCTGTAAGTGTTGATGAACAAACGATGATAAATAAAAATCTATCTTTATGCATTCCTAGAACATTAATCCGATTATTATGAAACGTTAGTCAGTATTTCTATGTACCACCGCTAAGATTAGTGGCTCAAAAAGCGTGGCATTGCAATGGATGTTGGGGTGCAGCTAGTTATAAAACAAAAATACTCAACATCAGAATACTGTTGACACAGTTCAGATGAACGAATTGTGCTGTACTTCTTTCAGGTTTCCTACTCTCGAAAAAGGTAGCAGAACTCATTTTCCCGAGACACGATATTATTACATACTGGCTGTTTTCTTCGGTTATACTCAAACCCTGAGATAACTGTTTTGCGCACCTTCAATAAACTATCCTATGTGGTAGTATTTACGTTAAAAAGTAACAAACATACATACATTACAAACATATCTTCACAATAGGATTAGGAGGATGTATGTAGATTATCCGGTTTAGTGATCACCCACATTTTACCAGTTTTGTTTTTTAAAAGTATCGTGTGTCGAGTGTCCTATTTCTATCAAATCGGACATAAATTCTGACTTTGGACTGCTCTGAAAAATCCCTGTTCTGAAAAACGCTCTACCGGATTGGGAATTGAACCTGGGATTTCATGCGGACTAGCCAGGCTTGCGCCCACTAGAACAATAAAACAGCTCTAGTAGCATTGTAAATGAAATAAATATAAAAAAAATATTCTAAAACGCGCAGATCCATCACTTGACCTAGTATTCCGACTTTTAAATTTTAAATGCCCTCCCCCGGTTCTACCGGGTATCACGAGCGTGAAGTTTTTATTTTATACAAATCGTTTGATAAAACATACTTTTTAAATGAGTAAATTTAGGTTAGTTTCAGGTAGTAAACAATAAAATTCTCTATTTTTAATAACCTTTTTATTGATTTATCACTCATTGCTAAAGGAGGAGAAGACCAACTTTGAAACATTTCGCACATTCTAGCATTAGTAATTACTGAAACAAATTCAAAAAGACCTAGAAAGGATGTGTTCAGTTTTGAGACACTGAAATCTTTCATTATTAGTTCCTAAGTTTTTTGTAGAATGAATAGTTTTACTCTGTTTACGCCAGAATTCCGCCAGGTCAATTAGATATCAAAAAATTGAAAAGTTATTGATTTCAACACATCTAGGATTTCACGTCTGGGAACTTTTAGTAAATTCGCTGAATTCGTAAATGATGATAAAAAAACTTCTTAAAGTAACCCTTTGAAATACGTCTGACTTTTACTTATGTGGAAAACAGAGACCAAACAAAAGTTCCAAGTTTGTTATTTCCAGAAATTACACAGTAAGTAAGGGAAAAGATTCTAGAAATTTCATAGTCTGCTCTGGCATGGGATCGATACCATGTTGCTAGCTGATATTTAGAATTAAACAACTTGTTCGTAAACAAAAATGTCTCAAGGAGAAACGTGTTTGAAAAATGTGACTGAAAGAACAAAGGAACCAGCCCAGGCGCGGATCCTTAAAACATTATTTCCATTTAATAACAACTTATACCAGATGATACCTGTTTTTTTTTGAGATAGAGTTTTTGTGAGAAGCGACATTTAACAAAAAAAATAATTTGGATACGTCATCTGAATTCGCAATCAGCAAGTTAATAAAACTTAAACCGATGGATAAAATAAGTATATAAAAAGCACAATACTCACTGGCATGTAACTATAATAATACACTATCATTTAAAGAAGATTGCTTAAAACATACAAAGTAAAACTATCGATATTTAAGTTTATGTTGCATAACTAGCGGCCTTATTGAAATCTTATTTATAGTCTATTGTTATTGATTGAACGTACCACGGCCCGTGCTGGACAATGATTTAAAGGTATGAAGTGTTAGGAAAAAATACTTAATATATATATTTATTTGTAATGTTATCCTTGACCTAGATTAGTATAATTTCTTAATACGCGTACAGTTTGTGGAAAAAGATTTTGAATGACATCGATGATAATTCCAGGGTTGGCGTTACATGGTGAAGCTGGCCGCACACAACAATGGCGCCCACATCCACCACCAACAACTCACGAAGGAGGATGTGCCAGCCATCGTAGATAAATGCCTTAGTTTTATTTATGCACATGGTAAGTCACTATTAGATAAGTAACTTCTTCCGAATAACTCAATAGTTAATACTTTCTTTAACTAGGTCGGCACCCAGTTAAGTTAGATGTACATAACTGAAAATCGATATTTCACTTATATAAGGATACCGCGACTGTCTGTCTTTAGGGTCTTGATGGGTCGATCGATGGACTGACCACAGCAAGCGCAGTGTAACCTTGCAGATAGATCGATCAGCAGCTGTTACTAGCCCACGCATTTCTATGTTGGTTTAACACTGCTTTCATTCCGTTTATTTATTGAAAAACCTTTGTCTATGAACCATAAATATCGATATGTTGTAAAAGCTGTAACGATCGACTGGGAATGAATGTGTCAATGTGATTGAACGTAAGCCGGCCGGCATCTTCTATTTCAATTTTTGGTAAATCCAGCCAATAATGTCATGGTGGCTAAGGCAACTAAGGCATTTCGTGTACAAGTCGGGTTCGAAACGTGACTTTTGTAAAGTCATATGTAGGTACTTTCTGAGTACATCTAACGGTGGTTTCAATAACATGTTTATCTTTAGATTTGCTTATTAGAGATAGGTTTTTGACATTATTTGTATGGACCTTATATCAAAATTCTATCTCTAGTAAGAAAATCTAGTGATAGGTTGGATGTTGAAACTAGCCGTTAGTCGTCACTGACTAACGGTGAAGGAAAATATCGTAAGGAAACCTGATATAGCCAATACGCCTTGCGCAAACATGCCTTCTCTGTATGAGAAGAGGCGTGAGCTCAGTAGTGGGAGAATATATAGGCCGATGGCCACCCGAGAAAATAATCTATTATATAATAGTTGTATCAAATCTGATGCATCTAATTATATTTATTTTTCTTATAAATAAGGACAGCATTAAGTGAACTGTTTATCAGACGATCATGGTGATCTGTAACACAGGGTCAACCTTCTTCAGACACCATTCTCTTATCAGTGTACAACCATAATGTTTCTTTACTTGTAATGTGATTTTTTGAGAAAAATAAAGACTTATTATTTATTATTATTATATAATCCTTTTTAGTAAGGCCATTGGCATGCATGTTATCCCAGGCAACTTCAAGCCAGCATTTCTTAACCTTACCCCTTCTACTGGAATCTTGCGGGGGCGGCATACGATTACTCCCCGTGAAGTTGTCCTCCCTTAGTTGCTGGATTACATAAAACATGACGGTACCAACGGAAGTGACTCTTCTGCTGCCAGAGATACAGGAGCAAGCCATGTCGTTACAGTATGATATACGATTGTCGCAAAATGACGTCACGTAATACGAATTTGATTGAAGTAAATGTGTTTCAGGCAGCCTGTCCGAGGGTATTTATCGTCGCGCCGGCAGCAGCTCAGTTCTGTCGGAGCTTCTCGCGCGGTTCCGTCGCGACGCGTGGTCGGTGCAGCTCAGCTCCACTCAACACTCGGAGCACGATGTCACGGGTGTACTCAAAAGGTTTGTTTAATAAGTTGTTCTATACTAGAATTGTCAGGGTGTCTTGAATTTTAGGTTGGGGCATGTTAATCATACAAATAATTAAAATAAAATATATTGCTGTTCTTAAAAATATTTACTCATATTCTTATTGCATTATTTACGTCTTAGAGGGCAGTAGCAACCTAGGTAAGGAGTAGAAGTCTACATTCTTCATCTCCGACTTGACTTCACTTCACCGGCTGGCTGGAGTGAACAGTCATGAGGAACAGGTCTCTCGCCATCCTCTTCGCCTCTGGGTTGCCATGATTGGCCGTCCAGAGTGGAGTTGCTAGAGCAGTGCTATAAAATCTGCTCGGAGGGTGAAATCTTCGTGATTAGGCGTGAGTAGGCCAGTGATGCTGGACTCTTAGATTGCCAATGATCTAATTTTAACCTAGCCTACCGAACCATCTTCATTATTCAGTGCCTTTTGCCCCCTTGTTGCGAGTATTTTGCTGATTATAGTAATCTGGTGAGCCAGCATGTAATTTTATATGGTTATTTGACATTGTTTCAGTAGCTGCCAAAGTTTCCATAATTCACTATATCCTAGTCCACTATTATCCCATCACAATTGCCCAAGATTTTCTTATTTTTTCTTCCAATAGTCCTGCACAAACAATGAATTGTTCCTAGATATATTTCTATAGTGTACACAGTGATAATCGCAGGTTACATAGGTCTCGAAGGGCTAGTCGGCTTCGTCTTCGGCCCCACTTTCTCCTCCCAAAAGCCTTGTGCATGGTAGGTGATGGTGGTGATTAACAAGCTTAGGTTTAACAAAAAAAAAACGTCTGAGATTTATTTGAATTGTCGTTGCTAAGTGAAAATCGACACTGTCGTAGAACAAAGTCGGATCTACAAAATAGCTACTTTACAGGAGAGCACTTTAAAGTTTTGATTTTCTTTGGAACGTATTGGAAATACAACTTTGTTCGTTTTAATATCTCGGAAAGTACCATATATATAATTTTTTTTCTTGCTTATATCGATAGATTATGTTTAGTTGAAGCTGATTTTGAAAAAATCACAATTTCATTGTATTATCACATCTGACTTTGTTCTACGACAGTGTCGAAATGTTAATATTAAAGTTGTAAATCCTTATGACTGAATCCATTTTTACCTCGTTCCTTTGTAAGAGAAAGTTTGCAACTTCAGCTAGACGGTTTTGACAGGCTTTAAAGTGTTACGCACATAAAACTAGCATTTACTTTATACAGATTCACTGCCTCGTGCAAGACCTCGGGAGTAAAGAAATGGAAATCGAGGCGATGTAGTGACGTGATCATGCACGTGGAATATATATATATATATATACTATAAAATTTAGGCCAATTAAAAGCCAGTTTTACAGCAAAAATAATAATCATAATTAATATTATTCAAAAAAATCACGTTTGTTGTATGGGACCCCCCTAAAATATTTGTTTTAATTTAATTATTTATTTTTAAAGTGAATATGGTCGGCGTCAGTGCAGGACCTTCTAAATGTAAAATAATGTTTTACAGTAGACAATAAAAACTTTCTAAAAAGCGATGGGAACAAATTACAAGTTTTTTCAAAAACATACTTTTATGCAAATGCAAATAAAATAAATAGAAGGTCCTCCATTGACGCCGACGATATATACTAAATATTCTGTGAATATTTCAAGCGTCTACCTGTTGCTGTTGTCAATATCGAGCAAAAACGACAAAAAATCACGTTTGTTGAGCCCTCTTAAATGTTTATTTTATACTCGTTATTTTAGTATTGTTGTTATGGCAGCAATGGAAATATATCATCTGTGAAAATTTAAACTGTCCAACCATCACGGTTCACCCTTTAGTTGGGTGGTTTGGTGGTAGGGTTCCCTTTTTCCCTTTGGGTACGGAACCTGAAGAAAGAAACAAGAGACATATTCGTTGTTTTAAATATTTTTTTCCAACTATCCTGTAAATCAGTACTTTATCAAATTTATAAAAGACAGTTCCCAAAATGCCCGCCCTTAACCACTTCATATGTGTTTTTGTTGGTAAGAAGAAGTGGCGCAATAAACTCAACAACAGCAACATATAAGTCTGTAAGGTTTCAAGAACCAGACGTTACACAACTTTGAATGCAACATCAGTAGGAAAACACGCTAATACAACAGCTAAAACAATAAATTATCAGGTTTGACCGCTGCTCATCTATTCAATATCTATCACTAACGCTTCGATGTAGGCTGCCGTCGTCCGAACTTCTACAAATGTTGCACTTAGGTACATAATATATGATCTTATCCTCATCCCCTCGTCAGTTGCTGCGGGACGTTCGAAAGAGATACCGCGCCACCGGAATACAAAGGGCTGAGGAAGGAACATGGATGGGTTTTTCCATTCGAAAAAAAGTCCTCTCGTCAGTAATTTAGTAGCCTGTTACATGAAACATCAATCTTTTTTCTTTTCAGATTCTTCCGCGACCTACCAGAGCCTTTAGTGCCGCAAGATAAACACAAGGACCTGATCTCAGCGTTAGGTTAGTTGAATAAATGAAGTAGCTTAACTAATGTTTTTAATGATGAGTGAGTCGTTAATGATGCGGTTATCGCCACCTGCTTTCTTGGAACTTATTTTTGGTGATACCAGGAAATAAATAATTAATTAATACCAACTTTCGAGTTTTTTCGAGGCTAGATGTAACTCACTTGACAAAGCGATCTTATATCGTATCTATATAAATAAAAATAATTATTTGTATGTTTGTCCTCTATGCGCTCTTTGACCATAACCTCAGACTGTGATGAAACTCTGGTAAGTTATTCTGCAGACAATCGCAAAACTTTCTAGCTCATCATCATCTGCCTAGCCTTTTCCCAACTGTGTTGGGGTCGGCTTCCAGTCTAAACCGGATGCAGCTGAGTACCAGTGTTTTACATGAAGCGACTGCCTATCTGACCTCCACAACCCAGTTACCGGGTTACACGGTATCCCTTGGTAAGACTGGTTGTCAGACTTTTCTGGCTTCTGACTACCCGTAACGATTGTCAAAGATGTACAAATGACAACCGGGACCAACAGCTTAACGTGCTTTCCGCGGCACGGAGGAGTCTCGCTATGACATAGATGGTCACCCATCCACGGACCGACCGCGCCAAGCGCAGCTTAACCTTTGATCGGTCGAACCGTGCGGCTGTTACCTAGCCACGAGCTCCTCTAAAAAAAACTTTCTAGCTAAAAAAATAAAATAGTGGCATTGCAACGCATGATCGAAACTATCATAATTTTGACATAGCAATCTTATGTTGATGCATTAAAATAAACTTCGTTTAAAAAATACACCATTGATTAACCGATTAGTACATTGATTATGCCTGTTTATATGTTTGTACCCGTACACATGTTTGTGAGGAGCTCGTGGCTAAGTGGTAGCCGCACGGGTCGACCGATCAAAGGTTAAGCTGCGCTTAGCGCGGTCGGTCCGTCGATGGGTGACTATCTATATCATAGCGGGACTCCTCCGTGCCTCGGAAAGCACATTAATGTTGAACCCGGTTGTAATTTTTGTAAATCCTTGACAGTCGTTAGTCAGACACCAGAAAATCTGGCAACCAGTCTTACCAAGTTACCCGGTAATTAAGTTGTAGAGATCAGACAGGCAGTCACTCAATGTAAAACACTGGTCATCAGCTGCATCCGGTTTAGACTGGAAGCCGAACCCAACATAGTTTGGGAAAAGGTTAACCAGAAAATGATTACATGTTTGTACTTGGTAACTTAGCTTATTTCCTTGATTGTTTTAGTTAAATTTTATTTTATTTTCCTTCAAACAATGAGATTGTTTTGTCAAAAGTGTGTCACATCCGTGATTGCCTAGGCTGGAGTTTAAAGGCTCCGTATTAAGCTAGGTAACCTATTTAAGATTTATTAATGTGCATACTATCTAAATGTAAACATAAATCGCTATTTTGCCAATACACTATTTGCTTAGAAGAAAAATAAGTTCAGGCCGTTTTGTAAATTGCAGAGCTATCGGATGAAGTCGCTCGTCACCACGAGTACCACAAGATAATGTCGTCCCTACCTTTAGTGCCGCGGAACACAGCGCGCAAGTTGTTCGCGCACCTTCACTTCCTTCACACAATGGCCCACGCCAATAAAATGGGTGCTGATAACCTGGCATCTGTTTGGGCGCCTACCATCATGCCTGCAGCTATGGTAAGCAAATTTGAACGGTCTATAAATACGTAAACGTACTTGGACCTTGATATATGATAGCCTAGTATCCGACGCAATCTACTAGAGGCTGTTGTAGCGATCCTTAAAAAATATAATCATTTAGATAAGATATTTGATATTATTATTTTCACCAAATATATAGTTATAACGCTTTTCAACTTTCTCTTCAGTATTGAAAGAGAAAAATGTGTGGAATGCATTTTGTCAACCCATCAGTTGCTAGCAATGTTACTATCAAAAGTACCTTTCAAAGAAACTGATAATCATGAATAATTGCTCGATGTTCTGAAGTATCTTTTCGGATGGAAAATCGTCAAAAACCCCCCTCCGTGTGGGGGGCGGGAGAGAGTGTCTCTTACTGACTAAAACCCATCTAATATTCCGGACCCTGCAGCCTTCGAAAGGAGTGAAAACAAGTAGAATTAATAACCTATCTTAAACTCATCAATTTCATATCGATGTTACAGACTAGCAACACACTTCAAACTGCATGGTCGACTAAAGAAGTGTTCGTAGTTCGAGATCTAATAGCTAACTTTGAGTCGATATGGGAGCCCACGGAGGCTGAAAAGCGTCGCGAAGCGGCCGTCAGGCGCGTCATCATGCGAGTGCTGAGCAACTCCGCGCCCACTGCACCCAAGGCGGCCGGCGACCTCCGAACCTGGGTCTACGTGCATGATAAATCTACGTGCTTCCAAATCACCGTAAGTATATTATTTTGGACACACCTACACGGAATAACACAGAGGTATAACAATACTAAACAGATAATAGAAAACAAGTAATGAACATAAATATTTACTTGCTTCGTAATATTTCATTAGTACAGCTCTTTGAACTAAAGCTTCGTTTTCCATCATTTTGCTCTGTTAAGTCCATTTCTCGCAGGCTTACATCGATCGCGAACTAAAACCTATATTTCTCGGAAATAATACGCCCTGTAAAATATAAAATGAGATGAAAGTTTTAATACCTAGAATTCACTTTGAAGTGTATTGGAAATTGGAAGCGACTAGAGCATATTGATTTTATGTATAATTTAAAATATTTCATAGGAAAACATTGTATATAAATTCAATATATAATAGACTTTGACTCTGGTGGACATAATTACGGACCTACCTACGGACATTTTCAATAAGTATTTCTAATTTAAATCAGTCTATAGTTTGCGTACTAAAAATTGTCGTGTATATACCTTATGTTAAAATTCTATCTCTAGTAAGTAATAAAATCTTCGTATAGAAAGGTTATTGAAAATGGCCGCTGATCGCAGCCACTCGGCTGCAAGGACACGGCTGTTGCGCTGCGCTGACAAAAGTGCGCGCCTGTATGCAAAACCGATGCGTCCCCAGTCTGTAACATATTTTATTCCTGACCATTTAAAACAATTTCCCTCATAACGTAGTGACATCTATTTCCAGCTAACACCAAACAAAACCAGCTCTGACATATGCATAGAGCTTTGTGAAAAGGCGAAAACCGAGTCCCATCTCCTAATGTTGGTAGAAGTTATTTGTAACGACTCCATGCGGCGTATCGTGCACATCGACGAAGTAGTGTTAGACGTGGTGCTCAGATGGAGCTACTGGGACGAGGACGATAGGAAACACAACTACCTGTTGCTGGAACAGAACAAAATACTGCACGATATGGAGGCGTTGAGGCAAACGACATCTGTGTGCGGCGAACTGAGGCTTGCTACTGAGGCTATGAAGTCCTTCAAGTTGCACATGTTTGAGGTTCAGAACTCGAGGCTGTGTTATTTCAAAGATAAACAGGTGAGTTCTGTTGTCTTTTTGATATTTATCATAATAACACTGATAAATCTGTCACTAGTAATGTTGTTTGTATTTTAAGAGGTGTGTTATTATCATAAAATTCTAATCGAGTACAGACCGCGTCAGGTTATTTTACAAATATATGTATGTATATGTACTATATGAGTGGATTGCGTCATGTTGTTCGGTTTGCTGTTCTCACGGATTATGGTACGAACGTACATTGTTTCAGAAAAATGTTTATTCTTTATTTAGAAATAACTCCAACAAGATTGGTCAATGATCTTCCCTGTGTACGCTGCCACTCTAAGTGTTTGCTTTATGCCGACCATCTAAAGTTGTACCTTGAAATAAATTAGCACTTAAGCAGGATATAAATGCAGAAATGATATCAAAATGGAATTTAATTCCTCGAAATGTTATTGTATTTGATCGAATGGACCATAATGTTTTGGTCGTCTGTGCATAATATTTAATTATTGTAATTGGTCCTCGACCGTGTAATTAAAACAATATAAATAAATTCCAGGGTTCCCACAAGATCGAAGAGTGGAAGGTGAAAGACATGCTGTGGTACACCGGCCACGAGCCCAAGAGGAACCCGCAGTCGCGGTGGGCTATCACCTTTATACCCAGGAACAAACAGAAACGGTACTCAGAATTTTATAGCTTGAATCTTAAATTTTATTACATTCAATAAGATTTTGGGCCAAATACTGTGAATTGTACGGTTCCCTCTAACCGATTGACCACTAGTGTTGGTCACAATCCACCAAAAATGACATTTCAAGATGGCGACCAGCGTTAGTTCACCAATCAGCCGCATTCATGTATCATAGTCATGATGAACTATAGCTTAAGATAAATGTTACTTGAAATTTTAAAATGCCCGATGAATAATGATATATCTGAGTCTGTCATTGAGTTTTTTTCGCAGTAAGTTTACCGATGTTAGCCATCTTAAATAAGTTAAGTAAAGGTGGCCACGTCAGTTCTGCTGAAGTCAATTCCTGTACTTTACTTGCCCATATTAACCTCAATGTTTAGGTTGCATTTTATAGGAAGAAATATATATTTAATTCTTACACAAGCATACTAAATGTGTGGAGCGATAAGAATCACAGTACAGCTATATTGCTAGTACGAGTATGATCGACTCATAGCTAAGTAGTAGCCGTGCGAAACCATAGGTTATAGCATGATTAAGCTGTGATAGTCATGATCAGTCCATGGATGGGTGACCGTTTTCTTAACATAACAAGACCCCTCCGTGCCTCGGAGAGCACGTGGCGCTGTCAGTCCTGCGCCTGATCTCTCCCCGGTAGTGTCGGATTGCCGACCCTTGGGACTATGAGATAGTAGTAGTGTAATGTATAGAGAGTGCACCTGTGCGCGACATATGGGCTTATGTACTATAATGTCTCCTGCTTACCAGGCTAGTTTTCATTAAAATTGGCCACGGTGACCGAAATCGGCCTGAAAATTATTGCTAAAAAAAACCTATTATTTGCTAAAAAAAACCTATTATTTGCTAAAAAAAAACTGAAAATTATTGCTAAAAAAAACCTATTGCTTTTACTTAAACTAGTTTTAGTAAAATACTTTGTCATGTCTTAAAAATATTTTACTAAATGAATTTACGTATTTGCGCTTTCAGGAGCAAAGATAAGCCTTGGTTCGGCTGTACCATAGCGGGCGCCGTGACTGAAGATCAGCTGAAGTGGTTGGCCGCGTTAATGTTCGCAGAGCACTCGACAATACTGCCTACCCCCAGACTCGTTATTACGTAGCCGGATAAATGGTAAGAGATTTTATAAGAAATTCAGTCAATTTAATGTTCACAGACAGAGAATGGAATAAGAAATGCCTATTAGTATTTGAACACTCTCTAGTAAGAGAGAAATTAACCGTGCCTGCCCCTAATTGGTTATTTGACTATCAGCCATCATCATCATCTTTTAAAAGTCATTTTGTTCATTGGTCAATTTGGACTTTTTTATATACAGTCAAATACTTCTTACCACAGGGTTGTCAATAAATCTGCGGCATTTTAAATCAAAGTTTTAGTAAAAAGATACCTACTGGCCGGACGATCGCTTTATTCTTCTTACGCTGACTCACGCGTGCTGATCAAGGAACATGGATGGGTTTTAGTCAGTAAGAGTCTAACACTCCCTTCCACCCCACCCATGGCGGGAGGGGTCATTTGATGATTTCCGATCCGAAAAAAAATTGCTTCCTCGTTGAATAACACCTTTATGTGCTCATTCCTCGACCGAGGCCTGTAGCATACCTTCATAATTCCAGATCATCATCTGCCTAGCCTTTTTCCCAACTATGTTGGGGTCGGCTTCCAGTCTAAATCGGATGCAGCTGAGTACCAGTGTTTTACATGGAGCGACTGCCTATCTGACCTCCACAACCCAGTTACCGGGTAACACGGTACCCCTTGGTAAGACTGGTTGTCAGACTTTCTGACTACCCGTAACGACTGTCAAAGATGTACAAATGACAACCGGGACCAATAGCTTAACGTGCTTTCCGAGGCACGGAGGAGTCTCGCTATGACAAAGATGGTCACCTATCCACGGACCGACCGCGCCAAGCGCAGCTTGGGAATCTTTGATTGGTCGAACCGTGCGGCTGTTACTTAGCCACGAGCTCCTCCATAATTCCAGATACTAATATTTAACTGTTATATGATATAACAGAGCTCAGTGCCAGACGTCTGACAACCAGTGTTACCACGGGGTCTCGTATTACCTGGTAACTGGTTGGTGGCGGTCAGATAGACAGTCGCTCCATTTAAAACAGTCGTACGTGTAAGGTGGTAAAAACATCTGGTTTTACAACGACACGTTTTTTGTCACTACGACAAGAGCGGCAATCGTTGATGCCTTAATCGATTTCATACATTATTATTTAAAATGTAAAGTAAACCTGTATGTCTGTTTCTTTGATTCGGTTTCACGGTAAAACTGTTGAACCGATATAGATGAAGTTCGATATGGAGATAGATTGACAACTGAAAAAGGACATTGGATATTTTCATCATCATATATATAGTAGTTCTGTATGGTGAGAGAAACCGCGTTAAATAGCGCGGTAGTTTTTTTTTCACAGATTCTGTGGTTACTGTATTTATATTTATAAAAAAAGTTTCTGATTAACTACGTGTGTTGTTACAGAGCGCGCAATGCGGAAAGCTGTCTACAACAAAATTAGCTGACTCCAACGTGGAAGCGTCCAGAGCAGCTCAAAGTCTGATCTATTTTTCTACTTCAATGAATGTGTGAGAATGAAGTCATTATTTACTTTAGAAATTTTTTATCCTAATTCATTAAAAAATTTTTTTTTGAGTCGTCATTATGTTTCTATCAATTTTAAACAATTAATGATGTTTTGAAAATCACAATGTTCCTTAAAAAATATGGCTCATTTGGAGGAACTACGACGACACTGCTACTTTTTGAATTTTACAGGAGATCTATTTAAATCGAATTACATATTTTGTAATGAGATACCGTATCGGTATAAAGACTCCTGTTTGCCGATAAATCGACTGAATTTGATTTATTTATTTGTTTCTTCTTACGTTGATACACAGTATTCAGTATTCTGCAGTAATTTGTAATATTTAATTCATTTATGAAAACATGCATTTATGTCGGTCTGTCGGTCCAAATGAGCAAAATGTTCTAAAATATAGTCACACTATGATGATACACTTGCCTAAATTTACAATAGGTAATATTTTGATATAATAATATCAAAAAACCATTTCTCCTATTCAAGAATGAAGTGATTTTGTATTAACTGAAATATTTCTATCTACATTTAAGTAAATGCTATGTGTGAATGCTTTACCAATATAATCAAAACTCAAGACATAGTTTTAAGTATGTATATACGTAGATATAAGTACACAAATGAATTATATAAAATAATATGTCAAAGAATTGCCTATAAAATAGTACAACTAGACAACATTGTCTTTATTATGGTTTGCCTTAGAATCTCTGCATTTGGTAGATTTATACAAAAGGAGATTTTGTATAATGATGTCTGGGTGGATCAATATTTTCTGTTGTTCTTTTCGGCTTGATATTTTTAAATGATGTAATGCGTCTATAATTATCGCGAAACTGAAACTTCAGTACTCTATTACTAGTATCAGCTTTCTTGTGTTAGACTGGCGTTAATTTGCGCACAAGAGTTTACACATCTTCCCTTTTATTTAACGACACACTCAATACACGCCACTTTATTCAATATCTCTGTGAAAATAATATGTGTACATTATAAATAAATAATAATAAATAAAAATAATAAAATTCTTTATTAATCTCAAAGATTTGTACATTTCTTTATATAAACTATGCTGCAAAAAATATATGTATATATATATATATATATATATATATATATATATATGGTTGTTACAGGGAGTACAAATTAGTTGTTAAAACTCTGATTTCCAAACTAGGCAGACCTGTGTGTTGGAAGTCAGTGTTCGACCGTATTTATTAACTTAAGGACTTGCTTTTTTAAATAATTATTTTAAACTTAATACTAGAAGACAAATAAGTACCAAAGCCGATGGATGGGCTTTGGAAAAACAAAAGTGCATGTAACTATGTAAATTAAGGTACAAATAATCATTATTTTTTTTTTGTTGAAATTGGAAATTTGGTTGATAACCAGTAAATACTATAGACTAAAAACCAGTAAATTGAATACTTTAGACCTTCTTCGTTATTACAATATATTTTAATGTGAGTAACTATAATAAATAAATAAACTGAAATTCGAAATTAAAATGTGTTACGTAGCAGTGTGAGTGTTATATGGAATTTGTGTGTTTGTTATGTGTGTTAGTGTGGTGTGTAAGGTGTGTTATTTATCGTTGGATAATAATTTCTCAGTGTCGTCATAGTTCTGTTTTAGAAGCCATGTAGTGAGTTTATTTTTAACCTCATATTTATTTAATTTAGTAATATTTAACATTTTATTAATTTTATTATAAATAATCGAGCTAGAAACATAAAACTGTCGAGAGGCAAAAACAGTTTTGTGTCGGGGAACTGCACATGCTCTGTGGGATTTCCGTTTGGAAGGATCAGGCGGTGGCACCTTAGAGTGGAGACGAAGGATAGCTTTGAGTACAAAGAGTTGCCTCACAGTGAGAACAGAAGCCAAGGAGTAAAGTTCGGAAGTAGGAAATCTGAGGCGCTTGAAGTGTATAACTTTGAGCACAGCTCTTTGCGCTCTTTCGACCTTGATCAAGTTTGTCTTTGCCGCACATCCCCATGCTGTCACGCAATAATTTAGTACTGATTGGCATAGAGTGGAGTAGACCAAGTTTAGGGTTTCAGGATCGGCTGATTGCCTGAGGGTTTTAAAAAGATGGATGAGTCGCCTTACTCTGGTAGTGAGAGTATCTATTTGGACAGACCAATTTAGGTGCCGGTCAATATAGACACCAAGATATTTAATAAATGCTATTTGTGTTATGGGAAGGCAGCTGCATTTATCACTAGGATTATGACAAGAGTGAATAAAAAGTTTATAATTGGAAGGGGGTTGAGTGCTGTTACGAATGGAAAAGGGAATGTAGTAGGTTTTCGACTGATTGAGTGTTAGGAGATTTTGGGACAACCAGCTATTAATTATCATCAGGTTATGTTCTGCTGTAGATTTAATATCTAACCAATCCGAGCCATGTACCACTATGGCGGTATCGTCCGCATAAGTAAAAATTCTGCAGTTTGGTAAGTTTATATTACATAATTGGTTAATATACAGCAGAAACAGGGTTGGTCCGATGATTGACCCCTGGGGGACGCCATATTCTATGGGAACCTCATCACTAGTGTGGCCGCTAATTGTAACGCTTTGTCGACGGTTAGAGAGATAGTCACAGAAAATGTCGTAGGCAACTCCTCTAATGCCAAGGTTAGGGAGTTTGGTTAGAAGTGTCGGCACATTTACGGTGTCGAAAGCCTTTTGAAGGTCTAAAAAGATGCCAAGACATTTTTTTTCCTGATCAAGCTTCGTAGTGATATGCGTAACAAGATCAACCACCGCGTCCTCCGTAGATATACCTGAGCGGAAACCATATTGTCGGTCTGATAAAATGTTATTTTTTACTAAAAAATTTGTGAGCCGCTTATTGAGGAGTTTTTCGAGGATCTTGGACACAGACGTTAAGACCGAGATGGGCCTATAATTAGTAAAATTACCTTTATCACCACTTTTGTGGATTGGGTGGAGTAGGGCCTTTTTGAAGGCATTGGGAAAGACGCCTGTGTGAAACGCCGTATTGCAGATGTAGGTTAATACGGGGATAAGGACCTGACGGTTAGATTTTAGTACCGAAGATGGGATTCCATCCCACCCAGTAGCTGAAACAGAGCGTAGGCTCATAAGAACAGATTCCACTTCAGCCTCGTCTGTGTCAAGGAGCACCATTGAGTTTGTCGTCGGCGTTTCATTTAAGAATTCGGCAAAATCAATGTCGGATGGACGAATTCTTGTGGCTAAGGTTTTGCCTATTCCGACGAAGTATTTATTAACTGAATTTAATGACGATCTTATGTTACTAGTTAATTTCAACAGTTCTTTCGGAGGGATGCGAGGTTTTATAGTGTTTGTGATTTTTTTAATTGTTTTCCATGTAGCTTTTAAGTTATTTTTATTTTTAAGTAGTTCGTTTTTTTCATATGTTCTTTTAAGCTTTCGTAGAAGGGAATTACAAAAATTACGGTATCGGGTATACGTGGTTTTAACAATCTGGTTGTTTGGGGATTTCCTATATTTTATATGAAGACGATCTCTATTCCTAATACAGCGAATTAAACCTGGGGTGATCCAAGGTTTAAGGATTCTGTTTTTGTTAGGGACCAGAGTTGATTTAGTGTGTTTAGCGATAATGTTCGATAAGATTCTTGTTAGTGTATCCGCTGCAACGTTTGCGTCTTCAGTGAAAAAAATATGAGAGAAGTCAGTATTTGAAATTTCCTTCTGAATACTCTCCATGTCAATAATAGTCTTTGTACGGTTATCATGGCAGATGTAATTTTTGAGTTTGAGATTAAGTAGTGTCGGTTTATGGTCAGTGATATGTGATTCGATAACAAGTGTAGTGGAAGGTAATTTTGTTTTTAATAGAACATGATCATAGCACTTGTCCTCTCTAGTGAGAAGGACATGAGTTGGTGACAAAGCATGCGTAGCATTTAAAATTAGGTAGTCGTTTGAGAAAACATCATTAGTATGGGGTTTAATATCAATGTTAAGATCTCCAACTATTAAAATGTTACTGTATGATTTCAGTGTGTTTAAAAGGGTATTTAAGCTGTCAAGAAAGGAATCAAATTGTTCTCGCTTGGAGCAGGAAGGAGACCTATAAATTCCTACTATTGCAGTCTTATTATCAATGACACACGAAAGACAGTCTGCAAATTGCAGGTTTGGTTCCGTTATGGTGTGTGAGATGGATGATTTAATATACATTATAACCCCCGCATTTTGATTTGGAGGCTCAGTGGTTGAGTATAAGGCGTACCCTTCTAAAGGTGGTATGTTAGGGTTTTTTTTAAGCCAACACTCTGTCAGTACTATGACATCACATGAGACTTTAACCTGAGAGAGGAGGATTCTAAGTTGGTCAAAGTTTTTTCCCACGGAGCGGATATTTAGTTGGAGAACTGTTAGACAATTATCACCAGAGGATCCTAATAACAAACTACATTGATCCGGTTCACACAAAAAAGAATTTGCGCTGTCAAGTGAGTCCAGCTCTGAAATTAATTCAAGAGTGGTGGCCATTTATAAATACGAAAATTATTCAGAGAATAGTGGGCAGGGAATAGAGAAATATTGATTGTTTGTGCAAATTTTGTGTAGTTTGGCGTTCGGTTATGAGAAATGAGACTGGTAAATACTGTGTTGATATAAATACTAACACTTGCTAGTGATAGTGGATTAAAAAGTTTGAAAGTTGTAAAAGAGCGGGAGTGCATGGGTTGTTTGCGTTGATATAAATGCGTGTTTAAAATTTTAACAATATACATAGTTACTAAGTAATAATAAAGCAGGAAACTTATAAAAACTAAAATAACTGAACTAATATTTAGGGAAGAAAAAGCACACATAAGAACGTTACTTTCTACCTTAAAAAGTCATTGTTGTTTTTGGAGGTCAAGAAGAAATTGTTCGGATTGGACAATAATGTGTCTTCCGCCATGTTCCTTGCGAAGGAAAACTTTGCCATTTGCGGTCCAACAGAACTCGTATTTGTTTAACTTAGCAAATTCTCTCGCTAAGTAGAAAAGCTTTTTCGCTGAGCTCGGCAGATATTCTGCTACGTATATAGGTAGGGATTTCTCAGGATAGCCAATCAGACTGGTGTTTAAGCGATCTTCACGTGAGCGAGATTTGTTGTAACTTTTTGCGGAGGTAAGTATCTTCTCCTTATCTTGCACCGAGGTTAATTCAACAACAATCGGTTTAGTATTTCCTTGTTTACCTGGAATGCGGTAGATGTCGCGTACACCACTGATAGGGACGCCAAGCACTTTGCCAAGGTTCTGCGTTATCTGTATGAGGTCAGTGGTGGACTCTCGCTCAGAGGAAGGTACGTTTCGAATTTCTATAGAGGAGCCGCGGGAGGTCTGCTGAAGGTCAGTGACTTTCTTTTCAAGTTCTTGAATGGTATGCAGGTATTCTTTCCTTTCTTTTTGAAGACACTCAATCTGCTTCTTCATGTCCTCGTACTGCTGGTTCATGAATATCAGGGATTTTTCTATTTCAAGATTTGACTTTTGAATAGAGAGGTTTTGGATTTTTAACTCGGCTAAGTCAGTAGAGAGTTTAGACATATGAACACTTTGTTCGTTTAGGACACGGTTTAGATTTGCTTCCTGCTCGTCCTTCCAAGCTTTTAGTATATCTTTTATATCTGCCGCAACGCCCTGCTTTTCGTCATCCGGAGAGTCTGCGCGGCGATATCTTTTGCAGGCGCGGCTTATAAAGTTGTCATTATTTAAGTCCGGTATTGGAGTAGATTGACTTATATTCGGTTCCGACTGAGCTTGATTCATAGAAGGCGGAGGCGTGCGAGCAATAGACATATTGAGAAAAAAAAAATATTCAAAAAAAAAAAAAAAAAAAAAAAAAAAAAAAAAAAAAAAAAAAAAAAAAAAAAAAAAAAAAAAAAAAAAAAAAAAAAAAAAAAAAAAAAAAAAAAAAAAAAAAAAAAAAAAAAAAAAAAAAAAAAAAAAAAAAAATATGGTTCAAAATAAATACGAATTGAGTTAGTAGAAGCGAAGACGCAGTTTCTAAGCCGAATGGAAGCACAGAGGCGGCGGCGTAGTGGTACAACCAAACCTGCGCAGCCGGCGCGTAGTATGCGGTTTAATTGCTGTCTCACTCTAAAACCCGCTAGGGGAGCACCTTATGGTCCGGTTGCGTAGGTGCGATAAGGAAACAGCGATGTTGTTTACTTCGGTCCCGTAGCGACTCTTCAAACCACACGTGCGAGACACCGGCCGCCCGGGTTAGTGTCCATAAGCGAGAGGTCTATGTCGCTGGGCGCCTCGATACACTGCTTGACCAGGGAACGTAGACACGATAGTCACACACAAATGCCGTAAGCTCGGAGGTCTATATTGACTGGTTTGCACTACTAGCCTTCGTGGACACGTCTATCTCAAACGGCAATACGAGCCGAACTCACTTCATTCAATGAAATTAAACTATAGAGTAAAACCAATACTATTTTTTTAACTTACTGTATTTTTGACTACTTTATTATATATCACTTTATTAAATATAAAGCTTAGGTATATAAGCTTTATATGGATGGAATATAGACTTGGCTGTTATTAACAATATATTTTTAAGATTTATGTAAATAATAGTACCTATATACGCTGTTGCTTTTAAAGGTCTCGTTTGTATAAATATATTCATCTTTAGTAGGAATAGTAAAGTAAAGATAGGCAGTTTGTTATGAATTTATAAATATATTTTATGGTATATCGCATCAGCTTGTTTGCCAAGTATTTTTTGCGGAACTAAGCTGCGTCATTAAGTATAGCTCTCGAATTGTCTCGAAACGCCATTAAAAACCTCAAAAGTCCTCGAAAGAAGTTATTCGAGCAAGTAATGTCGTAGTAGTACAAAGTATTTCAAGCACAGAAAAAATACGTGAACTGACTTTATAAAATCTACGTTTTAAATGATTGAGCTTTCAAGTCGTAGTCGCCGTCGCTTTTCCTAATTAGTATGTTTTTCCTCATAGAAGTGAATAATTGTATTTTTGAGTGAAATAAATTCTTAAACCGTAAACCGTAAGTCGATTAGTGTCAACCGACCCTTTTCTTTCAACCTTTAGGAGTAAGAGAAAGAGCTAGAAAAATAAAAAATGAAATTATTTTTTGTCCTCTGTCAACAAACATGCAACGGGGTGTTATATGACTACTAGGTTGACGTTACCAAGGAGTGCAGATAACGAGGTTAACTTATTCCGAATTGATTGGATATGCGGAGTAAAAAATATATTGTGTTTTAATCCAAATTGTATCCTCTCTGTGTGCTTAATATCATATAAATCTGTCCAACCGATTTTCGTGATTCAGTTTACATACAAACATTCTTTTTACATATTTTTATCTATTAGTAAGACAGACAGTTCTACTACTCTGTGTTTCTACCGGAGCGATGCAACTCTAGGTGCTATTACTGTGGGCTGGTAAATAAATAGTTTGTATAACTACCTTCTATAAATATAATATATTATATGAATAGTAAATATAACCACAGAATTATGTAAAATTGTAAAGTAATTATTAAATCTTCCTAAACTGTTAAGAGTGTATTTGCTATAATAATAACAGATTAAATATATAGTATTTTAGGAATAAAAAAGCTCTATATATATATAGAGCTATATATATATATAAAGAGGCTTTTATAAGATTCATACGAACATTAGGACCTACTGATAATAGAACACTCCTGGGCCTAATATAATAAGCATGTAGGCTTTACTAAAGTGATGTAATGCACCTCTTATTGAATATCAGGCTACTACCAATTTTCATACCTAATTATAAAAATGTAAAAACTATTATTTCGAAATAAAATGAATGCTTGCATAAATGCATGAAATAAAAGAATAAAGTTATTTTTGTTTTCCTTTTTTCTAAGATTTTGTAATTATATGTGATGTTAAGAATTAAGTGTAACAATAAAGTGTTAACATTTTGTATGTATGTCTATTGTATGATAATGCTCAAATAAATGCGATTTAAATTGTGTGTGGATTTCATTATGTTGTTGCTGTACTCAAATGTAAATGCTCATAGTTTGACACGGCTGTATTGTATAGAACTCCAATTATATTAAATCAAATCACTAGATTTGTGACCACAGGTACATAAACAGGTCTTAATAATAAAAACTCTTTATTTCTCTTCCACAAAGATTCTTAAGATTAAGTTCGTAACAACTTTTCATACTAATCCCTTGTGCGAGACTGATATCCGCACTAGGAAACCCTGTCACGCATCCCCCACGAACGTAATAGCGTGAGCTCAATGTTCTGCCAATGTATTTGGTATTCAATAATCTATCTATCAAACAATAAAATAACCATTACAACATTCCAAGGCCTAATAAGGAATGATTTATGTTTCATACTATGCCTGAACATTTTAGGCACTGTATGCACTTATTACGATAGCTTCGTACGAACCCATAATGACTTCTTGTGATTTTACTGGCTTATCACATATTCACCACAAATATGAAACATGATGCTTTATTTATACGAGTACTTCCCTATGGCCTTATCATGGTGCAAATCATGTAGAAAAAAAACATCGAGTACAGTTTTTCCTGAAAAGGATCACTGTTGTTGCTCTACTCCAATTCACCGAAACGAAACTTCGGAAAGGCCGAGAATTGACGATAACTTTTTTGTGGTACGGTAAGATGCGATTTGATGCTCTGTACATAGAGGGATTTACTTATATACTATCCATAAATTGCAATTATTTGCACCTTATCGCCCAAAAACCCATAAGGAAACGTACGAAACTTCAATCAAACCTTCGTCTTCTTTGAGTTACAGTAATTCCCCTGTTCTTAAATAAAGATACCATGTGGTATACAGTCTGTAGAATAATTCAGAAAGAAATTAATTATGCCCCAATTAATTCTTAATATAAAAAAATATATTATAAAGTTAATAATTGAGGCATACAGTAATACCTGTATACAACAAGTGCCCGCTTATATGCGCTCACTATGTCATGTATTTATAAAGTCTACGACTGTGTCGCATTGACTTTTCAAAAATTGTAAATGATAACTGACATTCCTGCAAACTGGTGCAGATTCTGCCGTTTTAAGACAGTCGGAAATAACTACATCTTACATACTAAGATTACACACTTAATATCTAAGAAAAGACCGAATATAGAGTACGAAATGTTCGGGGGACTTAGCGAGTTGCGGTAACGAAACCATAGCGCGATTCAGCAAATTGACCTCTCACCTAAGCACACCATCTATCGAACCCCGAGGTAAACTGTGTCACCACTGTATTCCCGAGGGCGAGGGTAAAATGTACCCTTATAAAATTGTATTGCTGTACATGAATGAACTTTTATATTACAATAAATGGTATTTAGAGTATGAATAATATTGCCTGAATACTTTTTATTATATGTAGGTTCTGGTTCTTTTCACTAAGAAGATGAGAGCAGGGAGGATAAGGAAAAAATGCCATGTAATTTTATATCGGGCTAATCTTGAAATTTGAAAATCTCAGAACTTTCGACGAGGTGAACCTATTTTTTAGCGCAGAGTTTTTCTGGTCGGGGCCTGAGGTGAATAGAAGAGAATTAGGTTTCATCTTTTCACTAATATGATGAATGCTAAAGTAACTCTGTCTGTTACGCTTTCAAGGGAAAACAGCTTAACTGATTTGGATGAAAGTTGGTTTGGACATACCTTGGACCCTGATGAAGGATATAGGATACTATTTTTGATCTGAGTGTGTGATGTCATTTTCGCATGATGCGGCTGAAACCATGGAAAACAGCTAATAAATAGGTTGCAGAAATTCGAGGTCTGATGTTAATTTTGGAATTGTACCTATGAATATATGTTTCGGGTTTTATTGATTGGAACATGTCTAGCTAGCAGCTGAAGGATCAATGCGGCCTGCATAAAAGTTTATTTCTAATTCTAATTTAGCTTTTTTATGAATTTCGCTACGTAAGATAGTACCTATAGATACCTAGTACATAGTAACTATAGGTACCTACAATAAAATTGATAATATTTACGTTTGGGTCGAGTACAATGCTTATACAGCTAGCATTCGAAAGATTTGTCGCAGGTTGCCATATAGATATGGATTTTAAACAATGTCACGGCTGGCTTGTGCAAGGCGGCGACGTCCCGGGTGCGCGTGACCGCACGCTACCGTCCGCTGCTCCCCGTATACGAACGAAATTACTTTTAACATTAATAAACCATATTGCTCTAATTTACTTTACTTTCTCCTTCTTTTAATAAGCCCTTGGAAAAACTCCCGGGTAATGTGTACCAGTTGTTTTTTACGTCGCCCTGACGTCGGGTGGTTTTTTTCTTTTGTGATTTTTTGTGTAACTAATTGTTTTGTGGGAGTAATACTGACACGTGGACATGGATGATAAGGACAGAGCACAGGCCATGCTATTGGCAGAGGAGGAGATCAACAGGGTACGTATCAGACGCGTTGTATGTGGAACGCACGCGAGCGTTCGTGCTACGTTCGTGCCGATATTTATGACTTACGACCATCGTATCCACACATACTTTAGAAGTAGGAAACTTTTGAAGGCACTCATAAAGATTTTAATTTGATTCTCATATATACGAAAGGTAGGAGCCGAAGGAACCGCAGACGTCAGCAGAGTTTGACGTAACTTCTGTTTTGTTACAAATAAAATACTAAAGCAATCGCTTCTTTTAATTAAGTATCTCGGTACTACACTTATTAAAATATTCTACTTATAAAAATTATTTCATTTCATACTTTTGTTCAAATTATGTAACAGGGTAATTAGAGGTTAATTGTTTTCTACCTGTCTAAATCCAAAGATTAAAATGCAATCAACATACTGCAATTTCATAAATGACAGTGTGCATTGGTCGCACACCCGGAGTTTAGAATGATAACTTTGACATTAATGGTAATTAAAAGGAACGGTAGATCTTGCAAGTGTTGTGTGCTTTTTTGAACAATTTAAGAAACTTACCTCTTACTATATAGTAATAAGGTATTTAGTGATAGTGAACCTACCAGTTTTCGATAAGCGCAAATGTGGAATTTGGTACCTGATAAAAATAGTTATTTCGTAATCTAAATTATCAAACATGGCATATATTAGGTATTATAATCAGAGTAAAACATTTCTTAAAATTGGCAAAGGTAATTAATTGCATAGCGCTTTCAAGTACAACGCCAACGGAGATTTGGAAATTGAGTCTCAAATATTCATTTTGATTAAATACAATTCTATATATATAAAAATAAAGCCCTATTTCAGAACGACCGATTTGGATAGAATTTAGTACGGTGATAGAGGGGACCCTGGAGAAGGTTATAGGCTACTTTTTATCCGGGTACGTGAAGTAATTCCCTGGGGACGCGGGTGAAACAACTGAATAAACATCATGATTAAGAAAAATGGTGCTTTAGAAAATCTTAAACACCAAATGGTCGAACGATTTGTTCTTGTTTCGGCTCAAGTTTTCGTCCCGCATTCCTAAAAATTCTTGTTTCGTCCCGCGTTAATTTTAATTCCTGTTTCGGACCACTTTATAAAATGTTATTTTAGTAGAGTCAGAAAAAAGGTAAAAAAATAAAGATAGGTTACCCGAGCTTAAAAAAAGGAATGAAAGGAGTTAATAAACGCTATCTCAGACTCTTAAAACTAAAACGAATTTTATTTTATTAAAACTACCAGGAAAACAGAAATGAATAGGAATCAGGTGCTTAAGCGACTTACTTACTGCTAAGCTCTTTTTTGATAATGGTAAAAATGGATAAAGGTTTTCAAATTTATAAACCACTCCAGACTAGGTAGAAGTTACTAGGATGACAAAAATAAACAGGAAATACGGGCCTAAACGGTGTCACTAAGATGTGCACCAACAATTTTATACAAAGAGGAATAAAAGTAGCGTTTATCATTCACTATATCGATATAAAATTCAATAGTTTCATAAATAAATAGTTAAGTTCCTACAAGGATTTCTGTTTTCCGAAATGAATGTTACTGGATGTACCTATACATCCAGTTCATTTCTGCTATCCTGGTAGTTTTAATTCGCTTCAAATAAAGTTTATGGTGTTAAGTAACATGTTGAGAATAAAACATTGTGAAAACTAAGATAAGTCAAAATGTTTAGAATGATTTTTATGCTCTCTGTACAAAACATGTTGTAAATTACATTATATACTTATTATTATTAAAATACTACTCGGGACGAATCAAGAACAAAATGTGGGACGAAACAAGAATAAAATGAAAAATATGAATTCATTTTATTTCGGGACGCAACAGGAATAAAATAAGGGCCGAAACAAGATTTTTTTGTGCGGGACGAAACTCGCGGGACGAATCAGGAACAAATCGGTCGAACTTGTATGAGTTTGATTATTTCCTCGGACACTTACTTTTTCATTATTTGTTTTATTTTATTGCTTACCTTTCAATCAAGCGGGATCGGATATCAGGTAAAAAGTCCGCGATTTTTACGGACGCTCTTTGAAAACCCGCCTGGACGCACCCCGGACGCCCTCTAAACTAGGACAAATCTGGGAAAACCCGGACGAATGGCAGCCCTATATTGGTTGTATGTAGACTACTACATTAACCAGAGTTTTTTTAGAAAGCAAAGTATGGATAAATAAAGCTCTAATAACAATAATTAGCCAGAGGTTACAATCACTAAACGTGATCTTTCTCATGGCCAGGGGCACAAAAGTCTCTTGCGCATTCGTCCGCACCCCGACTAACCAAATGGGGTGATTAACTCACCTCGTGACGTCACAAAGGGGCGCGCGGCAGAATAAACAAGTTTGAGTTTGAGTAGTGTAGAGGGTGCTGAAGTTTCCTATAGTCTGGTGTCTCCGGAGTCTGTATTTAGATTGCTAGAGGACTCCGGCATAATCCTTCTGCTGCACCTGGTGATTGTGGATGTTGCAGATGGGAAGAGCGGTTGTTACTCTCTTTCTCTCCCTAACCTTCAGTTTCTTCCTTCAGATTCTGGGCTGCCAACTTAGGGTTAATGCAGAGCGATGTCAAAGAGGACAAAGAGTGATAGTATTCTTCGTTCGAAACCACATCATAGCCTCTTAAATCTCTGTTTGTATCACTTTAGAGACAGCATTCATTCCAACAACTGCGGTCAGTGCCGTCGGCGGTGAAATATGTTCCACTATGGCAAAGAAGAAACCTGTTACCACATGCACGAATAACTGTGGCTAGAGCCTCAGCAAGTGTTCTGGGCGGGGTTTCCTTCTTAACATCTCACGGCCGACCATTAGCGCTCTGGGTATACATTTCGAACCCGTAGTTATACTACTGATGGTAGACAAGTCTGCGGAGGTACTCCGATACCAGATTGATTCAGACCCACGCGTCGGTGAAAGAACGACACTTTATTTTGTCAGCTTTTACTCTAGGCTAGAAGTCGGAAAGTAGCTGGGCTGCAGTGGGGCAGCTTATCAGAAAATAGTCTTAGTACCCTTTACCTTTATGTTCCATATGAGCCGCAGACACTCGGTAGTCTTACGACCGGGCCGACATGTAGGTTTAATTCACCAGATTTGTCTGATCATGAGTTAGTAATATGAACAATATTACCAACATTCATTTGGCAAACGATTCATAAAAAAAACTGCAATTTACACAGTTATGTATAACAGAAAGCATTCGCAGAATACCCGCTGCATGACACACACATGCAATAATGAATGAAAAATAATTACAGTTTAACCAACCCACACTAGGAAATGTACCAACACAACAACAAATCTATGCATGCATGTCTATATCCAATTCATGTTTGATGGAAAGTAATTACCTACCGCTCCACCCCCATAAACACCTAGATAGAATGTTTTGTCGATAGTTTTACACCTTCGCCGTTTTAGTATCTCCTATATGGACAGTTGAAATAGCTCAAATGTACTTCTGCTGTTCTACTTTGGGAAGAAACCTTAAAATTAGTCAAGAAGTGATTGTGAAATTATATAGCGTATAAAAATCAATCAGAAGTTTTAGAACTGAGTAGGAATTGAGTGCAGTAATTAAGTTTTTCTATGAAGAGTTATGAAGAGAATAGCAGTCAGTGCCATTGAAAAAGCTGAAGCAAGGGAACTGTTTGAGAACCAACTAAAGTATGCTTTCGTGAAGTATGACCATTTTGACGACGATGAGGAAAACTCCGAGGTATTTAGTATCATTTCATGGTTACCTAGCCATTAAAACTCGATTATGATTGTGGATATAGAACTTAATAGTTGCGGTAGCTTTTATGTGATCTGGTTAAAAACCCAACTACGTTGTAAAGTTAGTTTGAGAAATAACAATGTAGCAGGTTTGTTCAGAGTAATTAGTGAATATAAAACGTAATTACTAGGTATTTCAGGATTTTGCCACAATATTGTATTCAAGAAATATTCACATACTTTAGTCGTATCGTTACAGTAAATTATGCTTTTAGCTGTCAGAAACTTGAAATTTTGTCGTGATTTATTCTACACATTCAGATATCAAGTTTATAGTCCCACATAAAGATTTAAAGCTATTCACTTGAAAACGAATGGACGGATAAAGCTATTCAGATTAATAGTATAAGGATTGTTTGTTATAGTTCTAGTTACGTTTAAAGGAAAAACGAATTTAGGAAAAAATGTCTTAAGAGCCCGGCGAAGCAAGAATTGTCCATACTCACGTAATATCTCAATCATTTGTAAGTTGATTTGAAGAAGACGGTATTTATCTAGGTTCCTACTTCCTACACCTTTTTTTTCAAAATACTTACCTAAAATTAAGTTTAAGCAAATTCCAATTAACACATTTTTACAGCGTAGGTAAATGACATGTTTTCTTATTAATTTACTTTTTAAGTTTTTATTCAACATTTTTGGTACTACGATATAATCCAATATAACCGATATAACCCAACAATACTTATTTATATAATTAACTAGCTGCCCCGCGCGACTTCGTTCGCGTGGTATGCAACTCCTACCCAACTCCTACCCAACTCCTACCCAACTCCTACCCAACTCCTACCCAACTCCTACCCAACTCCTACCCAACTCCTACCCAACTCCTACCCAACTCCTACCCAACTCCTACCCAACTCCTACCCAACTCCTACCCAACTCCTACCCAACTCCTACCCAACTCCTACCCAACTCCTACCCAACTTCCTACCCAACTCCTACCCAACTCCTACCCAACTCCTACCCAACTCCTACCCAACTCCTACCCAACTCCTACCCAACTCCTACCCAACTCCTACCCAACTCCTACCCAACTCCTACCCAACTCCTACCCAACTCCTACCCAACTCCTACCCAACTCCTACCCAACTCCTACCCAACTCCTACCCAACTCCTACCCAACTCCTACCCAACTCCTACCCAACTCCTACCCAACTCCTACCCAACTCCTACCCAACTCCTACCCAACTCCTACCCAACTCCTACCCAACTCCTACCCAACTCCTACCCAACTCCTACCCAACTCCTACCCAACTCCTACCCAACTCCTACCCAACTCCTACCCAACTCCTACCCAACTCCTACCCAACTCCTACCCAACTCCTACCCAACTCCTACCCAACTCCTACCCAACTCCTACCCAACTCCTACCCAACTCCTACCCAACTCCTACCCAACTCCTACCCAACTCCTACCCAACTCCTACCCAACTCCTACCCAACTCCTACCCAACTCCTACCCAACTCCTACCCAACTCCTACCCAACTCCTACCCAACTCCTACCCAACTCCTACCCAACTCCTACCCAACTCCTACCCAACTCCTACCCAACTCCTACCCAACTCCTACCCAACTCCTACCCAACTCCTACCCAACTCCTACCCAACTCCTACCCAACTCCTACCCAACTCCTACCCAACTCCTACCCAACTCCTACCCAACTCCTACCCAACTCCTACCCAACTCCTACCCAACTCCTACCCAACTCCTACCCAACTCCTACCCAACTCCTACCCAACTCCTACCCAACTCCTACCCTACTCCTACCCAACTCCTACCCAACTCCTACCCAACTCCTACCCAACTCCTACCCAACTCCTACCCAACTCCTACCCAACTCCTACCCAACTCCTACCCAACTCCTACCCAACTCCTACCCAACTCCTACCCAACTCCTACCCAACTCCTACCCAACTCCTACCCAACTCCTACCCAACTCCTACCCAACTCCTACCCAACTCCTACCCAACTCCTACCCAACTCCTACCCAACTCCTACCCAACTCCTACCCAACTCCTACCCAACTCCTACCCAACTCCTACCCAACTCCTACCCAACTCCTACCTTTTTTTTTTTATCCTATGTCCGTCTCCAGGTTCTAAGCTGCCTCCCCTCCAATTTTTAGCCAAATCGGTTCAGCCGTTCTCGAGTTATAAGTGGTGTAACTAACACGACTTTCTTTTATATATATAGATTACCCACTTATTCCCTTTCCTAACATTACATATGTACTAAATGGAGCAGCTACGTATGTCATGTTATCCTAGTACCCTATTTAATAAATGCGTGGGTGGCCGCAAAGCATATCATAATGTAGATACTTATGAGAGCACTAGCTTCTGCCAGCGACTTCGTCTGCGTGGAATAGTGGTGCTCCGCTCCTATTGGTCTTAGCGTGATGATATATAGCCTATAGCTTCCTCGATAAATGGACTATCTAACACTGAAAGAATTATTTAAATCGGACCAGCGGTTGCTGAGATTAGCGCGTTTAAACAAAATGACAACATTTCCCTTCACTGCTCTGCTCCTTTTGATTGTAGCGTGATGAAAAGTATACTATAACCATCTCAGGAGTATGACAAATAATTGTACCAAGTTTCGTTAAAATCCGTCGAGTAGTTTTTGTTTCTATAGAGTTTATACAAACAGACAGACAGACAGACAGACAGACAGACAGACAGACGGACAGACAGACAGACAGACAGACAAAAATTTTACTGATTGCATTTTTGGCATCAGTATCGATCCCTAATCACCCCCTGATAGTTATTTTGGAAATATATTTCATGTACAGAATTGACCTCTCTACAGATTTATTATAAGTATAGATAGATATAGATGAGAGGCCAGCAATTCAAAATCTTGCAATGTATCAGGGGCAAATAACAAGAGCTGCAGGAGTACGAGTAATAAGATATAGACTTTTTGATTTTGTGAACAGGGAAAGAGATCAGCCCCAGTCATTAATTAAAGTTTGGGTAAGACTTAGTCAATTTCCTAAATCGCAATTGATATTTTTGGGATCCCAATTAGTTCCAAACCTCACATGGAGAAAAATGGCGGAACCCTTATATGATCGCTTCGTATGTCCATCTGTTTGTTTGGCTGTCTGTCAAGAAATGGGAGCTAAAAGCTGTTGAGTACTCTTCCCGTTGATCTAAATGTAAAACGCAAGTAAAAGGAATAGTAATCGTAATTGACGGGGCCCGCTAGGGTCAGTGACTACTAGGGTTGCGGGATACTTTGAAAGAGTTACGGCGGTTCTGGAAACGCAAAGGACAAATTTGAGGCAGGATAGGTCTTAGTCAGTAAGAGACTGCATCTCTCCTACAATTCATCCATAGCGGGACGGATTCATTTGATGAGTTCCCATCGACAAAGAAAAAGTGTTCCTTTTAACCATTATGCTTCGAAACCCTAAAACACTCTCATTCAATTTATTTTTTAATTTAACATTTCATTTCATTTATTCTAACACAATTAGTGCTCATTGGGACCTGTAGAAAGATAACTTTCCGTATAGCTGGTTTTATTCAATGCCTATCAGGAGTTTGCATATTATGATATCTAAGTAATCAAAAAACCCTTTAATTGATAAAAGAATAAAACATTAAATTAAATAATATTAAATTGATAAATATATATAATTAGTAATCATTTTTTTTACAAATAGGTTAAATTATTTTATTGACTTGACAATATTTTTGACTTCAAATGCACGCGAAAGAGTATTTTGTAATTGAACTCCAGCCTATCATGTGTTTCGGCCAGCTCTGGTACCCACGAAAGGAAATTAGTGCGGTTTACAGTGTTTTCGTTCTCATTACGATTTTGTGGAGCGTGTGAATCTTTGTTATCCGCTTAGGACTGTTTAGTACTAAGTATGACTACATATGCCTTACAAAATAGGAATATCCGACTGCTAGAAGAAAGTACTTTATTCGATTTTACGTTACATAACATTTGCATGATATCGAATGAATAGGACTGTTGTAAAATACTTTTTTTCCACAATTTACAACTATCAGAAAGAAAATATTATGACAGCATAACTACTAACATTGAATTTAAGTATCAATATCGTTTGAAAAATTGTGTAGGTATGTCAAATGCTTCAACCGAAGTAGTCAGTTCGCCGAAGCCATACAAGAGATCCTATTTGTATTTTAAGTTTCAGCGAAAAAATGCTGTCATTTCGTTTCATCTGCGAGTTATAAGACGCCTGGAAATGTGTTTAAATTACTTGTAAATAGTTAAAAAATCGTGTAACAACTTGACTAATTGAAGAACTATTTAAATAAAATATTATAATGTACATGATACTGGCAGAACAAATGAAAATCGATTTGTTAAAATCACCCAATAAAATTATCTTGCTGACCTGGCATGTATGAACAAATCGAATAGCGTAACGACTAACATCGAACCAATAAAAAAACTTTGATTACGACCACGCGACTCCAGCCTGACGATGCAAATCACCATTTATATGAGGAATGCTACAGACATGTGACATGAACATACAATTCGGTGAACAAAACTTTTTTGTACAAGTAGACAGACGAACACGGAAATTGGGAAGTAGTGTTGTTGGTGTTGGTTAACTACTTTTGTGAAGTGTCGCGGGAATGGATGAAGATGCTGTACAGGTGATGTTGGTTTTTATGAGTATTTTTCTTTTAGGGTGTGAAGTAGAATAGTAATGTTGCAAAATCAAGTCGTCTGATTGATATTCAAAGTCTCTCTCAAGTAGGTACATAATAAACATAAAAAATAGTTAAAGAGAAAATAATTGTTTCTTATTTTTCGTATAATTTTATAGTTGAAATTAATTTTATTATACAAATCGGTAGAAAGATCAAGAAAAAAACATGATCCTTCTCTGTGACTTTGGCGCATTCAGTTAAAAATATGAAAAAAGAGTGAATTTTGACTAAGTGGCGTTTGTATAACTTTCTATTCTTATCTTTAGTATAAATACCTGTATATAAACTTTATAAACTTACTAATACATAATTAGAATGCAAAGTTAAAAGAATAATATATTTATCATCTTTTACGCATATAAAAAAATATAGTTTTGCGTGTTCAGAAATTACTATTTTGGACTATAAAAGTGAACAAGTTTGACACTTGGATAATTAAATACTTTCGTGACTTTCGTGTTCACAATAGTTAGTATAAAATTCCAGGTATTTATTTATTTATTACATGTTGAAAAATAAATAAAGGACATAATCATAAGATATCGCTTTTCTAGTATCGCTACGCATACACAAAGTGGCAAAATTAGTGACACCTAAAATTTAGGTAGTTGTAGGTAATAAATTCCGTTTCATTATATTGCACTCCACAATGTGTAGGTATTTTGGTAGTTAACTTAGAAGTATGTGTTGTAATTAAAAGATGGTTTGGAAGCTTAGTTGGTATTTACTTTATCAAAATACACTCGAGAGCAATGAATCCGGGTCACTTAAAGAATCCTAAAAATCTCGGAAACTAAAAATGCTAGGTTAATGCAATAAATTGTATTTAATAGACAATGTAATACTCCTTAAATGAAGGTATTAAAACTTCTTAGTTATTGTAAAGTTATATCATAAAAAAATCAAATTTGAAAAAGGGCCACTTTCGAAGATGGAACTACGAAATTACAGCATTTGGTTTTGCTTTTGTTTGTAATCTGTCATTTATGTGGGTACATAAACCATGTTGATAGTGCTCTATTTTCATTATTCAAGCTGAAATTATGTCGCTTACGCCTGAAGAGTAAGGGGAGGGAGGGAGGGAGGGGAGTAAGGGGAGAACGGAAATAACACCATACCGTCCCAACTGTCAACCTCACCTGCACGCGTTGGTTCTCATAAGATTTCCAATGGCGACGGCTTCCGGGCTATCGCGGTGCTCCCTGCTAGATAACAGACGAGGCTCTGGCGACCGAGCAGTGGCGGTATAACCACAAACCTGGCTGTACAACCAGTTGGACGAGGCTACAGCGGCCTTGGGGCTTAAATGGCTCCTAAAATGCCTGGTGCAGAAGGCAACGGGAAACCACTGCACTAATTTCCCAAGAAATCCGATGAAAGTTGAACATGTTACGAGTGCGAAGGTATGCGACCCGGTCACCACCCGGCGCCACGTCGAGTCCAGGTCACGTGGTGTGAAATATGCTACTGGCCGCACTGCCGTGGGTCACCAGGCGCGGTGCGGACAGAATGCTTCTGGTGACGCAAGGATATATAGTCATCGCCCACAACTTCGTAGGAAGATCAAGCTAGCAACTTGGAATGTTCGGGGCATGATACAGCCGGGCAAAAAGGAGATCATAGAAAGAGAACAGCAGCACTATGAGCTTGAGATATTAGGGATTACCGAAACTCACATGAGAGGATCAGGGTTCTATACAACACCTAATGGTTACACTATATATTTCTCAGGACCAGAAAACAAAAGTAAGAATGGTGTAGCTTTATCAGTGTCCCCATATATCAACAAAGCAGTGCAAGGATATAACCCAGTGAGTGATCGTATACTAACAGTGAAAGTCAACTCAAAACCATGTCGAGTCAACCTGGTAGTGGTGTATGCACCTACCTCGACCTCAACTGATGCTGAGATTGAGGAATTTTATAACCAAGTCTCTGACACATTGAACAATTTGCCCAGAAGAGAAATCACACTTCTGATGGGAGACCTCAATGCTAAGGTTGGGGATACATTGAAAGATGACCATCTAAGAGAAGTAGTCGGTAAATTTGGGCTTGGGGATAGAAATAACCGGGGAGAGATGTGGCTACAATTCTGCGCGGAGAACTCTCTCACAATAATGAATACCTGCTTTAAAAACCACCAAAGGAGACTGTATACGTGGGTGATGCCAGGTGATCGAGCACGAAACCAGATAGACTATATAGCGATCACAAAGAGATGGAGATCATGCATTAGTAGTACTAAAACTTACCCTGGGGCGGATTGTGGGAGTGATCATAAGCTCTTGGTAGCGGAGATGAGCCTAAAACTTAAAAGGTGTAGTCGAACAGTTCTGACGTCACAAAGAAGGCCCAATAAAGAGCAAATTCAAATTTTCAGTGAATGCTTTAAGACCAAAGTGAACAAAACCACTGTGTGTGACCCCCGAGATGATGTTAACACCAACTGGAATAAAATGAAAGAGCTTATTCTCTCATCACGAAAAGAAAGCCAGAACATTCTAAGGGTAGACGCCCCGAGGAATGTATGGATAACGGAGGAAACGTGGAAGGCTATCAAACACCGAAAGGAACTTTTCAAAGGTAATACTGACCCTCCCCATACAGAATACAAAGAGCTTTCTGCAAAGATCCAGCGTTTGTGTCGCAGGGACTATAACGATCACTTAAACTCAATCTGTCAAAACATAGAAGATCATGCCCAGAGATTTCAAACGAGGGACTTATTCTTGAAGATCAAAAATATCACTCGGGAATCTAAGCCAAGGACATGGGCAATAGAAGATGAGGAGGGTAGGCTGATGACAGAGATAAATGAGGTTACAAGTAGATGGCGATCATATTGTGAAACCTTGTACGCGAACTCTTCCACACGAACGGCGGCTATCCCAGCTATAGATGAGAACTTCTTGGAGCCAGATATCCTGGAATCTGAAGTTAGGGAGGCAATACGCAAACTCCAGAACAACAAATCAGCCGGTAGAGACAAGATTTTCGCTGAGGAACTTAAACATCTAGGAGACAAGGGAGTGAAATTATTGCTTTTACTGTGCAATCAAGTATGGAAAACGGGAAAATGGCCAACAGATTGGAAAGAGTCTCTGCTAATTCCATTGCACAAGAAAGGCTCGAAAAAGAAGTGTGGTAATTATCGTACGGTAGCACTTATATCTCATGCAAGCAAGATCATGCTATATATTATTAACGGTCGCCTACAAACGTTTCTTCAATGGCAAATACCTAAAGAGCAAGCAGGCTTCGTGAAAGGTCGTGGTACTAGGGAACAGATTGCGAATGTGAGGCAAATAATTGAAAAAAGCCGAGAGTTCAATACCCCCTGTCCTTATGTGCTTCATTGATTACTCGAAGGCTTTCGATTGCGTAAGATGGGATTGTTTGTGGACTATATTACATGAGATGGGAGTGCCCCAACACCTAGTAGGGCTGATTGCAAACCTATATGAAGGGGGCGTGTCTATGGTGAGAGTAAATGACACCATCTCGGGACTTTTTAAGCCGGGAAAAGGAGTGAGACAGGGATGTATTCTATCACCAATCCTCTTCAACATTTATGGCGAATACATTATCCGAAAAGCCTTAGAAGGATGGGAGGGAGGCATTTCTGTTGGTGGCTTGAAGATTAGTAACCTGAGATACGCGGATGATACTACTCTTTTTGCGTCAACTGAAGCAGAGCTCGCTGACCTATTCCGCAAAGTGGAGTATGAGAGTGAACTGGTTGGACTCACTATCAACAAGTCGAAAACCAAAGTAATGGTGATCGATAGAACTGGTCAACTTTCAAAAACTGGAGAACTCTCAGATCTCGAATTTGTCAGTGATTTTGTTTACCTTGGAGCTTTATTATCTAATCAAGGAGGAAGTGAACAGGAAATCAGAAGAAGGACACAGATAGCCAAAAATGCCATGAGCAAATTAACTCGTATCTGGCAAAACCGAAAAATCTCTAATGCCACCAAGATGAGGTTAGTCCGGACACTGGTTTTCTCGATATTTCTATACGCTTCAGAGACATGGACTATTAGAGCAACAGACCGGGGAAAAATTGATGCTTTTGAGATGTGGTGTTGGAGGAGGATGCTCCGCATACCATGGACCGCAAAAAGGACAAATAAGTCTATACTCGATCAGCTCCACATAAAAACTAGGCTCTCAACGATATGCTTCCAGCGTATTCTTGGGTATTTTGGCCACATGGCCCGCCGTCAGCCAGATGACCTCGACAAATTAATTGTTGTTGGCAAGATCGAAGGAAAGAGACCCCGCGGACGATCACCTAGCCGCTGGTGTGATCAGGTAACCGCACTTACTGGACTTACAGTTACAACTGCCCTAAGGAAAGCCGAACACCGAGAGAAATGGAGACAGATTGTGAGATCTATGAAGGACTTTCATCAGGGACACGACCTTCAGTAATGAAGAACACGACTACTGATGATGACGCCTGAAGAATGCACCAGAATACTTACAATGCTGGAAACCGGCCGGAGTCAGCGCGATACAGCCAGGACTGTCGGTGTGTCGCTGTCAACAGTACAAAGAGTTCTCCGACGTTACGAAGAAACTGGTTCTAACCTACGCAGACCAGGAACGGGCAGAACCAGGTGTACCACAGCACGAGAAGACCGATACTTGGTGAACACCATGCTTCGAAATCGCTTTCTCACAGGAACTGAACTCACAAATCAGTTTCGACGCCTCGGAGGAAGTAACCCAAGTGCATGGACAGTAAGACGTCGGCTTGCTGAATCTAACTTAAAACCCCTTAGACCTGCAAACGGCCCTAAACTGGAGCGTGGGCATCGTATTTCAAGACTAAGATATGCCCAGAGCCACGTAAATTGGAGTATTGAAGATTGGTCAAAAGTTATGTTCTCCGACGAATCAAAATTTATGCTCTACAAGCACGATGGAAGACACAGAGTGTATCGAAGACCAGGGGAAAGATTCAAGCAAGCATGCATCGAAGAAAAAGTAGCCTACGGTGGTGGGTCTGTACTTGTGTGGGCCGGAATTTCTTCTGAAAGTCGCACATAACTGATGATCATAGAAAACGGCTCTTTAACTAGCGAAAGATATGTGGAAGAAATCCTCAATGATCACGTTGGTCCATTTATGGTCAATTTAGGTGAGGATGCTATATTTATGCATGACAATGCCCGACCTCATACAGGTAGGATTGTGAATGACTACCTTCAAGAGATGAACATTACTCGTATGGAGTGGCTAGCGCGCAGCCCGGATATCAACCCGATCGAGCATGCTTGGGACGAGCTAGGCAGATGCGTAAAACAACGAAACCCTCCCCCAATCACGCTTCGTGAGCTCAAAATTGCTCTCACAGAGGAATGGGAGAATATTCCCCAAAATCGTATAAGGAACTTGGTGTACAGCATGCCAAACCGCGTAAACGCAGTAATGGAAGCACGAGAAGGCAATACGAAGTATTAAAATTCAAGAAAATCGTAATAAAGTTCAAAAATTTCATGTTTCCTATTTTTGTTTTAAGGAGAGATCAGCAGTTTTTTTCTTTATGTAATTTTGTGTTAATAAAATGTATGGTGACTCATATTTTTTTTACTTTCATTTAAGGAGTATTACATTGTCTATTAAATACAATTTATTGCATTAACCTATCATTTTTAGTTTCCGAGATTTTTAACATTCTTTAAGTGACCCGGATTCATTGCTCTCGAGTGTATAAAGATTACAAAATATAACGTGCTGAATATGCAAAAACAAAAGAAGGAAGCAAGATTTCTAGAATCTTCCACAGACTCAATAAAGAGCAAGTTCGAACCACAGAGTAAAAATAACTAAAGATATGGACCGCAAAATTTATAACTTCAACAGTATGGACCTCAGAATTGTTTATGGTCCCTGGGCCAGCGACGCTAGATCTCCAGGGAGCAAGGGTTCTAAAAGGCTCCCGAAGCATCTTCGACCTTGAGCCGCTCACGTTACCGCCTCGTTTCAATTTGTTTTGCTATTTCTGGGTGACCTGGTTAGGCTCTCCCTGTAATTTCTACGTTCATATTGATGCCGTAGATTTCCATACTTGCCCGTATCCTAGTTCACTATCGTACCATTACAATAGCTCAAGTAATATCTTTCCATGTTTTGCAATAGTCCTTCATAAACCAAAAATTGTCCTTGGATGTATTTATAGGACAATCACCGGTTGTGTATCATTGAAGTTTTCTCAAAGGGCTTCTGCGTGTTAGCCACACGTTGGCCTCCCAAAAGTTCAAGATTGTCTAGTCTCGTGAACGGTAGACATACAAAATTAATACAAAAAAATAATTATAATATTTTTTATTATTATTTAGCGACTTACTCTTCTAGTAAACTTACTTTTTGCAAAAGCAGATTCGAACTCCATAACAAAATATATAGTATTTCTGATCAATATCTGAGCTTTAGTAATACTAGACGCACAGGACCTGCAGGAAGTTGATCACGGAACAGTGGCCCGTTGAACATTCCAAACCAATATAAGCCAAAAGATAGGTCAATCAATAGTTTAAAATAAAACTTTTTGATTTCTCTCTTTTCTACTTAAATATTAAAAAATATTTGTGTAACTTACACGCATTCTGCTTAAAACGACTGTTTTTGTATGGTAATGTTATATGTTATTAATATTTATGATTGAATAAAGAACATAGGATCGTTTTTATACGGGTGCGTAAAGTTCCAAAGTTCGGTCAAAATAAGTGTGAATCCACAAGTAAAAAAAAAATACATCTTTGGAAACAATGGAATACCTACATGGATGGAATAAATGGAGATAAAAGCAACAAAAAACGACGGTTTTATCAATTTTGTTTCTTTTTGTTTATCTTTGTATATATATTATTATTCTTCTGTACGTGTGTTTGTTACCTAACTCCTCTTAAATGGCTTGACTGATTAGGATACAAAAATGTTTTACCTATATTTGAGTAGGCCCATGAATGGTTTTAAAATACAATTGAACCCGGTAGATGTCATCGTCTCCATAAAAACACCAAAGCAGTACGACGTACTGTCTCCGCTAGTTTATTATAAAAAAGAAAACGATTTTATCTTATCCACCTACAATCGTAACCTACATTAAAAGAATATCACAGTTTTCTTTCGGCCGCGATACGGACTGCTCCAATGACGTAAGTCCCGAGCCGAGGATATTTTTTGTAGATCTTTATCACACCACACAGAAACTCTTTCGTAACAAAACATTCACATGCAGAGGGCACATAATACGATATACTCGTGTTGTCCTCGTCTTCTAAGTACCAACAGACACCAAACTTTTTGAATTACGACTTTCGTGTCCCATACACTATGTCTAGTTACACGACGGCTTTTATCGTTCGACATATGGACATAAAAAAAACGAAAATATGCACGTTTTATGTAGTAATCGCGTAGGTTTGTGCTTAGTCTTCTAGTTTCATCCATACGCATTCAACGGCTTTTTTCTTAACGTTTTTACTGGTTTTTGGGAATCAATAAAACTCGGAAAGGTCTGTTGTGCAAACATGATGATGTAACTATTTCATGGTATCCTAGTACCGACGTACACCTTCGTTTGTATTCTACGTAATAAACATTGTAAACAATTGCTTATATATTTGTGCTACAAGTTATAAGAAAACTAGCAAAATGGATATGTCAGTGCTCGGAAAAGTCATAAGCAACTTTGTAAGTATTATTAAACTATTTAATTACATAAGTATCACACTCTGTTTATTTAAATTGGATACATTGGATCTACATTTATAAAACTGTCTATTGTGTATTTTGAAACGAAATAATAAGCTAGTCTGAGTGCTTCTCTGAAAGGTAACTTTATTCCAAGAGAAAACTGGTACAATTGTTTTCTCGAAATAATACCAATACCACCATGCGTACTATTTTTTTTTATATTTTACATTGTACAAGATGAACTTTAAAATTTTAAGTAAAATTTATAATATATTTATATCATAATTATATAATACTTGTATTTACAATAATAAAAACATAAAAATAATAAATTATATAGGCATCAAAATATTCATCCGCATCGCTGTCAACGGGAATCGTGCCCAAAAGGCTGGCTGCATTGCCACGTTGGATGGCAATGCTGATTCTTTGACCGAAATATAGGCCAGCCCTTTGATCACGCGTGGAGTCTACTAAACGTTTGCCTATATCACGAAATAGTAGACGGGCACTTGGACCCCATGGCCCTAATGTTTCAACCCCAAACGGCTCAAATAGTTAATAATATATAATTATATTTAATATTGTCACAAGTTATCTTTAATTTGTTACAGTACTAATTTTGCGTGCTGAAATATTATTAACGAACAGAAGTAATTACATGAAATTAATATCACAAAAATGTTGCATGATTATGAGCGTCAATGTACGGAGAACGTAATGTAGTATAAGTAGCCCAAAGTATGAATTACTTCAAATGTTTTTGGACAAACGAATAATGTCTGTAGACTGTGTTAGCCCATGTTTACTACTAATACTATATCCACTTTGTTTATAAAACATATTGTTACAGTCAATTATTTTTGACGTCGTGATTTTTATCATCTTTTAGTAGAAACTTTGATCGCTTGCGATAACTCTAACAGAAATTAGTGGCTTAATTAAAAGTAACAAATCATATTTTTATGGTGGTACCAATAACCGTTACAATTAGCATGCTAACCGAACCGTTACCGACGAAAAATCCATTATAAAACTGTCATATCATAAAAAAGCAAAATGTATTTCTAATAACCGCTTTTCGTTAATGCCTGTTGCCTGTGAAACAATCAGAAGTAATTTGCGTGTCTTGAGCAGCATTATGGGAAAGTGCGGCGCCGTGCCATCCCCCCGCACGACCCCTGCCTTAATGAAACCCATCTATCCGTTTATTAATTTGCATAGGGCCCTAGGCTAGTTTGAAACAGACCGCAAGCAGACGCCGACAGGGCTATAACAAAATAATCAAACTAAAAAAATACACCTAGGTCTATTAGGTAAACTGAACACGCGAATGGAAGTTTTCAGTTTGAATATAAGTCTTACGAAGGTTCAAACCTACCTGGAATATTTGGGGCATTTCGTTAAATATTCTTATTTTTTTCGGTTCGCTGTTAGTTAGCAAAAATGTTTGTCCACGGTATTAAGCCAGGGTCTAGTGAGGAAGAGGAGGAGGAAGATGTTATGGATATTTTAATGGTCTGTTCTATGGAGAACTTTAAAACAGTAAGTGTATCTCATGGGACAATGGAGCTGATGATCTTCTAATATTACAGAAAAGAAGAGAAGAATGCGAGCGCAAGGCGAGGAGGGGGGAGATGGACCCCCGGCTGGAGTTCACCTTCCAGCTCCTGATAGACGGAACAGGCCTCCCGCGGCATGCCATCATGGACCATGTGTTCGAAGGAAATATGGTATACCTACATGCAATATAAAAACTATGCTTTTATTCTAGTGTAGTGTACGTGTTCTGAAATCATCAAGTCAATTTTGATGACTTATGGAAAAGTTTATTGCCTTTAGAAAATAAGCTTAGCAATTACATTAAAGTAAAGATCAGTTTTGTGATAACTAAAATTATGAACTAAAAAAATGATTTTATGCAGCTGGATGACATCAACCAGCTCTTTCTACCGCACATGAGGAACAAACTCCTATGGTACTACCAAGATGTGGAGGAGATTGAGCACCGTCCTCTGCCTGAAGGCACAAAGAAGGGCCAAGGGAAACCGCCACCGCCTATAATAACGCTGAAGAAGAAGCTGTTTCTTTCTGATGGCTGGGATGTCAGATTTACAGGCGTCTGCATTTACATGTTCCGAATAAATGTCAGCAAACAGCTGCCTGAAGAAGGATTCCATAAAGATCTGTAAGTGTATTCTGTTTTATTTGGAAAATAATAAATGGATAATAAAGTATAACATCAAATCATTCATCCTCATCGCCGGCAACCGGGAGTGTACCCAAGAGACTGGCGACATTACCACAATATATAATCTGATCATACAGTAACATATAGCCGTAGTACGCAACATAAAGGAGTTAAGCGAAAAATAAGCGTTCAGTATGTCCTTTTTTATGCAGATTCTGTGGTATCCTAAATGCTCAGCAAGTTGGACTGGTGACGGCTATAGAACGTGTGATGGAACACGTATACATGAACGCCCTAGCACATCCGAGCAGCGACGGAGAGGAAGATGAAACGAGGTTTCCGATCGTGAAAAATCAACTTCTACCCGGCTTGAGGTCATTCTGCAGTGCGCTGAAAGGTTAGCTATATGATTTGATAAAGATAATTTATTAATACTCGTATTTAGTGATGTTTTTGCTATATAGAAATTCGGAGTTTTGATTTCTAAAAACTAATGTAGCCCGACTTAGTTGGGTAAAAAAAAGATAGAAAAATATGTTAAAATGACCAATATCAGTGTCTTTTTAACATTAACAAAACATTCAAGTTATTTAAACTGCACTGTTCAAAATTTTCAACAGCGCATTCTGACACGGACGATGAAACTTTTTGTTCCCCCAGTGTGTGAAGACGTGTGCAATCAAGTGAACCTATTTGATGATGGTCAGGCTCACATGGCAGAGCTCCAGGATCACTCCCAGCTGAAAGACATGGCTAAGAACCTTACTACTATCACCATGTTAGAGGAACGCGTCAACGAGTGGATCAAGAAAGTAATGGAGGTAGGTGAAATACCACCTAGAGAAAATTTATAGTGGAGTTGAATTTGAGTGGAATAGGATATTCAATATTTTTGGATTATGAGTAATTTTGGAAATTTATTAAAAAAAACCTCATGACTAAGATCAGTCTCACAAATACAATGTGAATCTAAATCTATTTTACACACATGTTTTAAAAAACTCGTAAAACTAACTTTCGTTCCCTATGTGAATTATCAGTTGTTTTATTGACAAAGTTATCATAATTTGGCTAGTCTTTTCCCAACTATGTTGGAATCGGCTTCCAATCTGATCAGGTGCAGTTGAGGACCAATGTTTAATATGGAGCGACTGCTTATTTCACTTTGACAGCTCAGTTAGTTACCGGGTTACAGTAAATCAGTTACCCCTTTGTAAGACTGGTTGTCAGATCTTCTAGCTTCTGGCTACCCGTAACAACTGCCAAACATCTACAAGTGATAGCTGGGACCAAGGCCTAGGCAAATTATGTTTTGTTGTCATATCGTGATTTCAGATACTAAGTGAGAGTGAACAACTAAGACGTGAAGTGGACTCCAGCGGTCCTCAAGACGAACTGGAGTACTGGAAGAAGAGAGGTGCTCAGTTCTCGCAGCTTGTATCGTACTTACAGGTTAGCAATATCATTATGAATAGAAAATTTGCGTACAAAGATACGAAGACTAATATTTTCACAAATTGCGTAGTGTGATTCTTATTCAAACTATGTTTGAAAGGCATATATGTTTGCAAAAATGAATATTTATTAGCAAAATAATCTTAAAATTCTACTTCCAGGATAACGAAGTCCAGCTGACACTAAGTTGTCTACAAATTGCTAATTCAAAGGTGATAAAATTGTGGCGGGATACCGACCACAAGATAACCTTCTGCTATAACGAAGCTAAAGATAACGCCAAGTTCATCCAGGCGATGGAGAAATGCTGTCACTCCTTGTACCTGGACGATCCTGTGAAGATCAAGGATTCTATATTGAGTTTGCTGCAGACGGTCAGGCTGATACACAGCGTGTCACAGTTCTATAATACATCAGAGAGGATATCTTCGTTGATGGTTAAAGTGAGTGCTTTTTTGGAGTAGAAAACTGTTATATTTGCGATAGTTAGCAAACTTTAATTACTTTTTATTAATTTGTTAGTAGTTATTAATTTGTTTTATTAGTTTTTAAAGTTTTTAATTTGTAACTGGCTAGGCAAGGAAATTATACAGTGGTTCTATTGTGGCTAAATATGAGCGAGCTTTTATATATGAAATATAGGCGGGCATCTACTGAAAGCTAGGTTTTGTTATATTTCTTAGACATACGAGTATGAAATATGTTACCAGATTTTACTAGGCTTTAAAGGTCATTCTAGCATGAACCTTTGTGTAATTTTGAACTGAAAACTCATTTCATCCACATATTGTAAATAAAAAACACGCTTCAATATTTCAGATAACTAATCAAATGATAGAAACCTGCAAGCAGTACATTACGTGCCGGTTCAAGGAAACTATCTGGTCACAGGAGCGCGCCCTTGTGAGAGACAAACTGATACACTGCATTAATCTAAACAAAACGTACAGAGAAACATACTTATTCGTTAAAAACCAACCATTTCTCCCAAATACAGAGCAGTTTAGTTTCTCCGAAAATTATGTATTTGGAAAATTCGACACTTTCTGCAAAAGATTGAATAAGATAATAGCTATGTTCGATTTGATGGATGACTACAACAATCTTTTTGAGAAGAGGATGGAGGGTCTCTTATTGGGAGAAGGTGAGTTGAAATTATTATGGAACTAAGACTGCGTAGCTTTATAATAATGGTATCTACTGCTATACCTAACATAAGGATAAGCCATAACGGGTTACCTTAAATATTAACAAAATAAGGAAAACATAGTAGTTCTCAAAAATAAGCTTTTAACTATTTATTAATTTCAAAGTAAAGTGACTAAAATAAAGTAGGTACTTTTTAGAGTAGTACTCGTATTTTCAAATAATTGGTTACCTACCACCTTTTTGGGACAACTGGGCATCCATTTTCCAGCTATCAAAGTATGACTGAGGGTGAGGGGTGTGTTGAACTGTTGACAGACCGCCAAAGTCTTATTTCAACGCATGAGTACTGGGACAACATGACACTTAAAGAGATAGCTGCATATAAAATAATCCACGCAGTCTATCTTCACCCATGTCTAAATAATAAATCTTATAGTCCTAGAAATAGGGCCTATAGCAAATAAAAACAGAAGCTACAAAAATCCTCTATTTCATTCACACAAAACGCGTACTAGTACAACCCCAACCCAACCACCAGGGAGGGTTGGTTTGAAGCTACCTATGTTGAGTCGTTTATGGTAGTAGTACTCTTCAAATTCGTTAGATAGCGCTGATGTAAATTAAAATAAATTTATTGGAATACAAGTCCATAGTTATTAATGTTGTAAATATTATGTTTTAAAAAAATAGTTAATTTTCTTTTTTTAAATATATTTATCAAAGACCATTTTTATAAAAAAAATATATTAATAAATGAGGTTTTTAACGATTGAACCGGTTTTAATGAAATTTGAATACGGAGATAGCTGGAGAAGATTAAGAGATAATTTTAATCCGAGCACGAAGGTGCGAGAATTATTGTTATCATTAATCGCATAAATAGTACAGAGGGCTTAGACAAGGTATTATTATGAAAATAAGCAAGTCTGCCATTAAAATATAACCGTAACTGTAAGCGGATTAATTAAAATTAATTAATAAGTTTTAGGTAGTACACGAATGCAACACTCCGCATCGGTTATTGTGCGGTCACTAGGAATCCGCACCGGTACCAGGGTAACATAGACCCAGAGAGAAATAAAACTTACCTAGTTTGTTAAAAATAAGCATCTAATAATAGCACACATTTACTTGACAATTACTAATATTAAAAAAAATGTTTTTCCATCCGTTTTCTATTGAGATATTTTAGGTTGAAATCTGATTTTGGATTTATTTTAGACCTGGAGGAAGCTATGCACACGTTCGAAGAAGCAAAGAAAGCGGTCACGACATGCCAGTATGATTACTTGGATTACAGAAACAATGAATTTGACAAAGATTACAATACTTTTGAAGATAAGACGAACGCTCTTAGGGAATCTATAGGAAACACCATAGAAGAAAATTTTGCTACTGTTTGGGAGACACCTCAGGGAATAAAATTCCTGACGCGATTCGAAAAGGTGATTTTTTTATACACAAATTGATCATCAAGAATATGTTTTTTTTTTCGTAAAATCCTTACTAATTATAAATGCGAAAGTAAGACGCGGGTGAAACTGCGGGAAACAGTTTGTCAACTTTCATCCTCTACTAAAATAAAGTGCAACAGGGACCTGCATTGCAAGAAAAAATCTAAAGTAGAATGTGAATTACATTTATAAAATCGATAAGAAATAAAGAATAATATTATTTTTCTAATTTACGTTCAGGTGAGCCAAAAGATCATGATAACGAAGCTGAGTGAGAAGTATGACAGAGTGCTAAGGTACTGTGAAAAAGAAGTGGACAAAATTACCAAAATGTTCAAAAGACAGAGAGAAGACCCGCCGTTGCCGCGTAACTACTCCCCCGTCGCCGGTGCGTAATGTTTTTTAAACAAATTCATAACTGGTGTATCAGGAAAACAGATATCATAACAGGTATCGGTTTCGAATGCCACCCTAAACAACATTAAGCGCAAATTGAGCCACGCAATATTGGCCATGTCGACTATTGTCGACTCTAATGTCGTAATCGAATACATAGGTAATAGACAGATAGGTGTAATAAAACAGCAACACGGTGTGTCTGTACATTGAAAAAAAAGTCATTAAAAAGAAAGAGAGTGACTAAAGAAAAGTATCTACTACTTTTCTTTAGTTAAACAAATAAGCGATTTTTAGAATTCTTTTCTGCCTGTCCTATAGTTTGTTAGCACACATCTCTGACACCACTGAATGGATTTATATGTACATAGTTTTCACAGGTGGACATAGTTCTTGGGGGCAGAACACGGGGCTTGTTTCAATGAAAACTGATTTTGGCAAAAACAGTTATTGTCATTTAAGGATATGAATTCCACGCGGATCAAGTCGCGGGCATAGCTAGCAGTAAATAAACATAAAATATATATGTCTATTGCGACGAATTTGCTAGTAAGCGTATGCATAACTGGAAAACCAATATTATTATGATGTTTTAAGGTGAATAAGTTAATGTTAAAAATATTATTGCTGTATTGATAGGCATTGGCGCGCTTTTTAACCGACTTCAAAAAAAAGGAGGAGGTTCTCAATTCGTCGGGATCTTTTTTTTTTATTTTTTATGTATGTTCACCGATTACTCGAAGACGCCTGGACCGATTTGCAAAATTGTTTTTTTATTTGGTAGGGTATACTTTCCAGGTGGTCCCATAGTCATCAAGTCAGGATCTGATGATGGGAACCCTGAGAAATCGAGGGCAACTTTGGAAAGTTGTAGGCATGCTTAGGGTAAAAACTTAATGCTCAGGTGTATGTTTGATAACACTATTCACTAGTGCAAGTTTGGAGCTGACCTGATGATGGAGACGAGAGAAGGTCGAGGGAACTCAGCAACGGTATATATTAACTACCTCGTGTTTGGGCTTATTATGTTCGTATTGACGAGACCTTTGCAACAGTGAAGGTTTGGAGCTGATCTGATGATGGGGACTAGAGAAGGTCGAAGGAACTCGGCAGCTGAATATGTAAACTACCTCGTGTTTGGGCTTATATTATTTGTATTGATGAGAACTTTCCACTAATGCGGATAGTAACAACTATACTTATCACTAGTATAGGTATATGTATAGTCACTGAAAAGCTAAACGTTTTTTACGACCCGTGTGGTCCCATTTAAATTTTATCACTACCGGTTCAGGCGTTTTATAAATATATCAAAAATAACGATTTATCTCTACTTGCTGATATGCCAAATACTTAGATGATTTCGTTATTTACGCTTATTACAACCTAAAAAAGTGGTGTGTTTATTTTGTTAAGATTGCAAGACCGAGACACTGAAAAGCGAAAAAATAAAAAAGCTTTTTACAGAAAAAAAATAAAACCGACTTCCAAAAAAAAAACTGAAAAGTAAAAAATAATTTTTATTTAAACGCTTTACGACCAAAACAACGCTTTCGAAGTCGGTGGCGAAATATTAACAATAGTAACTTACAAGACACCGACTTCGAAAGCGTTGTTTTGGTCGTAAAGCGTTTAAATAAAAATTATTTTTTACTTTTCAGTTTTTTTTTTGGAAGTCGGTTTTAGTTCGAACAGTATTTCTAGAAAGGGATGCCATGCAGTAACAAGCTCCATCCCTTCAATAAGAGCTCCTCCCCATAGATGTATTATTATTCACTACCATTTCTCTTTCCTCCCTCCCTCGTTCGATATCGCTGCTGATGACGTCATACTATACTAGGGGTGTATGAGTATCTCTGACGTCACCATTTTCGTAGTCGATATAAGGGCAGCAGCCTATTATAGGAGATATGACGTTCAATCTGAAAATCAATAGTTCTTTGAACTGTTAGCATTGAACTTGCGCGTGGTTCAAAGACGAATCCCCCTTTGCTTGTATCGTAAGAGGAAAATACTTGGATATAAATAAGTTCCAGTTACATGAAAATTGTTGATACCCACTCTTTTTAGCTTTGAATCTGTACTCAACAACACATATTGTTATTTATTAATACTTTATTTGATTTATAAAAAGATTTTGTAATAAAGCAATAATAGACGTTGTATTTTTTGTGTTCGGAAAAGTAAAAAGAAAGATAGTGAATAGGTAGATAGTAATTGATAACTTTAGGAATTACTACTATCTTTATCTTCCTTATCTACAAAATGTGTGAATATAATATATTAAAAACGTAATTTAAAGCCCTAATATGCCTTGCCCATCAGGTCGTATAAAATGGTCCCGTTGTCTGATGCACAACATGACAGAAACTGTGGAGAGTGTGTGCGCTCACCCAGTGCTTCGATCGTTACCTGCATCTGCTGACATGATGAGGAAGTACTCCAACACCCGCTCTCTCATACATAACTACCAGGAGACCATGAAAGCTGTGTGGATGAACCAGAACGTAAGTTGAATTTTCAAGAGAAAGTGTTACTAAAGTATTTTATTTGGTTTTAGCTTTAAATCAATTGATAACAGACAATTATTAATAGACGCGTAAAATTAGCAGTAGCAAGCGTCCATGGTAGATAAATATCCCTATTACTACTTGAGCAAAAAATATTACAAAGATATACTATCTTATAGAAACTCCTTTTGAGCTGTCAAATTAATATATAAATAATGTAGGTTATGTTTGTGTTTACAATAGTCTTGAAAACTACAAACCTAAACTAATAATGTAAAAAACTGTTACTAGAAGTAAAGAGAATACAATCAGCAATATTTTGCCGTGACTATTTATAGTGCCATCTATATACATCAACTTAACTAAGTAAGTACTGTAAAAATGGCAAGGGATTTGGTACGTAAGTAAATTGTAACATGCATCTATTTATTATTTTATCTTCACAACAACAATAAATAATATTATGAAATAAGATTACAAATATTAATGAGAAGAACTTGCACTAATGCAACTGCGTCGAACTAGACTGGATACGTTGTCTAGCTAGTAATTTCCGTTTGCTAGTAGGTAGCTATATAGTAGTCTCGTAGGTAGTGGTATAGAATTAGAAAAATGATAATAATTATATATCCTACCTACCTAAATGAGAATATTTTTCTATAAACTAACTTAAACAACTCAGATTGTTTCCCTCTAAACTAATACATGGTACAAGATATTTTTGTTGCTCTAATGATGGTATCTGTCAATGGCTTCAAGAACCTCAAGGAATGCGTATAGAGGCTGTAGTTAGGGTAAAAAACTGTTACGAAACACGTGTACTCAGCCAGCACCTCTCGTTTTGTTTTGGCCTCTAATTGATCGATGTATCGACCTACCACAATGACATGGTAGGCCATAGATATATATGTTACTAAATAGGCACAATAATGTATACCAGCTGGTTCCCGCGGTTTCAGCCGTAGCCTGACGGAACAGCTTATTCAAGATTTAATCTTAATTGGTTCAGCCATTTGTTCGTAAAAGCCTAACCAACAACAGTCTTATTCACAGTTATTATTATTACGTCACAAGCTGTTTTTCGCGGTTTAACCCGCATCCAGAGGGAACTACTTCGCTTCTACTACATCTTAGCTTAGTAAAAATAATCCCATGTCCTTCCCCAGGTCTCAATCTATCTGTGTCTTATTATATACTAGCTTCTGCCAGCGACTTCGTCCGCGTGGAATAGTGGTGCTCCGCTCCTATTGGTCTTAGCGTGATGATATATAGCCTATAGCCTTCCTCGATAAATGGACTATCTAACACTGAAAGAATTATTTAAATCGGACCAGCGGTTCCTGAGATTAGCGCGTTTAAACAAAATGACAACATTTCCCTTCAACACTTCCCTTCCCTGCTCCTATTGATTGTAGCGTGATGAAAAGTATACTATAACCATCTCAGGAGTATGACAAATAATTGTACCAAGTTTCGTTAAAATCCGTCGAGTAGTTTTTGTTTCTATAGAGTTTATACAGACAGACAGGCAAAAATTTTACTGATTGCATTTTTAGCATCAGTATCGATCCCTAATCACCCCCTGATAGTTATTTTGGAAATATATTTCATGTACAGAATTGACCTCTCTACAGATTTATTATAAGTATAGAAGAAGAAGATAGAAGATATTTTTATTTAAGCCGGGCCGGCCGTTTTGCCGTGAAAGCGTAACAGACAGACAGAGTTACTATCTCATTTATAAATTATGGTAAGGGTGTTTTTTTAAAAGCTTGGATGTCATGACTTTGGCAGACAGGCTGATTCACTGAACTAAGGTAAGTAATTGAACAATAATTGATCTTCAGATTCTTGTAAAACGTCAGGGAGCCGCAGTAATAAATGCATTGTGCTGATGTGATACTGATATAAGACGTAGACAATAGCCTAGTTTACATATAGACATCAAATATAATTACTTAAATAAAGTTTATTCGCATCAATGTGTCTGATCAGACAGGGTTGAATAAAACTATGTTGTATACGGACTAAACCTAACAATATATATAATAGTTTATATGCCATATTCTATAAATAGCCAGAATCACTAGGCTTTCATAAACGTGTAGATGTATTGAGGTCATATGCACAGTGCACACGTTGAAGCGTGTATATGTCACACATGCAACAGGTAATCTTTGTTTACCCGCAATATTCGGCGGAATGGGCGGACGTCACCCCGGCTACGCAACGCCTACAACAACTACGTTTGGTGATCCTTGTCTGGACGCTTTTCAGTTTTTCTTTAAATTCTTGTTTCAACTAGTAATAAATAAATGAATGTGTGAATGTCTGCTAGAACGAACACATTTATATATCGAATAAAACAATAAATTACGTTAAAATTGCCAACAATTTTTATTATCAATTTAAGTAAATTCGGTGCTAACCTACTATTTGACACGAATAAAATTTTCGCCGACCGCGACCATTTGCTAATACTTTAACTAATAATATAAATATGAAAGAATTTATCGGCTGGACCGATTTTGATCGGTATAAAGATAAATTAAAGCTTCGACATTGTGTTGGTTTTATTAGGCAAATATATGACGTATCATTTGAACGATTTAAAAACGGAATATAATATTTTTATTTTTAAGTGTATAGTCGATGCAATGTGTAAGCTGTATTGCTTATAATAGAATGCGCATGTCTATAAATTATTTAAATGTATTTAAGGCAGTTGTATGTCATTCTGAATACATACCTTCGTGCAAACCTCATCCCAAATATCCTCCTTGTGAGAATCCTTAAATAAATAAACATGGCTTATCATGATCAAAGGCGGAATTACACGAAATATGCACAGTTGCATCATTTGTCTGAAGTTATAGTTCGGGGGCAAAGAATGTCCTCTTAATTTTATAAGGTGAATGGTGTTAGTTAGACAGAGACAAATATATTTGCAACTTCCAAAATTATTTTTCAACAATAATGGTTGCTGGATGCACCCAGCATTTATCAATATAGTGCTTTGCGCTTTTGATATCCTAGTACATCGAGGTCTGTTGAGAAAGTTATACACCTTCCGTTACGTACAAGGTCCAAGAAGCCTTGGGAATACTTTCGGCTGAGTTTTATTAATTTCCCACTTACACGGTGTGCTTGCTGCCTGTGGTCAGAGGTGCGTACTACTTTATACCTGGCCTGTTTAAACCTCTTAAACACCATTAAAAAACTCCTTTCTTAGAAATGAAAGAAACTAGACATACGGTAATGTGAAATATTTCTTCATACTTAAAAGAAAATTATTTTATTCGTTATGTTCCCTGGTCATGGCTAGGATTCAGCGTATTCGACCCGGATCAGTTTTTTCTCTGGACCGGAATGTACTAACATCACATAAATGCAAGGATGTGCATTCTATTTCACACTCATGTGTTGATATCTGTATGCACATAATATGATAGTGTACTGATTTGCTTGCTGCTTTGGCAATGCAAGAGATACAACAGGTGGCTAGAATAACCAATAGCAGGGGACGAACTAGGAGAACATAAACTCGAACACGTTATAAACACATCAAACGCGTGATGTGTCTAACTCATGTACACATTGATGTATTTATTTATATTCTATCGCGTTCTTATAAATAATAAAACCAGCGGACCCGACAAACGTTGCCTCACTCGATTGCAGCGGCACCTGACGGGTTTAATTGTCAATTTAACCCATCCAGGGACTCGGACACACAAAAAAGCCGAGCCATTTTCGAGTTTTTACTCGAAAAAGACTTCTACTTTAAATAGTATACATGTTTTTAGGTTTCTATACTAAAAATGGAAAATAAGGTCACCTCGTCTTCCGTCTGTCCACAAACAAATTTAAATATTTGCTGACAAAACAAGTTTGGAGTGCTCTCTAACTCGCACTTGGCCGGTTTTATAAATATGTGTCTGTTTTATTCTGACCAATGTGCAACAAACGTGGGCATGACCTTGTAACGTAGACTAATTTCATTTAAGAATAAATAAATTCGGGTACCGCACAACCAAATTCAAATCATGAAATTGTAAACAAATTATATACATCATCATCATCTGCCTAGCCTTTACCCAACTATGTTGGGGTCGGCTTCCAGTCTAAACTGGATGCAGCTGAGTATCAGTGTTTTACATGGAGCGACTGCCTATCTGACCTCCACAACCCAGTTACCGGATAACACGGTGCCCCCCGGGTAAGACTAGTTGTCAGACTTTCTGGTTTGTGACTACCCGTAACGACTGACAAAGATCTACAAATGACAACTGGGACCAACAGCTTAACGTGCTTTCGGAGGCACGGAGGAGTCTCGACATGACAAATATGGCCAAGCACAGCTTAACCTTTGATCGGTCAAACCGTGCGGCTGTTAGTTAGCCACGTGCTCCTTTAAACAAATTCTATACATCAAAACAAATTGTAATTAAAGTGCTTTATGATTCCCATACCAACTTTAAATAGGTAGCTATATTTTATAATTGTATTATACAACATGGTTTATTAATTATAAGTCCACGTGGGCGGCATTTTATTAATGAGTTTTGGGCCAGTTACAGAAATAATTAATTGAAAACAGAATTAATTTTAATTTAATCTAAAGGCTTAAATTAGAAATAGGAAGAACAAATAAAAAAAAAGTTTAAAATTTGTTTTTTTTTTATTTAAAATAAACCAAACACAAATAATTATTTATGCTTATTTTTTTCCTACATGTGCAACGAGATTAGGCATCAAAGTACTAGGTAATTAAAAATAAATGTTATACATGTTGCACAACATTTAGGACTTACTTTTGCACTGATTTCTTTTGAACATCAAAGATGCAACAGGTGGTTGACCACTACGAGGTGACATACTAGGAAAGCATGAATGCAAACAGGTAAACTTAAAGATCTAATTTTTTCAACAAGCATGAACCAAACTGAGGTGGTTTTTTTTAATACCGTCAATATGAAAGTGTAATGTCTACAATAGGCCTAGCGCAAACGCGCTAATGTACGGTTTTTGAATGGTATAATTATACTCGTTTGTTTACAGGAGTTGTTTCTTGCTAGGCCCGGATCTAAAAATATGTCGAAAGTTATCTGTCAGATTATATTATTTTTAATTCAAAGCCAAAAATGATTATTAGGAAACGTTCACCTGAAGTTAAAAAGATGTGACCTGTGGCGATATTTAATGTTATTTATTTTTGTTAATATACAATACAATATCTACTACAGTACTTAACTTCTTTAAATCTAACAGGTCTGTCATGAAAAGGATCTTACTGGACCATTTCTGGTTATGTCTCAATAATGGGGAATATGATGCATGGGCATGAGATTTCAATAAGAACCGAATATATTTTTTACAAATTTTCCAAATAATGTCCGCATATTTTTTAAATTTTGTTTCGACATAATATTTTTTTTATTTAAAGTGTAAAAAATGATAATTGATGCAATTTTATCAGTTTGCAAGGTATGATGTAAAAGTTCACAAAACTAATGTAAAAAAAAATTACAGATTTTGATACTTCTATTGAGTCGGACATCACTTTGACATTAAATCAAGTGTACCCAAATGTCGGCCGTTTAAAACGCTTATCAGTTTTCTATTTATAACATTACTTTTTTCTCAAAAAGTTGTAATTTTTTTAGGTGTATATTTAAAAAAAATTAATGTAGGTAATTGATTTATGCTTTTCTATAAAAACAAGCTTATTTCCTAATTCAGGACAACAGAATGGGCGACGGGCGTGCCTAAACAAAAGTTTATTAGCCCAAGTGTACTAGCATGCCATAAATTTATAGGATCGCATTTCTGCCGCAATAGTATACCAATCATAGTTTTGTCGTGGAGTCCGCACTATTTTTGTCCGTGCCAATGCAGGGGTAGCATCACGATGAAGAGATGTTTTAAGTTTTAGTTTATGAGTTAAATCGTGGGTTGTTTTTGAAACTATTGAACATTTATTTTGTATTAACGTATTTATACAAAATTAATATAATATGATATTGACTAATCTAACAACTTTTGAAAAATATAATTTGTAAAAAAAGTAACGAATATACGCTTGTAGCATACTGAATTTAAATAAACAAGAATTTTCTGATATGCGCGGGCGATGCTACGACTGTGTAGTAAGCGTAGTCATGACATTGCTACGTCGTAGCATCGTAGTAATCCTCTATTCAATGAAGTTTCAACTTAAATAACTTAACATTTCTGTTAATACATATGTAATGATTATAATTTTTTACAGCTGTGGGATGTTGACGACAGCCTAAACAACACACTACTGAGGATTGATGACAGTGGCTGCGTGGTCGTAAACCTCGACCACACAGTTCGACTACTAATCAGAGAATCAGACTGTCTCGTCAAGATGGGCATAGATTTACCAATAGTCTGTCATTCTCTGTATGCAAAGAAAAACTACTTTACACTCGTCAATGATTCTTTACAAGTGGGTATAAAATATATTCTTTCTTTTACTCGGTTTTGTCATCGTAGATGATCATGATTCAAAATGTTTTTTGTACCTCGACTGTAATTATTCTTTCAGTTTCTTCTAGAAGATTACCTCCGTACTGTTAGACGCGTTAAACTTGAAGTGCGCCCTCTCTTTCTGCCACAAGTAGTGCGTCTGTCATCTCTTTTGCTCCCCGGCCTCCGGTACGTGTGTTGGACTAGTGACGATTGGCGAGAGTTTATAGAACGCGCCAATGCAGCTATCAAAAGCTTTGATGTCCTAGTAACTAGGGTACACGATATATATACTAACCGTATAATATACATGCTAAGTGGAATGCAAGATGTTACCTTGATAACTTTACCTGGTGAGTTTAGACTAAATTAGAAACGATACCGTAATAATTATACTTTAAAAAATACATATTTTGACTACTTACCAACTTACCTTCTGCCAACACAATGGAATAAGAATAGAATACTCTTTATCTCGGTTTTTGGATCCAATCCAAGACCACGCAAGACGAACTCCCGGGCAGAAGTTATTTGACAATAAATAACAAATAATAATAAACATTACATTTTACAGAAGAAACACCCTGGTCTGTAGAAGAATTCATTGAGAACGTCGAGACGGGATGTCGGTAAGTATTTTATGCCAGACGCGTAGACGCGCCAAAACGGGCCGAAGTTATATCAGAATTTGCATACAATTTTTTTTTAATAAAGCATGGAGGTTTATTAGAATGTCTACTAAAATGGGTGCTCTTAAGATTTTTTCTCGAATGTTCTCACAATGTTGTTAAAGGCAATAACTGAATATTAGGCTATTTTGTGGACATCATGCTAAATATCACCGGCATAGATAACATGGATGTCGTTCTGCATTTACAACTAAACTTTGATTGTTCTTGCGATTGCAATAGTGATTAGATCACGGTTTTGATCACATTGTTTTCAGATATCGTTAACTCGTGGTTTACTCAGACTTTGGCAATGCATCTAGCATTTAACATATTTTTTGCAGATACGTAGGTACCTATATGATGTCAGTTGAATCAGATAGTACGTGTGATTTATGTGTGCCTAGTAGCATGAGTAAATTTGAAGATGCATAAATCTTTTTGTTGAGAAACCTTACAATAATTAAATTTAAATTTCACTTAAAAATAATAATATTACCTATAATTTTATAAATACGAAAGTTTGTTTGTTGGTTTATTTGTTTATTACGTTTTCACCATAAAACGGCTAAACAAATTTGGATGGAATTTGGTATAGAGATAGCTATAACTCTCAAGACGGTTATATTTTTTTATCCTGCTGTGGGAAACATAAAATGCAAAAGGATGTGTCTAAATATTATGTATAGCTTCTGCCAGCGACTTCGTCCGCGTGGAATAGTGGTGCTCCGCTCCTATTGGTTTTAGCGTGATGATATATAGCCTATAGCCTTCCTCGATAAATGGACTATCTAACACTGAAAGAATTATTTAAATCGGACCAGCGGTTCCTGAGATTAGCGCGTTTAAACAAAATGACAACATTTCCCTTCACTGGTCTGCTCCTATTGATTGTAGCGTGATGAAAAGTATACTATAACCATCTCAGGAGTATGACAAATAATTGTACCAAGTTTCGTTGCAATCCGTCGAGTAGTTTTTGTTTCTATAGAGTTTATACAGACAGACAGACAGACAGACAGACGGACAGACAGACAGACAAAAAATTTACTGATTGCATTTTCGGCATCAGTATCGATACCTAATCACCCCCTGATAGTTATTTTGGAAATATATTTCATGTACAGAATTGACCTCTCTACAGATTTATTATAAGTATACTATAGAAGAAGAAGATGTTAATTAAAATCAAATTTGACACACACCTACAAAATTTATAAATCTGGAATAATATCTAAGGATGCGCATTCGAACCCGATTTCATTAAATCGGGGGAAAATTACATAATAAACAATATGTATACAACATTATAATTATACGGGAAAGCTTCAGTCTATTTCTAATACACTAGTACTTGGTTTAAAGAGTGTTGAACAAAAAATTATTTTTTTAAATGGTTAAGTTCCAGATAATTATCGATATTTTCGATGTAGGTATTGATTGACATTTGCTTATTTTATAAGAATATGAAAGTAAATATTCTCTTACAGAAAAGCGTGCGTAGAACTAAACCGTAAGAGTCTTATGGTGGAGGAAGCAGTGGAAGAAGTCTTGGACCTGGTGAAAAAAGCAGCTCAGCAAATTAAGCCAACTGAAATCAATCCTGATTTTGAGTTTCTTATCGCTGAAGGTGAGTTAAAAGAAAACAAAAATATTCCTTAGTTATTTATTTCCATGTCAAAGTCAAATCATCAGTGAAGTTCTAACAGTACGTAAGTCGCTTTGAGTTTTGTTCCCAGTTCCCCACTCAACCAAAAATGACTAACGCACTGTTCGAACTTCACTGACGAAATGCCTTGACAGAAAAAGGTCAATGACCAGTGAGTAAGCTGCAATCAAATAGATTGAAAACGTTATTGCTAGGCAGCAAAGCAATCACTCCTTGAACTAGAAAACAAGCCAGCCAAATGATCGTCGGTAGTGTCCCCTGCCCCTAGTACATGTAACATGAGTAAGCAATAACTAGCTGCTTAGAGAGGGAGCAAGACAGAGTACACACGAGCCATCGCGGGTATTTTGTTCACTTAGTCATAGCACAGCTGTGGTAGAAGATACACGTCTGTTTCAGTATTTGTTTTATTTATGTTTTTTTTTAATAATTTATCAGTTGAAAAGAAAGAATAATTCTAAATCTACATATTTGTATTAGATAAATAGTACAGAATAAGTGTCTTTTAATTTCATGGAATCATGTCTACGTAGGCATTCCTTTGTCTAATTTAATAAGAGTAAAACTATACTTTAGCTCATTCTTCTGACTTGACATCAAGGTAATATTTAGAAACGTATTATGCTAAGCACATGTTACTAACTCGAGCGTATGCGAATTTGACGATTACTAATATCATAGGTAATAAATCAGTGAATATTACTTTATATTCATCTCAGCTTTGGCGAATGGTACTGTTTGAATAATTTTTAATTATGGTTCTTAATCGACTAATACCACTAATAAACATTCTAAAAACAGCTAGCGTTGCTTTAAATAATAATAATAATTTAATTGATATGATTAGAATGAATGTTACTAGCGAGATGACGGCAGATAGAAGAGTATGGAAGAAGAAAACATGCTGCGCCGACCCCAAATAAAATTGGGATAAGGGCAGGAGGATGATGATGATGATGATGTTGCTTTAAATAATCCGCATTTATAATAATACCCTATGTTACCAATCCAACAATAATTCAGATAGATAATAGATTCAGGGATAAATTATTTTAGAAACCATGAATCAGCCCATTTTAGTAGGTAATCAAAGTTTCCTTCACTATTTTAATCTTCAAAATAACAGAGAAAAGAAAGAAAATAAAAGAGTGATTTTTACTTTTACGATTTGGGTCAGACCGGAGTCTGTTTGTTAAGTCACAACTATTATTTTATATTTTTTTACTAGCTGTTGCCCGCGGTTTCACCCGCGTTCCGGGGGAACTACTTCACGCACCCGGATAAAATAGCTTAAAACCTTCTCCAGGGTCCCCTCTATCTCCGTACCAAATTTCAGCCAAATCGGTCAAGCCGTTTTCATGCTATGTCGTGACAACGGAAAACGGGTTTCATTTTTATATATATAGATTTATCTATTTAACTATTACTTATTTTATTTATTTAGCTATTGATTAATTATTTTATTTTAAGTTCTTTAACCCAAATAACAGCAAAACTTATCCATAATACCAGTACCAGTACAAACGTTTCATACTAAACACAAGTCTCCTTATTGGTTATGTTATCCTAGTACATGGAAAGGCAAAAAGCCTATAGGTAGAATTTAGCCTGTTGTAATCACGTGGCTATATCGATGTTATTACTCGGCACTTCTGCGACATGATGGACTCTTTTTGTCTTCTGGATTTCAATCTTCTCTCTCTCCTCCATTACCGTCAGTATTCCTAGTACCTACCGCTAAGATGATAATATGATGAATTTCGTAATTGTTTCGGTAACATGTATTTATAATAAGTCTGACGAGTCTTACCTAGAAGTAAGATGTTACCCGATTGCTGGGTTGTAAATGTAAAGGTCAGATAGGCAGTCACTTCATCTAAAACACTTGTACTCAAATAGTGGAGAAAAGGCTAGGTTGATGATCAATGATTAAAAAATTATAATAACATTATAAACATAACTGCATCTTGAGAAGAGGATGACGGGGTGTAGCGACTTCTCTGGCCTCGATAGGTACCGAGTAGAAAAGATCTTTTTGGTCTTTTCAACTCGGACTTCCTCAACTCCGGCTTGCTTTCATTGCCTGGCTGGAGTGAACAATGACGAGGAACAGCCTCCTAATTACGTTTGTCAATATCTTTCAATTGCAGTTGCAATACCTTTTATTTTTGACAGTTCAATGCCATACATCGCGTGGTACACTACGTAACATATATTTTTTATCGAGGTACGGAAGTATCCTCAGGATTTGAGTAAAACCACGGGAAATAGCAAGTAAAGTAATATTTCTATTTTATGGATACCATAGTTCCGGTAAATTATGAGTGCCTAGTATGTCCGTCAACGAATATCGAACCGGTTTTTGATGTATCCGAATTGAGGTATCCCTAGGCTTTCGAATTTTACAATCTCTGGAAAAACACTGGTTAAACTTATCTACCTGTTTTCTACATACTTTTTATTTATAATCATCTGCCTAGCCTTTTCCCAACTATGTTGGGTCGGCTACCAGTCTAAACCAGATGCAGCTGAGTACCAGTGTTTTACATGGAGCGACTGCCTATCTGACCTCCACAACCCAGTATTGGGTAACACGGTACCCCATGACAAGACTGGTTGTCAGACTTTCTGGCTTCTGACTACCCGTAACGACTGTCAAAGATCTACAAATAACAACCGGGACCAAGAGCTTAACGTGCTTTCCTAGGCACGGAGGAGTTTCGACATGACATAGATGGTCCACGGATCCACTGCACCAAGCGCAGCTTACTACTAAAATTTTATAATTATATTATATTTCTAAAATTTCATGCCTGTGATCGGTTGAACCGTGCGGCTGTTACTTAGCAACGAGCTCCTCTTTTTTTATTTATAATATTACGTAGAAAATCGTGTAAATATTACGTAATGGGCGCAGCGAATGGGTGCACTTTGTGTATTTAGATCATTTATTTTAAATGTCACCCACAGTCTATAAAGAGGTTAAGAAACTGTTGGCTGTGCAGGTTTCCCACTTCTCCCCACTTTTTTAGGGTTTCGTAATCAAAAAGAAACCCTTGTCCATGTCCGTCTGTTTGTCTATCTGTCCGCGGCATAGGTCAGAGTTTATTAGTACTACGATGAACTTAAAAGGAAAACTATCACGGCAAACCTAAACGGTCGACTAACTGAAACGTATTACGGAACCCTATTGCGTGTGGCCCAACACGTATATAAAATTTGTAATTACGTCACAAAATAAATTATTTTAGGATTTTGTCTTTTAGTTGTACTATAGGACCTTGTAAAACACGATTTTAGGACATGAAAAGTGCCCTACGATTGTGATAGTCGTAAAGTGCAGTATAAGTGGTCGTATCTTTTTAATGCTTTAACTACTAATAAACTTGACTTTTTACAGCCTCAAGGCACCACAGACCCCAAGTATTTGATATTATTTACTAAATAAATCGACCGACTGAAGGTTTCGAAAGGCGATTTATCTTTGAACAAGGCTGGCTGTAGAAAACATTCTGGTTAACCCTGTTCATTATGTGTCATTGACATACCTATCCAAAATCCAGGGTGGATTTTGGAGATTTTGAAGTAGGTCATTATTAAATTAATGTAACCTGCGAGATAGTGCATTCACATTCTTTCGCACTTATTTTATGAAGTTTCAAGCATTACGGCTGTCTCCCGCCCGCAATGCATTGCGGCTTTCTACCCCCAACTCCTTTTACGAGTGTGTGCATCGTGAAAGCACGCTTCGTAGTACTTGTAGGTGTTGGATAGACTACCTAGTGCTTATTGTTTCCTAGTACGATTAATGCGTTCAATGCATTTGAGATACGATGCAACGTTGCGTCTTTTAGTGCAATGGCGCTGCTGCTTCTGGCCTCGGCGGCGTAATTCTAGCATATTACTATGAAAAACACACTTTTTAACATTATATGAGTGATGACATTTCATTCGTATATAATTTAATTAGGTATGATCGTTATTAATAAATTTCAAACAACATTCACATATAACTCAATGATATTGTGATTAGCTGTCGAGTAGGATAGAAAGTCATGTTTTGTTTAATTCAAAGGATACCTTAGAATATTCAAACAATGAATGAGCTCAGTTGAGCTCAGTTGTTAGTTAAATCAGTGAGTGACTGAAAAATATTTTAAGAAACTTATTTTTTATTTAAACCTAAGTACAAAGTACCTATATTTTTTTCCAATTATCAAGTTTTTTATAGATACAATAAAAATAATAATAAATAGTTATAGCCAACCGTCAACGATTCTGGCACCGGTCTCACATATAGTTCCTTCTTGTCTTGACATAAATCTATTAATAATCTATAAAATTAAGATACTTAATTAATATTTAAATCGAAATGTGTTGCATATTTTTTTGAGAATGGTATCAACCACTTTACCGTTAACCACCTGATCGTCATTCATGATGATAAGAACCAGAATGCAAGTTGCATTCATTGCAGTTTTCCCGCCAAATTAAATAATGGACTCGTTCGAAGTGATAGGAATATATTATCCTGTCCATTTATGATCTCCTAGTGCGTTCCCTCTACTATGTAACTACTGTTTGAGCTCCCGGGCTACGTAGTATGTTTGACCACGTGGTCCAACGTCAATAATGGAAACGATCCCTATTTTATTTATTAGTGTAGTAGTGTGAGCATGAAGCCACGCCCCTAGCGATTCTGTAGTTGTAGTAGTAAAACACATTCTAGCCTTTATGCTGCCCTGCTGATATAAACTATTGTAGTTAATAATTATAGTTCAAATATTGCAAATATTGAGCGTTGCCATAGCAACATAGTTTTCCTTTCTATTTTAGTAACAATCACGAATGGACCAATAATCATGAACTCTGTTTTTAAAGTGATTGCATACGTTTGAAAGGTCAAGCGATATCTCTGGAAGTATCCAACGAATCGAAACAAAATGTGACTCAGTTTTTTTGTGTAACATAGCATTACTTAAAATCCTATGACAATAAGTTAAGTTTTTAAATAAAAATATTAGATCTGTATTTTGGTCGACCTGTGTGTCGATCTATCTGTCTGTCTATTGCGCTTTAAGCTGGACCGAATTAAATAAAATATGGTATAAAGTTTTTATCCGGTGCGTGAAGTAGGTAGGTCCTTCGTGATACGATGAAACTGCGAGAAACACTAGATGAATAATTAAATAAAAAAAGCTACAAGTTAACAAAATTGTTCTACTTCCTTAGATGACAGCCAGGCGGGTAGTGGAGCGACTTCAACTGTCAACGACTCGTCGTCCAGTGGTCAACAAGACTGGTCGGCGGTATGGGAGTGCTTTGAGAGTCCTCATCGGCTGCTGTCCATGCCCGCTGGTGGACTGTCAAAGAGTATGCAGGTACAGCAAGCACTCTTTATAAGTACTAATTGAAGTATCACCCAGTGTTTGAAATTTGAACGTAATTCATTAAAAACGCTCATGTTTCAGATTTCTGCCCTCCTTAACAATATTACCTATGTAATTTCCATAGATCGATAAATAACATTTAAAAAAGAATACCTATTAAAATACCCGAAGACAGTATTACTTTTATCTATTATAATCCAATTATTTCTTAATTTTAACCTTTGTTAAATGTCAGGAGTGCACTATTTTTTAAATGTTTAATAAAGTTTATATACCTTCCAATAATAAAGTATTTTCACGAGTCACAGTAAAACTACATTCCTGAAGGTCTCTTATTCCTTTATGTGAGCCTAGTGCTGCAAATATTGTAAGACCTGGTTGGATCAATACTGTCTCCCGAGCACATGGCACGCCACTTCAGTCTCCATGGCAACGTTGCAACTTACATGTGGCAGCCCAGAAACTGTAATAACAAAATATAGTAACTTTTATTTATATTTTACAGTTCTTCTATTTACGGCAATAGAAAAATAAATATAATTATTTAAACACTAGCTGTCCGCTGCGGCTTACCACAGCTGTAAATGAAGAAAATAAGACTTATTCTTAATATTTACTTTAGTACAAACTTTGTTTTGTCAATTAGGTACAAATGCAACTAAATAAGAATTAGCCAAATATGTGCAGCTTTTTTGAAATGATGCGTTTATAAACATTCTGCAATCAATTTTTTAATAATATTTTTACTTTTTAGGAAATGGTGAAAAATGCAGTAAGTGAGATGCGACGTTACTACAGCAGAAAAGTCGTCGATGTGCTCATCAAAGTCACGAGAAAAACTCTTGACGTTATCATCAAACAATTTACTACTGACATCAATGCAGTTGAAGGTAAATTAGCAATAAATATTTTAAATAAAATATATTTTTATATATTATAATTAGGTTCTTATTTGTAATAAGGTTCTGATCATCATTATCATCTTATCAGCGTAGGTTTTCCTAACTATGTTGGGGCATGAGGTGGGCTTTCAGTCTAAGCAGGTGCAGACGGTATTTTACATTGTAGCGACTACGTATCTCATTTTCACAAAATAGTGAAAGGGTAAAATCATAACGCTATAACACTAACTAAACCAATGAGGTTATAATCATCCCTAAAACGTATTTTAGTTTAATTAATTCGTGAATTAATCTAATATTTTTTTACAAATAATGTTTCAACATTCATAAAAGTACATGCATTAAAAAATATTTAAACTATGTGTAAATACACTTCATATTTATATATTTCCCAAACAAACATCAGAATACTTTTCAATAACTCTGTTTTGAACCGTTGCTTCCTTAAAATATTATAAATATAAACGTTTTGAGATGGTTTACAAACGAAAGGAATCCTGAGATTTATCTAGTATTAAATAAAGGTTGTTTTAAGCAAGATAGTATATTGCATTACTGTCATAATACTTATCAAATTTGCAAAAAATGTCGCAAAACCTATATTAATCGGAGCAAAAACCGACTGAGGCTGCGCAAAATGCACGTGGATAAAATCAATAAGCCAATACTATGTGAATGATTCAAAACTTTAAAATTATACAGTCAGCGATCAGTTTGCTATACCACCACTACTGTAGTTGTAACGTTTTAAAATAAGGAGTGTTCACATTTCAAGCTTTTCATGTTTATGGGCTCCTAGTATCATGCATCGTATTCGAGCTGACTTCGCAAATTCACGCAGGCGCATTGAGGAGAAAAGCACCTGGGATAGTGAATGGTACCACGCTGGATGACGGAATTCGCGTGGTAGCGAAGAAAACATACATATATTTTATATCCAACAAACCCAAATATCCAACCACTGAATATCCTCAAAGTCAGAAAGAAACTACAGTGTCAACCAAAAAAAACATCCAGGCAATGAAGCTGGATGAATCCCAGGGGTGATTTGAACTGCCTTAGAACCCTCGACGAAATTAGTAGTAGTAGCGGATGAAGAACCATAGTTTTTATTTGCCTCTATACTAGCAGAAGACTGTTAGAAGATCATAAGCACATAGGCACGTTATCAACTCTAAAGCCGAGTTGTCTAGCATCTAGAAATAAATTTATATGAGTTTATTGGTCCTCCGCCTGACCTGGCTTAATTCCAGTAATATAAAATTCCAATCTAATCAAAGTAAATGCATCTTGAAATGGATAAAAGACCTTAAACCTTTTATTATAAAACACGAGGTTCTAATTCTGTGTGCTTTAATTTTTTGGCTAATTACACCATCTCGAGATACGAAGCTAGTGATTTATATCCAGATGAGGAGAAATGTTTAGTTCTTATAGCCGGTTGCACGATACTTTTTATCATTTATACTTTTACGAATATCACAAAACACGATATTAATAATTAGCATACTTTTAATTTTTTTATGATATCGATACATACCTAGATATAATAATTAAGTAAACATATAACATAGACAATTAGACATTAAGGCCCAAGTTCACCAACAAGATAACGGTCCGATTAACTTAAAGCAGCTGTTTAGCGTAAATTCAAACTTCCAATTTTCGATGGTTAACGTATTATTAGAGATTTTTATTCTTGAAACAGTTGGTTACCAAACCAGGGTTGAACTAGAAGTGGGTAACAGGAAAATTCCAGCTTCCTGGTTAAAAAACGGTTTTATTTAACGGGCCGATTAGGTAACCATCTGTTGGTGAACTTGGGCCTTAGTCGAAAAGCATAAAACAATAGCAAAATTATTAAATTTTATCCTCCGTCTTGAATGACAGTTTTTCCGTTTCACGTATAAGAAACGAATATTTTTTTGATGCAACCGGCTGTAAGTGTTCTTAGTGTGTCGAAGTTTTCTTAACTTTGTTCACTATTTCAATTACCTACATTTGTAAAATATCACATAACAAAACACGGATACTACTGACTTGCTAGACACTTGACACTCATGTACTCCTGGTAGTGCACTGTCTGATAGTCCGTAGGGGGGATAAGGCACATGCGCAATGCATTGAACTCCGGGAAAACGGATTAATCTTGTCTGACAATTTGATCGCTCTCGACCTCAGCACTGCTCGGCAACTGGATGAGTATAATCATGTCTGTGGAAGCTGCATGGTTATTTTGAACATGGATTTACCTTTGGTATGGTTGGTTGTATTTATGATTTGGGAACCGCTTATATCAACGTTGCGATTACAATATATATAATTATATTATATACCACTTTAAAGTGACGACATCTGACATAGAATGCAGAAACAACAGAATGAATTAAAATGAAATTTGGTAAATGCATGGTTGATAAACCTGGATTACCTTAAACCTAATTTATTCGATAAATTATCCGAGTGTACCTGATTAAATTATCCAAGTGTACCGGATACTTTATCATTTAAATAACTAGTAGTTTCCTCAGAATGCAAGACTCAGTTATCTATAATACGTAATGCAGAAAACCATTCATATTAATATGTCGTCTTTGAAAATAAAGTATCGATTTTGCGTTTCTTATAACCACCTTTTAAGACTTTTAGAATTCACACAAAGAATTTCTTTTATTTATAATCTACAAGGCGTGGTATGCCATATACATAATATATTATTATGGTGTAATAGTTCAAATGCTTCACTAGAAAAATGAAACCTGCTGTTCATTTATACAATCCTATTATTATTTACCGTTTAACGGTACGATCGTACGCTATTGGTACGCGGTGTGTACCACGCGGATGGTATATATGCGATTTTCAATCAATTATCTATCCTTATATTTGCTTACTAGAGGTTATACTAGAGGTAGGTTTTTGACATAAATTGAATGGGTCTTTTGTCAAAATTCTATGTAAGACGCACAATAAAGAAACAAGGGTCAGAATTAATCATCATCAAATTAATAACGACTATAAAACTTCAATCAATTCAATCGATTATTGATCGAAGCAATAAAAGAAATGAAATTAAACTACAAAAAAAAATTGTTTAAAGTGAAGAAGAAAATGTGGTGCTTTTGGAGTAAACGGTGTGTTCATAATACACTTGCGATTAATGGAGTCCTAGTATTACGAAACGTATTCCTGTCGTAGTATTTTTTACGCAAGCGCAATGACTAAGCACTCAACGTGGATCACACGTGGACATTATAGTAAACAATAAACTGAAGATGATGTCTTATATTAGTACAATACAGATGATATATAGCAATTGGTATACTAATTAATGCAAAGAATACAGACGTAACTGTTGTCCACCAGTCAGTCTAGAACTGCTTCACATTTGACATGAACAGACTGGAATCAAAAAAATCATACTAGACTAGACTAGTCTTTTGTAAGAACTTATAAAGGATGGTAAACCTAGCATTAAAGGATACCGAGGGAACATTTATTTATTTCAATCACGGTATGTGGGACTCACCCACCAACGGGTGTGATTTGATTGTGAGGCCTATCTGGTGACTCTGAAGAAATGCTCTTTCAGCTGATATCATAGGTTCCAAGAAGTACTTACTTCATTAAGTAATGTTGTGCAATTTTTAATACCCTTTACTATTCATAACCTCCTAGTAATTTGGAGAAAAATGTATTGTTTTGGTAATATAGATATTTTTAGTCACGCCCCCTAACACTACTTTCGAATGTCTAAACAGGATAGAACGATCAAAACAATAACCACATTTCACATTCACACTACCTGTTTATGACCTCTTTGATTCTCATAGTTCCCTAATGATTTAAAGTGTTAGGAACCTATTCAGGGCATGACACGCAAGCGCACTTCCCTTCATAAGTATTTATAACCTCTTTTACATTTATGCGTTCCTAGTATTTAGATAAGTCAGTCGCCCATTTGGGGATGGGTCATGCCGTCGAGGGGCGTTCCCCAAGGCGTGACGGTAAAGGGGACGGAAAGGTAACGGATAATAAATAAAATAAAACAAACCTATGTTGTCATCAGTAAAAACCAAAATGTAAATTTTCATTGGTTGCTCACATGCATAGTCCAGCGTCACCATCACCGACGATGCTTTTCCCGAAATTGCTAGGTGGAGATGAAATCATACCCCGCCTATGACTTCCGAAAGGAAATCTATATGTAAAAATAAATATACATACATACGTGCAAATATTTTATGCAACTCATCCTATTATTATTTATTTATTTACATAAATCTAAGAAAATAGTAGGGTTATTGTATCTTGTACCTAATTACACCTATTGTATAAGATACAAGAATTTATCAGTGAAGGTGGAACAGATAAGACGAAGATCATTTCTGTAGCCTACTATTTAAATAGTATTTATTTTCAGATACGCAAAAGAAGCCAATCTTCCTGTTACAAGCTTCACTAATGATACCTAACGTGTCAGTGACTCCTACTCTTGACGATATCCAAGAGGTGTTGCTGCTGGCTGGCAAGCATATATCTGGATTGTCGAAAGGCGTTGCCCAATGGACTGGTGGAAAAACATCGAGGGTATGAATTGAATGTTGATGAAGTTATTATATAGTTGTAATGCCTATCCTCTTAAGGAACTTACACACAGTACCACCATCGTTGCAACGGGACAAGCTGCGGTGCGTGCGGCGGCTTATAAACTCTAGGCTTTAGCCACCAAGGTATATAATGCCTGCATAAAATAACACCCGGGAAAAGCCAGAGGTCTATGCCTCCGGCGTTGTGTGTTTATAAATTTAAAGTAACTAACTCTGCCAGTCTGTTTGTTACGCTTTCACGGGAGATCAGCAGAAATTATTTAAATGAAAGTTGGTATTGAGATAGCTTGAACCCTGGGGAAGGGTATTTAATAGTTATTTATTAAGGATAAATAAAAAGTTTATATCCCAGTAGTTCCCTCGGGATGAGGTTATAATAGTTAGGTTAAATTTTTTGGATAAAAACAAATCGGTCATAACTTTTGTGAGATAAAGAAATTAATGGTGTTTCTCTTTTCCCCCCATTTGTGATGTTAATTGTTTTGTGTCGTTTGTCACTCGATGCACATTGTGATCTGACTGTGTTATTGTCTGCAAACTGTGTGCTTCTGCATTATACGTTGATTTGCTGGCACTCGATGTGGCTTATTTATTTCGTTTATGCTGTGAATATGCTTCGCGTTCTGGCTGTATATGTATATAGGTTAGCTGGCAGAAAATCGCTCGTCCTCCATCGAACCCGCTGTTAGACGTTGTTACCAAGCTTGACGAACAGGTTCAATCGGTCACCGCTCCTCCGAACGCGGCTCAGAAGTCTATGAAAATGGTTGATATGGCTAAAATGAAAAGGAAGAAACATTACAGACTGGAATCAGAAGAGAAGCCACAATTTCCATTTCAACAGAAGAATTTTTACAATTATGTAATGGAGAATAAGGAGATTGTGAAGACATTAACTTTGCTTTCGATGTGCTCAGCCAATGTAAAAACGGTAAATCTTGATAAAATAATATAATTATTTTAAAACAGTAAGACCCGGACTTTGTACGCTAAAAGAAACTTATTTAAAAACAAAGGGGTCTGATTATACTAAATTAATTGAACACGAAGAAGTAATTTCTTGAATTTGTTGTGTAATAATATCAAAATGACTTATTGAACTCTCGATATATCGCCTCACCATTTCACTATTTAAATATTAGGATAATGATCAGAACTCATCTGAAATCAATGAATTATACCTGTTTAATAAAGAAACACTTTTCTAGGAAGTAAACACCTTAGTTAAGCGCTGGCGACCTTACCATTACCTATGGAAGTGCGAAAAAACTTTGAGGCAATTGCTCGCATGGAACCTAAACGACTTCGAGCTGTCCCTCAAGAGGCACAGTGAGCTTGAAGCTAAACTTGAGCTAGAACCTGATGTGCTGATTATCGGAAATTGTTTAGCTGTTTCAACGGAAAAATTGAAGCTGGGATTGACAACAGAACTTAAAAGTGAGAATTTGAACATAGTATTTGTGTCCATATCATTAAAGCGTTCCCATTTAGTAGAAAAAATCCTAAATTTGAAGCTTTTAAGCAAATCTTAGTCGCCATCAACATCGGCATCAGTTTCTTTACTATTTCTTACCAAATACGAGTATCAAGCCCAAATCGAATCATTGATTATTAGGTGATTTTTCTAAAATTAATCCTGTTGTTAGACGGTACTCACAGGATAAGCCAGGCTATGCGCAAAAAGTACAAGCGCGAGATGGACTACGTATATGCCATTATGAATGATTTGGAGCGCAAGTTAGAGAGGCCTATCAGAGACTTGGATGACGTCAGAACTGTCATGGAAACCCTAAAGAAAATTAGAGAGCAAGAGGTTGATATGGAGCTTAGGATCGATCCAGTTGAGGTAAATTGTATTTAATTTGACAGTATTTTTATCAAATGTATAACCGATTGTGATTGAAATAAACGAAACCAAAAAATAGTTATATTTCACTGTTCAAACATCTCATTATGATTTTACAATAACAGGAAGCATTCAACATCATAACACGATACGACTTACCAGTTAGCAAAGAAGACCTAGAACAAGTTGACAATCTTCGCTACACCTGGCAGCAGCTGCAAGCCAGGGCCTTGGCTTCACACTTCTCGTTACTGAAGATGCAGCCGCAGCTAGAAGAAGACCTTAACAGTAACTTGGACAGATTTAGGGAAGACAATTCAGAATATGTACATGAGTATCGCTATGCTGGCCCTATGCAGCCAGGGTTGAGCCCAAGAGAGGCATCTGATAGATTAATATTGTTTCAGGTATATTTTTTTCTTTCACTTCGTACTTCTTTTTTATCTTGATCGTTTTTTTGTCTTTTATTTAATCTATATTATTATATTAAATGAAAATCTATTGTCTTCAGAATCGCTTTGATGGCATGTGGCGTAAGCTTCAAACGTACCAAAATGGTGAGGAACTTTTTGGTTTACCGCACACCGAGTATCCAGAACTGGCTCAGATAAGAAAAGAACTAAACCTTCTACAGAAACTGTACAAGCTGTATAATGACGTCATCGATAGAGTCAGCAGTTATTATGACATTCCTTGGGGAGAGGTTAACATCGAGGAGATTAATAATGAACTCATGGAGTTTCAGAATAGATGCCGGAAATTGCCCAAGGGGTAAGTGGGGAGGATTGAAATATTTATTGCTCAGTAAAATCTAAGACTATTTTTAAAACCAGTGTTTGAAGTTCGAACTAACGAATATTGAAATTCCATTCATTACCTACGAAAACATTTGTGACGCGATGATTTTCGAAAATTACCTCGCAAATAAAAGCAACAGCCGATTCCAATTTGCCATTGTGATATGATTTCATTTATTCAGAATATGCCGGACAGATAGGCAACCAGATATTTATGGTATTAATTGGAAATAAGTACCAACGACCACCTCTTTCCCAGGCTCAAGGAATGGCCTGCATTCTTCGCACTTAAGAAAACTATTGATGACTTCAACGACATGTGCCCTCTCTTAGAGTTGATGGCTAACAAAGCGATGAAACCGCGCCATTGGCAACGTATTATGGAAGTCACCAAGTATAACTTTGAATTGGACAACGAAGATTTCTGTTTGAAGAACATTCTGGAAGCTCCTCTGCTGCCGAACAAGGAAGATATTGAAGTAAGTTTTTATATCGGTTCATGTAATTATTGAGTGGCGTTTCACTCAGGTAAATGTTATTGAAGGCATATTATTCCAACAAACTATGCCAGACCACCAAGCACAGCTTTTGCTTAAGTGACCAGTGGCAATATCCAAAAAAAGGCTGGCTTCATTGGCAGAGTTAAAAATAATGTGGTAATCGCGTTTCTTACAAAACAATACATTAAAGTCAACGCCTGATGACCTTCACGACCAATCACAAACACGACTACGCCCAAATTGACAACCCTATAAGTGAGGGGCCGATAGCCCTCCCAACGCCCGCGCGAAGGATAATGTTTTAACCAGGAAATCATAAAAGTAATGGGGATGAAATTAATTTATTATCATCCAATAACCCTAAATTCTTATCTAAATGATTCGCACAAATTGAACTGGCACGAAATATGCGGATCGATATTATTTAATAATATATTTTTTTATAATTTATTGGTGTCCGAATCGAAAACTCCAAAAGTATGTTATAAGGCTACTTTTTATCCGAATGCGTTAAAAGTTCTTTCGGGGCGCGGGAGAAACCACGAAGACAGCTAGTAAGTAATACAAATCACACATAACCTTAGACAGGATCGCCGGCCCAAGGCGATATACCAGGACAACATGTTTTAAAAGCAGGTAGGTGGTGTGATAAAAACACATGCAGTGCACGTGGCCAATCATTAACTGCGCATGTCATGTTCGATATTCAAAGGCCTTTCAATTTGGCCTTACACACCAGGACTTTATGGTTCGCAGGGAGATAACAAAATACTGTAATATCTTGATATTTACTAACATTTTTTAGATAAATTATTTAGTGTAAAATATACAATACTAGCTGTTTCCTGCGGTTTCACCCGCATCCCGAGGGAACTACTTAGCGCACCTGGGTAAAAAGCCTATGTTGTTCCTCAGGGTCTATTCTATCTCTGTACCAAATTTCATTTATATCGGTCCAGTAGTTTTGGCGTGAAAGCGTAACAGACAGACAGACATACAGAGTTACTTTCGAATTTATAATATTAGTAAGGATGTAATGCTATACAGACTTAATACTACATGCATATACACTAAAGATTAAAAAATAAGAAGAAAAATTATTTATTTGCATTTAGTTCCCAATATCGAATATGACATTATTTTTGAGCAATACTGAATCTATTGACCGCAAGCCACGAACAGATTTTGGTGACCAATTTCCTCCCGGGCGGACACTTTTTGAAAGATGCTTAGGATAGTTTTATTATGAAGCCTGGTGAACGTAGCTGCAGTTCGGTTGGTGGCAGCAGCGGTAGGCTCCAAACAATACTGTTTATGATCACACAATTCAAAATTCAAAATTCAAATGTTTTTATTTCAAATAGGTCTTTGCAGGCACTTATGAAACGTCAAGTTAGTTGCACGGTTCCAAGGAGTGGGTCTTATGGAGAAGAACCGGCAAGAAACTCCATAGACACTCTTTTCAATAGGAAATGTTTACAATTGTCTTTTTACAGTACAGGTTATCTCTGAGAAAGTTATACAATTCAAATGATGCTATACAACAAAAAAATGAAATGATTAAATTACAATTTAAATTTAGCAATATAATTAATGTTTCATGTAGTTTTCTGGTCGCCAGGGAGGCCACCTGTGCAGAAAATAAGTTGTTAACGCCACGCATCCTTGTCGTCAATGAAGTCCTGGATTTTATAATAGGCTCTTTTTATAAGTGTTAATTTGACAACATTTTTAAACTTTTTATCTGTAAGATCAAGGATACATTTAGGCAGTTTGTTATAAAAGCGTACACAGTTCCCTAAGAATGATTTATTTGACTTAGTGAGTCTAAATTTTGGAACTACTATTTTATGTTTATTACGTGTGTTAATATTGTGAATGTCACTTTTAACTGTGAACTTATGAAGATTTTTACGTACAAACATAATATTTTCAAGAATGTACAATGAAGGCAAAGTAAGTATGTTAGTTTCTTTAAAGAAGTCTCTAAGAGATTCGCGAGGGCCCATGTCGTAGATCGCACGAATCGCCCTTTTCTGTAACACAAAAATAGATTGAACATCAGCTGCTGCCCCCCACAACAGTATGCCATACGACATCAAACTATGGAAATAGGCGAAGTAGACGAGCCTGGCCGTAGCTAAAAGCAATACTATTTTACTTCGTCAACATACCTATAATTTAATTTGAATGCAATCCTAAACGATCGTCTTAAACGGTATTTTGTTTACTTCAATGTTACAATTTTTTTTTTCCATCTTTTGTACGGTTTACCTACATAATTATATTGTTTAGGATAATCTGTTTTGCACTCTGCTTATGCAATCGCGGGCCAATGGTAGTGTGTGAAAGGATAATGCTCAAAAGTTAAATTTTGACAAACTCATCAATCAGAAATTTTAATCACTTGAAATATTGAACTTGATTAAATGTTTTTCTAAACTTGAAAATAAAACAATAATTTATAACAAAACTATAATATATGACTACTGTGATATAAAAAACAAATCTATCCTCTCGATGAAATTATATCTCATAGATAATATTTTTTACGTACTTAAATATTATGATTCTAAATTATGCTGTTATTATAGGTAGGTAAGATTACAGGAAACTTGATTTCTTACACAAATAAAATTTACGTCATAAGAATATTCCAAACGATTAGCGCATTGGATGTCAAACAGTTCAATAATTTAGCAACACACATACTAGTCTCGCAGAATTCAAAAGGAGGTTACTTTATCTATGTTATGTTGCAGCTTGTGCGATCCTTGTACTTATTACTGGGAACTATGAGTCAGAGTTCATACTGCTAAATGTTAGGGTACTATGTGGCTACCCACTAATTTTTATGATATTTTCAAGCCATGAATTCACACAGAAAATATAAAAAATGTACAATATGTATAAGTCACATTATTTGTTTTGTTTTAGATTTTTTGCTCCAGCATTCACATGATTTGTAGTCAAATTCATAATTATTGCCTTCAGGCGCGTTATTACATTAACCAATTAAATAAATCTTAATGCGTTATACACTTTCATTCGAAGAGCTCGATCAGTCCGAAATAAAAATAAAAAAAAAACCGGCCAAGTGCGAGTCGGACTCGTGCACCGAGGGTTTTTTCGATCTTTAAAATAAATATTAATTACATACAATAAAGTCGCAATTATCTTGTTTTTTTTCGACCGCATAATTAAGTTTGTTTGTAAAGGAAAATTGTTGATTACTTTAAAACTGCTATACTTAGAATCATAGTTTTATTTTCCTGTAATATTTAGGTTAGTGTCTATCAATCATAATTATTTCAGAATTTTCAGTTATTTTTTGTACAGTAAATCAAAAATTAGGAGACATAGGTACAAGAATCCAAAAACTATATTAAAATGTGCGCATCAAGACCTTTCCTACGATAACCCACATGACCAGTACCTATACTTTGAAATTTTAAAGCCCCGCTTCTCCCCACTTTTTCCATAAAAGCAATGTGATTTTTTTTTATTTGCAAAACGGATGAACAATAAAATTGTGTTTTTCAAGTCCATAGCATCAGTAGTTCCTGAAATAATCAGCTGTGACAGACGGACAGACATAAAGACAGACGAAATGAAACCATAAAGGTTCTAAAAGTATGCACTTAGTATGCACTTCGACCTCAACCTCAAAACATGCTTTTGATACTAGATTTCTTACGTTCCTAGGCCCACTTTTGTACAATAGGTTAAATAAAAATCTATGTATTTATAAGTTAGATAATTTTAGCTGTAAAAAGACACTATGTAAATACTTACAAAGCATCTCATATGAACAAACTGAAGAATTACTTTTAGTTTGCAAATATAATTTGGTATATATATGCTGTCACTATCATTTATAAATTTATAAAATTGTTAATTTTATTTCTATAAACGCTAAGTATTCACTTTCTAGCCTGAACACACATCACATATTTTTAAGACCTGTGCCATTAAAATTTTTCATCGACTGTTAAAAACTAAAAAAAGAAAATTACGCGCAGGTACCAGGGCATCATGTATTAAAGTAGATGTTCCAATAAATATGAATAAATGATGCTTAGCACATAAACATACAGATTAATTTGAATTACCTGACGCGATTATTCCGTCTGCGTATTCAGTCCAAAACTCTATTTAAAAAAAAAATCTTTAGCATCAAAAATGCTCATGAAGATTTTGTTTTAATATTGAATTTAAAATGAAATTAAACAATATTTTGGATTTCTCTTCTAAAACCTTGACTTGCGAACATAACAAAAAAAAACTTGTTTTAATGTGAGTTAAACTTATTTAAAATTGCTAAACATAGATGTCATGACTGTGGTATAAAAATTGTCGAAACTAGCTGCAGTGTGATCGGAAGCTTATAATAATATTGCTAGTAACAAACAAGTTGTTATTGCACATCGACAACCAGGATAACAGAAACAGGAGGATATCGATGGCGGTGTCGCACCGCCAAGCGAAGTTAGCTGAAATGGAGATAATGAAGTGAAAAGGAAATGGGGTGTCACCAGTGTGTATCGCAAAAGCGGGAAAGAGAGGAAAGCAGCGTTGGCCCCGCCCAATGCCTCTCACACACGTCCAAAAGGTTTTTCTCGCATATTTTTGTTAGAAAGTTTTTTTTAAGTAGATAATATTTTTCTTTTATTACATTAAATTTGAGTTGAAATAATATCTTATTATATTAATATTTGGTGCGTAGTTTTTGTGTAGTCAAATAAACACCCGCGTAAACCCAAATTATAATACATATTATACTTTCTTACTGTAAAATCACGATTTCTCAAAATTAAATAAAATTATTTTAAATAATTAAGAAACAGTATTTTGGAGTTCTATTATATGATAATGATAAAACAATACATTTGAATGAATAAAAATTCAATGTCAGAATACATTCTTAAAATTGGAGGATCCGACCGCCATTGTCTTGCTGGATAGCAGCGCCACATACCGACCGGGCCTAACTGTGAACCGCAACTATACAATTTACTCAAACACGCAAAAAGACATCATAATCAGACCAGCCGTTTAAAAAAAAACAGTGACACTGACAAATACGTAGGTGTATAAGAATTAATTGTACTACCTATTTCCCGAGGATTCACCCGCATCCACGAAAAACTACTTCGCGCATTCGTTTATAAATTATCCGTCTTATTAATAATTAAGCTATTCACTTAACAAACCTATTTTTGCTATCAAACCGTTTTGTCAAGTTAAAATAAGGTTTCCAAAAAAAAATGGTTCAATAGCTTAAACAATTTTATTATAGATAAAATTTATGAATAAGAGATGTTTGTACTAAATTTCATTCAGTCGTTTTTAACCTCACAAACTTTCGCATTTAGGTATAATAATAATTTATAAATTTATCTAAACAATCTACATTTTGAAAATAAACTAAATGTAATTTTTGCGTAAATGAATAACAAACAATATTATTATTAGTAGAATAAAGAAATGAGAGAAGAATATTATTATTCTTTGAATAAAGAAATACTAGTGATATTTACACTTTCTACGAAAACCAATGAGTCAAAATGCTTTACACAATCTTATAACCTTTGCTACCCTAGTACTTGTGCGGTTATTGAGTCGCTCTCGTGTCGATCATACGGAATCTATCCGCAGTGTAAAAAAACTTATTGAATAAATAAATAAATCAATTGAATTTAATTTTACTTAATATCGTATATATATCTCTTCATAATCATAGCCTCTATAGACTTTATTTTGGATGCTAATATTTAATGTTATCTACATCTTTTAACCTTACTTACATTACAAGTAAACTACCTACATAAACTTTTGTTGCAACTTAACTATTGTTGAATAGAGTGCGTAGCGGCTACTCTATAGCTTGGACGTGGAATGCCTACGGCTACGCTTCGTCACATACAATTCAACTAACTCTCGTCTAGGTATGCATACATACATACTTTAATGTTAATTTATTAGTAACTTGCTCCCGTCTATGTGAGTACCAGATATTTAAAATTCACGTCGAATTCTTTAAAAAAACAAGCTATTTGAAAATTTTGTCATAATTTTGTTCAAATTAATACAAGCCTTTTCCGCATTTTCCAAATTTTATCCAAATCGGTTCAGCTGTATTACCGTGAAAGACCACTTTTGCATTTATAAAATTAAAAAAAATATTCTAAGTTTAAATAAATACTCAGTTTTTGTTATTGCTATCGGTCGTAATGAAGGTTGTAGACATTTAACACTTCAGATTCATATTGTCCTAGTACATGTGCGGATTCTACTATCTGCGGATTGTAAACGGAGAGTGTGTCGCTGCACCGAATCGGCAATGGACATTAACTTACTATCAGGAACTATCTTAAAATTTACAAGTAAATAATAACGTTGAAGAAATTATGCAATACCTACACTTATTTCTCCGAAAGTAAATGGTTACACAGGTTTATTAGCTATTGAAAATTAAATGGAACTAATTTAAGATTTTTTTACATGGTTATACTATGACTTACTCTAGTAATACAAAAATCATCCCTTTAACTGTTTAACATTTAAATATAATCAGAATTATTTTTATTAAGATACTTAGGTTATATCAGTTACAATTATTTATTAACGTTATAAATGAATACAATTTTTTGGCCTACCTCCAGTTTTAAACTTCTATCGCATTGGTCAAAACGTGATCCTTATTTTATTATTATTCCTCAAACTCTAATAATATAAAAGGTTATAAATATCCGAGTGATCATTTTAAATTATGGAGTCAATGTTTATAACTTAACTAGCTTCTGCCAGCGACTTCGTTCGCGTGGAATAGTGGGGCTCCGCTCCTATTGGTTTTGACGTGATGATATATAGCCTATAGCCTTCCTCAATAAATGGGCTATCTAACACTGAAAGAATTTTTCAAATCGTACCGTACAGTAGTTCCTGAGATTAGCGCGTTCAAACAAACAAACTCTTCAGCTTTATTATATTAGTATAGATTATATTCAGGCATTTATATTTATATTAGAATACAACTCACAATAAATTGATGAAATTTAATAGTAATACTAGTGACATCAATATAGCGACAGCAATAATCACTAGCGACATCTAGAATTGTCATTTTGAACAAATTAGAATCTACTTGGTTCGCTACCCGTGCTAACGTTTTAAATGATTAACGACTTCTTTAAGTTATGTTATCCTGGTACTGCTGCGGATCGCGCAAGTTGCGGCTCCTGTCAGTTGCGGATTCATAGCACACTTCTTTGCGTTTTGCCTATCTGTCTATTATTATTATATTTAGTTTAATATTTTAGGTACCTACTAAAATACTATCGACTTAAAAATATATAAAGTGGGGGTCTAGGTCATATTATGGTAGGTATACTTATTAAAATTATAAATGTGAAAAGCAAATCCGTCTGTTACACTTTCACGGATATATCACTGTACAAATTCAGATGAAATGTGGTATGGAGATAGGTTGAAAACTGGAGAAAAAAAAGTTCATCAGGAACGCAAGCGATCCTGTAGTAACAGCTGCGGCAGCAGTATTAAATAAACGGGCTTCTCATTCTCTCTGCATAATATTCTGACTTTGTTTTCGAATTACCTATGTATAATGAAAAATGCACAAAAATAACGTTCATCATTCTTCCCTATCAATCATCAACTTTTGCAAATAAACAATTACGGAAATAATTATTCGAATTTTAAAATGAACAATTTGATTATACTCTGTTCCCGTAAAAACAAATACTTAAATATGACTGTACCAAAACAAACTTCTGGACTCTGCTATTATTTCATGGTTTCTAGCGAACCCAAAGCAAAACAGTATAAAAAAACGTAGCTCCATGCATCTTTGTTTTATAAATTGTTATCAACGAACTGAGTGTATTTTTTCTATGCTATAATTAATACAATCCAAATTTATTTGGATAGATATCTCACAAGAATTTAATATCGGAACGGCTCAAATAAACATTAATATTACGCTAACACCGTTCCGTTAGTTCGTCGTCAATAATAGGTAGGTATTGTTCCGTATCTGTGCTACTAAGGCAGCAGCACTACGCAAAGGTCGATTGTTGTTCTTAAAGTATTTTGGTGGCGGCAAAGGGTGTTTACTTTCAAATTTTTAATGATAAGGATTGAGAATGATAATAATTATTGTTTTGAACCCCACATTGAATAAAAATCTAAACTATTCATTATTTAAATTTTATTATTATTATTTTCGTTGCTCCCAGGACATTTGTATATCAGCGATGAAAGAGAAAGACATAGAAGGTAAGTTGCGTGGAGTTACCAACGAGTGGTCGGTTCACGAGCTTACGTTCCAAACGTTCAACAACCGCGGCGAGCTGCTGCTGAGGGGCGACACGACTGCGGAGACAATCGGACAGCTTGAGGACAGTCTCATGATATTGGGATCCTTGCTTTCTAACCGGTACCTAATTAATTATTTATTTCTGTCTATGATATATTTGTAGGATTTTTAAAGAAATTGAAGTTTGCAGCAGTACTTAAATAATTATTTTCCGAAGCGTTAATTATTTATTATAAGCAAAATAAACTCCTAAAAACGTGTACCAATCATTATTTGATATTGATGCTCTTTTAATCGAGATAATTATATAAATGATAAAATGATTAGTCTAATGAAGCATTTATTTATGACCACAGCTACAACGCTCCGTTTAGAAAACAAATACAGCAGTGGTTGTATGATCTTCAAAGTACTAACGAGATCCTTGAGAGGTGGCTACTTGTACAAAATATGTGGGTATACCTTGAAGCCGTGTTCGTCGGTGGTGACATCGCCAAGCAACTCCCAAAGGAAGCTAAGAGATTCTCAAAAATTGACAAATCCTGGCAAAAGATCATGCAGAGAGCTCACGAAACTCCTGGTGTTGTTTCCTGCTGCGTAGGAGATGATCTGCTCAGACAGTTGCTCCCACATCTTCAGGAACAACTTGAATTATGCCAGAAAAGTCTCAGCGGGTATCTAGAGAGGAAAAGAACTATGTTTCCGCGATTCTTCTTTGTGTCCGATCCTGCGTTATTGGAAATATTGGGCCAGGCATCAGACTCGCACACTATACAAAATCATTTGTTGTCTATATTTGATAACATCAGATATGTCAAGTTCCATGATATCGGTAAGCGAAATCATTTATACTAATCACTTTGTACTTTCACTTACAACATTCCATTAGTTAGGTTCGTGATTTCAGTACCTCTTATTTCTGCAGTACTGCAGTTGGAAAAACATGTCAATGAACCATATTCATTGACATGTTTTTTTATGAAAATTGCAAAATGTGATCACTGGCTATTGAATTCAAGTAGGTAACTAAAAATCTAAATTTATAGTTCATTCAAACTTGGTCGGATTTATATGTTACTAGCTGTTTCCCGCGGTTTCACCCGCATCCCGAGGGAACTACTCAGCGCACCCGGGTAAAAAGCCTATGTTGTTCCTCAGGGTCTATTCTATCTTTGTACCAAATTTCATTTATATCGGTCCAGTAGTTTTGGCGTCAAAGCGTAACAGACAGACAGACAGACAGAGTTATTTTCGCATTTATAATATTAGTAAGGAATTAGTAAGGATTCCTGTCAACTACGCAATTATCTCTAAAAGCCCTTACGACATACACGTAGAAGGAATGCAGTAGCCACTCTGCTCATTAAGTGAAGTTTTAGAAATTTCAAATTCTTAGCACTAATAGTAGGTACCTATGTATATTCATGTTAAAAAAATACGCCATTATTGTTTCCAGAATACAACAAGATGATAGCAATAGTATCGTCAGAGGGTGAAGAGATCAAGCTGGAGCGGCCGGTGCGTGCCGAGGGTTCCGTGGAAACTTGGCTCACCTCACTGTTACAGTCAGCACAGGGTAGCTTGCATTCCATCATCAGAAACGCGGTGGCCGTAATAAATGATCCTGCTTTCAATCTACTGCTCTTCTTGGATAAAATGCCTGCACAGGTTGGGAGACTTTATTTTTATTTTTTTTATTTAATTAGGTATGATACAGTGAAGTAGCTCTATTAGCCTCATAATACAGTGAAGTAGAAAGGCTTAAAACCACCTCCTTTTTTGAAGTCGGTATTGAAAGTATTCTTAGATAGTATGCATTGTATTGTAAACTCGGTGCATCAAATATTAATATTGTAAATGACATATTTATATTATAAAGTAAAATTGTAATAGACAGCTATATTACTGGGAAGTTTGCTCATCACTGCTTCTTCTTTCCAGCTATAACACTAGGAAGTAGTGCCATTTTTGGGGTGCTGTTATAATATATTTTGACGTGAAAAAGCACTAATTTAATTAATCTAATTTCAATAAACGTTTTTGAGTTTGAGTTTATTCTCTTTTAGTCATGGCAAAAATATACAAACCTGGTAAATGGTTGTTGTAAGATATCAATTTCTAGAATGATACAATGCGGGTTCAGAAGAATTTTAGAAAAAAAAAGTGTTCAAGGTTTGAAGTTTGTATTCTTTGTAAAAAGTGTAAATTAAATTGAAATTTAACAGATTGGTCTACTGGGCATACAAATTATATGGACAAGGGACGCTGAACTAGCGCTGATGCAAGCTCGGCAGGACAAGAAGATAATGATGGAAACCAACAACAAGTTCCTGGAGCTACTAAACACCCTGATCGACCAGACCACGAGGAACTTACTGAAGATAGAAAGAATCAAGTTTGAGACTCTCATTACTATCCATGTTCATCAAAGAGATATATTCGATATGCTGGTAGGTCACGATGCCAATATTTACCACCTAAGTGTAAAAAAGTATTCATGTAGATGTAGGTTCATAGAAAGTGAAACTACTTCTATTATGACACATTTTCGCGTTCATATAGTCCTCGTACCTGGTTCTATAAATAACGATTGGTATTCGGACGGCCATATATCATATAAGGTGTACCTATATTCATTGAGCATACGTCACTGCGAATGCACTCTCGCATCTCTGCTGTTCTGGTGTTTGGTACAATCTGTATTGATCTGGTTTCGGAGCGTTGAGACATAATTATTATATGCATGTATAGGATATGCACAGTATCCTTAATAATACTATGGATGTGAAAGTAACTTTCTGTCTGTCTGTTATGCTTTCATGTTTAAATGGCTGAACCAATTTGAGTTGAAATTTAGTACGGATATAGATAGAAACCTCATAGATATATAGGACATAGATATAGTTTTTATTCAGGTTCTAAAGTAGTTTCCCCAGGATTCGGGCGAAACCGCGGGCAATGTTTAGTACTATTTTATAATGAGTACTAAATTATAGTTACCCTATAAATGTCCGTCCAAAAATTATTAAATTAGTTTGAAAAACACAATTTACTTAAGGCAAACATTTTGCCTAGACAAATCAATTACCGCGTAATTGATTTGTACGATACTCCTTGGTAAGAGTGGTTGTCAGATTTTCTGGCTTCTAACCCGTAACAAATGTCAAAGGTCTACAAATGGCAATCGGGACCACGTGCTTTCCGAAGCACGGAGGAGTCTCGCTATGGCATAGATGGTCACTCCGTTGGCGCGGTCGGTCCGTGAATGAGTATTCACGGACCGACCGCGCCAAGCGCAGCTTAACCTTTGATCGGTTGACCCGTGCGGCTGTTACTTAGCCACGAGCTCCTGCGTCCTCCCGCTTAATATATATAATCCAAAAGTACTGATAATACTTTCAGTGTCGGCTAAACGTCCGTTCAGCAAACGACTTCGAATGGCTAAAGCAGTGCAGGTTCTATTTCAAAGAAGACGCTGATAAGACGTGGATCTCCGTCACTGACGTCACCTTCACTTATCAGAACGAGTACTTGGGCTGCACAGACCGGCTTGTGATCACACCTTTGACTGACAGGTCGGTTGAAATACTTTTCAATCAAGAACTATACAATATTTTGTAACTACCTATTAATCACAGTACCTACTGTATCTTTCATATCTAATATTAAAAATGCGAATGTGAGTCTATTTCTTATGCTTTCACGGTTAAACAGCTGAACTGATTAAGATGATTTTTTTTAATGTAAACACAGTAAATAGTACGTTATTATATAAGTAAGGAACTTTACAACAATTCCGTTAGAAATATATTAAACTAGCTGCCCCGCGCGACTTCGTTCCCGTGGTATGCAACTCCTACCCAACTCCTACCCATCTCCTACCCAACTCCTACCCAACTCCCACCCAGCTCCTACCCAGCTCCTACCCAACTCCTACCCAACTCCTACCCAACTCCTACCCAACTCCTACCCAACTCCTACCCAACTCCTACCCAACTCCTACCCAACTCCTACCCAACTCCTACCCAACTCCTACCCAACTCCTACCCAACTCCTACCCAACTCCTACCCAACTCCTACCCAACTCCTACCCAACTCCTACCCAACTCCTACCCAACTCCTACCCAACTCCTACCCAACTCCTACCCAACTCCTACCCAACTCCTACCCAACTCCTACCCAACTCCTACCCAACTCCTACTTTTTTTTTTTTTTTTTATCCTATGTCCTTTTCCTGGTTCCAAGCTGCCTCCCCTCCAATTTTCAGCCAAATCGGTTCAGCCGTTCTCGAGTTATAAGTGGTGTAACTAACACGACTTTCTTTTATATATATAGATGTAAAAAGGAAGGTAGAATATTTTTTTACCTGTCATAGTTCTGACAGATGTAACTATTGTATGTGAAGTCCAATTACTTGGAAAATTACTTAGGTACCTAGTTCAACGCATTCTTTAATTGTCTATCTTTTATCATTATTCTTAATGATATTATAAATGCGAAAGTAAATCTGTCTGTTTGTCGCGCTTTCCCACCAAAACTACGGAACCGATTTAAATGAAATTTGGTACACAGATAGTCTAGAACCTAAGAAAGGATATAGGCTTTTACCCGGGTGCGCGAAGTCGTTACCTCGGGATGCGGGTGAAACCGCGGAAAACAGCTAGTTTCTTATATTACTCTTTTTTATACGTGTATTATTTATGACTGTGTTCACATAATCAGTTTTATGTTCCAGATGCTACATCACCCTCGCTCAAGCGCTAGCCATGAGCATGGGCGGCGCTCCCTGCGGGCCGGCCGGCACGGGCAAGACAGAGACAGTCAAGGACATGGGCAAGACCTTGGCTAAATACGTTGTGGTATTCAACTGTTCAGATCAGATGGACTACAGGTACGGTCACTGAAAATACCCTTTTAATAAAAAAAACCCGGTCAATTAGGTGTAGGCCTTGCGCAATAGGGTCCCGTAATACATTTTAATTCGTCGTCTATGACTCTGTAACCAGTATAGCCCATTTCGCCATGATAGTTTTCCTTTGAAGTTTTTGCAAATGTAGATCACGAACCTAACATAATAATTATGTACTTTAAAACTTGATATTTGATATAAAAATGGTCACATGACGGGGTACACGAGAAAGAAGTATTCATCCACACTTTACAAGCCTAAATGTTTTTTTTCCTTAATTTTATTTTACCACTTTGTAGCTGTGATCAATATGCATACCTGTACCAAATTCCAGCTTGCTAGTACTAAAAATCCTTTGAGCTATGCCGCGGACAGACAGATGGACATGGCAAAATTATAAGGGTAATATATTGCTAGGTAAAAAGAATCCTATGTGTTAATCCCGGTTATTAACTATGCAAGTACCAAATTAAATTCAAATCCATTTAGTTGATTTTGTATGAATGAAATAAAAAAATACAAATAAACATTCTAAGAAACCTTAGCGTGTATACATATAATAAATTTATAATATTTGTAGTATGTAGGCACGGCCTGAAATGTAGGCTGTGAACGACGCACACAGATGACCAAATCAGAGTTTCGTTACTATAGACAATATTATTGTGTGCATTGCATTGCCTCGAACACATACAGACCTACAAAATACTGTTGGGAGCTCTCACAATTTCATCCTCAGTCGGCTGATAGCCGGCGCTCCGACCGGAGCGCATGCTATCAGTTGACCGGCCCAAAGATAATAAAGAAAAAAAAATCAGAAGTACACAATGTATTCTTATATTTTTTATTATAAACCGTAACTAACAAAATGTTTATAAATTAAATAAATACTAAGTATCATAATTGTGGGTCGAGATATTTTTTTATTTCATTTAATAAATAGGTTTATTATAAAAACCTACAGAAATCCATCAAATCAATCCATCGGTATGAAGATGGATGGGACCCGGAAGACTATTTTTTATCTAGGAGTATTAAGTCGTTTCCTCAAACCCCCTAGTCTTAACTGATAAATATTGACAATTCTATTAAGTTAATTAAAAGAGGCAACTATTTAATTGCATGTATTTAGATTTAAAATAATTACTATGCGATCGACGTAAGAAAATTTAGATGATACGCGAACCCAAACAAAATTTGATCCAAAAATTCAGTTATATTGGTATGAAGGGGTGGATAACCTCTATAGCCATGGTGAAACGCAAAAGGATTATCTGATCCCATATAACATACTTATTTCTTTTGGGTTATGCTAAATACATTTGGGCTGTATTGGTTAGGATATGTGGGATGTACTACAAAAATCATTAAGCACTTAGGAAAGCTTATTTAGATAATATAAAAAAAACAATCCATTAATAATTTCCAGAGGTCTTGGCCGCATTTACAAAGGACTGGCTCAATCAGGGTCGTGGGGATGCTTTGACGAGTTCAACCGCATTGAGCTGCCGGTGCTGTCGGTCGCGGCACAACAGGTCGCCGTGGTGCTCGCCGCTAAAAAGGAAAAGAAAAAGAGTTTTATCTTCACTGACGGTGACACTTCTGAAATGTGTCCTGAGTTTGGAATATTTATCACCATGGTAATATACCTAAGCTGGCAGTTCAATAAGTTAATATTTATTACTTTCAATATTCTTTTCTTATTCGATAAAAACGCATTGCATTAGCTCGCTCTGGTAGATAATGATGGCCATAAATATGACCATAACGCGGTTTATTTCCTCATCTTTAAAGTATTTAGGAACCGATATTTCGACTTTTTGACTTCATCAATAAACCAAAATGGTTTTTTTCAATAGAACCCCGGGTATGCCGGTCGTAAAGAGTTACCAGAAAATTTGAAGATCCAGTTCCGTACGGTAGCTATGATGGTGCCTGACAGACAGATCATCATAAGGGTGAAGCTGGCGTCTTGTGGCTTCCTAGAGAACATCACCTTGGCTAGGAAATTCTACACTCTATACAAACTGTGTGAGGAACAATTGACGAAACAGGTCAGATTTTATGAGACATCTAATAGTAGTAAATAAAGCCTATGTATTATAGCATACCAGAGCTTCACCTCTCTTTCTCATAAAGTCATAAATAGCTCCATCTCTCTCATACTAAAATCTACATCTCTCTCTCACATAATTTTCATGACACACCCCTTTAGGTCAAAAGGACAGCGTGCGACGTGTTTGACGCTCATAACGCCCTAGTATCTGAAACATTTTTGTTGACTATATGTACCTACATTTTAACTGTACATACAATCAACGCTTGATACGCTTGTACCTACGATATAAGTTTACTAGCTTTTTCCCGCGGTTTTACCTGTATACGTAGGGAATTACTTCGCATTTGGATAAAAAGTATCTTATGTGGATCCAGGTATAAACTATTGTGTACCAAATTTTATCCTAATCTTAAGTAGTGTTGTGTAAAAGATCAAAACATAGTACATCCATTTCCACAAACTTTTGCTTATAATTATAGTAGGATATTTTTTCTAACGTAATCCCTTCTTCAGGTTCATTACGACTTCGGTCTCCGTAACATCTTATCCGTGCTCCGAACCCTCGGTGCAGTAAAACGTGTCAACAGTAAAGACAATGAGAGTACCATTGTCATGCGTGTCCTCCGAGATATGAACCTGTCCAAGCTAATAGATGAAGATGAACCACTCTTCATATCGCTAGTAGCGGACTTGTTCCCGAACCAGGCTTTGGAGAAGACAACCTACAACGATTTGGAGGAAGCAATTAAGAAACAAGTTGATCTACTTGGACTTATCAGTCATCCACCCTGGTTGTTAAAGATTATACAAGTAAGAGTCAAATTCAAAATAATTTGTGAATTGGCCTCGTGGCAAAGGGATGATTTATGCTATATTGTGGCGAGTAAATGCAGTTAGCCGTACGATGAAAAAAATAAATATGTTTTCTATATTATTAAGATGAAAATCATAAAATAATAGCAAAATAATTCAATTTTATCCTCCATTTTGACACATCTTGAATGACAGTTCTTCCGTTTCACGTATAAGTAACCTGATATTTTTTGATGCAACCGGCTGTAATAATACCTTCATATAAAATGTTTGCGATGTTTTGAATCCTTGCTTCGTAAGAGCCATGGCTCGAGCCGACCACGGCCTAGTATAAATCATCCCTAAGTGACCTAGTCATGCAAAACGACCACTATATTTATTTTTACAACACGTTCCAAAGTTACTCTCATTTCATACTGAGAGATTGCGATTGAGAGAATAGACTGAGAGATTGTATACCTAATATTTAAAATTTTATTACTAATAATAAATTGATGGTAGGTACTCCTAGACACTGTGCGTATCGGCAGGAGGTTCCTTTCTCTAGAGCCCTTACCGCCGGTAGCTTGGAACCTGTCCCATTACCAGTGGGATACTTTTTTTATATTTTTTAATGTTTTTTTTTATATATAGTTTGTAAAAATATTTGAAAATGCAATTAATATATTTTAAAAATGAATAAACGGAATTGATAGTAAATGTGTATTTCAGCTGTATGAAACTCAGCGGGTACGTCACGGTATCATGACGCTGGGCCCGCCGGGAGCTGGCAAGACAACCTGCATACAAACACTCATGAGTGCTCTTACTGAAATTGAGAACCCGCACAAGTAAGGAGCTTGTTTTTGTTAAAAACTTTTTATTTAAATATGTATATTTAGTCATGATTCAATCAAAAAGTTGTAAGATAACCCTAAAAACCCGTTTCCGCTTGTTTCGTTTGAACTGTCAATATTTTCAGATCAATTCGAATGATGAGATTAATATTAAATGCTTTTTATCATATTTTTTTTTAAACAAATTTATCTTCAAACTTCTGTACCAACCATAATATTTTTAAATGGATCTTGTACAAAGTCTTAAATAAATTAAACCTTACAACTGCTAAAAACAACTCAATTCAGTTTAAAGTTAAACGTAACTTATAACGTTTTAAACATTGCCAATATTCTATCGCAACACTGCTCCAGCTCATGGGCTCCTAGTATTCGAAATCGCATTCGCAGCTGACTTTACCCTTATCGCTAGCATCACGCGGTAGGCGGTCATTTTCTATCAGTCATGTTTCGATGCTAGAGGGTGGTAAGCTATGTCTTAAAATTTTCTCTCCCTGACGTAGGTATATGGATTAGTTTATTAAGATATTATACATAATTAAGGCATATGACTGTCGTGATTCATTTAATAAAGAATGAAGTAGTAGTTACTGCTAGTTTGAATTTATAGTATTCAAAAATCATACTAAATGTTATAAATGCGAAAGTGTGTGTTTCTGAGGAAGGTCGTACGTACATGTTTGTTATGGTTTAGATTAAATTAAGAACAAAACATAGGTAGTTTAAAACCTGGATACTTTGATAAATAGGATACTTTTTATTCCATATTCGACGAGAAACCGCGAAAAATGTCATGCGAAAAATTTCCTTTAACGATGAGAAACTAGTTAAGTGTAACTTTAGTAGGTATAACTCATACCTTTTTCATCGTGATAGCTATTCTTAAAGGATAACAAATTAGGATTCGATCAATGATGTACTAATGATACGGCACACCATTGATATTCGTATTATCGGATTGCTGCCAAGTTTTATGAAATCCTGATAAAAAGAATCAATGCCGGAGCCATTTTTTATTTTAATATGCGTATGAAAAAAAATTCAGATACAATAATCCATTAGAAATAATAATATTATTTCTTCCAATTTATGCCCGTGCAACATAATTATTTTTAGTGCGATAATAATTTTTTTAACGCTACATTTTGGTATATTTTTATGATTATTTTAATTAACATATTGAATACACAATAATGTTAATTATACATAATAATAATCATATTTTTTATTGCATGTGTACAGCTCGACTGGTACTATTTATTACAGCTATTTACCGACCGGCTTTGATTGATGACGTCATTGGGATAATAGTAGTGATAGGTGGTTGATCAATCAGCGCTTCCTTGTTTTATGGAATCCTAGTATCAGTAGTAGTGGGTGCATTTTTTTATTCTCGCTTTAAGTAAAATATCTGCTACCGCAATTGAAATAGATGTGTCGTCGCCTGGTTGCTTAACCCTTGAAAAGGTTCTTTTTTTTAGAGAAGTTGAGTATTGGAATTATTGGTTATTGTTATGTCATATTATTACAATTATATACATCCTCACAACCTTTTTTTTAATTTTAGTGGTTATAAAGTATTAGCTAGTTTAAGGATGTTTGATGTATAGGCGCCTTTTATAAAAACAATAATTATGTTTATCAAAAAATAGTTTCTTTGGTAGTAGTTTTTACCTTTTTTTTCTGGATGAGATATTCTTCAAATTAATTCTTCTTCCGTCGTGGGTGGAGTAGGAGGCAGTATCGGAATTTTACTGAGCAAAACCCATCCATGCTCCATCCTTAGCTCTTTGTGTTTTAGGGGTGCGGTAATTCTTTCAACATCCCGCAGCCCCGGCAGGCTATAGCCCTGCGGGAGGGCCCCATCACAAGTTTATACATATACTATATGCATGTACGATGACAGCACGTTTGGCGCAATTGGTTGCTGCGCTGCGTGTCGCGGGTTCGATTCCCGCACGGGACAACTAAAATTGTTCCGGGTCTGGGTGTTTGTGCATGTGTTATTGAATGTTTGTAAATGCACCACGACACAGGAGTAATTCCTAGTGTGGGGTAACGTTTATTAAAAAAAAATGTACTTTTGTACTGGCTAATGCAAGTTTAAGCTTCAGTCCTTGATTTTCCATGGGTTCCTAGTGTGCACCATATTTATGCAAGATACGCAAGCGCTCATTTGAAAGTGCACGTGGAAATTCCTCTTCAAATAAATAAAAAGATATTTATTTATTTCATTTATTTATTATTTATAAATTCCTCTTCTGTTCAGTAGATTTTCCAGAACACTGGTCTTTTACAATAAATATCAATAAGACCGTTAGTTAATAAGACCTAAAAATAAACACTGAAAAAAAAAGTTAAGTAGTGTAAAAGTGTATCATGCTTTTTGTGGTACTGTCAGAATGCAAGACCCTGTCAAGCAGCATATTATTGCCAATTTCATGCAAGAGCGTGTCTGAACAGTGCATCTGCTATTTTTCAATTGTTATCTTATGCTATAGAATAAGACTTTTATAACTAACGGTACAGGTATAAGTTTGGTATTAGTATTTTACTAAAATGTTCTTTACGAAAAAAAAATCCTGAGATATTATTTTTCTGAATGATGCTGTAAGTTATGAATGAATAACAAGTTGTTTTCAGTTTCAGTACAAAATGCACGTTGCACTATGCCTGCATGTAATTGTATCATATATAGATAGAATAGTTTGGATCTACCTCTTTAGCTCTTCTGTAGTCCTTGTGTCCTGTCCTCATTCGCGCATCTCAGTTAATCCTTGCTGCGCAGTAAAACATTCCAACAGGTAGGTAATGCAGATAGATAGATAGAAATGCAACTATTATTTCTGGCATATGTATGCCAGAAATCTCATGCAATCAGTACATACTGATTCAGGAACACCAACATATGTTATGATTTCAAAAGTAAAAAGTATTAGGTATGGGAAGAATGTGTAGAATCAGATTTTGAATAAAAAAAAAAAACAATTAATTTATGTTTTTCGTCTAAACATTTATGATATATGTTTACTAGATTATTATATCTATATATAGATATCATAAAAATATTAAAAGTAAGCTAATTAGTGATATCATGTTTTGTGATATTCGTAAAAATTATAAAATGTTTGGTGCAACCAGCTGTCAGTCTCGTGGGTGAAATGCATTTCATTGCAACAATGCAAACGTTTGACTGAGTGTTGCACTGAAAATGTAGCGGGCACATACAATCCACCAGGAATATAGAAAGTTCAGGATGTATATATCGACGCCCCCGTGCAATAAGTCGGTAATCGAAAAAACTAAATTTTACAGGAAAAATGATTTACTGATTTTGTTGAATAACTTTCCAACCTGTGCGAGTATTGCAATCATCGATACATGAAATTAAAGCTAATTTTTTATGTTATAATATTTTGCTATCAGTTTTAAGTTATATACTTTAAATAAAAAGCAATATGAAAAATAAAATCTTACAGTATCGAGAAAAGTTTTGTTTTTCTGTAACAGTAACTTACGGGATTATTGTGGTAAATTTGTTAAGAGTGTTGATACGTAATAGCATAATGTGGACGTTTATAGCGTTATTTTGTATGACAGCGTGTGAACGTAATACATCGTACCCAAGTTATTCTAGTAAATTTTAAAAGGGGAAAAATACTGTACAAATAATGTACAGTGTTGTTTTCGGAAATATGATAATAACTTTTTTTAAGTAACCATTCAAAACAAAAAACATTTAAGAATGATCAACTAAGGTTCTTTTATGAAAACAAGTTATAATAATGAGTTTTATAGTTTTTATTGTATAAAACACAATTCCAATAAATTCTACACAAATTTTAATCACAATAAAATATATCTATAGACAGACTACCAGACACAAAGTGTCAATTTCTGAGTATTATAAATAATATCATGAGATCAACGTTAGATTCAACAAAATCAGTCTTCTAAACTTAATAAATTAAAATTCTAAATAAAAAACAATGGAAACATTAACTTGAAAAATCAACGATCTTTCTCTTCATTTCTCTCTATCGAGAGTATAAGGAATTATAGAAGAAATGATAAAATCGCGGGATTGCTCCACTTTTACATAAACGCCACAGATCTGTGTGTAAAGCTTTGTCTATTGGTAAGGGCTGGTGATATGCTTGTTGCAACTCAATATTCCCTGAAGCTATTGGTGCTCCTTACGTCCGTTTACGTCCTCGTTGTCTGGTACTTAAAGTAAATTGTGGATTAGTATTAAGCTCACAAAATGCATCTTCAAAATTGTATCTAAAAACAGTTTATTTTCATGCAAATGTGTCGCTTTAACCTCCATTACAACCGACCAGCGGAATGTCTTTCCATATTTATCTCGCCTCCAATTAATAGGGTCTACAAGTTGTTTAATATCATAAATATCAGATTGTACAACTTTTCGCTAGTAACTTTAGAGTTCAAAATAATAATAGTCGGGAGTATGTTACACCACTTTATTGTTTAAGTATTATTCAGTACATGCATGCATAGAATCTCCTTCGTTTTGGCTGTGCCCGGTTTCTTACTTTTGTTTCTTCCTTTCTGTTTTTTCTTGTTTCTTCTGTACTACCTCTTTTTGCTATATATAAGTGCCATACATAACAGTAACCTTTTTTTCGAAGCGCATCCAAAACTTTCAAATTATATACGCTTGTAGTGAAATATTTACACTTCAGATTGTACTTCAAACTTTATGTAAATCAAAAATTGCTACCATAGAATTATTTTCACCGCCAAAATTAATTTCTTCCTTCCTTTCCAAATGATATTTGTGCTTTTCTTCTAAAGACGCTTTAACAATAAGATCAGTTTGCTAAATAAGGAACACCAGAGGCCTTTTTTGGTTTGAAGAATGAGTAGTTGTAATTTGTACTAAACATAGTTTCATCAATATGAAATTGTTACATTGATTTCATTTTCATGTATAAACTACTACGTGTAAAATCTATTCATTTTTGATGAATTCATTTTATTTGTTTAGGTACTGATAGATATTCTCGTTTAGATTTAGATGTCTTCCGAGTATAATTCGATTCTACTTTTGGAAACAGTTCAATTTGAATTTTAATACTTAACTCTGTAGCAGCACAATTTTTTTGCGGTCTGTTATTGTGAAGTCCTCTGTTATCTTTGATACCCTCATCTAATTTTACTTTGCCTAATGATGTATACAGCATTTATTAGAAAAAAAAAATATACACACAAATAATTATGTCCTCATCATTTAACGGTAAATTGTATTTTAATGTTGTGTTGCAATGTTTCATCTAGATCTATTGCAGATTTTCTACACGAGGTATCTATTTATGCTGTTTTAGGTCCTAAAAATTCTATGTCAGTTATTGAGGTTTCATTTGATCTAAATATGGAAAGGTTTCCCCTTATTGTATGTTGTTGTTGAGAAGCTATGAAGTTAGTACAGGGTAAGTACAAGGATAGATTCGATATTGTTGAGGGACTGCTCCTTGAGACGTGTTAATTTTCTAAACCTTTTAAATACTGTGTGTTTATGTTAAAACTTAAATTGCTGCCACCTACTATTCTAATTTATTATATCAGGGTTTGGGACATATTCTGTATCAACCGGCAAAAAATCTTCATCCCTTGAGTCTCCATCACCGTCAACGCATTTTTTATCCGGCAGGTCTTTTAAACGTCGTCATATTAAATTTGCGCCTGCGACGAATCCTCCTATTGCAGTCTTAATACTACAAAAAGAAAGAGAGCAATGTACTACATTGCGTATTATAGGACGACGATGTAAACACAATAATGTTGATTATAGACTGCGACGTGTTCGAACTGAAAATAATTAGTAGGTGTGTTCATGTTACAAATATTTAGTTACCGATTTTGCACCTAAAGAAAATTATTATTTTCTATTACCAATTCATGTTTTATAAATTTATTATGACATTTGCGTTTACCGTCAATCACAGGATTTTTTTCACTACAATAATCTGGTAATAGCCACTTACCGAAAACCCAAAAGGATAATGATGTTTGTATTAATATGTAATGTCATTTTTCTGGTTATTTATGTGTTCACATATTTCCGTACAACAAAGTGGTTATTGCAAATATCTTCGTTATTATCAGTAGGAAAATTCTAAAAAAAATTACAGGTATGTATTCCGATCCATAGATGCCGATTTTGGCATAACAATAAAAAGTCCATAATAGCACATTACCGACTTATTGCTCGGGGGCGTCGATATTTACTTTTGCTTAATCTCACACTAACATAGGACTAAACACACACTGGTCATCTCACCTTCACACAGCACGGGTGAGTGACCTGCACTATATAGCCATAAATCGATTAGAAAGTCTACTAAATGATAAACAATCAAAAGATCTCTCTGATCTCAACTGAAACTAAGAAGTAATTTCTGATAAGACAATTATTATAGTATACATATCTATACTATTATATAAAATGACAACCTCATACACTGAATGACTGACTCATCAACGCGGAGCCGAAGTGGCTGGACCTAGAGTAATGAAATTTGGACAGGAGGTACCTTTTATGTCCTAGACAAGTAATAAGAAAGGATTTTTGGAAATTCCGACCGTAAGTATATTAAAATAGGGTTGAAAGTTTGTATGGAGTAAGTTTTATTTCTTATTCGATTAAACTCAATTTTTGTAGGGACACTCTAAAATGAAAATAATTAAACACGTGTTTCACAGTTTTTCAAGATTTTAGCCCTAGGGTGAAAAATTATGATTTTAGGTTTGTAAGAAAAATAATCTGTTTTAGCTTTACGCCAAAAGGTCTGAACAGTTTTACTTGAAATACACCAAAGATGTTTGTTATGAATCGGTTCAAGTTTTAGGCTACAAATCATCACACTAAATATTATGGGGAATGAGCAGTGAGGTATTGAAATAAGTTTGTAATGGGATGACCTATCAAGTTTTTATAATTACCTATATGCATTTTAGTTATTATCTTTGACATGAAAATCATCACGCCCGTTTGTAAAGAAGATAAGCAGTAATTCAAATTGAAAACACGTTGTATTAGAATGTCAATTTTACCTAAAATGTCAAGGAGCGCTGTAGTGGAGGGGCTGTATTCATGATCATGCGAATCGGTTACATCGAGTTCAAATCCCACATATTTTTGTTCTTTTTTTGAGATTGGTATTTACTTATTTATTTTTTATTTTTTTTGGTTGATATCACATTATAATATCTTTCTCCTTAACGGCTTCAAGAATTAAGTTACGAATTTGTTAAAAGTAAGCGCTTTCAAGTCATAATGTGTAGATGTTATTCCATGGTGATTAATGCCCATGCGTTCCATGTATGAAAAGGGCCTCTTTTCATACGCGCTTTCCATTGAATTCATTCTATTCCACACTTCAGAAATTAAGAATCTAGAATTCCCTTTGCTAATAAACAAATCATAAGGCCACGGATGAACCTGCGTGGGGATTGTTGTGGCGTTAAATCCTATCTTCGCGGACTGGCTAAGGAGGCACCACGGCATCTTGACCTACCGCAGATCCAATGCCTACGCCTGACGCAGGTTCTCACTGGACACGGTTATTTTGGGAGGTTCATGGATCGAATCAAGCGAGTGGAAATGTCGGGGTGTCGACACTGTGAGGATCACCTGGAGGTCACGGTGGAACATACGGTGGAGGTCTGCCCCACTTGGGCGGCGGCGATCTCTCACTTTCGGCCCTGGTTCAAACCATGGTCCAAAGAGAGTGGGAATAGGAAGCAATCACCTTCTAATGCTAACCAGTCATGCTGGAAAAGGAGATAGCGGGTTGCGTGAGGGAGAGACAAATCTCACGCCCCAGCCACGTCATCAACATTTGGAGCCAGGAATCGACTCCAGGCCACTGTAGGTCCGGCCTGCAGACTTTGAGCAATAAGTGGCTAACTGTCCGGTAAGGATTAGGACGGGCCTAATCAGCGGGAAGACTCGGGACATGATTTTTCATTCCTAAAAGAAAACATTTTTTTTTGCAAAAATAGAATGCAAATACACAATACCTAATTGGAGACACCGACTTCTAGAATGATGTCTATTAGTTATTTTTAAATATGTATTGTGTTCAAAGCCAGTTGTTTTTTGAAAAAAAGTTTTTCAGTTCTCTTTTTAGTGGCTCAGTTTGTAATTTAGATAAATTACAATATCCTAATGTCTAGACAAATGTTCATCACCTTTAATAAGGGTGAACTCTATATGTCTGTTTTCTCCTTTAAAGCATAGAGGTGTGTTGTTATGTTATAGAACAGTGAAAACAATCACAGGCATACGATCGCAGCAATCGTGGTTCCTTTGCTATTAGTAATTGAAGAGTTCCATTGGTTATTTACGAAGAAATTCAACAGATCCCAATAATATATATTGTACTAAAACCTTTCTTGAAAACTATGCGTTTGAAGAACGACAACTCTCATCCAATTCAGATCAGTAGTTTTTGAGAAAGTCGGGGACATACAAACACATGCATACCGGTCAAATACAGAACCACCTTTTTTGAAATCGGTTAAAAAACAAAGACTACCTACCCGTGCGAAGCCGGGGCGGGCCACTAGTTATTTATAAATTGATAACAAAACTCCAGTGAAATCAGTTTAAGATTCCTTTTAATAGTTACGTAAGTTCTGACGATGTGTAAGAAACAATAATATTAAAAAGGATAATGTCGTTAATCATATATAATATTAATTTGTACCAGAAATAGTTTGTATTCAAATATAGTAATCTACTAAAATGCATTATTGTTTACAGAGAAATGAGAATGAATCCAAAAGCAATAACTGCCGCTCAGATGTTCGGCCGATTGGACGTCGCTACCAATGACTGGACTGACGGAATATTCTCAGCTCTCTGGCGCAAGACGCTTAAGATACGGACAGGCGAGCACATTTGGTTGGTGTTAGATGGACCAGTTGACAGCATATGGATAGAAAACTTGAACTCCGTACTTGATGATAATAAAACTTTAACTTTGGCCAACGGTGATCGTCTCACGATGTCGCCCACTTCCAAGATCATATTTGAACCGGAAAATATTGATAATGCTTCACCAGCTACCGTATCTAGGAACGGTATGGTATATATGAGTTCTTCAGGATTGACTTGGGACCCAGGTAGAAACATTTTTATACCGTATTTCGTTTTGTATTATTATGTTCTGTCATACCTCATATGTCAATTCATATCCGTTCTTTAATAACGTAATGGATTGAGTAATATGTATAGATAATTTATTTTTCTTAGTACTGTACATTGTAATAAGCATTATAACTCACTATTATTTTCAGTGCTGCGCGCTTGGCTTAAAACTCGTTCGCCTCGTGAAAATGAAGTTTATACTCCACTCTTTGAAGAAACATTTCCAGTCATCTATACTTGGTGTACTCAAAATCTAACCTTCAGCATGCGCGTATTACAAAGTAACATTATAGCACAAATGCTGAACTTACTAGAAGGACTAGTACCTCCACAAGTAATTGAATCGGAGGACCCATCAGGCAACAAGTCTCTTAATGGCGATGACGATGAGGAAGAAAAAGATAAAGTCGAAGAAATCATACTATTTACACCTGAACACCTTCATAAAGTTTACGTATTTAGCCTTGTTTGGGGATTTGGATCTTTACTAGAAACTGAAGATAGAAAACGTTTCGATACATATCTGAGGAAAAAGTTTAGTGAAATGCTAGATTTTCCGAAACATCCGAACAATAAGCCGTGTATAGTTTTTGACTTTTTCGTTAAACATCCGGGCAAGTGGGAGCTCTGGGACGATCTGATGATGCACTATCAATATCCTGACACCGCGACACCTGACTATGCAAGCATTTTGGTTCCGATCGTCGATAATGTTCGAATTAATTACTTGATTCATTGTATTGCCAAACAAGGAAAAGCAGTGCTACTATTAGGCGAGCAAGGATCAGCTAAAACAGTAATGATGAAAGCCTATATGAAGAATTGTAATCCAGAACAATTTATAGGACGATCATTTAATTTCTCTTCAGCAACGAGTCCATACCAGTTCCAAAAAACTATTGAAAGTTACGTGGAGAAACGCAGTGGTATGACGTTCGGACCTCCTGGTGGAAAGAAAATGCTGGTATTCATTGATGATATTAATTTACCACAGATTAACGAGTGGGGTGATCAGATAACAAATGAAATTGTAAGACAAACCATGAGTATGAATGGATTTTATAGTCTTGAGAAACCTGGTGACTTTACTACGGTCATTGATTTACTGTTTCTTGCTGCTATGGGTCAACCTGGTATGTTGAAAAAGATTTATTGTATAGGGTGTTTAAAATAAGAACATTTATTTAAATACTCTTTACAGGTGGTGGAAGAAACGACATTCCGGCCCGGCTAAAACGCCAGTTTTCCATATTTAATTGTCCTTTGCCCAACAACGATTCTATAGACAAAATATTCAAAGTAATCGGAGAGGGGCACTACAATGCGAAACGAGGCTTTGCTGCCGAAGTGAGATCACTCATTAAGAAGGTAATACCTTTAACGAGAGAACTTTGGGCAAGGACTAGAGCTAACTTACTGCCTACGCCAGCTAAATTCCACTACGTCTTCTCTTTGAGAGATCTTTCACGAGTTTGGCAAGGAATGGTGGGGACTCTGCCAACTGTGATTGAGTCTGAGAAATGCCTCATGCTTCTTTGGAAACACGAATTTTCGAGAGTGTTCTCCGATCGGTTTACTCATGAAAAAGATAAGGACTGGTTTAACAAAGCTATGTATGACATCACTGAAGAGGTGTTAGGTACAGAGTACAAGAAAATGATGTTGGATAAGGAGCCTGTTTTTGTGGATTTTATGAGGTAAGTTTAAAATAAAGTTGAAGTAAAAGCAACTTTGTAAAAAAAAGCAACTATTGTTCGCACTGGTAGCCGTAAAAATCTGGAATGATTTCGTGCTTCACGCTAAGTTATACCTTAGCATTACGTGTAGGCTCAACAAACTCTGTGGTATGACAAACAAGATTTCTCTCTCGTGACGTACATAGGTTATAGAAAGTGAAACCTACTATTACTACGCTTTGCAGTTGTGTGCAAGTGCAGGTTGTGGTAATAAACTCCTATGATCTATGTCATCCTAGCATCAAACGCTATAAATAACGATCTGGATGCAGCGTTATGATATACATAAAAAGTATCTCTATGCAATATGTGCTATGACGTAGGCTAGATACACTCTCGTTTAAATCTAATCTCCTAGTATTTTGTATCATAGGCATAGATATATATGTTACTAAAGTAACTAGATGTGCAATCATCAAGCAAAATGCGTGCCATAAAGGTCCAGTCATAATTAATGACATCTGTCACTTGGTAGCCAGCTTGAATCTATCACAGTGACAGCAGGACGATTTATGTATGGGCAAATTTGTAGTAAATGCCGAAACATGACATCTGTATGATAAGGATGGTTCCTTATCATACAGATGTCATGAAGATTACGTTTCGGTTAGTATGAGAGAGATAGATATAATTTTACATCAAAATGATTACTAGTTTCAAAGCTACGTCTGCATTCTAAAAAATGGTTATGTTTATGTGACCGCGTAATGTTCGGGATTGCATCTCTATTGATATACTCGATGATCATAGGTATTGATTTAGTTTTAGTCGATTGCAGTTATTCTTTACATAGCTTCGTTGTTGTTCTTTTTTTTAATCATCACAAAAACGCTTAACTTTTTCAAGATTGTAAGAAACAAATATACAAAAATGGCTTAAAATAATGATTGTATATAAATTAATACAATACATAAAAAACTAATTAATGTAAATATAGTAGTTAGTACATTATTAAACATAAAAGGTTATAATGATATACCTAGTTATTTTTGAAAGTCTGGGCCCAAGTAGCCGGTATTCAATGGTTTTCACTTCAACATACTTTATAGGACGAGTATGCAAAAAAATGAGAAAAAAATAAAAAATAGTTTAAGGTTTCGTTTCCAAAGGCTTTAATGCAAACCTATAGCGTGATTTGTAAAAGTGGATTTATTTTTTATATTCTATTTATAAGTACACATGATATGGTATTATTGCTTTCAATAAATCTTCATCATCATATTTTATCATATTGGTCTACTGTGCGATATTGGTCTCCCCTAACGTGAGTTATCTCGCCCGGTCTTCGGGTTGTTGCATTACAATTTTGTGGGCAGCCTTTTGCAGATGATCACTCAATCTTACCGGAGGCCGACCTACACTTCATTTGCCTGGCCGTGGTCTTAACACAAGAATCTGTTTACCCCACCGGTCGTTGGTTCAACAAATATATCCAGCCCACTGGCCTCTTTAGCTCGCCAATTATTTGAGCTATAGATATCTATAAATCAAAGGAAATTTAAATATAAAAAATAATAGCATTAAAATAAATTTTAACTTATAAATGTTTTAATAGAGAATTTTAGTCGTTGAATCGGCCTATAGCAGACTACAATTGAGCTAAGTTCTGCCTCTTTATATATTAGAAATGAACTAGCGTTCGGACTTCAGCTTGATGCATCCAGCTTGTCACCCACCTCTCACGCTTAGACAAAATATTTTTTAGTTATTTCGTGATTACTTTAGTCAGTATATATTTATATATGAATTAATTGTAAATTAAAATTATAACTCTAAAAGTAAATTAATTTAAGAGTAATTATCATCAGACGCTGTATTGTGAAGATTACGGCAAACGTGTTCTGATGTGTTCTGATCTGCTTCAACCATGTAAAATCTATAAATAGACCCACTGCACCAGGATATTATGAATACTAGGATGTGGCTCCTCCTGTTACATCTGGAAGTGTGTGTATGCACAATCGCACACGGCAATTTGATTAATTCATCTGTATGCGCTCCGGCGACAGCCATATACCAATTTAAAGGAGAAAACGCGATAGCAATAGTGGGGAGCTGCAATTTACTCACGTGCCATTTAGAGGAGCTATGCTTGCACGTGTTATCTCATCTCTTTTCTGGCAAGTATCAGTTGAAACCGAAGTCTCATGACAAAAAAAACTCCATCATAAGCATTTACCTTATTAGCGTTAATGATTGTTTGACATCTTGAGGTTTAAAAGGAAAGAACACGGACAAGATATTTATTTATATGTTTCAAACCTTCATATGACCATCAGCCTATTTACTATCCCACTGTTGGGCAAAGGCCTTTTCTCATACGGAGAAGGCATTCAATGAGCATTGATCATTACGATTACTGAAGACGGATTGGCGATTTCAGACTTTGTTGTAGTCCTGGTTTCCCCACGATGTATTCCTTCACCGTTAGTTAGCGTTGTCTAAGGTATATACCTACATATAAGTGTAAGCGGTTTTAAGCTTACAACTTCCTAGAGCTTAAAACTCCAGTCAGTACAGACGCTTTTTTTTGTAAGGGTGATTTGAAGAAAGGAATACATTTATTGACAAGCAAGTGTGCAATATTGCCAACTACACCAATCTTATACGTCAGTTGAAGGTTGTCAAAGTCAAGTTGATCTTCTATAGTAGCATTCGTTGTGGCGGAATGCGCTACGCAGCTGCTACGACGTAGTAGCTGACGTCATTGCTACAACGTTTGAACGATCGTAGCAGACTTTGGAACATAATTTTCTGCTAAACGATACGGGGGCAAGAGATAAAATTTAGCAATATTTGTTGAGCATTTCAATATAGGTTGACTTTCATTTATGAAGTGGTACATTTCTGTTATAATTTAACTAAAATATTAGGACAAAGATAATACCACCCTCTGATTTAACCGAGCAAAACAAATTTGAGCTCGAAGTGCTGTATTCAAGTGCCATTGAAAAGCGTGCAATTATAAACTGTATTGCTATCGATACAGAGTTCAATTTAGTAGTACACAATATCCCTACTTGTAACGTGTTGAATAAAGCGATTATCCATTTCAATCCTCGTGTGTCATGGGCTCCTAATATTTAAATCATACTCGCGCTGACTTCGGTTTGCACGCAGGCGTATTACTGAGCCATCCACGTGCTTTAAACGTCTACTAGTATAGTATAGCTAATGGTCGATGAGCGTGGAACTGATACGTCACTCGGAAGGTTATTACGACATATTCGTTCGAAGTTCGCGTTTGTCTGGCCTTACATGAACGTAATATTGAATGTACAATATATATTTGTACAAAACCTGAAAACAAATCAAGAGAATATTACTGTCCATAGAATTGAATTGTGTTTAATTAGCGGTATGAGGTGCAATATTTTGTAGGAATTGTTTGTTATTGTTGCAGAAATAAACTTTCTAAACATTAATTAAAAGCTTTAACATTGTATCGTTACTGTACACTTTATTGAGAGTCAAGGTCCATGTGAATGACGTCCTTGAGAGCACGCGGCGCGTAAACGTATAGTACTAGGACTAGCACTACATAACCCGATAGGAGTTTACAAAATGTATCGTAAATAAATAAGAACTGGCTGCGTCCGGCATGCTTTGCAATACCACTTTTTCGAGGTGGACCACCCTATCCCTCAGGAGTATGAAAAATAATTTATGTCCTTTTCTCAGATCTAGGTACTGACGATAAACAAAAAAAATATAAAAATCGGTTAAGCCGTTTCGGAGGACACGAGAATTTTATATATTAGATATAACAAAGGCAAATTCGTAGGTTAGAACAATTAAAAATTAAATGTTGCTCAATAGTCAATAGAAAAAATCTTGTTTCGACAAATCTTTTCCATGTAATCAATGCCGTCTTCCCTGTTATCAATCTCTGTAATTTTCATTAGGGCACTGCTCATATTATTGTAAGCCTATTTTTTTCAGTTTTAATCTTGTAAAATTGTTAATTTTGTAGGTAAACTCAGTAGCGCCATCTATTCGAAATATAACGAATGAAGTATAGAGTTAAGGTTGCTTTTCCACCCTCAATACCTCAGTTAAGGGAGTGGAAAAGCGATTGTAACACTGCTACTACCCTTGTCTGATAGATGGAGCTTTTCTACAACAGTAATGACCTTATTAGCTAAGCTCTTGGCTGTTATGTTTTCCTAGTATAAAGAAGTGCAACTTTAGTGATCGTGGCACTTCCGAACACTTTTAAAGTACCAACTAGTTTAGTACTAACTACATTTACCGAGAATGAGCTTCTACGATCGTGGTTTTGAGAGTGAATAACCGGTTAAAAATAGTTAAAGATTAGTGGTAATTAATTATCATTTATCGTGGTATTGATCACACCAGCTCCAATTTTTTTGGGACAACGTAAAATCACAGAATACCAAGCAGCTTGAGGCCTTTTTTTTTCCGGTTGGGAAATCATCAAATGACCCCTCCCGTCATGGATGAGGCGGGTGGGAGTGTCAGACTCTTACCGACTAAAACCCATCCATGTTCCTTCCTCAGCCCTTTGTATTCCGGGGGCGCGGTATCTCTTTCGAACGTCCCGCAGCCCCGGCAGGCTATGGCCCTGAGGGAGGGCTCCGTCAAGGGTGCTGACATCTCTTTGAGGCGCGCATGGAACACGAACGCGCCGTCGACGCGGGTCTGGTCCTTACCGGACGGCGAGCCACCCATAGCTCACCGTCCGTAGCCCCGCGCCTACAGTGGCCGGCAGTCGTCTCGCGGCTCCCGATGCCCGTGGCGTCTCCTGCGGCGGCTGGGGCGTGAGGCCTGTCGCTCCCTCACGCATTTCGCAGCCTCCTTCTCCAGCATTACTGCTTCGCAGAAGGAGGCGACGGCTTCCCATTCCCACTCGCTCCGGACCATGGCCTGTACCAGGGCCGGACGCGAGAGGTCGCCGCCGCCGATCGCCTCTACGAGTACACGGCGGTGCCCCGCCCAAGCGGGGCAAACATCCACCCTATGCTCCACCGTGTCCTCCGGGAAGCAGCTTGACGCCTAAAGTTACAACGTGGATTCTGCAATGCGTAATTTACGTAAACGTAAAGCTCGAACGTTGCTTTTACGTTAAGTCCTACATAATTAGATAGTTCCTCTTTCATTAAAATATACAACAAAATATTAGAGTATTTATTAGTTTGAGTTATTGTGTATTAAAACTGATTCCTTTCAGTTTTAATACACAATAACTCAAACTCGTGTTGTGAGTTGTGAGGAAACTTTTATTTAAAAAAATAGTATATACATGGTGATCAATTCTCTTTATGACAAGAAACTTTTACCCCAAAGTAAAATAATGAATGGGTTAATTTAATGATGACGGAGTATATATATATCTTTTTTAAGAATTACATAATTAACGAGACTCGACGATGATACTGACGATGTAGATAGCATAATAATTAAATAAAGAAATTGCATCGACGAAAACATTTCATAACTTGCACATATATGATTGAAGATTTTATTTGCTTATCGTACGTAGTTCTGATTCCTGCTACCACTGCATATATATTTTGTCAAGGACACTGTGCGCTGCTGTACGTCACTGCTCTCGAAGGGACGATAAAGATTGCGTATTTGGTTCCTGCTAGCAACTGGCACATTAGCTCAGGTGGATAGAGCATTGCATTCGGATTGAGACGCGAAGGACGAGGGTTCGGATCCCTCATGTGCTGCTACCCCATTTTGATTTCTACTAATAATTATGATATAAATTGCTAAAATATCGTATAAACTAAATTTTGATATACATTTACACTAATGCAATGTGAAATATGTTGGTGTTGATTGCAGAACCATAAGTGGAACTACGCGAATAATAATAATTGATTGCTTCTCAAAGATTCTCATGACCCAAACTAAGTAATCATTGATATCATAAAAATTATAAATACATACGAGTACAGGATAGGACACGATATACAATTAATCTAAATATTAATATTGACAATAGTCATAATTGAAATGGAAAATAATTTACATTATCTCAATTCTGCATATATATTCAAAGGTATAGTAAAATGTGGCCCATGAGGGGTTCGAACCCTCGACCTTCGCGTTATCAGCACGAAGCTCTAACCAACTGAGCCAATGGACCCATACTGACAAGGATAGAATTATAAACTGCGTTCTCCGTTGAACTTATGTAACTCGATTGCATTTCACTTCAGATAGAACCTTTTTTATATTATACACTCATTCAGCACTCGCCTAAAAATCCTATTTTAGCTATCGAACTGTTTTGGCTCTTTCTATCAAACATAATATTATCTTGACCGAAAAAGGCAAAACAGTTTCATAGCTAAAATAGATTAATTAGCTTAAGCGAATTATGAATATAGTGTTTACTTAAGTTATATACAAACATCTAAACTAAACGTTTAACCATTTGGTTGCATTAATTTAGAGAATAGGCTACATTCTTGTTACCTATTTATTACAGAGATGCTCCAGAACCGACCGGCGAGGAGGGTGAAGATACCGATATGGAACTACCTAAGGTATATGAGCCTGTTTTCGACTACGCCGAGCTTCGTGAACGTCTTGACATGTTTCTGGCACAGTTCAACGAAATGGTGCGAGGTTCGGGCATGGATTTAGTATTCTTCCCCGACGCTATGCTACATTTAGTCAAAATATCAAGAGTTATACGACATCCCAGAGGAAATGTAATGCTGGTCGGTGTAGGTGGCTCAGGAAAGCAGTCTTTGACGAAATTATCTACATTTATAGCAGGCTACCGCTCTTTCCAAATAGCACTGACCAGATCCTATAATGTTAGCAATTTTCTAGAAGATCTTAAGTTACTTTATAGATCGTGTGGCGTCCAAGGGAAGGGAACTACGTTTATATTTACAGACCTTGATATTAAAGAGGAAGGATTCTTGGAATACTTGAATAATATATTATCGTCTGGTGTTATATCAAACCTCTTTACTAAAGACGAGCAACAGGAAATCATTTCAGAGTTGACTCCTATTATGAAACGTGAGAACCAGAAACGAACTTTGACTAATGAATTGGTGATGGAATATTTCTTAAATAGGACTTGCCAGAATCTTCATGTAGTGTTGTGCTTTTCACCGGTAAGTACCTAACTATATAGATTATTTTAATTTTTGTATTATAAATCCAATTTTCAATCTTTATTATTTTTTATTATTGATTCATTAATCTAATTCACTTATTTACAGGTGAGCGAAGCGTTTAGATATCGGGCTATGCGTTTTCCTGCTCTCATTTCTGGCTGCACAATAGACTGGTTTCAACCCTGGCCGAAAGATGCATTAGTTTCAGTGGCTGACCATTTTCTAGCAGAATTTGAAATTGAATGCACTAAAGAAGTTAAAAAAGAGCTAGTTACAGTTTTAGGAACAATACAAGATGTTGTATCTCAAGTGTCCGTAGAATATTATCAAAGATTTCGTCGTTCATCCCACGTCACACCAAAGTCTTATCTTAATTTTATCGGTGGCTATAAAACAATATATCAGATGAAGCAAAAGGAGTTAGGTGACGGTGCTTTAAGAATGGACACGGGCTTAGAGAAACTACGAGAAGCATCTATATCTGTTGAGGTCTTAAAAAAAGATTTAGCTGTAATGGAACAAGATTTGGCTTTGGCATCAGAAAAAGCAGATCGAGTGTTGACTGAAGTCACAGACAGAGCTATGCAAGCTGAAATTGTTAAAAATCAAGTTCAAATAGTGAAGGAAAAAGCAGAGGCTTTAGTTGCATACATTGCCGAGGAGAAAGAAAAAGCCGAAATCAAACTAGAAGCAGCAAAACCGGCTCTAGAAGAAGCCGAGGCTGCTCTTAATACTATTAAACCAGCGCATATAGCTACTGTCAGAAAGTTAGGCAGACCTCCACATCTTATTATGAGAATTATGGACTGTGTGTTGATTCTCTTTCAAAGAAGATTACATCCCGTTATATCGGATACTGCTGCTCCTTGCCCTAAGCCATCGTGGGCAGAATCTTTAAAGGTGTGGTAGAAAAATACTGATTTTGTTAATTTATTTCATTTTGCTCCCTAAATAATATACCAGTTTTGTTTTGTAGATGATGGCCAGTACTACATTTTTATTGCAACTACAAAACTACCCTAAAGACATAATCAACAATGAAATGGTGGAGCATTTGACTCCATATTTCGAAATGGAAGATTACAACATGGACACGGCTAAGAGAGTCTGTGGTGACGTCGCTGGTTTATTGTCCTGGACTAAAGCTATGGCTTTCTTCCATAGCGTAAATAAGGAAGTATTGCCTTTGAAAGCTAATCTTTTGTTGCAAGAAGCAAGACTAAAGGTATTTTCCTATCTTATTATTATATTCAAAATGGCATTCATTGTAAAATAAAATCACAAACATATTGTTTTCTTTTATTAAAGGTAGCCATGGATGACTTGGCGTCAGCTGAAAGGCAATTGGAGGAACGAGAAATGTCGTTAAGAAAGGTGAAAGAGCAATATGAGTCAGCAGTTTCTGAGAAACAGCAATTAACAGACGCAGCTAATGTATGCTTGAGGAAAATGACAGCTGCCACAGCTCTTATTAATGGATTAGGTGGTGAAAAAATTAGATGGACACAACAAAGTAAAGATTTCAAAGAACAACTTGGAAGACTTGTAGGTGATGTAGTTCTAGCTACAGGATTTTTGTCATACTGTGGCCCTTACAATCAAGAATTTAGAAATAGCTTACTAAATACATGGATGGAAATTTTAACAAGTAAACAAATACCTGTAACGCACGACTTAAATATTACCAATATGTTAGTGGAAAACGCTACTATTTCCGAATGGACATTGCAAGGTCTTCCAAACGATGAATTGTCGGTTCAGAATGCTTTAATAGTAACTAAGTCGAGTTCGTACCCACTATTAGTTGATCCTCAAAGTCAAGGCAAGAATTGGATAAAAAACAAAGAAAGTTCTAATGAACTTCAGATTACATCTCTCAATCACAAATATTTCAGGACACATTTAGAAGATAGTTTGTCTCTTGGTAGGCCACTTTTAATAGAAGACGTCGCTGTAGAATTAGATCCTGTCATAGATAATGTTCTTGAAAAGAACTTTATCAAATCAGGTTCTATAGAAAAAGTGATTGTCGGGGACAAGGAATGTGACGTAATGCCTGGATTCATGCTCTACATAACAACTAAACTTCCCAATCCTGCTTATTCGCCTGAAGTGAGCGCTAAAACATCAATTATAGACTTTACTGTTACTATGCGAGGCTTAGAAGACCAGTTGCTTGGAAGAGTAATATTAATGGAAAAATCTGATCTAGAAGAAGAAAGAGTTGCATTATTTGAATCTGTAATGAAAAATCAGAGGAGTATGAAGGAGTTAGAAAGTAATTTACTTTGTCGTTTAACATCTTCTGAAGGATCCTTAGTAGATGATGAGGCATTGATTCAAGTGTTACAAATTACCAAGACGACTGCTGAAGAAGTGAACGAGAAACTCAAAGTAGCAGAAGTGACAGAGAAGAAGATTGTAAAAGCTCGCGAAGAGTTTCGAGCTGTAGCCGCCAGAGGTTCTATACTGTACTTTTTAATCGTAGAAATGAGTAATGTAAACCTAATGTACCAAAATTCTTTGAAACAATTTTTGACTATATTTGACAATTCGATAACCAAGTCTACAAAGAGCAATGTTACCGAAGAACGAATAAATATTATTCTAAAGTACTTGACTCACGAAGTGTGGGCCTTTACTCTTCGCAGCTTGTATGAAAGACATAAAGCATTGTTTACTTTAATGTTGGGAATGAAAATAGATTGCCAACGTGGATTGATATCGCATGACGAGTTCATGGCGTTCATTAAGGGAGGCGCATCGTTAGATTTAAATGCAGTCACTCCTAAGCCATTCAGATGGATTCTTGATATCACATGGTTGAACCTAGTTGAAATTAGTAAACTGAAAACTTTTAGCGATGTTCTTAGTAGGGTAAGTACTTAATATAATACACAATATCAATGAATACATACAGTATTACTCTTTGTATTTCGAAACATAACTTTAGTGTATACAATTTTAATAAATTGTCAATACCCGCTACTTTTTTCTGTTCGTAATTTTCTTCCAACAAATATATATTTTTTTGTTATTTCTATCGGGTTTTTCAATAAACTTGTGTTTTGACATAAAAGTCGAGGAATTCATATTTCAATTCATCAGTGCAAAAATACGCTTCGTTTCATTCAAACGAAATAAAACGATTGTCAATGCATTGTGAAGTGTTCTTCAAACTGCAATGTAAACTCTTTTCAGATTACATCGAACGAGAAAGAGTGGCGTGTATGGTATGAAAAGGCTAAACCCGAAGAAGAAAGTTTTCCCAGTGGTTATCAGGATAGCCTTGATGTATTTAGGAAACTATTGCTTATTCGGTCCTGGAGTCCCGATAGAACGCTGTCGCAAGCAAGAAAATACATTGTTGGTGAGAGATCATTCTTTAAACATTTATTATTAATATCAGAACAAGAATTGGTGATTTCAGGATTAAACAATATTTAATTATTGACATAGTCATTTAAATTAGTTACTGCCACAAATTCTTTTTGCATCAAATAGTATTAAATAATCTGAATATTTTAGATTCTCTTGGCCCTGAATATGGTGAAGGATGCATTCTCAACTTGGAAACAACTTGGGAGGAATCAGAACCACGTACACCTCTCATTTGTATTTTGTCCATCGGTTCTGACCCTTCAGCACAGATAGCAGCGCTTGCAAAAGCTAAAGAAATTGGTAAGATGTCACAATTAATGTTATACATAATAATATGTACTGATAGTTACAAGTTCAGACGTAGCTAATAGAAAGATTTCTTTAAATTTCAGTTTTGAAATCTGTATCCATGGGTCAAGGCCAAGAAATAGTGGCTAGAAAAATGATATCAGATTCAATGAACGAAGGGGGCTGGGTGCTCCTACAAAACATACATTTATCACTACCATTCTGTGTAGAAGCAATGGATGCTCTCATTGAAACCGAGCACATCCAAGAGTCGTTTAGACTTTGGCTGACAACTGAAGTGCACACGGAATTTCCTATCGGTCTACTACAAATGGCTATTAAGTTCACTAATGAACCGCCACAAGGTATCCGAGCCAGTATGAAGAGAACGTACCAAAATATCACTCAAGACACTCTTGATTATTCTTCCTTATCGCAGTGGCCGCCACTCCTTTATGCTGTAGCCTTTTTACATACTATAGTGCAAGAGAGGAGAAAGTTTGGCCCTCTGGGTTGGAATATACCGTACGAGTTCAATCAATCTGATTATGCGTCCAGTGTTCAATTTGTGCAGAATCATTTGGATGAAATCGATCCAAAAAAAGGCATATCATGGCCAACAATATGCTACATGCTCGGAGAAGTAATGTACGGTGGTCGGGTCACTGATGACTTTGATAAACGCTTACTTACCACTTTCACTAACGTATGGTTTTGTGACGTATTGTTACGTCCCGGTTTTGAATTTTATAAAGGTTATAAAGTACCAACTACGAGGAATATTCAAGGGTACGTGGACTATATCAATCAGCTTCCATTAACCGATACTCCGGAAGTTTTCGGTTTGCATGGAAATGCAGATATAACGTATCAAATTAATAGTGCGAAAGATATTTTGGATACCATCTTAAGTGTGCAACCTAAAGAAGGTGGAAGCCAGGGCGGGGAAACCAGAGAAAGTATTGTGTATCGTTTGGCTGAAGACATGTTGGAAAAGTTGCCGAAACAATACGTCAGCTTTGAGGTCAGAGAGGCCTTACAAAAGATGGGGGCTTTTCTTCCTATGAACATTTTCTTGAGGTAAAATCTAAATTTATTTTATATTGGCATACATTACCCACATACTATGTTCTGTGTGAGAATTGAATACTTGTTTTTTGTCCTTAACAGGCAGGAAATCGATAGGATACAAAAGGTTGTGAAGACTGTTAGCTCGACATTGTGTGATCTGAAGTTGGCTATTGACGGTACCATCGTGATGAGTCAAGGGCTTCGGGAGTCTTTAGATGCTATGTATGACGCTCGCATACCACAAAAATGGCTGAAGGTTTGTAAACAAAAATATACACTTAATAAAAATAAAATGTTCTCAATTTAAAGTGGATTAAAACACCACCTGCACGTTCCCATGATTGTCTATATGTATCTTAATGAAACTAACTTAATGAAAAACATGTATGTCAAACTCAACCTATTGGTTGAGTTTATTGGTAAAATAATACTATTTATTTTTCCGTCGTTGCACAGGTATCATGGGAGTCTGCAACCCTTGGTTTCTGGTACACAGAATTATTGGAACGTGAACAGCAGTACAGAATATGGCTTCGAAACGGTAGACCTTCAGCATTTTGGATGACTGGTTTCTTTAACCCTCAAGGATTCCTTACAGCTATGAGACAGGTCTATCAGAAGTTCATTATTTCTTCATAGCCTTGAGCTGTTGTAGCATATTAGGGATTAAATCAATAATTAAATTAGTACAATGATTGTAAAACAAAATATCTGGATGCACCTATCATTATCTGAGTTTCTATACATCCGCGAACAATGTACTTGACTCCTTAATCTTTGCTTTACCATCTGCAGGAGGTGACGCGCAGCCACAAAGGCTGGGCTCTTGATTCTGTGGTTCTGCAGAACCATATCACTAAATTGAACAGGGAAGATGTGCACGAAGGACCTGCGGAAGGAGTCTATGTCTATGGTCTGTTTTTAGAAGGTAGGAAGGCAACTCACTTTTTGTGTTTGATAATAATATTGGTGTAAGATTTCAAAGAACGATAGTAATTAACGATGATTGTAGATTTATTCTAAGTATTTCAATCTGTGTGTGATAATACGTTTGAGATTTAAAAACGGTACTTCTTGAAAAAATATTAGTGTCCTTAAGACCCAATTCTTAGAAAAGGGTTGGTTATTTAACACAATCTTGTGTTTGGACAGTAAAAAATAGATCCTAACGTTTTGCCAGGAATATCCAATAAAATAATACAATCTCTTTCCAGGAGCTTCTTTGGACAGAAAAACAGGTAAACTGATCGAATCTAAGCCCAAGGTCCTGTACGAGCAGATGCCTGTAATCTATATCTTCGCAATTAACACGACCGCAGGCAAAGATCCCAGGCTGTACGAATGCCCGATATATAGGAAGCCTCAGAGAACAGACGCTAAGTACGTGGGGTCCATAGATTTCGAAACTGATAGCAATCCAAGGCACTGGACCCTACGAGGTGTGGCCTTATTGTGTGATATCAAGTGAATGAATCTAAATGTTATTTGTAATTTATCAAATAAATTGTCTATCTTAATGTTTTCAAGTTTATTAAAGTAGTTTTTCCTTGCCTTTGTATCTTTGCGAGTGCGCTTCTGTACCACAGAACATTAAAAAGGCCATAACGAAACTTCAAAGCTCGGTTGCAAACCTGAACAGCAAGCAGCAAATGCTATAAGGAAAAATTAATGCGCCAATATATTCTCCTTTAAAGTATGCACACACAAGATGCATAATAAGTAGAAACTCATGAAACTCGATACGTCGTATTTTCTTCATTGCATTAGACTGCACATAGCATAGATACTTACATGTATACGTGAGCTCATGCAGTTACAGGGTTTCTCTAGCTGCGTCATCCTACTTATATTATAAATGCGAAAGTTTATGTGGATGTGTGTAATGTATGTATATTTGTTACTGTCACTCAAAAACCACGGATTGGGAACAACATAGTTTATAACCTGGATTAACATAAGGATACTTTTTGTCCGGGTGCGCGAAGTAGTTCCCTCGTGATGAGAGTGAAACCGCCGCAAATAACTAGTTATAACATACATCATTCTTCCGGGCCCTTCATGGGCCTAATGTTGACATTTTAGCGTCCATATCCTGGTTACGCTTCGGGGATCTCTTCGGAGAAACCGAAGGGTTTGTTTGTGCAATTATGGATGAAGTCATGATGACAAGGAACTACCGAAGGTATATTGTGAAGGATGGCACGGTTGACATCTGTCGGGCATGCCACCGTCCTGGAGAGTCGATCCGACATATAATCTCCGGTTGTTCCAGTCTAGCCGATGGCGAGTACTTGCACAGACATAACCAAGTGGCCATGTTATCCACCAGCAACTTGCTTTGCGATACTGCCTTGTAGACTATGAGGTACCATATTACAGGTGTGGTTGTGCCCGACCCAGTTCTCGAGAATGACCATGCCACACTATACTGGGATCGATCTATCATCACTGACAGGACTATTATAGCTAATAAGCCTGACATAGTGGTGATAGATCGATTAGAGCGCCGCACAATGATTATTGATATCACTGTGCCACATGACGAGAACCTCGTTGAATGCTAAAAAAGATAAACAACTCAAGTATCTTGATTTGGCACACGAGTTTGTCGATAATGTGGCATGTGGATTCAGCAGTCATTGTGCCGATAGTCGTTTCGGCCAATGGACTACTAGCCAAGAGCCTCGACCAACATCTAAAGAGGCTCTCGTTAGGCAGCTGGATCAAGGGCTTGATACAGAAAGCAGTACTCCTAGACACTGCGCGTATGGTCAGGAGGTTCCTTTCTCTAGAGTCCTGACCGCCGATAAGTTGGACCCTGTCTCGTTATCGGTGGGATACTGTTTTTTATATTTTTAAATGTTTTTTTTTTATATATATTCTTTGTAGAAATATTTGAAAATATAATTAATGGGTTTTAAAGATAAATAAACGGAATAATAATAATAACCTGGCAACACCCATAAAACGTCAACATATTTTTTGTTCCTTTCAAAAAAAAAAAAAATTAAATTTTATTACCAGTTCTTACGCTCAACTAAACCGTCCAGAATATAAATAATATCAATACTTAAAATTTCTACATAAAACGCTATCTACATAATCATGAAAAAGAAAAGAAGAAAAAGTGTAAAACTGACAAATGTCACCCTGATTGAAAAATACTAAGACGGAGATTACACGCTCATTCTGGCGTCAGTAAAGTCCATGATTGATGTCAGAATGACGGGAAACTGACTGTATACGCGCAGACTGATGGATTGATGGTCCAGAATGATGGTTATTTAAATATTTTAATAATTTTTGTCAGTCTGGTGAGACTGACGCTTGACAAGCTTTTTTAGGGTTCCGTAATCCGACAAGGAACCCTTATAGATTCGCCATGTCCTTCTGTCTGTCTGTCTGTCCGCGGCATAGCTCCGAGGTTCTTGTTACTAGAAAGCTGAAATTTGGTACCTATGGATATGTATATTGATCACGCCGAGAAAGTGGTTAAATGACTTTTTTTAGGGTAGCTCCCAAACACGTAAAGTGGGGATGCATATTTTTTTATCGCGTACACCTTCGTGTGGCGTAGGTATAGGTGTGTTAAGACCATTTTTCGCTTAAGTGAGCCATTGGCGAAATATTTAGCTATAAGTGCAAATTTTTGTTCGATACGAGCATCCTCCCTCTAACTTTTGAATGGCTGTCTCTAGAAATGTAAAAAATCACAGACTTAGTACATGTAATGAATTTACAAGGAAAACTATCACGGCTAAGTAGGCTCCACCGGTTACAGAGTTATAGTCGACTAACTAAGACCTACTACGGAACCCTACTGCGTGTGGCCCGACACGCACTTGGCCGGTTTTTTCTGATTAAAATCCATACCTAACGCAAATTATGCGTGCTAACGCGTAGAAGTTTTGGGTTGGACTGATCGTCAGTCTGACTTACCGTCTAATACCACCTGTCAATCCATCATTCAGCCATCAGTATATACGTTATCAAGATCACAGACTGAACTGACGCCAGATTGAGCGTATAAACGCCGTCTAAGAAAAATTATCATGGAATGAAATAATGTTGACATAAAACAAAGCCGCAAGCTGTCGCGCACGCCCACCACCCCCGGAGTCGTCGCTCAGCTCCGCCTCGCCACTGCCGGACCCCGGATCACCCGTGACACCGGCGACTGCAGTTGCGTCGAGCTCGAGCGACGAGTATTTTTCCCCGCCGACGTCGCCAACACCTATGCATCGACAGGGGAGAGGCCGGCCACCGAGAAGTTTGGGATCCAGGGGCCAACCGGCCCTGAGCAGGGTCCCCGTTGTCGGTGGTTGTGTGCAGCGCATGAAATGGACTCGGAATATGAATGAGATGTCATGCGCGCATATTACGGGTCTACAGAGGGGGAGCTAACCTCACTGCGTACCGTGAAAGGATGCTGTCTTTGTTTCAGGTACTTGAACCAGTCAACGTCTCGGCCCAACGACTTTCGGATCAGGTGCGCGTTATCCAACGCAATCACAGATTGGACGACGCCGCACTTGATAGGCTGCGCTCAGAGGTGCTGAACAACCTTATGGTATCGACCTCATCACAGACCGCGGCTCCACCGCCTGTTACGGTCGGAGTCCCGCCGCGGTCCAATCACGGTGATGAAAGTGAGGACGATAGGGTTGTAACAGTAAGTAGTCAGTACAACGACCAACTGGGGAGTGCCCTGGAAGATGCGATCCGGGAATTTAGGTTCACTCCTGTCGAATTTAGACCACGTCTACCACGCTTGCCTATGCACAAGCGGAATAGGGCGCTGGTGTGCACTTTGGATTCGCTGTTGGATAAATACTTTGAAAACAGCGAAGACCTCTTCGATACACACTCAATCATGTATTGCGCGGCTGTGGCGGCATGCCGTGTGGCGAATGTCAAATTTTCTGACAGTGATAGAGCCACACGACCAAAACCAGCCATCCCAGCTTGGCAATGCAGGATTGAGCGTCGTATCGAGGGGGCCAGGGTACTCATCGGCAAAATATTATGCTTCAGGGAGGGTAATACCCGACCAAGGGTAATGCGCTTTGTGAGACGGGCATTCACGGGGACTGGAATTAGTCCTTGTGAGTATATGTCACATGTCACAGAGCGCATCGACTTCCTGAAGCAAAAAGTTTGTGCATGGGCAAGCCGTATTCGTCGGTATAAACGACGGGTGGAACGTTATACCCAGAATCGCATGTTCCAGAGCGACCATAGGTATACAGAGCTTGGGAGCGACCTGAACATACTGTGGCTGACGTGTGCCGCCCAGATGACGACGCCACTAGTATATTTTGGCGCGACATCTGGTCAGCACCCGTCAGCCACATTGAAGGTGACTGGATGCGTGAACGAGAGTGTGAATTTATAACAGAAATGGAGGAGGTTAGCATCAACTCCTCCGATGTAGCCAGTGCAGTCCGTCCACTGCCAAATTGGAAGTCACCAGGACCGGACGGACTGCACAATTTCTGGCTTAAATGGCTACAAAGTTCACACCCTCGTTTGACATCGCAATTCCAGTTAGCTTTAGAAGCCGGGTCGCTACCACAGTTCCTAACTACAGGAGTTACCCACCTGCTCCATAAATCAGGTAGTGCCGCGGAACCTAAGAATTATAGACCGATCACTATTGTTTACCGACGGTCTATAAACTTCTTACATCTATTTTGAGAGCTAAAATAAATTCACACATTGACAATCATTCTATCATGTTAGTCTCTCAAAATGGATGTAGGAATGGGTCCCGTGGCACTAAGGAGCTGCTCCTCATCGATATGGTCATAAGCCAGCAGGTTCGTCGATCCCGAAAGAATCTGTCGACATGTTGGATAGATTACAAGAAGGCCTACGACTCGGTCCCTCATACATGGCTCATGAGGGTGCTGGAGCTGCATAAAATAAATACAACTCTACGCACCTTCATTGCGGCATGTATGTGGCAGTGGAGGACGGTCCTTCGCTATCCAGGATGTCGATCGATTCATGGGAACGACGAGTCTGTTAAAATTAAGCGGGGAATATTCCAGGGTGACAGTTGGAGTCCACTTTGGTTTTGTTTAGCCTTGAACCCTCTCAGCACCCTACTAGAGGGTTCGAGGCTGGGCTATCCTTTGCGAAGAGGCGGTAAAGTTATATCCCACTTGCTTTATATGGATGATTTGAAACTATTAGCCCCTACTAAACTGCAACTGATGAAGCTACTAAAGGTAACTGAAACTTTTAGTAGCTCCATCAGGATTCGGTTCCGGAGTCTGTATTTCCAGATAGCTATAACCTAGGGGTCTTCAAGTCAAGAGTGAATAGGTTACTTCTAGGTAAGCGTGCTTCATCGTCGACCACATCGTCGCTTACCATCAGGTGAGATAGTGGTCAAACGCGAACCTATCAATAATAATAAAAAAAAGAATGGAGTTTGGTGTGGATAAATGTGCAGTTATGCATGTAATCGGTGATGAGATTGTACATCCCACAGAAGTGCGGGGGTCGTGGCTATTTAAATGCTAAGACCCTCCATAACCGTGAGGTGTGCAATCTCAGGGAATATTTTCTTAAAACCGACGTGGGTATGCATCGAGTGGAAAAGGGACTCACCCCGCTGTCGCTGGCTAATGAGAATTGGCGCAAACCTGTGGTACTTACCACCAATGACCGCAAGGAGGTATGGCAAGGCAAGGAGCTACACGGACGCTTTTTTCGGGCTCTTCATGTGCCCGATGTAGACTTTATGGCGTCCGTATCTTGGCTACGTTTCGGCGACCTATTCGGAGAAACCGATGGTTTTGTCTGCGCAATTATGGACGAAGTAAAGCCTGGGATACACTAGGGGACAAATAGAGCAACATGTTTCGGAACATGTCACTCAACAACTACGTGAAGTGTCCCGCGACAATTGTTATGGAACATTTTGCTGACTACACTAGTCAGTGTTTATAGAAATGTCGCCCGAGGAGGTTGTGGCTATTTGTGCTGCGTACATAGTAAAAGCCATGTAAAGAGGCACGTTGCGTACGCGACTACACTTGGTGACAAATGGCGCGTCACTGACGCGGGACACGTGCGCTCGCTCTCGAGGCGGGAGCAAGCAACATGCCCCGCATCAAGCCTGGGATACACTAGGGGACAAATAGAGCAACATGTTTCGGAACATGCCACTCAACAACTACGTGAAGTGTCCCGCGACAATTGTCATGGAACATTTTGCTGGCTACACTAGTCAGTGTTTATAGAAATGTCGCCCGAGTAGGTTGGGGCTATTAGTGCTGCGTACATAGTAATTATATCGAGTGTGTTGAAACGTAGAAGAAAGAGAAGGTGGTGGATGCGGAATTTCTTACTACAACGAGAAAGAAGAGTGAATATTCTAAGTGATCTCCGAATGTCTGACGGATCGTTTGTAAATTTTACTCGAATGTCATCATCTGATTTTGAAACTTTATTGCAAATGATCGGACCTTTCATAGCCAAACAGGATACTATACTACGGAACGCTATTAGTCCTCATATCAGACTTGCCATTACATTGAGGTACTTGTCGACTGGAGATTCTTATGCTTCCTTGTCGTACACTTTTCGAGTGTCAAAACAACTGATACGTAAAATAGTACCAGAAGTTTGTAGAGAACTGATAAAAAAATTGAAGATATTTGTAAAGGTAAGTTAAAGACAATGCATCCATTATTAAATTGTATTTTTATTTTCAGTAAAAGAAATTTTAATATTTAACTTGACAGAGTACAAGATAGATATAGCGACCAACGTAAATTAATTTGTATTAGTATCCCACAACAATTTACGACTTTCGTAAAGCCTGGGATACACTAGGGGACAAATAGAGCAACATGTTTCGGAACATGTCACTCAACAACTACGTGAAGTGTCCCGCGACAATTGTCATGGAACATTTTGCTGGCTACACTAGTCAGTGTTTATAGAAATGTCGCCCGAGGAGGTTGTGGCTTTAGTGCTGCGTGTAAAAGCCATGTTAAGAGGCACGTTGCGTACGCGACTACACTTGGTGACAAATGGCGCGTCACTGACGCGGGACACGTGCGCTCGCTCTCGAGGCGGGAGCAAGCAACATGCCCCGCATCACGTACAATGTTTCGGGTTATGTTGCGGCACACTATGCAACGTTTCAACGTCACGTATATTGAGTGTTGCGCGTCGTGTTTCGGGACAAAATGTTCCCTAGTGTATCCCAGGCTTAAAGCTCCAGAAGTGAAAGCACGGTATCATTTCCCCACACTAAAGCCATGTTAAGAGGCACGTTGCGTTCGCGACTACACTTGGTGACAAATGGCGCGACACTGACGCGGGACACGTGCGCTCGTTCTCGAGGCGGGAGCAAGCAACATGCCCCGCATCACGTACAATGTTTCGGGTTATATTGCGGCACACTATGCAACGTTTCAGCGTCACGTATATTGAGTGTTGCGCGTCGTGTTTCGGGACAAAATGTTCCCTAGTCTATCCCAGGCTTTATGTTGACGAATTTATTTATTTCTTACCACAAATTACAGAGAAGATAATTAAGTAGTCTACAGACACAATTTTGTAGTTAATTTGTGGAAGACTGGTGCCTAAACTAAGTTTTCTACAAAACCTGTATGTCAGGTCACCAGGCCCCCTAAACAAAGTGTTACAATAATGTTGAATGTACTGGAGACGATCTGATTCACATATAATATTCTAATATTTAAAATAAACCTTATACATTATATTGCAATATTGTTCATAAAACTTGATTTACAAAAAATTAAAATTAAAAAATTGTGAACTAAGTGTAATTTATTAAGAATACATGCAAGGGAGGATGTATGTGAAAGTGTGTGGTGAGTATGTGTGGTGTGAGTGTGTGTGATGTGAGGTGAGTGTTGTGGTGTGGGGTAAAAAATTATGTGTTGAAAAGGGAACATTATGTTAGGATATGGTTTTGAAAAGATCTTCAACTTGATTATAATCTAAAGTGATCAGCCAGTCAGTTATTCTTCTTTTAAAAGTTTTTTTGTTCAGGGTATGAATTGAGAGTAGATTATTTAATCGGTTGTATAAAAACGGGCCAAGAAAAGAAAAGAAATTACGGGCAAAATTGGTTCTTACTAGTCTACTATATCATGAAGGACGGGACGGTTGACATATGTCCGGCATGTCACCGTCCAGGTGAGTCTATCAGACATATTATCTCTGGCTGTTCTCGTTTGGCTAACGGTGAATACTTGCACAGGCATAACCAAGTAGCCAAGATCATCCACCAGCAGCTTGCTTTGCAGTACAAACTTGTGGATCTTGAGGTACCGTACTATAAGTATGCGCCAGACCCAGTTCTCGAAAATGACCATATCACGTTGTACTGGGATCGGTCTATCATTACTGACAGGACTATTCTAGCCAATAAGTCTGACATAGTGGTGGTAGACCAATTAGCGCGCCGCACAATGATCATCGATGTCACCATTCCCCATGACGAGAATCTCGTGAAAGCCGAGAAAGAGAAACAAATAAAGTATCTCGACTTGGCGCACGAGGTTGTCGACATGTGGAATGTGGACTCTGCTGTCATTGTGCCGATAGTCGTGACAGCCAATGGCCAGATGGCCAAGAGCCTCGATCAACATCTCACGAGGCTCTCGTTAGGCGGCTGGGTCAAAGGCCTGATTCAGGAGGCGGTTCTCGTTGATACGGCTCGTATTGTGAGGAGGTTCCTGTCTCTGGAGCCCTAATCACCGGTAGCTTGGACACTGTTCCCGACATCGGTGGATCCCTATTTTTTATATTTTTAAATGTTTTTTTTTTAATTTATTTTTATAATGAATATTTAAAAATGTAAAAAATTTGTATAAAATTTAAATAAAGGAAATAATAAATAAATATCTGGACAATTTCACACAGCGCCATCTAGCCCCAAAGTAAGCAATGCAAGCAAGCATGCTTGTGTTATGGGTGCTAGCTTAACGGATATACTACTTGTATAAATAAAGAGATTATAGAGAAAAGCTCAAAGGGTATTGACATTATTATAATTATAGTAAGCTGATAATATGCCGAGATGTGAACGTACTCTGGCGAGTAGTGAAAATACTAAACTTTTGGTGAATTGAGAATTCAACAAACTTCAAAGCCGGTAACTACCAAGCGGTAAGTTTTATGATAAAGTTTCACAACAGCCAAATAAGTAGGTAGAGGGACGAAACATCCTACTAATTTTAAAAGATTAAAAAATATTAAAAAGTGCGAATGTACTATTACATTATAAGTATACCTGTAGTGAAATACTAAATCTATGGTATACCTTCTATCATATCACTAAGGGTCGATTCGACCAAACCCGAATTTATACAAGAGTAACTATACGGAAAATAATTAATACCACGATTTTATTCTCGAATATATCAACAGTCGTTTTTCCATGCAATCTAGCGTATATAGTCCGACATAGCTACTTATGAACGCCTAGGGAAAATTCTTACCCTTTTATATATTTTTTTATTATAAGTAAAAATATAGCGCTAGTCAAGAAGACTAGATTTTGTGCTTGAAATAGTTTAGAAAGGGCAATGGTGATGTGTAAAGCCTGGGATACACTAGGGAACATTTTGTCCCGAAACACGACGCGCAACACTCAATATACGTGACGCTGAAACGTTGCATAGTGTGCCGCAACATAACCCGAAACATTGTACGTAATGCGGGGCATGTTGCTTGCTCGCGCCTCGAGAGCGAGCGCACGTGTCCCGCGTCAGTGACGCGCCAATTGTCACCAAGTGAAGTCGAGTACGCAACGTGCCTCTTAACATGGCTTTTACTATGTACGCAGCACTAATAGCCACAACCTCCTCGGGCGACATTTCTATAAACACTGACTAGTGTGGTCAACACAAAGTGCCGCGACATTCACTTCGGCATGTTCTACGTAGTTGTTGAGCGACATGTTCCGAAACATGTTGCTCTATTTGTCCCCTAGTGTATCCGTGGCTTAATAATGCCTCTAGTGTTGTAGATATCCATCGGCCGCGGTGACTACTTAATAATCAGTAGCGTTTCGGCTTGTGAGCCTATCCAAATGTGTGTGAAATGTTTAAATATTGCATTTATTATTTCCAATTTAAGATTATTATTAAAACGTAAATGATGAATTAATAAATTGCTAATTATCATGTCATGATTTACTTAAATAAATGGAAATTTCCATTAATTGGTATCATTATCAGTAAAAATGACATTTCAAGATGGTGCCAAGCGTTAGTTCACTTGTCAGCCACGTTCATAACTAGCCATGTCGGACTATAGCTATACTTTGGTCTGGTCATTATGACGCGTAATAATGGCGCTACCATGGTTTTCGTGAAATTCCGTTTAAATCGTGAGAGGTACAAAAATTTCAGCAAAAGTACAAAATAGTACTTAATGTACGTGGTAGAATCTTTCATTTTCAGGAGTTGGTCCCGCCATTACGACGATGATGACGTTTATGATTAATTATTCTCGAGTAATAAGCGATTTACGCAGGGAATAAAATTAATTCCTGTTCGGTCGATTCCGCCTTAAGTCTTCACATACGCAAGTATTGAGTAATCTCAAATAAAACAATATAACAAAATAAAATAAACTGTATTTAACAAATGAGACAAAGCAATACCCGTTTATAAATAATAAAAAGTAGACAATATAGAAAGCACCCACCCAATTAATTCGTGGATAGTTCATCTCATTTCTGGAGCCCGAAATCTTTCCTTTCAGCTATAATACCTACCATTTAAGACTCATAGCAGTTTCTTGACTTTGTCATACAGCACAAGTACAAAGGCTCCTCCTGTGCCTCTTAACACGTTGGAGAAAGCACCTTTGAAGAAGGCTTTTCCACCTTCCTGCTTCAAAATTTTCGCCCAGCAATGCGCTGTGCTTTTATACTGGCGCTGTTCCACCGGTATACCTGACTGCATCATCATTCGCCGTCGCACCGTATCCAGCGGGTAAGAGCAGATGCCCGCAAACGTAGTCACTGACTGCATAAGACAAATTCACATTACAAATAGTCTTTTGAGTATACATTTTGTATGCAGGAAGCTGGAATTTTCGTGTTACCTACTTCTAGTTCAACCTTGGTTTGGTAATTGACCGTTTTAGGAATAAAAAACCCAAATGATAAGGTATCCATCGTGTTACCTACTTCTAGTTCGAATTTATGGTAAACAGCTATTTTGAGTTGATCGGAATGTTATCATGTCGGTGAACTTGGGCCTAAGTAGATGTAAATACTTACTACTACTTACTACTACATAAATACTATAAAATAAAATCGGGTTTGTTCGAAAACTTACTGCTGGACCGATTTTCATGGATTTGATTTAAGGTATGTTGTAATTTCACGAAAAAAACATGATGTAGCGGTACGAAGTTTGCCGGGCCGGCTAGTATACATAAAATATATATATATACTAGCTTCTTCCAGCGACTTCGTCCGCGTGGAATAGTGGTGCTCCGATACTATTGGTCTTAGCGTGATGATATATAGCCTATAGCCTTGATTTCTGTGTAGCTTTAACCGTAAAGGTTGCACACGTGGCGGAAGCTTAAAAAATGGAGTAACTTCTCCCGTTTTCCCAACATTTCGTTTCACTGCTCTGCTCCTATTGATTGTAGCGTGATGAAAAGTATACTATAACCAGCTCAGGAGTATGAAAAATAATTGTACCAAGTTTCGTTAAAATCCGTCGAGTTGTTTTTGTTTCTATAACGTTTATACAGACAGACACAGACACAGACACAGACACAGACACAGACACAAACACAGACACAGACACAGACACAGACACAGACACAGACAGACACAGACGCAGACAGACGCAGACAGACACAGACGCAGACAGACGCAGACAGACACAGACGCAGACAGACGCAGACAGACACAGACAGACGCAGACAGACACAGACAGACACAGACAGACACAGACAGACGCAGACAGACGCAGACACAGACACAGACAGACGCAGACAGACGCAGACACAGACACAGACAGACGCAGACAGACGCAGACACAGACACAGACAGACGCAGACACAGACACAGACAGACGCAGACACAGACACAGACAGACGCAGACACAGACAGACGCAGACGCAGACACACACAGACGCAGACGCAGACACAGACGCAGACACAGACACAGACAGACGCAGACAGACGCAGACACAGACACAGACAGACGCAGACAGACGCAGACACAGACACAGACAGACGCAGACACAGACACAGACAGACGCAGACACAGACACAGACAGACGCAGACACAGACACAGACAGACGCAGACACAGACACAGACAGACGCAGACACAGACACAGACAGACGCAGACACAGACGCAGACACAGACACAGACAGACACAGACAGACACAGACAGACACAGACAGACGCAGACACAGACACAGACACAGACACAGACACAGACACAGACACAGACACAGACACAGACACAGACACAGACACAGACACAGACACAGACACAGACACAGACACAGACACAGACACAGACACAGACACAGACACAGACACAGACACAGACACAGACACAGACACAGACACAGACACAGACACAGACACAGACACAGACACAGACACAGACACAGACACAGACACAGACACAGACACAGACACAGACACAGACACAGACACAGACACAGACACAGACACAGACACAGACACAGACACAGACACGAACACAGACACGAACACAGACAGACACGAACACAGACACGAACACAGACAGACACGAACACAGACACGAACACAGACAGACACGAACACAGACAGACACGAACACAGACAGACACGAACACAGACAGACACGAACACAGACAGACACGAACACAGACAGACACGAACACAGACAGACACGAACACAGACAGACACGAACACAGACAGACACGAACACAGACAGACACGAACACAGACAGACACGAACACAGACAGACACGAACACAGACAGACACGAACACAGACAGACACGAACACAGACACAGACACAGACACAGACACAGACACAGACACAGACACAGACACAGACACAGACACAGACACAGACACAGACACAGACACAGACACAGACACAGACACAGACACAGACACAGACACAGACACAGACACGAACACGAACACGAACACGAACACGAACACGAACACAGACACAGACACAGACACAGACACAGACAAAAATTTTACTGATTGCATTTTTAGCATCAGTATCGATCCCTAATCACCCCCTGATAGTTATTTTAGAAATATATGTATTTCATGTACAGAATTGACCTCTCTACAAATTTATTATAAGTATAGATAGAAGAAGATATACTACGTACATGATTGTAAACATGGATGGATGTTTGTTTCTTTTTCAAAACTGCTAAATAGATTTGGGTGAAACTTGGCACGTAGATATACCAAGATTTAGATAAACCCAAGTGCTTATTTCGGTACCTGAACCTAATTTAAAAGTCCACGCAGATGGAAGTCGCAAGCAGAAAATAGTTTTTATTATTACATAAAATACCGTTGGAAATTTTGCGATGAGTAGCGGGACCAAATCGCATATTACGAAAATTATGCGTGGATAACGCATAGGCTTGACTTAAGAGCGTACATAGTAAAAATAAGAAATGCATAATTTCGTGTGTGAGAAAAAATAAACAATCATAATAATATAATACCTGAGCAATGAGCCAAGTGAAGAACAGCGGAGTGTTGTTTGGGTCAGGAAAAAAGGACTTCGCGGTGTCAAAGAAACCGAAGTAAGTGGCGCGGTAGATAATAATACCCTGCACCGATACCACGAAGCCTCGGTACCAGCCTATCAGTCCGTCTGACTTCAACGTTTTGACAAGACAGTCAATCAGCCCATGGAACTCCTTATTTTTGCCTTTGCCGATATCTGCTGCTAATCTGTCATGTAAAATAATAATTTAAATCTCGTAATAGTCAGTGTAGTATAATGCTTAATAGAACAGAAAGCTTTTAACATACTATTACTTTATAGTTACCTGATTAATTGCACCAAATCTAAAGCAATGCGTTGCGCACTGTTTTATAGAGTACTTTCATTAAATACTAGTTATTGAACAAAAGGAGCTTTATTACCTGGTTCGTCCAAAATCTAAAGGGTATACAAAGCACATAGAAGTGGCACCCGCAGCTCCGCCTGCTGCTAAATTGCCAGCAAAGTACTTCCAAAAGTTCTTGTTTTTATTAATGCCACCAAGGAAAAGACTTTTGTATTTATCCTTGAAGGCAAAGTTCAGGGCTTGCGTCGGGAAGTATCGAATGACATTTGCAAAGTTGCCACGCCACAATGAGAAAAATCCCTGCTCTTTAGGTACACGGAGCAGAATATCTATAATTCCTGTTACAGAAATAAAATACTATTAGAATTATTATGACAGGTGTGTTAATGTAAGTGGGATGCCATGCATTACTGTAAACCATTAATTCTCTGTACTCGTAGTTTTAGTACAGGTTCATCAATGAATGAATCGTTACCCTATCAAAAATGAAACTAGCTCAAATTAAATTTCTAGAAAGTGATGCAATACGCACACACTACACTTTTTTGATTTAGTCCATTGAAATGTTACATTTTTTAGGCCTAACCTTGCGTTTTTTAGAGGACGCAATTTTATATTTTTGATGTGTAGGGGGGGTCAGTGTAAAGCTAAAACCAAGTTTGTAGGGTCGCCACCCTTGTCCCCCGGCCGCCATCTTGAAAATAGGGGTTGAAATGGTTTTTACGATATATCTCTTAAACTATTAATTTAATAAAAAAAAAATGTTAGCATTTTTTGTTGCAAATTAAATTCTCTACAACTTTGGTCCAGAAACTTTTTGTCGCAGAACTATAAATAAAAAAGTTATAAGCGAAAATGTTCAGAACCTTCAGGCCTTACTACCTGTTATTTCGTAGCGTTTCTTTATATTTTCTGAGAACATTTACCATAGAAATGTAAATATTTTTTATACCATCAGAAAGTAGAGATTTCAACAAACAAAAAGACCACCGACTTTTTAAAAAAAAGTGATATTTTGACGCGAGAATTTTCGATTGAAAATTAGGGTGTTTTTTCGATATTAAGTCAAAATAATGTTAAAAAATAATTATTTTAAATAAAATAAATTACAGTGTGTTTGGGACATAAAAAGGCAAGTTTTCACCAAATTTCGTGGAAAAAAAATAATTATTGTAAAAGATAAAAATTAAACTCCAAAATCTTGGTTTTTTGAATTTTTCACATACATTTTGAGGTTATGTGAAAAAGTGTCAATACAAAAGTTGTAGGTCCTTTTATTACCTACAATTTTGCCATTTAACTTTTTTTCATAGGACTTGTAGTTTTGCCGGAAATTGAGATAAACCATTTTATTAACTTTAACCCCCCTCTCCCCCCACTTCCCGACCTCAGATCGCCCGTAATTTATTTTTCCTATCATTTTTATTATATTCTCCTCCTTTTCCAATGAGTTTCATCCTACTATTATTTTATTCACTTTTTATCGTTTTTAGAGGCTAAAAGCACTGGCCTATTACTTCGGAGCGCTGTAAAACCTTAGCTATTGACTTAATGAAAAATGTTTTACATAAAAGTTGTTCCTCGTAAAACGATCTACAAAAATGGTCTAATATCATTTTTTCGTAAAATGATAAAAGAAAAGTTATATCGAAAAATATATATTTTTTTCTGGAATTCTGAACATTTTCGCTTATAACTTTTTTATTTATAGTTCTATGACAAAAAGTTGTAGATCAAAGTTGTAGAGAATTTAATTTGCAACAAAAATTACAAGATTTTTTTTAAATCGGATAAACAGTTTAGGAGATATATCGTGAAAACCTTTTCAACCCCTATTTTCAAGATGGCGGCCGGGGGACAAGGGTGGCGACCCCACAAACTTGGTTTTAGCTTTACACTGACCCCCCCTACACATAAAAAAAATAAAATTGCATCCTCTAAAAAACGCAACCCCAAATGTAACTTTTCAATGGACTAATTATTTTTTGTACATAGTACCACTACTGTGTAATCCCACAGCTAAACTTGTACCTTAGTGTAAGGATTATTTATTCATAAGTCTAAGTAGTTTATTACACGAAACAGAGTGCCGTGTTTTAGTGTTCATGTATGTACTATATAATTTTGTTTTGCGTGCGAAATACCTGATATAATTTGGGTTGATAGACATTAACCTAAATATTACAAGAAAAATTAAACAATGATTTAATTGTTACGGTTTTGAAATAATCAGCATAATTCCTGGCAAACAAACCATTATCCGGTTGGGAAGAACAGCACAGTTGAAATTAATTGCTTCTATTTTTCCAGTTGAGACCCTTTGTGCTTGAGTCCGACTTGTATTGTTCTGATTCTGATTGATTCTTATGACCAGAGCAAGCAAAGTATGATCTCAAAAACTTAAAAAAATATCTATGAGTTCAGATTCCCGTCACAAAATCACATAGTTTTTGTCATTGGGTCGGTGGCTCATCTTAGGGGCTAAATTTTAATTATTACGTTGTTTTTGGAACGTATGGATTTTGTTGCAGAAACAAAAAGCATAAGGATTAAACAAACCTTTATATCTCTTATCCTTCTTTACTTGTTTGTTAACATCTTGCACCTGTAAAAGAATCTTCACTCGCTCGATGGGAGCCACTGCGGTCTTCGACACGGCAGCTGATATACCGCCTGCGAGAAAATCTTTCACGAATGCTCCTGTCTCGCGCTTTGGCTTTGGAGGCTTATCTTTCTTATCCATTTGGTTATCTGTCGCTCAATAGTTTTCCAATCTCTAAACTTAGAAAAGTACTTAAAAGAATTTCAATCCCTTCGTGGGTTCAAAGACACGAAAGAACACAAATTTTGCTACACCATACAATATTCAACGGTCCTTCTTGATTATTTGTTCCCTAGGTAGATGCACCCCCATGTTAATTATATGCAGCAAAAGACGGAAATTTCATAAGATGTATATATTAACTAAGATGAGCCTAGATAAAATTCCTCAACACTTTGACTTTTAGCAGAAAAACTGATCCTTCAAAAGTTAAGAAACAAATGAGCTCTTTTCCGTTCAAATTTCGAATAACTGAGCCAAAGACAACAATGTTTATACACTTTTGATAAAGAAGTCTTTATACTCCTTTACTATTTTATATTCTTAGAATAATTTTCATGTACTGGTTGCAAAATTGGAATTTGATATTTGATTGTTTGATGCTTTTGCCAAGCATTACTTGCCCATTAATTTATCTTCACCTTTTTTTTAGAGACGGGAATTTATTAAATGAGTCCTAGTCAGCTAGTCACTAAATCAACTAGTCAATATACGGTCCGTACTGCAGAGCCATACTCAAGTATAGATCTTGTCAAGAATATTATAGATTTGGAGCCATTTCATTGGTTGAATCAAGTTGTAAGATGAGATAGTTTTAGTTATGTGGACCTAAGTACCTTAAACATTTTTGCCGACAAAAAATAAATAAATAACGAAGTTTTTTAAATCAGATTAAAGTTACTTTGACTGTTAATAATCATTAAGTAAGGATAAAGCGTTGTCCCGTAGTGAGTCAAAAAACAGCTACCGTAGTTTAAAGAGGGGGGAGGGGACTATGGGCAGGCTATGATGTGTGTGGTATGTTGTTCTTATGATGTATAGTGCAAAAACCTCTTGGTAGGGTGCAGCTATTTTATTAAATTAACCATTACTGTCTGCTGTCTGTCTGTACTGCTGGGCAACGGTCGCCCCCGTCTTTTCCCACTCTTCTTTTGTGTTGCCTTATCTGTTCTGTCCCTAGTAAAAGCATCCAGTTAGTCGCTTTATCCATCCAATTAGACGCTGGGGTGCAGCCATGAAATATTTTTATTTTCTTTAAAAAATAAACCTTGCCCCCACACTTGAAATGTCTCCTGCATCGTGGGTGCGTTTACACATGCACAATGCACAAACACCCAGACCCGGAACCCGGACCGAGAATACAACCCGTGACACGCAACGCAGCAAATAATTTGCTCAGACACTTCACCAAACGTGCCGTCAAAATAAATATCTAAGAAACTTTCCTGAAACACACCTAACAACCGTATCAAAATTGGTTCAGTTGTTTAAGAGCAAAATGGTAACAGACAAAAACACATAAATATATACAAACCTCTAAGCCAAATGCATACCCTTTTTGTTTTGTCGTGGATAATAATGGGAACAAAGCAAAAAGTTTTATAGCTATCCGCGTTACTAAATGAATAAAAAAATATTAATGTTTGCATACAGGCCCGTTACGTAGTTATTCTCAGTCTATGGTTTGTTAAAAGATTAAAAAAATATAGTAAAAATATGACAGTATGATAGGTTTCAAAATTTCATGGGTCGGTGCCGTGATGTGACGTAATCCTTTTGATTTCGCAATGTTGAATAAAAAGAGAGTTGGAGCTAGAAAATGCTGGAACAATATTCATTCGCAGCAAAACGGACGCAAATGGAGTTTCCTATTTCAGTTAGTAGCCGACATTTTTTTAATCAAATAGATTAACTTGAAACGTAGTGCGTTGTTCTGTAGCTAGGTGAGGTGATAATATTTATGATGTAAAGGTGAGTTCAAACAAATCGCCGCAGAGGTGCGTCGCAGCTTCGCGCGGTATTCGCAGCGCCAATACACACGACATATGATCGCCTAATCTATATCTATACTTATAATAAATCTGTAGAGAATTCAATTCTGTACATGAAATATATTTCCAAAACAACTATCAGGGGGTGATTAGGGATCGATACTGATGCCAAAAATGCAATCAGTAAAATTTTTGTCTGTCTGTATAAACGTTATAGAAACAAAAACTACTCGACGGATTTTTAACGAAACTTGGTACAATTATTTTTCATACTCCTGAGCTGGTTATAGGTTAGAGTACTTTTCATCAAGCTTCAATCAATAGGAGCAGAGCAGTAAAGGGAAATGTTGTCATTTTGTTTAAACGCGCTAATCTCAGGAACCACTGGTCCGATTTGAACAATCTTTCAGTGTTAGATAGTCCATTTATTGAGGAAGGCTATAGGCTATATATCATCACGCTAAGACCAATAGGAGCGGAGCACCACTATTCCACGCGGACGAAGTCGCTGGCAGAAGCTAGTGTAACATAAACGTATAATGCAACTGACTGTTTCCCGCGGTTTTACCTGTATCCCGAGGGAACTATTACGCGGACCTGAATAACAACTACTCTATATTATTCTCCTGGGGAATAAATGCACGTCACTCACGTTTGCCGCGCTGTGTTTGGGCATACCTTTAGCGGGCAGGGATTGGATGAGGAGACCTGAAAAAACGAGCTCAGTGGTGTGCCATAATATAGTCTCATGATATACATATTGATCTTGAGCCTTACACACCTAACTATAACTTAAGTAGAAAATTGAATTACTGAATAAAGTACTCAAATAATAACAAACGCGGCATTCGCTGGATACTCGTCGTGATTGACTTGAGACATTAAACCAGCGTTGCTCTACAAACAGTGAATTCGTACCACAAAACAAGGTCCAGCAATCACTATTATTGTGTTTGCTATTTGCTTCCCGCATTCTGACAGGTATCCTGGGGAAACTACTTCATGTACCCGGATCAAAATTGTGCTTTGTCCTTTCCCACATTTCGATCTACCTATCTACTTACCATAGATCAAATTTGTTCACCGTTGTAACTTGAAAACGTAACATACAGCAAAGTTATTTCCATAGTAATATTATAGAAAGCCTACGATAAAGTGCAGTTCGATATACTATTAGGTAAATTGCATAGAATAGGGATACGAGGAAAGGCACATGAATGGTTCGCATCTTACCTAAAGAATAGAGAACACCAAGTTGAAATTGAATTCTTTAATAATAATTGTAAAGAAATACAAAATATTCGTTCTGATGTAGAAATCATCAATGCATCAATACCACAAGGCAGTGTCATAGGGTGCCTACTATTTCTCGTTTATATAAATGACCTCCCTAACAATATCCAGGGACCTTGCGTATTGTTTGCTGATGACATCTCCCTATTAGTAACCTGTAAAAATAACATAGACTTGAATAATAAATTAGAAAACTTATTAGATAAAACAATAGCCTGGATGACTGAACACAACTTAGAAATCAACTACAATAAAACTAAATTAATGACATTTTACCCACCACAAAAATCACCACTTTTTTTAAACTTTGCATATAAAAACACAGAAATAGAAATGGTTAAAGAGTTCACTTTGCTTGGCATAAATATAGATACACATGTTAACTGGAAATCCCACATACAGAAAATTAAAACTAAACTATCAAAATTCTCATATGCTCTCCGAGAAATAATTAAAACCACTAATATACAAACCGCGCTTACAACATATTATGCTTATGCCTCCTCATGGCTAAATTATGGTGTCACACTATGGGGAAATAGCACCGACGCACCGACTTTGTTTACTCTGCAAAAGAAACTAATAAGAATTCTAGTAAATATTGAAAATACTGAAACATGCAAACCTCATTTCCAAAAACTAAAAATACTTACTCTCCCCAGTATATACATCCTAGAAACTTGTAAATTTGTAAGAAAACACAAAGATTTTTACACAAAAAGAGAAGAAATACAAAATCGCTACACTCTAAGACATAAAAACAAACTAAACCTACCTAGATCAAAAATTAAAATGCATTCATCCAGTCCATATGTAATGTCCATAAAAATATATAATAAGCTACCAGAAGATATAAAAAACGAAGACAAAGATAATATATACATAAACAAATTAAAGAAATTACTACTACAAAAAAGCTATTATCACATAAATGAATATTTAAATGATAAATTTTAATATAAAATAAATAAAAATAACAAACAAAGACAAAAGCCTAAATATTATTATATTTAGTAATAAATATTAAACCCTGCAATAACACAATGCCATCAGAATCTATGTTACATACACAATACACATATATAATAATAATAAAACTTACTCTTTTAGATAGGTACCGTGAACTTTGTAAAATTAAAGCTACAAATTACAAAATGTATAACATTTTAGGTGAACTTTTTAGGTTTTTCTTTCTTTTTTTTTTTTTCAAAAATTCATTCATAACTATATCTACTTACAATAAATATATATTAATTTAAGTTTTTTTTTTTATAGCGCATAGAATGTAACTGTAATAATTATATTATAATAATATTTTAATATAAGTTATGTATTTAATATAAATAATTAGTTAAGTCCTCTCTATCCTATAAATGTTTTGCTGTGCCCAACAGGGTCCACAATTGTAACAAACTATCTTCTTACCACCTAAGCAACATTGTGGAATGCAATAAACAATTGAGTATTGAGTATTGGATTAGGAACTATGTGGCTTCCTTTTAGCTTCTGCCACACTTTCAAACTCACCTTTATACTCTTTTCATTATATTATACTCAGTGCTTCCCGCGGTTTCATCGCATCCCGAGGGAATTACTTTGCGCACTCGGGTAAAAAGTAGCCTTGGTCCTTTCTCAGTCTGTAGACTATCTGTGTATCAAATTTCAATTAAATCGGTTCAGTAGTTTTAGCATGAAAGCGCGACAGACAGAGTTACTTTCGCATTTATAATATTAGTGAGGATTTCATATTCATTCTCTTATAATCTGGCGAAAAGCAAAGCTGCCTGTAAAGATTGAAGACGAAATTGCTTAGCCTTCATAACTGCCTAATATTCCGAATCATCTCATCGTCAGGTCTTATGATGGTCTTGCATCAACAGAGGCTACCATTTTTTTCGGTAGTAAAATTATCAAATGACCCCTCACATCGTGGGTGGGGTGGGATGAAGTGTCAAATTCTTACTGACTTAAACTCATCCATGTTCCTTCTTCAGCCCTTTATGTTCCGGTGGCGCGGTAACTCGTTCGAACATAACGCAGCACGTTAGTGACTATCTGGGATCCCAGGTTAGTAAGGTGACCTGTCGCCTCATTTGTTGAATTTTCTTCGTATATACAATTCTTCTGTAGCAGTGTTCGTCACTGAACCACTCTTGTCTCTTCGAATGGCTGGACCGATTTTGAAGAGTTTGTTTCTTAAGTGTTGGGTTGATAGTTGATATTCCTTGGACCTGGTAGATGGCGCTGCTATTGATTCAGTGAAGTATAGTATAGTATCAGACAGGACATCGTCTGCTGGGTCTAATGTGAAGCTAGGTTTACACTTGGCCACCATACACTCAGTTGTATACAGTGAGAGACTGTGTGTACATAAATACATGTAAAATCTATCGGGAATGCGGCATCATGAAGAAACTGTTGATGTGTGAACAGCATAAATATTAACGTCTGACATTTGTGTCGCATTCACAGCCATGTGAGTGAAATTTCAGGTGCTGTTCTTAATATTTCTACTAAGTTCAGCATAGCTCATTATAACATTCGCATTTACGCTCTTGTTTATTCGAGATATGCAAGTTTATGACATCTAACAGAAAGACATTACGAGTAAAATGCCATAATTATCAGTACGTTTATGAATAGCTTCTTTTGACCTTTTAATGTGGACTTCGGTTACATTAAAATGCACTTAATACGTGTGTGTACCTTTTAGTTTTATTAAAAAGTGCTTCTTGAAAGCTGCGGCTTTTGCACAATGACTAGGGTTTCATGCCTCTTAAGAGAGATTAAGGAATACGCTGTAATCACGTAGCGACACCTATATTCCGAAATAATGACATAATACCAGGGAAAGTAGCGACATCTATTCTCGAAATTAATATAACTATCTGCCTTATATTATAAAATACAGACTAAAGTTACAAAATAGATAATAGATCCTTAGCCATATCGATTGAGTCAATAAATATCCGGACATGAATGATTTTTTTTTCATAATTTTTGAAGAAATACTTGTGGGTTAGGTTAAGGATGTAGTTGATAGGCACAAAAATGTGTAATTTTTTAACCTGGACACGCCCAGGAAAAATAATTCCATTTAAATCTACTTCTAATCATCGTATTGAGATAAAATCTTTGTAGTTCGTACGATAATTATTATAATTTGGTATCTGAAAGCTGATCTGATGGAACCAGAAGCTAGTTAGTGAAACTCTTCAGTGGCTACTATTAAACACCTCGAGGTTGGGCTCATGTGATTCGTTTTGACGATGTGTTTCTTCATTCTTGATCTGTATATTTTCCACTCGTTTTTGTCGCATTTAGCCATATTATTTTATATTCTACAAATAAAATGGAGGCATCATTGATCGTAACACAAAGGGTCTTGCAAGCATTAAATATTAATGCCAATAAGACGCAACTTGCGTAGACTGCGTTACCATGAAAGTTCATATTCCTCTGACCCATAGCAAGAACTTTTAGTTAGGGGACCGCTTCCCTCGCGCGATGCGAGGGAAATCTTTACTACGGGGACGTGAATTCTAGGGACATTGACCTCTTCTGAATAGCATTATCAACACAAAAACTAAACCGACCTGTTTTATCGTGTACTTGCAAACGGTATGAGGTATGTTCGAAGGAAGATGAGTCATGCTGAATGAATCAAAGGCTATGATAATATTGAAAGTGGAATAGATGTATGGTTATCGGGTACTGAAGCCCGCCCTAGCGTGCACTGCGAAAACGCTTTTGGCAATATTCGTTGAAGAAGAAGTGATGACTCTATCCTCACTGAACTACGGACCATGCTACAGCGGGGGTGTTGGATTCCTATGGTCGGTTTCAGAAAAGTTAGAGACAGCGTTGTGACTACACGTGTTTTCAGTTCGACTGAGATTGTGACATTAGTATAGACAAGTTTTAACCGAGGTGTTGTGGAACAGTGGAGTTCATATTTTATTATAAAGTTTATTTTAGTTAAATGGCAAATGCAAAATTATGTTTTTGTAGGTTTAGTGTTAAATTTGTGTGCGTGTTTCATATTATTTTGTTAAATTAACTTTTATGCTGCAGAATGTGTAACCAAAAATATATGCATAGGTACGTTTATTTATATATAAATATTTTTATCATATTATATTCTTTATCCTCTATATATACATTTGTCATATCATGTTTCTACTTATATATCATTCACATTACTATATTCATTATTTTCTTGGACCTGGTTAAATTTTAAATTGCAATTTTAAAAGAAAAAATATAATTTAAACCTAAAAGTAAAATCCGCGTGTAATAATTTCGTCAAATTAGTGTACTTTGTGATAATAATATTGTTCATTACTAACTTTTGTTTTTTAGTCTCAATGTTATTGTAGTAATTTTGATGCAAGCATTTTACTAGGAAAACACCCGTAGTTACGTAATCTTCACACCTTTCAGATAATGTAGATGGCCATAAGGCCTAAAATGTGAGTTCTCGGAATGTGCCATAAACCTACCCCGGATCCATGATATCCTAGTAGAGTTGCGGGTTTAGACATTGCGGACAATTTTAACGCTTTGTATTTTGTACAATGAATAAATGAAAGTAATGAAACGTTATCGTTTGTTGGTGAATATGAAACGTGTCTTTTGATTGAAAAAAGAAAAAAAATAAAATTATGTAAGCTGTAAAGTAAGCTTGTTAAATTGATAACATTAAAAATACTTTCTAACAATAACGTTAAATAAATAATTTTCCTATATAATGAATGTAGATAATTAATATTGATTAAAAACGCCCAAATACGTTTTCATGTATGTTCTTTTTCCTAAGTTCATGAAAAATCGATACAACTTCTATACGAACGTAGGATAAGATACTGAAAGTGAGCGTGTGTATAATATCCAAGTTCTGTTAAATCCATGAAATCCTGGTGGCAACGCCTGTATAGACATTGCGGTTACATGTGGATCGAAAATGGGGTTTTTCAGTAAAAAATAAGTCAATAATTTGAGATTTTGGAATAATTGTACAAAATATTGAAATTTCAATTACCTACTATAATTAAACATTATAACCATGATATTCATATTACGCAAACGTTACTACCAGTTCCTATACAGAAAAAGTTTAATTCTAAGTAAGCGATGCATCGAGTCGTATCCACAGAAAGCTAACGAACGACACCAATTAAGTTCATTGCTAGGTTGCAAGTATACCTACATACATATAAGTCTGTATATTCTTTTTCTTTTCATGTCTAGTATTATTTTAAGTATTAGTTTGTAAAAGCAATTGTAATAGTATAATTGTATCGTATTAAGCTAATGTCTGTAAGTAGTTGTGATACTATATTGGTCTTATTATCTATACATATACACTGTTTTGTCTTGATTTACTGATGGATCAACGCACAGCCTAAACCGCTGTTCGTGGAGACCTGAAACTTGGAGGGTGTGTCTTTTGTATGACGTAGGCATCCGACAAGAAAGGATTTTAAGAAATACTAATTCCGAAATTCACCCCCTAAGGGCGTGAAAAAAGGGAGCAAAGTTTGTATGAAACTGTCATTTCTATTTGAATTTGTATAGCCCGCATGTATAGTATATTTGTGCCTTGTTACCTATTGGTAATCCGAATATTCTTATAAATGCACAAAACTGTGAGGATGTACATGTAGGTATGTTTGCTACTCATTTACGCAAAAACTACTGAATGGAATTGGATGAAATCAGGGTTTTTCGAAAAATACGCTGATAAACATACATACACTCGTCAAATTTGACATGTATGGGCGGGCTTATTTGCCCATAAATATAACATATACAAATATTATTACAAACATACGGATAAAATTGATATACTCCTTTTTCAAGTCGGTTAAAATACTTTTAAACTTGAAAAGAACTACAAGCTGTAAGTAAGTAAGCATGAATTGAATTTTTATCCTGAATTGAAGCTTGTCTGTACTAGGAGCGTACGACGTAATATTCTATTCTATAGAATAGTTCACTTGATTTTCAGACAGTCAAGGTTACTCCGCGGTACCCGGGTACCGCGGTGTAACCGGTGGTACCGGCGTGCCTGAAACTAACCTATGTAACGAGAATATTGAATTATTTGGCCATTGATAATAATCTCTTCTCTCTTCTCTCTAAGGAAAATAAAATTATTCAGTATGATGACAGGATTTAGTAGGAAAATTTTCTTGAAAATTATTATAATACCCACCCGTAAGGGCTCGTAAAATTATCTACTCGTGTAACTTAACATACAATCTAGGATCTAGCTAATTATAAAATTGTACGTAAGCTATTCCCGTTACTGTATACAACTTGATGTCTTGTATAATTAACTGCGGCAAAGCAGACCATAAGCTTTTATAATGATTTTCACAAACATTATTTTTTAACCTAATTTCATTGTCATAATATATATACGTCGAAAGATTACTTGTGAAATGTGATAAAAGTATCTTAGGCAGCTATTGTAATCCGAATGAGCTTGAATCGTGAATTCAAAGCAGAACGCAGAAAATAACTTATTTCATAAAAATGCTAGCTAAATAAGCCAGCTAGTTAACTTATGCAATATTATTATAGTGCTTTGTGTTTTCATACTTGTCCTTTTGTTTCTATTGTGATAACAGTTTTTTCCCACATTAATTTGTGGGTGTGTAGTGGAAAAGTTCTTATCCACATTTCCCAGTAGAACAGAGCAGGATGGCGAATATCCCTACGTTTTTGTTGTTGTGTGCGTTTTCAGTGATTGTAGGTTAAATAACCCTTCCACTGTATTATGCGCCCCTAGTAAATTGTAGCAACATGGTAAAAAAATGCAGTTTATTTTATTGCAAGTTTGTGCGACTCTAGGCAGTATTTTAGTTTTTATGAATTAGTGGAACGACAGGTTTTGTACTAGTTGCTTTTTAAGCTAAAGTTTCATCACAGTCAGTTGAATAGTTTAGGAACCTATAGAGGGCAAACATACAAACTTTCATTTTTAATAGATAGAAGAAATACAATAGAACAGATACGTCTTTAATTGAATATTAATCTTAAAAGTGCGTGGGTTTATCATCTGAAGAGGATCGAGTGATGTAAAGTCTTTATTAAGAGACACATAATATAATTAACCCCGACTACTGTAATGAATAACTAATATTAACGACTTTCCATCAAGTTTGGGGTACTGATTCTAATAATATTAATTACTAACTGTTTCCCGCCTTTTCACCCACGTCCCAAGAGAACTGGTACTTAACCCACCCGGATAAAAGTAGCCATTTTTTCCTAGACTTCTATCTCCGTACCAATTTTCATCCAAATCGGTTGAGCAGTTTTACTGTGAAACAAACAAACACACGCATTTATAACTATTATTTAGGATTATCTACAGCGCCTATTAATTAATATATTTTTCTCTTAATTACAGAAAAGCTGGGATTAGAAAGCTAAAAGAAGTACGAAAACCTTACCTTAATCACGGCTGCGAAGGAAATTCAGCTTTAAAATCTAAGGTATGTGGTTCAATTCTTCAATGAGTTCAGGTTTTAGTTAGTCTTTAAAGCATGAACATATCTAACATAGCTCAGTAATATAATGTAAATAGCCTAGAGCATAATATGTATAGTAATTAATATTAATGTTTTATTTTATTCAATATCTTTAGGTTTGAACTTTTTATTTTTATGAGTATTAATGATGATATGAAATTGGAACAATAAATAAATAATATTACGATTCTTAATAAATAATTATAAAAATAAACAGCTCTATTACAAACAAACAAAAAGTCAGGTTCTTTACAAGGGGTCATAGCACCCTTCGATACGAAACCTAACAAAATATTTAAAAACGCCTTTTCTTAGAAGAAACCTTGTAACGTGTTATCCGCCTACGAAATTTTCAAATCCTAAATGTGACACAAAAGGCCTACTTTTCACTATTTTTATCTCTGTCACACATTTCACGACAGGGGCGGCTCACCCTCACAAAACAAATCGATACAATTCTGAGGTACTTACGTCACTCGAGGAGGCCTCAACTGCGGTTTCGGACACGTAAAATTAAAAGATCTACTTAATTTTTAGTAGCGTAATTTTTGTGATACTGTAGTAATAATAGTTCATATCGTGCAGGCACGATGTACCGCATTGCCTTTGAATTACTCCAAGGTTATTGGAATAAGTTCATTTTGTATTAGTTTAGATATAAATAAAACTGTTTTTTAAAATAAAATAATAATATTTTTCTTTTAAGATCAATTCGCCAAGATCATTGATTTTAGTGTCTCATACGAGTTTGCAGATAGTCGTTTTAGTGGAAACACAATTAAGTGATCATCCATTCAGTAAAAAAAAATAACTTACAAGTTATTAATTATTTTTAAAGTTTATTAAATGTATAAAAGGTTAATAAACGAAACCATAGCTATACCAACAGCATAAAGTTCCAATTTCACATCGAAATAATGCCTAGCCCGCTATGAATGAAGTTGTGTATAATTTATTGTATGACTTCACTGTTCTTTGCTAACAGATTACACATTATATGGTTTCCCTGATAACTTTACACGTACTACCTTCATTTGCTTTATTTAGGTCGCTGAACCACACCCTTTTGAAAGGGGTTGTTTATTATGCATTCAACAGAGTTAATTCTAACTCATGACATTTTTATTTGATTTATTTATAGAAGAAAGGTCAACCCCTGTTTTTTATGTTACGTGTTTGAAAAACATCACTCTGCCCTTATAACTAGTAGAAAGAGCGGCCATTGAAATTGTAAGGGTTTTCTTTTTTGTGTTCACTTGCGCCACTGTCGAAAAAGGTTCTCTAAGCATACAAAAAAATAGCTGAATAATGTTCTTTTACCAATTTTCAAAACTTTTGTTATCATGTGGCCTGCAGGTTTACTCACCGAACAAAACCTAGTTTCAGACAAGTCCTAGTATCAAAATACATACGTTGTATTAACCCTTTCAATGCGGCTGGTATGATATAACGCCCAACCTAAATCGTAGCCATACGGTGGGCGTATTATTGCGCCGAAACAAAACGACCTTACAAAAGGCGTGTCCGTATAGATACGGCTACATTTAAAATAATGATCCTGTGTGGAAAGGATTAAATATACATGTACCAACGACCTTTTAGTTTGCTGTTCTTAAAACCTAATTAATTTGCACACGTTCGTAAAGGTTAGTGCTTTATGTAGGTACGTAGTTGTAAAATATGTCTAGAATTAAGAACGTAAAGTAAAAAAAAACATCATCAATCAATTCATCATTAAAAAATGCTATCAGAGAAGATCAATTACATTTGATGATAGGTTACACTACGTTGACGCCCATAGCGTCGCATCAAACGCGACACTTGGGGCGTTAGGTATCGGGTATCGGTATAGGGACTTTGTCCGCACCGTTGACTAATGTTTTACGCTTGTTTGATAACCTGGGGCCATATTAAAGGGCGATCTAGATACCGGTGCGAAAAAAGGACAGTGCTATATCTTGTATAGGTGTATCACTCTCTCGCACTTGAATCTCGACACTGTAACAGTCTTCATTCCCCTGACCTCTTTTCAGTAAAATTTTACTTTATTATTTTGAGTCTCTCTGGTGTATACAATCTCTGTCGCATAAGTTTAGGAAGCGAACGTAACAATTATGCAGAAGCCAATTTAGACAACTATATTATATTATCAAACTAACTGTTTCCCTCGGTTTCACCCGTGTCCTTAGGGAAATAATTGATAAAAATAGCCAATGATCGTCTCAAGAGCCTCATCTGATTAATTGATTCAATATTCATCTAAATCGGTTCAGACGTTTTACCGTGAAAGCTCAATAAACAAAATTCACTTTTTAACCTTCTTCAAAGCAGTTAGGAGATTTTCAAATCGTTGGAATATTTTATTTTCTTTCATGATGAATATATTGAAAAACTCTTAATTAAAATGGACAGAAGAAAAATCAATATTATTTTACTATTATAATATTAATTGTAAGATTATGATGAGCGTATAGATATTGTATAACATTAACCTTAGTATAGTTTAGCAGACGAAATGAACTTATGCAAAGAAAGCAGTAAAAATAAAAGAAGAAATTTTGTATGACACCGACCGTCGAGTTGGGCTAAGTAATAAGAAAACGTAACCAGCTGCAATTCTTATTAGTTTCAGCGACATATAAATTACTTTTTATTAGTAACTGTTGCCCGCGGTTTCAACCGTCTCCCGACGGAACTACTTCACGCACCCGGATAAAAAATAGCCTTCAACTTTATTCAGGGTCCCTTGTACCTCCGTACTAAATTTAATCTAAATCGGTCGAGCCGTTCACGCGTGATGCCATGACCAAGAGAAATAGGGATTCATTTTTATATACCTAATATGTAGAAAATGATTTAATTTTGTCATTATTTATAGTGTGTAGGTGTGATATAACAGAGAATGTATCATTGTAATGGCAAAGTGAACTAACCAAAGTCAATTTCGACGCTTTAGGGAGTTTATCGTTAAATTGTGTGGCATTGGATGGAGTTTACAATATACGAGTATTTTGTTTTTCCCGACCGCATTAGTTTGTGGTTTGTGTGCAAGAGAATTTTGCTAATTAATTCCAAACTGTGGATGGACAGGACAATAATTACTTTTTTTTCTACTTTTTCAAATTAAGTAAGCATAAGTTTTGTTATTGTATAAACTTGGAAGATAAGGCAGGAAACGGCATGAATTGAAAACGATTAGACATAAAAGAAAACCAAACAAACCCTTTTTATAGGATACTAGCTTTCCGCCAGCGGCTTTCGGAAAATCCTTTCTTATCGGATGCCTATGTCATACAAATAACACACCCTCCAAGTTTCAGGTCTCTACGATCAGCGGTTTATCCTGTGCGTTGATCTGTCAGTCATTCACGACAAAGCATTTAAATGATTAGATACCACATGTACTTTTAACACCACTAAAATTAATACTAAAAAAGCGCCTTTTTCTACTAATACACTGATAATGTGACTGCGTCTTACCTTACTGCGTTTGTTCATCAAAAGTATAGATGGTGCCATAAGTTTTTATTTCCATTTGACATTTTTAATGAATACTTACTTTTTAGCAATAATGAATGTATAATGTAAGTAGATAATAATATGAAATGTTAGTATTAGTCTCAGTTGAACACCAAAATATAAGACCGTCCGACAGCTTGAAAAGACTATCTTATGCAGTCAGCCCAAAAATAAGCATCCTAGTATATTTTTTTTGCAATTTTATCATCACTTTCTTAATAGGCAAACGGTAGCCTGCACTACGTTCATGAACTCCTGGTATAGTGTGGTGTTTATTGTGGTATCCAATACTGCGATTCAGGGAGCTTGGCAAACGCAAGAACGCCATCTAGTGACGTAAAAGTAAATTAAATAAGAAAAATAAGATATAGGGATATTTAATACGATAAAATTTAAGATAAAAGTTATCGAAATGAATAAAGCGACAATAAAGCTAGTGATTATTTATACCTATTCGTGAAAACGTTACATAGCTGGATACAATGAAAATGTTATTTGAATAAAATTAAAATGCAATATTAAGTAGGTGGAAAAACATAGTGGTGGTGGTGACAAAACCCAGAACTCAGGTAGTTAGTATCTAAAAATATTTTTTAAACTTTCCTACTTTGCATAATCTATTCTTGCATTAACAACTGAAATTATAATTAATTTTTGTAATTATTGTATTTTATTTATGGCGCCATCTACTTTAAGTTTTCCATAATATTTGGTAATTAGTCTGGGTCCTCCTTCTTGTCGGTTCCTCCAATGGCCCGCTGCAGACAACGGTGGCGCCAGTGCCGATTAACTTGAGGGTTTCGTAGAGCGCAAACTCTAGCAAATTATTCTACCCTATTAGCTTACCCGGCTGAAATGACGTCACAAACTCAACGTTCGCTCGTAACGTTCCACAAACGCAAAGTACATCGTGAAGGTCAACAACTTTGCATATTTTATTGTCACTTACTTAGGTATAATAAATTATATTAGCTGATTCCCGCAGTTTCGCCCGAGAGAACTACTTCATGCAACTGGACTAAAACTATCATATCTCCTTCCCTCGCTTTTAATCTATCACCACACCAAATTTAATTAAAAGCGTAATAGCATATACAAAACAGTTTGATAGCTAAAATAAGTTTGTTAAGCGAACGGCTTTTTTATGAATAATATAATAAAATATTTAGTTATATTCTCCACAAGGGGCATACGAATGAAATGCCAGGTTGTTCTTGTCTAATAGGGGTAAAGTTACATTCGTGAACGCAGGAAAGAATAAATATTTCCCGTGTTCATATATTTTTATCCTGAACCTAAATCTACGTGGAAATGGGTGAAAGTAATACTGCGGGCATTATGTTCATCTTTCATCATTCAAATCTGTAAAGGAGTCCTGTTAGTGCGCTAATCTCAAAAATGGCTGAATAAATTTGGTTTACACACAGTTTATAACCTGGGTAATATAGGACACTTTTTGTCTAAGTATTTGGATCTAATTTGAAGAAGGATAGTTCTTTAAATCGTATCTGCACAGTTCATAAATGTAGCCAAAGATCGATTTGATGCTTTCAGAATGCAGATATTCTAATGATAAAATCTGGGTTTTTATATGTCTATTTTATACGTATTCAGTTCACTTAAGTTATACAACAGTCCACTCGAGTGCGTACTGTTGAACTCGGGGACATTGTCACCTACTTACACGCGCTTAGAATAATAGAAGTGCTCCCTATATTGATCAGATGACGGTTACAAAGATGCACGGTTACAAAGAGTGGGTCCTATGTAAATGAACTGGCATGAAACTCCATGTATACTTTTATTTAGAATAAATTGTTCTGATTAACAAATAGTGCTGTAATGTGAGGATCACGTAGGTCAATGTATTTGTATGAAAAGTTAAAAAAAATATTATAAGACTAGCTCTTTTCCGTGATTTCACTCACATCCCGAGGGAACTCGCTCCCGCATAAATATTATCCTAAGTCCCCAGGCTTCAGTCTATCTCCATACCAAATAAAATTTTAATCAGTTTAATGGTTTTCTTATGAACAAGTAACAGACATACAGACAGAACTACTTTCGCATTCTACGAAAGATGGTGACGATGTACGAAAATGAATATGTTTCAATATAGTTCACATTTATTTCGCATATAAAATAAATAAATAATAATAAAAAACTATTTTTGTGGTTTGGCTTTGCCTTTATTTTGGAAGACAAAGGTTTTTATGTTTTCTTTTTAATATGTAATTAAATTACTATCAAAATCTTTGCTAATATTATAAATGCTAAAATAAAATGAAGTTTGACTAAAAGGGACCATATAGCTAAAATATGCTTATATGACGCAAGGTGGTATGAATAAGAGGATAAATGTTTAAGTTGTTATTAGCTTATAGTCCGTCGTTAGCGGCTTTCAGCTATCAAAAATAACACATAAAATATGTGCAACTGTACGTCTTAGTACTTCGCTCCGCGGAGATACATTCGACTTTGTGAACGAAACCATATCGCGATTTAAATCGACTTCAACGCCATCTAGTTGCGTTTTTGTAACACGCTACACGACGCTGCGAAAATAAAAGTGTAATGTAAGAGTACAATAATAATTTAATTCTGTTTGAACAACAATGCTATTATTGAATAATTATTTTTGATATATAGGTACAAGTCTCGGACTAAAAGTGTGGGTAGTGTGTGGGCCGTAGCAATCAGCTACGACGTAGCAAGTAGCTTGGTTACATGATTATTAACTTGTTCAAAACAAATGGCTTTCTTTGATCAACAAAATTACACGAACAAAGTAATATAAAAACAATTAACGTATAAAAGTTTTTTTTTAATATTATAAATTAGTTTTTTCGAAAACTTTTATTCCTTTCCTTCGGATAAAATTTCGCATCCGTATTCATACTAAATATTATAAATGCGATGGAAACACTATCTGTCTGATAAAAAAAAATAAAAAAATACCATTAGCATGAATAAAACCTTTTTATGTGGAATTTAAATATTAATAAGCTCGTAGTTTTTAAACCGAAAGATGAAAAATAAACAGACTTAAAACAGTAAGGTCAGTCACTAACTTTTTGTAGCTACTGGATATCTATCTCATCGAGTAATTCAACCTGCACACTATTCATGTTCTCCTGGTAGCAGCATACCAATTTGTACGGTACCAACGCGCGATTCAGAAAGACGCCCATAGACAAAACCACGCCATCTATTAGTAACGCTTGAAGGTTCAACCAACATTATTTTACGGTGTACATTCCTGGACAACAACACCGGTAAAATGGAGGCAGTATGATATTGTAACAAAAATGTAACTTTTCCTCTCCTGATGCACTACAAGTTGTGCAAAGAACCGATAGATGGCGTTCGAAGATGAATCGAAAAGTTTATAACTCCTAAATCCTGGCTTCTGGGTTAATGTAGTATCGTTTTAAATGATGACGAACGCGTTTACGCTGTAAGGTATCTTGGAAATAAACTATCATGAAACTTTGTTACGTAGTTGGGGGCATATTTATAAATATCTATCTATATTGTATTTTTGTAAATATCATTCTATGTTTATTGAAAACTTAAAATATAGTGAACATTAAAATTTAATATATTTTAATAAATTATTAATAAAATAAATTATAAAATAAAAAACAAAGGTTCAAAATATTCATCAAAACTTAAAATATATCTACACAAGATTAAAAATAAAATGTCAGTATTTCGGTTAACACTTAAAAAAATAAAAACAGTCCTATAACACTACTGTTGGAAAATGCCATAATGAAGTTTACAGGAAACTATGGGAGAAAATTTTAATTATTCATACCATGTTGAACTTGAAAGTTTGTATGAATAAATTGTAACGTGTAACTGCGTCTTTACCCACTTCCCTCACATTTTTTGTGTTATTAATTATAACTACAAAACTAAGATTTTCGGATTTTTCCCTTCACTTGCACTGAAGTTTTGTTATTGCGTCTTTTTAATCCTTTTTATCATACTCTTTATTATGTAAAAACAGTTATTACAAATAACTCTTTCAGGTAGACTTGCGTAGGTATTAATAATAAATTAAACTTTAATGAATATAAACATCTACCTATTGTGCCAATTTAAGCTTCTATGACTACTATTACCCTGGTAATCAGGTGTACCTATAAAATAGCCTATTTCGTAGTGTATCATGAGTGTTCCAAAAGTGTGGTAGCATAATATTATTTATCAATTCAGGGATGTTTGGGAAAACATTGCTAAAATTCTACTTATACTTAATACACGCATATTACTATCCTTGTCAGACTAATGCAACGGGCTCAGGTGAAGGTGAGAAGTAGGTATGAAAATATCGGTTTACTCTCTCTTTCTCCACTTGAAAATTGCTATGCATCCGTTGCCATGGTAACGCCTTTCGGATCACTAGAACTTCATAAATCACGAAGAGATGCTTACACGACATTCCCGGATTTAGCTAGCTGTTTCCCGCGGTTTCACCCGCATCCCGGGGGAACTACTTAGCGCACCCGGGTAAAATGTAGCCTATATTGTTCCTCAGGGTCTATTCTATCTCTGTACCAAATTTCATTTATATCGGTCCAGTAGTTTTCGCGTGAAAGCGTATCAGACAGACAGACAGAGTTACTTTCGCATTTATAATATTAGTAAGGATAATTGAGTGTAATTTACTGTATGAATAATAACACTCAATTTTGTTTTTTTTGGAATAATTAAATTGATCACTAATGATGTTTTCGTGTAGTACGAAGAATGTTGCGGCACGATGCTTAGTTCACGATTTATGATTAGGTACAACTGCTAGGTCGTCCATTCAAACTGATTCAAACCCTGATTGATATCTATCGCTGATTTGAAAAAAATGAATGATAAAGCTAACCCTTCCAACAAGGTCCAAAATTTGTCAGGTGTGGGGTTCGAACCCACGCTCCCTTTCGGGAACCAGAGCTTAAATCTGGCGCCTTAGACCACTCGGCCAACCTGACTTGTCTAGTATAGGTAAAATAGCAGTTCTGATCCGTGTATTTTTTATATTTGGTCTATTATTCATGATTGCAAGTCGAAACCATTCGGTTCGAAGGTTTGATTTAGTTCCAGATCCTTTTCACATTATTATTTTCAATTTTTGAAACGTTTAAAATAATTTTCTTCTTGAAAGATTTTCTTATTTATATGACTAGTTACTAACAAGATTAGTGAGCGGTGCAACCGTGCAAGTAGCAATGCGATGTTTATTTTATAGGAGTTTGTGATAAATATTATAATTTTACTGAATGTCCTTTTTTGGCTAAGAATACTGGGCGCACGAAAGGGTGTATGAAATAAGCAAAAGAAAGCGATTGCCAGTACAAAAACATATTCAGTAAAATTAAAATAAATTCATGATGGCCTAGCGGTCAAGGTCTCTTGTGTACGAGTGGGCGAAACCTGGCAAGTACCAATATCACTTCTAAAATAAATAATATAAGATATTGGACATCACTCACTAAAGGTACAAGAAAAATCGTGAGGGTTCTTAAAAAGTCAGTTCGAGCCAATGCGATCTATATGATAAGAGTGCGATGATATGCCCAGAAGTGGGATAAAATTATATAGGCCAATGATGACAGTGAAAATGAAAATAAAAATTTTGAAAGGAAGCGACCGTCGAAGTTGGAGTTGTGATGTTATTTTCTCCAAAGTACTAGGGTGACATGATTTGGCGGAGTTTAACTGTCGCACGCCGCACAAAACCTTAACCCAAACGTAGGAACCGATGCTAAAGTCGCCACAAATAAATGCTCGTTGAATACTTACAGCATCAAAAAATATGCGGTTAATGAATAGAAGAACTGATATTCAAGATTTGTCAAAACGTAGGATAAAATTGAATAACTTTGCTATTAATTTATGTTTTTCGTCTAAATATTTATTGCTTACTTAATTATTATAGCCATGTATTAATATCATAAAAACATTATGTATGCTAATTTATTGATATCATATTTTGTGATTTTCATAAAAGTATAAAGTAGGTATAAATGATAAAAAAATTGGTGCTGTGGTGGTAATTGGTGTATTAACTGAAAAAAAAAACAAATATTAGTAATATGTTTTTATTTTAATATGTATGTATGGATAAAAAAACAGCCGTGTATCCTATCACATATAATATTTTTCAAATAATAAAACCCAGTAATATACGAGTACAGTGTGTTTTTAAATGTAAACGACCAATTTAATATAGGCTGTCATATTATGGGCTCTGCTACGACTAGCAGTGGATATCTGTTATGGATATCAAATAAATGGCATATCTATTATGTTCGTAGCAATATCAACTTCCCCATTCCACGTGGTAGCCAGCTTGATACACGTGGACTGCTCAGCATTGCGCATGCGTGGAAACACAAAGTCAGCGGGAGCACGACTCTAGATACTAGGAGCCCATGGGTCATCGCTATATTGAAATAAGAAAGTATGACGTGAAAAACGTAACAACTTCAGCCATAGCGTTTTACGAAACTACCCCGTGTTTTCAAGGGCTGACAGTGAACAATTGCATGTATTGTAATAACACTTTTATGTTAACTCCTCAAGCATAACACGCGTTTTGATTATTTCTGACACGTTTTTGCAAATTTCTTTTAAATGGTGACAGAAATGTCTAAAAATTATACGTGCTAATAAAAGGTAATAAAGACACTAATACATTTTGTCCTGAGCCCGTGATTGGTTTCGCCACAATTTACAGGTTTATACAAAGACTCGTAAAATCTTGTCGTAAACCGATATTTTTCTTTAGTATGCGAGAGTTAGTCGAAAAAACACGTTTTTTTTTAATTTAAAAGACCCAAACAAAATAAAAATAATGAAATTGAGGAACGGTATATTCATTACGAATGAACTGATCAATGCAGCATTATAACGACAGTCCTTGCTGAATAATTTTCGGAAAACTTAACGATTACAGCGAAGCAAAATGGTGAGATGATCATGAATTTTAGCAGACATATACATGCTCACATAAAATACAGCATCAGTATTGATTAGTAATCGTTACATTAAATACCCGTTTAAATAATGGCCATGCCATATTAAAATTTTTATTTTTTATTGATATCTAAATTTGTCTATTTTTGTGCTAAAATTAGACATTGATTAAACTCATTTGGTGTGAACCTAAATGTCGCTGTAAATTGGGTAAAATATACATTATTTTTTACTTATAAAATATTATCAGTTTTCTACGTGAAGAATAAAATTGTGTTTGTCACTTATATAAATAATACGTGTGTATTCCAGATCAATCCATATTTTTCGCTTAAAACACCAGAAGGACAGAGATCTGAGGGTGCGTTGACTACGGGACGAGCTGTTTGATAGACATGTGACATGCATGTAGCTATGTAGCCCATCCCGCTATTTATAGAGTTAAGCACTAGGATAGCATGAGTTTAGGGTATGCAAGTAGTAGTATTTTTTGCATTCGCTTTCTATTATATCTTAACATAGTTTATTTTATCTTCTATTAAAGGAACATGGATTATGTAAATAGTGAAAATGTGCTTTCAGCGTTCATTCAGCTAATATCATCGGTACATAGAATCCTAATAAATTTTTGTATAATTATAAAGTGAAAAAAGTTACTTAAATTATAATCCTATTAATATTAAGAAAGCGAAAGTTTGTGAGTATGTATGTATGTTTATTACTCTTTTACCCAAGTAGGAGGTTCTTAAGTCGACGCGTATATTTTTTTATGTATGACTACGCATAACTTTTTACAGAGTAGTCCGATTTTGGTATTTTTTTTTAAATACTGATTATTGTGGTAGAATATTAAAATTTCAATGACCATCATAAGCCTCATCATCCTATAATAAAATATATTAAATTATGGGGGAAGCACGTGGCAAAATGCAAACACTTGCATTTTGGATATGTGTTTGTGTGTGAAGAATGAACTGATAGTGATATTGTTTGTCCTGCTCCCTCAACAATCCACCCTCATGTATACATGCAAGCACACATGCATCATGAATGTGAGTCGGGTTTGGATGGGGGCGGGGTTTTATATCCTGCTCACTCAACAGTTTTATGTAGTGAATCATAGGTGGTAAGAGCGAGACACCGAACCAAACTACCCTAGACCCGACGTCATACAAAACTATCGGAATGTGAAACTGCCGCTCGCCAGTTCTTCATGTTCTAGTCTGAATTCAGTATTGTACATCTCCTTTCCAACTCTGATCACCTAGTACATCAAAACCTATCGAGAAAGCCATGCATTCTCTGGTATTCTCAAGATATTTTCGGCCATAGTTATTTTTGTAAAAAAAGTGAATCTTGATTGTTTTCTTCTTTATAATTTTAGAATATATACTGTAACTAATAATATTATATTATAAATGCGAATTTGAGTTTTTTTTTTTTCTTAGGTTGTTGGTTTCACGGTATTAAAACGGCCGAACTAATTAAAGTTAAATTTAAATGGGAGATTTGACCGCAGAGACTATGCAAGGAATAGGATGCGGGTGAAACCGCAGGAAAGAGCTGGTATTTTATTATTTATGATTTTTACATTATCATGACTCGTCTTACACGAGTCAAATAGTTGATAATCGTACAGACCAATTTTTCGTTAACTTTTTCGATATTTTAATAATTAGTTACCTATTCTATCTATTTGTTCTAGAAGGACTCATTAAATAAAATTTAATATTTTTTAATTTTTCCCATATAACAGAATTGATTTTTTTGCCGTTTTTATAGTGGTAGGGAACCCTTCGTGCACGAATCCGACTCGTACTTAGTGGGTTTTTTGGTTTTGATAAAAAAGATCACACCATAAAATATAATTCACTATTAGAACGTCACACTAATTTTTTTTTGTTTCCACATGTACTAGCAGAGCATAAATTAAAGGATTTAATTTAACGCAGCATCAGTTAACTGTATACTGTACCTACTCATTAACCTCTTCGAATGTAATTCTTCAGTATTTTTTTTTGTATTCGTCAAGGACATTTTAATTTTGTTTATTATTTTACTATTGTTATTCTCTCACTTAAAAAAAAAGCGTGAAACATAAAAATAAATAAAAGTCCATACGTGATCGTTTTTTTAACATTTGTGTTTTCTGAGAGCACGTCAGGTGGCTGTCCCCACTAACCGAACGTAAATATTAAATTCGTAACATACAAATAACTCCTCTTTTGTGATTCTAGTATCAAAGGCGTCAAGATATTGAAAGGGATTCCTTTTTGGTGCGGCAAGCGGATCAATAATATTTCGTGTCGATGAACGCCGTGTTGGGTTTTAAACAGCTCACCGATTTAGCTTCTCCGTTTTATGTCAACTTAGCAAGTTTACGAAGAATCATAAAAGCACTCGGCCAGGAGTCAGGAAATTGTAATAAATAAATAGAAACCAACTCAGATAGTAAAATAAATAATAAAAATCAAAATTGATAATTGTGTGTGATCTTTTTATTTCTTTATGGATTGTGGAAGATTCAAATTCGTAATAACTCCACCCGTACTATTCAAAAGTTATTCTACAATAGATTCGCTATACTGCAGAATGTACGCAACCAATTGATTGGACTGTGCTAACCCCCAACTAGTATGTGTAGAATGAAAAAGTAATATCTGGATAGCCAGGGCAAGAGCGGGAGAGAAAATACACGAGTCAACACAAGTGTTTCGTGGCCTTCAGTCACAGCACAGTTGTCGTAGTAATCGCACGTCTACCTTTTACAGAGTTCCGAATAAGTTCATAGTATTGTTTTTTATTATCGTGGTATTGTATGTGTGGGAACGGAAGACGAAGAAAAAGAAAGCTATGTCGTTTTCGCATTTGAATGTGCCATTTTACAATGGGGATTCACCTGTTAAAGCAACATGGACGAGTGACGTGTATTTTATATTCGAAGTAGTAAGGTTCATACGATGCTTGTCCATTCTTCTGCCTTGAAGTGAGGTAAATAATAATAAGGTACCATTGTTTAGTGTAATTCAATCTGGTAAATGTTTGTAACCTATGCTTAAGCGAATGTTATTAATATCTCATGGTGTACAATATAAAATAGAATGATTTACAATAAGAAGCAATTTATTCTCTATTTCTATGCAATTTATGTGTCCTCACATGGGAGAATAAATTATTTTTTAATCTTCATAAGGACTTATATTATTGCCCTTAGTGGTAGTATTAAATCTGCTCTGCAAAAGCGATTGTCACTGTTAATGAACACGACCATTTAATTTTGTAAAACAAAGTATTCAAATCATAATAGAATTAGATTTAGATCGAAAAATATTTATAAGTTCATTTTTTTTTTCTTTTATACGCTGTTTACCGACCGTCTGCCTACATGACTTAAGACGAATTATAGTTCGGTGAACTTGCTATCTACTCAAACATTTGTAATTAAAATATTTCTATTTTTGTATATAATGTGATTATAATAAAACCTGATAAAAGCTTGGCTTTCTTTATTTCATTTGTATATGTATGTATCCTTATGGCGTTTTCTTTTTTATCTAGCGGAGGTGAACGTCTTTTAAGGTAAGTGCACAGCTATGCGACTTTTGGCTGTTCAATAATGCAATGAATTACGTTTATAATAAAATAGATTATAAGTTGTATGTTGGTCTTACTTTCCTGGTATTAGTAGTGACTGTAGGCCTGTAGTGGTATCGTCCATTAACTTAAAATCAGTTAAGTTTTGTAATATGAATTATAATGAGGTACCTACTTTACAATAGTAAAATAATTATGTCCTTGTCCAATTAAGGTTCCGATAAGCCTCATTACTTCATTAAATTAAACAAAATTAACTAGTATTCACATTTGTTTCGTAAAGTAATTTAGAGCCATCTGAATTAAATATATAAGTAGATCTATTATAATTTCATACTATTGATAATCTATAATGTTTACACCCAATCACCATATAAGGCAAGCATTGCACATGTAAAGAGAATAAAAGCTAAAAATCCCCTAAGTAAAAATAAAAACAAGTCCGTAATATTCGAAGGCAGTAGGTACCATGAAATTTAAGATGATGGATAAAATATAAAGTTACAAGCGTATTTTTAGAAATTCCACCCCTAATAAAGTGAAAAACTGCCCAAGTGCGCATTGGGCCATGCGCATTAGGGTTCCGTAGTACGTTTTAGTTGGTTGAATATAACTCTGTAACCAGTAAAACCAGCCGTGATAGTTTTCCTTTCAAGCATTTACACGTGCTACATCTGCGATTTTTTACTAATTTTTAGGGATAGCCATTCAAAAGTAAGAGGGGGAAAAATTTGCAAAAGCGGATCCCACATACGACGGGATACATGAGAAAAAAGTACCTATTCCTCCCCACTTTACTTGTATGGGAGCCTAAAAAAAAATGTTTTCACATTTTTATTTTACCACTTTATCGGCGTAATCAATATACATATCCATACTAAATTTCAGCTTTCTAATACCAAGAAACTCTGAGCTACGCCGCGGACAGACAGACGGACATGGTGAAACTATAAGGATTCCTTATCGACTACGGAACCCTAAAAAGGAAGTTTGTCTATGAAATCTTTGGTATTTTTTAAAAAATATGGCCCGGCTATTTTCCAGCATTTTCAGGGTTCCGACCAAAAATGGTTAAAGGAACCCTTTTGGTTTTACTGTCGTCTGTCTGTACGTCTGTCACAACTGATTATTTCAGGAACTACTCATGCTATCGACTTGAAATTTGGAACAGTTTATAAAGAACGATTGTTCATGAATATATTTTTATTGCTTTTTTTTATGTTTTTTAACTTTCGAATTAAAATAAAATCTGAAAACAAAAGACCTTTCAGGAAGAAAGGTCTTTTATTTTCAGATTTTATCTCCGAAGTTTGAGAAGGGAAAATTCTGAAAAAAAATATTGAAATTCTGTAATAGACATTAACCTAAATATTACAGGAAAAATAAAACCATGATTCCAAGTATCATGTAATTAAGTAATCAGCAATTTGCCTCTTCAAACAAACCTAATTATGCGGTCGGAAAAAACAAGATAATTGCGACTTCCTTGCGTAAAATATTCTTTTCAAAGGAACCCTCGGTGCGCAATTCCGACTTGCACTTGGCCAGTTTTTTTTATTTTTGATTAATTATTTCATTAGTGATTAATAATCGAATATAAAGTGGGCTTGCAACAGCTTAGATTTAAATCAACATTTTATTATAGCATACTACTAACCTAACAACCTATTCCATATAAAATAATAACAGAAATTAACTAAATTCCAACAATTCGCAATACCAAATTTTCGGCAAGGTCATCGAACCGATCGAATCAGCTGTGTTGCAAGCGATCCCCATTGCAAGTGTAGTAGTGTGTTATTATGCCCCGCCCACTGTTTCGTACGTCTAGTTGTGAAAGCAAAAGACATCCTAGCACTTATGTGATCCTGATGATATAAATAATTGCGTTCGATGGCTACGGCTGAATATTGTTAATAACTACGTGTTGCCATAGTAATGATGGTTGTTGTTTAAAAAACATTTTATTGCCCAATCATTCTCTCTCACTCTCTATCTCATTGTCTCTTTCATTTAAATATTATAAATATCGAAGAGCAATAAATTACATACGTTCATAATAAACTACGCAGATAATAATAAAAAAGTACGTGTGTGTTACGTTCATAAAATGATAGTTTTGCGAGTGTGTTACAGCTTGGCAAAAAAGTCTAGAAACGGAACTAATTTTTTTTATTGCTGGCAGCCGCTGTCAATTAATGTCGTTCTGTGTCGTTCGATGTAAACAAAGTTCGCGAGTTACTTATTTTTTTATTTCGATCATCAAAACGTTAATAAAACCACGTTATAATAAATAAAACCATTCGGAGTACTAGCAAGGAAACAATTTATAATGTTTATTGGCGATATCTGGTCGAACATGAGGCTTAAACTCTTCTTTCCGATCTCGACGATATTTACCAAAGTACCGCCATTATGACAGGTATGTAAGAGTTTGTTTTGTTGTATTTAGTTGTATCAAGTGTTAATTTATGATCTCTATTTTGTTTTGAATTGCTTGAATACGAAATAAGTGAAATTTTGAACAATAAACATCGAGCATATAGGTTATGTTTACGTTTTGTCTTTGACACTTTGGTATAGCGCGAATAGATTAATATTGATACTTGAGTGGCTTGAGCCTTGATACTCTGCAATATGTAAATTCGCATAACATTATCTATGAGTGTGATCACAAGATAATAATTATAATACTTGTTATAACTAGCATTTAAAAATCACAAAAAAAAAATAGTTACCGTAAACTTTTTACGTTTAATATTGATAGAGGTTTAATCAAATTTTTTATCTTTATAGGAAGCACCGAACGTGCATTTCAATCTATAACCGAGTAGGAGTTCAAAAGAATTCATGCCAGCATGTTGACAAAATAGAAAAGGAGTATTATGAATTTATGAGAGGGCTCGTACTTGGACATAAAACGTTTAGGAATCAATCTCCAACATGATAGCGCAGTGCCTTTGAATCTGAGTGTGACTCAGATGAGTTTATGGCTAGCTCTAGCCAAGACATGGATGTGGCGGGCGTGGAATATTTAGAGGAAGATTTATTGAAATCAAATATAATAACGCTATATTCATACGCCTTTTTTTTATACCCAAAAAAATTGTAAACACAGGAGTGCTTACATTATTAGTGCTTATAAGTAATTTGTATTCAGTTACATGACGTGAATACTTGTTATTACATTTTATAATACTTACTGATTTTAATTAATTATAGAAATACAGCTTAGTATCAAGACGATAGCATGGTACGCTATACGGTCGCAGCGGGTTGCCACACGAACGGTAAAGTGGCGCCCCTATTAATTTCTACTCTTTTTTGCCAAGCTGTAGTTGTTACGCCTTATATCTACACCTAGCGCCCCTGTGCCAAACTATACGATAATATGGTAAAAAGTGGAACTAACATAGTCACATTCGAATGTCATTGTTTATGATACCAATTTCATAATAGAAACGTTCAAGTTTTCAAGGTTTTTTACATAATAATTAGCAATGATCGTTATTTTATTTACGTAACAATAAATATTAACCCATTCATAAATGATACCTTTTGTCCTAAAAGCCTCTTTTAGCTATGGAAATGTTTTGTCCCTTTCTGTCAATCTTTATTTTAACTTGACAGATAAGGACAAAACAGTTCGATAGCTAAAAGTGGCTTTTAGGACGAAAGGTGTTATTATGATTAAGTGAGTAAGTTTAAAATAAACATATGTGCTATTTGAACATTTTACATTAGGTTGGTATGTTAGTTGTAGGCAAACAAGTTAGAAAACAACAGATTATCAAGTTTCCGCCACCAACGGACATCTCAAGTTACATTACTTTATGTATACATACAGTTTAAACATTCCTTAATAAAAAGGTACTCATTCTTTAAAGTAATTCTGTCTAGTAATTCAAATATGTCTCCAAAGGTTGGAGGAGTAGGTTATATATGAAACGCGAAATTAATTACACGGTTCTAAAAGTAGGTCCTATGGAAAAGATCGGCAAGTAAGTCCATGGATACTGATTTTATGATTTAAGAAGTAAAATTATTCGGACCATAATTTAATTACTCTCAAGATGATTAAATTTTCCTTAAAAGAAAAATATAGCTGAGCTTAATTAAACATACTATAATAGCAATGCGAAAGTATTGAACTAAAAATATTTGTAGTAAAAAAAAATCGTTATGTTTGTGTGTAATAGGCGTATTTTGTATGGTTGTTTTTATACAGTGTAATATTAATATAAGTACCTATTAATATATGTCTCACTAATATTATAAATGCACAAGTTTCTGAGGATGTATGTATGTTTGATACTCCTACAAGAAATGGATGTGAATGAAATTTGGAACAGTATACAATTTACATAGCCAGACGAGCAAAATAGTTCTCTCAGCACGCGGATAAACCCGTGGGAAACAGCTAGTACGTACATCCTATATAAAAAAAATATTTTATGAAAATCCAAGTATCCCAAAGTTAATCACTAATTTTATTTATTGAAAATTAAAAATCTACATTATTTGATGTCTCAACATTATTAAACTTATTTTCTCCAGGTCAAACCCAGCTGTACCACTCCGACTTGTTATCACATTCTCGCAGTATGGCAATTCTTATCCTCATCGACTACTGTGAAAAAGAAAGGAGGTATTGTGTTAAGCTTTACCCAATTACAAGTAGCCAAGTAGCGTAGTCTAAATCAGCACGTCGGCACTTAGAATACGTGGTAAACTATGTACTTAAAATATGATAATTAGAATGTAGACATAGAATTAAAAATCTTTATTTAGTTGCTAACGTTACGGAATATATTTGTATCTAACTAACAGTATTGCATATCTACAAACAATACATAAAGAAACCGACATTATAATTTGTTTTTGGACTTCCCACGAGGTTCCGAGTTTGTTCCTTATTGATCTTTGTAATAAGTAGAAAGTGTAATTTGTAGGAAGCTTAGATTTTACGAGACTGTTTACTTCCATATCCAGTTCTTTTTAAATTAAATTTGCAATAGAAATATTATATACGCGATCCAGTTCGCGATATTATCTAATTAAGATAGGAATTATCCACTAGGTTAATTCGTAACAGAACTCTATATTATTTATAATGGAAAACTACTTTTATGAAATCTTCTGGCAAATAATAATTAAACCGTTCCCGGAGGATGGTGAAGCTAGTCATTGAAAAGAAAGAATCATTTATTTATACAACAACAACAAGAAAACATCAACACAATAGATACAATAAAATAATGGATATTAATTTTAATAATAATAGAAGACAATAATCAGGTAGTATGTGCCTGTTATTGTGCCAAATAGATCCAGTTCATTATTATGTCAGGCAGTTAATGCCTGACGCTGGATTTCAACTGGGCCTACGACCTACTGCTAGACATCATCCGTGTTGCTGTGGATAGTGAAAGATAACAAACGGCATTCTGCGAGATTAGGCGGTATAGATTGACCGGTACATAATACCTGTACAAAATAAATTTAGTTCACTTTAGTTTTTTTCTGAATGCTGAAATATCAATAATACTATGATATATAGAGTGAGTGAATGTCACGACCTTGAATACAAAACTTACCCTAATACCTCTAAGTATCTTCTGGTAGCCCAGTATTGCAAATACTACAACTTCTAGTTGGATCAATACTCTCGAGCACATGGCACGCTATATCTATTGCCACGACAACATTGAACCTGAACTTCACCTAGATAGCCGCTACAATAACATATATTATAAAATGCAAAATTAACTGTGTCTATAGGGCAATATAGTATACCATAGAAGAGGCCTATGTCCAACAGTATATAAAGGAAGATGAACTTTGTCTGTCTGTCTGTTAAACTTTCACGGAAAAATGGCTGAACTAATACTGCTATTTGTTTGAAATGGTTCAAAAAGTACCAAATGAATAATACTATCGCGCGGATTTAAATGTTATTCCTTTGAGATAATGAGATTTGAGATGGTGGTTAGTAACTTAGCTCATTTTACTAGACAGTTCAACCTCAATGGACTCAGGCTTACAAAAATTAACCTTGCCATTACTCTCTCATTTTTATAAAAAAACCTGTAAACAAGGACTTGGAATAACCAAGTGGCGACTAGCTGTAGTTACTTCCATATTGAATGTTGACGTTTTCTAATATGAACCTAGCTCATGAGGGCTTAGTATTTTGCCATTTACTTGTGTCGACTTCACTTCACGCAAGCGCAAAAAGGCTATGTGGGTAGTGTAGGTTACACGTTGAAACGAGGCCTACTCGTGTAGGCTCGGCTTTATAGTTTCTTTAATACTGATATTCTGTTACGTTATGGGGGGAATTCATCAAACTACCCCGTTGTGGGCGGAGTGGGAGGAAGTGTCAGACTCTTATCGTCTAAAACCCATTCAAGACGCCTCACATCAGAATAGACTAGGTTGTATACTTTAGGTGATTCCATGTCCATGTGCCATGTCATTATTATACCATAGCTTCTCCACGTGGTGCCTTTCTTTACTCAAAGATAAGGTAGCGTTCCATTACCGAAACGAAATTCAAAATCGTACCGGATATTACCTCGCCTTACATACAAAGTTACGACACTTCTTCTAAATTTTATACATAAAAAAATAATAGTTTGCTGATTTTTTTCACAAATTTTTTCGCAAAATTAACAAGCTAAAAATCTTTAATTATATAGGTCAATTCTTGTATATAGCATATACATTATTCGCTATTAATAAATAACGTAAAACCTAATTCAGAGGAGCCGTTTTTCAGTAAAAGTATGTATAACAGACAGACAAAATGACCTTCACATTTTTGTTATTAGTGTGGATCGCAATCCTATTTTTCGTGGCGGCTGCGGCTGTAATATACGAGTATATGTTCTTATGCACAGTCGAGTGGCGACCCTCTTTTCTTCCTCTTGCATTTTTCATCGCTGGCCTCTCCCAGACTATGTATGCTCAAGGCTAAAGACCGACAGTCTCCCCTCAAACATAAACAAGCAATTGAAATATGAAGTTTTTTGTAGGTACTAAACGGCTATTGTTTAGTAGCTATTTATTTATGTAAGTACCTACGGAATTGCTTTGGTAAGCACCTTAACAGTTCAACTATAGTTTCTGCAATCATAGTAATGAAGATTTCATAATTAAACTAATCGACAAACGAGTAAAATCAAATAATTAGGCCTTTGATTGATTTATTAAATAGGTACAAGCAGCTGTTTCCCGCAGTTTCATTCGCATTCTTTCACCCGAATAAAAATAAATTTCATCCAAATAGGTTCAGCTTTTTCATAATGAAAGTGTAACAGATAGATAAAGTTATGGGGAAGTAACTCTGTCTGTATTCATAATTTAAGTGAGGAAATAAGGGATTTAACTCTCAAAATTGTATAAAATAATATAGTAACAAACGCCCATAAATCACCCCGTACCTGCCATCTTTTAGTGCACGTGTAGGACGGGTGCATTCCCTGCATTGCCAAAAATGAAGGGCAGAATTGATAGATGGCGCCACTCCTAGGAAAAACTTATTCGCCGTAAAAGTTTGCAACGAAATCTTAAAATAGAAGTTCTAAAACTAATAGTCAAGAAAGTTTGTAAAGGATGGTTATTTTTCCATTAATTAATCAAAAATTTAATTATGATTACTTTAATATAATTAAGCCATAGCTGCTAGAAGACTTCACAAGAAAAATAAAATAATCTTAATCTTAAATATTCTTTCATGAAGAAATTTATTTGTGATGGACTGCAATATATTCGTAGGGGCATCATCTAGATAGACGCTTACACTCAAAGTTGAATTTCAAATAAATAAATTACATACCAATATTATATTATACCAATGACAAAAGAAAACTATCGAAGAGTTTTAGCATTTTAGTAACATTTTCAAAGGATCACGTTGAAATTATATCGAGAAAATGTGTTTTATGAAAATAGTTGGTGATACTGAAATTATTTTCTTAATGTCATATTTTTCTTCTTATTTTCTTACAATGTTTTTTTTATCATTGAGTCATCAATCACAACTGAGATAACTGTATTCTTTAAATGTAATTATTATTTAAAAAAAATAAAAAAAAACGTAAAAATAAAAAATTAAATGGAAATACTGCTCGGTTTATTCTTTTTCTCTTCAGAAACTAGTCTAAGATAGGATGTCATTCATAAACTTAATTTTAAAAATATTATTTTTTACGAAAAAAAATTACAAAAGGTTGGCAGCACATGGGGGACTTGAACCCCCGACCTTCGCGTCTAGACCTTGGACGCGACGCTCTATCCATCCAGCTGAGCTAATGTGCCAGGTACAAGTACTAACCAAATACGCAATCTGTATCGTCCCTTTCAGGGCATTTAGCGACTACAGCGCCCTTCGGCCTTGAAATAAATATCGGATGCAGCTGCGGCCAGACAGGGAACTAACGCAAGTACCACTTCACCCTTCCGGAATATGCAAGGGTTACAAAATGGCTTTGTTTACTTTTGGGCATGAGTATCGTTTTTGAGCTACATACTGTTCTTTAAATTATTGCAGCTATTTTCATAAATATAACATGCCTAGTAATGTAATATATTTATTTAATTATAAAAGTAGCTGTGCCAACAGACGTAGTCCTGTCCAAATACTTATAAATTTCTTTAAACAAAGAATCTTATAGAAGAGAATACTTAATTTCACAAATTGACGCACCCAGATAAACAGTTCAAAATTTTCAGAATCTTTATAACAAGTTTCACCTAAATCGTTTGAACCGTATTAATGTAAAAGCATATTTGTTGCGAGCCAGAAAGCTCACTTAAAAAAAATAATTGGCTTACCAATGGTTTTCATGATAGCCGATAACTGGGTTGTGAAGGTCAGATGTAAAAAACTGGTCAGCTGCATCTGGTTAAAAAAAAAAACATTTATTTCTATTAGACCATTTACAGGCACTTTTGGATTATCATGATATTTTTTAATTTAAATGATGAGTCTGTCATAATGGAATTGTTGAAGCTTTTTGCCCGTTCCAAAGCGTAGATTCCTATGGAGAAGAACGGGCAAGATACTGCACGGTTACTTTTTAAAACAAGTTTACAATAGCTGTTTTTACATTAGATATTTACAGTTATTCCAAAATATGTGCGAAAAATGTAAAAGTCTGATTAAAAATTTTAACTTTGAAAATTCTTAATGCTGAAAGTTGGCAATTTGGAGATGACCAGCCTCAACTGACGGCCTGATGCATGCATCAGCACTGACCAGACTGGAAGCAGACCCCAATATAGTTGGGAAAAACTAGGCAGATAACGATGAGTTAGGAGATATTTTCTTGTATATCGCGTTAACAAAACGCAAGCTAACAATTAAGTTACCCGCCCTATTCAACTACTACTACTGATATTTCCATTTACTTCTAAGACGTCCTTGTTATGCCTTTTTTTTGGATTGAAAATCATCAGATACCTCCCGCCCCTCCGTCTGTGGTCGGAGCGAGAGGAAGTGTCAGACTCTTATTGACTAAGACCCATCTGTGTTCCTTCAAATGCCTTTTGCGTTCTAGGGCCGCGGTAACTCGCTCGAACGATGCCGCAGCCGTCTTTGTAATTCCTAATATTACTTTTATATTTGTGAAAAAAATACTGATCTAAGTGCCCCCCCCCCCCAGTCTAAGTCTTAAGTTCTATGTGTTCATCTGTTGAGAGCTTCTTTGGGCCAGTATAATGGCGACACTTAATAGATTATTATAAGTTGCGAGCTCAAATCCTAGCAGCATGGCACGGTATTAGTAGTGAACAAAACTTTTATCAAAAATTAAAATAATAATTTAAATATTTCGTTTTGGCTGAAACATCGCTCATCGTGTCTTACACTGAGTTACTATTGTCTGTATTTTTGCCAGCAACTTGTAACGCATCATTTCAGCGGTAACTCAATTTATTTGTTTCTTTAAGTGCTTTAGAAGTCTATAGTATTTTGGATAAAAAGTTTATTTTTTATTTTTAGTATCTTGGTCTAATATCTGCATGAATTAACTGATTTGATTGTATAGTCCATTGAAAAGTTACATTTGGGGTTGCGTTTTTTAGAGGACGCAATTTTATTTTTTTGATGTGTAGGGGGGGTCAGTGTAAAGCTAAAACCAAGTTTGTGGGGTCGCCACCCTTGTCCCCCGGCCGCCATCTTGAAAATAGGGGTTGAAAAGGTTTTCACGATATATCTCCTAAACTGTTTATCCGATTTAAAAAAAATCTTGACATTTTTGTTGCAAATTAAATTCTCTACAACTTTGATCCGCAACTTTTTGTCATAGAACTATAAATAAAAAAGTTATAAGCGAAAATGTTCAGAATTCCAGAAAAAAATATATTTTTCGATATAACTTTTTTTTATCATTTTACGAAAAAATTATATTAGACCATTTTTGTAGATCGTTTTACGAGGAACAACTTTTATGTTAAACATTTTGTCATTAAGTCAATAGCTAAGGTTTTACAGCGCTCCGAAGTAATAGGCCAGTGCTTTTAGCCTCTAAAAACGGTAAAAAGTGAATAAAATAATAGTAGGATGAAACCCATTGGAAAAGGAGGAGAATATAATAAAAATGATAGGAAAAATAAATTACGGGCGATCTGAGGTCGGGAAGTGGGGGGAGAGGGGGGTTAAAGTTAAAAAAATGATTTATGTCAATTTCCGGCAAAACTACAAGTCCTATGAAAAAAAGTTAAATGGCAAAATTGTAGGTAATAAAAAGACCTACAACTTCTGTATTGACACTTTTTCACATAACCTCAAAATTTATGTGAAAAATTCAAAAAACCAAGTTTTTGGAGTTTAATTTTTATCTTTTACAATATTTTTTTTTTCCACGAAAGGACCATGGGCGGAATCGTCCCCACCCATCAACAGAAATGAAATGTAGCTCAATTGATACATCTTATCAAGCTGATGATTTTTTACTATGGGGACGTTGCCCAAATGCATTGGGTTTTCCTAGTATCCTAACTTTTCTATGCAAATATTTCCTACACGATAAAGGACTTGGTGATAACTAAATTTGATACTGTGTACTGTGTGTGGACGGCGGTGTATAATGTGATGTGATACTCCATATTCGTGATCTCGACGTGATAAACATCAGCCAAATCTCCTGATGTCAAGAGCTTCAACATCGTCGTCAACTCTCCCTCAACCTCCTACCATCATCGAGCAGCAACCAGCGTGTCACCCAGCCAGCAACCACTCATGGTTTCTTCGGGTTCATGACCACCTAGCCTGTAGCTAACGCGCAAGCCTGGTCACACCCTTCAGTCACATCAAGCAACTCGGCACGGCCCCCACAGTTCAGTCAACAAGCAGAGGCCATTATACATAAACTCACCTGGACGACGCATGTATCCAAGCGTCATCCACACTGCGCCACTCCAATCCACTGGAGAATCGCAGCAGCATGAAGACGCGTTTGCATGCATATGCAAGTGCATTTGATCGGTCGACCTGCGCGGCTGTTACTTAGCCATGAGCTCCTCTAACGAGCAATAATAATACACTGAATATTTTTATTTGCTTACTATAAGCATTGTGAGGATAACTCCAGAACGGCTAGACCGATTTTCATGGTTTTTGATTAGTTGTATTTGCCTCCATCCCAAATGGCAGAATAAATATTAAAACATCGGAAAAATAACAAAAAATAAAAATATGGGGCGGTACGAAGTTCGCCGGGCCGGCTTGTTAATAATAAATTATTTTTATAACCCCATTGATTTATGTAAAAAAAACGTTTTTATATCAAATAGTGGATACTTTAGGAACAATTGGCACCAGTTTCATTTGTGTTGGTAGGTGGGGACGGAGCTCATACATTTTTGCCCATGGTCCTTTGGTGAAAACTTGCCTTTTTATGTCCCAAACACACTAATTTATTTTATTTAAAATAATTATTTTTAACCTTATTTTGACTTAATATCGAAAAAACACGCTAATATTCAATCGAAAATTCTCGCGTCAAAATATCACTTTTTAAAAAAAAGTCGGTGGTCTTTTTGTTTGTTGAAATCTCTACTTTCTGATGGTATAAATAAAAATTTACATTTCTATGGTAAATGTTCTCAGAAAATATAAAGAAACGCTACGAAATAACAGGTAGTTAAGGCCTGAAGGTTCTGAACATTTTCACTTAAACTTTTTTATTTATAGTTCTACGACAAAAAGTTTCTGGACCAAAGTTGTAGAGAATTTAATTTGCAACAAAAAATGCTAACAATTTTTTTTAATTAAATTAATAGTTTAAGAGATATGTCGTAAAAACCATTTCAACCCCTATTTTCAAGATGGCGGCCGGGGGACAAGGGTGGCGACCCCACAAACTTGGTTTTAGCTTTACACTGACCTTCCCTACACATCAAAAAAATAAAATTGCGTCCTCTAAAAAACGCAAGGTTAGGCCTAAAAAATGTAACATTTCAATGGACTAGTACGGCAATACCACATTTGCACGCACAACGTCTTTTTCAGCGATCAGAATACGCTTAACTGTTTTGGTAAACTAAGTATAAATAAGCTAATAAAATGGCCCAATTTGACTTGTGGTTCCCATGAAAGGCGAAAAAATATACAAACATGCATAGTGCATGCATGCAAATTACATAGATACATACACTTGTAAAGCCTCACACACTATATAGCATACTAGCTGTTTCCTGTGGTTTTACCCGCGTCCCAAGGGAACTACTTAACGTATCCGAATAAAAAGTAAAGGTCCCTTCCATCTTCGTACCAAATTTTATCTAAATCGTTTCAGTAGATCCAGAGATTACCCCCTACAACCTCACAATCTTCTTTATAATATTAGTATTGATATACGAATATTATTGAATTCCAACAATATTAAAAGCATACGGGGCGGTCAACGTCCTGTTTTATGTTAAAAATAAGGGAAAGGTAATGCTTGTAGGTCAAAAGGGTATGGGCAAAATATGTAGTAATAAACTAAGGAGCTTACGAAAACTGTACAAATGAAAACGGCCAGGTGCGCGCGCAGTATATAGTTCCGTAGTACATTTTTATATATTATTTTTGCAACGTTTTTTATAACTTTCGAGCACGAGTTTTTACGCTATTTGCTCTTTTTTTAATCTACTAACTACTACTAACCAAAAATACTAACGTATTTTCACTTTCTGCCACATTGATAATAAATGTTTTAGGTACCTACCGAAATTGATACAGCTTATCATTAAACAGCACAAAGCATACTCATCACAGTTGTTAGTAGTAGTCAAAAAATTTACAGTTTGATTACTGGCTAACTTTACAAAGCTTGACATACTCAGTAGTCAAACTGCAAAAGTTTTTGGCAAAAGCAAAATTGGTTTTATTTATATTATTAACTAGCTTCTGCCCGCGTTTGATATGCGTAGTCTTTGAAAGGTCTTGTTTCACATACCGGAATAAAATGTATCCTATGTGTTAATCCAGATAATAAATACCTACCATGTTTCACCCGAATCTATTTAGAATCTGCAAGAGTAACAAACATACATCCATCCTCACAATCTTTTGCATTTAGTAGGAAGTAGGATGTAATTTTAATAAATGCACACCCTCTAGCAAATATTGTATTAAATATCGTAAATACTTGAATCCTTAGGCGATACAGGACCAAAGGAAGTGTGGCCATGCTGACAGTAAAATAGTTTTTAGGTTTAAGAAAATTGTATAGATGTCGCAAATTAAAAAGTTTCAAATGAATATTCAATAGATGTCGTTACTGGCGATGTCAGTCGTAACTCGCGAAGGGAGCCAAAATGTTACTAGGAGTGCATGAGTTATGAAGAGCTACATGACCAGAACACGTTGGTCTCTTTGGGGTGGCACCAGTTATTCCAGTGTGGCCATACAAATAATACTCTATCGTTTATATTTATACAATAAATACACATAAAAATAAATCTATACTCAATTATTTATATTCCAAATTATCAAAAAAATATTATACAATTGTTGCCAAAAAAAAAACAATTTTATATCACTAATAAATTTAGTTATATTTTGTACTTTGTGGAGCAGTATTCCTTCTCTCTTTCTCACCTTTGTGTACTCTCGGTGTCAAAATATGCTGGGCGCAAAAAAGTGATGTAACTTACTCTAAAGCATAAGGAAAAGATAAAATAATAAAAAATGATAAAAATCAATTGAAAATTTATAAAAATACATTAATTTGATCTTATAATAACCATTTGATTACATTTCCATCTGATTATCAACTTAGTTTTTATTTTATTTTTTATTTTTACGAAGCTGTAAAAACAATATTGTTACGGTAAAGAAAATGCTGTAAGTCATAAATATTATAATTTTTCCAATATCAAGCCTGAAACTGACAAAACTTGTTTCTATTAACAATTAAAAAATAATGTCTTTATCTTTAAAAACGAGCACATCACTACTTTCACCACCCACCTCATACCACAGTCAGAGTAAAAGCCGGGGTAGGACCAGAATATCTAGATCTACACCCAACTGGACACCCAAACTTGAATGTACTGAAATGGAATGTCCACATTAATTGGACGCTGTTAACTCCTCTTTAAAGTAAAGTAGTAACAAACAGCAATATATTGAGTCCTTCACGCAACAGAAATTGGACAAGAGAAAACGAAATAGAGCACGTCTGTCAATGCCGTCTAAAACCTGCGAACCCACAATAGAAATAAAGTTTGCAAAGTTATGTTCAGACCGAAATGCTTTAAACCTATCTAATAATCAAAACAAATATTTAAAACTAAGATGGTATTATATTAAACGTAAGACTTTAATTATAACAAAAAACTCATCATTAATTTTTACATGGGTTAGCTACTAATTTTCAGTTTTTCAACAGTTACAACTAGAAAAAAAAAATAGTTATAATAACCTTCTCCAGGGTTATCCATATGGCTACTGAATTTTATCTATATCAGTTTAAGGGTACCGCGAAAGAGTAATAAATGAACGAAACAAATTCTAATTCGCATTTATACTCAGAATTAGTTTGAATACTACCCATATTACCAACTTAAATATAGTAGTCTGCGGTCAGCTAATAAAACGAACATTCTCGTATATTATGTTATCCTAGTACCTCGATAGGTACGAAAACTATCAATACTATGTGTATAGCGTATTCGTGACGTTCACCGTCGTTGTATATATGCCGCCATTAAACGGGACTATTTATTGATTTTTATATTAACAAAAAAAAACATTCTAAAAAAATATAAACTAAAAAAATTACAACATTAATTTAATATTAACAGTCTGTTAGTTGATTTTTATTACATACACACTGTCATCATTCATCAATTGATGAATAATAATTGATGATGAATCATCTGCCATCGTCATTTTCATTGAGTTGAAGTTTGTTAAAAATAGTGTTATGTATTAGTAAAATTAGTAATAGATTTTAAGAAACCTATTTGATTTCAAGATTGCGCTAGACACACTATGCCATCAGGGTTATTATTCCCAAGTGAGACTGGTCCGCAGCGTACTAGTAATAGTGCTATGTACTCGCTAGTAATAGTGCTGTGTACTAGGAGCTCATACACTAAAACAGGTGATTGTGTTTGAAACGTTTCACTTTCAGTAGTCCGCCGGTCGCAAATAAATATTTTAACCATATTTTTATATCAGTAGAATATATTTTTTATATTTCTTATAAATAAATAATAAAAAATGAATTTGTATTTTGCATACTTAATAATAAGTATGAAAAAAGCATTTTGTTGCCACAAAATAGTACTTACTACACAGTACACTAATTATTTTCATTAAAATTATATTTTTTAATTTATTATTAATTATCAAGATAATCAAATATGTAACATTTGTAAAAGTATAAGGTTTAATGTAACCGACTATTGATGTTTTTTTAGTAGGTAATAGGTATTAACATATTTTATACTTTTATCAAAGGTAAAATTTTCTTTACTTAGCTTGAGTTCCGGATTGTAGATTTTTCCGTGCCTCTGAGGATTTCCATGTTAAAATATTATAATATTATAATATATTATAATATATTATATTATAATTTCCTTTATTTAACTTATATCATATTTTTTATATTTTCAAATATTCATTATAAAAAACATACAAAAACAAACATTTAAAAATATAAAAAATAGGGATCCACCGATGTCGGGAACAGGGTCCAAGCTACCGGTGGTTAGGGCTCCAGAGACAGGAACCTCCTCACAATATGATCCGTATCAAGGAGAACCGCCTTCTGAATCAGGCCCTTGACCCAGCCGCCTAACGAGAGCCTCGTGAGATGTTGATCGAGGCTCTTGGCCATCAAGCCATTGGCTGTCACGACTATCGGCACAATGACAGCAGAGTCCACATTCCACATGTCGACAACCTCGTGCGCCAAGTCGAGATACTTTATTTGTTTCTCTTTCTCGGCTTTCACGAGATTCTCGTCATGTGGAATGGTGACGTCGACAATCATTGTGCGGCGCGCTAATCGGTCTATCACCACAATGTCAGGCTTATTGGCTACAATAGTCCTGTCAGTGATGATAGACCGATCCCAGTACAACGTGATATGGTCATTTTCAAGAACTGGGTCGGGCGCATACCTATAGTACGGTACCTCCAGATCCACAAGTTATATATTATAATTATCCTTAGAGTGTCCTAATAAACACTTTATCATTATTAATTCGGAATTGTTTTTTTTATTAATGAAAGGGCGCGTAGTATCAAACTAAGTTATGCAAAAATGTAAAAGACCACTATAGTAACGAGTTACGTAGTATCGTTGTGTTGACAGTATAAACAAATAACATTAGGCCTGTTTAGTAAGTTACTAAGCATAGCTACTAAATTTTTAATGCTAACTAAAACTTAAAACGTAAATGTAAAAAAAAACGTAACGATCTGAACTAAATTTTGAACCTTTTTTGAGTTTCAAGATCTAATTACAATTATTTTTTTAATTCTCAAGTCAAAATCTCATAACCTACTAAGGCTGCTTTTAGATTAAATGAAAACTAAAAAAAAACATTACGGACTTATATTAATTTAAGTGTCACTATCAACAAAATTGCTTTGTTCATGAAATGCAAACATTACAAACAAGTAAGACAAACATTTCGGCGTGCGGTCGTTGACGTCATGTAAATCATATTTCTTCAATGTTTATGAAATCCTGGTACACTGTAGGTAAACTAGTTTTTTTACGCTATATTAATTTATAGTGGCAGTGCTCGACTCTTGACGGCGATGAGGATAAATTTTTGAACCATATATTAGTAGTAGTATATTTTAATGACTATAATAGGTATAGGTATTTTCATGATTCATATTGTAAATAACAAATAATGTGTTTTCCCGCGGTCCCAGAAACTCATGATCCAAATATACCTCGTTCTGTACCAACCGCTTGATCCAAATCTAACGAAGGCAACTATAGATGTAGGTCTAGGCTGTTAGCTAATATGCTATTTGTTGATTGAAATTACTGCGAAAGCTATATGCCATATGTCCACAACCTCGTGAACCAAATCACGATAACCGATTATGACCTATTTAAGTTCTATACAAGAGTCTTAACTACTATGATGTTCTACAGGTATCAATTAAGGCTGATGAGGAGCCTGGAGTTCTCCGGGAGTCCTCATCAGCTTCATATGGCTGGTCTGGCTGCCGAAAATCATTTTCAGGTAATCTTTACTTTATAATACACATCTATATAAATAGAAATATTTTCATAAACATCATTATTTAAATGTTCTTAACATAACAACGTTTCAAGTATCATGCGATATTCTAATGGTGTATAAAAAATTAACATGTCAATCTACTTTAAACTATTTCTGGTCTGTAATTGTTTCATGCTATCTTAGTACTGCAAAATACTGTGGCATTAATACATAGTGGTTCTTGAACCTGCGAAGCACCTTAATATAAACAGGATATGATTTAAAGATTATTTATGTATCGAAATTTTAAAATTATCTATGGACACCGTTCTATACTAAATATGTAAATATAATAAATAATCAATGCAGCAATAGGTTTATGATGATTTTATTCATGGACTATGAAAATGATACGTCAAGCTCCGTAGCTCTGATAAGTTTGCAGTACTGTCTTATAAAACTATTATTAATTAAATCAAATACATTACTGACATTACTCGCATCAGTAAAACTGCAAAAAAAAAAACAGTAAAAATCGTCAGTTTCTAATTCATACCATTATGCTACATCATAAATCTTTGATAATGTACTTACTTAATTATATAATTTAGATTTGATGATTCAAACTCACTATCTAAGTTTGAATCTAAGTATATAAATTCTAGTTACAAATTTTCCCGTACATTTCATTTGTCTTAATTTATAATGAACTTTGAAAATACTATAGAATGTCTCCTTCTGCGTTTATGTTATCCTGGTACAAGCGTACCATTTGATAGAATATAATAGTGTGATTCAGAAAGGCTGGCTACCACCAATTGACTCACGCCATCTATTGATAGAAAAGTAAAAACCAATTTTATAATTATTTTGGATTTTAAGATTGTCATTGTTACTACAAAATATAGCAGATCTTAATTTTAAATCCGAAATTCTAAATGAATAAATGACGCTAAGTATTTTAGGTATATAAATTATCAAATCTTTAAAATGGTACAACCTTGGATGTACTAAAACTTTGAAAATTAGAAAATTTATTTAGTTTATATTTAATTAAATTAGTGGTAATTTTCATTAACCAATTTCGCCGTACACATGTTAATTATTCAATAAAACGTAACTTTTTCTAGACAGTCTGATAATTAACTAACTATAAATAGACAGACCAACTTTGTTCAGTCTAGTTTTCGTCAAAGCTAGGCAGGCGCCTTCGTGTTTTCTAGTGCTACTAGGAGCACATAAATCAGAAGTGTTATTTATTTTGGTAACAGCTATAAATTGTAGTCGGTATGTACCGATAGAATGAGAGTGAAAGTTTTGCATAGTAGGAAAGTGTCAAAACTCCTGCCATCCTGTTTTTCCAATATAATGGTCCTTAGTCTAGACAGAGAGCCTTGACAACCAACCCTCCGTTGATTATGAAGGCTCTCTGTCAACAATACACAGGTTTTCACCGCCCATACGCCATAGATTAACTTTGCAGAAGTAATCATTTTGTAAAAAAATCCCGATATCACAATATAAATTATTTAATTCGTAGCCGAGTGTATTGAGAACCAAAGTATATTTTAGAGCTTCTGCATTTATTTTATACAAGCTGACTGAGTGAACTTTGTATCACCATATATTTTTTTCTGAACGTTTTTTTTGAAAGCGAGATTGTTAGTTTACTAGCTTATACCTCGACTTCATATGCGTGGAGTTTAGAATGTCCTGTTATAAATTGCGGAAACGTTAGTTTTTCTATACACCTATACTAATATTATAAAGAGGAAAGATTTGTTTGTTAGTTGGTAGGGATTTAAATCAAAAAAATACTGGACCGATTTAAAAAATTCTCATCTTTATTAAGATTCTTTGTCATAAGCTATATTTATTTTCAGAAATAATTAGGAATCCCTACTAAATCTTGAATAATGTAACATAGGGGTAAAAAATCACTAATATATAGGATGTATGTTTGTTACGCTTTTAAGCTTTTGCTTAAAAGCTATATATATATATAGCTTATATATATATATAAAATTGTAGCAAATTGTGCCGTAATTATACGGTTTCACGGCTGAACCGATTACAAAATATGTAGAAATTGCTTGAAGCTTTGGAAGGAAGGATACAATAAATTACATTACATACACCGGCCATTTTCTTTAATGTAATTATTACAATAAATTACATTAAAGAAAATGGCCGGTGTGGAAAACGTATGACAGTGATACCATATCTAACAAATACTTTTTAATTTTAGGCAAAATTTATATTTTTTAGGCAGCGTGTTGGATGGGTCAAGCTAATTAGCGGGCGATATGGTACACGTTAGGAGGAGCCTATACAGCAGTGGACTAGAGTTAGATAGGCTGATGATGATGAGTGTGTGATATCAGCAATGGTTTTTGTTTTTTTTCAAGAATTATGATATTTTATGTTATTGAAGGAGTAGTATGCTAAAACCACATTTTTGGATATTGTAGGCACAGGCATGCCGTGGTAAAGTATATGCGATTTTTTCAATAAAAGCAACATTTGATTTCGAAGCCTTAACGGTGAAAAGACAAAAAACCTTTAAAATTTCACACGATTTTAAAAGGAAGTTTGAATATTTCTAGTGGCAGTACAGTTGATGTGATTGGCGGTAGCGCGCTGTGTGAACATAGCAGACTACAGACGTCCTTATTGCTCCAGGAGGAATATCCATAAATGATAATTTGAAATTTAAACCTTGAAGGAAATCTGAATCCAATAATATACACTTAAATAAAAATTTCCAAAAAAATCTTAACTGTTATATCTAACATATTGCTACATCACATTGGACATAGGGAAAGCTATTATTACATAAAAAATATTTGAAATTGAAAACCTGAATCGCGCAATCGAAGTTTTCATGTAATTTTTGTACAGTCGCAGATTTCAGGTGATATTGTCGGGAGGTCCGTGGCTACTCCGGAAACGGTTCACTCGTTAAACCGTATATAAGTCTATCGATACCCGCTACATATTTTCATCGTATGAGAACAGCTTCATACAAATTAAAAAACGAGATTTTCAGTCTCAACCCCACGGCAGTAGCTACTTTGACTTCCTTTTATAATTTTTTTTTATTTCTAAGATTGAACTATTAAAATTGTATGAAAATGACTTTTTGAAATTTTTTGATGTGTGATTCAAATCTTATCTACTCGTATTTGCAAAATGTAAACAAATTACAATTAAAAACAAATACAATTTTTAGTATTCTCAAAATATGATTCATAGTCGATATTTTTTGAGAAAGTTGAAATAATATTGAAAAGCTACCTTATTTAAGCTATCTTATATCTAAGCAGGGTAAACTCTCAGGATACCTAACACAAAACTGCAGACGGATGCTGTAGATGGCACTGATGCTGCTTTAAAAAAAATATATTTACACCATCATACATCTGTCTAGCAAATAATGAATTTTATAAATTTAGCGATTTTTTAAAGCTTTAGTCCGTTTTCATAGTGGTAGTTTAATCCTGTTAAACAGCAACTAGAATAAAGATTATTATTGATGACTTGCTTTATATTTGTGTAGCACTTTGACTATTACGATACTTAACTAATTTGATTTGATTTTTATCTCCCTCCCCCCTTTTTTTTCCTCTTATTGCAAGAACTTTTCTGCTTAACTATGTTACCTAGATCCAATTCAGATAGACTGTCTAAACATAAACAGAAAAATATACTTTGTCAAAAGTTAAATGTGTATTCTGCGATTGTACAGCGAACAGCAAATAAATGGATGAAATTATTTGAATTATCCATGTAGACCATTATTATATGGCAATACAAATATTAATTAAGCATCAACCTGGTCATTAAAATCGAACAGCTAAGGTGATGCTTCTAACTAGGTTGTGTTCAACAATCGATTTCCTTCGCCAGATATATTGTGATAACTATAAAGTTTCCAAATTAAATTGAAATTTTGAGCAGTTATCCTCATGAAAAACCTTTATATGGTTCAGCCGTGACTCTGTGTGCTTAAGGTTAATTTGGGACTTTTATCAATCAATTTGATACTAACGGTACTCAATAGATTTTGTGGAATAATCTATAATCATATTAATGTATTATTGACCAACTTAATAGCAGTTTTAAAATCATACGAATTTATTTAAAATATAATAACTGTATTAATGCAAACCACTGGACAAGGAGAATTTGTTGGGCATTTTTTATACTCAACTAGCTGTTTCCCGCGGTTTCACCCGCATCCCGAGGGAACTACTTAGCGCACCCGGGTAAAAAGTAGCCTATGTTGTTCCTCAGGGTCTATTCTATCTCTGTACCAAATTTTATTTATATCGGTCCAGTAGTTTTGGCGTGAAAGCGTAACAGACAGACAGACAGACAGACAGACAGACAGAGTTACTTTCGCATTTATAATATTAGTAAGGATATACAATTCAATATTGAATAATATGTGGGTAATTATATATGAAATCAATATGGTCCTTGTATGGTACAGCGGGATCAATAACGAACACTGTAAGGTGCAGCAAAGTAAAAAGAGAAAATTTTGTGGAAGTTGAATGTATTTTCTGTCTATTTTTGTAGATAAATTTTATCATTTCCCATTACTATTCAATTAATTTATTTCAGACATAGTCCATACATTATACAGCAAATTGAAATCATATGAAACAAGTATATTATAATAAAATAACTATACTCATAATTTTTTTTTTACATTAAAAAACTATCAAATAAATTCGTAATATTTAGTTTCAAGTTCTTTTTAAACAACAAAATGCTTTTTAAACTGTCATCAGACGCATTCATCCAGGTAGTGCCATCTATCCTTAATGTCAGGATATGTACACGCACTACCTAGCGTACAGGAGCGGAACTTGTTGATATGGCAACTTTGTAGGAAGTTCACTTTCCACTCACCCCTTTCGGAACCAAATTAAATTCAATTCCTCTTAAAATATTATATAATTAAACATGAAAATATCAATAGGTACACTGTATATACTTTGACGTAATTTAAAATTTAAATTACACTTTAAATGTGTACCATTGAGGAGTATTTTGATGTTTTATGTGGTGGCGAGAAGGAATAGAACCTTAATTTCAGGTATTTAATCACGATCTCCGGTAGTACAGTGGTTAGTATTTCCGCCTGTCACGTGGACGACCGGGGTTCAAATCCCCGCCGGGGAGATTATCTTTTATTTTATAGAAAAAAATATTAAAATTCTATACCTAGATTATTTATGACGACAGAGTTTTCTACAAACTTGGGCAAAGCTTGTCATTTTCACCCACCCTCTTAGGGGTAGAATATCAGGTCCCTACGATCAACGGTTTAGGTTGTGCGTTGATGCTGATTTGATCCATAAGAAATTCAGGATACCTACAAATAGTCAGTCATGTTCGAAATATAATTTTATGATTGTGTGGCTTCGGTTATGGATTCTTTCTCCGTGAAGGTTGAATAAATCCCCTAAATTAATCTCCTTCAGCCTTATTAGAATAAAATAAATTTAATTTGGATTTTATGAATACGACAAAATTGTCCTCCCTATTTATAAAAATATCGTATGTAAAATGCAGCACAATTTTTCTTCTTTAGATAGGTATAACGTCTTCAATCTATCTCATGTTACTAGGAGAACATAAATTAGAGAGAATTTGCGTTCTGATCGAATAGAGCAAACCTTTAACATGTAATATATTTGTATATGTAGATAGAATGAAAGACACTCAGGAGCAAATAGGTGTGGATGGCTGAATGGCGTTTTAAAATGTTACAACATCGTTAAGAAAGTTTAAACGTTTTAAAATATTTCTACACTGTTAAGAACGGTCCTCCATTTGGAATAGTGATCAGTATTATGAAAACTTACATCGAAATTAATAAACTTAGCATAAATTTATATTACTTTAGCTTTGAAGAATTTAAACGATCCTACGTGATACCGTAATGTAGTATCTATTATTAAAATATTTAAGTCAAACGATACTGACAATTTAACAAGTAAACTGAAATTGAAATCAATATAACTAAATATTTTTTATTTAACAATTTATGTATACACAGAAATACAAAATATACACAGATTGAATAGGAAAGTGAAGTTCAAAGGCATTGCTTATTTCTTAAGAAATTTCATCCATCAGACCTGCGATAGGAGAGTTGGAAAAAGACATGTAGACATAGTGTGTAAATTCAAGAAAAGTTTACAAATAAATAATTACAGAACAAGAATATACATAAATGTACAAAATAAAATATGCATTTATATTAAATAAATTAATTAAAGTATAGCGACAGAATCTACTACGAACGCGTAGCACCTAAGCGTGAGCACTCGTAGACATGACGTCATATGGCGAAGCATTGTGTAGCACTTTGACTATTACGATACTTAACTAATTTGATTTGATTTTTATCTCCCTCCCCCCTTTTTTTTCCTCTTATTGCAAGAACTTTTCTGCTTAACTATGTTACCTAGATCCAATTCAGATAGACTGTCTAAACATAAACAGAAAAATATACTTTGTCAAAAGTTAAATGTGTATTCTGCGATTGTACAGCGAACAGCAAATAAATTGATGAGATTATTTGAATTATCCATGTAGACCATTATTATATGGCAATACAAATATTAATTAAGCATCAACCTGGTCATTAAAATCGAACAGCTAAGGTGATGCTTCTAACTAGGTTGTGTTCAACAATCGATTTCCTTCGCCAGATATATTGTGATAACTATAAAGTTTCCAAATTAAATTGAGATTTTGAGCAGTTATCCTCATGAAAAACCTTTATATGGTTCAGCCGTGACTCTGTGTGCTTAAGGTTAATTTGGGACTTTTATCAATCAATTTGATACTAACGGTACTCAATAGATTTTGTGGAATAATCTATAATCATATTAATGTATTATTGACCAACTTAATAGCAGTTTTAAAATCATACGAATTTATTTAAAACTAGCTTCTGCCAGCGACTTCGTCCGCGTGGAATAGTGGTGCTCCGCTCCTATTGATCTTAGCGTGATGATATATAGCCTATAGCCTTCCTCGATAAATGGACTATCTAACACTAAAAGATTTATTTAAATCGGACCAGTGGTTCCTGAGATTAGCGCGTTTAAACAAAATGACAACATTTCCCTTCACTGCTCTGCTCCTATTGATTGTAGCGTGATGAAAAGTATACTATAACCATCTCAGGAGTATGACAAATAATTGTACTAAGTTTCGTTAAAATCCGTCGAGTAGTTTTTGTTTCTATAGAGTTTATACAGACAGACAGACAGACAGACAAAAATTTTACTGATTGCATTTTTGGCATCAGTATCGATCCCTAATCACCCCATGATAGTTATTTTGGAAATATATTTCATGTACAGAATTGACCTCTCTACAGATTTATTATAAGTATAGATAGAAGAAGATATAATAACTGTATTAATGCAAACCACTGGACAAGGAGAATTTGTTGGGCATTTTTTATACTCAATATACAATTCAATATTGAATAATATGTGGGTAATTATATATGAAATCAATATGGTCCTTGTATGGTACAGCGGGATCAATAACGAACACTGTAAGGTGCAGCAAAGTAAAAAGAGAAAATTTTGTGGAATTTGAAGGTATTTTCTTCCTATTTTTGTAGATACATTTTATCGTTTCCCATTACTATTCAATTAATTTATTTCAGACATAGTCCATACATTATACAGCAAATTGAAATCATATGAAACAAGTATATTATAATAAAATAACTATACTCATAATTTATTTTTTACATTAAAAAACTATTAAATAAATTCGTAATATTTAGTTTCAAGTTCTTTTTAAACAACAAAATGCTTTTTAAACTGTCATCAGACGCATTCATCCAGGTAGTGCCATCTATCCTTAATGTCAGGATATGTACACGCACTACCTAGCGTACAGGAGCGGAACTTGTTGATATGGCAACTTTGTAGGAAGTTCACTTTCCACTCACCCCTTTCGGAACCAAATTAAATTCAATTCCTCTTAAAATATTATATAATTAAACATGAAAATATCAATAGGTACACTGTATATACTTTGACGTAATTTAAAATTTAAATTACACTTTAAATGAGTACCATTGAGGAGTATTTTGATGTTTTATGTGGTGGCGAGAAGGAATAGAACCTTAATTTCAGGTATTTAATCACAATCTCCGGTAGTACAGTGGTTAGTATTTCCGCCTGTCACGTGGACGACCGGGGTTCAAATCCCCGCCGGGGAGATTATATTTTATTTTTTAGAAAAAAATATTAAAATTCTATACCTAGATTATTTATTTTTTGTTCCGAGCAAATACTCCAGGGAGAAGTCGTCAAAAATTACTGATATAGAACCGTGGCAGCTGGTTAAGTTAACTTTCATTATTTTTGTCATAAAGAGGTCTTCCTCATTCTCTGACTACTGAGGATCGTTAAAACGTAAAATTTGACACAAATATTAGGCGCAGTCTTGTATCTTTAATTGATAACATGTAATTTTAACATTTTCTTCACGTATTGAAATTTTCTATATAATTAAAGTTAAAGATAATGAGTTTGTGATGATGACAGGGGGAAAAATTAGGATTTAAATAAACGGTTTTGTTTAAATTTGATGAAGACTGAGTTAAGTTACCCTGATTAAGGATATAGTGCTTAATTCCAGTTACTACACCGTTCAGAACCGTCCTCCATTTGGAATAGTGATCAGTATTTCGGAAACTTACAACAAAATTAATTATCTTATAGCTTAGCTTAAATTATTATTACTTTAACTTTGAAAAATTAAAGCAATCTTACGTGATACCGTGATGAAGTGTTTATTATTAATATTATATATTTAAATCAAACGATACTGCAAATTTAGCAAGTAAATAAAAATAGATATAATTATTTTTAAAAAAGCTAATCGCATAAAAGTGTAGCGCCAGAATTAACTACAAACTCGTAGCACTTACGTGCGAGCACTCGTGGACGTGACGTCATATGGCGTAGCAACTACGTAGCATTTGTGTAGCACTTTAATTCTATTACGATACTAAACTAATTTGATTTAATTGTTATCCCCTTCTTCCTTAAATGTCTTCTTATTGCTAGAAATTTTCTACTCAACTAGGTATCTAGGTATTTTCCACTCAATAACGAACACTGTAGGGGTACAACAAAATGTGGAGAGAAAATTTTGAGGCAGTTGAATGTATTTTCTTCCTATTTTTTAGATAAGTTTTATCGTTTCTCATTACTAGTATCACGGACATAATTATTAAAAAAAAATGTCCTATTAAGTTTTAAGTTATTTTTTTAAGAATAAAGTAATTTTTAAACTATCTTCAAATTTATTCATCCAGGTAGTGCCATCTGTCATTAATATCAGGATATGTACACGCACTACCTAGCGTACAGGAGTGGAACTTGTTGATATGCCAGCTCTGTAGAAACTTCACTTTTCACCCACACCTTTTGGAACCAAATTAAATTCAATTCCTCTTAAAATACTTTATAATCAAACATGAAAATATCAATAGGTACACTGTTTATACTTTGACGTAATTTTAAAATAAAATTACACTTTAAATGTGCCCCGTTGAGGAGTATTTTGATGTTTTATGTGGTGGCGAGAAGGAATAGAACCTTAATTTCAGGTATTAAACACAATTCCCGGTAGTACAGTGATAAGTACATCCGCTTAACACGTGGGAGACCGGGGTTCAAATCCCCGCCGGGGAGATGTCTTTTGTTTTATAGAAAAAAAAAAATCTATAGATTTTTATCTATTGAATTATTATCTATAATATTTCCGAGCAAACCCTGCAGGGAAAAGTCTGAAAAAATGCTTCTAAAAAGTAATTATACCATCATATGCTTGCAAACAATGAATTTTAGAAATTTAGCGAATTTCTAAAGCTTTAGTCCGTGCTCATAGTAGTAGTGGAGCTATTGCATTATTTTGACTGATCGTTCGAGTATAGTATTTCAGGCGATTGGTCAACTAGAATAAAATTAAAGATTATTATTGAGGACTAGCTTTCCCCCAGCGGTTTCACCCTCGTAGGCGATACGAACCCTAATGATAATGAAGGACGACAGAGTTTTCTACAAACTTGGGCAAAGCTTGTCATTTTCATCCACCCTCTTAGGGGTAGAATATCAGGTCTCTACGATCAACGGTTTAGGTTGTGCGTTGATCCATCAGTAATTCAGGATACCTACAAATAGTCAGTCATGTTCGAAATATAATTTTATGATTGTGTGGCTTCGGTTATGGATTATTTCTCCGTGAAGGTTGAAAAAATCCCCTAAATTAATCTCCTTCAGCCTTATTAGAATAAAATAATTTTAATTTTGTATTTATGAATACGACAAAATTGTCCTCCCTATTTATAAAAATATCGTATGTAAAATGCAGCACAATTTTTCTTCTTTCGATAGGTATAACGCCTTTAATCTTTCTCATGTTACTAGGAGAACATAAATTATTTGCATTCTAATCGAATAGAGCAAACCTGTAACATGTAATATACTTGTATATGTAGATAGAATGAAAGACTTACTCCGGAGCAAATAGGTGTGGATGGCTGAATGGCGTTTTAAAATGTTACAACATCGTTAAGAAAGTTTTAACGTTTAAAACATTTCTACACTTTTCAGAACGGTCCTCCATTTGGAATAGTGATCAGTATTATGAAAACTTACATCGAAATTAATAAACTTAGCATAAATTTATATTACTTTAGCTTTGAATAATTTAAACGATCCTACGTGATACCGTAATGTAGTATCTATTATTAAAATATTTAAGTCAAACGATACTGACAATTTAACAAGTAAACTGAAATTGAAATCAATATAACTAAATATTTTTTATTTAACAATTTATGTATACACAAAAATACACACAGATTGAATAGGAAAGTGAAGTTCAAAGGCATTGCTTATTTCTTAAGAAATTTCTTCCATCAGACCTGCGATAGGAGAGTTGGAAAAAGACATGTAGACATAGTGTGTAAATTCAAGAAAAGTTTACAAATAAAATAATTACAGAACAAGAATATATATAAATGTACTAAATAAAATATGCATTTATATTAAATAAATTAATTAAAGTATAGCGACAGAATCTACTACGAACGCGTAGCACCTAAGCGTGAGCACTCGTAGACATGACGTCATATGGCGAAGCATTGTGTAGCACTTTGACTATTACGATACTTAACTAATTTGATTTGATTTTTATCTCCCTCCCCCCTTTTTTTTCCTCTTATTGCAAGAACTTTTCTGCTTAACTATGTTACCTAGATCCAATTCAGATAGACTGTCTAAACATAGACAGAAAAATATACTTTGTCAAAAGTTAAATGTGTTTTCTGCGATTGTACAGCGAACAGCAAATAAATTGATGAGATTATTTGAATTATCCATGTAGACCATTATTATATGGCAATACAAATATTAATTAAGCATCAACCTGGTCATTAAAATCGAACAGCTAAGGTGATGCTTCTAACTAGGTTGTGTTCAACAATCGATTTCCGTCGCCAGATATATTGTGATAACTATAAAGTTTCCAAATTAAATTGAAATTCTGAGCAGTTATCCTCATGAAAAACCTTTATATGGTTCAGCCGTGGCTCTGTGAGCTAAAGGTTAATTTGGGACTTTTATCAATCAATTTGATACTAACGGTACTCAATAGATTTTGTGGAATAATCTACAATCATATTAATGTATTATTGACCAACTTAATAGCAGTTTTAAAATCATACGAATTTATTTAAAATATAATAACTGTGTTAATGCAAATCACTGGACAAGGAGAATTTGTTGGGCATTTTTTATACTCAATATACAATTCAATATTGAATAATATGTGGGTAATTATATATGAAATCAATATGGTCCTTGTATGGTACAGCGGGATCAATAACGAACACTGTAAGGTGCAGCAAAGTAAAAAGAGAAAATTTTGTGGAATTTGAAGGTATTTTCTTCCTATTTTTGTAGATAAATTTTATCGTTTCCCATTACTATTCAATTAATTTATTTCAGACATAGTCCATACATTATACAGCAAATTGAAATCATATGAAACAAGTATATTATAATAAAATAACTATACTCATAATTTATTTTTTACATTAAAAAACTATTAAATAAATTCGTAATATTTAGTTTCAAGTTCTTTTTAAACAACAAAATGCTTTTTAAACTGTCATCAGACGCATTCATCCAGGTAGTGCCATCTATCCTTAATGTCAGGATATGTACACGCACTACCTAGCGTACAGGAGTGGAACTTGTTGATATGGCAACTTTGTAGGAAGTTCACTTTCCACTCACCCCTTTCGAAACCAGATTAAATTCAATTCCTCTTAAAATATTATATAATTAAACATGAAAATATCAATAGGTACACTGTATATACTTTGACGTAATTTAAAATTTAAATTACACTTTAAATGAGTACCATTGAGGAGTATTTTGATGTTTTATGTGGTGGCGAGAAGGAATAGAACCTTAATTTCAGGTATTTAATCACAATCTCCGGTAGTACAGTGGTTAGTATTTCCGCCTGTCACGTGGACGACCGGGGTTCAAATCCCCGCCGGGGAGATTATCTTTTATTTTATAGAAAAAAATATTAAAATTCTATACCTAGATTATTTATTTTTTGTTCCGAGCAAATACTCCAGGGAGAAGTCGTCAAAAATTACTGATATAGAACCGTGGCAGCTAGTTAAGTTAACTTTCATTATTTTTGTCATAAAGAGGTCTTCCTCATTCTCTGACTACTGAGGATCGTTAAAACGTAAAATTTGTCACAAATATTAGGCGCAGTCTTGTATCTTTAATTGATAACATGTAATTTTAACATTTTCTTCACGTATTGAAATTTTCTATATAATTAAAGTTAAAGATAATGAGTTTGTGATGATGACAGGGGGAAAAATTAGGATTTAAATAAACGGTTTTGTTTAAATTTGATGAAGACTGAGTTAAGTTACCCTGATTAAGGATATAGTGCTTAATTCCAGTTACTACACCGTTCAGAACCGTCCTCCATTTGGAATAGTGATCAGTATTTCGGAAACTTACAACAAAATTAATTATCTTATAGCTTAGCTTAAATTATTATTACTTTAACTTTGAAAAATTAAAGCAATCTTACGTGATACCGTGATGAAGTGTTTATTATTAATATTATATATTTAAATCAAACGATACTGCAAATTTAGCAAGTAAATAAAAATAGATATAATTATTTTTAAAAAAGCTAATCGCATAAAAGTGTAGCGCCAGAATTAACTACAAACTCGTAGCACTTACGTGCGAGCACTCGTGGACGTGACGTCATATGGCGTAGCAACTACGTAGCATTTGTGTAGCACTTTAATTCTATTACGATACTAAACTAATTTGATTTAATTGTTATCCCCTTCTTCCTTAAATGTCTTCTTATTGCTAGAAATTTTCTACTCAACTAGGTATCTAGGTATTTTCCACTCAATAACGAACACTGTAGGGGTACAACAAAATGTGGAGAGAAAATTTTGAGGCAGTTGAATGTATTTTCTTCCTATTTTTTAGATAAGTTTTATCGTTTCTCATTACTAGTATCACGGACATAATTATTAAAAAAAAATGTCCTATTAAGTTTTAAGTTATTTTTTTAAGAATAAAGTAATTTTTAAACTATCTTCAAATTTATTCATCCAGGTAGTGCCATCTGTCATTAATATCAGGATATGTACACGCACTACCTAGCGTACAGGAGTGGAACTTGTTGATATGCCAGCTCTGTAGAAAATTCACTTTTCACCCACACCTTTTGGAACCAAATTAAATTCAATTCCTCTTAAAATACTTTATAATTAAACATGGAAATATCAATAGGTACACTGTTTATACTTTGACGTAATTTTAAAATAAAATTACACTTTAAATGTGCCCCGTTGAGGAGTATTTTGATGTTTTATGTGGTGGCGAGAAGGAATAGAACCTTAATTTCAGGTATTAAACACAATTCCCGGTAGTACAGTGATAAGTACATCCGCTTAACACGTGGGAGACCGGGGTTCAAATCCCCGCCGGGGAGATGTCTTTTGTTTTATAGAAAAAAAAAAAAATCTATAGATTTTTATCTATTGAATTATTATCTATAATATTTCCGAGCAAACCCTGCAGGGAAAAGTCTGAAAAAATGCTTCTAAAAAGTAATTATACCATCATATGCTTGCAAACAATGAATTTTAGAAATTTAGCGAATTTCTAAAGCTTTAGTCCGTGCTCATAGTAGTAGTGGAGCTATTGCATTATTTTGACTGATCGTTCGAGTATAGTATTTCAGGCGATTGGTCAACTAGAATAAAATTAAAGATTATTATTGAGGACTAGCTTTCCCCCAGCGGTTTCACCCTCGTAGGCGATACGAACCCTAATGATAATGAAGGACGACAGAGTTTTCTACAAACTTGGGCAAAGCTTGTCATTTTCATCCACCCTCTTAGGGGTAGAATATCAGGTCTCTACGATCAACGGTTTAGGTTGTGCGTTGATCCATCAGTAATTCAGGATACCTACAAATAGTCAGTCATGTTCGAAATATAATTTTATGATTGTGTGGCTTCGGTTATGGATTATTTCTCCGTGAAGGTTGAAAAAATCCCCTAAATTAATCTCCTTCAGCCTTATTAGAATAAAATAATTTTAATTTTGTATTTATGAATACGACAAAATTGTCCTCCCTATTTATAAAAATATCGTATGTAAAATGCAGCACAATTTTTCTTCTTTCGATAGGTATAACGCCTTTAATCTTTCTCATGTTACTAGGAGAACATAAATTATTTGCATTCTAATCGAATAGAGCAAACCTGTAACATGTAATATACTTGTATATGTAGATAGAATGAAAGACTTACTCCGGAGCAAATAGGTGTGGATGGCTGAATGGCGTTTTAAAATGTTACAACATCGTTAAGAAAGTTTTAACGTTTAAAACATTTCTACACTTTTCAGAACGGTCCTCCATTTGGAATAGTGATCAGTATTATGAAAACTTACATCGAAATTAATAAACTTAGCATAAATTTATATTACTTTAGCTTTGAAGAATTTAAACGATCCTACGTGATACCGTAATGTAGTATCTATTATTAAAATATTTAAGTCAAACGATACTGACAATTTAACAAGTAAACTGAAATTGAAATCAATATAACTAAATATTTTTTATTTAACAATTTATGTATACACAGAAATACAAAATACACACAGATTGAATAGGAAAGTGAAGTTCAAAGGCATTGCTTATTTCTTAAGAAATTTCTTCCATCAGACCTGCGATAGGAGAGTTGGAAAAAGACATGTAGACATGGTGTGTAAATTCAAGAAAAGTTTACAAATAAATAATTACAGAACAAGAATATATATAAATGTACAAAATAAAATATGCATTTATATTAAATAAATTAATTAAAGTATAGCGACAGAATCTACTACGAACGCGTAGCACCTAAGCGTGAGCACTCGTAGACATGACGTCATATGGCGTAGCAACCGCGTAGCATTTGTGTAGCACTTTGACTATTACGATACTTAACTAATTTGATTTGATTTTTATCTCCCTCCCCCCTTTTTTTCCTCTTATTGCAAGAACTTTTCTGCTTAACTATGTTACCTAGATCCAATTCAGATAGACTGTCTAAACATAGACAGAAAAATATACTTTGTCAAAAGTTAAATGTGTATTCTGCGATTGTACAGCGAACAGCAAATAAATTGATGAGATTATTTGAATTATCCATGTAGACCATTATTATATAGCAATACAAATATTACTTGTCATTAAATTCGAACAGCTAAGGTGATGCTTCTAACTAGGTTGTGTTCAACAATCGATTTCCTTCGCCAGATATATTGTGATAACTATAAAGTTTCCAAATTAAATTGAAATTTTGAGCAGTTATCCTTATGAAAAACCTTTATATTGTCTAGCCGTGGCTCTGTGTGCTTAAGGTTAATTTGGAACTTTTATCAATCAATTTGATACTAACGGTACTCAATATATATTTATATAATAGATTTTGTGGAATAATCTACAATCATATTAATGTATTATTGACCAACTTAATAGCAGTTTTAAAATCATACGAATTTATTTAAAATATAATAACTGTGTTAATGCAAACCACTGGACAAGGAGAATTTGTTGGGCATTTTTTATACTCAATATACAATTCAATATTGAATAATATGTGGGTAATTATATATGAAATCAATATGGTCCTTGTATGGTACAGCGGGATCAATAACGAACACTGTAAGGTGCAGCAAAGTAAAAAGAGAAAATTTTGTCGAAGTTGAAGGTATTTTTTTCCTATTTTTGTAGATAAATTTTATCGTTTCCCATTACTATTCAATTAATTTATTTCAGACATAGTCCATACATTATACAGCAAATTGAAATCATATGAAACAAGTATATTATAATAAAATAACTATACTCATAATTTATTTTTTACATTAAAAAACTATTAAATAAATTCGTAATATTTAGTTTCAAGTTCTTTTTAAACAACAAAATGCTTTTTAAACTGTCATCAGACGCATTCATCCAGGTAGTGCCATCTATCCTTAATGTCAGGATATGTACACGCACTACCTAGCGTACAGGAGCGGAACTTGTTGATATGGTAACTTTGTAGGAAGTTCACTTTCCACTCACCCCTTTCGGAACCAAATTAAATTCGATTCCTCTTAAAATATTATATAATTAAACATGAAAATATCAATAGGTACACTGTATATACTTTGACGTAATTTAAAAATTAAATTACACTTTAAATGTGTACCATTGAGGAGTATTTTGATGTTTTATGTGGTGGCGAGAAGGAATAGAACCTTAATTTCAGGTATTTAATCACAATCTCCGGTAGTACAGTGGTTAGTATTTCCGCCTGTCACGTGGACGACCGGGGTTCAAATCCCCGCCGGGGAGATTATCTTTTATTTTATAGAAAAAAATATTAAAATTCTATACCTAGATTATTTATGTTATTTATTTTTTGTTCCGAGCAAATACTCCAGGGAGAAGTCGTCAAAAATTACTGATATAGAACCGTGGCAGCTGGTTAAGTTAACTTTCATTATTTTTGTCATAAAGAGGTCTTCCTCATTCTCTGACTACTGAGGATCGTTAAAACGTAAAATTTGTCACAAATATTAGGCGCAGTCTTGTATCTTTAATTGATAACATGTAATTTTAACATTTTCTTCACGTATTGAAATTTTCTATATAATTAAAGTTAAAGATAATGAGTTTGTGATGATGACAGGGGGAAAAATTAGGATTTAAATAAACGGTTTTGTTTAAATTTGATGAAGACTGAGTTAAGTTACCCTGATTAAGGATATAGTGCTTAATTCCAGTTGAATGATTATAATATGATTTAATCATAAAGTAACTTGAGTTGCAATAAAAATACAATCAATTTTGACTGTAATTATATGCCAGGTGTGGGGTTCGAACCCACGCTCTCCTTCGAGAACCAGAGCTTAAATCTGGCGCCTTAGACCACTCGGCCAACCTGACGTTGTTAAACATGATGGAATAATACTATACATTCTACCATTTTGAATACAAAATGTACAAAAGCTGTATATATCTTATCTTTATAAATAAAAATGAGTCGCAGAAATGTATGTACGCGCATTTCCGAACGAGTGCACCAAATTGGTAATTATTTTTTTTGTGTTCGTTAGGACAAGGTTTGTTTTTTAAAAATCGATCAGAAAGAAATGTGGCGGTCCAAAGTTTGCCGGGTCAGTTAGGTTATCATAAAATTGTCTTTCGTGGTCCAGTCCAATTTATAATAGAGAGCTACATAATAGTAGTCTGCAGCTGGTTTAAATCTGGAATATATAAAACAACTTATGTTGACTATCTTGAATTGTAGAAATACATATATCTTTTACTTGCAAATAAAAGAACTTGCAGAAATATCTCGTCGATGACGATAAGATATTTCTGTTGCTACTGTGTATTTTAAAGTCCGAACGGACTTTTTCAAAAATTTCATGCAGGGTATCGACGATTTCTGGGTAGTTATACTACTGGCATTAATACTAGAACTTAATTCTAACTTATAACTAACACCAATAAGTTATACCACACACAAACTACGTGCTGTCGCAAAGGTCAGTCGAAGCTTATATACTGCCTTGTGAACGAAACCATAGCGCGATTCAGTTTTGACGGGTCAAAGCAGCACGACATCTGTCGAGTTTGATGTTATAATATAATGAGTAAAGTTAGCACTGAGGGCGCTCTTTGCAAATACATGAGATGTAACGCTAATCGTATGTATATTTTAATGTATTTTAGAAAAAAATGTTTGCTTAGTTTCATCTTGGAAGCAAAATTAAATCTATATATGTCATTTATTTTTAACCGACAACAGTCATGTTATATATCGTATCAAAACGTTTTGATCTGTTTCTCGAATCAACTAATAGTATGTTATTTATGTTGAATTTAAATTGTTTCAACAAAACTACCACACAGTGTCTCCAATTGTTTGGAAATATAATATTATCTATTTGTTTATACCGAACATAGTTTATTTAACAGTTAATATCTTAATGTTCAGAAGTCATTAGTCTAAATAAAACTTACATTTCATTGCCTGCATGCAATTTAAAGTAAAGCATGCAATTTATAGTAATGTAAAATAACTTGTTTTATACATTTCAAATATTCGTGAAAGATATGCTTCTCTTACTATAGTAATATTCATTACTTACAACGATCAGATATTTTGATAGCCAGCAATTTGATTGCATTGCCCATCTGCCTGGCATGTCATCGCCATCAAGTTTTAATTCAAAACCTGATCATTATTGCGGAAATTATATTATTATACCAGATTTCAACAAAAGAGCTGGATCATTCCCTACCAGAATGACCAGTTGTCAGGATAAAAGGACCACCCCTCAGCTGTGCGATTGTGACAACTCTTTGTGGCTATATATTTCGGATATACACTCGTATGTTATAATTGCACTTATAATTACATCGAAATATTCAAGTAAAGGTCAGCAGCTGACCTGATAGATGGGTTGAATTTTCTTTAATCACTGTTCTATGATTTCGAACTTGCTCAAAGTTATCCACAGAAAAATAAATTAAACAGGCAGGTAAATAGAACCTTAATTTATGTGACATGGTTAAGCTGTGGCAGATTCTAACACTTTCATAACATAAAGACAATAATACTGTTTGTACAGTCCTTCTTATTACGTTATAAAACTTTTGGGTGAACGCCAGAGCTATTTGACGAAATTAGTTCACTAAAGCATCACAATGAAATTCGCATTTAGGATATGAGTTATAATTTTCTGTTATTCATATAACTCTATGCCTGAATATATTTTTTGTGGCTACTGACATGGTAATTATAAAGCTTTTATTTATGTTTGTCATATTAAATTCACAAGATTCATGTGGCAACGCAACATAATTTGCCCCAGTAATCTTGCAGACCTGTTTAATAGTATTACAAGTCCGTTTTACGGGACTCTTCAAAAATTTGAAACCTCGATTTTGAAAGGTTTTCAAGACTGACTATTTTAGATCGTTCCTTACTTAAGTCTAACTTAGCCTATGCTGACAGCCGAAAATTTCGGCACCCTAATGCAGTTTTGTGAACGAAACCATATCTCGCTTTAAAATCGATGAGGGCCATCTATCGAGTGGAATGGTAATTTTGCGCGCCGGGTATGATATAAGCTTACAAATATCATATTTATGATAAATTAATATTTCTAAGTATAATATTTGTGAAACTACACAATATAATATGGTTCTTTATATGTTTTTTTTAGTAAACAATGCATTATAATTTTCAGTTTTGTAAATAAAAACTGAATAAAACTGAACAAATATATATTTGTGAAATTTAAATTTACCAGAATTAAACCTGATAGCATAATTAAAATAAAGCTCCTCATTTTTATGTCATTCATATTTATAAATTAAAGCTCCTTCTTTTTATATGATTTCAATTACTAATAGTTGGCATAACCTATTTCATAATAATTTGAATATTACGTATATTACACCATTTTCATTTGAATTCTTTTAAATCAAGTTATATCAGTTCTGATATACTATAGAGTATATTTCAGCATCAGATTCAGGTCAAGAGGATAAAAATGAATAATTGCCCGGAAAATGAGGGGAAAATTGAAGTTAATAATTCAATTTTCCCCTCATTTTCCGGGCATTTTACGTTTTTTTATGGCACTTACATTTAATAAGAGGTCAATCTGTCAGCTTAGCTAGTATTAATAAGCCTTCCTTGTTTCAGTTTGTCTTGATTTTTAAAGACATCAGTATTCGTACTTTTTTAACCGACTTCGCTACCCTAAATTAAATAGTATAATTCTTACTACTTGGTTAGTACTTTCATAGTAAACTAATATTTTTGAAAACCTTAATAATTTTGAATTATTAATTTATCTATATCTGGAAATATCCAGACAGCGGGATTCTCTTTTATAATACAGAAAATGTTAATAATAGGAAAATAAAAATTGCGATAGTTTTATTAGATATTTATTACACAGGAACACATTTGTATATAGTTTTCATCTGAATTCTACAGAGGAGAGTAAATTATATCGAAATAAATCTATACATATAAAATTACAAAGAGATTGAAGTTTGTATTTAGGAAGTAAACTCCAAAACTACTTAACCGATTCTGAAATTTCTTTCACTTTTAGAAAGCTACACTTGTAGCGACAACTATCTCGTTACATTCTTGAATACCATAGCCATGTTTTTGTATATATAATACTAGCGGCCCGTCCCGGCTTCGCACGGGTAGCCTATGTTACTCAGGGTGAATGTAGCTTTCCAATGGTGAAAGAATTTTTGAAATCGGCACAGTAGTTTTTGAGTTTATTCATTACAAACATACACACAAAAATACAAATCTTTCCCCTTCATAATAGGAGTGTAGATAGACAAAAATGCAAGCAGAAGCTGTGTATATAAAAAAAGAATTCACTTATCCACACCATTCATTTACCTACTTGCTAATTTTGAAACAATTTCAAGTGTAAAATCCCTTGACTTTTTTTTGGGAGATTTATGATTAATAATTTTGAACTTAGCTACTACTACTACTGTATACTACTAGCTTTGCAAATATTGTAGCTACTACTATTGTATATCTTTTTATCTACATATATTCTAATCACCATTTTTAACTCTACCAGTTTTCATTCTGCATGATCTTCACATGGTTTTATTTAATTTAAGTACACATAAAAATTGTAACAACTAGTTTAAACAGATAATCCATAGATTTTCTTGCTTGTTTTTCTCAATTGATTTGAATGGCCTTGCATTAAAAAATGTGAATTAGAATTGAATCAAAAGGAATACATTTCTGTGGCCATCAAAATGAAAATGAATAAATATTCTAACAATTGGCAAGTATGAATGAATTTATTTAAACAAGTGATCGTAATAGTTTCAGCTAGTTTCTCCCATGATGTATTGAAATACACGATCACATAAATTACAAGTTCCTAGGCAGAGATTAATAAAAGTCTCCGCGCCGATCTGACTAGATACCACGCTACCTAAAAACAATAGCTCTGTGAATGCGGCAACTTAATAATGCAGTGTGTATATGTGATCCCAGTGTCTTTCTTATTTTCTGTATAGTATTATTTTTACAGTTTTATTACAAAAACTTGGATTTTAATTCGGATTATGTCTTAAATTATTTATATCATTCGAAACGCCATCCTTGCAACGCGACTGGCTGACTTTGGACTGGCTTTGGCATGCCGACTTACGTATACTGGCGGTAGCTATTCGGAACAGCGCGGAAGTTTTATTAATTCATGCTCCTAGGTATTGTTGTATCTCATTTGAATGTAATTTTGGCCATTTTACTCCACTTTACTGGACAGATGCTGGTGACTCAGGATAAGTGTCAGACTGCACCTGAAATGTAATATTAAATAAATTAATCTTTTCCCTTCATTAATTTATTCAAAATTAATCTGAATTATTATGAATGGGGTTGTTTGTTTATCGGCCAATTGGCTAAACCGATTGGAATGTAATTGCTTTGACAGCTTGAACTTTGGGAAAGATTATACGATGAAGATTTTTATAAGGTTGTGTCAAGTAGTTGTCTCAGGATGCAGGGAAAAGAGCAGAAAACAAGCTAGCATTGATTTCGCTTAAACAAGCTTTTGGACAAGCAAAAGACCTTTCTTTTACTGCTTTTAGTAAAGTGAGCAAAATATATTTTTAAATTACTTAATGCTATTCTAAGAGGCTAGTAAGTTTAAATTCCATTAACTCTAAACTTGAGCTTGACTTTGTGTATCGGTAAAATAACGTAAGGTACTGCTCTGGTGAAGAAAAGGATCATTAAAAAAATGCCTCATCTCGATCGAATGAGAAATCTGGTTTACTAATCAATTACCAGACTTTATAAACTGTTAGAGCTTCTAATTATATTAAACTTGCCTGCTTGTTCTACCTGAGACCATAACCTACTCCAGATAATGAGATAAAACGTGTCTCGTGTTTTAATCTAGATTGTAAACTGGTAAACTCATCAGCTTTTTATACGTATAAAACAAAGTCGGGTTACCTAAACAATTTATATCTCAAGAACGGCTGGACCGACTTTTATGATCTCTGGTTGTATGGACTTGTTCACTCTGAACTTATCAGCAAAATATCCATTAATACTTCGGAAAAACACGGAAAAAAGGTGGTGCAAAGTTGACCGGTGTAGCTAGTTTATACTAGCTATTTCCCCTAAAGGCTATTGCCCCTAGGCTTCTTCCTTTTTATATTTCAGTAGTTCCTTTAACTACTACTACGCTGCCATATAAAAAGTAGCCTATAGCCGTCTGCATGCCCCCCTCTATCTGCGTTTCAAATGTCATTCAAATCTGCTCAACCGTTTTACCGTGAAAACACAAACAAACTCACTTTTGCATTTACATTATTAGTAAGGACTAACTTTGGCAGCTTCGCCTGCGTAAGCTATATGAGATTGAAATTAAGAATGACAGAGTTCATACGAACTTTGCCTCCTTATTCACCCCCTTAGGTGTAAAATTTCAGAAAATCTTTCATATCGGATGCCTACATCATAAAAAGAACACACCCTTCATGTTTCAGGTCTTGATCAGTTGATTAGTGGTTTAGGCTGTGTTGATCTATCAGTCCGGTTTCAAGAATTTATTTCTCTAAAAGAACTTTACAATGTTCGCTTACAAGAGAAAAGTAAAAAATAAAATCCTATAAGGTAAAAATACAACATCGAGAAGAGTTACAGCTCATTAAATTTTCAGTCAGTCAGTCATTCAGGACAAAGCATTTTATTAATATTATATGGACTACCTTTCCGCCAGCAGCTTAGCCCGCGTGAGCTATAAAAATTGAAATTAAAAATGACATAGTTTAATATGAACTTTGCCCCCCTTATTCACTCCCATAAAGATAGCATTTCAAAATCCCTTCTTATTAGATGGTACGCCATACAATGAACACACCCTCTAGTTTCAGGTCTCTATGATCAGCGGTTTAGGCTGTGCGTTGATCCGTCGGTAATTCAGGACAAAGCATTTTATATGTATAGAAGACTAGCTGTTTCCCGCGGCTTCACCCGCATCAAGAGGGAACTACTTCGCGCTCCTGGGTAAAAAGTAGCCTATGTCCTTTCTCAGGCTCTAGACTATCTGTGTACCAAATTTCATTAGAATTGGTTTAGTAGTTTTGGCGTGAAAATGCAACCGATACACAGTTACTTTTGCAGTTATAATATTAGTAAGGATTATGATAATCCATGTCATAAAAGATCATATACCTTTGAAGTTCCATATGACTAGTGCGATCTCCTCCCAAAGTCAAGTCACGTGCAGCGCAGCTACGGCTCGGATGCATGTCACGTCGTATTAAAGCTGAAAATAGAAAAACAGTTTACGTTATAAATAATGCATTAGGGTTATTCAGTTTTGAAAGCGATAGTACGGATAATTTATTAAAATCAGTCAGAGCTTTATGTAAAATATTTCATAAGAGAGATCTTTCAGTGATTATTTATGCTTATTTTTCATACTTAAATTTAGACTAATCGCTAATTGTGTGTTGATTTTAATATTTATTAAGGTTACTAGCATTCTGCCCGTAACTTTGTCATCGTCGAACTTAGGGTCCAGATACCTGTATAAAAAGTATTGTATATATTACAGGTTAAAAACTTTATGTGCACTATGTTTTACTACACTACAAAAGTAATTCAATAGTTTTAACGTGTAAGAATAACAAACAATACATACATATATCCTCTATTTTTTCGCATTTATCATATCTATCTGGATCTACTAGAATTAAGAAAAGCAACTTTGAAAATGTCTGGACACAGTACGTTTAAAGATTGATTTTGTTTTGAAATGCAGATCCATGATTTCTTTTGAAAAGTTGTCATGCGTGCCATGTGATAAGCTTAATCAATCAACTCCTTCTTCTTATCGTGTGGACTGTTGACCAAACAGTCCCAAGTGTCAAAAATTCAGTCTGACGACATCTGACAGAGACATGGAGTTGTAACTACCGAACTAAAAGTTGTAGAAACCGGGCACGATCGCTTGTGTGCTATTCCCTGCTTGGGAGTATAAAACGGACGTAGGAGTATTAAATCTGACCTGGGAATTGGACTCATGATGCTGTGACAATTCAAAAGTGCCTGTAAGTGGTCTATTTGAAATAAATGGTTTAAATATTTTTGAAAAATCACGTCGCAGTTGTCGCGGCAGTCGCATGTAGAAAAACGAGGCAATCTTCAACTGAAATATGACACATAGTTATTAAATTAAGTAAAGGAAGCAAAACTCGATTATAAAATTGTTAATTAAATGAACAATTTGTTATTAACAAACATAGAATTTATGCTTGTTTTTAAATCTCAGGATCTCAGAATCATGTGTGTTAAACATAGTTTTATTGTTGTGAAAAACCCGCCACAATATTGCTATATATATCGTAATACTACTGTAACTCTTGAAAATCAGTATCAACAGTGGCAACCACCAGAAAAGCATTGAGGTAATGAAGCTGGACGAGTGCAAGAGAAATAGTATTCACAGTTACGGAACCAATCAGGATGGAATAGCAGAGGAATAATATGTAATAAATATATTCGGAAATTACACTGTGGCTACTATTTGCACTGTGGGAGAGGATAAACTGTTTCCCGCATTTCTACCCAAATCCTGAAGGAACTACTTCGCTTTTGTGCACCAAGATAAAAGTCTTCTATTTGTTAATCTAGATTATTGTGTATATCTCATCCAAACTCAGTATATTTTTTGGTGATAGAGTTACAAACAAACATACATACATCCTCACTTTTGTAATATTATTATAATATACAATAATAAGTAGGACCAGCGATATCGTCTTACACAATTAATATCAATAACTTAATAACTATTGGAAATAAACTTTTCTAAAAACTTACCATATGCACACACATATAGTGGGAACCGAGTTCTGTGTACATGTAACACAAGTGATGGGTTCTTGTCTGGACTAAAGTTGGTTTCTTGATGATGTGAATTAGCAATGAAAGATAGATGTGTCTAAATTATTATCTCACGATTATGTTATAACGTGTGATAGTAAATTAGGCGCCATTACATTTCATGCTTTATCTGAGAAGAAATGTCTTGTAGAAAACTCGTATATCCTAATAACATTTCAGATATTTTATTATAATATATTATATAATAAAACTATTACATACCTTAACACTTAAATCAGCTAATAATTCGCCATACAAGTTACCAGTCTTCAGTTACTCGTAACTTTACAACCTGTAATTTATGAAATAATCTGATTATTTGACAAGAAAAAAAAACTGATCTAAAATGATAACCATAGCCTTTCCAGACCGATTTTGGTCACGGCAGCTAAACTCAATGAAGTCTACCTAGGTACGCACAAGATACTATAGTGCACAAGTGCTTGCGCAGTCACAGGTGCACTCTCTATTCCCTCACTCTCATAGACAGGTCGGTAAACTGACACGACTGGCGAGAGATTAGGTGCAGGACCGATAGCTTTACGTGTTCTCCGAGGCACGGAGGAGTTTCGCTATGTTAAGAAAACTGTCACCTGTCCATGGACTGAACGCGGCTAGCGCAGCTTAACCTTGCTAATCTATCAACCCGTATAGCTGTCACTTAGCTACGAGCTCCTCATAAAAGAATATATAAAACCTGAAAGAAGTTTTCATGTTTTTCATAGCCTATTTTCCTAGTGGTATAAATATTAAAAAAAAACTTTTTTTTTCTGATATCTTTTTCCGACAACTTGCATGCTGTAAATTAGGTATAACCCTGGTAATTTGAAGCACAATAATCAGAGTTAGTAATCAGACTTTCTAATTACAATGTTGTATGTCGGACGAGTATTTAATTGGGTAAAATACGTATTATTTCAGTAACTTCCCTGAGCAGACCTCATGTTTGTGAGTGGTTCGAGCATTTATAAAGCCATAACTCATACACTTAAGTAGTAAGTAAAGCCTCACCACCGAGGGTGAGTTGTGTCGATGCATATCCAATATGCTGATTGAAATATTCAGGGCGTCAAGATCCATCGCAACGCTATGGATGAATTTTTAATAACATACTGGAATGAGAATGGTATGAAATCGATAAACGTGGAAATCAATGCTCGTTGCTTTAGTAGTAGGAATTGGAATATAAATAGGCCATTGTAAACTAAGGTTCGTATATAGAACAATCCACAAGCATACATAAGCATAGCTCTAGACAACATATAGATTTAAAGATTTATTGACTTTTAATTACATTTTAATTAGTGTTTGCATCTTGTTTAGTAATACAGTAGGTACTAAAAATTTAAATTAAAACTTACCTATTCAAGAAATCGTTGGCATAACACGATTCAGTTCAAGATACGACGGAGCTTGAAGTGGCGCGAGACAATCGCTTGGGTGTCGCAAAGTCGGCAGAAGAAAAGATCTGAAAATAAGTAGTTCAGAAAGTTATTTTATAAATTTGTGCTTTGTACAATGGAAGATTTTGTTAGAAAAAAGGAAAAAATATTACAGTCATTGCTGATATCAAATACTAGAATTGCTTGAATGGCAAGGAAAAGAGGCAAGTTCTCGACTGCCTTTTTTGTGCAAATTCTTACACAAGAATCGCCATTTGTGTAATTCGCAAAAATGGTGACTATAGGCGATACACAAAAATTAATTACTAATTAATTAATTGACTTAGACTATTATGTAATAATAAATATCCTTATAATATCAATAAAAAAATCGTAAACTCATCGTCATTGTAAGTTACTTGCCTGTTATATTCTGGCCAGTTATTATAGCGTTTTTATAATTACTGATTATTTAATTTTAAAAAATACTGAAATAAAATAACCGCGACTGATTTACATGAGCAAGCAATTATTAATTAATTTGTATTATTATTTGATATAATTATTTTTAATGTAAATTATTTCTTTTCTGGTTGCTAAAATTATATTATCACAAATTATTTACCTTGTTGCCTACAATATTACAAAAATCTGGGTGATACGTATTTAATATATTTTAAAATACTTACGGATGTCCGGCCAAGTGTCAGGTGTTTCCAGTATTTTCCTTGATTCACAATCAAGTTAATTACTTAAACACGAAACGGAACAGTTATCCAATTCAAGAAGAAGTATTAATAAAAAAAAGATATTGCACTTTCTTGATTTCATAAAGTATTTAACTTGGCTCTATCTTCAAAAATTTTTCGTAAGAACGGACATTTGCTGCTATGTTCAATCGAATGACCATAGACTTTGTATCAAGCTTCCTATTAGGCACCACAAGCTTTGCACGTCCACGCACCCTCTCGCAAAAGTTAAAAAGACAAGAATTGGTGCAGACAAGGACAAATAGATTCGGTTAAGAGTGCTGGAGATTGCGATGGCAATAATACGCACACATAAGAATTTATTATTATAAATCACGATCACCCTCAACCTTTACTTTCATTACTACCCTTTGAGATCAAAGGAAAGAGATGGAACTATACCTGAAAAAGATGTTTATCTATAAATACGACTCGTATCGACAAAATCGTATCAATCGAGTGTCTTATTTAAGAATGAATCAATAATTTTCCAGATATCATTCGAAGGCTTAAAAATTATTTTTTCAAATATAATATTAATTAAACATCTTCACTTAAGCTTTACTTTATTATCGCACTAAATTATAAAATTGTATTGCACTTACTCAGCTGCGCATAACAGGTTATGTTTTCTTGTTTACCTAGATGAAAAAAATTTTAATCAAGGTTGCTCATAATCTTAACTAATAATTATGAATGTGAATATACTCGTATATGTTTATTAAAATGAATTGAATTTGAGATGAAGTATGCCTGAATACTATTCAATGATTTTAAGAAATAAGCCTGATTTATTTCTGAGTTACAACCACCGCGCCGTCGCTGGAGGCGGCAACGCATTATGATTAGTCAACAATACAATTTCTCTTCAAACTATGTAATGTGTAGTATTAAATTATCTTTATCATTATGAAGTAATTCGCATATTAATTTTAGCTATCTCTAAAAATATATAAAATAGGCTTAACGGGATTAAAATAAATTTAAACTTGACAGAAAGGGATCAAACAGTTTGATGGCTAAAGTTGGTTTATTGAGCGAATGGCTAATTATGATTAAGATGGTTGATACTTTTATAGTTTGGAGGGAAATCGTTGACAAATGATAATGCGTTATCGCCTCTGGGGACAGCCGACCAATATTTACTATTTATTGAATAAATAAATAATAAATATTTTTGGTCTGACGGTATTATAATGTAAATCTGTGATGTCACTGTTCTACTATTGTGAGAAATTTGGCATAATTTTCGGATTTAACATGACAATCTGATTCAGCATAGAGAAGGATATTGCAAACTGAATAAACATTAAGAGAGATTAAGTTTTTTACAATTGATTTATGAAATGGATCTTCAATAAAACTCAGACATTTTATTCAATATACTATATATTTATATAATTTAAAAACATCTTTATTTAAACTTCATAAAATATTCAAAACATCCTCGGGCTATTGACATAAATACTTTTTTTATATAGCAATAAATATTTCTTAACATTTTGATAAATTACGATATGTGCAAATTTTAATGAATAATTTGTATATTTTTAATGAACTTAATTTTAACAAAAACATCTTAATATATATATCTCAATAATACAACATCGATCAATTCTAATCTAAGAACAAAATACGGATTTACAAGTACCTACAAATCAAAAGAAATACTTCAAACATTTTGTTCAAATGTTGAATGAGAAAAAACTATCTGAATATTTAATCCAGAGGGCAATTAGCCAGGCGAGCCTGCAAGTACACGTCGTGCATATCCATCTCGCAGACTCGCGACACGGTCTCCAACAGGTGGAGCATCTCCTCCACGTCCAATGCCGTCTCCGCGCGACGGAACAGGCGCATCAATGATTTCGTTGTGATAATCATAAGGTTCGTCAGCAAGTCCCTCTCGAAGTGTTGGTAGTCTGCCTCGATGCCTGATGGGTTGCTCATTTCTGTAAATAAATTTGATTTTATAGCCTGCGATTTAATCATTCTAACTATCCTAAATCATAAATCCTAATTCTGAATAATAATTATTATAATTGCAAAAATGAGCTTGATTGTTTCACGCCTTCGCGATTTAACGCTCGACCTAATTCGGATGGGCTTTCGTACGCATATAGATCGGACCCTGGAGACGGTTATTTATAGGCTGCTTTTTATCCAAATGCGTTAAGTAGTTTCCTCGGGATACTAGTAAAACAGAGGGAAATATCAAGTTATTATTAAAACAATTAGCAATGGTACATGAAATTATACTAATATTTTAAAGATTTAGATAAAATTTGGTAGAGATATAGTGGGGACCCTGGAAAAGGTTATAAGCTACTTTTACCCCGGGTGCGTGAAGTAGTTTCCTCGGGGTGCGGGTGAAACCGCGGAAAACAGCTAGTAATATATAACTTTCTCGTTGATTGCCACCATTGATAACATATTTTACTGCCATCATGAACACCGAATTATTTCAACTACAATTTTAAGTTAAGCGCTGCGAGTCTATCTTTGGAAAAATATGGCATCACAATTGATGATAACAGTGGTTTCAAGATTGCATCTGCTATCAGCAACGAAAACTTACCAAAACATAAAAAATAAGCTCAGTTGTTAACCATTTTCCAGAACATATTACGCTGTAATTATATCTGCGCCATCTTGTTACATAAACCTAACAAAGCACATACAATGTATAAGAACAATAGAAAGAGGTGAAACAATGCTTTAGTCCATTATATTCATTCTCGGGATGGACTCTAGTTATTGTAGTTCAGAATAGTAACATTATTGAAGAAAATGTTTCACAATGGGTATTATCGATTACGTAATCACCATATATTTCTTCTAGACAACGAACAAAATCAGGTGTTACTGAAACCCGAATATGTTAAATACATGTATGATATAATATACTCACTGAGTTGTAGATTTGAAGCCCTTTTACTACAAATCAACAGCTGAATTTTACTATTTGATTTTTATTAATGGTCGGGTCTCGTGATCTCTCCCCAAACTGCTTATATTATTGACTGACGTCTATGTCTTTTCATTGCGCAAGTGCAAATTTATGACCATTTTATACGGCGCTAATAACAGGACATCGACCAGCGTAACCACAGTGTTTCACAGTTGATTTACCTACTTTGCGTTTCGTTGTTGTAATTTGGTCTCAAACCCCAAAATAAATTGAATATATAGTTTATTTAGTCCTTTAGACATGGACAATATATGAGATGAAATGGGAAACTAATTTATATTCACATAATTTTAAGATTACTTTTCCCGCCTTATGATAGAAAGACTAGTTTATTTGAATACTCATAATTAAATCTCTGTACTAATGAATTAATAAATACCACCAATCGAAGTTTGCTATTTGGTCATTCACAATATTAACACGAGTTCTAAAGAGGTTGTAAAACATAACATGTCGGCGAGTTGTAGACGTGCTATTATAGCTAATGGGTTTTTTTTATGCAAGAATATTGCATATTTTTTATGCCAGTATATAAAAAAAGTACTATTACCCGAGTTTCCAATGTTTTAAATGGTTTAGTTGCCACTACATACAAGGTAATGTTTTTGAGATCATGAAAATTCCGTCATTCCACAACACGTGTGGTTACTGACGTTTTATGCTATATATGACCAAATAGTTTGAACTTGAACTTCCCGTTCCAGTAGTAGTACAGGATCCCTGGTACATCTTTCATCAGTTATTACTAACAAGCTGATGTTTCGTGAGTAGGTTCCTTTTGACTAGACGCCCAACTTTTTTCTTTACAGTAATGTTGGTAAGTGGTAGCTTAACAGGGGTAACAAGGATAAAATATGTTGATTTGACGAATTTAAAAAATTTATTGCTAACCGATTTTTTCTTTGTTTATTATCAAGATAATTATCTAAATAATGTGAAAAAATATTTGTCCTACAAAATGTAAGGTTTTGTTAGGGAGTCCCCCCGCTCCAACATGTATCGTAAACAAGGTCATGAAAAATCATTACTAACCAGCTGATTTTTTTTTTATTGGTTAGCTAACATTTGCATAGTTTACCACCCACATTGTCCTACAAATTGCGTGGTAGGTCATCTTGGTCCTACGCTCAAAAGTTGTAGTACTTATACTTAATGTCAAAATAATTACTATCAAGCTGAATGTTCGAGAATAGCTTCGTTTCAATGAGACGCCCAACAAATTCTTGTACGAAAGTTCTCGATTGTGGTTTATAACTAAGATAATAGGGATGAAATGTGTTGATTTGACGAATGAAAAAAAAATATTACTAACCGATAATTTTTTTGTTAATTATCGAGATAATTATCTAAATAATGTGAAAAAATATTTGTCCTACAAAATATAAGGTTTTGTTAGGCAGTCCCCCCTCTCCAACATGTATCATAAATAAGATCATGAAAAATAATTACTAACCAGCTGATTTTTAGGGTTCCGTAGTTTCCGACAAGGAACCCTTATAGTTTCGCCATGCCCGTCTGTCTGTCTCTCCGTCTGTCTGTCTGTCTGTCCGCGGCATAGCTCAGAGGTTCTTGGTACTAGAAAGCTGAAATTTGGTATAGATATGTATATTAGTTACATCGACAAAGTGGTGAAATAAAATTATGTAAAATATTTTTTATAAGGTAGCTCCCATTACACGTAAAGTGGGGATGAATATTTTTTTCTCATGTTTCCCATCGTGTGGGATATCATTGGATAGGTCTTTCAAAAATATAGTAGGTCTGTCAAGACAATACTTCGATTTAGGAATCCGTTTGCAAAATATTTACCTTCAAAGTTAAAAAATTTTTCGATACTAGCATCTCCCCTCTAACTTTTGAATGGCTATCCCTAGAAATTTGAATAAATTCATGATGAAATATAATCAACTTATTAGGAAAACTATCAGGGCTAAGTAGGCTTAACCAGTTACAGAGTTATAGTCGACTAACTAAGACCTGCTACGGAACCCTACTGCGCGTGGCCCGACACGCACTTGGCCGGTTTTTTTATTGGTTAGCTAACATTTGCATAGTTTACCACCCATATTGTCCTACAAATTGCGTGGTACGTTATTCCAGCCCTCCAGTTACATAGTTTAAATTCATGAAATTAAAAATAATATTATTTTGTACATTTTGCTATTGGAGCTGAGGCACACTATTATCCTTGCTCACAAACGCATGCGCACCACAGATTACTATATACTAGTCAGAGACAGATTGAGATTTATCAGATGAATCAGATAAAAAATAATGTTTATATAAATATATAACATTATATTATGTATGTATATATATAATACATTATATATTATATATAATGTTTTATATGTCCTTATACCCTTTTATACATATATCCTTTCATTTGTATACTCCAAAATTACAAATCTTGTAGGACTAATAAAGCATACCTTTTTTTTTTGTAGGACATTGTTTTATTTGGACGAAGAATATATTAACCTATCACGTGATACCTTTGTCCTACAGTTACTAATAAAAAAAAAAGTCCCGCGGTATTGACAACTTTTGAGCGTAGGACCAAGATGACATACCACGCAATTTGTAGGACAATGTGGGTGGTAAACTATGCAAATGTTAGCTAACCAATAAAAAAAAAACAGCTGGTTAGTAATAATTTTTCATGACCTTGTTTACGATACATGTTGGAGCGGGGGGACTCCCTAACAAAACCTTACATTTTGTAGGACAAATATTTTTTCACATTATTTAGATAATTATCTTGATAATAAACAAAGAAAAAATCGGTTAGCAATAAATTTTTTAAATTCGTCAAATCAACATATTTTATCCTTGTTACCCCTATTAAGCTACCACTTACCAACATTACTGTAAAGAAAAAAGTTGGGCATCTAGTCAAAAGGAACCTACTCACGAAACATCAGCTTGTTAGTAATAACTGATGAAAGATGTACCAGGGATCCTGTACTATAGAGGGAGCGAGATGAAACGACATTTGCCAGAAAGAGTTGCCAGGAAGAAAGATTAGAATATTTAAGGGAAAACATACCTGGAATGTCGTATTTTATGTCAAAATATAAAATGTAAACATACAATAAAAAGTTAATTTCAAGTTAGATACGATTAAAGATGTTGCTATGACGTTCTTATTATTACATGTACATGATTCTTTGAGCTATTATTACGAATCTTCAACGAATGTTTGGTATATGGACTCAGATTTTACATAACCTATGATTTTACATAGTTAACCTATCATAGTTATGAAGATGTTCACGCATATAATCATCTAAACAACCAGACTTTAAGATTTTTAAGAATGGCAAAGTTATGAAGAGAGCATACGTGTGATATATTCATTAAATGAACATTGAATGACCATTAATTGGTCAATTATAAGATGATATCATACACGTCATGTAAATATGAAATTCTCAAGTAGTCGCTATGGTTTTGTTTATTACAGCATAACTTGGCATATACAGATAGGTTGATAACATCAATCACTTTACACAACTTGAATAATGAATCAGTAAGAATATAGGATTTTTGCCTATAAGACATAAGCGCGAAATAACGCTTTTAATGTCAATGAATGGGGAGTTTTGTCAAAAGATCGAATATAAACGTTTCGACGTTTAGAGTAATTTTTAACACAAATATATCTTTGAAAACAATAACTATTCATGTTTTTAAGTAGCGTATCCCCCCAGTTCGCTAGTATGAGCGATTCGCTTCAAATCTTTTCTATACTATCTTTAATCGGTTTTATACTATTAGCTGGCTAGTTACGTTTCTCAAGCCCAGAGATAGATCATCCTAAGGCAAGATATATCAAGGAGACAAGGCCAATGACTACCTATCTATATTCACTACACACATGATGCTATACTCCACGTCTCTGTCTCTCTGTAAGCCGACATAGTTGGGAAAAGGCAAAGCAGATATACAGTTTGTTTGACACCCACAACCCAGTTACCGGGTAACACGGTACCCCCTGGTATGGCTGGTGGTCAAACTTTCTGGTTTCTGACAACCAGGCTTCTGTCCCTGCCACTGTGTCAATAGTTTCATGTATCTCTAATTACCAATATGACAAACCTTTTTATTTTTACCTTACCTTCTTCGTAGATATGAAATATTGCTCTGGACCATGTGTCATCTGTCCCAAATCTGTTCTTAACGATTCTGCACTGTCGTCAATTAATTTATTTATTTTATACATTGTATTTTATTGTATTTAACCCGCTCTTGTCACCGCCGGGGTGCCAGCCGTTCTAGAACCCAATGGTTTGGCACGCGACGACGGCAAGAGACCGGATGGGATGTCTCTAATGCCATGGAAGATGGGAAGGTCTTTGGTGTGGGATGCAACTTGTGTCGACACCCTTGCTCCATCCCATCTTCCCAGTACGGTGGGCTATGCTGGTGCAGCTGCAGAAAACCTTAAACGGCGCAAATATATAAACCTTAGTGGTAATTATATATTTGAGCCGTTTGGGGTTGAAACATTAGGGCCATGGGGTCCAAGTGCCCGTCTATTATTTCGTAAAATAAATATTTAATTCTAACGCCTTCAACTTTGTTCTTTTCGCCTTCGACTTTTTAACGCCTTCAATAAAATAAATAATTATATTTAACATTTATTGATATTTGAAATCTAGATTGATTAAGATAGATAGAAATACTTGCGACTTCTCAATCAATGAGTCATTTTATTTAATGTGCACTAATAGTAATTATGTAATTATCTGGGAGAAAAATAAAGAATTTACAAGTCTCATGCAAGTTTTCAATTGTTTATTTAATCATTTAGTGTTTACAATCACATGCGAAAAAATTCAAAAGGTTCTATTACAAATAAAGAGGTTTTTAAAGTTCCAGTCTAAATTAATTATAATAATATTTCAGTTTTAACTTTGAATACCAATAAATATATTTAACTATGTTTTAACATGAAAATAAAATTCACAACATTAAACATTTATAGAAGTTGGCACAATCTTGTAACACCACTAGTACACATTGTAAAATATATTATTAATATTTTTAACATTAACACTTATTAAAACACATTTTCTTGTAGCTAAAACACCCATCATGACGATTAATACTAAGAAACAGCACACACACATTACATGAAACAATGAACGTACATGAAATAATGTTGTATAAAAAGCTCACACAGCAAGAGTTTAAACATAGCAGTAGATTTTTTCTTTTATGCCGTTAGCGGCCAGTAGCCTGTTGCTTCAACTTCACTCGTATGTTGTATTTCTTGTGAAAAACTTTTGTGTTAAACAGACGTGGCGCTATGAAGCTATATTAAGAGAAGTCGCTCGGGCTAGTTCTATCATCTATGCTACACTTGCGTGCCGAGTACAAAGATGGTTGGATATGATGAAATGCTCAGAGCTCTGCGCCGGAGACTGCCTGCCTTCTTGTTTATCAGTATCTGCTTTGCATAGTCCATTCAAATGTGCCAGGTTTCAGTTGAGGAGTTTTTACTACACTATATAACTTCATTACCAGTTGTCTTCTCGTCTGGTTCACATTTATTCAACATTGTTATTTATCTACATTGTTTTCCTAAAGTTTCGGTTGGTCCTCGGGGTTATAATAATTTAGAGTGTGTTATCTACTGTGTAGCATTATTGATTTTTAGAAAATGATCCCGAAGCTCAGTTAAGATTATTATATCATCCTCAAATTCTTCGCTATCTTCTTCATATTGTGTTTCTTCGGATATATAACCAGCGCCTTCCATTATTATTACTTCATCGTCATTTTCCAAAACCTCTACAGCGTTCTGGTTCCCTGAAGCTTTAACGTCGTTATTTTCACTGGTTGTCTGATTACTTGAAGACTTTTCATCCTCTTCATCGGAAGATATAACTATGGTGTCAATTATTCGTAATGGTTTATTGTTAGAGTTGGCCCAAGCTATTCGCTTGGCCGTCAGTTCTTGTTGGCAACGTGCCTCCCATTTTCTCTTTATACAGGCAATGCATGAGGTCGTGGCTTCTTCCTCACCTGGATTAATACGTCTAGACGAATTTTCATTTTTATATATGTTTTGATCGGCTCTCTCGTTATTCGACATATTGATGACGTAACTTTACGTTTTTTTAATATTCTATCAGATATATATCAGTACAGGCTACTTTTACTGTCTCTCGTGATACTGATCGGGGTCAACAGTGTAACCCAACAATTTTGTGTTGTCACCCGTTTTCGCTAACTCCCTGAAGAGCATAGTGCCATGTATAAAATCAAGTAACCCGAAAGTATACTCACAAACAAATATTGTTTCCATCTCACCTGGACCATGACGTAAATAGTGAAACTGAAAGAGATGAGAGATTGGCGATGTTGTCACGGAAAAAATATAAGTTGCATTTACAATTATATATACATAATATTTTTAATATATTACCTACATTTTAGGTTTTTGATGTTTGGATTAAATTTATTTTTTAAGTGAATTAACTTGATTTTTGAAATAATATTTAATAATTCGATTTTAATTTTTTCCTACTGCAAACAATGTAAATACTATAGGCAATAAAATCAAACATATATTTAATGAGATACTGTAATAGTATTCGATTTTGATATTGTTTTATACAGGAACATAGCCTTATGAGATCGGTATTGTCAAGTGTTAACAACACAATTTATTCATGTCTTAGTATGCTTCAGAAGATAATGCAATACTTGCTGTATTTCAAAATTATGAATCAATTATTCGATGTATAGATGTCAGCACATATGACAGGGCCCTCCCCACGAGGCCATGCCTTGCCGGAGCTGCGGGATTTTCGATAGAATTACCGCGCCCCCGGAATATAAAGGGCAGAGGAAGGAGTCGGTGTGGAAGTCTGCCACTCCCTTCCACCCTACCCACAATCACTTGATGATTACCCATCCGAGAAATAAGGTAAAAGAAGAAAAAGGCCACTTGCGAGTCGAACTCATACGCACCAAAGGGTTCAAACTTCGTAAGAAAAAATATATGCAGGAAAGTCTCGTAGAAATCTCTCGGGAGAATATTTTGATATAACGTCAAATAACCTATGGTCAAATGAATTAACTACTCTATTCAGTAGGTACGAACCATCAAAAATGTCAATTTCTATTAAGTTTAAATGCCAATATCAGAACAAGCAAGTGATAATAGAATGTGAAAAATTAGTAAAATATCTAGTTCGTATCATTGAAATTTTACCTTCCTAAATAACAATAAAGAACCTTGTATATAACTAACCTTTTTTTTTTTTTTTTTTTTTTTTTTTTTTTTTTTTTTCGGGGGGAAATCCTCATGGACGAACCCGGCCTGGGGAGGCCGGGAACAGTGCCGGACTCTTACCGGCTAAAACCACCCCGGTGTCGCTTCTCGCACGTGGGCGCGGGGCCGCGGGAATCCAGATTCGTCCGCAGCCCCGCACTGGTGCCGGCCCGTCCTGCCGGGCCTCGTCTCCTGCACGGGGTAGTGAGGTGTCCTACCCCGTGCATCGCCTCGGGGGCGCGCGTGGACACAGACGCGCGCCGCCGGCTCGGGTCCTATCATGGGGGGCGGGGACTTCCCCAAGTCCGTCGCCCCTGGACCCGTTTATGGGGGGCGGAAGAGGGCGTTGTCCGCCCTCCTCCGGCGCCCGGTGCGCCTGCTGCGGGCGGGGTTGAGAGTTGAGATCTCCCTTTCCCGCTCCGCAGCTTCCTTCTGCGACATCACGTCCTCGCAGAAGGACACCACCGCGTCCCACGACTCTGCGCTGCCGACCATACTCCGCACAACGGCCGGCAGCGACAGATCGCCTCCTACTTCAGAGGTGAGGGCACGGCGCTGCTCCTCCCAGGACACACACTCCTGGAGCGTGTGTTGCGCCGTGTCCTCCCCGCAATGGACGCAGTGGTGGCACCGAGCGTCCGACTCCCTGCCTATGCGACACAGGTACTTGCCGAAGCACCCATGCCCCGACAGCACCTGCGTCACCCGAAACGACAGGGAGCCGTGCCTTCTCCCGAGCCATGCGTCGAGCACTGGCCGGATCGCCTCGACGGTAGCGAGGCCGGCGGTAGGGCGCAGAAGCCTTTCCCGCCATTCCGCCACCAAGACCTGACGGAGCTCCGTTCGGCGCAGCGCGATCTGCCGCTGCACCGGTCTGAAGCCCCGTGCCCGCTCTTCCTCGCGCCACCGATACAGTGACGCGAGTACTTTAGCCTCCAGGTCCCAGGGCGGGGATCCGGCCAGAGCGCAAGCCGCCTCGTAGGAAATCGTGCGGTACCCGCGGACGACCCTGACGGCCATCGCCCTCTGCGGCTTTCGCAGAACGGCGATGGTGCAGGCCGTCAGGTCCATCGCCCACACCGGGGCCCCGTAAAGGGCCATGGACCGCACGATCCCCACGTACAACCGCCTACAGGCGGCGCTCGGGCCCCCCATATTGGGAAGCAGCGTCGAAAGCGCGCCCGCCGCGCCCATCAGCTTGGGCGCCAGCCGCCGGAAGTGGGGTCCGAATTCCCACCGGCTGTCGAGCACCAATCCTAGGTACTTCATGGTGGACCCGACAGCTATCCGGGCCCCACCGACCACGATGTGTGATCCCGGCGGCGGCGCGCGTCGGGGGCCATGGAACACGATGGCCTCCGACTTGCTCAGGGCCACCTCCAGGCCCAGGCGACGGATGCGGCTCACCACCTGTGACACCGCAGCCGTAGCTAGCAACGCTGCTTCCCTGTGGGAGCTCCCTCGGGCTGTGACAAGCGTGTCGTCCGCGTAACACGTCAAGTCTGCGCCCGACGGGAGCTCACCTCTGAGCACCCAGTCGTACCCGATGTTCCACAGGAGCGGACCCAGAACCGATCCCTGTGGAACACCGCACGAAGTGACGCGCCTTCCTGCGCCGTCACGTCCCCTATAGGTGACACACCTTGCCTCCAGATAAGCCCCTACCGTGCGGCGGAGGTAGGGAGGCACGCGATGATAGACAAGTGCCTCCCGTATACAACTCCAGGGCAGGGTGTTGAAGGCGTTGGAGATATCCAACGATACTGCCAACAACACCCCACCCCGGGACACCGTTTCCTCCGCCAGGGCCCTCACGCGCATTATAGCGTCCACGGTGGAGCGCCCACGACGAAAGCCGTACTGGCTGTCCGCCAAGTCCGGCCCTTCTGCAGACAAGTGGCGTATATAACTAACCTATTTTATCTGCCCTAGCTCTGGGAGCATTTTAAGAGTTTTCTTAACCTGAAATGGTAAAGGTGATGAAAACCCTATCAATGTTCATGAAGCTTCTAATTGACTGAACTGCAAAAAGTAAACCAGGAACCTTCTTACTTGATATTTGAGTTATATTACTTTTTATTTAGGTAATCAAAGCTTCATACATAACCTTTTCAAGGATGGAAACAGGGATCTATTTATGATTTAAATGAAAACAGCCCACAAAGACGGTGTTTTACTGTCACAACATTGAGAAAACATAACATAACATAGTTAGACAAATCATAATGACAGTAAAGCAAGCATATTTAACATCAATTAGGAACAATGACATAATTATAAATATTTGGGATAAAATTAACTATAAAATTACAAACTGTAGCCTAAGTCCACAAGATAACAAAGTTTACAAGAGGTATCTATAGTTCTTATTGTTATTACAAAAGGAAGATGAATGTATTTTATAAATTTAAACAAAGTAACGCAAATAGGCCAAGATTTTCTGCCAGATTAGAGATTGCTTGGTAATGTAGAAGAAAGAGTGAGTACATATAGCTTAACAAGTTTACGAAATACAACACAGAACACAGACACAATTTATGCAGCATGACGACATTTTACATGACCGATGCATTGCACCATACGCAGAGGCGGAACTGGTTTAGGGATCGCATGTGCTGGCCTTTCTTCCGGCGTTGGCCGCGGTTTTTTCTTTGGCTTTTGCGTCGGCTTCCCCTTGTTCTCGAGCACGAGATTCTTCAGCGCCTCAGCAAGTTCACCCTCCACGAGGACACATTTGTTGGCGTTCCGTTTTTGCTTCTGAATGTTCCGCTTCTTCTTCCCCCTCTTCTTCTTATCAGCCACCTTCATTTCTGTAAAGAGTGACAAAAATAGTATCAAAATGTATGCTAATAAAAACAGCTATACTGTTTTGATGTGACCTTCGCTTGATTGGGACGGTTAGTTAATAAATGTTCTTCAAATCTTAATCGCTTTCGTAATCATTAGCTACATACGCATATATATAAAATTTGTAGGTATGTACTGACCTAGATACATAATTTTGTCGAATTGACAATGGTTGAGAGGGGTTGAATGGCATCAAGATTAATATAGCTTTTATGGGAATTTTAATGTAGGTATTATCAAATAACCGTGATTACCAAAAGTCGAATTTACGGCGTCAAAAAATTAGTCTAAAGTTGTATCCTACCACGTGCGAATGTGACTCCTTTATGGCTCCTATTATTAATTTTAAACGATTTATAAGTCATTCAATAATAAAATCAAGAATTTACAAAACGTTTCACAGCTGTAAGGCTACTTGTTGCAAGCGATGGTGAATGGGCACACCGCCAAGTTCCCTAAACGCTCCACTCCGCGACAATATACGCCGGAACCATCTGCTTGCTACTACATATATATACATACATACATTCAAGGAGCATGATATATTTTTTCTGAATGCACTTACCTGACTTTAATTTGTTAATCTTGAGGCCGTATAATTTATATGGAGTCAATTGCGAATCGGTGCCCGAACAGCTCACCTACCATTACCAAATCTCGGCTTATCGATTTTCTTCTCTGCGCATGTGCAATATTTAAAGCCGCCCATGGATAGACCAACTTATTCCATAGTTTCATAAGGCAGCCTTCACACTGGTATGATAACAGCCAACAAGAAAATCAGAAAAATAAAAGGATATAATTTGACGCAAAGTCCTTTAGGAATATTAATGAAATTTTAGATATTTGGTATTATTGGTTAATTACTATTTTTATTAATTATTAATCAACGTATTCATTGATTGCAATGCCTACAAAGAAAACCAAGCAATGTGTGTTGAAGTAGAGACAAATAGAAAATATAAAGTTAAACTCCAATAACCTATAGATAAAGAAAACAGCCAACAAGAAAATCAGAAAAATAAAAGGATATAATTTGAGGCAAAGTCCTTTAGGAATATTAATGAAATTTTAGATATTTGGTATTATTGGTTAATTACTATTTTTATTAATTATTAATCAACTTATTCATTGATTGCAACGCGTACAAAGAAAACCAAGCAATGTGTGTTGAAGTAGAGACAAATAGAAAATATAAAGTTAAACTCCAATAACCTATAGATAAAGAAAGACATAACTTTTAAAGAAATATTTGAACCCATAGTATTTTTATCGCAAGTATTATGGCATACCCATAATGCGTTAAAATAATATTTTTTAAATAAAACTCAATACTTTATTATCACCCGAAAACCCACCTTATAAAATTATTAATTCATTGCCGTATAGTGTTGGATGGTATATTTGTACGAAATCCATGACCCTTACAGATTTTTCCGGCACTTTAATATTATGACTCATAACAGCTTGCGTCGAGACAGAGGCAACTCGTGTCTCCCATTAACATACATAACTTATCTCGTGTTCCTCTACAGCTATCGCCGCATAACTAAGGCATATGAAATAAAAACTATAAATATTACTAAAATCCCGACATCAGGGACTGCCAGTATTCAGAAAATAAACCTTCAAAGTAATTTAAATCAAAGGTTTTTCCTCAATGTAATCTATTCATAGACCCAGACCCGGAAAAGTATTGAAAAACTCATAAATATGCTTAAAAGTATTTTTGAATATTTTTGTAACGTTAATTGCTGGATTTATGAAGATAATATTGGAAAATAAAATATTATGTATGACCAATATTGCTCAATTTTTGAAGTATTGCGTACCCGAATTTTATTGCCATTGACACACACTCATTGCTTAAATATTGTGACTATCAGTGGCTCCACATTGAGGCAGTACCCTTCAACGGTAAGAGCAGACGAAAGGTCAATTGTGCGGTAACTAGTGTCATCAATTATTTATTCTGATTAGTGATGAATATATATTTTGATTAATCGTAAAAAAATGCTTTCTAAAATGATACTTATTTATTTACCACACTTAGTGAAATATTTATGCTGACTCCCTAGAATTTGGGAAATATTTAAATAAAGCCAGTATTTGATTAGATTACTGTAAATGGCCTGTTTTCTCATATTTTTTATAGACACTGATTTTTTAGGGGTAAATTAAATAATAAATAAAATTCGGTGAAGTTGATAATAATTAAATATCCGTTTCAGAGATCTACATAGAACAAATTAGTATGAAATGATGTTATCGTAAATCAATGAAGTATTGACGTATATAATTGTAAAAATCTAATAAGTAATTAATTACATTTATATACGATTATAGTTTTGTTGTCTAGGTCAAAATTCCAAAGGAACTCATTGCATGAGTTATGGAAAATAGTAATAAAAAAATTACAACTCGTCTAAATTTTGCCTTACTCTCGAGATGTGATCTATTGACACCATCAAGAATTTTTCTACTGGTAACTTTAGTTAGGGCAGCGCGCGCCGCTCATTTGTCATATCGCCATATCTATCAGCGTAGACCTAGAATATACTGTGTGTTATGTAATAATACAAACTGGATATCTAATCGGCGCTTTCAATCATAATTACAACCAATGATCGTGTCGGAAACTCCTGAGAGCAGCGTCGTGTATACCAGCTTGCTTGTATAGCAAGCTGTGGAGCTGACCCAATACAGTTGAGATTACGCAACGAAGTACTCCCAATTGAATATTGATCGATATCTAAAAAAAAACACAGTGACTCTGCAGCCGTCGTCCCTGAAATTAAAACGAGAATCGAAGCCCACGTTGAGTTGGAAGAATCAACAGAGCGTTTGAAGATTTTTCGACTGACGCAGACGTCTATTTTTGGGATATATCTTCAGATTACTGCAGCGAAGCAGGAAGGAAGGAGGCTTTTGCTCGCAAAGAACATACAGAATCATCGAGTTGCATCGTCATCAAAATATTAGTTCTTCATCAAATAAACCACTCAGTACAATGGGTATGTAATACGTTACTCCAAGAGCTGCGTATTTTGCCGATATTTCATCGTAATTTAATTCATTTTTGGATCCTTGGACACTTGGATTTATTACTTAAATTCTCAAGCTCTTAGCCAATTTTCAAAATGGGTATGTTGCAATTCCTACACAACTATGCCAAGTACAGGGGAGGAGATCCGGAAGACATATTGACCAATATAGCCCATGCTTATCCGAATATATTTACAATTGCATCTCTAATATTTTGGAATTGTTTGGTTATCTGTCTCGATTTTGTGGATATTTACTTGTTTAAGATTTAATTGATTTCATTACAATGACGAAATATTTGTATGACAAATACTGTTCTCTATATATATTAATTTATTTTATTTATTATTGTATTATATTAATTTAAAAAAATGTAATAATCCAAGTCTGTATAAAATACAACTATGTGTATTATTTTGTGATCAGAATACAACGCAATTAATGTAATATTTATCTTTAAAAGTAGTAGGTTCGGTTGCTGTAAATGTGATAGTTGTTTTAAACTTAATTATTAATCGTGTATTGTACGTGTGTATTTTTGGTTCAGAAATAAATGGTTATAAAATATTTCAGTAGTTTTAATATAAAGTTGTAAGATCATGTAAAATTAACGATAAATAATCTGCTTAGTAAAAATATATTGATAATTAAATAGGTAAGTACTACAAATATCAGTTCTTGCTTGATTTGTAAAATATTTTTTGCCATAAAAAGGTATACCCTGTTACTATGGTATAATCTAAATTACGACTATGCGCTGTCGGCCGTAGTCAATCATTGTATCTACTGAATTTCCAGGCTTCCTATGTAAATGTCGCAATTATGATAACAATATAATCAATATCAGGATTATATACATATGTTATTTATGGTTCGGTACTATAAGGTGTGCTGTTACCGTGAAACTGAACGGAACAATGACTAAGGCGACCAGGCCACCCCACCCCTGCGTCCGAATGCGCAGATTCCTATGACATATAGTACTGTAGTAGCGGACAAATTAATAGAGATTTTTTTAACTTGACTGTCCCACTGGTGGGCAAAAGCCTCTCCCATCCTTTTATACTCTGTATGTGTAATATAATTGGTCATTCATAATCAGTATTTTATGTCCACTGTTGGACGTAAGCCTCCCCTAACCTAGATTAGTTACTGTCATTACTTTTTATCAACCACAAAACGTAGTTTTTGTTTTCGGTAGCAGTCGTAACCAAGACAGATTAGCTAAATTGATATAAATTTAAGGAATAAATAAACCATGACCTAGACTATCCAGATGACGTAGTCCCAGTCTCTCAGTTTTGCAGACATAAATTAGATGAATCGGTAAAATTATCATTCGATTACAATAATCGTACTGATTATATTACTCTAAATATAATTATATCATGACGTATATCTGACTGAATTATATATTTTTTTTCTTTATTCTTGTGTAAGCTGTTACCCATGATTTCCTCCTGAGGAAAATTCTTCACAGATCCAAATAAAAAGTAGCCTATAACTTTCTCCAGGGTCCTGGCTATCTTCATACTGCAATTCATTTGAATTTATTCAACTATTTACCGTGAAACGAAAAGTAACAAACAAACAAGATTAGGAATAGGATAAATGAATGAGGTTTATCATATATATATTTTTTTTTATGCTAGCAATATAATTTACCACAGATAATGAATAAAATAGTGCTCTTACACTTTATAGCAGTCATGTAATTTGAGGCATAGCCTCAAAAAAAGAATATTCCAATAGTCCAAAAGTAGTAATAGTCCAATATAGGCTGAAAAAAAAAGAATAGTTCAATAGCAAAGTAGGAGGATGCCTCAATTGATTTCCGGAGCTAGAAACTAACCAGATCGATAAACAGATTAAAAAAATCCGGTCAAACAAGAGACCCTTTTTAATTTTATTTAACCATCAATCTGCTACAGGTTCGAAAAATCTGTTGATTTGTCTAACCAATTTGTATGCATCATTTCTGATATCTTCAATCTTTCTTTAGCCACCTTATTGTCATCAATGTTGTCGCCGTAAAATACCAAAAAAATATTATTATTTTGCTTTTAATTTACGAAGCATAAGAATATTAAAACTACCATTTTGTGGTGCACCTACTGAAATAAAAGTAATATTACTGTATCCTTTACGTGTAAAGGAATGTTTTGTAATCAATAATATTCTTGGATACTTCGAACATGCTACGTAGCTGCACTACGCATGCACCAACACGCACGTGGTTGCCTTTAGTTTTAAGAATTATGTTTTATTATATTTTTATTTAAAATAAAAATGTCTAAAACCACTTAATTACTTTATTATTATTCATGAAGTATCTCAGATAAAATAAAGGAATCCAATTAATTGTGGCTATGATTTATTGTTATTTATGAAAATGATAAACATAAATTGTAATTACAAATAAGATCGTAATTTCAGTATTTTTCAATGTTTATTTTTAAAATGGATTGTATTTTAATAACGAAAAAGAATAAAGACAATTCTAGATATTTCTTTTCGCGATAAATTTTTAAGATTAAAAAGATATTTTTATTTTATTTTTATCACAATATACACATGATTTGATTGTATCTTACAATAAAAGGACATCGGATGACATTGCATGGTGTATAGGAGGCCTTTTTCCCCCACCACTCTTGTGGGCTATGTTTTATATCTATACGCCTGTACCTACATTCTAATGCGAACGCAGTTTGGATTTCAGACGGCTCAGCGAGCTCGGCCGTGCGGCCAAGCTCGCCGTGCTGTTTCATAATAAACATAATAAAATGGAATTGTAAAATGATATTTTATTTTAATTTTCTTTTTAATTCAGAAATTGATTAAACATCATTTTATCTTTAAATTACAATAATAAATATATTTTTTTAATTATTTTTTTGTATATTTTTTATAATTAGTATTTAATTTTTTTTTTTAATATGTAAAAATTGTGAATAAAAGAAATATATATTTTTAAATGGTTTTTTTAATATTGTTTTGTAAAAATATTTAAAAATGTTAATTATATTTATGTTATAAAAGAGGAATAAACGGAATAATAATAATATTTTTTTACAAAGTTATTTAGGAAATATTTAACAAAGTTTTTAATTTATTCTGCTTGTTTTAGGTTATAATTAAAAAATATTATTTTTCTGCTCAAAATAACCCAAAGCATTTTTATACTGCAATTTCAATAAACTATCGCATTTTTAAGACGTGAAAAATTATTTATTTTTATGAATAAATGGAATAATTTCCTTGACAATGAATGTAATTTTCCATGGTGATAAAGAAATGCATGATTTTCAATATGGATTTTTTATCGCAGTTTCATAGCGATCAATTTATGAGACTGCAAATTTTGACAGATCTTTTCAGTGTTTCCATATAGCAAAACTTAAATATAATTCACGTTAGCATATCAAGAATATTATCAAACTATAGATCTATAATATATATATTTCAGATGAGAGAAGTGTGTCGGAAGTTTTTTTTTCGAATCATATATTTCATTAAAACGCAGTTTGGAGCTGTTACGTGTTTTTTTGTTATTTTTTTATTTTTACAGTTTATGTAACATACATAACATATAAATCCATAGATATTGTATTTTTTTTTCAGTTAAATTTACGATTGTAGATAGAAAATACAATATTAAAATAGTTAATTTAATATTTTTTAAATAATTTTAGTAATAATTAAACAATAATTGTAGTAATAATTTAATAAAATAATTAATTAAGGTACTCTTCTTGTCACTTCCTAAAATCTGGTTTTTGATTTATCTGTTTGGCATTTTCGTGGGAATAATTGAAGAATCTGTAGCGAATCAGTACAGCTAGCGAACAAGAGATGCCGTGACGATAAATTAGAAATAGAATTTACATCATATTTTCCAGTTTCCTTTGAAATCCAAGTTATTTGCCTTGTAAAGCCTTACTACTTGTTGTATTTAGAATTATTTGACTGCTGGTTTTTTCTGCACGCGACCCATATTGGAAGGCAGCAGGAATTATAGCTGTTTCTTGTCAAAAATCTGTGGTTTCAACTTTAATATCATTACCCCTAGTTATAATAAAGAGGTAAAAAATAAAATTACATATGTATAATTATATAGGCAGAATATTCCATTGAGACTCCATACCAATATGAAATATTAATAATGCTGTTATGCTATCTGTTAAATTTTCACCGACAAAGCGTTTATATCAGGACTGTAAGAATAGCTTGAGTGACTTCATCATCTTAACACGTCTTAATATTTATTATCTTGGAATCAAGGCTGATTCCAAGATGATAAATATAATGTGAAAACAAACCTACATAAAACAAGCCCTTAGAACTTATTTTTTTATTAGTATATCTACAATTTTTGATTCCTCTAAGAATGTGGGGGATCATCAAAAATGTGTGTTACTCTGGAGTTTCATTATGATACTTACTAGATTGCTGCGTCGATTCACGATCCCTTTACTTCGCGGTTAATAAAGCCCACGTTCCAGAAGACGCTGTTTAACAATTGTTCTTATATACTATAAATGACAAGTGTCCTTGAGACAACAATTGAAAATGTTCTTAAAAGTTTATTTCCACAAAACTGCAGGGTGTTTAGTAGCCTAATAGTAGTAGGTACGTCATCTTCAACGCAGACACCAGGGTTGGTCTGCAGGAATTGGTTTTACTCGGTGCCACCAGCAAATCTTCGTACAGCTGGTGTAGACAGTACTTACCTTTCGTGAAGCGCTTCGCTACAAAATTTGCCAATATGCTGATATAATATACCTAACATGAGCTGTTCTACACAATTTTTAATAAATTGTACCATATATTTTGATTTTCTGAGATCACTTAAGAAAAATGTGATAAATATCAAGTCAATTATCAAAGAGGCTTTGAGGGGCTTAGTTAAATGAATATATAGTTTCAAATTGCCCTTTTACACGACTATCCATAAATTGAAGTGTTATCTTTTTTATATTCAAATAGAAATTTAGATTTTAAGACTACAATTAAAGTTTAAGTGAGTTGGCAATTTACTTAATGAAGTTATTTACCTGACTAAATTATGATATTGTTGCATGTTATATTGGCGTAAGAATTTTCGTTTGCAGGTGGGAGATTGAAGTGTAATATTTAAGACTTTAATACCCAGTACACAATATTATTAGAGAACGTTGATAGCTCGATGCCCCCGTAGCTGATGATTGGGTTTGAAGTTGGTGTGTATGCATTATTATTATTGACTACGATTGGATGCCTACAACTAGATTTCCTGTCAATCTTCTTCTTAACGTGTGGGCTGCAGGTTATTACCAAACCAAAGTCCTAGTGTCGAGAGTTTCCTCAAATCCATCTGACAGCCTCTGATATGGAATTCCAGTCAGTTGTAAACAGTATCTGTAAAAAGAACATACATTAGAATAGGTTAGTCTTAAAAACATACATGTATTTTTGAAACAACCTTGGCAGTCAGCTAAATTATTAACAGGCTCACTATTTTTCCCACGTAAGTAAAATGTAAATACGAAACAAGAATGGCCTAACAATGAGAATTCCTTTCTCTAGAAGAAAATTGTGATCGACATTGTATTTCCTAGACGATCCATTTTAGACTGTGTGTTATCTGACATTTGTGTTACTGTATTATATATTTTCATCACGGTGCTGCACACGATTGGCCAACTAAACGAGTTTAATGAAGCTACTTATCATACAAAAAGAGTACTACAAAGTCCATTATAACAATCAGCCGATGATTTGTCTACAAAACAGTGCTTTAGCACCTTTCAGCTATGGTAAAAAGGACATAGATAAATAAAATGGCATAAAATTATGAATGATGATGTTTAGAGCATAAAATTGATATAAATACGGCCATCCTTTTAGCCATTTTGTTAATTTCTGTGGCAGAATTAGAACAAAATAGGTTATGAAAGTCATATAGTTTATATTTTTCATTAAATCTATTGGTCCGACTATTGGTACGTCTATTGGTAACCGACTATACATGAAAATATTGTATAGTAGCGCCGAGATTTGTATAACTAATACCTTTCAAGCTTAAGATCCTAATACACCGATTGTACTATTTACAATTTGAATTATTGCTGGAGTATTCGTGATTTAAGCAAATAACGACTAATAAAATATTTATGAAAACTATGACGTGACGTTGCATCATAGATATTTGCAAGAATCTACCGCAAAATAGTATGCAAGCATATTTTGGCTACAAAGTTTTGCTTTTTATACGTTTTACCTTTTATGAACGCACTTTTTCGTAAAACTTACGACTTACAGTAATTTCTCATGTCTGATGAATATATTATGGCAAGCTTTTTGTTTCTTAACACAGCGTTTATAAGGTGATTAAAAAATACAAATCTCGATTAAAAAAGCAGGTGGATATGAATTTAGGCGTATTGTTGTGTAGTATTCATTTATTGAGGTTTTCTACCACTCTAAGTAGTTCAGCAACTTTCAAAAGTCGAGTACAAAGAAAAGCTAAATTAAGTCATAGTATGCCAAAAAATCGTACCGTATTAGAGTATTGCACCGTTGCGCTAGTCAGAGGCCCCTAGAGCTGGCTAAGCTGCTCACTGAAGTAAATCTAGGTGCTGTCTCCGTCGATCAGCTGATGATGCGCCGCTCTATTGTGGAAACTGCGGCTGAAAATACAAATAGAATAGAATAGTTAATTTTCATCACTTGGTTTTAATTTTTTTTCTCTACATGGATTTATTAAAGAAGAGTCCAAAATGTGATAAGAGAATTCGATGACGACCGTACTAGTATAAACAGTGCTACAGTCACCAAATGATTATTTATAGTGCATATCTACTTCTTTTTCTATTGCGTCGGTTTGAACCATATAGAAATATTAGCTTTCCGCCAGCAGCTTTGCCCGCGTGGGCTATACAAATTCAAATTAAAAAATGACAGAGTTTCATACAAACTGTGCTCCCCTTTTTCACCCTTAGAGATAGAATTTTGGAAAATCCTCTATTATGGTATGCCTATGTCATATAAATAACTCACCCTTCAAGTTATAGGTCTCTACAATCAGTAGTTTAGGCTGCGTGTTGATCCATCAGTCATTCAGGACAAAGCATTTTATATGTATAGAAGATCATGCCGTCATAAAAATATTTGCCAGCAGATAGCGGGCTAACTATCCAGAGTACGCTGGAGGAATTTATTGGTACCACTCGTGGAGGCTTCAATGTAGCCCTAATTACATGTTATTATAGAAAATATTATTTTCACGTCAAAAAGGCCTCGAAGGATTGTCTTAAGGAGGACTCTGCCTGCATCCTACTATTATTATTATGGAGGGACCCCAAATATCCTTCCACTAAAAAGGGAGGATCCTTCGACCAGGTGGATGATATTGCCTGGCGGGCCACTGCCCGATGGTTGATGTCGTAAAGTTGTAGGAATCATGCCGTCATTTTCATGTAGCATTTCTGAGTATTTAAGTATTTTTGTTACTCTTTCATGCTAAAACTAGGTAATAATCATACACGAAATCTATATATATATATAATGCTTTGTCCTGAATGACTAACGGATCAATGCACTGCCTGAATTACTAAACAGACCTGAAACTTGGAGGGTGTGTTTTCAGTATGACGTAGGCATCCGACAAGAAAGGATTTTCCGAAATTCTACCCCTAAGGGAGTGAAAAGGGCAGAGCAAAGTTTGAATGAAACTCTGACACTTTTAATTTGAATTCGTATATATGGCGAAAACGAAAGCGAGAGGCAAAGCCGCTGGCAGAAAGCTAGTCATTTTATAAAATTGCAGCTTATGTTGTATTAAATTAATACATAAATGTGATGGGCCATGATGATTTCTTAACTATGATACAACCGGCCGCAAAACTATTTGGAAAATAAATACATAAATCTATATCAAAATACATTCTCACCTAAATAAATCTTCTTAGCTGCTACACCTGCTAGAAGCTGTGCCTGTCAATGGTGCATTGTATTCGCTCGACAGCTGTGGAATTAAATATCGCAGGTTGATTCAAGTTACTCGCAATTGCCTTTTATATTATGTTTTTTTAATATCAAAGTGCCTGTTTTAACCACTTTTAGATAAATGACTATTAGGTACATTCATTAATAATTAATTGATAATTTTTTATCATCATTGGTTTGAAATAGTATCTAAATATTGTCTCATACTCTTCTGGACGTGATGAAACTAGCAATATATGTAACTAGCTGTTTCCCGTGGTGTCACCCGCGTCTTAAGAGAACTATTTTAATTACTCAGATAAAAAGTATCGCATAACCGTCTTCAGGGCATTTTCTTTCTCCATGCCAAATCGCATCATAATTGGTTCATCCGTTTTACCGCGAAAGCATAAAGAACAAACAAACAATAATCACATTATTATTCGGATAGTACGTCATACAATGAGTTATTAGATTATATTTTTTATACGAAATTTATAATTTTGTCTTAACATGATAAGCTGTATTGCGTAACATGTTGCTAACAAAAATAAATGCTTAGACAGCAACAGGCTTATTATAGCTCTTAAAACTTCTCTTCTCTTACATTCCATTCGCACGCGTAACTTGGCACAGCCATGCAATAAATGTTGAAGTTTTCTAACAACCAATAAATTACTAAATAATTAGATTACCTTCTAAACTCCTAACAATTAACCAGCAGTAGCGGCACATGTGCAAGGCGGTGACACTGCAAATTCTGGAATCATATACATAGAATATATTAGGATATAATAAGAATAATGGCCATTTTTATGTTTTATTATTTTCACTAGCTGAGTCCCGCGGTTTCACCCGCATCCTAAAGGAACTACTTCGCACATCCAGGTAAAAAGTAGCCCATGTATCAATCCAATTTATAAACTACATATAAACAACAACTACATAGTTATTTAAGTAATTTTTGCGTGAAAAAATAGCAAACATCTATTCTAGTAATGACTACATTATCATGTACACAATTGAGGCAATTTGAAAAGCAATAATCATTGTCCTCTTCATCTTTTGCTAATTTATTTGAAGTCAGCTTAACATATTTTTTCTTCCACTCGTCTCTATCAATCATCATCTCAGTATTAACTTTTTTCTAGTCATATTCGTATTCCACAATCAACCATCATTTTCTTGGTCTGTTTTTTACTGATTCATTCTGCAATACCATTTACTATTAGATTAAAGTATTGTTTTCATATAATTTACCAAAGTTTAAATATGGTAGGTACTTACGTTTTAAAATTTGAGTGTCCACTGTCTGTAACTGGTTCACCCACTGTTGTCATTTGTCACGGTAATCACATAATTATCGAAGAGTCGACGAGGAGCTACCAGCAATAAAATTTCTTCTTCTCTTTATTTGAATCACCACCTGTAAAGCAACGTAGAAAAACATTACTTCGCTTCATCTTTAAACTGGTTTTATTTATTTTCTGTATCACAATAGTTACATTATCATTAGCTAACAAAAGTGAATGAGTGGCTTGACCAGCGGGTCATATTATATTGAGAAAGTGTATCCATCAATAAAGCTCTTTCATGGCCAACAACAACTGACGCCATATAATCTGTTCAGACTACACTGAAAACCAGTTCTGCAGCTGCTGACAGACATTCTTGTCTATTTATTCAAAGGGTTAATATCAAAGGGCTATACCAATTGATACATTAATATAACTAAAAGTTAAAAAATATTTTATTATGTATCAAGCCGCAAAAGCAATTTTCTTTACGCTAAAAAAATATTTATTAATTATGGATAATCTATCAACATACTGGAATAATCATAATGAGCAAGAAAATTCTTTCTGACCAAATAAAAATAAACAGTTTTTTGTTGACATTCAATGAAATCCCTATAGTTGCAATAAATACAACATTATAATATAGAACAGTACGATCTACCGATTATATATTTCTCATTTTTCTAATACTGCTTTAATAAAACAATTAAAAAACCTTTTAACATACCAGGATAGTAATCATTTCAGTACGTCATGGGCCACGTTGCATATCGATCATAAATTCTTCAAACGCAGGGAAACATTTTTATTTCGATTATGTGAAAATTATATTCAAATCATTGATAATAAAATATCGCAAAACACTGTAAGCACTGACTGTAAATTGTTGCAATGTATAAACGCACCCTTTTATATGTATATATGTAGAGTATGGCACTGTAGATAAAACAGTCTGATTTGAGTATTGCCTGTTTTACCCACCAGACCGCGCATGGCAAACAGGAATGAATCCCCCTGCTAGTCATCCCACAGAAAACATCAGTAGGTTTAAGTCCCTTTCTAGAAACAGGCCTGTTATTGCGATCTACAAAAAATAATACAATTATAAAGTAAAAACTGTTTTGTTACGTATTTTGTGTTGTGTGCCAAAGTTCATAGTATTTATCTGTATTTAAAAATAACAAATAAATAATGTGTTTGAAACATTTTCTTTAACGTTTCGCTACAATTCCGTTTATTTAAGTCTAACCTTAATTATTGGTACAGAACACAAATTCAAAATAACATAAACAGTCTGCTGTCATTTACGATTCATGGTCGATGTTGTTTTAATATTTCAGCTATGTATGCTATTGATCAGGTACGGTGTATAACATGCATTGCGATGTTCACACGACATGCTAAGCGGCCACTGCAATAGATTAAAATTATTTATTTTAGCGACAGTCTTTTATGTGCCTAGTATTTTGTGTGATGATAATATTTACTAGGAAATTCCAAATAAATTCCTTATGTCCTATTCACAACTTTTTACTAAATAAATTTTATTAAAAGGCCAAAAACCAAAAACGTGTGAAAAGTACCTATCTGCTTTTTGCAATATATGTACGTAAGGTTCCTATACCTATTGTCACCTTTTTGTTACAAAGACAATTTGTTATACTTACATTCTACTCGTATTTGCATTTTTTTTTCTATTTACTAAGAATAAATATAGGTGAAAAAACAATCTAACCTGCGCATTATCGCTCTTTTATTTTTTGAAATGATAATAATATTATTATTCACTGTTATGTAATAACCTTTTAAATAAGAGATATATAATATTTAGATGTTATTATCCTGGGCCAGCTAGTACATCTTCAAAAATCCCTCGCGTCGTCGACTTTGTCTCTGTCACCTCTGACCTAGACTAAAGTCAAAGAGCGTACCCATATCAAATAAAAAAATGGATTCCTCTATATCTTTGATGCTTTTTTTAATTAGAAAGCTAATAGGGTAGGAAATCTGCAAAAAAATCAATGATTATAGTAATTAATCTTAGCATAATTAACATAACTAAAAGCATGTTTAATAAAAAAACTGATAATGACATCTAGCGGTTAATAGCTGGAAGCTTGTTTGACCTCGCCAGTAGGTGAAACTAACCTTCTTGTAATTATGCCACCCTAGTACCCGTGCGGATTTTGCAAGCTGCGGATAAAAAAATCTCAATGCGGAATTTTTCCTGCACCACTAACTAAACCATTACTAATTTATTGACTAGTAATTAATTAATTTGCATAACAAATAATTGAAATTAAATTTTCTTAAAAAAATACCTATAATATAAAAAAAAGTATTGAGAATATTATATATAATTTTAGTAGAAACGAATACAATATCTGTATCGCTGTAGTCAGGTGCATAAAAACCGACAGCATGCCATTCCAATTTATAATAACAGATTTTTAAGATAACATTGTAAAGAGCTGTGGATTTTGTGAATAATAATAAATAAATAAATCCTTACTAATATTATAAATGCGAAAGTAACTCTGTCTGTCTGTCTGTCTGTTACGCTTTCACGCCAAAACTACTGGACCGATATAAATGAAATTTGGTACAGAGATAGAATAGACCCTGAGGAACAACATAGGCTACTTTTTACCCGGGTGCGCTAAGTAGTTCCCTCGGGATGCGGGTGAAACCGCGGGAAACAGCTAGTAAGCTATAAAATAAAAAAACCGGCCAAGTGCGTGTCGGGCCACGCGCAGTAGGGTTCCGTAGTAGGTCTCAGTTAATCGACTATAACTCTGTAACCGGTTAAGCCTACTTAGCCGTGATAGTTTTCCTTGTAAGTTCATTACATGTGCTACGTCTGTGATTTTTTTCACATATCTAGGTACAGCCATTCAAAAGTTAGAGGGGGGGGGGGGGTAACTCGTATCGAACAAAAAATTTCACTTAAAATCTAGATATTTCGCAAATGGCTCGCTTAACCGAAAAATGATCTTCACACACCCATTATATTTTTGAAAGACCTATCTAACGATACCCCACACGAAGGGGTACGCGAGAAAAAAAATATTCATCCCTACTTTACATGTTTGGGAGCTACCCTAAAAAAAATATTTTTCAAAATTTTATTTTACCACTTTCTCGGCGTAATCAATTATACATATTCATACCAAATTTCAGCTTTCTAATAACAAAAACCACGGAGCTATGCCGCGGACAGACAGACAGACAGACAGATAGACAGACAGACAGACAGACAGACGGACAGAGCGAAACTATAAGGGTTCCTTGTCGGACTACGGAACCCTAAAAAATGAATTAAGTAATAAAATAATTACTAAAAGGTTTTTCACCTTTTTAATAATGTTTTTTGATGTATGGTTAGGTTTTTGTGATGCGGCGAATTTCATTGCCATTTCATTTCGTGGTGGATCGTATGGAAGATCAGCTGTTTCCTACGGTTATTATTATTAAGTATACGGCCTAATAATATAATTAGACGATAGAAGGCTTGAGACGGATTATGACTGGGGCCCTTATCAATGGCACTGTTTTTAAATCAACTTAAAGATCCGACTTTCGAGATACCGACTAAGAACTTTACTATAGAACTTTATATACGGAATTAATTTCATACAGTAATGTTTATTTGTAAATATAGGTAATCTCTGTTTGACGAATTAATGAAATATTAAAACAAGAAAATTATTTATATTTTTAAGTTTATTTTGTTTTTCACTAACAAACTACCTAATCGATATCTTCGAAAAAGCTAGGGAGTAATTATTTTAGGAAGCGCTTGGATAATAAAATTACTCTATAATCTCGAGATCATAGAAAGGAATATCATGCATCTTCTTGTACATGCTGCCTTAGTAACTGATTCTATAAATAACGATTGGGTACCGGCTTCATACTGCATATACAATCATAATTTATGTTTGAAGAAATGCTACGTCACCGCAGATGCATCCTTGCCAATCTGTAGTGCTAGTATTCAAAGTAAACAATATTGATCTGCTATGACGTCGGATAGGACCACTTCATAATATAACAGTTTAAGGGCTAGGTTTCCACCACTTCCGGATAAGACTTATACGTAATTAGAATATAATTGCGTAATTGCAGAAAAAATATCACTAATCGGATACGTGATCAGATTTAAATGATATTCCAATCACGAAATTATCTGGTAGATAAGACTCCAGATTGAACCCACTATCACCAAATGACTCCTCCCGCCGTGGTTGGGGCCGAGAGGGAGTTTCAGACTCTTACGACTAAAACCCAGCCATGTTTTTTTCTTCAGTCCTTTACTTCCGGGGGCTCGGTAACTATTTCGAGCATCCTAGAACCACTACAGGCTTATAGCCCTATGAGTAGGGCCCCGTATCTTTGCTGACATGTCTTTGAGACGCGCGTGGAACACAATCGAAATTACATATAAAATATAATACTCTCTTAACATAAATATAAAATGATTACTTTCAGTGCCTTCAGACTGCAGATGGCTGAAGCTGATGATTGACTTCATTGAAAACTAAGATCATGAGAACGTCTATTTCGATTGTTTGGTAATATCCGATAAATTATTTACATAATATAGAAAATAGAAAAATATTAATTACACTGTCACACTGGCTTTTTAATAATAGTAGTAGTAGTTCACAATTACATTGTACTTTTTAATAATAAATATGTATGTTAGTCATTGTGCCGATAGTGGTCGGCCTACTGGACTGTTAGCCAAGAGCCTCGACCAACACCTAAAGAGGCTCTCTCGTTAGCAGCTGCCTACACGTAGTGTAGGCAGGTGTTGATCCAGCTGGATCAAGGGCTTGATATAGTAAGCAGTACTCCTAGACACTGCGCGTATCGTCAGGAGGTTCTTTTCTTTAGAGCCTTGACCACCGTAGCTTAACAACCTCACTTAAATGATTTAAATTAAGCCGGGGTGTTGTACCATGAGGTGATTGAGGTTATGATAAAAAATAGTTTATGTTGTTTTTTCTTAACAAAAGTAGAGCGACCGAGATACGCTCGACCTACTTTTTTTTGTAAACGTGTGTTTTTTTTATGAAATACTTGTATCTTAAATTAACCTAAAGAGCAAAACCTTATCCAAATGCAAAATTTCCTCCAAATATATAGAGTTATTTTCGAGATACGGTTTTTTATAGAATAGAACGATTGCTAATTGAAATGCATGAGAAAGAACAAGCTTCTACGCTAGTTATCTCTCGCTTCTACTGTTAACTATTTGCATAACTAATACCTGACTAATCTAAATGAATGAACTAAGTCCTGTCTATAGAGACTGACGTATACATTTATTTTTTCAGGTGTCACATCACTATTGTTGTCATGCCAGCTATAAACAGCTGGTACAAGGATAAAACGTGGCTTTCATCAGATCGTAGGGTAAGCTTCCGACCAAGAACTTTCTATATCCAGTTCTGTTGATAGTGGCTTTAATTGAAAAACGTAAATTAATTTATAGGTAAAAAATATTAAATATAAATAAGATAGAAAGCAAATCAGTAAAAGATGGAAGACGTAATTTTTGTTGTTATCCCAACAAAGTCACAGCTCCACATAATGTCAGGATGAGACCAAGATCAGACTGTAATGCTGGCCATCCAATACTGGTTTTAATTTCCTTAATTCAAATAATATATAAAGTTATGCGCTCATTAGATAATATAAACGATTATTGTGTACTAGTTTTCCGCCAGCGGCTTCGCCCGCAAGGGCTGTACGAATTCAAATTAAAAATGGAGTTTCATACAAACTTCGCCCTCCTTCTTCACCCCTTTAGGGATACAATTTCGGAAAATCCTTTCTTAGCGTAAACGTTTCTTACGTAGGAACGTAAAGAACACACCCTCCAAATATCTGGTCTCTACGATCAGCGTTTTAGGCTGTGTGTCGATCCGTCAGTCATTCAGAAGTACGGAGTCAGGAAGATAGTGGTGTTGCACTCCTGTGCCTGCGAGGGCACGTAAAGCTGTCCCGATTATAATAATCAAAATTTATTCTGATCCAGCCTGTCCCTTGCTGTCCTCCCCCAGCGACGCCCTAAGCCGAGGCCCGTACCCCACTAGGGGGTGCCCTTAGCGTGAAGTCGCTTAGTTTTGTAAGTTAAGCCCTGGCTGGAGGCCCTAAATTTATTTAAGGCACTTCACAGGCAAGCCCGGTCGACAACCTTCTAGGTTGACCTGCGAGATGCCATACAAAAAAAAAAAGCACGTAAATCTGTTATCTTGATATCAGTTGTTGTTATATTTCCTCATCAGAAGCCGTCAGGCGGATTTGAGAAAACTCTGACTAGGCTTGCTAAGTGAGGAAAAACTGCAGCCCACACGATAAAAAGAAGAAGAAGAACAATATCAAAAATAAGTAGAACTTTGTATTTTCCAGGATTTTCGAGACATCAGATCGACCATGAAAAAAATTCAAGTAAAACCTGCAAATCAACTTTAATTAATATGGACCCTACAATACTGCGAACTTAAAAAATGTGTAAGTACTTTCACGGTGATCTTATGCGAAAGTGTAAGGATGTATGTATGTATGTTTGTTAGTCTTTCACGCTAAAACAACTTATCGAATGGATTTCGGTGTGATTTGGTTAGTTTATAACATTGATACCTTTTATCCGGGTGCACGGCGGTGGTCTCTTAGGATGGGGATGAAACACCGGGATACAGTTGGTATTAAAAAAAACTCCTAATGAAATTACTACTTTTAAAAAGTTATACAAGAAAACACTTTTGAAGATACGCTTTAACTAAACCGAATAAAATGATGATGATAATTAGAATCAGATAGTAAAGGAGATCTATATGACGTCACTTTAAATGTACGATGACTAAAGCATCGAATGAGTTTGCGTTTGTTTTGTTTGTGTGTAGCTCCAGAGCAAACAGCTGGTAGGAATCGATCAGTGATATCGTAGTACGTCACAGGATTAATAGCCGCTTAGCTTTTATGTAATCCTAGTACCGAAAATGCGAAATATTTTTTTATTGTAAACACTCGATTTAAAATGTCGATTCAATTTAAGGACCGGACCGTATGTATGTATTATTTTACCGAGAAGTGCAAAGAGTAGGTCGTACTCTAAATAGTGTTTTTTCCTAACTATGGGTTTCTATCTTAACTCTCTAACATTTATTTTTCTTGATATCAATTTACTTACTGAGTAACTTGTTAAGTTAGTAGTTATTACAAATATGGGACTCGTTGAAGGAATATATTAAAATTTATAGTCAAAAATGTAAAATAAATCATTTAATTGAATGAACTCGTATATTTCAAACTCAATAGTTTCTGTATTTGCAAAGTTAGGCTAGCTCCTATGTCAATGACCTCTCAAGTTCAGCTCGTGGTTAATCATTTAATGCGCTTGCGTATATAGTACATATAGTAGCCTAAAATACGAGCCAAAATACTAGGAAATTATAAACATCGACAGCCGGTGCACCAAACTTTTTATCATAATTATACGTTTAAGATCAAGATTGCTTATTTTTATCACTTCTATCAACTTTGTTATGACATGACAGAGCAATTTTCATATAACTCTTACCAGATCATGTCGTCCTGGTAAACGCGTTACGGTTACTATGGTGACAAAAGATTTGGCTTCACAAGAGAGAGCAAAAAAAAACAATATTCTCTAGAAGCCATGTCGTATTCAGCCGCTCATTACTAAGAGAGCATAACTTTTAGAGCTGAATGATATTTTAAAACGTATACAATTATTATTATTTAGGGATTCAATAATGCAATATCTTAATTTATTCTTTTAAATGGTTAAAAAGAACACTTCTTGAAACTTGAAAACCTGAAATTTAAAATAGTTAAAAAAAATGCTTTAGTTAGAGTGTTGCAAATGAATAATGTTGAAGAAGTTGGAAATTTTAAAGTGCTGTTTTTTGGTTATGTGGTATTAATATCAATATATTTATAATGTTAAACTGATTATAGAAATATGAGCTACTTATAGTAATCATAAACAGATTAATTATACCATTCTTAATTGTACACAATAATTACAATACACAAGTATTTTATAAACTAAATTACAATCATAATATGTATTCTATTACATAAGGTTTAGACCTTCTGTAATAGGCATTTCAAGTAACTAAAAAGATATCCATATTTTTTCATTTCTTTTATATTTACTGTTTTGATTGTGAAAAATGCGCAAAAATAACCATTGACCATTATCTTGGAAGTAACTAACACACAAAAATAACAGCAATAAGCATTAATATTAATAAGAAAAATAAAGCAATTATTTAAATATCACCGTTTAAAATGATGTAAGTAATAGCTAAATCTCGTGGCAAAGAAAATTAAATATCAGGTTGGGAAAAACAGAACTCTTGCAGCCAGTTGCACCAAAATCATTTGATTTCGATGTGAAAAGAGAAAATTTAAAGCTACCAAAATAGACGATAAAACTGTATAATTTTGCTATAATATTATTATACTAGCATCTTATCCATATCTTCGTCTGTATACGTAGATGTATGTAGACTTGGGCTGGGAGATACCTAGATAAATAGTAGGTATACTTTATGTTAATCTAAGTGCTAAGCTAATCACCCATGTGTGTTACCTTTTATTCAAATCCATTCAGTAGTTTTTGCGTGAACAAATAACATACGTGCATGCATCGTGCATGCATATAAATTATCCTCGCAAACTTTGGCATTTATAATATTAGCAGGGTAAATTGATATCAGTACATAATGTTCAATGTAACATACCGTTTTCTGCCGCTTAGTACTAGGGCAGCATTTAATAAAAGAGCTTTTTCGAAACACTACTCTAAGTGTGTTGCCATAATAGTAAAAGTGATAAATCTCTTAAAAATTAGGTTTTAAGCTTCGTAATTTTTCTCGACTTATGTTCATGTGAGACTTATGTGTTCACTCACTTTTATGTATTTTATTCATTTATTAAGATAAGAGTGTTTTAAGTAATCATATTATCATGCCATTGAAAAATACACCATCTAGTAATTTGAACTGAAATCTGGTTTAAATAAAGTTTTCCAAAAATACAAGGACCATGGTAAATATGAAAATTGTGAGGGTATTACAGTTGAATGTTTAGGAAAATTTTGTAGATGTCGCTGTCTTTAAGTATAGTTTTGAATGAAATGACAACAGATGCCACTACTGGTGTCATGGTTTTAATGGACCGGGGGAGCCAAAATATTACTAGGATAGCATAAATAATCAAGAGCTACATGACCAAAAAACATTGGTCTCCCTTGGGGTGCCGCTAGTGTTGCTTCGGTGAGGCTATAAATTGAGCTTGCCCATTTTTTGGATATATAAACATAAATTAGCTAAATTACGTTTTCAAACATAGTTTTCATTTTCATTACCAAAATGAATGTCAAACTGAGCATAGTAGGTACGAGTATATTTTTGACACTCATTTACAAGTCTACTAAAATATAATGCTAAGATTCCTTGCCGCCTTATATAAAAGATCATGATACGTGAACAGGACTGTTTAGATGCTATTTGTTGTGTGTTTTTGTCAAAACTTAATTAATATTAAAATTCTATAACTAACGTTAACTATCCGATAACTAACGTCGGAAATTTTAATGCAATTTTTGTTTAAAAAAAATCTCAATTTTACTCTTGCAAAGTCAGGGGTCGAGTCGAGTTGCTAGAACCTAAAAATATCTAAATCCTCAAAATCAATGGAAATAATAACACAATATTTTGATAGTTTTATTAAATCATTTCGTGTACCACTGACAAACGCCGACCGTGACATAAAACGTCAAATGTAGTTCCATATTGAGCCGTCCACGGACGTTCCAAGTTATACTGGTCATGAAATAGTGCTGGTACTCAATCATTATATATCGATAACGATAAAAATGGTCAATCACAAATAAAATGCCAGCTTAGTGTCTTCAGATTTTTTTATTGTTTAATTTGAGATAACTATTTTTTGTGTTTTACGATATTACATAAAACAACACTTAGATGAGTGAGACAGTGAATCGTTAATTTTACAAATTGTGAAAATATAAATAAATAAAAAAAGACGTGTGGCACTCGGAGACTGTGCGGTAAAGCTATTGCATAGCATTTTTATCAACTTATGCAATTATAATTAAATAAAAATATAAACATACATATTGAGAATTTAAACTATATGTGTGTGTGTGTGTGTGTGTGTGTATATATAAAAGAGGGCTACTTTTAATATCGCTTATTTTAATATCAAATTTTTTGGTTATCTTTATAGCAGTGTTATATATTAATTAACAAAACAAAAAATAATACTGCATTTGTGATAATAATAATAAAATTAATGTATATAGAGTACTAACTCATTTTCTTTCACTATTTTTTCGTGACTTTCTTCATTAATAAATGCATTTAGTTTATTCATGTTTAAAACAATTGACTATATTGATACATACATTCAAATACAATTAGGTTGACATTCGCGTAAAAGTACGTTTCCATGGTAACACGATATAAATGTATAAACAAATTACTTTTTATTCTCTTTTATAGAAATTATTGTTTGGCACACATTGCTGAGTGACTTTTTGACGTTGTCATTTTATAATCGAAAGAGTTCGAACATGGTTTTTAAAAAGAAAAAAAAAATCCAAGGTGTTTGGATTCAAATATGATTATTAATGCTTAAAAAAAATATTATCTATTGTAGTGATAACAAAGGTTAAAATTGCATAGATCTACAACCCGTATTGTCATTTTTCGTTACGTTACATTTCGTTACGGAATTTCTGGATTCGGTCTCCACGCTCAAAGGCCCGCGATAAAAGCTATACAATAGCTTAGTAATTAAATAAATATCTTTGGACGATTTCACACAGCGCCATCTAGCCCCAAAGTAAGCAACTAATATGCTTGTGTTATGGGTGCTTGCTTAACGGATATACTACTTATATACTTTTTAAATATGATATTTATAAAGTATAGTATTTATATTTTCTTTTTTATATGATTGCATGATGATAAACAAATCTTAATGCAATATTTAAATCAAATATCGACCTATCGTATAATCCCATCACTAGTATTTCACCCACTTCACACCACAATTATTAACTGGACGTACCAGACACCCCTTAACAGTGAAAGCTGCAAGTGACAGCGATATGTTGCGTCTATCACACTACTGACTAAATGGCAAGTTTTAGTGAAAAGGCTAATTTTCACCAGTACCATCTTACATGGTTACGAGTGAGAGAGATTTCCGATTAATAAAAGTTTCTACTTATAATTTCGCGTTTCTATTTAGTCAGTATTGTCATATCAGGCAAGATAAAGATAGAAAAAGATGCAACAACAGCATTGTCGATATTTCTTCGCAAAATAACTGTCATTCACCTCATCCCACAACAATGCATGCTGCATTTTTTTTCTAGTCCACTCCGACGTTCATACATTGCGGCATTTGCTACCAAATTTTGCATCCCAACTACTAGGATAGCAGAAATTGTAGAGAGTTTAAATTACTATATTATTAAAGTAGTAAGTCACGACAGTATATCGCGTCTATCACACACTATGGGTAATAACAAGCAAAAATGAAATAGCATATATCTGTCAATTCTATCTTCAATTCTGTTCGCTACATATTTTATTTTACACTGCTGGTCAAAAATGTTGATACTCCTCAAAAGTAACTTCCAACAGCCGGTTGCACCAAACCTTTTATCATTTATACTTTTAAGAATATCACAAAACATGGTATCAATAATAAGCGGGCTTTTTTTATGTTTTTTTATATTAATAAATATTTTGGTGAAAAGCATCGAATAATAGCATAATTCAATTTTATCCTTAATTTTGTTAGATCTTGAATGAAATTTCTTCCGTTTCACATAGAACTGATAGCATTTTTATAATTAAAATTTTGTTTCTTAACACGCATTATTTTTAAATTAGGTATGTACTTTTTACATTTAGTATGATGTATGTATTTCCAAAACGCAACTGGCTTGTGACTCTCGTCCAACAATTGTTCTCAATAGTAGACTCTAAAATAAATGTGTTTTGATAACCCGTTAACATGAACCAAATGTTTAATTGTTATAATGACGAGCAATATTATTTTTCTATAGTAAACTAGCGATAGTAGCTATATCATTAAATATTATAATTCCGGTAATTTTTTTGGCAGCAAATTAAAAATATTTTTTACATTTGGATGCTTATTATTTTAGGCTTATAATAATAGGGTTATTCTAAAAAGTTAACCGCACAGAAAACGCAAGCTTTTTAGCAAATACATTTTTTTTTGTTACAATGTTAATAAAATTTACAAAGACTAAAAGACAATATTTTAGAACTAAATCGCTGCATTAAAAAAAAACAACATTGCGCATTTATCCGAACCATCAACTTATTTTTTGTATGGCATCTCGCAGGTCTACCTAGAAGGTTGTCGACTGCTTAACTGGGCTTGCCTGTGAAGTGCCTTAAATGAATTTAGGGCCTCCAGCCAGGGCTCAACTTACAAAACAAAGCGACTACATGCTAAAGGTGTACCATGGGGTACGGGCTATGGGGTATTTGTATAGAGTGCTAGTGGATGTCCATTAATTGTACGTTGAATTCACCTAGGCACCATTTGTTGATAATGGTCAACCTACATTCACCCTGAAAATTTGCTTTTGTTTCCTAGTAAGAAAAAAAAATATTTCGTGCTATTAGGTACTTATTACTACAGGAGGTTTTAAAATTATACATTAATGAATAAATTCACAATGTCAGTTTCAGCGTAGTAGCTACGCTAGAGGCCTACGTCGTAGCAAACACGCTTGAGTACTACGCCGTAGTACTTTGTTCTCATTACGATTGTCAGATACAAACCTTTTAATTTAGGTGATAGGTATAATAAATGAAATATGGTATACGAAAAGACGTTAGACAAATTAGTCCAAATATATCTATCGCAAAGAGTTTAATAGTGCGGAGGTTGTTCGGTACCTATATAGGTTATTCGAAAATTCATATTGTTGTCAACTCTTCCTTGGTCCTGAGGTCCTAGTAAATTGAGCGTTTTGCGTTGCTTTGGTAACGGCCACTATGGCCAAGAGTTTAATAGTACGGAGGCTGTACGGTACTTAGGTATTCGAAAATTCATATTATTATGAACTCTTCCTTGGTCATGAGGTCCTAGTAAATTGAGCGTGTTGCGTTGCTTTGGTAACGGCCACTATGGCCAAGAGTTTAATAGTACGGAGGCTGTACGGTACTTAGGTATTCGAAAATTCATATTATTATGAACTCTTCCTTGGTCATGAGGTCCTAGTAAATTGAGCGTGTTGCGTTGCTATGATTACGGTCACTATCGCAAAGAGTTTAATAGTGCGGAGGCTGTTCGGTACCTATGTACATATTCGAAAATTCATATTGTTGCCAACTCTTCCTTGGTCATGAGGTCCTAGTAAATTGAGCGTGTTGCGTTGCTATGGTAACGGTCACTATAGCCAAGAGTTTAATAGTACGGAGGCTGAACGGTACCAATGAAGGTTTCGAAAATTCATATTATTATTAACTCTTCCTTGGTCATGAGGTCCTAGTAGATAAAGCGTATTGCGTTGCTCTGGTAACGGTCACTATGGCCAAGAGTTTAATAGTACGGAGGCTGTACGGTACTTAGGTATTCGAAAATTCATATTATTATTAACTCTTCCTTGGTCATGAGGTCCTAGTAAATTGAGCGTGTTGCGTTGCTATGATTACGGTCACTATCGCAAAGAGTTTAATAGTGCGGAGGCTGTTCGGTACCTATGTACGTATTCGAAAATTCATATTGTTGCCAACTCTTCCTTGGTCATGAGGTCCTAGTAAATTGAGCGTGTTGCGTTGCTATGGGAACGGTCACTATAGCCAAGAGTTTAATTGTACGGAGGCTGTACGGTAGCAATGTAGGTTTCGAAAATTCATATTATTATTAACTCTTCCTTGGTCATGAGGTCCTAGTAGATAAAGCGTATTGCGTTGCTCTAGTAACGGTCACTATGGCCAAGAGTTTAATAGTACGGAGGCTGTACGGTACCAATGTAGGTATTCGAAAATTCATATTGTTGTCAACTCTTCCTTGATCATGAGGTCCTAGTAAATTGAGCGTGTTTCGTTGCTATGGTTACGGTAACTATGGCAAAGAGTTTAATAGTGCGGAGGCTGTTCGGTACCTATGTACGTATTCGAAAATTCATATTGTTGCCAACTCTTCCTTGATCATGAGGTCCTAGTAAATTGAGCGTGTTATGTTGCTATGGTTACGGTAACTATGGCAAAGAATTTAATAGTACGGAGGCTGTGCGGTACCAATGTAGGTTTCGAAAATTCATATTATTATTAACTCTTCCTTGGTCATGAGGTCCTAGTAGATAAAGCGTATTGCGTTGCTCTGGTAACGGTCACTATCGCAAAGAGTTTAATAGTGCGGAGGCTGTTCGGTACCTATGTACGTATTCGAAAATTCATATTGTTGCCAACTCTTCCTTGGTCATGAGGTCCTAGTAAATTGAGCGTGTTGCGTTGCTATGGTAACGGTCACTATAGCCAAGAGTTTAATAGTACGGAGGCTGTACGGTACCAATGTAGGTTTCGAAAATTCATATTATTATTAACTCTTCCTTGGTCATGAGGTCCTAGTAGATAAAGCGTATTGCGTTGCTCGGTCACTATGGCCAAGAGTTTAATAGTACGGAGGCTGTACGGTACCAATGTAGGTTTCGAAAATTCATATCTTCCTTGGTCATAAGGTCCTAGTAGATAAAGCGTATTGCGTTGCTCTGGTAACGGTCAATATGGCCAAGAGTTTAATAGTACGGAGGCTGTACGGTACCAATGTAGGTATTCGAAAATTCATATTGTTGTCAACTCTTCCTTGGTCATGAGGTCCTAGTAAATTGAGCGTGTTTCGTTGCTATGGTTACGGTAACTATGGCAAAGAGTTTAATAGTACGGAGGGTGTACGGTACTTAGGTATATTTTTTATAAGTGGTTCTCACGCTCACTACAATATTGTAACATAGAACAAGTCAGACAAACATGGTGCGCTCAAATGCAGCAGTTACTAACTGCAGATAGTATATTCTTTCTGGTAGCCATATCTTTTACCGTCACTCATTACTAAGAAAGCATAAATGGCAAGAGCTTGATCATTATTGCTCCGACTACGTCAAAACGTTTTGCTTGTAATGATGGAATTATGAATGAAGGAATACGCAAGTTTCACCGTCTCCGGATAAATACCGGTCAAACTTATCTGCCAGATAGTTTCAATACTCAATACTCAAATCTTTATTAGCATTCCATATGTTACATAACAGGTGGTACAATTTACTTATAGTATAGACACAATATGGACCCGATAGGGCGCACAGCTTAAAGAAGTTCAGAGAGAAATTTAAGAACTATGTAGTCATTTCATGCTAGTGATGTTCTAATAACAATGCTAAAATTATTCGGTGGCCTAGCACGAATCACTTTCGAAAAAGTGTTCTTATCGAAAGCGATTTAATGTGAATATGCTCGCTTCTTACGTACTATTTATTTAAATGGATGATTTTTATCATAGTTGTAGGTACTGCAAATTGTTAGTTATATATTTTAAACATAAAATTAGCTTTGGTATAGTTGTATTATATAAATATATTTATATTGTATTATAAACTCGCTTCCATTAACGTTACGATTATATATTAGTGCGTTCGTGCTAGGCCCACAGGTAGTGGAACTAGTTAAGTAACTTGTTACCAAAGCTTTAACACAATTTTAGTCTTATTTAGCTCATTTCTCAGCGTTTTTTTGCTCTTATCAAGATTAGTTGTTTTCCGCGGTTTCAGCTGCAGCCCGATTAAAAAGTAACCTATAACCGTCATCAAAGCCATTTCTGTACCAAATTTCATCCAAATCAGTTAATTAATTTTCACTTTATTGTAAAGTTACGAATAAAAGCGCAACGCACTTTATAATCACAGCTTGACAGAATTATAGGTTTATATATTTTGTATGTGCTATATAAATCTGTAATACACTTAATTCTTTATAAGTATAGAAACTGATTACAATAATATTTTTTTGTGTGAAAAATATTAATTAGCATGGTTATCAAATGAAATTAATTACACGCACGACCCATTTTGCTAATAAAAAATTCACGTCCTTTTTTTTCGTGAAAATATCCCTTATTATTTATGTCACCCTTGTACTGGCACGGATGCAAATAGTGCGGATCGAAACTATAACTATTATTACCACAGTTTTAAATAGAGTTTCCGCATTCTGGTCCCAATCATTTATGAAATGCTAGTACCCCATAGGCTTGCAAATATCGATCCGCTTCGACATCTACTTTTTCATACTCTGGTCTAGTGCGAGTCGGACTCGCGCATGGAGGGTTCTGTACCATTTATCTATAAAAAATGCAAAAAAAAATTTATTCTGTATTTTAGTAGTAGTGTACTATTGTATATTTGTTGTTATAGAGGCAACAGAAATACATGCTATGTGAAAATTTCAAAAAAAAAGTCTTAGTAATAGGGTCCTGTTTTTCCTTTAGGGTACGGAATCTTAAAAAAAACTTATGCTGATAAGTATACGCTTTACCTGTTTACATTGCAACAACATTCTCCTTATTTGCTTATTTATTTAATATTTTAATACACTAAAAGATAGAATTAGGGAAGCCATTTATTGCTTTTTGTTATTGTTTCTTATAATCAAAAATTATAACCTAACCTAAAATAACCTAATATTCAAAAATAAATTTTAATAATTTCAAAACTTAAATTTTAAAATGACATACTTACGAAATAAAACACGAATACGAAAATTAAAACATCTAACTCGGAAACTGACTGGCCTTTTAATAAAACGCTGCTAAGATTACCTTTCTAGACAAAACATTTCCAGATAAAAAAACCTGCACGATACCTACCTGAAATTAGTAAATTTAAGGTGGTATCTTGCAGGTTTCTTTTACATTCAATATTCCATGCCAATAATTTTATTGTAAAAATAATAATTTGTTTAGAAAAAAATAATATTTACGCCATCTATGCATCAATGAACGTACTTAAATCCCACCGTTATATTTCCTAAAAATTATGATGTCCTAGTACAGATGTGAGTAAAGCAAATGGCCGATTTATATAGGTACCAATTTTTGGGAGTGAAGCCAAATAAAAGCTTGTGTACTATATAGTCTGTAATTTAGAACTTCAAGTTATTTTACAGTCGTAATTTCGTAGTTTCAACGTCAATACCAATTGTATTATTTATTTTGCAATTTTTTAGGGTCGTGTACCAAAAATGAAAAGGAACCATTATGCCTTTACTTCGTCTGTCTGTCTATCCGTTTGTCACAACTGATTATTTCAGGAACTACTTTTACTATCGACTTGAAATTTGTAACAGTTATAAAGAACGATTTATTTATGCGTATATATTGCAAATGAAAAAAGTTGAAAAGTCATATTGCTTTTATGGAAAAAGTTCAGGGGAAGTGGGGTTTAAAATTTCAAACTATAGTTACTAGGTCATGTGGGGGTATCATATGAAGGGTCTTGATTTTAATATATTTTTTTGTTTTCTTGTATGTATTTTAATTTTCGAATCATAATGAAATCAGCAGAAAAACGAGGTCTGAAAAAAAACAAGATAATTGCAGTTTTATTGCGTATAACATTCTTTAAAAGGTAGGAGCCCTCGGTGTCTTTTAGTATGTCATTGACCCCGTCTCAGATGGTCATTGTGACTATTAATGTGTGCAATCCAAATCTAGAGAGACCGTGGAAAATAAAAAACATACATTCAGATTAGGTTCTGCTAATTTTCAAGCCAACATTCTCCAGGTTTTGTTTCCGTTTCTCCAATCTGCTCTGTATCTCCAGTCCATCTTGACCAACAAAAACAAAATTCAAAATTCAAACAACATCCACCAGGGTGCCTCCCGTTACATGTCTGATATCAGCATACATGACCGACAGGAAGAGGTTAAAGACTTAAGCCGACCCTTCTCGGTGTTTCCTCTATCAGCTCATTATTTTTGCTATCAGCTCAATCTGTATACAGCATAAATAAACACACATAATACTAGAGCAACCCCTTTGTTGGACGGGTGTGAATGCCTCAGCCTTCACTATCAACGGCATGTGGCAAATATATGTGAATAGTATCTTTTAATTAAGATTATATATAAAATTAAAGAGAATTGTCAAAACATTACAGCCAAGAATGTGATATTATAATCGTATAAAAAAAACATTTTTCTAAACAACCATTTGGACACTTAAAAACGCACCATCTAGTAATCCGGTCCATGATTCAGAGGGTATAAAGCGTGGTGCAAAGTCAATTTAAAATGGTTGTGGAAATTGTGCAGATGTCGCAACCTGTGTTAGTTTCGCATGTGAACCCAACAGATGCCGTTACTGTTTTTGCCCTTTGTTACGGTCAATGGGAGTGAAAATATTACTAGGATAGCAGAAATGGTTAAGAGGTTCATGACCAATAAACGTTGGTCTCCTAGGGGTGGCACTAGTTACTCCGGTGTGGCTATAAATTGTGCTCCACCCTTCTTTTGGGGTAAATACTGTATGATTAAATTGACTGAAAACATTTTGCATTACATTCTCAAGGAGGAGCTCATGGATTAGTAACAGCAATACGGGTTGATCGATCAAGGTCAAACTGCGCTTGCTGTGGTTACCTCGTCGATGGGTGCCAAGCTACATCTTAACAAGGCTCCTTCTTACCTCAGATAGCATGATAAGACGTTGGTCCAGGCTATCATTTGTTGATTTTTGACACTAGCTACGGCTATTTCGAAGCAAGAATGTCTGATAACAATTTTGCAGAAGGTATCTGGTACTTGTAACTGCATTGTGGAGGTCAGGTAGGTGGTTGCTCATACAACATACGCCCCAAAAACCTTTAAAAAAATAACTATGTTATAGGCTTACCCTCGTGAAAAAACTGTCAAAAACCGTTCCCTCTTCCATAACTAAAAGAATAAAAATATAGATTTTTAAATATTTATTTGATTATTCCACGGCTTTTTTCTGTCATTCATTTCTTATCAGCCCGGCCTGCAGTGTACCAAGCTACGCTGGGCATGAAACAGTAATGTACACAACCCGTAACAATCGATATCAATAAGAAATTGATTACCGGTAGGTTCTAGAGTTCAATATCCTTGTTAGCTGTTAATATTTGAATATTTACATTGATCAATGCAGTTATTGGTAATAATCAAGTAGAAATACTGATTTGTTTTAAGGGTCTTCTCTCTTCTCTTAAATATGTCACTTAATAAAATTATGTATATTGGATTTAAGAATCTCAACCTTGGTAAGCCAAGGCGTATTATGTCACCCGGTAACTGGATTGTGCAGGTCAGACAGGCAAGCGCTCCATGTAAAACACTGGTTCTCAGCTGCATCTGGATAGATTGCAACATATCACAGAAAAAGCTTGGCAGATGATGATTAGAGGGCTGTATGAAGAACCATGTTACTTATAATTTGTATACAAGGTGTGGGTGAGGCATTGACACGTTTGTCTTCTAAATCATTGGTATAAATTGAATTGAAAGGCAAACATATTATCTTTGAAATCTAGTTAGTATGTATGCAATCTTTCAGGAAACGTACTATTGTGTTTAGACTAAGGTGAAGGTGAAGAGCTACAGTTTTAACTACCATCTTTACAATACGTATTTCCATGAGACCATATTAATAAAATAAATGTGACAAATTAGAGCTATTTAAAAAAAAACTATATATCACAAGTATTAAATAAAAAATCCCCCTACGCAATAATGCCTTCAATCTTTTTGGAAAATAGCTGATACTCTTACATAGACCAGTGCTTTTAACTTTTGAAAACAAAAAAAATAATAGTAGGATGAAACCCATTGGAAAAGGAGGAGAATACAATAAAAATGATAGGAAAAATAAATTACGGGCGATCTGAGGTCGGGAAGTGGGGGGGAGGGGGGGTTAAAGTTAAAAAAACGGTTTATCTCAATTTCCGGCAAAACTACAAGTCCTATGAAAAAAAGTTAAATGGCAAAGTTGTAGGTAATAAAAAGATCTACAACTTTTGGATTGACACTTTTTTCACATAACCTCAAAATGTATGTGAAAAATTCAAAAAACCAAGCTTTTGGTTTTTTATTTTTATATTTTACAATAATTAATTTTTTATCACGAAATTTGGTGAAAACTTACCTTTTTATGTCCCAAACACACTGTAATTTATTTGTTTTATAATAATTATTTTTTCACCCTTATTTTGACTTAATATCGAAAAAACACCCTAATTTTCAATCGAAAATTCTCGTGTCAAAATATCACTTTTTTTTTAAAAGTCGGTAGTCTTTTTGTTCTTTGAAATCTCTACTTTCAGATGGTATAAAAAAATATTTACATTGCTATGGTAAATGTTCTCAGAAAATATAAAGAAACGCTACGAAATAACAGTTAGCAAGGCCAAGATCCTTCTAGCAACTCCCCACTTCTCTATGAAATACCTTTTGATCAGCTAAAAGGTATTTCATAGAGAGGTCCGAGGTTCCGTAGGTCACTCAGATACATAAGTTATCTTAAAATAGCAATAAATAGGCATCTACGCAAAAAATTTAAGCCGGTCTAGGCCTTACTACCTGTTATTTTGTAGCGTTTCTTTATATTTTCTGAGAACATTTACCATAGCAATGTAAATATTTTTTTATACCATCTGAAAGTAGAGATTTCAAAGAACAAAAAGACTACCGACTTTTAAAAAAAAAGTGATATTTTGACACGAGAATTTTCGATTGAAAATTAGGGTTTTTTTTCGATATTAAGTCAAAATAAGGGTGAAAAAATAATCATTTTAAATCAAATAAATTACAGTGTGTTTGGGACATAAAAAGGTAAGTTTTCACCAAATTTCGTGATAAAAAATTAATTATTGTAAAAGATAAAAATAAAAAACCAAAAACTTGGTTTATTGAATTTTTCACATAAATTTTGAGGTTATGTGAAAAAGTGTCAATCCAAAAGTTGTAGATCTTTTTATTACCTACAACTTTGCCATTTAACTTTTTTTCATAGGACTTGTAGTTTTGTCGGAAATTTAGATAAACCGTTTTTTTAACTTTAACCCCCCCTCCCCCCCACTTCCCGACCTCAGATCGCCCGTAATTTATTTTTCCTATCATTTTTATTGTATTCTCCTCCTTTTCCAATGGGTTTCATCCTACTATTATTTAATTCACTTTTTACCGTTTTTAGAGGCTAAAAGCACTGGCCTAACACTGCTGGACCGATATTAACCAAACATAGCTAAGAACCACCGCAAGGCTTTTAAATGAAAAAAAAAACCGCATCGAAATCGGTCCATCCGTTTGATCGCTATGATGCCACAGACAGATACACACACAGACAGACAGACATCGACGTCAAATTTATAACAACCCCCTTTTTTCATCGGGGGTTAAAAATAAAGTTTTAAATACTTCGTTTGTTTGTTATATCCGACATCAGGGAGATTTTTATTCACCTCATACCACAGAGAGAAAAAGTAAAAGTGGTATTTTTACCCGCATAGCATGGTCACCTAGGCTCTATGTTTCGAACTGGCATGCCTAAATAAACTGGACGTACTATAATACTACATCTCCCATATAATAAAAGCGGTAGCTGACAACAGTATATTTGATCTATCAAACAATGGAGTGAATAGTAGGCTAAAACTGAAATAGTGCATGTATATCAGTGCCATCCTTTTATGATAAACAATGTCGAGTTCAGTCGAGAGAGACATCCGACTAATACAAGTTTCTGCTTTTACTAAACGTTTCTGTTTGGCCAATGGTAGCAGGACTACGCTAGATAAAGATAGCAGAATTGCAAAAGCAGCATTACTGATGCTTTCTGCTACAAATACACACCTTATATCACAACTTACATACACATAATTTTTACTGTTCAACTACAATGTATAGAACTATACATTGTTTGTCGGCAACGCATTTGTATACCTACTAGGGTAGCATAAACCACTAGAGAGTTTTCAAGTTAGTTTCAACTGCCATAACTTCACTTTTAACATCTACATAATAAGATAATAATTCTACGAATCTTTTTATCGTAGGCATTGATTGACATAAATCTATGATCATTATTTTTATTCTTAAATGCTACGCAGTTTCTACAGAATATTTAGTGTTCTATTCTTGTTTTTAATCACCCATAATTTCAGAACTGAGTATGTGCTACCTAGTGCGAATATCAGATTATTTTGTTACGCTTTCCCAGTAAAGCGCCTGGACAAATGAATGGAGACAGAAACGTTTTTATCCAGTGTGAAGAAATTCTGTATCAGTTTCCTCAGGACGAGTTTTTTACCCCTTTTTTTTATCATGAAAATATGTTTCCCCGAATTTCAAACATTTTTCTTCTAGATTTATAAATTAGTAACCTAATTTATACTAAGCAATACTAATGTAACAGACTAAAATCTCCTGTCAACGTCTATAGTATCTCTTGTAACAGTCCTTTTTAATAGTGTGAAGTGTTCACTTTATAAAGTGTTAAGATTTAGAAATTATTTGAGAAACTTTTAAGAAGTTCCCTAATAAAACCTATCTATTCCATTTTCAACCTAATAGTCACATAGAATTGTTTTTTTTATTTGTCACTTGCCTTTCAGTGCATCCTATTCGGTTTGGAGTGAAAGTTTTCATGTACATCCATACGTACTACAATTTACGGTGTGTGTTCCACCGATATCTCCTGTTATTTATGCACTCCTAGTACTATGAGAAAGTTCAAAGGCGGCCAGGCTTCGTCCAAAGATGAACAGCTCTCGGACTATATGCCCCAGATACAATAGGGGACAAAATGTCCTCCAATATGACGCGCAATGCTCATTTTACGTGACGTTGCAACGCTGCTAAGTGTCACGCATCATTTTGCGATGGATTAACATGACGTAGGATATGTTGCTTGCCCCGCTCCGAGAAAGGCTGCATATGTCCCACGTGAGCGTCAATGACTTTGAGTATAGTCATGTACGCATCGTGCCTCTCAATATATTGTTCCTGTGTAGTGTGGGGATACGAAAACATGCTTTAACTTCTTCAGTTTTGCCAGAGTCATTGTTTACTGTGGGATACAAACCGTGTTTATTAGAATTTCTTCTCAAACTTCTGGCACTTCTTATGTATCAGTTGTTTTGGTATTTAAAGAGTGTACGACAAGAATGCATAAGAACCTCTAGTTTACAAGTATTTTATTTCAATTGCAAGTCTGATCATGTTGTTAAAGGTTGTGAAAGGTTATCCCTGTAGTATAGTATATATAGTCATAAACCTGTTTGGCTTTAGCAAGTCCAATTATTTGTAAAACGGATCCGGCAGACATTCAGATCACTCTTCCACCTCGTTGTAGTAAGAAATTACACATCCCTTTCATTTTTTCTTTCGCTTATATTTTACCATTTCTAAAATAAGTAAATTATGCTCAGCACATGCCCGAATCTCCTCTACAAAATACCTACAAAATGCTTCACTGCATTTGTCTCGAGCACTTTCCACGTAATTGTTAAAAGCATGTTGCTACATTTATCCCCAGTGTAAACGGGGCTTTCCTCAATACACGCTAGTTTAATGGAGAGCGAATATTTCTGTATGTCCATAATGTATGCATACATTAATACTGTCAACGCAATTTTATAAAGAAAACATAAAATAAAATAAAAATATTTTGATAATGGTGAAATGGCTAGTACAGAAACTTTTGGGATGAACTATTTAAAGTACATAACGCACAGCAACGTACTATAACATCATTTTACCGTGAAAGCGTAACAAACAAACTCACTTTTGCATTAATAATATTAGTTGGATCAATAGTGACGAAAAGGAATATGTAGTAATTAATGTGCATGTGACTTGGCCTGTAATGATAGTTTTAAGGCATTTAAATAAATAAATAGTAACAAACGAGTTTTGTGATAATTATTGGAAAACATAAAACATTATAATAATAAGCCTGTTTCGTAAATTGGGGATAGAAATTATCTACCAGATTAATTCATAGTCGGAACATCTTTCGTCTGATACATACCATATACCTTTCTGGAAATAGTGAAACTAGTCATAAGTTATTTTAATGAATGATTCGTCAATGACAAACTAATAGCTATACAACGTGTAAAAAAAATAAGCAATAATATTTAAGGGTATGTACATATATCAAGTATAGATGCTTCTGACAAAATCTTATTATTAAATCTGTTAACTTTTTTTTTTCATAATTTTTTTTCACTAAATTTTATTAGGCTTATTAGGCTAGTTGACGAATAGGTAGAAAATAAGGGGTAACTTATTTGCGAACTCTGCATTATTGATCTTCAAATTTGAGTTTATTAACCAATTTTTAGGGATGTAACCTATTTTTTTTAACAAAAACTGTTACTTCTTTTTGTTCTAAAACTATAAGATCCCAGAAGATTTCCAGTTCCTAATACGGCGTAAAAGATTTGTTATCACCGAATGTGTAGCCCGCTTAAATTTTATTGCTTATTTTTTTTACACGTTGTATAAGCTAAACGTACGAGTATTTTATTAAATTTTCAATTACTCGTCAAGAGATGGCGTTACTGAAGCAGACATGATTTTCTGAATCGCGATGTTGAAATTGCAAGCTACGCAATCAAATCACCAGGAACACATAAAAGCAGAGCAGATTTTTTTATTCTTCTATTAATATATACAATTATAACGTATGGACATATTAAATACATATTATGTTTAATAAAAGTTTCTTGCATACTTCGTTTCAGATAACCTATTTATTAATTAAGATCTTTTAAGGATTATAAAGATATGTGTCGGATTCTGAGCTAAAAAATACGATACTTGTCATGGAAATGGCAGCATTGTAACTATTGGGTCCTTTATAATTAACTCAAAGCTCACAATATAGACTACGGCTGCGTAGCTGCTACAAGTCTAACGTCACTGCTACGCGTGCTACGCAACCGTAGTAGCGCAATTACATAATATTGTACAGCTTCTCCTCTTAGCTCGGTTTCTGAGGAACTTTGTCGATGGTTTATTTATTCATTATCGCCAAAAAATTACAAATAAATAAACCACCAACAAAGGTACCTCATAAACCGGGCAGTAATAATGTGATTATCAAATCTGAAGAGTATCTTATCATTGAGAAATAAATCAATACATAAAACATTCATGTATTTTTTTTAATTGGCTTTAATTCTCTTACTAGTAGCATCAATTAGTCAATTTACAAGAAACGGCAAAATAAATGTGCAGGTATGATTCTGAAGTACACATCTTCTTTATTTATATTTACAATATTTAGCCTACATGCATATCTGCATACATTTAAAGTACATGCTGTTTATTAAATGTTATTTGAAGTTGTAATATTAAAAATAAACTATCTAATCTTATACACGAAGTAAAAGTGGTAGCACATGAGGGACTTGAACCCTCGTCCTTCGCGTCTCAACCCCGGAGCGACGCTCTATCCACCTGAGCTAATGTGCCAGGTACTAACAGGAGCCAAATACGCAATCTGTATCGTCCCTTCAACAGCCGTGATTGACGTCAGCGCCCGACGTCAGGGGCGCGGTGGCAGATGGTACTAACAAAATTTACTCCTTAGGGTATTATCCGTATCAGAATAAAACGAAAGGCCTTTTGGTGCGATTTCGTTCATCTTTCTCTTTCTTACTGTTGCTTATATCTAAAACCACTTTAAATTTGTAAATTAGTACCTTAGAAAGGACCTGGTTATACCATACTATTTTTGCTTACATACGTAAGGAATATTATTTTGAAAGTGACATCTCCATCAATTAATTTATTGTTTCAAAGATTACATTTGATCCTTGAATGAATCACCTTTAGCTGTTATATATTATCATCTTGTTTATCCGTAGAATCAAGTTAAAAATGCTTCAATGGACTCATGAAACCCTGGTGTGTAGAAGCATGCTATTTGGCAACGATAGCGCGATTCAGGAAGCCACACCTCCCGTCAACCAACGCCATCTTTTGATAGCATACGTTAAATTATTATTAATTATATACAATTAAACTCAGTGTTATCGCAATAATCAAAAAGTATATATTTATAATATTAGACGCTAGCTAAAATAGGTTAACAAATTCTTTTTTTTTCATATAGGAATAATACATAACCTTATTGGTAATTCATAATAATATGTCGGCAATAAGTTACGGGTGACCCCTTCCTTGCCTTTGGTTGCAAATAACCTTTCCCACCGACCACCAATAAGGTATTAACAGAGGTTAATCCCTGTGCCTATCAATATGTCAACCACTTCCGATTAATTAGAAATATACGTGTATTCTTTATATTTGTATACGATAGCATAACTGGTTATAAATGACCTTAAAAATTATTAAATTTTTTAATAAGACCGTAACTTTATGTGGACGAAATTTACGCGCGTTTTATGTGACTTCTAAGTGCAATAAAACAATCATTAGTAGGAAGCAAATGTGCCATTTGACATTGATATTATAGACTTTGATATCTTCTTCGTTAGAACTAAAAACATCCCGTTTCATATGCTTTGAATTTTGTGTTCATTTGCGGAAGAGTCGACAAGGAATGATTAACAGCATAAACAGCACAAGACACATTGAAACAGTATATTATGTAGAATAAATAAATTATCATCTTGAAAAATAGCTTAATTTTTAGGTTTTTTCACATGGTTGGTAGAAATAATTCTGACTATACATTTAATCATTGGTTACTCACCATTTGTAGGTACTTTAATTTTTGAGATTCAATCATTCATAAGCTCGTAGTACTATCTGAGAGTAGTTAAAGAGGTGGGGGCTGTTGCGTCCTTGTTTTTCGCAGGCTGTTGACAGTGAAGGCTGGTACACCCATACCTGTCAGGCGGGGGGGTGGGAAGGTAGATGCGGGTGGAACAGATTGGTCAGCAATAGGTCCTGTTGCCTCTATTCATTCCTCTCATACATTGGTAATATGCTATCTATCTATCACCTTCTTTTAAATATTTTTTGAGGGTTGGGTGGCAGGACCGATGAAACATAACCCGAAATTCATCATATTCAGCACAAGGCACATTAGCGCAGTCGGTTAGAGCATCGTGCTAATAACGCGAAGGTCGAGGGTTCGAGCCCCTCATGTGCCAAATATATTTTTATATTTTCTAACCTTTTGTTTAATTATTCTGATCTCTCGAATTTTTTATCACTAAACTCGCTATCTTTGGAGTACTCATTCCAGTATATGTTTTTTACAATTAAACTCACTGAAAGAAAGATTAATATATAACTTTTAAATTGATTTTATATTTCAGTAATTTATTTATGAAAAACATAAGCAATTGTTTTAGTGGAAAAAAAAAACAAAGGGAAAAAATAGATGGCATAGCACAAGCGGTTCAATGGCTGATATTACTTACTACATTGTGTTATATCAATGCATTACCGTTAGCCTATTACTTCATGAAACTATGGAAAAAGTGGAAATCAAAAATATGTGTTTTGAACATAATTTGATTACCTTACATCTTGCCAATTATACAAGCATAAAATTATATTAATCTTAAAGGAGGGAGGAAGCAAGGCCTTTGCTCTGCAGTGGGACACCACAGGCTAAAAATAAATAAAATACTTATATCTAAACAATTGTAATTTTCTCAATTACGCTTTGTTATTGAAGCCGTTTTTATACTACAGCACCTGAGCCGCAGCTTTATATTTTTCAACTATTAGCTTATAGCTCCATAGTTTCCTTAAAAACTTCATATTTATGGCATCCATGCAATGAAAAATATTGCGGCCTGTCACGTGGCTTAATATGTTAAAATATTTGCAGCACTAGGCTCACAGGAAACATGAAGAGCCTTTTAGTAGTTTTAAAAAATAAAGTAACTTAGAACGTGCCTAATTCATAGTATGTTTCTGTCTCCGTCTAGTCAAATAGAACATACATCTTCATGTTCATATTTCTCTAGTAACGGAATATTAATTTTCAATAATACCCACATTGTATGGGTATAGTGTTATTTGGGGTATCTATCATGAATGCTACGTCATCGCGAATGCACCTTTGAAACCCTGTAGTCCTAGTATTTAAAGTTTACTCTTTTGATGAACTCTGAAGCGATGAGTTTATATATACACTAGCTGTTTCCCGCGGTATCACCCGCATCCCGAGGGAACTACTTAGCGCACACGGGTAAAAAGTAGCCTATGTTGTTCCTCAGGGTCTATTCTATCTCTGTACCAAATTTCATTTATATCGGTTCAGTAGTTTTGACGTGATAGCGTAACAGACAGACTAGTAGAGTGCCTGGAGCATTCAAAACCGTAAAACCTCGGATTAGAGTTATAGTGAATGAATTAATATGATCGATGTGGGATATTGTTTTTTAAGCTATAAATTGCAATGTTTACCCAATTTTTTTTTGTGCACTCCATTGTTTCATTGTTTAAACAAATTATTATGAAAAATTAATGTTTGACCATATATTTTTACTCTAAACAGTATTTTTTATTTATTTATATGTTAAATCTTACCTGAGTAGACATATAGGAACATTTTTCAAAGATACCTGTGTATAAAAATAGTTTTTTTTTTTTGTATGGCATCTCGCATGTCAACCTAGAAGGTTGTCGACTGCTTAACCGGGCTTGCCTGTGAAGTGCCTTAAATGAATTTAGGGCCTCCAGCCAGGGCTTAACTTACAAAACTAAGCGACTTCACGCTAAGGGCACCCCCTAGTGGGGTATGGGCCTCGGCTTAGGGCGTCGCTGGGGGAGGACAGCAAGGGACAATATATATGATTATTATAATCGGGAATTTTTAAGCTATTAGCTCAGCTCGCGGACTGGCTCGTTGAGCTAGGGTGGGGAGGGCATGGACTAGGTCGTCGCTATGGTCCTTGGCGGCGAGGTCGATACGAACGCGATCTGTGTTTGTATAGAGTGCTAGTGGACCTATTGCTCTCTTGGAAGAGGGTTATAGCATCATCGGGTATGATGAGAGTATGCCTCGGGCGGCGAATTTTACTGATCTGGGAGGGTGCGTATCCGGCGGCCGATACGACCAGAGGGTTTGGATGCTTTTCGGCAACATCAAAGTAATGCTTGCTTAATGCTTAAATACAGTTCATGAAACGTGCCGTCATGAACTGTTGGGTGGTGGGCAGTTTGAGATCGAGATGGAGGTTTTCGTTTCGTACCTAGAAAGGGGCTCCTGTGATCTTTCGTAAGAAACGGTTTCTGCAATCTATGGAGACGATATGGCTTTGAGTGTGCGAACACAACGGAAGCATATGCCATGATGGGGAGTTGTGGAGGCAGTGATGACAAAAGAACACTCATATTTTTGGCTGTTGCTTTTATGAAAGAATTGAACCTCAATGTATTTAAATCGTGAGTTTTAGACGGAGCTCCATATAAACTCAAAATACATGCTACACCTGCTTGCAATATATTATTGGGGTCTTCATTGATATTTTTAAATACTTTTACTGAGTCGTGTAAATCAATACGTTTCTCAAAAATTTTGGCAAACTTAATTTTTCCTTTATTGATAAACGCAGAAGTAGTGTCACAACCCGTAAAGGCATGTAAAAAAAAGAATATGTTCAATTTGGTAATGATTTTTTCTAAACATTTCGATGAAAACATCTCCTGTTGAACTTTGCCTCGGGGTGGTTTTAGAAAATATATTTCACGATCTTTATCTACCAATGCCGTTAATATCACTAAGACATCGATATCTTCTGAAACTATAACAACATCTTTTGATTCCAAATTCATTGCCGTCTCAACAATTAATTTGTCGGCATCGCTTTCCACTTGGCATGTAAAAATATTGTTGTCAGCTAATTTAATTCTCAACATTTCTATTAAGCGAATTTTATCCCCTCCACGTTTTTCTACCTGTTCGAGATCCCTACTGCTATTTTTATACACAGGTATCTTTGAAAAATGTTCCTATATGTCTACTCAGGTAAGATTTAACATATAAATAAATAAAAAATACTGTTTAAAGTGAAAATATATGGTCAAACATTATTTTTTCATAATAATTTGTTTAAACAATGAAACAATGGAGTGCACAAAAAAATTTTGGGTAAACATTGCAATTTATAGTTTAAAAAACAATATCCCACATCGATCATATTAATTCATTCACTATAACTCTAATCCGAGGTGAAAACCCCCAGGCGCTCCACTAGACAGACAGAGTTACTTTCGCATTTATAATATTAGTAAGGATAGTACATTGAATAATAATTTTGAGGATTACAAACTATCAACTCTCATAAACACACTTTTTTTAAGTCTCCCCACAATTCGCTTTCTCATTACTAACTGACACGTGGTCTCGTATGTTGACAACTTGACAAGCATATCTATCTGGCAGACATTATGGCCCACACACATGGTTACTGCGATTTTAGTAGCTTAATTATGAAATTAAACAGAAACTAGTACTTTAACACTTGACACGTTTTTTAAAACATATCCATTTTTTCGTTTTCAGATCACATCGCTATTACTGAAGTTTTAAGAGCAGCAGCAATACTAGCAAGATAAGGACAAGACCAAATATACAACAATCTTTTGTGTAAGTCCGCAACCAACATGACTTTCAACTGTACAATCAGATGAAAGATTGGTTTATTATTCATTCATTTTGGAAGAAACTAATAACTAAAGAAGATAAGACTAATCAGGTTTTTAGCCATGACTCTTTTTAGGGTTCCGTAGTCCGACAAGGAACCCTTATAGTTTCGCTCTGTCCGTCTGTCTGTCTGTCTGTCTGTCTGTCTGTCTGTCTGTCTGTCCGCGGCATAGCTCCGTGGTTTTTGTTATTAGAAAGCTGAAATTTGGTATGAATATGTATATTGATCACGCCGAGAAAGTGGTAAAATAAAATTTTGAAAAATATTTTTTTTAGGGTAGCTCCCAAACATGTAAAGTAGGGATGAATATTTTTTTTCTCGCGTACCCCTTCGTGTGGGGTATCGTTAGATAGGTCTTTCAAAAATATTATAGGTGTGTCAAGACCATTTTTCAGTTAAGCGAGCCATTTGCGAAATATCTAGATTTTAAGTGAAATTTTTTGTTCGATACGAGTTACCCCCCCCCCCCCTCTAACTTTTGAATGGCTGTACCTAGAAATGTGAAAAAAATCACAGACGTAGTACATGTAATGAAATTATAAGGAAAACTATCACGGCTAAGTAGGCTTAACCGGTTACAGAGCTATAGTCGAATAACTAACTCCTACTACGGAACCCTACTGCGCGTGGCCCGACACGCACTTGGCCGGTTTTTTTTATATAGTCTTTTTCATATAAAAGATCTCTTGTATGTTGAGATATTCAAGGTCACAAATACGGTTTTCATATATTTATCTATTTGTACCAACTACATAGTTCTGCCAGCAGCAACACCCGCATGGGCTATATGAATTTAAATTTAAAATGTCAGTTAAATGAATAAAAACTTTGTCCCCTTTTTTACCCCGGGTAGAATTCAGAAAATCCAAGGACAACCCCGTCAAATTTCAGATATCTACGATCAGCGGTTTAGGCTGTGGGTTGATCCTTTAGTCATTCAGGACAAATCATTTTATATGTACTCGTATGGATATATTATTTGCATTCAAGAGAAAAAAAATTGAGCATTTAAATTCTCAGAATGTGGTATCGAGCGTTTTTTACGAAAAACTGTGACTATGACCTTTTTTGTTTTTAACCTACATCTCAAGGAGCCGATTTCCATTTTTTTTACTTTTAATGAACGTAAAATATCGAAACAAAAGTTTGTATAAGTTTATTTATAAAGCTCCTTTCATTCCGAGATTTGTTTCAACATTTTCCTTACCCTGGCCTATAAAACTACAACTACATTACATTATAGTTCAAAGTACCAGGCTTCCATAATATATCAAGAGATTATTTTTTTGCATTTCTTTAGGTTTTTCCTCTATTGTTTTTCTTTTTAAATTATCTCATTAATCAAGATGATTCTGAGTTTAGCGAGACCGCAAACAGATTTTTTTTATTTATGTTTAGATTAGCTTTTGAGCTGGAGGAGCTCGTGGCTAAGTACCCAACAGCCGCATGGGTCGACCGATCAAAAGTTAAGCTGCGCTTGGCGCGGTCGGTCCGTGGATGGGTTGACCATCTATGTCATAGCGAGACTCCTCCCTGCCTAGGAGAGCAGTCGTTACGTAGTCAGAAGCCAGATAGCCTGACAACCAGCCTTACCAAGGGGTATCGTGTTACCCGGTAACTGGGTTGTGGAGGTCAGATAGGTAGTCGGTCCATGTAAAACACTGGTACTCAGCTGCATCCTGTTTAGACTGGAACCCGACCCCAACATAGTTAGGAAAAGGCTAGGCAGGCGATGATGATTTAGATTAGCTGTTACCTGCAGTTTACGCGTAAAAGAACTACCGCCTCCAGGGTACCAAAATTTGATACCCTAGAGATAGATTTAATCTAATCTCCATATCAAATTTCATTTCTATAAGTTCAGTCGTTTTACCGTGAAAGGGCAACAACTAAAATTCAATAAGGATTTTTTATATTGTAGTTACGTTTCTGCTTAAAACTAATTTTGTGCCGTTTTCATTGCGTTCTATTTCCCTCTAACGTACTTCGGAGTCAATGAAACCGCATTGTTCGATACTGCGCTCCCTGAATACTAGGTACTCAGAATGCACAGAAGCTGTAACCATAATTTTACCGGAGCAATATTAAAGAAGACTAATTTCAGGATTGTTCTGTCTCTCTCTGAAAATATAGACCTAGCATGTTTACCTGGTAGTACTAGAGTCACTAGTAGGATGCAATCGATGACGTCATGAATTATACGTCATACTCCTGGTATGTACGGATGTGTTATCTTCTACGCAAGCGCACTGTTGAGCTGTGCACGTGGACCAATTTATCCCTTCTGATCCAGATTATTTATTTAAAATTTATAAATATATATATTCTATTCTGTCTTATTAGTAATGGATTGAGATCAAGGATATGGAAATGGTAGTTTTAACCCACCCCCAGCGCACCCAGGCTCGGTATTCATATTTTACACTGAATTATGAACTACACTGACGGACTAATAAACTGCATCAATGTTCAACACGCACCTACCTTTGAAAAAAACATTTTAACCAAGTATTCCAACTTTTTATACAAATTTAAATTGAAACCTATAGTTTGGTTCGTTAACTTCATAACAGCGTAGTATCATTATCCCTAAGTGTATGTTTGTATACTGGAAAGGGCCATTCAATTTTTTTTAAACAAAAACTTTGATGCAGTTTCTTTGTCTGGGGGTATATTATTTTTTGTGTAGAACTGAGTACTCATACATAATGTATGGTTATTCTTCGAATACCTGACCAATTCGGCGAGTAGCATTAAATAAATTTGGAAAATCAGTTGCATATTTTTGTTGTAACCAACTTCATACCGTATCGATGAAGCGAAACACGTGGTTTGATAGTTGCCGGTCACGGTCATAGTTCATACTTTGATGAGATCTCCTTGATGTTCATGAAATCCTGGCATAATAAATTTAAATATTTATTATTAAACATTTATTTTTTATTAAATACTTGTTATAAAACAAAATCAAAATCAATAATTATGATGTAAAAATGTTTTTTTTTTAATAATAAATATTAAAAAATATTAGGCACTATGTACTTATTTTATTGCCGATAGCTATCCATATTATTACTGTTTTATTATACTACTAGGATATCAGGAACAACTAGGGGATGCCTAAATGTGATCGACAGGTGAACTAACGCTAGCCACCATTTTGAAATATCATTTTGGTGATACCAACAAATAGATAAAAAAACATACCAAACTCTGTAAAAGTATAGTTGTATTCTAATGTGTGTGTATTAGTGTATTAACACTGGGTAACCGTTTTTTCTTCGATTTAAATGTAGCTATCGTAAGAGTCACATAGGCTAGGAAAAAAGTTGTAACAGTACAAATCATATTCTGAAAAAAGTTACATGGAAACTTTTTTTATACTTTTTTCTATGAGGACCTCCGACTGCCATTTAATAACACTAGGTACTTGTTTTTAAGTTTTTTTTATGGGGAAGTCATGTGTTTAATCGATTTTTCTATTACTGTGGAATTAATTACTAACTAACTGAAATAAAACATCCTCCGATCGGGCACGATTCTACCAAAAAAAAAATATGGCATAATACGAGCGGTTCAATGGCTGATATTACTTACTTTATTGTCATATCATATATGTCATATAACAATACCATTAATCTTTTATTTATTTAATAAAAGTCGTAATAGACAACCAGTAACTATGGAAAATATGGGTATAAGAAATGTCAGTATTTTGAGCATAGGTATAATTTGACCACTTTGTCATTAAACCTAAAGGAGGGAAGCAAGGCCTTCGCCCTACAGTGTGACAGACACAATAGGCTACAAATTAAATACTATATCTAAACAATCGTAATTTTCTCAATTACGCTTTTTTATTGAAGCCGGTTTTTTACTACAGCATCTAGGCAGCAGATTCATATTTTTCAGCTATTATCTAGCTCCATAGTTGCCTTAGAAACTACACATGGCATTGATGCCATATAAAAACCGTTGTAAGCGGTCACGTGGCTTTAAAAAACCGTACGTTAAAATATTTGCAGCAAAATGAAACTCGCAGGAAACATGAAGAAGTAGTTTTAAAGTTGTTAAATTGATTATTCTATTACTGTGAAATTAATTAGTAACTAACTAAAATAAAACTTCCTCTGATCTGGCTCTATTCCACCAAAAAACTAAAAAATAAAATATGAAGCATAGATGTCGGATTTTTCACAAATTACTCCTGATATTTCATAGATCCCTGGTCCTGATGTTTACGGAATTTAGTCAGCTGACACACCAGACAATGTCAACCGGGGCCTTTCTATCGTGAATGGTGTAAGCCGCTATATTATTAGGATAGCATGCAAAGCAAGAGCTTCGTCGGTTTGCCGTGTCCTTGAAAATTGCAACATCAAGCTCGATGACGAGTACCTGGAAAAAGATGGGTTAAGATAATTAACAACAGTTGAGAGCTTGTTATGATGACTCTGTTCTTACACCCATAAAAGTACTAAATGATTTTGCTATAGAAAATATCGAACAGTCAGATTTAAGATTATCATTTTTTTTTCCTAGATGTGTCTTCAGTTTCCCAGCATCTATTAGAAACAATACTACGAGTAAGGATAACGACAGGGCGTAAGTTGAATCTGCAACTATATTGATCACATCACCTTCGTTTTCAATTCACATCGGCTAATCAACAAATAATATCTAGACATAGATTATGGGACATTAAACCACTTTAACAGTTTTAATATTAAAAAACTAACACCCAGTTGCGCCAAAAAAAATAGGTTAAATAAGTAGCCTAATTATTTATATCATGTTTTGTGATATTCCTAAAAATATAAAGTATAAATGTAACAAATTTTGGTGTAACCAGCCATAAATCAGTTTTAACTCCTATGTAATTATGCACAACCTAGGCGCGCTAACTTATTATTTCACACCTCCTTTTTTTGCAAACTAGATAAACATGGAAAAAGATTATTTATATCAAAAGTTGAAATGAGTATTTGAAATGATTCGCCTAAATTGTGTAGAAAATGGATAAGAATCAACCATAAGAATATTATATTGAATTTCCTTTTTCAGTGCCTCTACCTAATATGAACCTCAGCAATGGAATCAAGACATTGCGATAATCTGCAGACATGAAAAATATGCGAAAATTCACATAAAAGTAAGTACAATTGTTCTGAGTTTAATAAATCTATACTCCATTTACAATAAAATTAGACTTTTGAACGCACCCTACATATTTACCGTTTGTTCAATCGATATCAGCTCTATCACTGAGGTGATATGACAAAAACAGATGCAGAATATATTTGTTACTAGCTTTCCGCCAGCGGCTTCGCTTTTTTTTACACCTTGGGTTACATTATTCAAGTTTTCGTAGGGATCCCTAATTATTTATGGAAATAAATATAGCCTATGACACTTCGTAAAGCTGTAACTTTCTAACGGTAAAAGAATTTTTATAATCGGTCCAGTAGTTTTTGAGTTAAGACCCTACAAACAAACAAACAAATCTTTCCTCTTTATAATATTAGTATAGATTGTAATCATTATTTTGCTTTCAACACCATCCTTATAAGTACGAAATAAAATTTAAAATTGGTTGAATAAGCTGCAAAAAGAGTTTGTAAGTTTTTAATCGTATTATTTTATATATATATTTTTCTAATATTATTGTAAATGAAGTATATCTACTACTAGGGTCCTTCCCACTCACGCTATACCTAGGCTACCAGTAAAATGTAATATGATAACTCTAAGCGCTATTACAACCATAGGTCATGTTTATAAATTATACTTCCTGATAGAAATGCTGTGCGGTAACAATATTATCCAAATCATCACCTACTTGCTCTGTTCCCAGTTATCTGGGGTTGGCATAATAAATTGTTTCTTTCATTTATCTCTCCTACGCATACAAATGTTATCATCTGCAAGCGGATAGACGCTTGCAGATGATACCATTTTTTACATGGAATGACTGTATTTGACCCGCACCACGGGTATGTTGGTACGTATACCTTCTGGTATTGGTAGGTATTAATAAAAAATGTTGCATGTTGGTGGTTATTTAATAGGCATATCAGATATCCACACAAACCACGCTCGCTGGCGTTTTTATCTGCATACGTAACTTGTGGCGTATCAGCGCTTGTGTAAACGAATTGCAGAATATCAGGGTGGGCAGAGACATTACCATCAAAAGATCGTATTACATCTAGAAGCTCTATCTATACCAGTGGCGTGCACAGAGATTTTAGGCAGGGTAGGCAGAAAAGCCAAAGCGTGCGGACGAGCGGCGCGCGACCTTCGATACTACGATAGGTACGCCTGCCCGTGAAATGCGCCGCCGCGCCGGGTGACACCCGCCTGGCTTTGGTACCCACTTTTCAAAAATACCTTTCCCGTTTTGGTTCGTCGTCTTGTCGATCAAATAATGTTGCATGTAATTTGCCACCTCAAATAATCATAGATTCAGATTTGATTTAAAAATCTCGAACATGAGTACCGACCTAAGAACGAATTTCATAAATAGTTGTCCATAACTCCGTCGTATTTCGCATGAAAGTTGACCTCTCCTAATAACTTCCCATATTCACATTCAGGAACAAATTCTTTCACGCAAAGTGAGCTCATGTTTACTCCAAAAACAAACAATATCAAAAGTGATTGAATAATATTTCGGTTTCGATCGACTTTCATCGTGTTTCAATACGATTTTTTCCAAGTGTACGGAAGCTTCTAAGTCAGATTGCTCATGGTTTTGGCTACCGTAGGAGATAAATATGAATAGTTGAAACCTGCGTCGTTTCAGACGGTTTTATTAATTTATTGTGTGTGTAAAATAGTAGGCAAGGGAAATAGCGTGTATGCAATCCGAGAGCTAATAATATGAATCGAATTGTTTTGTATTGAATTTACGATTGACTTTACCTTTAGTTTGTATTAATTGTAAATCTGGTGTACAACGGCCTTTCGCGATCACTTGTTTTTTTTCTCCGAAAGATAGTGTTAAAAACTCATAATTTTTAATTTTCTGTACACACACACCACTTTCACAGTGAATATATTCCATTTCACACTATTATCAACGCTTAAAACTCACTATTATTAAAATATTAAGAAATATTCGCTAGCACAGAACAAGTCAGATAAACAATAACAACGGCGGGCGACGCGCGCGAAACTCACGTCACAGAAAAAAAAATACGACTAAAAGAAATGTTGTTTACTTAGAGATAAGAAAGTCAAAACATGCTACTTTTTAAAATAGTTACATTACATCATAATGTAGATCGGTTCGGAAAACATCGGCCACCGTCTCTTGTGGCCTTGTCGATAGCCGAAGGTTTCCGAACCGATGTTTCCGTCGTATAAATCGAATTAAGACATTGCCTTTTTTGTTATTTGTGTGCGTAATTTGTATCAATGTGTGCAAAATATTTATACGAACGCACACTGCATTGTATTCGCATGTCTACGAGTCTTCTTACAAATACTATTGTACGAAATGAGGCATTCACGTTTTCTGCCTAGATTCGCTAGGGGCGCCCTAGTACCGCGCAAACTTTTTTGTGTTGTTGAAATGTATCGCGAGTATTCTTCGTAATACCACCAATATTCGACAGGTGGAGCTGATTTAAGTTTCAAGATTTTTTATTGATAGTAATTACTCTGAGATAAAATATTAGATACTTATTAAAATAAAATAAAGATACTAAATATTTTCTGAGTTATGTAGGGTAGGCAGTGTCTTTTTGCCTATATGAACTGCACGCCACTGATCTATACTATTATTGCTCATCACATTATGAAGCGGTGTGTGTAAATTCTCAGGAGAGGAAAGTATTGATCTTTTGAGAACGTCTACTATTTGCAGCACTAGGCTCTCATAGGACATTAAGAGGTTTTTGAGAAGCTCAGTACAAAGCCTGATGCGCACAGTGACATTCTACCTTTCATAATATCCTTTTTAAACCTCTATCTATCATAACCAAACCTCTACCTAAAAAAAAGGTAATTTTGTAATTCTTGTATCAAAACTTCATACAAATATTTTTTAAACAAGGTAAGCAATAGCTGGCGTGTTTCGAAAATGTTAAACTATTTTTAACCACGAAATATTCATTCATTCACAGCTTATTATGGCTATACGCTTTTTTTCAGAAGCCTTTTCTTCAGCTTATCATGAAGAATTGTCACCATAGCTTGTCTGAAATTTGGAAGTCAACCTCACCAAATTTTCAACCCTTAGATAGTAAGAACACAGTAAGAACTAAATTATTTGACCACAGTTGTCAAAATATGTGATAAAGAATATGATCATTCCTATAGGTCCTATAGGAATTCCTTTTACATTAAAAACCCTGTCAGCCGGTTGCATGAAAAAAATATCAGGTTACATATACGTGAAACGGAAGAAATGTCATTCAAGGTCTGTCAAAATGGAGGATAAAATTCAATAATTTAGCTATTATTTTATCATTTTCGTTGTTTTATTTATGATATATGTTAACTTAATTATTATGTCTATGTATTTATAACATAAAAGCTATTAAAAGTGTTCTTGTTACTGATATCATGTTTTGGGATTTTTCGTAAAAGTATAAAGTATAATTGTTAAAAAGTTTGATGCAACCGGCTCTAAGTTTTCTGCGACCCTGACTTGGCCAACTGAGAAGCGTTAAAAAGTAGTTGCTTGAAAAGATATCACGAATGAAATGACATCATCATGTACATCATAAATGGGTAGGTTGCATCAATATTCAAGTATTTGTACCTATCCTACCTAACTCATCCAGAGGAAGATGTAATTTAGAAGTAAACTTTATATATGTAAATCATTTAACACTTTAAAACCACCAAATGCGAGCAAAATCTACCAGGTCTATTATTATGAATATAATAAAAAAAAACAAAAATCTATATAACATCAATATTTTATGAGAAATATATTATATTATTATGTTTGTATGTATTACCTATAAAGGTAGGTACTGATAAAACAATCATTATAATTATTTTTGTTAACAGTAAGATACTACAGCAACAAATAAACAAATACTACTACGTTTACGTCGTGGATAGCTTTTTGTCATCGCGTGTAGACATCATCAGAATCGTAGACTAAAAATATTGTCAAGTGTTTATTTGTTTCGCTTCCAATAAAACGGCTTAACCGATTTGGATGAAATTTAGTATGGGGATACATAGGACCCTGGTGGCTGAATTATAGGCTGCTTTTTACGCGGGTGCATTAAAAAAGTTACCTTGGGACGCGGGTGAAACTGCAAGTAGTGTATACACGTGTTCAACATACGTCACAATGCAGGTGTACACATCAACACGGGATTCTGATGATGTCTACACGCGATGACAAAAAGCTATCCACAATACAAAGCTTGAATTGAAGCCACCAATATTACCACAACAGCGGCCCATCCAGCGCTGCCCAAGGCCCAAAGCTTATTCATGGAACATAATTTTTAGCCCTTATAGTTTCGCCATGTCCGTCTTTATGTCTGTCTGCGGCATAGCTAAGAGGTTCTTGGAGAAAGAAAAAAGAAAGAAAGAAAGCTGAAATTTGGTATGGATATGTATATTAGTTTAATCGAAAATTGGTAAAATAAAATTATGAAAATCATTTTTTTTAGGGTAGCTCCCACGTAAAGTGGGGATGAATATTTTTTTTCTCATGTATGCCATTCAAAAATATAGTATGTGAAGACCATTTTTCGATTAAGGGATCCGTTCGGGAAATACACTCGAGAGCAATGAATCCGGGTCACTTAAAGAATCCTAAAAATCTCGGAAACTAAAAATGCTAGGTTAATGCAATAAAATGTATTTAATAGACAATCTAATACTCCTTAAATGAAGGTATTAAAACTTCTTAGTTATTGTAAAGTTATATCATAAAAAAATCAAATTTGAAAAAGGGCCACTTTCGAAGATGGAACTACGAAATTACAGCATTTGGTTTTGCTTTTGTTTGTAATCTGTCATTTATGTGGGTACATAAACCATGTTGGTAGTGCTCTATATTCATTATTCAAGCTGAAATTATGTCGCTTATGCCTGAAGAATGCACCAGAATACTTACAATGCTGGAAACCGGCCGGAGTCAGCGCGATACAGCCAGGACTGTCGGTGTGTCGCTGTCAACAGTACAAAGAGTTCTCCGACGTTACGAAGAAACTGGTTCTAACCTACGCAGACCAGGAACGGGCAGAACCAGGTGTACCACAGCACGAGAAGGCCGATACTTGGTGAACACCATGCTTCGAAATCGCTTTCTCACAGGAACTGAACTCACAAATCAGTTTCGACGCCTCGGAGGAAGTAACCCAAGTGCATGGACAGTAAGACGTCGGCTTGCTGAATCTAACTTAAAACCCCTTAGACCTGCAAACGGCCCTAAACTGGAGCGTGGGCATCGTATTTCAAGACTAAGATATGCCCAGAGCCACGTAAATTGGAGTATTGAAGATTGGTCAAAAGTTATGTTCTCTGACGAATCAAAATTTATGCTCTACAAGCACGATGGAAGACACAGAGTGTATCGAAGACCAGGGGAAAGATTCAAGCAAGCATGCATCGAAGAAAAAGTAGCCTACGGTGGTGGGTCTGTACTTGTGTGGGCCGGAATTTCTTTTGAAAGTCGCACAGAGCTAGTGATCATAGAAAACGGCTCTTTAACTAGCGAAAGATATGTGGAAGAAATCCTCAATGATCACGTTGGTCCATTTATGGTCAATTTAGGTGAGGATGCTATATTTATGCATGACAATGCCCGACTTCATACAGGTAGGATTGTGAATGAACCTTCAAGAGATGAACATTACTCGTATTGAGTGGCCAGCGCGCAGCCCGGATATCAACCCGATCGAGCATGCTTGGGACGAGCTAGGCAGATGCGTAAAACAACGAAACCCTCCCCCAATCACGCTTCGTGAGCTCAAAATTGCTCTCACAGAGGAATGGGAGAATATTCCCCAAAATCGTATAAGGAACTTGGTGTACAGCATGCCAAACCGCGTAAACGCAGTAATGGGAGCACCAGGAGGCAATACGAAGTATTAAAATTCAAGAAAATCGTAATAAAGTTCAAAAATTTCATGTTTCCTATTTTTGTTTTAAGGAGAGATCAGCAGTTTTTTTCTTTATGTAATTTTGTGTTAATAAAATGTATGGTGACTCATATTTTTTTTACTTTCATTTAAGGAGTTTTTAATTTTAATTTTAATTACATTGTCTATTAAATACAATTTATTGCATTAACCTATCATTTTTAGTTTCCGAGATTTTTAACATTCTTTAAGTGACCCGGATTCATTGCTCTCGAGTGTATTTAGCTTTAAAGTGCAAATTTTTGTCAGATACGAGCGTCTACCCTCTAACTTTTGAATAGCTGCGTCTAGAAATGTGAAAAAATCACAGACGTAGCACATGTAATGAACTTACTAGAAAAACTAGTTACAGAGTTATAGTCGACTTACTAAGACCTGCTACGGAACCCTACTGCGCGTGGCCCGACACGCACTTGGCCGGTTTTTCTAAAATCATCTGGCAGATAAGTTTACGTGGTACTTTTCCGGAGGGAGTGAAACTAGTCACTAATTTTATATCTAAACATTTCCACGCACCTCGAGAATGTAATGAAACTGAATACAAAAATCATATATATATGTCAATATGAGTACAATATGTTACATAATAATTTTAAACCAAAATGTAAACATAAAGATATTCAAAACAAGGTTAAAATAAAATATGAAGTTGGTACCTAACTTGTATAGGTCAACGATACAGCTGTTGTTGTTCCCACCAACTGCATTTATAAAGCTCCTATGCATTTCTGGTTTCCTGGTACCATGAGAAATTTAAAAGATGAACATATTTTGGCTTGAGGTAAAGAAACCAATCATTTTCTTTATTTTTAAGATAATTAGAGAAGTTATCTAATACATAGCTAAATTAAAAATTGTACAAGCTGTTTCCCGCGGTTTCACTCGCGTCCTCGGCGAACTACTGCACGAAACGGAATAAAAAGCTATCCTTTGTGTTAATCCAGGTTATAAGCTATGTGTGTACCAAATTTCATCCGAATCCGTTCAGTAGTTTATTCGTGAAAGAGTAACAAATTTAAATTTTCTAAATTTAAATTTTTTGTTACTCTTTCACGAAAAAACTATTACCTACTACCATCCATACTCGCAAACTTTCGCATCTATAATATTCATTATCAGCCTATATACTGTCCCACTGCTGGGCACAGGCCTCTTCTCACACAGAGAAGGCATGAGCATTGATCACCACGCTTGCTCAAGGCGGATTGGCGATTTCAGACTTTTGAGTCCAGATTTCCTCACGATATTTTCCTTCACCGTTAGTCAGTGACGTCTAAGATATACTTAGAAAGTACATAATGACTTTAGGAAAGTCACATTGGTACTTGCCAGGTTTCGAAGCCGCACACTCGTACACGAGAAGCAGGTGCCTTAACCACTAGGCCACCACGACTTTTCTATAATATTAATAGGAAGTTATTCGTTATATATATGTATATGTAGGATTAGAACTAAGACACACAGGCATAAGACAAGTTATCAAAGGATATTTAACAAGTTGCTAGGACCTACAATGCCTTTAACCTACACGAGAGGCTTCTCTACCTTCAAAATCGATTAAGTCATTCTCAAGTTACGGCGTGACAAGGGAAATAAAAATTCATTTTAATCTCATATCGATTTAAATTCGCTTTTATTATTGTCTAAATCCCTATTTATTCACGCTCTTTTATCAACTATCTATTCATAAAATGCCTTGGTACTTGGTGCAAAAGGGGATGCCCATAATAATATGCTCCAATAACCCGGCCTAATCATTAAGTTTATTCAGGGAAACATTATACACTGACAAACTAAAAAGGAGAATCGTGACAATTCTGCAGTGTTGTTAAATGAAACAATGAATTTATTTTAAAATAAATAAGTTCCGATAGTTTTCTACCGTATTTTTATCGTAATTTTGCATGCTGTAAATTGTAATTTGCGCATTTGATTTAATTAGGCATGTCAAGGTACGTAGGAATATTAAATTTGAATGCATAGAAAATAAGACTGTGCATCTACTTATCAAATGCTAAATGATATATTTCCAAATTAATTAATATACCTACAAAAGTATTGAACACACAGATCATGCAAAACATTATTGTAGATAATATGGATTGTTATTTTGCAATTTGCTGATATTGAAATGTATTATGTACCTACCACACATTCTTTGTAAAGTGATTTAAGAATTATGGGCATTCCCCTTTGTAATTGTTTTTTATATATGTTTACTGAAAATCAAAATTAAAATTCATGTGTGAAAAGGGAGTATGGAGTTCGTTTTACTTTTTTTTTCTTGTCATTATTATGTTCAGCAATTTCATCATTCTAACAATGAGGTTTTTCGTGTTGTTGTTGTATGTTTTGATTTACCTTACTTTTGTGTTTGCATTTAGTATTGTAACCTCTTCCAGATAAAGTAAAAAGCTTAAAAGTTGAACAAAAATCAACTTTATCAATTATAACATAATTGATAAAAAAACATACAGCAGATTTTATCTTAAATTTAAAATCTGCTGTAAAAGGAATCAAACTCTCGGTTAATATCGCTTTTGTTTTTATATAATTTGTATCAAATATGTAAAAAAATGTCTGCAACAAAGAATAATACTGCAAATTAAAAAATCATTATTATAAATTCTTAACTTTTGATGTAAGCTAACCATTTTGTTTGTATTACAAGCATCTGAAAGCTAAAGTTCAAACAGCTCTTGTCATAAATGCGAGCCTGGTCCCGAGCAACTTAAAGCAATATGGAGTCGGGGAGTGTGCAGAGGAATTAATTGATATCAATCAGTTGGTAGATACTTTTTTTGGGATGCTGTCAATTTTTATGATCACACCATTTAAAGAAACGGTGTAGCTATATGGGGCTCTCACTTACTTAAGACTCCAATGGGTGAACATACTCCTGCTAACTTGAGAGGAACCACGGGATCTGCTACACCCGACCTTTGTGAGAATTGAGAGACCTATGCTGGCAGTAATGGAACTAATACTTAAAAAATAATACAAATAAAAGTTAGTAAAATCGGGAGTAATCTATCACGAACAAGACGTTCATTGATATTTATTGAAAATAAATTAAACTATTTACAATATTTATTTAAAATAAAAAAAATATGGACTTTACGTGGGCATATTTTTTTTATTTGCTGACACATGTCAGCGGACCGCATCGAGTCCAGTCTATTAGGGTAGCAGAAAACTTAGGAGGTATGTCATACATAATGGACCTTGTTTATTTTGGTATAAAATTGTCTAGAGCTCTTCTGAGTCATGTAGTACTGGTAGTATCCACCTGTTGCTTAGGTATCTATGGTAACGGACGGACGCTCAGTCTGAAAGAAAGAACCAATATGTTAAGACTCTAATAATTGTCTCGTTCTAACTAATGTGAATCAACAAGGTTAGAGCGTAACGAGCGTATATCCGTCAGTTGCAACAGAAATGTGGACCATGACTGTGCAGGTTACAAATTGGACTTTCCCTACCCGTGCTGGGAAAGTCCATGTTTCAGCGGACTCGTATTTCGAGTCCACTCTATTAGAGTAGCAGAAAACTTAGGAGGTTTGTCATACGTAAGCACGCAAAAGCGGACCTTGGACTTTGTATTTTTTTTATTGGAAACAATAACTTACACAGTCAACAAAACTTTTAGATATAAAATAAAAGTCCCAAGAGCAATATTTATTACAAGTCCGCCAAACATTTACGACACATTTTCCCCGTGTGCACGATGTACAACGTACCAATTATTTTGGTTTGCTTGCATATTATCATACATACGAATTCAATAGATTATTGTAGGTATGTGCAATGATAATGTTAAAATAAGTAATGTGTAATGTTAAAATAAATTGAGAATATGTCACGTATTTTACCTTTTGGCCAAACACATAAATAACATGTCTAGATAGGAATGACTCAGACTGCAAATGTTTACGAAATTGATTGTTCTGGTTAAGACGAAACTCTTTGAAAAAATATTGACCCCACAAAAACTATTTATTTTGAATGAAGGTAGCTAGATTATAGCTAGATGAATCGATCGAAATAATAGGACCAATTGCTGAAAAACCACATTGCGGTCTTTGCTGACACAGCAAAAGTATGCAAAGTATCTCCTGCCTCGTATTGTTTATATTCTGTGTACTTTTTTTTGGTTTTTGTTACTTTGTCTCTGTGTCAAAATATTATAAGTAATTTTAGCATTTTTTTCTGTTTTCTTTTAATGGATACCCTTTTTACCACGCCATCTAATGGGTAGAGAACTCGAAATTAGATGTCGTTAAACACAACGCAGTGGAAACGTAGGGATTATTTAAATAATGGAAAGTGGAAACTTACGTTTAAAGCGACGTTAGTGCCCCAGGCTTAGCGAGGCTACAAGTTACAAAGCACGGTGGATAGATGTCGTATTCTGCTTTGGGCACTCCTGGAATCCTGTATACTACTTTCTTATTCCTGATGAAAGTTTAGGATTTTTTATTAGCTTATCAAATTAGAATAGAAGAATTTATTACAGTGATTAAAATATTTACACATTCGGTTTAACTTTAATACCTACTTTGTGTCGCCAAAATAAATAATTAGATTGACGTTTTTACCTACAGATGGCGTTGTTGAATTGAGGATGCCTCTCTGAATCGCGTTGTTGGACTCTGTCAACGTACAGCATGTATACCAGGGTTGCATAAATAAACAGCAACAATTATACGTCTGCAGTTGAAGTCTGTAGAGTACTCACGTAGTTTTTACGTGAAAGAGTAACAAGCATAATACAACATACAACCTACTCTTTCTTTTTTCTCGTACGCACAAAGTTAGTGTTATTTTTTTTTCCAATTGATAAATTCAGAATTAATAAAAAAAAACAACTTTTCGATTTAAATCACTAGGGGCTCATAGAAATGGAGGGTTACAAAGCGCTACGCGTGTTATCGTGACGTCACCGAATTAATATCGACTTGACTACTTTGATTACTAAATTGGGATATTTTATTCTTTCTTTGCTATGTAATAGATTCCCTGTACCAACATAATATACATACTAGTTTTATCTCCTTTAACAGAGCTTGTGCCTGAAAAATTTTGCGCATATTTACTGACAACAAACGATAATAACTCCGTTTAGCTATCAATGTTAATAATATAAAATGTGAATAAATAAGACCTTAATAATTAGGATTTTACAACAAACAAATTTATAGGTAAAAATAAGTTCTGTTTAGCGGGTAACTATCCGTAATCTTTCTAAAGACAATGGGTCCTTGTGTTTACCATCTCTGTCCTAATTGTTTTACTTACTACATGAATCATATTTTTGATGTAACGTATGTACGTGTTTATATTTACTTCTTCATTGGGAGGCAATTCATAAATCTGAAAATAACAAAATCGAGGAAACCGTTTAGTGTGGCACAAACATACTTTATTCATTACCTACCTAACTTCAAATACACTACTAAATAGCTAAAGGATTTGTAGCATAGGAGATACGTACTTACACCTAATCACGTAAATCAAGCAACCGGCTTTTTTATCCAAAACTTTTTATATTTGTATTTTTTTTGTATTAGTATTAATAATAATAAATTAGCCTACCAAATCATTTTACGTCTGAAATGGTGATTGAATATTAGACAACTGTATTCCTAGTCTGATAGTAACTCGTGACGTATTGCCTGTGACGTCATGCAATGTACCCGGTAGATATTTCGTGAACTTGAAATACTAGCGCGACATGAATAAAAGGAGATACACTTTGAAATACCTTTACTTTCTTAGTTTATTTCCGTTCTTTTCAGTAATAGTACCTAAATCAGTAGTAAAATCAGGTATTGCGTCCATGTTTAGGCATGGTGATATAATACATGTGCTTTAATAATATTATGTGTACTATACATAGTCCATTGAAATGTTACATGAGCTTTACATTTATTAGAGGACGCAATTTTATTTTTGGGACATGTGTGGGGGGTCAATAGAAACTTAACCCCAAGTTTGTGGGGTTGCCGCCCTTGTCCCCCAGCCGCCATCTTGAAAAAAGGGGTGCAAACACCTTTTTCGCGATATCTCGGATACTATGCGACCTACATAAAATTCGTAAAGGCATAATTTGTAGCAAATCGCTTTGCCTACAAATATGTTCTATGACTTTTTTCCTTAAAATTAAAGCAGTTGTAAGCAAAAAAGTGAGAAAATGTCATCTAATAAATGCAATATTAGGTCCTTAAATTGTAACATTTCAATGGACTAGTAACAAAGTTTATTTTTTATGCAGAGACCGAGAAGTCTTGACTAAGGTTTGCCTTCAAAACCTTTTTTACTTAAGGTACCTACCCTAGGTAGGTAGCTACCTACTCATTATGTTGACATTTTGCCCACATTTACTGGTTGCATTTGGCAAATAAGGCTTGTTGGCTCATTTTGATAATGTTAGCATGAAAGAAAGATGAGCAACGATCTCCACATGATGGGTACCAAACGAAATGCAGCGCTAATTTAAAAAAAAATGGCGAAAAAATTTGTTCCTAGGGGCTACGTCTCAAAAATGACCTTTCTTCATATAAAAGGGGATAATAGCTTCTACCCATGACTTCATCTGCATGTACTTAGAATCGGGTACTGTTTTAAACTGTGTTAATCCAGAATATAAATTATAATATGTGATGGTCCATACAAATTTATTTAGTAGTTTTAGCGCGAAAAAGTAACAATCATACATAGATATGTGCATCTTCAAAAACTTTAGCATTTATAATATTAATTAGTAAGATTTTTAACTGCCTCTGAAATAAACAATCCAAAAATCTTAACAAAAAATTCTTTGGTATATTTTTAATTAGGCAAAAACTTCTCTTAGCAAAATTGCTGTTCTTTATAAAGCTCTTTACGGTTTATGTAGTGCTGGTAACAGGCGCTATGCCCGTTTTGTGTAGGTTACCATGGAAACGGTCGCTCTGGCTGAGAACGAATAAACGAAACATAATTAATCAACCCTCAATACTATGTCTCGTTCTGACCAATACCAACAATAATAGTCTAGACAAAGATAGGGAGACTGCACCAACCGTATTTCCATCAGCTACAACCCCAATCCCTCACCCTCATACCATGAACATACAGGTGATGCCAAAATTGGCAACCCTGTACTATACTCCAACTTACGGCATTTATAATACAGGTAGGTACAACATATAGTTTTTCATAGAACTAGTAGTGACTAGGACAGTATAACATTCGAGATCTAACATGATAAGGACACAACCACAAAAATGCGAAACACCAAAATTGATCAGATAAAATAAAATAACTCTTATCGATATTATTTAAATAACAAAAAGTAAATATAAGTAGGTTGTACGTGCGTAATTATCAATATTCAACAAAAATATAATTATGTACCTTAGATCACGTAATTTCCATCGCCATCGTAAAGTAAAATCAATAATATTACAAGTTACTTTTATTCGGTTTCTGCGGACTGCGGGTGAAACCGCGGGAAACAGCTAGTTACACATAAAAACTTAAACTATCCGTCATCAAAGTCCCAACTTATATTTTAGTTACTGTACTAAATTTCATCAAAATCGATTCAGCTGTATATTCACTTTATTGTAAAGTTACGATGGCAGCGACGCACTTTTATAATGACAGCCCGGCAAAATACCTACCCCACAGGTTTATATATTTTTGATATCATATACCTATGTGAATGTGTAATGCACATAATTATTTTTATAAGTTTAGTAAACTGATTACAATAATATTATTTTGAATGAAAAAATATTAACTAACGTGAATTTCGAAAGGGAATTAATTGCACGCATGAATCATTTAGCAATTAAAATATCCACAGAAACTATCCTCTTTTTCCGTGAAAATATCCCTTCTTATTTATGTCACCCTTGTACTGGCACGGATACAAATAGTGCGGATCTGATCACAAAACTACAACTATTATTGCCACAGTTTGAAACAGGCATTCGGAATTGTGCTCCCAATCATCTATGAGATGCTAGTACCCTTGGCTGGAAAATATCGATTCTCTTCGATATCTTGAACGTTCTCTTGATTTGCTTATTTAAACTGAAGAATGGAATTAGAAAAGCCTTTTCTTGATTTTTCTATTAAAAAATGTTGTATTCTGACATTCATCAATAAATTTTAATAATTTCAAAATTTAATTATCAAATTTAAACGAGAATGGGTTTATTGGTCTACACTTCCTCTAGCAATAACTGATAATTATATCAATAGAAAGGTTATTTTATTATTATTAGTATTTAAAGAGTTAGAGCGTATTTAATGAAAATATTTAAAAACGCATTATTGTTATTTGTCGTGCTCTAACCCCTAAAGTGCTAACAATCGGTATAAGGCATGTTAATACGAAATGTTGCACTTAAAATGACCTTTCAAATGATATATAACTCGTCACTAAATAAATATGTGTGATATGTTTTATATTTTTTTATCATTCGGAATATTTGAAAATTAAAACTCAGAAACTAACTGGCCTTTTAATAAATCGCTGATGAGACTACTATCAGTTCTAGATAAAAAATAAACCCGCAAGATACCTTAAATTAAATTAAATTTATTGTTCTTCTTTTTTGATGTTCCATGCCTATTTTTTATTTTTATTGTAATGTAAAAATAATTTATTTAGAAGAAATAATATTTACACCATCTATGCAACAATGAACGTGCTTGAATCCCACCGCTAACATTTCTTAAAAGTTATGATGTCCTAGTACAGGTGTGGGTAAAGCAAATGGCCGATTTATATACAACTTATTTGGGACTGAAGCCAAATAACAGCTTGTATACAAAGTATGTAACTTGGAACTCGAAGTAAAATCATAAAACATGAATGACTTAAAAATATACTATGCTTATTTTGTATATAAATGATAGTATGTCATTGACCCCATCTCAAGTGCCCAGTGTGACGACTATTTATATATTATTATATTCCTCCAATCAGCTCTGGATCTCTGGTCCATCTTCGCAAACAAGAACATTAAAGTCGACAAATAACAGGCACCAGGATGCCTCCCGTTCCATGTCCGATGTCAAAGCATACATGACAAACGGGGACAGGTTAAAGACTCAAAGCCTCAAAGGTTCAGTCAGCTGCTCGATCTGCTATCAACTTTAAAGATCTTCATGCTATATAGTGGTATATAACATAAATAAACACACGCAATACGTAAATTCATATTAACATATGGGAAGTGACCGTCCATGCTGATGAACACGATCATTTGCCTAGCCTTTGACTAACTTTGTTGTTGTTTGTTGCTTAATATAAAATCATAACCTATATAATTACTAATAATTATTTTTTTTTACAAATTTGGAAGAATTTATTTACAGAAAGTAAATTATATTACTTATAATTCGTGTATAATTTTCAAAATATTTGTTTTAATTTGTAATAATACGATAACAAAAAAAAACTCGTAAAATATTTATTATAACAGTTATTGTGTGTGTCTCGGTTGAATTGTAGTCCAAGAGCTATTGCGGAAGTAAGATGCTTTTATCTTTTCTCGCGCTACCAGGATCTCATAAATCAGTGGGGTACTTTTTATTCGCATAGTATACAGCTATAAAATGTCGTTGGTATATATAGAAATAGGCTTTCAACATATTGAAAATGATGCAAAAACGCATTACCAAAACTACTGTTGTCCCGTTTTTGCAATACCATCAGCCTAAACCTAGACAGAGATAGACTGCAGTCCTTATATTCTTGGCATCCTGCTCTAATAATCTACCCCAATGACACACTGGCCGTCGCCACCCCTTTCTCATAGAATAATTAACAGAAAGGTATAATCGCTTACTTGAGAATTTCCAACGTTTTATCAAATATTTTCCCGCTTTTACTGGCTGAGTGTGAAAGTGGATAATGGTGCCGCTGTTATATTAAAGTATGTTTCTTAAACCTTTCTCAAAACAATAAAAACTCTGTCGTCACTAGCTGTTATTCATGTATTGAGTTATACCTGGATTCTAATGCAATACACATCACGTGCAAATATTTAAATTTTACAATGATGTTACATACAGTGGCGAGAAAAAAAGGAAGAGCACAGTCGGACTAAACTAAATGAAATATTTCAAAATATGTAACTTATGGTTACACAGTAAGAGTTTCATCAGACAGCAATCTTGTCGCTCAACTATTTCAATTCAACTACATACATTTTCATTACGCACTTGCTGTAGGCATTAAACTACTGACATATCTATTTAATCGTTAGTCTATGGAAATAAAGGAAACGCTGGTAGTGGTTATGTTAACGTGTAAATGTTATTTTTTGTTTTGATATATATTTATTTGCTTTGAGATATGAGTAATAAATTACTTAAAATTATAGAAATTTAGACGTCAGAAATCGAGAATAGTATCATGATTCATATCCTCCTCTGCTTTTATTCAATTTAACGAGGAAATTTAGAAGTTTCAGTATGAGGGTGGTGTAGCAGTACTACCGATGTGATTGGCTGTAGCTCTTCCAGCGAATATAGCAGACTACAGACGTCCTTATCACGCCTGAAGGAATATACATAAAATATTATTCGAAATTTAAACCTTGAAGGAAATTTGAACCCAATAACTTACACTTAAATATAAATATCAAAAAAAATCTTAACTATGTTATGAAACATATTGCTATATCACATTGGATAAAGGAAAAGCTATTATTTCAAAAAAAATATTTGAAATTGAAAACCTGAATCGCGCAATCGAAGTTTTCACGTAATTTTTGTACAGTCGCAGATTTCAGGTGATATTGTCGGGAGGTCCGTGGCTACTCCGGAAACGGTTCACTCGTTATACCGTATATAAGTGTAGCGATACCCACTTCATATTTAGATCGTATGGGGCCATTCACATACGAGAAATTAGCAATAAAAACCACGTCACGGAAGTAGCACCTGACCTCCTTTTGTGTTTTTAAATTTGTAATATTAAACGACTAACATACTTGAAAACCATTTTTGTAAATTTTGATAGATTTTAGTGTTATTGGGTGGATGACTCTACCACTCAGTTGCAATACTGTTAACGCGCTGTACAACGCGATACTCCCAAATAGTGTACGTGATTAGCAAGCTGTGATGTCACTTATTTGCCAACTCAATACACTATTTATTTATTGATTTCAAAGCAACTAAAAATTTGTCCTGAATGACTGACGGATCCACGCAAAAGCCTAAACCGCTTATCGTAGAGAACTGAAACTTGGAAGGTATATTTTTGTATGACGTAGGCATCCAATAAGAAAAGATATCCCTAAGGGGGAAAAGTTGACTAATAAGGGGGGCAAAATTTTACATTTTCATTTGTAATTGTATAGCCAACGGAGGCGAAGCCGCTAGTGGAATGCTAGTATTATAGTAAATTGCATGGCTGAAATAAGGTGCTTTTTTAAGAAAGTCGTGTCTAAGATTTAGTTGTTATTAGTGTCTCGAAACATCATGAATTTTAAAAGCTGTAACAAGAGAAATTTACAATTTTAATGATTATTGTCATCTACCTAATAAAGTCGCAATGATGTTAATAACCTGCCATCTATTAGCTCAGAGATAAAATTTCTGTTCGGGATAGGCTCGCTGTGTTGCACGAGATTGACAAGGTGAGCTACAGATGGCATTCATACCTATATCCTTATTTTGAATTTAAAATTAAATCAGTGGTATTGATAAATTAAACTAAAACAACCTTTTCAAATGTGTCTAGTACGTTTAATATTAAATATATATTTTTTGTTTTGCATTAGTTTTTCATCTGATGGACTCTATAGTTTTTCAATTATCTATAATTGTGGAAATTAAAGGTTCATAATTGATTGTGATGATAATAAACAGAAAACTAGAGAGTACAACGAAACAATCGTTGCTACGAAGATATCGTAGCAGAGCGTAGCCATGCCGTAGCTGTACGTAGCAATGGACTGGCTCCTGGTTTTCTAAAGAAATGAACGCCGCGGTTGCTATGGATACGCGTGGCGTGCTTGGCACTAGAGCAACATGACTCATAAGGAGTTCTGTTTAACACTATGGTATTCTATTAATGAATAAATCATAATTATAACTATTATAATTAAATATACAATTAAATCTATAATATTCGCATTTAATGCGAATGTGAGTTTGTTTTTTTTTTTGCTGCAATGTTGTACGGTGCAATATAAAGCTTGGTTTTTATCTCGGTGCGCAAAATATTTCCATCCAAAAGCAGGCAAAAATTTGAGAAACATCTAGTACTTTATATTACATATTAATTCGGGGTTGTAACGTATTAAGTTTCTATATATAATATTTCAACAAAATAGCTGGTGAACTATTTTGTGTTGCCCAAACTTGACATTTTCAATGAAGTCCGGGAGCTAAGATCGAAGTCAGACGCCTTTAACTTCTCGCTGTACTAGGAGCACATATGTACATCAGCGGTGTCATTCATTTCAATTGCACAGCATATAGCTGTAGATTATAGTAAGAAATTATAAACGTAGGTAATAATAAGTCCACGTATTCAAAAGATATATTTTCCCGCTCATTCATTGCTTTCCCGCGCATTTTGTCAATATAATTAACATCTCATAATGTGATCACAATTTCTGTTGCCATCGTACTTATTAATAAGTAAGCGATTGATCATAGAACATTTATACAGAATAATATTTCATATTATACTTAAATAGAATAATAGTAAGAGTAGATAAACGCAGTGAAAAAATACACTTTACTGTCCTCTAACATCCCTGATTTTGTAGGACGCGAATATTTTTGAATGGGTATGTATGTGTCATCAAATAATATGGAATAATTGAAAAACTTATTTGTTCTTTGAGAACACTGACTGTCAGTCGAGCGAGCAAAGTGGCTGCCCAGCAATCTCGAGAGTTTGGAAATGATTCATATTGCTACAATGACGTAGCTTACGTAGCGCTATGCTACGGCGTAGCCATCACGTAGGCTACTTGACAGAGACATAACGATGTTTTAAATATTAGCCTTAATTTCACATATAGAGAAATGGTCTTGCCTTAGAGACAAGTACAGAACTAATAACGGCCGCGTGAGTTCAGACCAGCCTCTGAATACGGTTTCCAGATGAACTGTCAATGTGTTAGAATCATTTTATATTCCGTCAGCATAATTAATATGTGAACAAAATAATCTAAATTTAAGGACTGTCTGTTTTTTGTAAAACAGTTTTTAGTATCGTAAATTAAGTAAAATCTAAAAAACACATAGTTTTACTTAAGTGATTTGTAGAAAACATACAAGAAACTTAATAAAGTGAACAATAGATACAAAAATTATGTCTAGTTTACGAAATCATTGCTTTTGCTTTTCATAAATAAATTACTGAAACATGAAATTATCTTTCTTTATTTAATCAAATTTAAAAAATAGTGCTTTATGAATAAAATTTGTACAAAAATACGAATTGGGATGACTACTTTTACACACTGGAATGAGTACTCCAAAAATAGCGAGTGTAAAAATAAAAAATATGAGAGACCTGTGTAAAAAGGTTAACAAATACAAAACATATTTGGCACATGAGGGGCTCGAACCCTCGACCTTCGCGTTATTAGCACGATGCTCTAACCGACTGCGCTAATGTGCCTTGTGCTGAAAATGGCGAAATTGAGGATCTGTTTCCTCGATTCGCCTGCCATTCATCAAATTTCTTGTGAAAGAAGGTGATAGATATATTACACGGTACCTAAGAGTGAAAGGTGTCAATATTGAGACAACAGGTCCTGCTCTCATCCAATGCGGTCCACCCACAGCTACCTCCTTGTTAGGCAGGTGTGAATGCATCAGCCTTCACTATCAACGGCATGCGTTGGACAAGGCAGCAAGATTATATATTCCGTTCACAGGTAGGAACTGTAGGGCGGGCCCTACCTTAAATATCTTTGACCTTGAAGACATTTCAAAAAAGAACACTGGACTTCTGGTATATTCTAATTTTATTAATACATTTTATTTAATTTCTATTATATTATAATTCATTTTACTAGGATATTAAGCCTACACTTGAAACTTGTTGTGCCTGTTTTCCACAATATATAGTCTATTTCTGCCCGTGACTTCGTCTGCGCGGTAAATGATAAATGAATGACGTATGAAGTTTGCTGGGTCAGCTAGTTCATAATAAGGCCATTCTAGGTCTATATAAAGGCTTATTAAACTATTTTTTTTAATTGAAGTTCGACAGTTGACAGAAACGGACAAACCGGTTCAATAGCTAAAAAAGGCTTATACACAAATGTCGTTATTATGAATAAGAGCGAGCAGGTTTATTTAAATAAGTACAATACATTAGATAAAAATAGTCATAAAGCCATGCCATTTGTTGCATGATAGTCCATCCTAAACTCTTTTTACGCAAAATACGCGCTTTGTCGTGGAGTTGCGGAAAACAACCCGCCTAAACCTAACCTCTATCCTAAACACAAAAAAAGAACTGAAAAATATAGCCATAACCTCATTTCAGTTACATAAATTTTAATATTCATATAAGTAACTGACTATACTACCTTTTTGTAACTAATAAATTCATCACCTGACAACCGGTATATTGCTGTTTGATACCAAATTAACTTTCAAATAACAACTGTATTAAGGGCCGGCCAAACAAAAATCTTACGAATAATTGTTAGGAATATAATAATGTGTCTATTTTAATAGAAAGATTACTCTACTTCTGTCTTAATTCATTAGAAATTAAGCGAAAATGATAACACGACCCCATTTTAACCAAGTTTAACAGAAATAAACTCAAATGATTTGCATTGAAGCACCATTGAAATGTGTATAACAGCAAACTCTAAAACCTTATGAACAAAGTTAGCTTCAACATGGCACACGTACTGTACTTGTTACCTTATATCAAAGCAGAATTCGCATTTTCAACCTGCTGTCATTTTATGGACTCCTAGTACTTGGAGTCGTATTCGTAATGGCTACGTATTTTTACGCAGGCGCACTAGTGAGGAGCCCACGTGTATCACAACCACGTGGTCGTTCAGCTTTCAATACTTTTTAATGATATAGGTGTGGATAAAATATTACATAATTATTATTATTTACATTCAGTAAAACTTTAATTGCAAAGAAAATCAAGATAATTTATTAATTATCAGCAACTGTATTTTGAGGTTTGAGGTTGGAAACCCTCGGATCATGGGGTCTCCGAATGCTCATTTATTGTTTTAAGAAATCTTCAGACAAATATTATTTCAAATATTATAATACATACTTCAGCCGAAGGATAAGTATTGTAATCCAATGTAGCAATGCTGCCAGCCTTATTGGTCACACTCCCAGTTGACGGCGATGAAGAGGAATTTTTGACGCCTTATTTTACTATTTAATTTTAGTTTTTTTTTGTATTTATTGCTTCATTATGCAGCTGTTGTTTTACGTGCATCATTAGATAAAGTTAGCTAAAAGTTGTAGCAACTTTTATGATACATTCAGACTAGCAATTCCAATGCCGTGTCCATTGCGTCCCGCGTATTGTTTTCATTGAGTCCTCATCTGACGAACTACAAACATGTACAACGGGGTCGATATTGCATCTTCCGTTGTACTAGGGATACATAGCGCAAAGAAACTTTGATAACATTTTGGTGTTTTATCTGCCCCATATTATTTAAAACCTTTTTAAAAGGTCTTCAGGACCAATTAAGTCATAACTTATTAAATCTTAGATTCTAACTGCAGTAAACATTTATTACCACCCAAAAGATATTATAAAGTGAAAATATATAGCAATATCGATATTACCATTTTATTAAAGATTGTCATGATAATGCCTATCTGTTTATAATGAATATCATGTCTTTTGGTGCACATATTTTTTAAGGACTTCGGTTTAAAAAATACGTTTACTTGACTGTGAGTTTTGGATTATTTTTTTATTACAAACCTATAAATAATTAAGAAACAGAGAAAATAGGAATAAAATATTAAAAACACTGCAAAGTTAAAAGCGCTTAAAATAGAGTTGCTTGAAAAAGATAGCACTAATGAAATATGACGTCATTATGCCAAAAGGCTGAGTAACTCAACAGCTCCAAATATTTTATTTCGTATGACATGGATAGAGAATCCGCCTCCAAAAACTTCTTAAGCGTACATCTTTTAAAAATAAAATAAGATGGTACAAAAGTATATGTTAGTGGTAGTCAAATATTTTATAACAACATTAATCCTCTTGCAGCTTTATAAATTAGTGAGTGTGTATAGAGAGTGAGAGAAAATCTTTTGTATCACCAAAAATCACACTAATATAATAATATACTTTGACTTTTCGCTTTGAGTAACTACTTCTGTACTTGTGGAGTCCTAGAACGAACACCTAGATGTAAATATTCTCGCGACACGCACTTGACCTGTTTTTCATGTCTGTACCATGCGATTTACCTGACCGAAAGCTTGCATGTGTAGGTAATTGACTGATTGGGTCAAATGACTTCATGCTCTTCATGTACTCCTGGTGTGGAAAATATGTATATGAACTTCTACGCAAGCGCATTCTGCACGTGACTCACTGCATGCATGCACTCTAGCTAACTAAAATACCACTTTAAATAATGTGTATCATAAGTCAAAAGTTATACAGGAATATAAGTCGGCAATACGTTATGCGGGAATGGAAAAGGTAATTGTCATTATTAATAACCCTGTATGGTTACATTACTTGAATGCTGATCAAAGCAGATGGATTCAAGTTTAGCCATGAACCTTGATAAAACAATATTGTCCCAATAGACAGTCATTTGTTTAAACGCTACCAAATAAACAGACAAAATAATATATCAGAACAAAAATAATATACAAACAATAAGATTTCAATGCAGCTGTTGCGAGTGACACCACGGTAAATAGCTTCCTAATAGTACAAATGCAATAGTAACTCTGCATGTTTTTTAAACTTTCGCGGCAAAACAGCTGCTGGGCCAATGTATGAGACATCATTATAGTCCTTGTACCACTCTGTGTAACATAACTATGAAAATATCACCATCACTAAAATGTATGAAAAAAATATTTAAAAACTAGTACACGTTTGCGACCGACTGAATTTGACCATACGCGATGAAACGACGTCTATCATGTCAAAAAGTAAAAACCTAGTTTTAAAATTTACTTGTATTCAGGGGGACCTCCCTCAGAAAAGATTTTTGTCCACAGAATGGGTGACCATCCCCCCTTGCCTGACTGCAATTTTTACCTGTATTTTGATACGCCTTAATACTTTTTTAGTATTTATTTCATATAGTATTTTATTTTTTTAAACTAGGTACATAATATTTTATTAGATGTCGTGAAAACATTAAAAAAGAGTATGAAAATTACAAAGTACAATTTTGAAAATAAACTATTTTTAGTAACACCGTCCGTTAATGTTGCTCAGTTTCCATTACATGCTATGTGAAAACAATGTACCACGACTCCACAAGCCGATGGCAACGATGGTTCGATATTGCATCCCCTGACGTACTAGGGCTACAGAGCACAGAGAAGCTAAATACATGATAACAGTTTCCACTGTGAGGCCTATATATAGGTCAGATATGATATACGTATATATCAATCTTACATGATCCAGACATACAACAATAGCTTACTGGGTACATCATCATGCACTTTTTGTTGCCATGTTATGCATATATTGTAGAGAAAAATATTTGGAATATTTTCTTATCTATAGTCACAATTTTCATCATCATTGCGATGCAATCTTATACATTAAATCCTACTAATATTATATACGCGAATATTTGTGAGGATGTTGGTGTGTACATATGTATGTTTGTTACTCTTTCACGCAAAAAATACTGAATGGATTTAGATGAAATTTGGTACACTCATAGTTTATATCCTGAATTATCACATAGGATTATCTGGGTGCGTGAAGCAGATCCCACAAGGTGAAGGAGAATCCATGGTAAACAACAAGTTATTAAAAAAGGCATTTTCGCTTAATAAACCATTCAGCTATCGAAATATTTAAGGACGTGGTTCTCCGCCCCTGGATAGAAATTACGTATCAGATAATTTCGTGTCTAATTATTTGGCAAATTTATAATACTTCACTGAAAAATATCTCATAAATTATAATTAACTGTAGAGATTAATGTATAATAATTCTTATTTTTAAACACCGGGAATTATTGCAGTGATAACAACTAATTTATGCATAGTCTCAATAGCAAATTCATAATTAATATATTAATCCTTACCTACTAATATTATAAATGCGAAAGTAACTCTTTCTGTCTGTCTGTCGCGTTTTTACACTAAAACTACTAAACCGATTTAAATGAAATTTGGAATACAGATAGTCTAAAGCCTGAGAAAGGACATAGGCAACTTTTTACCCGGGTGCGCGAAGTAGTTCCCTCGGGATGCGGGTGAAAACGAGGGAAACAGCTATTTCATAAAAAATCTATTATTAGCATAATCATCTGCCTAGCCTTTTCTCAACTATGTTGGGGTCGGCTTCCAGTCTTAACCGGATGCAGCTGAGTACCAGTGTTTTACATGAAGCGACTGCCTATCTGACCTCCACAACCCAGTTACCGGGTAACACGGTACCCCTTGGTAAGACTGGTTGTCAGACTTTCTGGCTTCTGACTACCCGTAACGACTGTCAAAGATGTACAAATGACAACCGGGACCAACAGCTTAACGTGCTTTCCGAGGCACGGAGGAGTTTCGCTATGACACAGATGGTCACCCATCCACAGACCGACCGCGCCAAGCGCAGCTTAACCTTTGATCGGTCGAACCATGCGGCTGTTACTTAGCCACGAGCTCCTCTATTATTAGCATAATATTACCGTTAAAATAAATCTTCTAGTTTTACATATCCTGCCAAACCATTTTGCATAGTTCGAAATATAAATTGGTTTCTGCGTTAAACTTTGTATTGTATATAATGGTCATAATACCCTGCATGTGTGCCGCTGTGTAGTAGCTACTAGTTCGTCACTGATAAGGTTCGATCTGTGACGTCATGTTTCGTCATCATATATGCTCCTGGTATGCAACTGGTACGTTTTACGCAAGCGCATTGATCAGCTGTGCATGTGTACTATTTGTCCACGTGAAATTCACTAGCATATACATATGTTGATACCTATCTATAGCTTTAAGTAAATAAATCTGAAGTGTGAGAGTGACAGGTGCAGTGTAAGAACTTCGTAGAATATGCTCTCCTGATGATAGACTCTATAAATAACGATCGGCTGGTAGCCCATTTACATATAGGTACCTCTCAATATACGAGTAATTTCAAAAAGTGCACCCTAGCATTTCTCTGTAGCCTTAGTATTCTATGTCAAAAAAAATTGATTTTGGAACAGCAAGCCTCGCATGGGGGAAAAACCATTTTCCCCAACCTTTGTATTGAAAATACCATAGATTTTGTATTTGTACAAGTTACTTTTCATAATATAGGCAGACCTGTATATGTTTTTTTCTTTATAACCAGTATTATAATGAGACAAAGATCAAACGGGGAATTATTTCATGCCGATTGGCCATTTTTGTGTTGCTTTAAATTCAATAATTTTGATCACGCAGCTATGCATGCAAAGTGATGATGACTTTAGAATCTGAAGGACTACACATAATCCTCGGATTATATAAAACTGAGATTTACAGGTATTATTTGTTTGGGCAGGAGGCGCCTATAGGCTACTTTTTAGCCGGGTGTGTTATGTAGTTTCCTCGGCCAGCGGACGCGGGTAAAATGGGAAATAGCTAGCTCTCAATAAAACAAGCACTTGATCTATGACGTCACGATACATCGTCGAGATAACCAGACCGAAGCCGAAATCCCGAGAGTCCTATGAAACCCTCGTATATTTTAGTGTGCAGCGCATCCTCATGTTTAATGACTGCGCAGAGCAAAACTTTGACGATCCATGCGGATAGCTTGTAGCTTTGGAAATGAGTTAGTGTTTTGGTCGAATATCTGCACAAATTTGTGTATCTCCTACCACTTTTGCTCTCACAAAACGAACGACGTATTCTTTCAGCGATCGGAACATACTTAACTGTCCATATCACAAAAAATACTAAACTGTTGAATAAAACTTATACATTTCCCAAGTATAGGTTTGTTCTTTAAAGTATTTACATTATTTACAATAGGAAAAAAATACATAAATTTTCTAATCAAAATCTAACCAAAAAATGGCGTCAAAAATTCATCTACATCGCCTTCAAATGGAACTTGTATCCAAGAGGCTGACAGCATTGCCACATTGGATGGCAATGCTTAGGCTTTTCTAAGTTGAAGTAAATATGTAAGCCAATAAAAAAATAATGGTCACGATCCCACTCATAGTTTGAGAGAAATACGCGGACAAACATACATACATTTGTGACACACTTGTGACACGTTTACTCAAATAGACTAACAGAAACATAAATATTATTATGGAATCCAAACAATATTCCAAACATACGGGTCGAAAGCAACCCTTCATTTATTACAAAAGCTGTTAAAAAAATTGCATAGCAGCAAAATCTATAAATAGATTTGTCGCACCAGGACATAATGAAAACGAGGATGTTGATCCCACCATACCTAGTGTTTGTACACACACTTCGATGTGAAATATGTGTGTGTTTGCGCTCAGACCACAATCATGAAGGAGAAAGCAAATTAGGTGCAATTGCAGTTTTAGGGGAAATGCAAAATTTATTTTCTTATGGTATATTTAAATTGTCACCAATATTATTATTTCCATATCCCGCGGGTGCAACACAAATGACAAATTTACAAGCTGTTCAAGAGGGAACTACTTAGAAAGAGACTGTAGTAAAATGCTTGCTGGTGCATACGATGTAAATGAAAACAAAAAACTTATCATTTCAAAAATGGTTACGTCATACATCGCAAAGGGTAATGAAAAAAGACAATGTGGAAATCTAAAAAGTAAAATAAAATAGTTCAAATCTTTTATGGCCAATTTTTTTTAATAATTAATAGTAACTTATCGCAAATATTAAATTATATAATTAAATATTTATGATGCCTATTGTATTATTTTATTATATTTTCTCTAGTTTAATTCTGGAAACTGCATCACACTTTGTTTACGCACACATACATGCTGTGTGTGTAAACCAAGTGTAAAAAGTGTGTAAAGTGTGTGAACTATGTTCGGATGTGTGCACCAGCATTTCGTCACTGATTGTGTTCTATCTATGACGTCACTTTACGTCAGAGATCGCATCGCTTCGGATAGTCTGAATCATTTCTTGTGTACTTATGAGGTCCTGGTACCCCAGATGCAAAAACATTTTTTTAGTATCGATAGGCCTACAGTTTGTGAACCCAATATATACAGTATCCATATACATCGTGATGTGTACGTATGTATATTAGCTGTTTCCCGCGGTTTTACCCGTATTCTAAGGGAAACTTCGTAAAGTATTTATTTGGTACCCCAACAATTTTATACACTACAACAACAAAAAATTGAATAGTGTGTAACTATCACTTATACGTACATGCACACAAAACGTTGTCGTGAGTATCCATGTTTAAATCAAAGTTTTTAACTATGTCAGCCGGTTATACCATACTTTTAATATATTTTATGCATATATAATAATTAAGTTAACATATATCAGATAAAAAAACATAAAATAATAACAAAATGATTCAATAATATCCTCCACTTTGACAGATCTTCAATGACATTTCTTTCGTTTCATGAATAAGTGACCGCATATTTTTTTAGTGCAACCGGCTATATGTGTACCATATTGCATCTAAGTCCATATAATAGTTTTAACTGCACGAACCCGAATAAAATTATCTTTTGTATTAATCCAGCTATATGTGTACCAAATTTCATCCAAATCCGTTAAGTAGTTTTTGCGTGAAAGAATAACAAACATCCATCCTCACAAACTTTTGCATTTGTAATATTAGTAGGATAAGGATACTTCAAAAGACTGGCTGCACAAGGGTGGTATTCCAGAGACTTTCGATGTATGCGGGTATTCCTATTCAATGCTCTCCCATATTCTTGCATAGCACAGGTTGATTCAATCGATGACGTCATGATACTTCTTGGGTCCCTCGCATTGGAGCATTTAGAGCGAAATTTAATGTTAAGCCTATGCACGTGGACTATCTAGCTTGATAGCAGCAGCTGTGTAGTGTTATAAGGCGAATTAAGTCATAGTAAAAAGTTTGATGAGTTTTGTGCACAAAGACACTATAGAAAATAAGAGGTTTTGGCTAGTATAAAACCTGTATCGTGTTGGTTTTGACGGGTAAGAGACAGCAAAGAGGTATAAAATTATGGAATCTTTGTAGAAAATACTGGGATAAGCAACACTGCTTGCCTAATGTTTCGATATAACACAATATCTTATTACCGCTGCTGCGTTTCTGGACTCCTCATACAACATCCTTATTTGCGCATCCTGATTTTCCTTGCTGCGCATTACGTCACCGTCACTTTCACTTACGAGCGGGCACAGCAAGTAATTCCTATCCTACAGGAATTACTTGTTGTACCCGACCGTATAATAAAATGTAGTGTATTAAATTAGTGTTATTACCCTAGACCAGTTTATTGAACTCGTCAAAACAAATTATATGAGCTAAAACTTGAGGGGTTTTGTAGTAGCCACTATCCACCTCCTGGCTCCATCGCAAGATCAGCTGCAAAGAACAAAATAATGTTTTGTCATCCAAACTTACATACAAATTTCATTTCAATGCGACTATAGTTATACGTAGGTTATAAAGATTTAATTAAATTGTTAGTTAGTTACAAATGAAATGTGATAAAAAGATTCTATGGTCGCTACCCCATATAAAAACATAATGATCAGCTCAGAGTTTAAATCGTTACAGAGTTAATTATGAAAATGCAATTAAACAATTGGTACAGCTTTACATGAAATAGTGTATAGTTGATGACAATGGCCTATATCTATAAACTTTCATACTTTCTTCCTGTGTAGAATTTGAAGTTAAGGTCCGTAAAGCTCTGTCAAAAATGTCATAAATCTTTCTCTGTCAAGGAAACCTTAAGACAGATAAGTTATTGAAAAAAGCTGTTAGATTTGTCTATTTCTGCTGAATTTAAGCATAAGTTCTTTCATTGCTATGTTCCCCCAGTGACAGGTTCTATAAATAACGATCGGGATGCAGCGTATCCCCGTAGATAAGTTTAATATACCAAACATGCAGACTGAATGCACTCTCGCATCTCTGCCATCCTAGTGTTTTATGGCAAGGGATTCGATCTAGTTTCATGTACATTGGCAACAATAGTTTTCGGTATGCAATGTATAAAATATTAAACTAGTTCTTACTAAGTAGCTGAACGTTGTTTGTTTATTTGTTTGTGGCGCTTTCATGATAGATAAAATGGCTGAATCGATTTATATGAAATCTGGTATTGGTAATATTGGTGGAGATAGTTGGGTATATATAAAATAGAATTTTAGCTGGAAGAAGAGTTGCGGCAGATAGCTAGTAGATAGATTCTTCATAATATATCACCCACCCAAAAAAAATATCTTATTATCAGTATGCGTATATGTGCGTTCGCAAAAATACATCACATAGAAAGAAAGAAAAAACATTTGTAACAATTACACGCACTAAAATGACTTTAGATTATATAAGAAACTATCATAATTTTTAAATTAGCATCCACTTCAATCGGTAACGTCTACATCTCATCTCTCTGAGCACCATAAAATCCTTGTATAGTAGCCTTATTGGCAACTATATTTTTGAGCCGTTTGGGGTTGAAACTCTTGGGTCGTGGGGTCCGAATGCTCACCTTTTATTTAAAGAAATATCCAGGCGGCTGATTGACGCTTCTCGAGACCCAAAGGCTGGCTGTTATTTTGCCCAACGGATAAGCATAGCTATCCAGCGTGGCAATGCAGCCAGCCTCTTGGGTACGATCCCAGTTGACCGCGATGAGGAGGAATTTTTTGACGCCCTGTGTTAGTTAGTAGTATAGTGTATATATATATTTAGCTATAGTAAGTTTTTTTTGTAAATCCTTGTTGTATTTAAGTCTACCTATATCTTTTATATTTTTAGCTAGCTAGAATAAGTTTTAAAATAATCATTTTCATTTACTTATTCTCAAAGTTAGAACTTTTGACAGAAAATAAAACCTCGTTATAAAAGCGTTTAAAAATCCTTAAAAAAAATCTAAAGGTGGGCTCCATGTCACTAAAATCTATAAATAGATTCGTTGCACTAGGATATAATGAATATCAGGATGTCGAACCACCTGCTGGCTTTTGAAGGTGTTTGTGTACACTTGACGGGGGATATTCATCTGTATCCACTCGTGCGACAGATATATTCGAAGTACTTAGGAGCATACGCGATAGCAGTACTAGGAACTGCATTGTTCACATGGATGTGGATGTGTTTGGGTGGGCGTAACCTACAAATTAATGTGCTATCTCATCTCATCTCTCAGTTGTTTTAATATTGTGTCTGCTGTACGCACTGTCGCGTACAGCAACAGCTAGATGAAAATGATGATAAACTCTTTAGATATACTCGAATCATGATTTCATGAATATCCATTCATAACAACACAAACAACATTATCTCTAACACAGCTACCAAAGTTAAATAAATTGCCTTTTTGATGAAAATTATGTAATTTCCTCCCCACGTTAGAAATTCCGCAACAACTAATAATCATATCATCACACCTGTTTCCCGAAGGAATGTCCAGGGATGCTTCTATTATTTGATGGCAAAAGGCCGAAGAAAAAGGAAAAGACGTGGCATTAACTAAACACACACTTTTTTCACGGTCTAGGAATCGAACCTAAATTCACATGCTCAATCCCGCTTAACGCACGACAACCAACAAGCAACCAGTTTCGGAGATAGTAATAATAGGACTTCATGAATAACGCTCATTATTATTACTCTTTATATTATTATCATTTTATTATAGTACTAGGATTGCATAAATGAAAAGTGGTGGCTACATAAACTATGAATGAGGTTTACTATTTTACAACCAGATAAATAGGTACAGACTACTACTGAACTAAAATGATGAAATAAAAAATAAATAAAATCCAATTAATTAATTTGTTAGTCTCAGCATATAACTTTACTGGCCTCTAAATGCCATTTTTTTGGGCTAGGAACTTTCGCAGAAGTACACATAAAAACTCATTTAATTTTCATCACAATTAGTTCAATGGCTTAGGAATGTACAGAGGACAAACATTTTACTTACTTATTTTCATTTATAATCATAGAAGATAGATTTAGCCATAAGCAAACAAAAACAATTTAATAGCATCTATTGACCTGCACTGTGCTTCGGACGTAATCATTTAGCTAGCACTGGTAATCTGCACGCATCGCATACAGTTGGGTCGGTTATTATCATTTATACAGCCAGTTGCACTAAAAAAACATATTACTTAAGTATTTATGAAAAATGTGATAGTTGTAGTCGAACTCTTTCTTATTATATTTGCTAGTGTGTTTATATATCTAGTTAAAAGAAAAGTTCTTTTTTTATTTGTGATATTGAAAAAAGGTCAACGTTCTTAACAAAATATTAAGTTTTTAATGATTTTAATGTACTTTTTTCTTTGTAACTTCTAAATGAACTAAAAAACACAATCACTTCTTTCAAGCCAACTATTTTTAAACATAACACAACTTAATTGCGAACTATCTCTCTCACAGTATTCATTGCACATTATTTTTATATGTGTCACGTATCATTTATTTTCTATCAATATTCGGCTATGTCATTTTACTTTCGCTTATACGCGAAAGAGCACTAGCAGGTTTATTATCCCCTAGTAACAGTATCTATAAATAGAATTCGAACGTTGAATAATATATATACCAATCTGTATTACATTATGTACCTATTCGTCCATCAAAAATACATCTTTGCATCTCTGCTGCACTAGTGGTTCAGGTAAGGGATTATCGAACCGCGTCGTTCTCTACCGGCCATTTTCAACAACTTGTTCATCGTAACATCTCATTGGATTTGCTAACTAAAGATAAGGTTTTTGACATTACTGGTATGGACCTTATGTTAAAATTCTATCCTTATAGATTATTGAAAATAGCCGTAAATTGGTAAAAAATACAGAAAATAAGGTCGCCTGAATTAAGACAAAAAAAAACTTATATAGGTAAATTATTTTGAAATTAAAACCTATTTTTGATACGAAACTAAATTTTTTTTTTAGTTGAAAACATATATATTTAAATAACAAACCTTTTTGTCTAAATGCGTAGGATTTTTCAACGAATTAGAAATGATTTTCTATTCGAATTCGGCCAAATTAGTTACAAATACCAACCAACCAAATGCAGGCCACACATAATATATCAGTAATTTTTTTTTTTAGTTTTTGTTCATTTATTTAAATATCATCAATTTCCCGCTATTAAACTTATACTTTATACTATTACGAATATCACAAAATATGATATCAATTATATAACACACTTTTAATATTTTTCACGTCATCTATACAGGAATATAATAAATATGTACAAGTAAACATACCATCAATATTTAGACAAAAAACATAAAATAATATAAATTTGACAGATCTTGAATGATAGATCTTCCGTTTCAGTAGTACACTGATATTATTATATTTTTTTGTGCAACTGGGTGAACATTCATGGCGCTAACATTACATTCTACGAAGGTCTTCTTGATTTTTATGACTGCCTAGTGCTGCAAATATTCTGAGGTCTAGAAGGATCAATACCCTGTTCTATACGCATGGCACGCGGTTCCTATGGAAACAATGCAACTAGCGAGATCCAGAACAGCTGCTATAACAGCTGATATTGCTTTTGCAATCCTTACTAATATTATAAATGCGAAAGTAACTCTGTCTGTCTGTCTATCTGTCTGTCTGTCTGTCTGTCTGTCTGTCTGTCAGTCTGTATGTCTGTCTGTCTGTCTGTCTGTCTGTCTGTCTGTTACGCTTTCACGCCAAAACTACTGGACCGATATAAATGAAATTTGGTACAGAGATAGAATAGACCCTGAGGAACAACATAGGCTACTTTTTACCCGGGTGCGCAAAGTAGTTCCCTCGGGATGCGGGTGAAACCGCGGGAAACAGCTAGTGTTATATAAATAAATAAACAATGACTACAGCCAGCCGCGTTTCACAAAACGAGTTGACACTGATTCAAATATGCCTAACAAGTAGATATATATTATGCATGGTTATTATTTTATTATTTGCCATATCATTTGAATATTAAAAGCACTATTAACCAATCCTAAAAAATACAAAGGTATATAAATATTTAAAAAAACGTTCTGAATGAAATTCTCGCAAACTTTCAATCACAATACTTTCTTTATATGGCTACAAGACTATATATAACAGCCGGTTACATCAAACTTTTTATCATTTATACTTTTAAGAAAATCACAAAACTTGATATCAGTAATAAGAACACTTTTAATATGTTTTATGTCTTCAATACATAGATATAATAATTAAATAATATATCATAAATATTATAATAATTATATATTATAAATATTAAGTTAATATTAAGTTAAACATAACATAATAGCGAAATTATTCAATTTTATCCTCCATTTTAAACAGATCTTGAATGACAGTTCTTCCGTTTCACGTATAAGTAACCTGATATTTTTTTGATGCAACCAGCTGTAAGTGTCCTTTGCTATTTTCCTACGTAGCTTTAGTCCAGTTCAGGAAATAATGTTCTGATCAGCCCATCTGTAACTTTAATATTTATATTGTTGCGATCAGAATGCATCTCTTTATGATTGATGTCCTCCTGGTAGCATGAGAAAACTGAAAGGAGCCTTGTTACCAGGCATGCAATATTTTTTTGTATTTTATAGGTAGCTGTATCAATTTGGACTTTTAAATATTTCAATTAAAATATTAACCCAACACATCCAAAAAAACAGTAATATTTTTTGGTAAGAATTTGCTGTGATAAAGAATAACCGTCTATTGTGTAAGTAGATATTTCCAAAGTCCACATAAAGTCAAAGTCACTACATGTATGATCTCCAACCCGTAATTAGTTGTAAGCTTTTACGGCTAATAACAAAAGTCCAATGATGTGGGATGTGTATTCATATCAATACATCATTCTAAAACCTTTTTCATGACATAAGTTTTTATTATTGAGAAAGTTTTAAAAAATTAACAATCTGCTGACACAATTTCACCAATAGATGGCGTTACGCGAGAGGACGCATGCTTCTGAATCGCGGTATTGGTTTCTGCCAAACGGCACGCTTGGACCAGGATTTCATAAAAGCAAAGTAGAAGTTTTGAACTTGTACAGCTACACGATCAGCTGATCTGACATTTATTTACATATTGATCTAAGACAAAGCTGAAACTTTTTGCATATTTATCTTAGCTAATGTTATTAATGCGAATGTATTTTTGTTACGCTTTCATGATAAAACAGCTGAAACAATTTGAATGAAAATTAATATGGAGATTGATGAAACTTTTATCCGGTTCCGTGAAAAGTTAAAATTCTTATGTTTTATATTTAAGAATTCTCATTTGTTGTATAACATATAGGGGGAGAGGGAATATATCACTGATGTTCGGCTAGTAACGCTGGAAAACATAATATTCAATGTGATTATCATCTGCTAATCAAGCAAATGTTTTGTATTAGTACAGCATGCTTGAATCAGCAACATAATTAACTTGTTTCCTTTCAACACGAACATCAAGTAAATTAAAAAAAAACTTTTTTAATTAAAATATGATAAAGATACACGTTTATCAGTTACTTGATTCTATCACCGGGACCTGCCGCGAGGCTCACTATATTATTTTGGAAAGTTATTGGTACCAAGTTCAACAAGTCGACAACATATGTATAGCTGCTAACATTTACAGCACTTTGTTTGACCAATGCACATCGCCTCAAATGTATGAACTCCTAGTAGCGTGAGAAAGTTCAAAGGCATGTGGTTCACCCAAAGATGATCCCAATATTTTTGAATACAATTAACCCACAAAGCACATCCCAAATTGTGAAATTTTGTGAGCAAAGGATAGGTTGATGGTAGATGGTATTTAATTCACATTATTTTATAACCTGAACTGAAAAATTCTATTAACTGGTTTTGTTCCTTTAGAATGTTTACTTATACAAATTTAATGCTAATAGAACCTATTTTCTAATCATTTTACCGTATAAGAATGGATAAAAGTACATATAACAGTGTATCTTTGCCTTTCAGTTATGTAGTATGTAGACTACCACGCTATCTATTGTTAAATAAAGCAAAGCTATAGGCGTCCACAGAGATACCATTTCATCCCCAGCATAATTATGTGAAGTACCTCCACTGTAGGTAGCTAGTGGGCTGCGTGATGTTCAGGTACGAACATAGGTGGCCCTGCTTTCGCCAGACAACTACCTGTTTATGAAATCCTAGTAACATTTTAAGATTTCAGCTATGCTAAATTATTTACATAGAAACGCCATTTATTTTTTAGCAATGAAAAATTAAGAGCGCGCAACAAAAGAATCGAGCCTTAATGTGCCACAATATGAAACTTCAACGAACAAAGGAACAAGCCCAAAAGTTTACACGTATATCTTAAAAATGTCGCTGGAATTTGTGGTGAACCTTTCGAGAGGCTTTTTTTATCCAGTTTGGACTACGATAGGCTGAGTTGACATGATTTGAAAAGTTGTAATTTTTATCCGAAAATGTGCATTACTCACGCTATATGAGCAAACTTTGTAAGTTATTGCAGATAAACTGATGTTCGTCGGATTTGCGCTATCACGTAGCGTCCCGTAGCGCTACGGCGTAGCATTTGTGGCCGCAGCTGTGCTATTTTACAAAGTTGCATTAAGTTATCGGGGTACCTTTTTTAATTTTGCTGACCATCTTTTAACGTTATTCTGACATTATTTTAATGTGAATAATAATTGTGGTACCTTACACAAGGCACACATCAATATTCATTTACTTTCAGATTATTACACCCAATTATTGTAGCAACGCAAACATATCTTTAACAGTTACCGTAATATTTTTCGTTGTATTTGTATTATAGTACAGAGGCTTTTGTGTCATTTTACGCTACTAGGCGCTCATAAATTGCAGGGGGTATATATTTTGATGCAACAACACATAGCTAATTTTATAATAGGTATGTACAGATAAATTTTCATATTGCCATCTCGTACAGTATTTGAACGATGTGTTACCAAACCTACTAGTTTCTTTTTTTCAATGCAATAGGCATGAATGTAGACAAAGATAGATTTATTTATCAGTTTATTGCTTGTAGTGCTCGCATCCTGCTCTGACGATCCACCCCCAATAATACACTGGCTATCGCCACCCCCTTACCATAGAATACTAACAACATAGAAGCGAATTTAGCTTCAAGTTTCGAACTGGAACATTAGTCTGAATAATTAAATATCAATTTAATAAAAAAATGTTTTCCCTTGTGTTTTTTTAACATATTTTGATATTTTTAAAGCTAAATAAACAGACATTAAATTAAAACATATTATTATGATATTGTTAAGAGCAGAGGCGAGATAAAGAATAGAATTAATCTGAAAAACATTGGTGTTAAGTCAACTGTTACTAAATCCAATGTTATATGTATAACTTATTGCAAGGATGGCGAGAGTTATAAAACAACAAACTAAGTTAATAAACAACTTCAATACGATTTACATCTACTTTTATTAAAAAAATACTGGCGTTATCATTTTTATGGAAAATAATACAGCTGTATATTCCCTTATGATAAAATAATAATTATAACATTACGCCGTGCATAAAAGTAAAATAATTGATTAAATTACTTGATTCTTAATTATTTTACGTAACTAAATTTTTTGCTTTGAAACATAAACGATAATTAAGTAAACAATTCGAATAATATCACTCGAGTAGAATAATCGAAGATCCTCAAATTTTCTCGACTTTAGAATAAACTTTTGTATATTGGTTGCGAGTACTATACATTCGATTGACTGTAGACCTCCCTTTGAACATAGCAGACCATAGACGTCCTTATCGCTCCAGTAGGAATATACATAAAAGAGGGTTCGAATTTTAAACCTTTTTAAAAATCCTTTAGCAAATATATATACTCTAATAAAAAATCCTACAAATATCATTACTTTTACGTCTAACATATTGCTACCTCACATTTCAAATAGGCACCGCTATTATTCCATAAAAAATATTTGAAATTGAAAACCTGAATCGCGCAATCGAAGTTTTCACGTAATTTTTGTACAGTCGCATATTTCAGGTTAAATTGTTGGGAAGTCCGTGGCTACTCCGGAAACGGTTCACTCGTTAAACCGTATATAAGTCTATCGATACCCGCTACATGTTTTCATCGTATGAGAACAGCTTCATACCAATTAAAAAACGAGATTTTCAGTCTCAACCCCACGGCAGTAGCTACTTTGACTTCCTTTTGCTATTTTTTCTAATAATTTCTAGTGAGGAGAATATTATTTAAAGACAAATATATTTTAAGATTTTTCAAATATTTTTATATTAATATATATATTAAATATTTTTTAACAATATCGAAACTATGTAAAAAAACAAAATTGTATTAAAAGACATTAGTCAAACAATAAAATATTCATCCACATGTTACACATTGTCAGTGGCAATTGTACCCCTTTAAAGGCTGCATTTCCGTGTTGAATGGTAATGCAGATTTTTTATAAATTACGCGTGTCGTTAATTATACTTGTTTGTTATTTTTTATGACATAAATTACAATATGCTTCTGCAGTCAAGTCATTTTGTTTAAACACACCATTTTGTCTGATCATAATCTCATAGCATTTAGCTCACTTGACTTAATAAGATTTTTAAAAGGAACGATGCCATTAGACTACATGACCACGCTATCTATTGCTTTCTCAAAGTAAACCATAATGCCCAAAAACCCATAGATGTTCGACACGATAACATTATTAATTGCAAGCGTAATTTGACAAGTGATATAAGTCCGTTGTACGTAACTAGTGGACTACGAGATATTTATATGGGAATAAAGATGGCCCTAATTTTATCAGATAACTCCTATTTGATTATGATATCGTAGTAACATTTTAGGATTTCAGCAATACTTACCTACTGGCTTAATATTTTTAAATAACGACATCTGTTTATGGAATTATGAAACGTACAGCGAAACATGGGCCATTGTTTTAGCAAAGCCACATGCGTATTTAACTGCAAGATTCTTCAAAAAACAAAGTAGCGGACTGCGTGATATTCAGGTGCGAACACAGATGGCCCTACTTAAATCTGATTGCTCCTAGAAGCTTATGAAGTCCTAGTAACATTTTAAAGTTTCTGCGATGCCTACTTTTTACAGTAATTTTAAGACAACGCCATCTTTTTTTGGAAAATGTAAAATTACTAGCAAATTACAAAAAAAAGAAAAACATTAAGGTATCGCTCTTGTACCAGTCACAATAGTAGTTCGCGAGCTTACTGCGTACTGTACGTGTATTATCATAGATGGCATATTATATATTATATTAATCTACGACTACTTAGATAAGAAAACTGTAAGGCGGCAAATAACATTATTTTTAGTATAATAAAATAAATTAATAAAAAATATATTTTTAGTTAGGTAAACTTCCGCTTTTTATCTCTTATAACTGTAAGTGGTCCTAAACTAGGCTAATACGCCCTCTTGCTATTGTTGTATGAAGCAAAACCACAACTAGTAAACGTAAAGCCAGAAGAAAGCTAGTAAGTAGCTAGCTGACTGAGTAATAGCCATAAAGAAAACCAGATGGCCTTTATTTCAAATCTGTCAGATTACTCCTGCCTGTTTATGAAATCCTGGTAATATTTTACTTTTTCGACGATTCTGAATTACCTAATCTCTATTTTTAATACAACGCCATCTTTATTTGGGAAAAGAAAAACTGTCAGTTTCTTGCTCACAGATAGTTTATAATAAGTCTCTGTTTTAGTGGCAACCTAATGTAGTTAGAAACAAGAAAGGTGCAAGATATACATAAACAGTCCTAGATATCGTATTTTCTTCTATTTAGTTAAGGAATTGCAGCTAGGACAAATTATCAGTCAATTTCTAAAACTTATTATATGCCATCATAGATGTATTTCAGAACAGATGAGTCTCAAACTTTTTACTTCATAAATGATAAAATCGCCTTTTTATACGAAACACTTTGAAAGGGTTCAGAGTATTTATTTACCTTCCGTTACTAAAAGTGTTCAAACACGAGGCTACCACGCCATCTATCTGTGGCTGCATGAAGCAAAACAAGCTCCGTAAACAACCACACTCACAATTTTATTGCAAGCATATGTAAAATAACTGTAACAGTAGCGGGCTGGGTGATATCCTTAAAGAGACACAGATGACCCTAACTTCCTTAGATTCTCCTACAAACTTATGATATCCTGGTAACATTTTAGGATTTCAGGAATGCTAAATGACTTAACATTTTTTTATTAATCTTTTAATAATGATTTTTTGACCAATATAAAATTTTAAAATTAATACTCTTAAACAAACAATTAAACATTAATTTTATTTGATATAATCAGGGGCAAACATAGATGGCCTCTTATTTTCAGAGATTACTCCTATTTGATTATGAATCAATCCCTAGAAATGTTTTAGAATTTAAAATTGCTAAACCACAAACTTATTTCAATACAATACAATACCATGTTTTTTTTCGGTTTTGTGAAACTTATAGCGAAAATAACAGTTTGCAAGTCATTGCAGTTGTAATTTGAAGGAGCTTGATAAAAAAAACTTCACAACATAGTCCGCAACTTTGCCGTGAGCTATGCGCAAATAATCATAGATGTCGGTTTTTCGATACACGTATGAAACCTACGGTCTAAAATTTAAACTTACGTAAAGTTTAAATTTTTTGAAATCTCATACTAAGTATTTTTACCTCAAAATAAAGTAATTACAATTTATCTATAAAATTAGCTTACGTTTAATCTTGTCCGCTTGGAAATTTTACGTAGCACTACGCCGTAGCAATATAACGAAAGGCTATTTATGAATAATATTATTACTTTTTTGTTATTATTTATAGCAGCTGGCCCAGTAAACTTCGTACCGTTCCATCATATTTTTCCTCGCTATCCAACACATCAAAAACCAGGAAAATCGGTCCAACAGTTTACGAGTTTTTGAGTTAAAATGTTGTAACCTACCCAGCTTTATTTACCATATATGTATATATAAATAATTTGTTTAACTTTAGATCCCTCGCTTAGTTGTGAATCTAGATTAAGAATTTCATGGTCTATTTTCTATTATTAACTTTTACGTATACGTCATCGTACGTCATACGTCATAAGACTGTCGCGCTATCTATTGCTTGCTTGTGACAAAGCTAGAGATACAATTTTACTGCAAGTAAAGTAGAAAAAATAGTCAGTACGAGGCTATTGGGCTGCGTGACAGATGGCATTAATTTTGTGAAATCATTCCTATTTGTTTATGAAATCCTAGTAATGTTTTCGGATTTCAGCGATTCCTACCTGCAGACTTACTTAAAATTTTATATTTTAAAATAATGACATCTGTTAACAAGAATTGAGAAACTTACAGCAACATTATTTTGGTGTAAAATAATTGTCTGTTTATGTGTATCAATTAAAATAATAAATCGGTCAAAAAAATATTAAAATAATAACATTTTTTTATTAAGTCTATAATTTAGCATTCCTGAAATTCTAACCCTCTTATTCATAATAACGCCATTCGTCTTATAAGCATATTTTAGCTATTAAGGCGGCGATATATGTGAAATAGGTGTAATTTGTGTTACATTAAAACGTTTTTTCTCCGTCATTTTTATCGAAAATGCTTCGAAAAAAATACATAATAATCTATGCCATACAAGGCAGATCCCCTTCTTTTCAAAAATAAAAAAAAATCTATTTAAATATCAAAAATAATTGAGCAAAGTATCATCTGTTTTCTTAGTTACTACGGTTTTTCTCGTAAACTATCAATCTCAGGATTATTTTATTGTCATCACTATATTAAATAAAAGAATACCGAGGGAACCTTCTTCTTATTTTTGCAGATTAATGCCCTAATTATTTTTAACGATTTTTTTACGTAATCGATACTCTTTATTCGCGTGAGCACCCCTCTGCCGTCCTAAGAATCAGTGCGGGACGAGACGCTGTGCTGAACGGACCTGCGACACTTTTCTCCAAAAACTGCACTATTATTTTATTTGTGGAATGCGAAAGTTTGGATGGATGTATGGACACGGGAAAGGTATCTAACAGTATTGTGACTCGGCCTTGTTCGGGATATAACTACCTACAGCCGCGCGGTACTCACATACGCTATAGGGCTGCCTGCCTATAGTGTTTTAATTTCATCAACCTACTCGTACTTGAGTTTCTTTCTTGTTTTGTGAATGTAAATAATATATATTATAAATTAATAATAAATTTTTTTTTTTGTGAATGAAATAGGAAGTGTTCAATAAAAATACATGTAAATCTTACTAGGTTGGTACCTATCATTTATTACTCACATATTCATTTCATAACGATATTTCGCCTATTTCAATAATATGTATGTTTATAAATAGCTAATTACATAAGTAAGTAAATAGCCTAGAGTGGGAAACTACTTTTTTTTTAACGTAAGCGCCCTATCTACTTATTTATTAATTAATCTGGGTTTTTTTACTCAGTGGAAAAATCGAAATATCTGCCTATTAAAAGCAAAAACAAATTACGTCATTGGTAGACATATCCAAAAATTATAGTTATACCTTCCGGAGTATCCAGGTAATTTAAAAATGTTATTGATGAATTCAAGGAACCAATACATATTAAATAAGCACTTGAACTTATTTTTAGTGAAAAAATCGCGCGGTAATTGTTAAAAAATACCGGCCAAGTGCGAGTCGGACTCGCGCACCGAAGGTTCCGACATTTGGATTTTTTTTTTTTTTTTTTTATTATAATAGATTCACCAACAATTGTTTACACCATTTCAATTATAAATCACATGCTTAACGATAATATTACAGTGTAACAATCACTTATAAGTGAACACCACATGCTTAAATTAATATCAGACCAAAAGTGAAGCTAACTTAGTTAAAATCAAAATAAAAAAATAAAATCAAAGTTACAATCAAAATTAAAAATTAAATTAAATTTAAAACCAATATTAAATTTAAATTATAATAAATTTCACTTGAAAAGAATATTATACGCAATAAAGTCGCAATTGGTTATTAGACTGTATTTTTTTATTAGAAATACATAACTAATTATCGAAAAGATTAACAACAGTGAAAATACGACTGTATTATCCTAAAAAACGGCCTAGTTATAAGCATTTAAAAAGTCATTGCTAGAAAAAGAGAGCACGATGAAATTATGACGTCATTATGTTCAAACGCTGTATAACTCGACATTTCCTAGAACAAATTATGTTTCGCGTGACAAGGATAGAGAATTCCCCCTCCAAAAACTTTAAAAGCATGGATGTTATTTATTTTAACATTGATTTAATTTATTTTTCGACACTTCGTTTTGTTTCTATGGAATCTTTTTAATGAAACAGCATTTTAGTTGGTGGTCAAATACCTAATTATCTTGTTTTATTTCGACCGTAGGGGAAAATTGCTGATTACTTAAAAACTGTTAAACTTAAATTCATAGTTTTATTTTCCCTGTAATATTTAGGTTAATGTCTATCAATCATTATTATTTCAGATTTTTCCCTTCTCAAATTACGGAGATAAAAATGACCGTTCCCCCCTGTAATTTTTTGTGCGGATTTCATTATTATTCGAAAATTAAAAGACATACAAGAAAACAAAAAAATATATTAGAATGTGCAAATAAAGACCTTTCATATGATACCCCACATGACCTAGTAACTATACTTAGAAATTTTAAAAACCCACTTTCCCCCACTTTTCCAATAAAAGCAATATGATTTTTATTTTTTTTTCATTTGCAATACGCATGAACAATCGTTCTTTATAACTGTTCCAAATTTCAAGTCAGTGTGACAGACGGACAGACAGACAGACGAATTGAAACCATAAGTGTTCCTTTATACCATTTTTGGTACAGAACCCTAAAAACAACACACCGTCCGTTCGTCACTGCGGCACAGTCGCGACTATCTGCATGCCGAGATCGAGGCGCGTAGGCATAGCTCGCGATTCATCCGTTTGTATGAAGTTGGAATACTGTATAGATAATATTACCGTGGTATGGATGTCTGTTCCCTCTTCACGCCAAAACGGAACGCTAATGAACGGATTGGGCTGAAATTTTGCATATTGGTAGTCCTAGGCTTGGAATCAAACATAGGCTGTACTTTTTATCCCGGAAGAAAGCGTGCGGAACCGCGGACAATAGCTAGTACCTAATAAAGTAACATCATAGGCACGGAAATGTTACCTCGTGAAAAAACTTGTAGGTTTTCTAGGCTGGGCTATCTATTTATGTAGGTAGGCACTTAGCGACTTACTATATTATTGAATTGAATTGGTAATAAAATAATGAAATGATTATGAAAAGATGGTATTTGGTATGTGGTAATAATGGTAGGTATTTATGAGGGTAATAAATGGTAGCACACAAAATTATTTTTACTGAACACTTCTTATTAATTTCACTATCCACAAATTGAATAAAAAATATATTAACATTAAAAAAATAGAAAGAAACTCAAGTAGGCAAAAATACTGTAAGCCGGCAGCCCTATCGTGCTGTGCAAATGGTTGGATTATTATTTTGCCGTGCCATGCGCTGCGCGTACGTAATTTTTGTCAGGGGAGGTGTGGAGCCTGCGCGGGGTATTTTCCTTGGTTACGCCCACTCGAGCAAGGTCATCGGCGTATATCCCGCTCTTAAACTATTTTGTCCCTTTCTATCAAACTTCATTTTCACTTGACAGATAAGGACAAAACAGTTTGACAGCTAAAAGACGCTTAAAGACGGAAGGTGTTTTTATTCATAAAAGGTGGTAAAATGTTACTAGGACATCATAAGTTTTAGGAGAATCTCAGAACACATCTGCGTTCCTTTAAGAATATCACAAAGCCCGCTACTGTTGCATTACATAAGAATGCAATGAAATTATGTGTGTGGTTGTTTACGGAGCTTGTTTTGCTTCGTGCAGCCACAGATAGATAGCGTGGTAGCCTCGTGTTAGACCAATTACAGTAACGGAAGGTAAACACACTGACCCTTTAAAAGTGTTTCCATCTGGTTTCCTTTATGGGTATTATTCCGCCAGCTAGGTACATGCTAGCTCTCTTCTCTGACTTTATAATATACACTAGTTGTGATTTTGCTTCATACAACAATAGCTAGGAGATAACAAATGGTCATTTCATTATTATCAATATATAGACAGATATAATAATTTTTATCAATATTATTCTTCTGACTCAATGCTTCGTAAATCTTTAACTCACACGTTTTCATAAAAAAATAATAAAGTTTTTCAAAGATGATAGCTTAACAATAGATTTTATTGAGTATATAACAAAGAATTTGCTTCATTAATATTTAAGATGTTAAATCGGTATCTATCGCTATTTTTTCTACTTTACGTGAGGAGCTCGTGGCTAAGTAACAGCCGCACGGTTCGACCGATCAAAGGTTAAGCTGCGCTTGGCGCGGTCGGTCCGTAGATGGGTGACCATCTATGTCATAGCGAGACTCCTCCGTGCCTCGGAAAGCACGTTAAGCTGTTGGTCCCGGTTGTCATTTGTACATCTTTGACAGTCGTTACGGGTAGTCAGAAGCCAGAAAAGTCTGACAACCAGTCTTACCAAGGGGTACCGTGTAACCCGGTAACTGGGTTGTGGAGGTCAGATAGGCAGTCGCTCCATGTAAAACACTGGTACTCAGCTGCATCCGGTTTAGACTGGAAGCCGACCCCAACACAGTTGGGAAAAGGCTAGGCAGATGATGAATATTTAAGATGTTTCTTCCAGAACATCTTTGGTTTAGGGTTTTTTGCCCTCATCGCAATTTTCTTAACCTAAGTAAGAAGTAGATGGATATTATATGCTATCTATTTTCCGATTAGCTGTTAGTTTACATTTTCCAAAAAAAAATGGAGTTGTCTTTAAATTACCGTAATAAGTAGGCAATATCGCTTAAACCTTAAAATGTTACTAGGACTTCATAAGCTTGTAGGAGTAATCAGACGCAATTAGGGCCATCTGTGTTCGCACCTGTATATCATGCAGCCCGCTAGCTACGTACAGTGGACATTAGTGTGTTAAAGAAACTAGCAGAAAAATGGCACCCGTAGTTTGAATTTGTACAATAGATAGCGTGATATCGAGAAATTTGAAGATAAACAAAAATTATAATTTTAAATAAATAATTTTAGGTCAAGCGTGGCATATTGCTACGCTGTAGCACTGCTTCGAAGTGCTACGTAAAATTGCTAATCTGAAAAATAACTCTTTTCGGACTAGCAATGTTTTTAAAAAAATAACTTAACTTTTTTGAACTCTGTTGATTTCAAAAAAATACTGATAATTTATCAAAACCTTGAAACGTATTTAAAACCGTAGGTTTACTATGTGTATTGAACAACCGATATCTATCATTACATAGCCATAGCAGTCAGCAAGCTCGCGGACTATATTGTGACGCGTGCAAGAGCGACTTCTGATCTCCATTATTTTTTATTCCTAACTACACTGAGTGATCGAGTTGCAACTTTGCAACGACTTGCTCTGTGAACTTGCTGTGTGTAAAAATAGATGTCCATGTTTAAAACTACAAAATAGTAAATATATAGGATACTATAACTAAAATACTAAAATGTTACTCAGACTTCATAAGCAGATAGGAGTTATCTGACAACATTTGGGCCATCTGTGCTCACACCTGAATATCACGCAGCCCGTTAGCTTCGCTCTGACTACTATGTTGTTTTTTTTTTATTTTAACAAAATTTGCATTAAAATAATATATTTGGATTTGCCACGCGCAAGTGATAGATAGCGCGACGGTAAAAATTTATGAATTAAAATAGACCATGAAATTCTTCATCTAGAATAATCTAGATTCACAACTTAGTAAGGGACCTAAAGATTAACAAATTATCAAAATTTATATATATACAACGCGCATCCACTGTCATCTAAAATACAAAGAAATAATACTTATAAATAAATAATTATAGAAGAATTTCAGATCACATGATTTTATAATTGACTACATGTATTAGGCTATATTTCTACGTATATACATGATAACATCGCCTTTGTATCTGAAACACTTTTGAACGGTCAGTGTGTTTATCTTCCGTTACTGTAATTGGTCTAACATGAGGCTACCACGCTATCTATCTGTGGCTGCATGAAGCAAAATATGCTCCGTAAAAAACCACACACATAATTTTGTTGCAAGTATATGTAAAGTGACAGAGCCAGAAGCGGGTGGCTGGAAGCTGGGTGATATCCTTAAAGGGACACAGATGGCCCTAACTTCCTTTAGATTCTCCTACAAACTTATGATGTGCTAGTAACATTTTAGGATTTCAGGAATGCTAAATTAGATAGACTTAACATGTTTTTTTATTTTTATTTTTATTTTATTTTTGACTAATATCATCATCTGCTTAGAATTGTTTTTATGTTGGGGTCCGGTCTAAACCGGATGCAGCTGAGTACCAGTGTTTTACATGGAGTGACTGCCTATCTGACCTCCACAACCCAGTTACCGGGTAACACAATACCCTTGGTAAGACTGGTTGTCAGACTTTCTGGCTTCTTTCTGACTACCCTTAACGATTGTCAAAGATCTACAAAAAAAGCCAAATAGCAAATTATTTTTTTATCACTATAAAATTTTAAAATTAATACACATATACCAACAATTTTCTTATTTTTTTTTAATACTGCTTCAACATCCTTTGTTCGTAGCTAGTAGACTGCGTAGTAATCAGGCGCAAACACAGATGGCTTCTCATTTTGAGAGATTACTCCTATCTGATTATGAATCCCTAGAAATATTTTAGAATTTAAAATTGCTAAACCACAAACTTATTTTTAATACAATACAATGCCATTTTTGGGAATTGTGAAAATTATAGCAAAAGCAAAACAGTTATTGTAGTTGTAACTTAAAACAGCTAGGAAAAAGAAACTTCACAACATAGTCCGTGGCTTTGCTGTGAGTTATATGCGAACAATCATTGATGTCGGTTTTTCGATACATGTTTTGAACCTACGGTTTTACGTAAGTTTCAAGTTTTTGAAATATCGTAATAAGTATTTTTGGGACTCTACCTCAGAATAAAGTGATCACAATTTATTATAAAATTTGCTTACGTTGAATCTTGCCCACTTGGACAGTTTACGTAGCGCTACGCCGTAGCAAAATGACGAAAGGCTATTTGTGAAAAATAATAATTCTTCGTTATTATTTATAACAGCTGGCCCGGTGAACTTCGTACCGTCCCATCATATTTGTTCTCGTTAATTTCCCTCTTTGTTTATTTAATATTTATTCTGCTATTTGAGGCAGCAACAAATCCAACAAATAAAACGGTCTGACCATGAAAATCAGTCCAGCAGTTCACGAGTTTAAGTGTAACAAACCTGACTTTTTTTACATTGTATATTAAATAATTTGTTAAACTTTAGATCCCTCACAAAAGTGAATCTAGATGTAGAATTTCATAGTCTATTTTTATTCATTAACTTTTACTGTCGCGCTATCTATCGTTTGCGTGTGGCAAAGCCAGAGATACTGTTTAACTGCAAATTTTGGTAAAGTAGAAACAAATAGTAGTTAATACAAACGTAGCGGGCTGCGCGATATTCAGGTGTGAGCATAGATGGCCCTAATGTTGACAGATAACTCCTACCTGTTTATGAAAACCTAGTAACAGTTTAGGATTTCAGTGATTCGTGCCTATCACAGACTTACTATTTTATATTTTAAAATAACGACATCTATTTTAAGAATTGAGAAACTTATAGCGACCTGTAACGTTGTTTGAGCAAACTCACAGGCGTATTTAACTGCAAGTTTCTTTAAAGAGGAAAGGAATAGTAGTCAGTCTATCTTACGTAGCCAGTGGGCTGCGTGATATTCAGGTGCGAACACAGATGGCCCTGATTGCGTCTGATTACTCCTACATGCTTATGAAGTCCTAGTAACATTTTAGGTTTCAGCGATGTACCAACTTATTATGGTAATTTTAAGACAAAGCCATCTTTATCTGTTAAATTTAAAATTACCAGCCAATCGCAAAAAATGCAAAATACTGTTGCAGTTGCAGCCTGATGGAGCTATTGCCTTTGTAACCGTCACACACAATAAAGTTCGCGAGGTTGCTGCGTGCTGTACGTGTATTAATTATCATTGATGTCATGTTATATTCTACCAACGACTTGGTTAAGAAATTACAGCCAGGGCATAAAACCCTAATCCAATGACGTTCTAAAGGAAACATCTTAAGATAGCAAAAAATATTGTTGAAATATATGTTTTGCTTCACCTATCGCGCTACGCCGTAGTGCTGCGGCGTAGCAACTAATCCTTTGGTGTACAATAAAGCATAGAATCTTTTGTTTAGTTATCCTCTTTGAAAAACTTGTATTTTTTTATGGAAACTTGTTAGTAAAAGCACTACTAGCTATTATTGCTAGTTTCTTTTAGCTTTACTTGGTAAACAATTTTCATTTAACTTAACACATCGTCTAAATAAAAAATATAAACAACAATGCGGCATATTTTACAAAAACAATTATTGGGACTTAAACTTCTGCTGTATATAAAATAAATGGTCCCAAACTGGGCTCATACGTCCTCTAGCTATTGTTGTATGAAGCAAAATCACAACAAGTAAACTTAAATTATACGTAAAGAGAGCTAGTACGTAGCTAACTGGCTGAGTAATAGCCATGAAGGAAACCAGATGTCCTTTATTTCAAATCTGTCAGATAACTCCTGCATCTTTATGAAATCCTGGTAACATTTTACTTTTTCGACGATGCTGAATTACCAAATCTCTATTTCTTAATACAACGCCATCTATATTTGGGAAAAGCAAAACTAAAGTTTATAAGTCACTGTTTCAGTTGCAAACTTATGTAGCTAGAAACAAGGAAGATGCAAGATATACATAAACATTCCTAGATGTCGTATTTTCATTCTATTTAGTAAGGAATTGCAGCTAAGACAAATTATTATAGTCAACTTCTAATACTTATTAAATGTCATTATTGACGCATTTCTATCTTTTATTGCTATCTTTTTACGGACATAAATGATAATAAGATCGCCTTTTTATCTGAAACACTTTGAAAGGGACAGTGTGTTTATCTTCCGTTACCATAATTGGTCTAACATGAGGCTACCACGCTATCTATCTGTGGCGGCACGAAGCAAAACTAGCTCCGTAAACAGCTACATACACAATTTCATTACAATCACTACAATCATAATTTCCTCAGATGCCCTTACAAACTTATGATGTCCTGGTAACATTTTAGCACCTCATTTTTAATAAACAAATAAAATGTTTTGTCCTTATCTGTGAAATAAAATCCTTTTTATTTCACAGATAAGGACAAAACATTTTAGAGTTTAGAGTTTGGAACTTGAAGGAGCTAGGAAAAAAGAACTTCACAACATAGTCCGCGACCTGGCTGAGAGCTATGCGCGAAAAATCAAAGATGTTGGTTTTTCGAGTTTTTTTAAAATAAAGTAATTACAACTTATCTGTAAAATTAGCTTACGTTGAATTTTGTCCGGCTGGCAATTTTACGTAGCGCTACGCCGTAACAATATGACATATAGCTATTTGTGAATAATATTAAGTCTGCATTAGCTTTTTTATTTATAACACTCCGGCCCGGCGAACTTCGTACCACACAATATTTTCTTTTTCGTAATTTTTTCGATGTTTAAATATTTATTCTGCTATTCGAGGCGGAAATAATCAGAAATCTAAAACTATGAAAATCTGTCCAGCTATTCACGAGTTAAGTATTTGAACAAAGAGCAAACATGAGTTAAGTGTTGTTTGTTTTATATACAATGTTGATTTAGATAATTTCTTAATCTTTAGATCTTTCGGTTAGTTGTAAATCTAGATGAATAATTTCAACGTCTATTCATTATCAATTATGTATATTGGTCTCAGACTGTCGCGCTATTTATTGCTTACGCATGGAAAAGCCAGAGATACTATTTTGTTATAAGTTTTAGTGAAGTAGAAAGAAATAGTAGTCAGTGCGAAGATAGCGGGCTGCGTGATATTCAAGTGCGAATACCGATGGCCCTAATTTTGTGAGATTACTCCTATTTGCTAATGAAATCATTCATCAATTCTTATTTAAAGACTTACTATTTTTCATTTTAAACGACATTTGTTTTTTATAAAAATTGAGAAACTTACAGTGAAACCTAGAACTTCGTTTTGGCAAAGTCGCTGGCGTGATTAACTGCAGGTTTCTTTAAAGAGGAAATTGATATTAGTCAGTCTATCTTACGTAGCTAGCGGGCTGCGTGATATTCAGGTGCGAACACAGATGGCCCAAATTGCGTCTGATTACTACTACAAGCTTATGAAGTCCTAGTAACATTTTAGCGTTTCAGCGATGTTGCCAACTCATTAATAGGATGCTAACAGCAGGTGAATGCCATTTTAAATGCATATGTATATATATAATAACGCTATTCTTCTTATAAGCCTCTTTGAGCTATTGAACTGTTTTGTCCCTTTCTGTCAAACTTCATATTCAATTAACACATAAGTACAAAACAGTTTGACAGCTAAAAGATGATTAAAAGACGAAAGGTGTTTTTATGGATAAGGTGGCAAAATCTTACCAGGACATCATAAGTTCGTAGGAGAATCTGAGGAAATTAAAGCCATCTATCTGTGTTCTTTTAAGAATATCACGAAGCCCGCTACTGCTACTTTACATATGCATGCATTTAAATTATATGTGTGGTTGTTTGCGGAGTTGTTTTGCTTCGTGCAGCCACAGATAGATAGCGTGGTAGCCTCGTGTTAGACCAATTACAGTGATAGAAGGTAAACACACTGACCGTTTAAAAGTGTCTCAGATACAAAGGCGATGCTATTATATTTATATGTATATATACGTAGAAAGATAGCCTTATGTTGGTAGTTAATTTTAAAATCAAAAGTGAGAGAGACATTAAATATTCCATGTGTTCTGAAAAGTCATTTATTCAAATAGGCTGAAAATCAGCACTTTTTAAACGTCAAATTTACAAGAGAAGCTGGGAAGAAAAAGTGGCGTTACAAACTCCCCAGTTTGTTGCGCTATTTATACGTTTATTAGTGTTTTAGATACAGCGGATGAGCGGTTAAACTTTTATTGTCGCGCTATCTATTGCTTGCACGGGGCAAAGCCAAATATACTATTTAACTGCAAATTTTGGTAAAGCAGGAAGAAATAGTAGTCAGCACAAACCTAGCAGGCTTAGTGATATTCGGGTGTGAACACAGATGGCCCTAATGTTGTCAGATAACTCCTATCTATTTATGAAGTCTGAGTAACATTTAAGTATTTTAGTTATAGTATCCTAACTATATACTATTTTTTAGTTTTAAACATCAACATCCATTTTTAGGGCAACCTAATAAATTCTGTTTCAGTGACAAACTAATCGGCATAGTCCGTGAGTTTACTGCGTTGTGCATAAACATTCCTAGATGTCGTATTGTCATTAGCTAAGACAAATTATTACTCAGTTTATATTATAGACGCATTTCAGAACACATGAGATAATGTCTCTCTCACTTTTGATTTTAAAATTAACCACATTGTATCGCTTTCGTACCTGAAGTAAGGCTACGCTATCTATCTGTGACTGCACAAAGCAAAACAAGCTCCGTAAACAATCACAGACTTAATTTTAATGCATGCATAAGTAAAGTAGCAGTAGCGGGCTTTGTGATATTCATAAAGGAACACAGATGGCCCTAATTTCCTGAAATTCTCCTACAAACTTATGATATCCTGGTAACATTTTACCACCTCATTTATAATAACAAATTGTTTTGTTCTTATCTGTCAAGTGAAAATGAAGTTTGATAGAAAGGGACAAAATTGTTCGATAGCTAAAAAAGTGTGTGTTATGATGAATAAGAGGGTTAGGATTTCCGGAATGTTAACTAAATATTTTATTTAATTTTAAATCTTTTAATTTATTTTAGAACCATATAATTTTAAAATTAATACACAATAAAATATTTTTATTTTATTTCTATATAACTTCAACATCCTTTGTACGTAGCTAGTGCACAGCGTTATAATCAGGTGCGAACACAGATGGCCCCTTATTTTGAGCGATTACTTCTATCTGTTTATGAATCCTTGGTAAGATTTTAAATTTTGATTCATAATTTAAATTGCTAAACCACCAACTTATTTTAATACAATAATGCCATATTTTTTGGGATTTGTGAAATTGCGAAAAGAACAGTTTGATATTGCAGTTACTCGAAGGAGCAAGGAAAAAAGAACGTCACAACATATTCCGCGAGTTATGCGCGAATAATCATAGATGTCGGTTTTCAATACAAGTATGAAACCTACAGTTTAGCGTAATTATCAAGTTTTTGAAACAATCATAATTATTAAATCCTTTTTGGGACTTTACCTGAAAATAAAGTCATTACAATTTATCTGTATAACATATTGAGTTAGAGTCAAATTACTTATTAGTCTTTTAGGCTAGATCGTAATTAATTATTAAGAATATTTTATGTTTTAAAATAATGACATCTGTTTTTAAGAATTGAGAAACTTATAGCGAAACCTTGAACATTGTTCAAGTTTAGCAAAGTCACGGGCATATTTTACCTTAAGTTGCTTCAAAGAAGAAAGTGATGGAAGTCAGTCCATTGTACGTAGATAGCGGGCAGCGTGATATTCAGGTGTGAACACAGATGGCCCTTATTGCGTTTGATTACTCCTACAAACTTATAATGTCCTGGTAACATTTTAGCATTTCAGGAATGCTAAATTTATAGACTGAATATATATATTTTAATAATTTTAATCTTTTAATTTATTTTTGACCAATATAATATTAAAATTAATACATTTATACAAACAATTTCGTTTGATTTTTTTATTTTTATATAGTTTCAACATCTTTTGTTCGAAGCTGGTGGACTGCGTGATAATCAGGTGCCAACATAGATGGCATCTTATTTTGAAAAATTACCTAATTCTATCTCCTTATAAATCCTAGTAACTTATTAGTTATTCAATTTGCGAAACAAAGGCAAACGTTTAGTAGACTCCACGCGTGATCAAAGAGCTGGCCTATATTTGGTCAAAAGAATCATTGCCATCCAACATGGCAATGCAGCAAACCTTTTGGTCACGATTCCCGTTGAAATATATGCCGATGAATATGTTGATACCTAATTTTATAAGTATAATTTTAAATTCTTACGTTTTTATTATCTACACTAATATTATAAGAGGATAGATTTATTTGTTTGATTGTAGGGTTTTAACTCAAAAACTACTGGACCGATTTTAAAAATTCTTTCACCGTTAGAAAGCTTCATCTTAACGAAGTGTCATAGGCTATATTTATTCCCTGAAATAATTAAGGATCCCTACTCAAACTTGAATAATGTAATCCAAGGTGTAAAAAAAAATATCCACATGCGGGCGAAGCCGTGGGCGGAAAGCTAGTCTAGTTGTAAATAAATTGTAATGTATTTAAGACATAAGAACAAAATAAACTAAAGCAAATTCTTGTTAAAAAAGCGTACTATACAATACATGAATACATGAACGACAAAATAAACATATAATACCGACACATGCACAATACAACAAAACACTTATGTCCATACATATAGATTTTATAATTAAATAATATTATATAATAACCACACAAATAATATATGTAGTTAAAATTAATATTTAAATAATTCGATAAAAATAATTATATAATTCTATTTTATAATAAACAAATGTTCCTATTAATTGTAATTTGCTAAGTAAATAATTAGATAACTGTATAATGCCTAATTTTGCTGTGCCCTAACAGGGTCCATAATCGCACTTAGCTTTAAGCCTTTGTAACATCTTTTGTAACATTGTGGAATGCAAATAAATATATGAATATGAATATTATAAGGTACATCAGATTAGCCATCTACTCTTTTACCGATTGTTGCAGACTTTGAACGATTTAGTAGATGGTTCCGACTTCTTAGAGTGACCGCTTGAGCCCATCGGGCTGCGAAAGTATTTCTTTCTTTTCTGGATCGCGGCACAAATAATTTACGAAGTACCATTCGCTGTAGCCGTTCTTTTCCCATATTATCCGTAGACGACCTAAATTCTGCTGAACTTCATTTATTCAGGTCTATACAACGTGATTTTTTTGCAGATGAGCTCGCATGTGTGGACGCGGCACGCCCCGTTTCTAGCCAGAGTAGGATAAAGAACCTATCCCTAATTGTTACGGAAGACAGTTTACTTCGCTTGTCGGGTCGCACTACCGCCTCCAATGCCGTGGATCCTAATCCGATCGTTTTGGAGGGAAAACATCAGATCACAAGACTCCTGATCGGCTCCTACCATGCCAGGTTTGCTCATGCAAATAACGAGCTGGTTGTCAATGAACTCCGCCAGCGTTTTTACATCCTCGACTTGAGACCAGCAGTCAAGCAGGTAGCCTCGAGATGTCAAGCTTGTCGGATAAGGAAAGCAAAGCCCATTACCCCACCTATTGGCGACCTGCCGAACGCACGGATGGCACATCACCAGCGTCCTTTCACCTACGTCGGGCTTGACTACTTTGGCCCAGTCAACGTGACAATAGGACGGCGAACGGCGAAGAGATGGGTGGCGCTATTCACGTGCCTGACGATACGCGCAGTTCACCTAGAAATAGTAGAAAGTCTGTCATCTGACTCTGCGATAATGGCTCTTCGGCGTTTCATCGTTCGCAGAGGAACCCCAGCGTGCATCTATTCAGACAACGGCACCGCATTTGTGGGTGCGGCCAAACTTCTGCCAGAACTGTACGTGTTTGCTAGAACTAATGAGATCAGGTGGAAGTTCATAGCTCAGCGCCGTTAATGGGTGGATGCTGGGAAAGGCTAATTAGGAACGTGAAAACTGCCTTGTCCGCTACTCTTCAGGAAAAATCGCCGAAAGAGGAGGTCCTGTCGACCTTGTTGAATGAAGCAGAAGCAGTAATAAACTCCAGGCCTCTAACCCATGTCGCAGTCGACCACGATGCAGAGATTGCGCTGACTCCCTTCACGTTCCTGATTGGAACTTCATCCAACGATCTGCAGACCCGCAAGTTCGACGACAGCGACCTGTTTAGCCGGGCACAGTGGAGAAAGGCTCAAAGACTGGCTGACCATTTTTGGGAGCGTTTTGTTGCGAAGTACCTCCCAACGCTGGTGCCACAAAAGGGTTCTGCCCAGAAGACACAGCAGCTGCAGTTGGGAGATTTGGTATACGTAGCGGACGGCACCACCTTACCACGTCAATGTTGGCCCAGGGGGCGGGTAGTGGCGACTTATCCCGGCAAGGATGGGGTGGTTAGGGTAGTCGATGTTGCTACTAAAGGGGGTGTCCTGCGTCGTCATGTTAGGAAGCTCGCGTTGCTGGTCACCGCCTAAGTTACTGTGTGCCATACCATCGGGAACCATGTTGGTGACCAGCAACCATCCTCTTTTGTATGCCTTTCTTATATTTTTATATTTAGAATTTAGAAGTTTATTTGAATTCAAACATAAGTTAAAAAAGGTAGTTCTCTAACAGCTCTCTTGTCACTAACATTGTTCTCTATCAACTCTCTTGTCACTAACATTGTTCTCTCTCAACTCTCTTGTCATTAACATTGTTTATTAAAATAAAAGGCGATTCATTCATTTCCTGTTATGTATGTACCCACTTAAGTAGTTGTGACTGCGTCACAGATAAGCGTTTGCCAGTAATATATATCAGTGCGAATCATTCCGTCTTTATGTTCACACCTCTGTAGGCTTCCTATATAACATTGGCGACGAGTACCCACATTAAGAAAAATGTTCGGTATTAATTCAACATTGGGAGCTATATCCAATTTTGATCATCACACTCAAGACTGGAAACTTTACAAAGGTCGGCTTCAGCAATGGTTCATTGCCAACAATATTGGTGAGGATAATGACAAAGCCGGAATAAAGAGGAAGGCGGTATTGCTGAGCGCACTCACGGAGAACACGTATCAATTAGCGTGTAATCTTGCTCTGCCCGAAGACTTGGATAAGAAGAACTATGAAGATGTCTTAAAAATCTTGGATAACCATTTTTTACCGAAACGCTGCGGATTCGCGGAAAGGCATAAATTTTATACGGCAGTGCAGCAACTCGGTGAAACGCACTCTCAGTGGGCTGCAAGGTTACGAGGCCTTGCTACTTACTGCGCGTTCAAAAACTTGGAGGATTATCTTTTAGACAAGTTCGTCATGGGCATGCTACCAGGACATGAAAGGGATAAACTGTTTGCTAAAGATATCAGTGACCTGACGCTGAGTAAAGCTGTGGACTTAGCTGAGAGCATAAGCTGCGCGCGCGCAGGTGCCGCCGTAGCTCCGACAGGAATTACTGATAAAAACCACGACACAGTTTTCAAAATAAACCAAAGTTCTAACACCAAAGATTCCGCTTCGTCACATAAAAATCAGTTCCATGAAAAGTGCTCAGTGTGTGGATACAAGAATCACAAATCGTCAGAGTGCCGGTTCTCTAATTATTCATGCAAATTGTGTAATCGTAAGGGACATCTGCGTAAAATGTGTTCTAAAAATAAAGTGAATCGCATTGAGCAAGGTAATGCTGATGACGAGGGAGATGATGGTAAGTTACTCTTAAATATCAAATGTTGTAATGAAGTGCCTTGGACAGAAACTGTGAGTCTGGAGGGTCAAAGTGTAAAGTGTGAAATAGACAGCGGTTCGCCTGTTTCTGTCATTTCGGAAACCTTATATAAAAGTTCATTCGCCGAAGTTCCGTTAACAGCACCAACAAAAATTTTAATGTCCTACACTAGCGCTAAAATGTTAGTGACAGGGTGCATGCTAACAAACATTTCATACAAAGGGCGGACAGTGAGATTGCCTGTCTATGTGGTACGTAATGGCGGACCTCCCCTCCTAGGTCGTGATTTTATGCGCGCATTTGAACTACATATCGTATCGACACTGGGTAAATGCAATAATTTGACGGTGTCTGAAAATGTTATGCAAGAATTAATTAAATTATTTCCAAGTGTATTTTCAGATGAATTAGGTTGTTTTACTAAGTTTGAAATTAAGTTACCCCTTAAATCTGATGCAAACCCTGTATTTTTCAAGTCTCGACCAGTGCCGTTTGCCTTAAGAGATAAAGTAAACAAAGAATTGGATAAATTGGTCACGCTAGGCATTTTAAAACCGGTTTCTCATTCAGAGTATGCATCGCCTATCGTGCCCGTACTCAAGCGAGATGGTAGTATTCGTATTTGCGCTGACTACTCTGCAACAATTAACAAACAATTATTAGTGGAAACTTATCCTTTCCCAACTGTGCAAGAATTGTTTTCCAAACTGCATGGCGGGGAAGAATTTAGTAAATTAGATTTGTCTATGGCCTACAACCAGTTAAAAATACACAAAGACTCTCAAAATATCACTTGCATTAATACTCCTCGAGGTTTGTTTAATTACACACGTCTTATCTTCGGTTTAGCTAGCGCTCCTTCTATTTTTCAAAGGGTTATCGAAACCATAGTGGGCAATATGGATGGGGTTTTAGTTTTTCAAGACGACCTTTGCATAAGTGGCTCGAATAGATTAGAGCACCTGGAAAGGCTTAAGGAAGTGTTAAGACGCTTGCAAGAGGCCGGTTTTACCTTAAAAAAAGATAAGTGCATTTTCTTTCAAAAAGAAATATCATATCTAGGTTTTATAATAGATAAAAAAGGTATTAGAAAGAACCCACTTAAAGTTGATGCCATTGTGCAAGCCCCAGTACCGAAAAATGTTAGCGAATTACAATCTTTTCTGGGTCTTGTCAATTACTACAGGAATTTTATTCCAAATGCGTCCTCTATAATGAGTCCATTACATGATTTATTACAAAAAGACAACAAATGGCACTGGGGTTTAGAACAGAACTCTGCATTCACCAGTATCAAAAAGCTTATGTCTTCTGACATGGTTCTCGCACACTTTGACAACAATGCTAAAATTATTTTAACAGTTGATGCGTCCCCAGTGGGTTTAGGCGCAATATTATCGCAAATAGGTAGTAATGGCATAGAACAACCGGTTTCTTATGCATCGCGCTCTTTAACTATAGCCGAGAAAAAATATTCACAAATACAAAAGGAAGCTACGGCAATTATTTTTGGCGTTAGAAAATACCATCAATATCTTTACGGTAGACCCAAGCCTTTCACCTTGCGTACAGATCACAAACCTTTGACTATTATATTTAAGCCAAGCCGCGGTATTCCTGAAGTATCAGCGAACCGTCTACAACGTTATGCAATATTTTTGAGTGCATATAATTATGAAATAGAATTTATTAGTAGCGCGCACAACACAGCTGATTTCTTATCACGTGCGGTTCCGAGAAACAGTTGTGTTACAAGTACGTCGGAGGAGGGGCAGGTGTGTGCGCTAAGTGTGAGGGAGACAGCAGCGTATGTGAATTTCGCCATCGATGGTTGTTTGCCGGTAACTGAACGGGAATTAGTTATAGAAACGAAAAGGGATTCAGTTTTAAATATGGTGAGCAACTTTGTTCTAAATGGTTGGCCCAGCAGAGTAACAGACGATTTACTCAAACCATATTTTTTATGTCGCCTGCAAATATCTTTTGAAAATGGGATTCTTTTGCGAGGTCATAAAATAATTATTCCTGATAAAATGAGAAGTAAAATATTAAATGAACTTCACAGTTCACATTTCGAAATAGTTAAAATGAAGGCTGAAGCCAGGGCTCGTTTTTGGTTTCCGGGAATAGATGAAGCTTTGGAAAGGCTTGTTAGTAGTTGTGAAGTCTGTGCACAGCTGCGGCCGTCACCGCCTCGCGTCCCGCTCGCACCTTGGCCATACCCTCCGCATGCTTTTCATAGGATTCACATGGATTTCTTAGGTCCCGTGAGTAACAAAATGTTCTTAATAATAGTTGATGCATACTCTAAGTGGGTCGAGTGCTATGTTATGAATAATAATGTTATAGCAACTAAGTCAGTCATAACTAAGCTCATTGATTTTATGTCAAGGTTTGGTATACCCAACACAATAGTGACTGATAACGGAACTTCATTCGCTTCTCAGGAATTTGCAAATTTTTGCTTGCTAAATAATATAACACATCTGTTTTCACCTGTTTATCATGCCATGAGCAATGGTCAAGCCGAATCCTTTGTTAAAATAATTAAGAAAGGTTTGAACACTGTTTTAGCTTCTAGCTGCAAGGATGATTTTCAAAATCGTTTATCAAAATACCTTTTCGATTATCGCAATTCTGTAAACACAACCACTGAGACTTCTCCAGCACAGTTAGTTTTCGGGCGTAAGCTACGTTCACGACTAGATATAATTTCTAAAACAGCCAGTAGTCCTCCCTCGCCATCGGAATTATCGGCTCTAATTGAACGAAAACAGTGCTCACAGGTTAATAATTATGGTTGTAAAACACGGAAAAATTATGTGAGTGGTGATACCGTGTGGTTCAAACAATTCACAAATAAACGCAAATTCAAATGGTTGAAAGGAACAGTCGTTGATCAATTTGGTAAAGTAATGTACAAAATCAAAATATTAGGAACCAATAATTGCATTATGAGACACAAAAACCAGCTTCGATCTTATAAGGGAGACGAAGTCACCAATGATGGCATGGCTGACGTGTGGGATGTCACTTTACCACAAGAAGAGGTACTTCGAGACAGCAACAGTAACGGCACAAGTAATGGGTCCACGACACAAGAAACGACGACTTTGTCCACAGATGCTCCTTCCAGCGTTACCTTAACTCATGATGTCATCAATAGCCCAGGAACGACAGAGAACACAGGTACACCAACGCCTGAAATAACCTCGCCGTCTGTTTATTCAGCGGAAGAAAGCCCCGAAGTGTTCGGTACTCCGCAGCCGTTAAATGATTTAGTTGATAAATCCCACACGCCTGTGCCAGTCCGTGCTCGAAGGAAAAGACCTATAGTGGACTACAAGAAGTATTTTTAAGTTTTTTTTGTTCATCTCTTTATAAACTTTTTTGTTTCCCACATTTAAAAAAGGGGGAAAAGTGTTATGTATGTACCCACTTAAGTAGTTGTGACTGCGTCACAGATAAGCGTTTGCCAGTAATATATATCAGTGCGAATCATTCCGTCTTTATGTTCACACCTCTGTAGGCTTCCTATATAACATTTCCGAAACCTTCTTTAATACAACAATGTCATCTTTTTTGGTGCACAACTGTTTGCAAATCATTGCAGTTGTAACTCAAAGGAGCTCGGAAAAAACTTCATAACATAGTCCGTGACCTTGCTGTGAGCTACACGCGAATAATCATAGATGTCGGTTTTTAGATACACGTATGAAACCTACGGTTTATCGTAAGTTTCAAGTTTTTGAAATATTGTGTGTGATTATAATTTATATGTAAAATTAGCTTACCTACGTTGAATCTTATCCGCTTGGCAATTTTACGTAGCGCTATGCCGTAGCAATATGACGTGTAGCTATTTGTGAATAATATTACTTTTTCGTTAGCATTTGTATTTATAATACGCGCCCGGCAAACTTCGTACTTTTTCCGATGTTTTAATATTTATTTTGCTATTCGAGGCATAAACCCAACAAATCTCTACCCATGAAAATCGGTCCAGCAGTTCACGAATTAAGGTGTTGCAACAAACCCGACTTTGTCTTGTATATATAGATTTGGATAATTTGTGAATCTAGATGAAGGTTTTTATGGTCTATTTTTTATTCATTAACTTTTACGTATATTCCCAGAATATCGCGCTATCTATTGCTTATGCTTGGCAAAGCATACTATTTACTACATACTATTTCACTTAAGTTTTAGTAAAGTTTAACGAAATAATAGTCAGTACGAAGCGGGCTGCGTGATATTCAGGTGTGGGCATAGATGGCCCTAATGTTGACAGATAACTCCTACCTGTTTATGAAAACCTAGTAACATTTTAGGATTTCAGTGATTCGTGCCTACCACAGACTTACTATTTTATATTTTAAAATAACGACATCTATTTTTAGAATTGAGAAACTTATAGCGACCTGTAACGTTGTTTGAGCAAACTCAAAGGCGTATTTAACTGCAAGTTTCTTTAAAGAGGAAAGGGATAGTAGTTAGTCAATCTTACGTAGCCAGTAGGCTGCGTGATATTCAGGTGCGAACACAGATGGCCCTGATTGCGTCTGATTACTCCTACATGCTTATGAAGTCCTAGTAACATTTTGGGTTTCAGCGATGTACCAACTTATTATGGTAATTTTAAGACAACGCCATCTTTATCTGTTAAATTTAAAATTACCAGCCATTCGCAAAAAAATGCAAAATACTGTTGCAGTTGCAGCCTGATGGACCTATTGCCTTTGTAACCGTCACACACAATAAAGTTCGCGAGGTTGCTGCGTGCTGCGTACCAACGACTTGGTTAAGAATCCAAAGACGTTCTAAAGGAGACATCTTAAGATAGTAAAAAATATTGTTGAAATATATGTTTTGCTTCACCTACCGTGCTACGCCGTAGTGCTGCGGCGTAGCAACTAATCCTTTGGTGTACAATAAAGCATAGAATCTTTTGTTCAGTTATCCTCTTTGAAAAACTTGTAAATTTTTATGGAAACTTGTTAGTAAAAGCACTACTAGCTATTATTGCTAGTTTCTTTTAGCTTTACTTGGTAAACAATTTTCATTTAACTTAACACATCGTCTAAATAAAAAATATAAATAACAATGCGGCATATTTTACAAAAACAATTATTGGGACTTAAACTTCTGCTGTATATAAAATAAATGGTCCCAAACTGGGCGCATACGTCCTCTAGCTATTGTTGTATGAAGCAAAATCACAACAAGTAAACTTAAATTATACGTAAAGAGAGCTAGTACGTAGCTAACTGGCTGAGTAATAGCCATGAAGGAAACCAGATGTCCTTTATTTCAAATCTGTCAGATTACTCCTGCATCTTTATGAAATCCTGGTAACATTTACTTTTTCTATGATGCTGAAATCTCTATTTCTTAATCCATCTATCTATATTTGGGAAAAGCAAAACTATCAGTTTCTTACTCACAGAAAGTTTATAAGTCACTGTTTCAGTTGCAAACTAATGTAGCTAGAAACAAGGAAGATGCAAGATATACATAAACATTCCTAGATGTCGTATTGTCATTCTATTTAGTAAGGAATTGCAGCTAGGACAAATTATTATAGTCAACTTCTAATACTTATTAAATGTCATTATTGACGCATTTCTATCTTTCATTGCTATCTTTCTACGGACATAAATGATAAGATCGCCTTTTTATCTGAAACACTTTGAAAGGGTCAGTGTGTTTATCTTCCGTTACCATAATTGGTCTAACATGAGGCTACCACGCTATCTATCTGTGGCGGCACGAAGCAAAACTAGCTCCGTAAACAACTACATACACAATTTCATTACAATCACTACAATCATAATTTCCTCAGATGCCCCTACAAACTTATGATGTCCTGGTAACATTTTAGCACCTCATTTTAATAAACAAATAAAATATTTTGTCCTTATCTGTGAAATAAAAAGGAAGTTTGTCAGAAAGAAGCTTGTAAGACGAATGGCGTTACGATTTCAGGAATGCAAAATTTTTTACTTAATAATATATTTTTTTATTTTAAAATCTATTAATTTATTTTTTCTCAATTTTATTTTAAATTAACACACTATAAAACGTTTTTATTTTATTTTAATACAACTTCAACATCCTTTGTAAGTAGCTAGTGCACTGCGGAATAATCAGGTGCGCGAACACAGATAGATGGCCCCTGATTTTGAGAGATTACTTCTATCTGTTTATGAATCCCTAGTATTATTTTAAAATTTGTTTTTAATTAAAATTGCTTAGCCACCAACTTATTTTAATACAATAATGCCATCTTTTTTGCGATTTGTGAAACTTAAAGCGAAAAGGACAGTTTCAGATGCAGTCACTGCAGTTGTAACTTGAAGGAGCTAGGAAAAAAGAACTTCACAACATAGTCCGCGACCTGGCTGAGAGCTATGCGCGATATATCATAGATGTTGGTTTTTCGAGTTTTTTTAAATAAAGTAATTACAACTTATGTGTAAAATTAGCTTACGTTGAATTTTGTCCGGCTGGCAATTTTACGTAGCGCTATGCCGTAGCAATATGACGTGTAGCTATTTGTGAATAATATTACGTCTGCATAAGCTTTTTTATTTATAACACTCCGGCCCGGCGAACTTTGTACCACACAATATTTTCTTTTTCGTTATTTTTTCGATGTTTAAATATTTATTCTGCTATTCGAGGCGGAAATAATCAAAAATCTAAAACTATGAAAATCTGTCCAGCTATTCACGAGTTAAGTATTTGAACAAAGAGCAAACATGAGTTAAGTGTTGTTTGTTTTATATACAATATTGATTTGGATAATTTCTTAATCTTTAGATCCCTCGGTTACTTGTAAATCTAGATGAATTATTTCAACGTCTATTCATTATCAATTATACATATTGGTCTCAGACTGTCGCGCTATCTATTGCTTATGCGTGGAAAAGCCAGAGATACTATTTTGTTGTAAGTTTTAGTGAAGTAGAAAGAAATAGTAGTCAGTGCGACGATAGCGGGCTGCGTGATATTCAAGTGCGAATACCGATGGCCCTAATTTTGTGAGATTACTCCTATTTGCTAATGAAATCATTCATCAATTCTTATTTAAAGACTTACTATTTTTCATTTTAAACGACATTTGTTTTTTATAAAAATTTAGAAACTTACAGTGAAACCTAGAACTTTGTTTTGGCAAAGTCGCTGTATTGGGATTTAACTTTATTTCAATAAAACTTGGTAAGATTTCTGTATAAATATTTACTATAGACACAATACAAGAAAAACAAAACTAACCGAATTTTCGTTCCACGACATAAGAGAGCGTGTTTACAAAGTTATCTTCGAACTTAGTATAAGATACATTTATAAAGCAAGTTAAAGACACCTTTAAATTAATACTTCTTCAACACTCCCACTTAAATTTATAAGGTGTCATTCACCATAAAACTTAAACATAACATTACAAATTTTTGATGGCTCGGCTTCTACCCCCTCTGGTACCTCCATATAAATCTCCTCAGACAGCTCACCATACAGGAAGGCTGTCTTCACATCGAATTGCTCAATATGTAGGCTGTCTCTTGCTGCCATACTTAGTAACAATCTGACGGAGTCATACCTGCTAGTGGGTGAAAAAGTTTCATTAAAATCCAAACCTTTTACTTTTCTTTTACTCGAGCACAGAGTCTTGCTTTATATCTATCAATTTCTCCTTCTTTATTCTTCTTAATGGTGAATACCCATTTACTAGAAACAGGCTTCTTCTCAGTTCTTTCTGTTAAAATCCAAGTTTTGTTATTCTCATGTGACTGAAGTTCTTCATTTATAGCTTTCTTCCATTGATTACAATTAACACTATTTATTGCCTCTTCATAAGTGTTGGGTATTTCTTACTCAGTCAAGTTTACTTCCATGTTTCTATTTCGACGTGGACGCAATGTATACTGTCTCTGTACTTCTTGTTCCAAATGAATACTTCTTGGAGGGTAATAAGTTTCATCTGTGTTTTCAATACTTTTCATACTATCATCTGAGCTGATTTCTTCAGGGGTGGTACTTTCTTGATTGATGACATGTTGAAACTCATCTTGTGATGTAGACTGATTTTCATTTTGTTCAACTGTCAGTTCCACAAGGCTTTGTTTTTCTTCTAGTGTACTATGTTCATCAAACTGTCATGTCCCGTGATACTGTAACCTTGTTAGTATTTTGATCATACATCCTGTAATTATCATGGTCATATCCAACTAACAACATCTTCACACTTTTCTTAGAAAGTTTCTTCCTTTTTTCTTTAGGTGTGTGTACATATCCAACACATCCAAAGATTCTTATATGTTGTAAGTTAGGTTTCACTCCATGCCACAGTTCAAATGGTGTCACATTTCCTGTCTGACTTGATGTATTTCTATTTAATAAATATACTGCACAATTGACAGCTTCTGCCCACATGTTCAAAGGTATATTCTTTGCATATAGCATTGTTCTTGCAGTTTCTATGATGGAACGCATCTCCCTTTCTGCTCTCCCGTTTTGTTGAGGAGTATACGGGGCAGTACGTTCATGTTGTATACCTTTACTCTCTAGAAATGACTTGAACTCCTGATTTACATACTCACAACCATTATCCGTATGTAGTATCTGCAAATCATGTTTAAATTTGTTCACCACCATTGCATTATATTTCAAAAAGTATTGAAATACTTCACTCTTATGCTTCATAAAGTAGACATGGCGATAGCTAGTTGCTCCATCTTTGAATAAAACAAAGTACTTCATTCCTGATACAGATGGTTCTTCTATAGGACCACAAACGTCGCTGTACACTATTTCACCAGGCTCTGTTGGACCTCGGGTAGATTTCATAAAAGAACGTCTTGCTTGTTTCCCATATTGGCAGGCTTCACAAACAAAATCCTGTTTTCCAGTCAATGTAACAGGAATCACACCATTTTTACACATATTTTGAAGCTCCTTGACATTCAAATGTCCTAATCTTTCATGCCAAACTTTTATATCTGTTTGCACAATATTACAATATTCTTCTTTAATTGTTTTGACATTTAATTCAAATAAATTGTTTTCTGTTAAATGTGCCATCATAACTATAACATTATTTTTCAGAATCATTGCTTCAGTATTATTCTTTATTATTATATATCCTTTTCTTGTAGCAGCACCTTCTGAGAACAGATTTCTACGCAAATCAGGTACATATAAAACATTTTCAAGTTTACATCTTTCCCATATACCATTAACTTGTTTGTTTATCAATATTGTTCCTTCGCCACATACTTTGATATTCTGTTGGTTACCCAATTTCACAAAATTATTGTAAGGAGACTCGTTCAACTCACAGAAGTAATCCCGCTTGAAGGTCATATGCATTGAGGCTCCACTATCAAGGATCCATGCCTCTTCATCGTGTTCCTTAAGTGCAGCACTGAATGCCAGCATGATCTTGGGTTTCAGGTCATGCTTTTTCTTTGGCATCATGCACTCTTTGGCGAAGTGACCTCTTTTACCACAATTATAGCATACAAATCTATATTTTGATCATTTGCCTTCGGTTCATTAATATTTCTTGATTTGAACTTTCCTTTTGACGCCACTAATGCTGTCTCACTGCTACTTATATCGTTAGCAAGGCTGGCTTCTTCATCTATTAGGCGAGAAGTAAGATTCTGAATTGTTTGATTTCCTTCATCAAGTGATAACCATGCTTGTCTAAGTGATCGGTATGTTGATGGTAATGTACTTAGAATCTTAGTAATTATCGCTGTGTCACTAAGTTTCTCACCAGTCTCCCGTAGCTGCTTTGCTAAGCTTTCGACCTTGGAGACATGCTGTGCCATTGTATCACTTGTACTATAAGAGTACTGATAAAATCTTTCGTGAATTAACATTTTGTTATATTCCGATTTCTGCTCATATATGGCTTCTAATTTATTCATTACTTCTTTTGCAGTCTCGCAGTTTTCTATTATTGATACCTGGTTTAAATCCATGGACGATGTCAAAATGAACATCGCCATACCATCATCCTTATCCCATTGCACTTGCGAACTGGTCTCGTGGGGTCTGACTGAATCTATATTTAATCCTTTTGCTCTAAGCGCACATTTAATTTGGAATTTCCATTGTTTGAAATTTCTTCCATCAAACTTTTCAATTTTCATTGAATTGGTGACCTCCATTTTATTTGACAATTCAATGAAAAAATTCTTCCGTAAATACCCTGCTCTTTACCTAAGTTTATATGAAACTATTATTTGTAGCAATGCCTGGGCCCATAACCTATTGGGATTTAACTTTATTTCAATAAAACTTGGTAAGATTTCTGTATAAATATTTACTATAGACACAATACAAGAAAAACAAAACTAACCGAATTTTCGTTCCACGACATAAGAGAGCGTGTTTACAAAGTTATCTTCGAACTTAGTATAAGATACATTTATAAAGCAAGTTAAAGACACCTTTAAATTAATACTTCTTCAACACGCTGGCGTGATTAACTGCAAGTTTCTTTAAAGAGGAAATTGATATTAGTCAGTCTATCTTACGTAGCTAGCGGGCTGCGTGATATTCAAGTGCGAATACAGATGGCCCTAATTTTGTGAGATTACTACTACAAGCTTATGAAGTCCTAGTAACATTTTAGCATTTTAGCGATGTTGCCAACTCATCAATAGGACGCTAAAGGCAGGTGGACGCCATTTTAAATGCATATACATGATATGTATTTATAATAACGCCATTCGTCTTATAAACCTCTTTGAGCTATTGAACTTTTGTCCTTTTGTTTTGTCCTTTTCTGTCAAACTTCATTTTCAATTGATAGATAAGGACAAAATACTTTGACATCTAAAAGATGCTTAAAAGACGAAAGGTGTTTTTATGAATAAGGTGGCAAAATATTACCAGGACATCATAAGTTCGTAGGAAAATCTCAGGAACTTCCTTTAAGGCCATCTGTGTTCCTTTAAGAATATCACACAGCCCGCTAGTGTTACTTTACATATGTATGTGTCGGCGTAACCATAGATAAGCGAACCTCACGATACTCATTACTATATAGATAGGCTGTATACGTTGGATAAAGAGTGACAAGCTGTCATTCTGACGGAACGTCATGAGCGGTGGAGTGGCGGGAAAAGGGATTCGGGAGGAGGGAGCCGCTGGCGCACTGCATCATTACGACGGATCGTCTTTTATCCGACATAATTGTTAAAGTCAATTCATTTAGATTTTACAAATAAATATGGACGACTCTGATGTAGACCAACCAGTTCCTACATCAGAAGTGGGATGCAGCCTGAACGCCCCACGTGTTTCAAATAATAATTGGATGACTTGGGTTCGCCCAAAAACTTAAGGAGATTTTCATCGCAATTTCATATTAAAAGCATGAAGACTATTGAAGTTCTTTATTTGGGACGAGGTGAAAAGTAATCATGTGGATTTAAAGTAAAACTAGAAGAAGAAAGAAGCGAAAATCTCAAATGATGTTTGACAACAGATGTTTCCACCAAACATTCCCAACACGATGATGACTTTATGAAATCATGATGTACAGTAAGAGAACGTATGAAACTGCGTCGAAGTGGCTATCGTAACTTGCATTGCAAATAATAAAATTGAGATATTATCATATTGCAATAGAAAATTCGTAATTCTTCATTATCTTAGAAAAAGGCCGGTAACCATGGTGATTTGTCAATAAAGTTGTCCAGCCTCTAGTATCAATGTAGTATTGTATTCTCTTTGGTATCAATTGAGAAAATATTACCGAAATAATGTTCTTTCTTATTTTTCATGTTCAATTATGGAAATTATGTCGAGATGTGGTGAGAAAAATTATGTGAGTGCGACCCCTCTGCACACGCATGCTGTGTGGTAGCAGAAGAAAATACAACGTCGAGTGAAGCAGCCCAGCAATCGTCACGAAACTATTCAAGTGTAAAGTCAGAAGAATCGCGTCCCATAGTATAAGTGACGACCGCAAGCGAATATCGGTTCTGGAGCATCTATCACTGAGATTTAAGTGGATGTGTGTAATCTTCACGCATGCTAATGCACAATGAGGTGATCTGTATTGTTTTTATATTTTGATGTTGAATACTCGTAAGTCAAAGAAAGTTGTGACGCTGAATAATTGGTAAACAATCATGATAAGAATGTTGTTACTATGATTTAGTTTAGATTGGCATTGATGATAAATAACATGAGTTTTCAGTATAAACAAGCTAACGAGTATGCAGTGCTCATTAATTAGTAGCGGTTATGTTAGATATAGTTGTGTTGTATGTCATGTACCTGTCGAAGTACACAGTGATTAGTTTTGATGAGCAAACCTGAGTTTATTATGGTGAGTACACGAGTAAGGTTCTCTATCGGCCGTATCGACAGAAGCAAATGCTAGTTCGTAGTCGTAGTCCGGGGGATGCGATGCGACTAGGTCTGGCGGTGGCACAGAATACATAATAGTACAAGTACAGAAGAGCCACTTTGAAAAGTCATCTAAAGAAATATAGACTTTAGCGACGATACGATTAAGTTCAATTCAGATCGCGCAGCGCGTAATTACCTACGCTTATAGTTGCCTAGAAGTTGCGTCTCTTTCTAGCGCGTAACGCTTACCTTTTCTAACGAAAACAGGGTTGTCTACTTTTAAAAAATAAATTAATCTAAATACTGAATTACCATTTTTGTAGTACTCTAGAAAACAAATGACTTTCAAAATAAAAACGTAAGGTAGGTGTTAACAGTACTTTAATTCTAATACATTAATCGCAGTTAAATGGCAAATAAATATTTTGAGTTTGAGTTTGAGTTCATTTGTGCATACATACCTTACGTTTTCGATACCTTCACGAAAAGAGACACAGGCCTTATATTACTCAAATAATGTTGAATTACGCCGCCTTACTATTAATACCTTTGTCAACAAAAGACGTTTCAAATCGTATCACACGGTCACCGGAATGACTTACGATGCAAACAGATTAGTCCGGGAGCCCGTTCCTAAAAACTTACGAATAATTGAAACGAACAAATGAAGTAGATACGTCTATAATCATAGGAACAAATCTTGCGCGTACGTCACTCACGGCTCGCGCGTGAGGCCCCAGTGACTAGCCGTCTCGGATAGGCCGCTGTGCGTAGGTACATTTTAGATACCTACACGGTGAGTGGGACAGGCCTGGCGGTGGTGGATACACGTTCGGCTGTGAGAGCCGTGGCGTTAGAGAGCGGGCTACTCGTGGGTGTATTTTTGAGATGTTGTTGATGTAATGTGAACGACGATGGTACATGTCAGTAGTGTTATCTTGCACACATGGTCGAAGGGACGGTGTCGTCCGGGCCAGTCCTGTTTGGATGGTTGAAGGGATGCACTTGTCCGGTCCATGTCTGTGGTGTTGTCTTGTGCAGATGGTCGAAGGGACGGTGTCATCCGGGCCAGTCCCATGTGGATGGTTGAAGGGATGCACTTGTCCGGTCCATGTCTGTGGTGTTGTCTTGTGCAGATGGTCGAAGGGACGGTGTCATCCGGGCCAGTCCCATGTGGATGGTTGAAGGGATGCACTTGTCCGGTCCATGTCTGTGGTGTTGTCTTGTGCAGATGGTCGAAGGGACGGTGTCGTCCGGGCCAGTCCCATGAGGATGGTTGAAGGGATGCACTTGTCCGGTCCATGTCTGTGGTGTTGTCTTGTGCAGATGGTCGAAGGGACGGTGTCGTCCGGGCCAGTCCCATGAGGATGGTTGAAGGGATGCACTTGTCCGGTCCATGTCTGTGGTGTTGTCTTGTGCAGATGGTCGAAGGGACGGTGTCGTCCGGGCCAGTCCCATGAGGATGGTTGAAGGGATGCACTTGTCCGGTCCATGCTGTAACAACTGGTCGTAGGGACAATGTCGTCCGGTCCATGCCGCTTGTTGGGCTGGTCGAAGGGACGCATTCGTCCAGTCTAAGTTATTAAATGTAGTTGCTAGTAGTTACTAGTAGTAGTACTAACTTAGTTAGAGAAAGTTGTAATCCTGTCCATCAAGTGCGATGGTCGAAAGGATACATGCTTCCCATTGGTTCATCCTCCTGTTTGTCAGGTTGGACGAGCAGATAATAAATGATAGAGATTTTGTTGTCTCTTCTCTTTCCAGGACAGCGTTAGCAGATACGCCCGAGGACGGGCGAATGTCAGTCTGGCCGTGTCGGCGTAACCATAGATAAGCGAACCTCACGATACTCATTACTATATAGATAGGCTGTATACGTTGGATAAAGAGTGACAAGCTGTCATTCTGACGGAACGTCATGAGCGGTGGAGTGGCGGGAAAAGGGATTCGGGAGGAGGGAGCCGCTGGCGCACTGCATCATTACGACGGATCGTCTTTTATCCGACATAATTGTTAAAGTCAATTCATTTAGATTTTACAAATAAATATGGACGACTCTGATGTAGACCAACCAGTTCCTACATATGTATTAAAATTATCTGTGTGGTTGTTTACGGAGCTAGTTTTGCTTCATGCAGCCACAGATAGATAGCGTGGTAGCTTCGTGTTAGACCAACTATAGTCACGGAAGATAAACACACTGACCCTATCAAAATGGTTTTAGATACAAAGGCGATGCTATTATATACGTAGAAAGATAGCCAAATATATGATGGTAGTTAATTTTAAAATCAAAAGTGAGAGAGACATTATTTCATGTGGTGTTTCGCTGTAAGTTTCGCAATCACTAAAATAGAAAACATAATGGTTGTTGTTTAAAATTTCAAAATAGCAAATCGGTAGAGAACTATAACTAAAATTCTAATACGTTACTAAGACTTCATAAACAGATAGGAGTAATCTAATAACATTAGGGGCCATGGTGTGTCATGGTGCTCGCACCTGAATATCGCGCAGCCTGCTAGCTATGTACAATGGACTGTACAAATTGTGTGTATTTAAAAAAAAACTAGCAGTAACATGGCGCGCGTGGAATTTTGTTAGCACAATAGATAGTGCGAATGTTGAGAGATCTGAAGATTAACAAATAATCAAAATCTAGCTTCTATAATATAAAAATGAATCGCTGAATGTGTTGCTAAGAGCATAACTCGAGTATGGCTGGACCGATTTGTATGCAATTTAGTACGAATATAGTGGCCCTTGGAAAAGGTTTTAGGCTACTTTTAATCCGGTATGGGTAAGTAGTTCCCTCGGGGCGTAGGTAAAACCGCGGGCAACAGCTAGGTTAAAATAAATAATAATATTGTAGAAGCTAGCATCATATTGCTACGCCGTAGCACTATGACGTAGCAAAACAAATTTTATCAGCCTGAAAAAGAAATATGCTATATAAAATATGTAAAGTAAATAAAGTAACAGTAGTGGGCTGCGTAATATTGTTAACTCGACTCGAAGTTAATACATTAATGCCATCTACTGCGCCTCTCGTTAATTTTGTACCGCAAAAAGTCACATCACAGACCTTGATGGCAGGTATCCAACATTTTTGGGAGCTCTTTTAGCACGTGATATTCAGGTGTAAACACAGATGGCCCCAATGTTGTCAGATTACTCCTATCTGTTTATGAAGTCCTAGTGATATGTTAGGATTTCAGAGATACTAAACCTACGGATTTATTATTAAGTGTTTTAAAATAACGACATCTATTATTGGGTATTGGGAAACTTACAGTGAAACCTACAACGTTTTTTTAGCAAACTTGGAAGAAAGTGATAGGAGACAGTCCAATATACATAGTTGTGGACTGCATAATATTCAGGTGTGAACACAGATGGCCCCAATGTTGTCAGATTACTCCTATCTGTTTATGAAGTCCTAGTGATATTTTAGGATTTCAGAGATACTAAACCTACGGATTTATTATTAAGTGTTTTAAAATAACGACATCTATTATTGGGTATTGGGAAACCTACAACGTTTTTTTAGCAAAGTTGGAAGAAAGTGATAGGAGACAGTCCAATATACATAGTTAGCGGGCTGCGTGATATTCAGGTGTGAACACAGATGGCCCCAATGTTGTCAGATTACTCCTATCTGTTTATGAAGTCCTAGTGATATTTTAGGATTTCAGAGATACTAAACCTACGGATTTATTATTAAGTGTTTTAAAATAACGACATCTATTATTGGGTATTGGGAAACCTACAACGTTTTTTTAGCAAAGTTGGAAGAAAGTGATAGGAGACAGTCCAATATACATAGTTAGCGGGCTGCGTGATATTCAGGTGCGAATACAGATGGCCCTAGTTTTGTCACATGACTCCTATTTGTTTATGACAACCTAGTAACATTTGAGGATTTCAAAAATTCTTACCTACAGACTTAGTATTTTATTATATTTTAAAATAACGACATCTATAGGATATAGGAATTGAGAAACTCACCGCGAAAAATGGAACTATGTTTTAGCAAAGTCATCGGTGACTCCTCTTGTTTATGAAATCCTAGTAGCATTTTAGGATTTCAGAGATGCTAAACCACCGACTTGCTGCTATGTATTTTGGAGCAAAGACATATTTTTTTTGGGAATTGCGACACTTACAACGAATTTACACAGTGCTTTGTGTCTTTCAACTCTTTCAACAGTTTGCAACTTATTGCAGTTGCAATTTGGTGGAGCTAGAAACTAGAAACAGTTGGAAGTGTTAGTTGCTCTTGCACTAGTCCGCGAGTTTGCTGCGTCCTATGCGTTTATAATTATAATATCGTAGTTTCAACGAAATTTTATTTTAGGTAGGCGGTCACAGACAAAGCTATGTAGTTTATGAGAGTACACTTAACTTAAAAATAATATACTTTGGTGCTTGCTCCGTCTTTGAATGAGACAGAGTAAAATTATAAGCCTAAGTTGCGTAAACTACTTTTATACTAATATGTAAATTTAAAATTATGTATTTGTAAAGCTGAATGTTAAGTTAAAGGTTAACATTTGAAAGTACTGACGCACTTTACTTGTGATCCAAAAGAAGCCTTGAAAAAAACATGTTTTTGCTATTACATGCAGTGTTACGGCGAAGCAATATGCTGCTATGTGTCTCCATGTTTAATAAAGTGAATTACATATCGGGGTTTTTTTAAGTATTTATAAATCTATACTAATATTATAAAGTGAAAAGATTTGTTTGTTCGTTTGTTTGTCTGTAGGGATTTAACTCAAAAACTAATTAACCGATTTTAAAAATTATTTCGCCATTAGAAAGCTACATCTTTATGAAGTGTCATAGGCTATATTTATTTCCATAAAAATTAGGGATCCCTTCTAAAACTTGAAAAATGTTACCCAAGGTGTAAAAAAATTGTCAACGCGGGTGAAACTGCGTCTGGAAAACTAGTTCATATATTCATTTGTTACCATGTTCAGTTGTAAACCATTCTTATTCCTTCCAGTAATTCTTTTAACTTCTTTCATCATTTATTAACTTCTTTTTGGCAACATTTTGTCAATTTCTTTAATATAAATCTATAGCTGGTTGTAAATTATTGTTGTTTTTTAGGGTTCCGTAGTCCGACAAGGAACCCTTATAGATTCGTCATGTCTGTCTGTCTGTCTGTCTGTCTGTCTGTCTGTCCGTCCGTCCGTATGTCACAGCCATTTTTTTCCGAAACTATAAGAACTATACTATTGAAATTTGGTGAGTAGATGTATTCTGTAAACCGCTTTAAGATTTTGACACAAAAATAGAAAAAAAGCAATAAATTTTGGGGGTCCCCATACTTAGAACTGAAACTCAAAATTTTTTTTTTCATCAAACCCATACGTGTGGGGTATCTATGGATAGGTCTTCAAAAATGATATTGAGGTTTCTAATATCATTTTTTTCTAAACTGAATAGTTTGCGCGAGAGGCACTTCCAAAGTGGTAAAATGTGTGTCCCCCCCCCCCTGTAACTTCTAAAATAAGAGAATGATAAAACTAAAAAAAATATATAATGTAGATTACCATGCAAACTTCCATTGAAAATTGGTTTGAACGAGATCTAGTAAGTAGTTTTTTAGTAATCAGCAATTTTCCTCTACAAACAAACTTATTTATGCGGTCGAAAAAAAACAAGATAATTGCGACTTTATTGCGTATTTTTTCTTTCCAATGGTCGGAACCCTCGGTGCGCGAGTCCGACTCGCACTTGGCCGGTTTTTTTAATACATCATATATGTGCCCAATAATTACAACTATAAAAAGAAGTTTACGTTTAGGACAAGATGATACTTATTACATAAGCGTTTCATTCACTATACAGTGTTATTTAATGTGTTTGTTCTGGAAAACTATCATGATATCATATTCAATTAAGCCATGTTACCAATCTATTAAACTACAAAAAACATTCAATTAAGCACCAACAGATGGTGTTACTGAGGAAATCGCGTCTTGCTGAATCGCGCTTGCATTCTGCTAATCGATGAACTCTTGTACCAGGACTGCATAAACGCAAAGGAATTCTTTCGCTCGTACATTTAGCGGGAAATTCAATGTAATAAATCTGAAAAGAAAACAATACTGCATACGGAGCGTTTTATTGTATCACATGAAATAACAAATGTAGCTTTTATTTTTAAGACTTTTAGTAAGTTTCTATTACAACTTTATAGTCTTAATTTTTCTCTTATACTTACTTACGGAACAATATTTTTTTTTCTTACGATCTTTATCTACTTGTAGGAAATAATTACCACTTAGATTTAGAAATGACAATCTCGTCTTTCTTCCTGACTACGTTTGCCACATTAATAAATGAAAAACTTACTTCATTTTACATGGCATATTTTTTGAGACCTTTATTGGTTACTTGGTCATGTGTGACAAGCCAATAACACCAATATTTATGACATTATGTATAAGTTTAATAGTCTAAACATGGCACATTGAATTTTGTGTTTTGCTATAATATCTAAATACACGGGTTAATATATTTAATAACTTATGATATGATCTGATTTTATTCATACAATGTTTTTTTATTTCATTTCTTATTTTCAGTTAACATACACTAAAAGTTATTAATAAACGCCATCTACTGGGGCTGTCATTACTTTCATGTCATGCAGAGAACTCACCACGCACAAACTTACATCATAAACCTTGTTGCCTTGATCACTTAAGCCTTTTACAAAAATATTGGAACACCACTTATTTAACAAGTAATGTGTGAAAACTTTTCAGATGGATTTTTCAAAATATATATCATACAAAACATACACATAAAAAACAGCAAAATTGGTAGATCTGTTCTTGAGAATCATCATCAGCCTATATATTACCCCACTGCTGGGCACAGGCCTCTTCTCATACAGAGAAGGCATGAGCATTAATCACCACGCTTGCTCAAGGCGGATTGGCGATTTCAGACTTAAGTCCAGGTTTCCTCACGATGTTTTCCTTCACCGTTAGTCAGTTCAGTTCTTGAGAATAAATCTATTATATACATATGCAGATTTTAATTTCTATAGATTTTGTTTCATCACCTCATTGTTTCGTTTTCATTTCGATAACTTTTCTATACCATTTTCTCGACAGCGATAATGATTTAAACGGTTTTGATTAACTTTTTAATATTATGATAATTAAAATATTTGGAAAATCTGAAAACATTACAAAAAGTGTTCAAAAAAAACTTAAACCCTAAGAAAACTTAAAAAATAATGACAAAAGGAGGTCAAATGAGCTACTGCTGTGGGGTTGAGAGTGTTAATCTCAGGTATATTGTATGAATATCGCTCATACAGCTTAAAAATACCGTATTGGATTTTTACGGGTATGTGGCTCACCCGGGTTAACGGCAAACCACTTCCAGAGTAGCTACGGACCCCCCAATGATACAAACATGAAATTACCTTCCGCACAAAACTGACGTGAAAACTTCGATTGCGCGACTTAGGATTACAATTTGAATAATTTTTTGCTTCTCTTCTATTAAGTTAACTCTATTATTGAATGTGTAATATGAAAGAAAAAGGAACAAGTAATGGTTCTAATATTTTTTCTTTTTCCTCTATCGTTAAAATTATTATTAATTTTAAGGTTGAAATTTTATATCCTCTGTTATGAATATTCCTACAGGAGTAAAAAGGATGTTTGTTGTTCGTTATGTACGCAGGGAGACCAACACCAATCACAGGGCTCAATAAACACTTCTACTAATGCAAGAATAGATACCACCCCTCTTTAGCTCCAGCTCTCTCTAACTCTGCAAACGGATATTATTTTCGAAGGAATTTGATTCCGTTTAGATTTTGAAAGGCTCGTTACACTGAATAATAATTAACTATAGATAGAACAATAATTTTATTAAATACGCTATAAATTTGCGAAATCTATTAGATACCAATGTCGTTATTCAAATCATAGAAATATTAGCATGAATTGAGAAATTGATTAGTACTTAATTTATTATTTTTGCAAAACTTCAATTTTAAAGCCACCTTGATGTATCTTCGGATGAATTTTAGTTATTCCAGACTATTTTTTTCATAATAGTTATACATTGATCAGGCTAAATATGAAAGAATAACAGAGTTCATGATTATATGTAACTTTAAAATATTCAAAGTTAGCGGTAAGTTAAGAAGTCGTGTTCGTAAGGTAACTCTTGCCATATTATGCAGTCTTAGTAATATGCGAGAATACAGTTATTTAACCACGCCTATTAGATGCCAGTACATTGGTTATACTACCAGGACTTCAAGATACGGGGAGAGGTAGAATTTTTTTAAAGCATAATAAAGCCCGAAATATTTTTTTAAATTAATTTAAAAAGTCTTTCAATACGTAATTTATACTTTTGCTGTTTCACTCAATGCCATACACTGACGAATATTATATTGAAAAATGTTTTCATTAAAGAAAAAAAATATTCTCTAACTTTAATTCACCAGCTGATACTGCCATATTCCCCCATATCTTTCAGTTAATTATTTTTCCACTATTAACTTCATTTTTGTCGTCCCAAAACGTCAAGCAGGCATCATAAAAAAAATTGGCCAATACCACTATGCGCTAATTAGGTTAACTTTTACGAATGTTCCCTAAGACGACTCCCCTACCAAATTACAACAATTTTCTATTAAGTTTGTATATAAAAAATATCATTTTAATTTTGAATAAGTATAAATTAAAATTAAAAGTGGTGGCACATGAGGGACTTGAACCCTCGTCCTTCGTCTCAACCCCGGAGCGACGCTCTATCCACCTGAGCTAATGTGCCAGTTACAAACAGAAGCCAAATACGCAATCTGTATCGTCCCTTCAACTGCCATGAGTGACGTCAGTGCCCAATGAACACGTAATAAATACGTCACAGCCACCAGGGCAAAATGGTACTCTGCTTGTCGAACAAATGACAAATGGGAATAATTTTACATGGCGAGAATAATTTTAAACGGGAAACTATATACGGTTTTAGGACCTGAATATTAATAAGAATGATGCAGCCTTTTTTGTTTAAAAAGTTATTAATTGTTTCACAAGTTTTAAGATAGTGATGTACATATAAGATCTGTTCGTCCTTGAAAAAGTTTTATATATCCGTGGAAGAATTAGAAGAGTTCTGCTAGAAACTGCCATTTTATTGTTATTATATACATCGTACTGAACAGCGTATGGAATATTTTATAATGAAATGAAATAATTTCTGTATGGTTTGAACTTACGTTGATTGGCAGTCTCGCAGTACTACGGCGTAGGCTTAAGCGTAGCGCTACGGCGTAGCACAATATTTTCTTACTACTCCATTTACTTAGTGCAATAAAAACCTGATTAATAATGTGAAACGATAGCTAATCATAATGTGATTAAACAAATTGTACGCTAGCGATTGAACATTTCCTCAAAAAAGCGCAAAAAATGATTTTTTTAACATAGGCGTCATCTATCATGAAGTACAACAGCATATAGGTATTGTTGTACTAAATCTGAATGAACCATTATATGCATATACAAAGTACTTTATTTGCCTGACCTACAGAAATACTGCTCTTGGTTTATGCATCCCTGGTACGTGCTAGCACGCTATTTGGCACAGTCTAATAGCGCGATTCAGGAAGCCACACCCCCAACCACGCTAACGCCATCTATTGACAGACACTATGATTACTTCATGCTGCTTTCCCAAAAACTACCACATTACTTGTTAAGATCCTACTAATACTCTTTCACGCAAAATCGGATTATATCTATACATATAAAATTCTTTGCCTTGAATGACTGACGGGTCAACGCACAGCCTAAATCCCTGACCGTACCTACCTTTGTATGACGAAAGTACTGATAAGAAAGGTTTACCCGAATTTCTATACCCAAGGGGTGAAAAAGGGGGGCAAAGTTTGTATGAAACTCGGTCAATTTTAATTTGAATTCTTATAGCCCACAAATATAATTAAATGACTAAGATGTTTTTGAATAGAGCGTGTTTCTGTTAGCCCTCCATAGTTTATGATACGATACTATAAATATTTACCCTGATCAGTTATTTGATGACGATAAAGTTTATATGACATAAATAAATTTGCTAAATCTGGGGCTGGACTGGTTACCAGGTTAGCACATTTCTTTTTTTAGTCAAATCTGTACAACCGATCTCTTTAATGTGCTTATCGCTGATCATTTCAATTTTATTTTATCTGCTCACTTCGTACAATTATTGCAATAATTTATATTGGTGTGGTAGGTAAGGTATCGTTCCATCTCATATAGTCAATTGAAAAGTTACATTTGGGGTTGCGTTTTTTAGAGGACGCAATTTTATTTTTTTGATGTGTAGGGGGGGTCAGTGTAAAGCTAAAACCAAGTTTGTGGGGTCGCCAACCTTGTCCCCCGGCCGCCATCTTGAAAATAGGGGTTGAAAAGGTTTTCACGATATATCTCCTAAACTGTTTATCCGATTTAAAAAAAAACTTGACATTTTTGTTGCAAATTAAATTCTCTACAACTTTGATCCGCAACTTTTTGTCATAGAACTATAAATAATAAAGTTATAAGCGAAAATTTTCAGAATTCCAGAAAAAAAAATTATATTTTTGATATAACTTTTTTTTATCATTTTACGAAAAAATGATATTAGATCATTTTTGTAGATCGTTTTACGAGGAACAACTTTTATGTAAAACATTTTTCATTAAGTCAATAGCTAAGGTTTTACAGCGCTCCGAAGTAATAGGCCAGTGCTTTTAGCCTCTAAAAACGGTAAAAAGTGAATAAAATAATAGTAGGATGAAACCCATTGGAAAAGGAGGAGAATATAATAAAAGTGATAGGAAAAATAAATTACGGGCGATCTGAGGTCGGGAAGTGGGGGGAGAGGGGGGTTAAAGTTAAAAAAATGGTTCATCTCAATTTCCGGCAAAACTACAAGTCCTATGAAAAAAAGTTAAATGGCAAAATTGTAGGTAATAAAAAGACCTACAACTTTTGTATTGACACTTTTTCACATAACCTCAAAATTTATGTGAAAAATTCAAAAAACCAAGTTTTTGGAGTTTAATTTTTATCTTTTACAATAATTATTTTTTTTCCACGAAATTTGGTGAAAACTTGCCTTTTTATGTCCCAAACACACTGTAATTTATTTTATTTAAAATAATTATTTTTTAACCTTATTTTGACTTAATATCGAAAAAACACCCTAATTTTCAATCGAAAATTCTCGCGTCAAAATATCACTTTTTTTTAAAAAGTCGGTGGTCTTTTTGTTTGTTGAAATCTCTACTTTCTAATGGTATAAAAAAATATTTACATTTCTATGGTAAATGTTCTCAGAAAATATAAAGAAACGCTACGAAATAACAGGTAGTAAGGCCTGAAGGTTCTGAACATTTTCGCTTATAACTTTTTTATTTATAGTTCTACGACAAAAAGTTTCTGGACCAAAGTTGTAGAGAATTTAATTTGCAACAAAAAATGCTAACAATTTTTTTTTATTAAATTAATAGTTTAAGAGATATATCGTAAAAACCATTTCAACCCCTATTTTCAAGATGGCGGCCGGGGGACAAGGGTGGCGACCCCACAAACTTGGTTTTAGCTTTACACTGACCCCCCCTACACATCAAAAAAATAAAATTGCGTCCTCTAACAAACGCAAGGTTAGGCCTAAAAAATGTAACATTTCAATGGACTAATAGTTATTATTTTGTTTTACAAATATTTTTAGAATGAACTTTGGTGTGTGTGTGGATTAGAAGTGCGATATAGTGAATTAGGTACGACTTTTTTATAACAAGTGATTTCCCGTACGTATCGATTGCTAGTCAAACTTCATTGTGGGATAATAAGAAACATTTTCAAATATCAAAAGAAATAAAGTTGGTTGAAGTTTAAAGTAGGGTAGGCAGGTGGTCGAGGTATGAGGAAATGTAATCTTGCTTCCTTGTCTATCGCAGGCTGTTGATAGTGAAGGCTGATGCACCCACACCTGTCTGCCGGGGGGATGATGCGGGTGGAACAGATTGGTCAGCAGTAGGTCCTGTTGGCTCTATTCATTCCTCTCCCACATTGATAATATGCAATCTATCTATCACCTTCTTTCAAATATTTTTAACGGTTGAGAAGGCAGGACCGATGAAACATAACCCGAGATTCATCATATTTAACACAAGGCACATTAGCGCAGTCGGTTAGAGCATCGTGCTAATAACGCGAAGGTCGAGGGTTCGATCCCCTCATGTGCCAATATCTTTTGTTTTTTTTTAATATTTGTTAACCTTTTTGCACTGGTCTCTCACTTTTTTTTTCTAAACTCGCTGTAAAAGTAGTCATTCCAATCCGTATTTTTTTGCAATTTAGTTTTTCTGGGCATATTTTTTTTAAGTTTATTGAAATAAAAAAAAAACATATTTTAACTTATTTATGAAAAGAAATAGCAATGATTTCATGTGCCGGACAAAACTTTAGTAACAACTTCTTTTTCAACAAAAGTTTCCTGTATGGTTTCTACCAATCACTTTACTTATTACTTAGTTCTTAGAGTTCGGCTTGAACTAAAAGGATAATAAAAATATTTTCAAGAAAAAATAGACACTACAAAAATTCAGTTTTACTGTTTGCCTATTATTTATGCTGACAGAATATCAAACAATGCCAACCAATGACAGTTCACCTGTAAGCCGCATTCAGAGGCTGGTCTGAACTGGCTGGCTGGAAAAAACTGGAAACAACCTCCACTAATCAAAAATGGCCTAAAATAATCTTAACGCGGCCGTTAGTAGTTCTGTACTTATCTCTAACGCACGATCATTTCTCTCAATATGTTTAATTGAGGCTAATATTTAAAACATCGTTATGTCTCTGACAATTGATTGAAGTAGCCTACGTGATGACTACACCGTAGCATGGCGCTACGTAAGCTACGAGATTGTAGCCATTATGAATCTTTTCAAAACTGTCGAGATTGCTGAACAGCCAAAATTATTGCTTGTCTGACAATCAATTTTCTAAAACAACAAGTTATTCCATAATATTATATTTACAATTATTCCATATTATTTGATATCACATACCCTTCAAAAAATATTCGCATCCAACAAAGTCAGGAATGTTGGGAGATAGTCAAGTGTAAAAAGTGTGTAAAAAAGTGGTAAAGTGTATTTTTTCACTGCGTTTATTTACTCCAACTATCGTTCTATTTAAGTATAATATGAAATATCAGTTGGTATGTATATTCTATAATCAATCACCTAATTATAAATACGATGGCAACAGAAATTGTGATCACTTTTTTAGAGGTTAGTCATATTGTCAAAATGCGCGGGAAAGCAATGAATGACTGGAAAAACTCTTGTATTTATTTCTTAAAAGAAAACGAGAAGGCAGTAAGTAGTTCTGGCCATATATCTTTTGAATACGTGGACTTGTTATTACCATCGTTCATACGTTCTTACTATAATCTACAGCTATGTGCTGTGCAATTGAAATGAATGACACCTCCGATGTACATATGCGCTCCTAGTACAGCGAAAAATATTGAAGGCGTCTGACTTCGATCTTAGCTCCCGGACTTCATTGAAAATATCAAGTTTGGCAACACAAAATAGTTCATTAGCCGTTTGTTAATTGCGTCATTTATAGAAACTTAAAATAACGTTCCAACCACAACAAATATGAAGTACTAGATTTTTGCCTCCTTTTTTGAAGGGAAATATTTCGCGCATCCAGATGAAAACCAAACTTATATATTATACCATACAACATTTCAGTAAAAAACAATTTATTTATAATTTAGTTATAATTATAATAGAATCCCGCAATGTAAAACAGAACTCCTCACGACTTATGTTGCTCTAGTGCCAAGCACGCCACGCGTATCCATAGCAACCGCGGCGTTCATTTCATTACAAAACCAGGAGCCAGTCCTATGCACCGCTACGGCTTGGCTACACTATATTTCATTGGGGGGGGGTCATGAACAACCAATAAAAAAATCATAAATTGTTATTTTTTTGGAGGTTTATCAATTAGACCTGTACGATTTTAGGGGGGTCTTTTCCGCCGTGATGCCCCCTTCGGACCGCCACTGGACATTACTCTTTTTTGTAATAGTACTAAGTTAAAACAGTCAGTTGATCGAATAGCTATCGATAACTTTTAAAATTAACTCCAAGCCCCAACTTTTTTAAAAAATCACCTTATTTCAGCGATGACAAAGTGACTAATTTTCAATTTACTGTATCAATAGATAGTGAACTGAGTTGGCAAATAAGTGAAGTCACAGCTAATCAAGTATATAAACAGTATTTCAATTGAGTGGTAGTGTCATCTACTGAATACTACAAAAAAATATCAAAATTTACAAAAAATATTTTCATAGTATCTTAATCATTTAAGATTTCTAATTAAAAAAACAAAAAGAGGTCACAGTGGCACTACCGTGATGTTGAGTCCGTACTGCTATTGCTTTATCTCGTATGCAAATGGTCTCATACGATGTAAATATGAAGTGGGTATCGCTACACTTATATACGGTTTAACGAGTGAACCGTTTCCGGAGTAGCCACGGACCTCCCGACAATATCACCTGAAATCTGCGACTGTACAAAAATTACGTGAAAACTTCGATTGCGCGATTCAGGTTTTCAATTTCAAATATTTTTTATGGAATAATAGCTTTTCCTGTATCCAATGTGATGTAGCAATATGTTAGATATAATAGTTAAGATTTTTTTGGTCATTTTTATTTAAGTGTATGTTATTGGGTTCAGATTTCCTTCAAGGTTTAAATTTCGAATAATCTTTTATGGATATTCCTACAGGCGTGACAAGGACGTCTGTAGTCTGTAATATTCGCTGGGAAAGCTACAGCCAATCACATCGGTAGAACTGCCACCACTCTGGTGCTGAAACTTCTAAATTTCTTTGTTAAATTAAATAAAAGCTGAGGAGGATATTAGTTATGATACTATTCTTGATTTCTGACGTCTAAATTGCTATAATTCTAAGTAATTTATTGGTCTTAACTCAAAGCAAATAAATATATGTATATCAAAACAGAAATTTTCATTTACACGTTAACAAAACCCCTGTAAGCGTTTCCTTTATTTCCATAGACTAACGATTAAGTAGATATGTCAGTAGTTTAATGCCTACAGCAAGTGCGTAATGAAAATGTATGTAGTTGAATTGAAATAGTTGAGCGACAAGATTGTTGTCTGATGAAACTCTTGCTAGGTAACCATAAGTTACATATTTGAATAAATTAAATTAGTTTAGAAAAGACTATGCTGTCACTACTTCCTTCAGTAAAATTCTTATTTTTTTCTCGCCGCTATATGAAACAGCATTTTAAATTTTAATTTTGCAATTGATGTGTAATGAATTTGATTCGAATTATAACTCGATACACGAATAACAGCCAGTGACAAAAGATTTTTTATTGTATTGAAAAAGTTTAAATAGTTACTTTAATATTACAGTTATACCATTATTCACTTTTACGCTCAACCATACATTAAAAGCTGAAAAAAATTTAAAAAAACTGCTGAAAATTCCCAAGTGAGCGAGTTTGCTTTTCTGTTAGTTATTCTATGGGAAAGGGGTGGCGACAGCCAGTGTATCATTTGGGGAAGATTGTTAGAGCAGAATGCCAAAAATGTAAGAAGCTGCAGTCTATCTTTGTCTAGGTTTAGGCTGATGGCATTGCAAAAACAGGACAGCAGTAGTTTTGGTAATGCGTCTTTACATAATTTTCATTAACCAGTTGAAAGAATATTTCTATACTTACATACCAACTACATTTATAACTGTATGCTATGCTAATGAAATGTATAACACTACTGATTCATGAGTTCCTGGTAGCGCGAGAAAGGACAAAAGCATCTTACTTCCGCAATAGCACTTGGACTACAATTCCATAGAGACACAAAATAATTGTTATAAACATTTTATAAACGAGATTATGGTTTATATAAAAGCCTACCCCAACATAGTTAAAGGTGAGGTAGTAGTCCATTGAAATGTTACATTTTTTAAGCCTAACCTTGCGTTTTTTAGAGGACCAATTTTATTTTTTTGATGTGTAGGGGGGGTCAGTGTAAAGCTAAAACCAAGTTTGTGGGGTCGCCACCCTTGTCCCCCGGCCGCCATCTTGAAAATAGGGGTTGAAATGGTTTTTACGATATATCTCTTAAACTATGAAAATAATAAAAAAAAATTGTTAGCATTTTTTGTTGCAAATTAAATTCTCTACAACTTTGGTCCAGAATTTTTTTGTCGTAGAACTATAAATAAAAAAGTTATTAGCGAAAATGTTCAGAAATTCGAGAAAAAAAATATATTTTTCGATATAACTTTTTTTTAACATTTTACGAAAAAATGATATCAGACCATTTTTGTAGATCGTTTTTTGAGGAACAACTTTTATTAACAACATTTTTTCATTAAGTCAATTTTCAATTTTTTTTTATTAAATTAATAGTTTAAGAGATATATCGTAAAAACCATTTCAACCCCTATTTTCAAGATGGCGGCCGTGGGACAAGGGTGGTGACCCCACAAACTTAGTTTTAGCTTTACACTGACCCCCCCTACACATCAAAAAAATTAAATTGCGTCCTCTAAAAAACGCAACCCCAAATGTAACTTTTCAATGGACTATAGGTAATGATCATGATCTTAAAGTTAGTTAGGTAGTTCGTACTATAATCGCACTCCTTATTAGTCATGTTACTCTGGTGTCCAGCACACCACGCGTATCCATAGCAACCGCGGTGTACATTTCATTACAAAACCAGGAGCCAGTCCATTGCTATGAATGTTTTGTCTTTGTACTCCTAGTTGTCTTTTTATTAGAGTCTCAATCAATTTTATTAACCTTTTATTTCCGCAATTATGGAAATTAATGGAAAAACTATAGAGTTCCTTATTTTATTTTTTTGAATAATTTCATAAAATGATCTGCGATAGAAAACCTAATGCAAGATAAAAATAAATAATAATATTAAACGTACTAGCCACATTTAAAAAGGTTGTTTTACTATTGTTTATCAATACTACTGATTTAAGTGTGTGTTTTAACAATATACATTTATACATTATAATATTTTTCATTCATAATATGTATGCCATCTGTAGCTCTCCTCGTCAATCCCGTGTAACACAGCGAGCCTATCCCGAACAGACATTTAGCGCGGAGCGAATAGATGGCATGTTATTAACTTATTAGGTAGGCAGTAATCATTACAATTGTAAATTTCTCGTGTTATAACTTGAAAAGTTCATGATGTCGCGAGACATTAATAACAATTAAGTATAAGACACTACTTTCTTAAAAAAACACCTTATTTCAGCCATGACTAAAACGACTCATTTTCAGTTTATTATAATACTAGCTTTCCACTAGTGGCTTCACCTGCGTGGGCTATAAGAATTCAAATTAAAAATGACAGAGTTTCATACAAACTTTGCCAAAACTTTTATGAAACTCTGTCTTTGCAAAGAACACACCCTCCAAGGTTTAGGTCTCTGCGATCAGGTTGTGCGTTGATCCGTCAGTCATTCAGGACAAAGCATTTTGAAATGTATAGATGATTAGATTTTTAGTTGCCTTGGACTACATAAATAGTTAGTAAATTGAGTTGACAAATAAGTGACGTCACAGCTTGCTAATCACGTACAATATCTGGTATACAAACAGTATTTCAACTGAATGGTAGTGTCATCCACCCAATAATACTAAAATCTATCAAAATTTTCAAAAAACGTTTTCATAGTATCTTAATCATTTAATATTTCTAATAAAAAAAAAACAAAAAGAGGTCACAGTGGCACTACCGTGATGTTGAGTAAACGAGTGAACCGTTTCCGGAGTAGCCACGGACCTCCCGACAATATCACCTGAAATCTGCGACTGTACAAAACTACGTGAAAACTTCGATTGCGCGATTCAGGTTTCCACTTTCAATTACTTTTTTTTGGTATAATAGCTTTTCCTGTATCCAATGTGATGTAGCAATATGTTAGATATAATAGTTAAGATTTTTTTGGTCATTTTTATTTAAGTGTATGTTATTGGGTTCAGATTTCCTTCAAGGTTTAAATTTCGAATAATCTTTTATGGATATTCCTACAGGCGTGATAAGGACGTCTGTAGTCTGTTATATTCGCTGGAAAAGCTACAGTCAATCACATCGGTAGTACTGCCACCACTCTAATAATGAAACTTCTAAAGGACCATGGGCGGAATCGTCCCCACCCATCAACAACAATGAAATGTAGCTCAATTGATACATCTTATCAAAATGATGTTTTTTTACTATGGGGACGTTGCTCAAATGCATTGGGTTTTCCTAGTATCCTAACGTTTCTATGAAAATATTTAGTGCGCGATAAAGGACTTGGTGATAAATGAATTTGATACTGTTTACTGTGTGTGGACGGCGGTGTATAATGTGATGTAATACTCCAAATTGGTAACCCCGACGTGATCAACATCAGCCAAATCTCCCGATATCAAGAGCTTCAACATCGTTGTCAACTCTCCCTCAACCTCCTACCATTATCGAGCAGCAACCAGCGTGTCACCCAGCCAGAAACCACTCACGGCTTCTTCGGGTTCATGACCACCTAGACTGTAGCTAACGCGCAAGCCTGATCACACTCTTGAGCCACATCAAGCAACTCGGCACGGCACCCCACAGCTCGACCAGTCAACAAGCAGAGGCCATTATACATAAACTCTCCTGGTCGACGCAATCAGCCAGCCTCCACCCATACTACGCCACTCCAACCCACTGAAGAATCGCAGCAGCATGAAAACGCGTTTGCATGCATATGCAAGTGCATTTGATCGGTCGACCTGTGCGGCTGTTACTTAGCCATGAGCTCTTCTAACGAGCAATAATACACTCAATATTTTTATTTGCTTACTATAAACATTGTGAGGATAACTCGAGAACGGCTAGACCGATTTTCATGGTTTTTGATTTGTTGTATTTGTCTCAATCCCAAATAGCAGAATAATTATTAAAACATCGGAAAAATAACGAAAAAAAAACTATGGGGCGGTACGAAGTTCGCCGGACCGGCTTGTTAATAATAAATTATTTTTATAACCCCACTGATTTAAGTAAAAAAAAAGTTTTCATATCAAATAGTGGATGCTCTAGGATCAATTGGCACCAGTTCCATTTGTATTGGTTGGTGGGGACTGAGCTCATACATTTTTGCCCATGGTCCTTTCTTTGTTAAATTAAACAAAAGCCGAGGAGGATATTAGTTATGATAGATATGATATTCTTGATTTCTGACGTCTAAATTGCTATAACTTCAAGTAATTTACCACTCATAACTGAAAGCAAATAAATATATATCAAAACAGACATTTTCATTTACACGTTCAAAACCCCTGTGAGAGTTTCCGTTATTTCCATAGACTAACGATTAAGTAGATATGTCAGTAGTTTAATGCCTACAGCAAGTGCGTAATGAAAATGTATGTAGTTGAATTGAAATAGTTGAGCGACAAGATTGTTGTCTGATGAAACTCTTGCTAGGTAACCATAAGTTACATATTTGAATAAATTAAATTAGTTTAGAAAAGACTATGCTGTCACTACTTCCTTCAGTAAAATTCTTATTTTTTTCTCGCCGCTGTATGAAACAGCATTTTAAATTTTAATTTTGCAATTGATGTGTAATGAATTTGATACGAATTATAACTCGATACACGAATAACAGCCAGTGACAAAAGATTTTTATTGTATTGAAAAAGGTTTAAATAGTTACTTTAATATTACAGTAATACCATTATTCACTTTTACGCTCAACCATTTATTAAAAGCTGAAAAAAATGTAAAAAAACTGCTGGAAATTCCCAAGTGAGCGAGTTTGCTTTTCTGTAAGTTATTCTTTGGGAAAGGGGTGGCGACAGCCAGTGTATCATTGGGGGTAGATTGTTAGAGCAGGATGCCGAGAATGTAAGAAGCTGCAGTCTATCTCTGTCTAGGTTTAGGCTGATGGCATTGCAAAAACAGGGACAGCAGTAGTTATGGAAATGCGTCTTTGCATAATTTTCAATATTGTTGAAGGTACTCATCGATCTATACATACCAACTATATTTTATAGCTGTATGCTGTGCGAATGAGAATTATAACACCACTGATTTATGAGATCCTGGTAGCGCGAGAAAGGACAAAGGCATTCCGCTTATGGACTACAAATTCAACATAGACAAACAAAATAACTTAAGATAAAGGCTGTATTTTATAAAAGAGACTAGCTGCCCCGCGCGACTTCGTTCACGTGATATGCAACTCCTACCCAACTCCTAACCAACTCCTACCCAACTCCTACCCAACTCCTACCCAACTCCTACCCAACTCCTACCCAACTCCTACCCAACTCCTACCCAACTCCTACCCAACTCCTACCCAACTCCTACCCAACTCCTACCCAACTCCTACCCAACTCCTACCCAACTCCTACCCAACTCCTACCCAACTCCTACCCAACTCCTACCCAACTCCTACCCAACTCCTACCCAACTCCTACCCAACTCCTACCCAACTCCTACCCAACTCCTACCCAACTCCTACCCAACTCCTACCCAACTCCTACCCAACTCCTACCCAACTCCTACCCAACTCCTACCCAACTCCTACCCAACTCCTACCCAACTCCTACCCAACTCCTACCCAACTCCTACCCAACTCCTACCCAACTCCTACCCAACTCCTACCCAACTCCTACCCAACTCCTACCCAACTCCTACCCAACTCCTACCCAACTCCTACCCAACTCCTACCCAACTCCTACCCAACTCCTACCCAACTCCTACCCAACTCCTACCCAACTCCTACCCAACTCCTACCCAACTCCTACCCAACTCCTACCCAACTCCTACCCAACTCCTACCCAACTCCTACCCAACTCCTACCCAACTCCTACCCAACTCCTACCCAACTCCTACCCAACTCCTACCCAACTCCTACCCAACTCCTACCCAACTCCTACCCAACTCCTACCCAACTCCTACCCAACTCCTACCCAACTCCTACCCAACTCCTACCCAACTCCTACCCAACTCCTACCCAACTCCTACCCAACTCCTACCCAACTCCTACCCAACTCCTACCCAACTCCTACCCAACTCCTACCCAACTCCTACCCAACTCCTACCCAACTCCTACCCAACTCCTACCCAACTCCTACCCAACTCCTACCCAACTCCTACCCAACTCCTACCCAACTCCTACCTTTTTTTTTTATCCTATGTCCTTTTCCTGGTTCCAAGCTGCCTCCCCTCCAATTTTCAGCCAAATCGGTTCAGCCGTTCTCGAGTTATAAGTGGTGTAACTAACACGACTTTCTTTTATATATATAGATAGATAGATTAAAAGTAAAGATTAGGCAATGATAATGATCTAAAAATAATTCAAAAGGTTGAGTATTTGGTAGTATTTGTAATTCCGACTAGGTACCAGGATATAATGACATCAAGAAAGTCGCAATTTCAAATTCATAAGGAAGCGAGCAGGTGTAGCGATATATCCCAATAACTGATCCAGTGAACTTCGTACGGGCTTTTTTTATTCTTTAAATGAATTATATACAAATCTTACTCAGACAATAACGAAGACAAAGAAAAGAACTATCCAATTTAGTCGTTCGGAAGTTATGCGCCTACATACATTACGGCGGTTCATTTTTATTTATATCGGTACATTATTACGGCGCGGTGATGCATAGGGCGTTGAGCGGACAGGATAAATCTCCACGATCCAACTAAGCTTAACGAGGGTCTGTTCTCATGTGGTTAAGTGCGATTAGTAGTCACATTGTTAGGAGCTTCTCGACTCTTAGGGCCCCGCAGTGAGAATATTCTTACCGAATTCGGCTAGGCTGCCTTAGACCTTTCAGGGACATTCAAACATAATCCTAGTCCGGTCTGTTTAGCAGAATACCTGGCCGTGAACCATTCATAAAATATAAAATCAATACAAACCAAGAATGCTAAGGAGTATTTACCTAAGCTTGTTTAAAAAGTTGATGGAAGGGACTATCGTACGCAACACTTTTCAAACATTTATTCAACGAGTCTTATTTTGTATAACGATTTATTTATTCAACAAGTCTTATTCTGTTGCAAGACTTATTCGACAAACGACAAGTTTTTCTCAACAAACATGTTGCTTTTCGCGATTTCGTGGAAGGCAACAGCACGAAATCGCCAGTTGTTGAATAGATATGAATGCACCTTTATAATTCACACTGCCCACGTGACTGACACATGCGGGGCATGTGTGATTTTCAGCCGAATTGCGTGGGCTAAAATATGTGGCAGAACACCAGGATACTATGAACCTAATGTGGTTCGTATCGGATTGCGGTTGTAAGAAGCTGCAGTCTATCTCTGTCTAGGTTTAGGCTGATGGCATTGCAAAAACAGGGACAGCAGTAGTTTTGGTAATGAGTCTTTGCATAATTTTAAATATGGTTGAAGGTACTCATCGATCTATACATACCAACTATATTTTATAGCTGTATGCTGTGCCAATGAAATGTATAACACCACTGATTTATGAGATCCTGGTAGTGCGAGAAAGGACAAAAGCATTTTACTTCCGCGATAGCTCATGGACTACAATTCAACAGAGAAACAAAATAACTGTTATAATAAAGATTTTATATACGAGAAGACTAATAATTAAAGTTAAAGGTTAGGCAGGTAATGATCATGATCTAAAAGTTTATTAAAAAAGTTGAAATATACTTTGTATTTAATTTTAGTATTTGGTGTAAATCATGTTCCACACATTATAAGTAGGTATTTGTAAATCCGACTAGGTACCAGGGTATAATGACATCATGAAAGTCGATATTTCGAATTCATAAGGAAGCGAGGAATTAAAAAGGCTTCATAATAAAAAAGAAAGCGAGCAGGTATCGCGATACCTCCTAACAGCTCACCCAGCGAACTTTGTACCGCCATATTTTTTTTCTGTTCGATTATTATAAAATTTTCTTTTACAAACCTTGTCCAGACAATAACACAGAAAAGAACTATCCTATTTAGTCATTTGGAAGTTATGCGCCTACATACATTTTAGCGCATTATTTTTATATATATAGGTACATTATTAAGGCGCGGTGATGCATAGGGCGTTAAGTGGACAGGATAAATCTCCGCGAACCAACTGAGCTTCAACGAGAGTCCGTCCTCACGTGGTGAAGTGCGATTAGTAGTCACATTGTTAAGAGCTTCTCGACTGTGGAGCCGCCGCCTGCCCCCACAGTCAGCATATTATACGAGCGAATGCCTATCTGACCTACACAACCCGGCTACCGGGTAACACAATACCCCTTGGTAAGACTGGCTGTCAGACTTTCTGGCTTCTGACTACCCGTAACGATTGTCAAAGATCTATAAATGACAACTGGGACCAACAGCTTAACGTGCCTCCCGAGGCACGGAGGAGTCTCGCTATGACATAGATGGTCAACTACCCATCCACGGACCGACCGCACCAAGCGCAGCTTATTCTTTGATCAGTCGACCCATGCGGCTGTTACTTAGCCACGAACTCCGACTATCATTCTATTTGAGTATAATATGAAATATCAGTCTGTATGTCTATTCTATGATCAATTACCTAATTATAAATACGGTGGGAACAGAGATTGTGATATTATAAGAGGTTAGTTATATTGACGAAATGCGCGGGAAAGCATTGAATGAGCGGGAAAACTCTTGTATTAGAAAAATACAAGAAGGTAGTAGATCGAGCCATAATATATCTTTTGAATACGAGGACTTGTTATTAACTACAATCATACTTTCTTTCCATAATCTACAGTTATGTGCTGTGATATTAAAATGAATGACACCTCTGATGTATGTGCTCCTAGTACAGTGAAAAGTTAAAGCCGTCTGACTTCGACCTTAGCTCCCGGATATCATTGAAAATGTCAAGTTTGGCAACACAATTAATTAATTTTATACATTATTAATTTTTTTTTTTTTCATTACTAATTTTATTATTTTTTTTCATTACTAATTTCATTATTTTTCAATTCGAACATTTAAGTTTTAAGTGCGTACCAATATCTTTTTATTATTGATACATAATTGTGATTCCAAAAAATGTTCAAATACCATCATATCTTATTATTGTTGATAAAAAATCATAAATTACTATGATAATAACAAAAAAATAATATAAACTGATAAAAAAGTAATTTTAATTACATGTTCCGATTATGCTTAAATAACTCTTTTAAAATTGATTCCAGAAAAAAGTTTGTTGAAAACAAATTGTAGACAATTTAATTATTAATAACATTGCTCTCTTTAACTTTTTTGATAAGTTAATAGTTTTTAAGATAAATGATAAATATGAGTCAGAGAGAGACGGCGATGCTTAAAGGTAAGCGACGCATACTTGTGAGCGCGTGAAATTAACAATTGAAAAACAGGTATAAACAATGAATTTTTTTAAATCTCTATTAAGAATATTATTAACTATTATATAAAGAATTAAAAAAAAATATTATTTATATTTCATTTATTTTTTTAATATATTTTTCATGGGTCAAAAGTACCCAAATTTGAGATTTTTCGAACCTTTAAAATTCATATCTCTAAAAATATTAACTTTATCGTAAAAAGTCATAGGACCTTCTTTATTTGAATTTCAATAAAAAAAAATTAAAAAATGTCCGGTTGAAAAATAACAATTCCTTGCAATTGTTTAAACAATTTCTAAACAATTTCGGTTTAAACAATATGGCAAGGGGTTGCCCCATAGCAACATGTATTTATATCATCACTACTGATGATATAAATACATGTTGCCCTTCAAATTTGAAGAGGCCATAAAAAAATTGAGGTGGAATAGTTTTTGGTAGTCATGCGCCGATTTCTCCTAGACTACGTCATTTATACAAACTTAATTTAACGTTACAACCCCGAATCAAATTATGTAATATGAAGTACTAGCTGTTTCCCAAAACAAATCAAACTCACATTCACATTAAATGCGAATATTATACATTTAGTTATACTAATTATAATTATAATAGAATAGTTAAACAGAACTCCTCACGAGTCATGTTACTCTGGTGACCAGCACGCCACGCGTATCCATAGCAACCGCGGCGTTCATTTCATAACAAAACCAGGAGCCAGTCCATTGCTACGCACCGCTACGGATTGGTTACGCTCTGCTACGATATTTTTTTTGTCCTTGAACTCCTAGTTGTCGTTTTTATTAGTCTCTATCAGTTATTAACCTTTTATTTCCGCAATTATGGAAATTAATGGAAAAACTATATAGTTCCTTATTGTTATTTTTTTTTAATAATTACATAAAATGATCTGCGATGCAAAACTAATGCAAGATAAAAATAAATAATAATATTAAACGTACTAGACACATTTGAAAAGGTCATTTTACTATTATTTATCAATACTACTGATTTAATTTAACAATATACATTTATACATTATAATATGTATGTATGAATGCCATCTGTAGCTCTCCTCGTCAATCCCGTGTAACACAGCGAGCCTATCCCAAACAGACATTTAGCTCGGAGCGAATAGATGGCATGTTATTAACTTATTAGGTAGGCAGTAATCATTACAATTGTAAATTTCTCGTGTTATAACTTGAAAAGTTCATGATGTCGCGAGACATTAATAACAATTAAGTATAAGACACTAATTTCTTAAAAAAACACCTTATTTCAGCCATGACTAAAACGACTCATTTTCAGTTTATTATAATACTAGCTTTCCACTAGTGGCTTCACCTGCGTGGGCTATAAGAATTCAAATTAAAAATGACAGAGTTTCATACAAACTTTGCCAAAACTTTTATGAAACTCTGTCTTTGCAAAGAACACACCCTCCAAGGTTTAGGTCTCTGCGATCAGGTTGTGCGTTGATCCGTCAGTCATTCAGGACAAAGCATTTTGAAATGTATAGATGATTAGATTTTTAGTTGCCTTGGACTACATAAATAGTTAGTAAATTGAGTTGACAAATAAGTGACGTCACAGCTTGCTAATCACGTACAATATCTGGTATACAAACAGTATTTCAACTGAATGGTAGTGTCATCCACCCAATAATACTAAAATCTATCAAAATTTTCAAAAAACGTTTTCATAGTATCTTAATCATTTAATATTACTAATAAAAAAAAAACAAAAAGAGGTCACAGTGGCACTACCGTGATGTTGAGTAAACGAGTGAACCGTTTCCGGAGTAGCCACGGACCTCCCGACAATATCACCTGAAATCTGCGACTGTACAAAAATTACGTGAAAACTTCGATTGCGCGATTCAGGTTTTCAATTTCAAATATTTTTTATGGAATAATAGCTTTTCCTGTATCCAATGTGATGTAGCAATATGTTAGATATAATAGTTAAGATTTTTTTGGTCATTTTTATTTAAGTGTATGTTATTGGGTTCAGATTTCCTTCAAGGTTTAAATTTCGAATAATCTTTTATGGATATTCCTACAGGCGTGACAAGGACGTCTGTAGTCTGTAATATTCGCTGGGAAAGCTACAGCCAATCACATCGGTAGAACTGCCACCACTCTGGTGCTGAAACTTCTAAATTTCTTTGTTAAATTAAATAAAAGCTGAGGAGGATATTAGTTATGATACTATTCTTGATTTCTGACGTCTAAATTGCTATAATTCTAAGTAATTTATTGGTCTTAACTCAAAGCAAATAAATATATGTATATCAAAACAGAAATTTTCATTTACACGTTAACAAAACCCCTGTAAGCGTTTCCTTTATTTCCATAGACTAACGATTAAGTAGATATGTCAGTAGTTTAATGCCTACAGCAAGTGCGTAATGAAAATGTATGTAGTTGAATTGAAATAGTTGAGCGACAAGATTGTTGTCTGATGAAACTCTTGCTAGGTAACCATAAGTTACATATTTGAATAAATTAAATTAGTTTAGAAAAGACTATGCTGTCACTACTTCCTTCAGTAAAATTCTTATTTTTTTCTCGCCGCTATATGAAACAGCATTTTAAATTTTAATTTTGCAATTGATGTGTAATGAATTTGATTCGAATTATAACTCGATACACGAATAACAGCCAGTGACAAAAGATTTTTTATTGTATTGAAAAAGTTTAAATAGTTACTTTAATATTACAGTTATACCATTATTCACTTTTACGCTCAACCATACATTAAAAGCTGAAAAAAATGTAAAAAAACTGCTGAAAATTCCCAAGTGAGCGAGTTTGCTTTTCTGTTAGTTATTCTATGGGAAAGGGGTGGCGACAGCCAGTGTATCATTTGGGGAAGATTGTTAGAGCAGAATGCCAAAAATGTAAGAAGCTGCAGTCTATCTTTGTCTAGGTTTAGGCTGATGGCTTTGCAAAAACAGGACAGCAGTAGTTTTGGTAATGCGTCTTTACATAATTTTCATTAAACAGTTGAAAGAATATTTCTATACTTACATACCAACTACATTTATAACTGTATGCTATGCTAATGAAATGTATAACACTACTGATTCATGAGTTCCTGGTAGCGCGAGAAAGGACAAAAGCATCTTACTTCCGCAATAGCACTTGGACTACAATTCCATAGAGACACAAAATAATTGTTATAAACATTTTATAAACGAGATTATGGTTTATATAAAAGCCTACCCCAACATAGTTAAAGGTGAGGTAGTAGTCCATTGAAATGTTACATTTTTTAAGCCTAACCTTGCGTTTTTTAGAGGACCAATTTTATTTTTTTGATGTGTAGGGGGGGTCAGTGTAAAGCTAAAACCAAGTTTGTGGGGTCGCCACCCTTGTCCCCCGGCCGCCATCTTGAAAATAGGGGTTGAAATGGTTTTTACGATATATCTCTTAAACTATGAAAATAATAAAAAAAAATTGTTAGCATTTTTTGTTGCAAATTAAATTCTCTACAACTTTGGTCCAGAATTTTTTTGTCGTAGAACTATAAATAAAAAAGTTATTAGCGAAAATGTTCAGAAATTCGAGAAAAAAAATATATTTTTCGATATAACTTTTTTTTAACATTTTACGAAAAAATGATATCAGACCATTTTTGTAGATCGTTTTTTGAGGAACAACTTTTATCAACAACATTTTTTCATTAAGTCAATTTTCAATTTTTTTTTATTAAATTAATAGTTTAAGAGATATATCGTAAAAACCATTTCAACCCCTATTTTCAAGATGGCGGCCGGGGGACAAGGGTGGCGACCCCACAAACTTGGTTTTAGCTTTACACTGACCCCCCCTACACATCAAAAAAATAAAATTGCGTCCTCTAACAAACGCAAGGTTAGGCCTAAAAAATGTAACATTTCAATGGACTAATAGTTATTATTTTGTTTTACAAATATTTTTAGAATGAACTTTGGTGTGTGTGTGGATTAGAAGTGCGATATAGTGAATTAGGTACGACTTTTTTATAACAAGTGATTTCCCGTACGTATCGATTGCTAGTCAAACTTCATTGTGGGATAATAAGAAACATTTTCAAATATCAAAAGAAATAAAGTTGGTTGAAGTTTAAAGTAGGGTAGGCAGGTGGTCGAGGTATGAGGAAATGTAATCTTGCTTCCTTGTCTATCGCAGGCTGTTGATAGTGAAGGCTGATGCACCCACACCTGTCTGCCGGGGGGATGATGCGGGTGGAACAGATTGGTCAGCAGTAGGTCCTGTTGGCTCTATTCATTCCTCTCCCACATTGATAATATGCAATCTATCTATCACCTTCTTTCAAATATTTTTAACGGTTGAGAAGGCAGGACCGATGAAACATAACCCGAGATTCATCATATTTAACACAAGGCACATTAGCGCAGTCGGTTAGAGCATCGTGCTAATAACGCGAAGGTCGAGGGTTCGATCCCCTCATGTGCCAATATCTTTTGTTTTTTTTTAATATTTGTTAACCTTTTTGCACTGGTCTCTCACTTTTTTTTTCTAAACTCGCTGTAAAAGTAGTCATTCCAATCCGTATTTTTTTGCAATTTAGTTTTTCTGGGCATATTTTTTTTAAGTTTATTGAAATAAAAAAAAAACATATTTTAACTTATTTATGAAAAGAAATAGCAATGATTTCATGTGCCGGACAAAACTTTAGTAACAACTTCTTTTTCAACAAAAGTTTCCTGTATGGTTTCTACCAATCACTTTACTTATTACTTAGTTCTTAGAGTTCGGCTTGAACTAAAAGGATAATAAAAATATTTTCAAGAAAAAATAGACACTACAAAAATTCAGTTTTACTGTTTGCCTATTATTTATGCTGACAGAATATCAAACAATGCCAACCAATGACAGTTCACCTGTAAGCCGCATTCAGAGGCTGGTCTGAACTGGCTGGCTGGAAAAAACTGGAAACAACCTCCACTAATCAAAAATGGCCTAAAATAATCTTAACGCGGCCGTTAGTAGTTCTGTACTTATCTCTAACGCACGATCATTTCTCTCAATATGTTTAATTGAGGCTAATATTTAAAACATCGTTATGTCTCTGACAATTGATTGAAGTAGCCTACGTGATGACTACACCGTAGCATGGCGCTACGTAAGCTACGAGATTGTAGCCATTATGAATCTTTTCAAAACTGTCGAGATTGCTGAACAGCCAAAATTATTGCTTGTCTGACAATCAATTTTCTAAAACAACAAGTTATTCCATAATATTATATTTACAATTATTCCATATTATTTGATATCACATACCCTTCAAAAAATATTCGCATCCAACAAAGTCAGGAATGTTGGGAGATAGTCAAGTGTAAAAAGTGTGTAAAAAAGTGGTAAAGTGTATTTTTTCACTGCGTTTATTTACTCCAACTATCGTTCTATTTAAGTATAATATGAAATATCAGTTGGTATGTATATTCTATAATCAATCACCTAATTATAAATACGATGGCAACAGAAATTGTGATCACTTTTTTAGAGGTTAGTCATATTGTCAAAATGCGCGGGAAAGCAATGAATGACTGGAAAAACTCTTGTATTTATTTCTTAAAAGAAAACGAGAAGGCAGTAAGTAGTTCTGGCCATATATCTTTTGAATACGTGGACTTGTTATTACCATCGTTCATACGTTCTTACTATAATCTACAGCTATGTGCTGTGCAATTGAAATGAATGACACCTCCGATGTACATATGCGCTCCTAGTACAGCGAAAAATATTGAAGGCGTCTGACTTCGATCTTAGCTCCCGGACTTCATTGAAAATATCAAGTTTGGCAACACAAAATAGTTCATTAGCCGTTTGTTAATTGCGTCATTTATAGAAACTTAAAATAACGTTCCAACCACAACAAATATGAAGTACTAGATTTTTGCCTCCTTTTTTGAAGGGAAATATTTCGCGCATCCAGATGAAAACCAAACTTATATATTATACCATACAACATTTCAGTAAAAAACAATTTATTTATAATTTAGTTATAATTATAATAGAATCCCGCAATGTAAAACAGAACTCCTCACGACTTATGTTGCTCTAGTGCCAAGCACGCCACGCGTATCCATAGCAACCGCGGCGTTCATTTCATTACAAAACCAGGAGCCAGTCCTATGCACCGCTACGGCTTGGCTACACTATATTTCATTGGGGGGGGGTCATGAACAACCAATAAAAAAATCATAAATTGTTATTTTTTTGGAGGTTTATCAATTAGACCTGTACGATTTTAGGGGGGTCTTTTCCGCCGTGATGCCCCCTTCGGACCGCCACTGGACATTACTCTTTTTTGTAATAGTACTAAGTTAAAACAGTCAGTTGATCGAATAGCTATCGATAACTTTTAAAATTAACTCCAAGCCCCAACTTTTTTAAAAAATCACCTTATTTCAGCGATGACAAAGTGACTAATTTTCAATTTACTGTATCAATAGATAGTGAACTGAGTTGGCAAATAAGTGAAGTCACAGCTAATCAAGTATATAAACAGTATTTCAATTGAGTGGTAGTGTCATCTACTGAATACTACAAAAAAATATCAAAATTTACAAAAAATATTTTCATAGTATCTTAATCATTTAAGATTTCTAATTAAAAAAACAAAAAGAGGTCACAGTGGCACTACCGTGATGTTGAGTCCGTACTGCTATTGCTTTATCTCGTATGCAAATGGTCTCATACGATGTAAATATGAAGTGGGTATCGCTACACTTATATACGGTTTAACGAGTGAACCGTTTCCGGAGTAGCCACGGACCTCCCGACAATATCACCTGAAATCTGCGACTGTACAAAAATTACGTGAAAACTTCGATTGCGCGATTCAGGTTTTCAATTTCAAATATTTTTTATGGAATAATAGCTTTTCCTGTATCCAATGTGATGTAGCAATATGTTAGATATAATAGTTAAGATTTTTTTGGTCATTTTTATTTAAGTGTATGTTATTGGGTTCAGATTTCCTTCAAGGTTTAAATTTCGAATAATCTTTTATGGATATTCCTACAGGCGTGACAAGGACGTCTGTAGTCTGTAATATTCGCTGGGAAAGCTACAGCCAATCACATCGGTAGAACTGCCACCACTCTGGTGCTGAAACTTCTAAATTTCTTTGTTAAATTAAATAAAAGCTGAGGAGGATATTAGTTATGATACTATTCTTGATTTCTGACGTCTAAATTGCTATAATTCTAAGTAATTTATTGGTCTTAACTCAAAGCAAATAAATATATGTATATCAAAACAGAAATTTTCATTTACACGTTAACAAAACCCCTGTAAGCGTTTCCTTTATTTCCATAGACTAACGATTAAGTAGATATGTCAGTAGTTTAATGCCTACAGCAAGTGCGTAATGAAAATGTATGTAGTTGAATTGAAATAGTTGAGCGACAAGATTGTTGTCTGATGAAACTCTTGCTAGGTAACCATAAGTTACATATTTGAATAAATTAAATTAGTTTAGAAAAGACTATGCTGTCACTACTTCCTTCAGTAAAATTCTTATTTTTTTCTCGCCGCTATATGAAACAGCATTTTAAATTTTAATTTTGCAATTGATGTGTAATGAATTTGATTCGAATTATAACTCGATACACGAATAACAGCCAGTGACAAAAGATTTTTTATTGTATTGAAAAAGTTTAAATAGTTACTTTAATATTACAGTTATACCATTATTCACTTTTACGCTCAACCATACATTAAAAGCTGAAAAAAATTTAAAAAAACTGCTGAAAATTCCCAAGTGAGCGAGTTTGCTTTTCTGTTAGTTATTCTATGGGAAAGGGGTGGCGACAGCCAGTGTATCATTTGGGGAAGATTGTTAGAGCAGAATGCCAAAAATGTAAGAAGCTGCAGTCTATCTTTGTCTAGGTTTAGGCTGATGGCTTTGCAAAAACAGGACAGCAGTAGTTTTGGTAATGCGTCTTTACATAATTTTCATTAAACAGTTGAAAGAATATTTCTATACTTACATACCAACTACATTTATAACTGTATGCTATGCTAATGAAATGTATAACACTACTGATTCATGAGTTCCTGGTAGCGCGAGAAAGGACAAAAGCATCTTACTTCCGCAATAGCACTTGGACTACAATTCCATAGAGACACAAAATAATTGTTATAAACATTTTATAAACGAGATTATGGTTTATATAAAAGCCTACCCCAACATAGTTAAAGGTGAGGTAGTAGTCCATTGAAATGTTACATTTTTTAAGCCTAACCTTGCGTTTTTTAGAGGACCAATTTTATTTTTTTGATGTGTAGGGGGGGTCAGTGTAAAGCTAAAACCAAGTTTGTGGGGTCGCCACCCTTGTCCCCCGGCCGCCATCTTGAAAATAGGGGTTGAAATGGTTTTTACGATATATCTCTTAAACTATGAAAATAATAAAAAAAAATTGTTAGCATTTTTTGTTGCAAATTAAATTCTCTACAACTTTGGTCCAGAATTTTTTTGTCGTAGAACTATAAATAAAAAAGTTATTAGCGAAAATGTTCAGAAATTCGAGAAAAAAAATATATTTTTCGATATAACTTTTTTTTAACATTTTACGAAAAAATGATATCAGACCATTTTTGTAGATCGTTTTTTGAGGAACAACTTTTATCAACAACATTTTTTCATTAAGTCAATTTTCAATTTTTTTTTATTAAATTAATAGTTTAAGAGATATATCGTAAAAACCATTTCAACCCCTATTTTCAAGATGGCGGCCGTGGGACAAGGGTGGTGACCCCACAAACTTAGTTTTAGCTTTACACTGACCCCCCCTACACATCAAAAAAATTAAATTGCGTCCTCTAAAAAACGCAACCCCAAATGTAACTTTTCAATGGACTATAGGTAATGATCATGATCTTAAAGTTAGTTAGGTAGTTCGTACTATAATCGCACTCCTTATTAGTCATGTTACTCTGGTGTCCAGCACACCACGCGTATCCATAGCAACCGCGGTGTACATTTCATTACAAAACCAGGAGCCAGTCCATTGCTATGAATGTTTTGTCTTTGTACTCCTAGTTGTCTTTTTATTAGAGTCTCAATCAATTTTATTAACCTTTTATTTCCGCAATTATGGAAATTAATGGAAAAACTATAGAGTTCCTTATTTTATTTTTTTGAATAATTTCATAAAATGATCTGCGATAGAAAACCTAATGCAAGATAAAAATAAATAATAATATTAAACGTACTAGCCACATTTAAAAAGGTTGTTTTACTATTGTTTATCAATACTACTGATTTAATTTAAGTGTGTGTTTTAACAATATACATTTATACATTATAATATTTTTCATTCATAATATGTATGCCATCTGTAGCTCTCCTCGTCAATCCCGTGTAACACAGCGAGCCTATCCCGAACAGACATTTAGCGCGGAGCGAATAGATGGCATGTTATTAACTTATTAGGTAGGCAGTAATCATTACAATTGTAAATTTCTCGTGTTATAACTTGAAAAGTTCATGATGTCGCGAGACATTAATAACAATTAAGTATAAGACACTACTTTCTTAAAAAAACACCTTATTTCAGCCATGACTAAAACGACTCATTTTCAGTTTATTATAATACTAGCTTTCCACTAGTGGCTTCACCTGCGTGGGCTATAAGAATTCAAATTAAAAATGACAGAGTTTCATACAAACTTTGCCAAAACTTTTATGAAACTCTGTCTTTGCAAAGAACACACCCTCCAAGTTTTAGGTCTCTGCGATCAGGTTGTGCGTTGATCCGTCAGTCATTTAGGACAAAGCATTTTGAAATGTATAGATGATTCGATTTTTAGTTGCTTTGGACTACATAAATAGTTAGTAAATTGAGTTGACAAATAAGTGATGTCACAGCTTGCTAATCACGTACAATATCTGGTATACAAACAGTATTTCAACTGAATGGTAGTGTCATCCACCCAATAATACTAAAATCTATCAAAATTTTCAAAAAACGTTTTCATAGTATTTTAATCATTTAATATTTCTAATAAAAAAAAAACAAAAAGAGGTCACAGTGGCACTACCGTGATGTTGAGTAAACGAGTGAACCGTTTCCGGAGTAGCCACGGACCTCCCGACAATATCACCTGAAATCTGCGACTGTACAAAACTACGTGAAAACTTCGATTGCGCGATTCAGGTTTCCACTTTCAATTACTTTTTTTTGGTATAATAGCTTTTCCTGTATCCAATGTGATGTAGCAATATGTTAGATATAATAGTTAAGATTTTTTTGGTCATTTTTATTTAAGTGTATGTTATTGGGTTCAGATTTCCTTCAAGGTTTAAATTTCGAATAATCTCATATGGATATTCCTACAGGCGTGATAAGGACGTCTGTAGTCTGTTATATTCGCTGGAAAAGCTACAGTCAATCACATCGGTAGTACTGCCACCACTCTAATAATGAAACTTCTAAAGGACCATGGGCGGAATCGTCCCCACCCATCAACAACAATGAAATGTAGCTCAATTGATACATCTTATCAAAATGATGTTTTTTTACTATGGGGACGTTGCTCAAATGCATTGGGTTTTCCTAGTATCCTAACGTTTCTATGAAAATATTTAGTGCGCGATAAAGGACTTGGTGATAAATGAATTTGATACTGTTTACTGTGTGTGGACGGCGGTGTATAATGTGATGTAATACTCCAAATTGGTAACCCCGACGTGATCAACATCAGCCAAATCTCCCGATATCAAGAGCTTCAACATCGTTGTCAACTCTCCCTCAACCTCCTACCATTATCGAGCAGCAACCAGCGTGTCACCCAGCCAGAAACCACTCACGGCTTCTTCGGGTTCATGACCACCTAGACTGTAGCTAACGCGCAAGCCTGATCACACTCTTGAGCCACATCAAGCAACTCGGCACGGCACCCCACAGCTCGACCAGTCAACAAGCAGAGGCCATTATACATAAACTCTCCTGGTCGACGCAATCAGCCAGCCTCCACCCATACTACGCCACTCCAACCCACTGAAGAATCGCAGCAGCATGAAAACGCGTTTGCATGCATATGCAAGTGCATTTGATCGGTCGACCTGTGCGGCTGTTACTTAGCCATGAGCTCTTCTAACGAGCAATAATACACTCAATATTTTTATTTGCTTACTATAAACATTGTGAGGATAACTCGAGAACGGCTAGACCGATTTTCATGGTTTTTGATTTGTTGTATTTGTCTCCATCCCAAATAGCAGAATAATTATTAAAACATCGGAAAAATAACGAAAAAAAAACTATGGGGCGGTACGAAGTTCGCCGGACCGGCTTGTTAATAATAAATTATTTTTATAACCCCACTGATTTAAGTAAAAAAAAAGTTTTCATATCAAATAGTGGATGCTCTAGGATCAATTGGCACCAGTTCCATTTGTATTGGTTGGTGGGGACTGAGCTCATACATTTTTGCCCATGGTCCTTTCTTTGTTAAATTAAACAAAAGCCGAGGAGGATATTAGTTATGATAGATATGATATTCTTGATTTCTGACGTCTAAATTGCTATAACTTCAAGTAATTTACCACTCATAACTGAAAGCAAATAAATATATATCAAAACAGACATTTTCATTTACACGTTCAAAACCCCTGTGAGAGTTTCCGTTATTTCCATAGACTAACGATTAAGTAGATATGTCAGTAGTTTAATGCCTACAGCAAGTGCGTAATGAAAATGTATGTAGTTGAATTGAAATAGTTGAGCGACAAGATTGTTGTCTGATGAAACTCTTGCTAGGTAACCATAAGTTACATATTTGAATAAATTAAATTAGTTTAGAAAAGACTATGCTGTCACTACTTCCTTCAGTAAAATTCTTATTTTTTTCTCGCCGCTATATGAAACAGCATTTTAAATTTTAATTTTGCAATTGATGTGTAATGAATTTGATTCGAATTATAACTCGATACACGAATAACAGCCAGTGACAAAAGATTTTTATTGTATTGAAAAAGGTTTAAATAGTTACTTTAATGTTACAGTAATACCATTATTCACTTTTACGCTCAACCATACATTAAAAGCTGAAAAAAATGTAAAAAAACTGCTGGAAATTCCCAAGTGAGCGAGTTTGCTTTTCTGTAAGTTATTCTTTGGGAATGGGGTGGCGACAGCCAGTGTATCATTGGGGGTAGATTGTTAGAGCAGGATGCCGAGAATGTAAGAAGCTGCAGTCTATCTCTGTCTAGGTTTAGGCTGATGGCATTGCAAAAACAGGAGAGCAGTAGTTATGGAAATGCGTCTTTGCATAATTTTCAATATTGTTGAAGGTACTCATCGATCTATACATACCAACTATATTATATAGCTGTATGCTGTGCGAATGAGAATTATAACACCACTGATTTATGAGATCCTGGTAGCGCGAGAAAGGACAAAGGCATTCCGCTTATGGACTACAAATTCAACATAGACAAACAAAATAACTTAAGATAAAGGCTGTATTTTATAAAAGAGATTAAAAGTAAAGATTAGGCAATGATAATGATCTAAAAATAATTCAAAAGGTTGAGTATTTGGTAGTATTTGTAATTCCGACTAGGTACCAGGATATAATGACATCAAGAAAGTCGCAATTTCAAATTCATAAGGAAGCGAGCAGGTGTAGCGATATATCCCAATAACTGATCCAGTGAACTTCGTACGGGCTTTTTTTATTCTTTAAATGAATTATATACAAATCTTACTCAGACAATAACGAAGACAAAGAAAAGAACTATCCAATTTAGTCGTTCGGAAGTTATGCGCCTACATACATTACGGCGGTTCATTTTTATTTATATCGGTACATTATTACGGCGCGGTGATGCATAGGGCGTTGAGCGGACAGGATAAATCTCCACGATCCAACTAAGCTTAACGAGGGTCTGTTCTCATGTGGTTAAGTGCGATTAGTAGTCACATTGTTAGGAGCTTCTCGACTCTTAGGGCCCCGCAGTGAGAATATTCTTACCGAATTCGGCTAGGCTGCCTTAGACCTTTCAGGGACATTCAAACATAATCCTAGTCCGGTCTGTTTAGCAGAATACCTGGCCGTGAACCATTCATAAAATATAAAATCAATACAAACCAAGAATGCTAAGGAGTATTTACCTAAGCTTGTTTAAAAAGTTGATGGAAGGGACTATCGTACGCAACACTTTTCAAACATTTATTCAACGAGTCTTATTTTGTATAACGATTTATTTATTCAACAAGTCTTATTCTGTTGCAAGACTTATTCGACAAACGACAAGTTTTTCTCAACAAACATGTTGCTTTTCGCGATTTCGTGGAAGGCAACAGCACGAAATCGCCAGTTGTTGAATAGATATGAATGCACCTTTATAATTCACACTGCCCACGTGACTGACACATGCGGGGACATGTGTGATTTTCAGCCGAATTGCGTGGGCTAAAATATGTGGCAGAACACCAGGATACTATGAACCTAATGTGGTTCGTATCGGATTGCGGTTGTAAGAAGCTGCAGTCTATCTCTGTCTAGGTTTAGGCTGATGGCATTGCAAAAACAGGGACAGCAGTAGTTTTGGTAATGAGTCTTTGCATAATTTTAAATATGGTTGAAGGTACTCATCGATCTATACATACCAACTATATTTTATAGCTGTATGCTGTGCCAATGAAATGTATAACACCACTGATTTATGAGATCCTGGTAGTGCGAGAAAGGACAAAAGCATTTTACTTCCGCGATAGCTCATGGACTACAATTCAACAGAGAAACAAAATAACTGTTATAATAAAGATTTTATATACGAGAAGACTAATAATTAAAGTTAAAGGTTAGGCAGGTAATGATCATGATCTAAAAGTTTATTAAAAAAGTTGAAATATACTTTGTATTTAATTTTAGTATTTGGTGTAAATCATGTTCCACACATTATAAGTAGGTATTTGTAAATCCGACTAGGTACCAGGGTATAATGACATCATGAAAGTCGATATTTCGAATTCATAAGGAAGCGAGGAATTAAAAAGGCTTCATAATAAAAAAGAAAGCGAGCAGGTATCGCGATACCTCCTAACAGCTCACCCAGCAAACTTTGTACCGCCATATTTTTTTTCTGTTCGATTTTTATAAAATTTTCTTTTACATACCTTGTCCAGACAATAACACAGAAAAGAACTATCCTATTTAGTCATTTGGAAGTTATGCGCCTACATACATTTCAGCGCATTATTTTTATATATATAGGTACATTATTACGGCGCGGTGATGCATAGGGCGTTAAGTGGACAGGATAAATCTCCGCGATCCAACTGAGCTTCAACGAGAGTCCGTCCTCACGTGGTAAAGTGCGATTAGTAGTCACATTGTTAAGAGCTTCTCGACTGTGGAGCCGCCTCCTGCCCCCACAGTCAGCATATTATAGGAGCGACTGCCTATCTGACCTACACAACCCGGCTACCGGGTAACACGATACCCCTTGGTAAGACTGGCTGTCAGACTTTCTGGCTTCTGACTACCCGTAACGATTGTCAAAGATCTATAAATGACAACTGGGACCAACAAATTAACGTGCCTCCCGAGGCACGGAGGAGTCTCGCTATGACATAGATGGTCAACTACCCATCCACGGATCGACCGCACCAAGCGCAGCTTATTCTTTGATCAGTCGACCCATGCGGCTGTTACTTAGCCACGAGCTCCGACTATCATTCTATTTAAGTATAATATGAAATATCAGTCTGTATGTCTATTCTATGATCAATTACCTAATTATAAATACGGTGGGAACAGAGATTGTGATATTATAAAAGGTTAGTTATATTGACGAAATGCGCGGGAAAGCATTGAATGAGCGGGAAAACTCTTGTATTAGAAAAATACAAGAAGGTAGTAGATCGAGCCATAATATATCTTTTGAATACGAGGACTTGTTATTAACTACAATCATACTTTCTATCCATAATCTACAGTTATGTGCTGTGATATTAAAATGAATGACACCTCTGATGTATGTGCTCCTAGTACAGTGAAAAGTTAAAGCCGTCTGATTTCGACCTTAGCTCTGAAAATGTCAAGTTTGGCAACACAATTAATTAATTTTATACATTATTATTTTATTTTTTTTCATTACTAATTTTATTATTTTTTTTTCATTACTAATTTTATTATTTTTCAATTCGAACATTTAAGTTTAAGTGCGTACCAATATCTTTTTATTATTGATACATAATTGTGATTCCAAAAAATGTTCAAATACCATTATATCTTATTATTGTTGATAAAAATTCATAAATTACTATGATAATAACAAAAAAATAATATAAACTGATGTAACATCACATTATGAGACGCGACGCGCCGCTACAACATTACGTCGCGCGTACGCCGCCAGTCAAAGTTTGGCTCCCTCGCTCCCTCCACGCTACCGCGCGCCGCCCGCGTCGGCAGTCGGCCATCACGCTCGCTCGCGACAAAACGGTCAACGCGCGCCCGCTTGGCGCGCACCTAAGCCCTAAGTTTTACATGTATGGTCTCTATTAAATATTATATTGTGTTCACATCTCGTTTAATTTATATCTCGCCGTTAGCCAACCGCGCCCCTTATAAAATTGCGCCCAACTCGTGGCAAGTGCTCAGTAACGGCTAGTAAGTACCTACGAAACCGCCGCGAGTGCTATAAAAACCCACAGAACTGTTGAAAACTGTGTCCTCCGAGCCAATTACTACTGGACTATAGTGCCGTCTTGCGTGACCCGGATTATTTCGTAGTTTTCGACGAGAAAATGCCGCCGAAAACACGTAGCAACGCGTCCAAGGACGACGACGATGTTTCCAGTAGCGACGAGGAGAGTCACGCCCACGCGGTTGCAAACCCCGCGAGCAACACGGTGACATCAACACCGTCTACGGGATGTGGTAACATGATTTCCATGTCCGAGGAGCAACTCACGCGTCTGTTGACCAACGTCATGAGAAGCGTCGCGACGCCGACGCCGACGCTGACGCCAACATCGTTGACCGGCGAGTCCAGTGGACCGACTCACCCCGCTACCTACACCGGAGCGCCGAACCCGCATAGCAACTTCACGCGATGTACAGCCCGATTCGACGGAGCGACTCGCAGTGCGGAGGCCCTAGAAGCGTTCGTCGAGTGCGTGCTCGTATACAAAGAGTGCGCAAGCGTGTCCGATGAACATGCACTTCGTGGTCTACCTATGCTGCTGACGGGAGACGCCGCCGTGTGGTGGCAAGGCATCAAATCGACGGTGGAGACCTGGGACGAAGCGATACGCCGCCTGCGCTGCATGTACGGCGCCCCGCGCCCCGCCCACCGGATCTTTCGAGAAATATTCGCGCAAGAACAGAGTGATTGTGATAGCGTAGATTCTTTCATATCGCGAGTGCGTGCGAATATATCGCGTATACCGTATAGTATGCCTGAAGTTATGCAACTAGACATCGTTTATGGTCTTTTGAATAGAAAAATCCGTAAAAGAGTGTCACGCGATAGTGTTAATTCTGTCGACTGCCTACTCGAGCGAGCGAGGTACGTGGAGGAGACGCTACGTGAAGTAAGTCAGTCTAAATCATCATCATTATCTCGTAATAGTAACTCAAATCTCGATCATAATAATAAATCTCAAAACGTAAATATTAACCCTCCAATGGTCGCAGTAGTACAAAATAACCCTTCGCGCGCGACATCCGACTCTAGTTCGAATATTAGTAGTAGTACTAGTGATAGTAATGTGACATCGAAACGAGTTAGATCGCGCTGCGCTTTCTGTAAACGGTTTGGTCATACTGTGGAGGAATGTAAAAATAAAATAAAATCGAGTGAGCAAGTTAGCGATAACGTTACGATATCGTGTTACGGCTGCGGACAACAGGGTGTAATCCGGTCTAAGTGTCCGACGTGTAAAGGTACGCCCGCCGCTAACAACAACAACACTCCAAAAAAGGTGAGTTTCCAAAGTGCTGTTACCCACGAGTCCGACCTAACGCACCCCACGGTAAAGATAGAGGTTGCATCTTTAGTAGGTGTCGCAGTGTTAGATACAGGTGCTACTGAGAGTCTCGCTAGTCCTGGATTGTATAAGATCCTGCTGGACAGCGGCATCGCTTTCACGGAGACGCGCCGTAATATCGGTCTCGCGGATGGAACGCAGCAGGTACGTGTTTTGTTATATTGTAATACGAACGTCACGATTAAGAAACGCGTTATCCCCACCACTTTCCTAGTGATACCAGAAGCGAATAATAGGACGCTTCTCGGACAGGATTTTATCGCTAGAGCAGGTATATTGTTGGACCTCCAACATAATTGTTGGTACTTCCATGACTCTCCTGGGCAGAAGTTTAATTTTGTACAATCCTACAGCCTCACATCTACCAGCGACGCAGAGCTGATGCAGGTCGATACCACCAGTCTGGCGCTGAGAGAGGATGAAGGATCGAAACTGTCGCCTGCCCAGAGAATGCAGATCAACCAGCTGATAACCAGCAGAGCTGAGCGCTTCGCCACCGAAGGTTCCCCAACAGCCTATGCTACCCATCGCATTCGGGTTGACGAGAAGCAAGAACCGACCGCTTCACCACCCTATAGAATGTCGCAAGGTAAGAAGCAGTTGCTGGACGGTGAGCTCGAGAAGTTGCTGCAAGCTGATGTGATAGAGGAGTGCGAGTCGCCTTGGGCTGCTAATGTCGTCTTGGTTACGAAGAAGGATGGCGGAGTCCGCCTGTGCGTGGACTACCGAAAGCTCAACGCAGTCACGGAGCCGGATCGGTACCCGCTCCCGCGCATGGAAGATGTCCTTCACGCGGCCAAGACGACCAGCTACATGACCACTCTCGATCTTCACTCCGGTTATTTTCAGGTGGGCGTCGCAGAAGAGGACCGCGACAAGACTGCCTTCGTGACACCCTCCGGCACCTATAGGTTCAAAAGGATGCCGATGGGCTTACGCAACTCAGGTGCCACGTTTCAAAGATTAATCGATCGTTTCAAATCGAACTTGAACGTACCCGTTCGGGAATCAAGTTCAGACCAACAAGGCAGTAGACCTGTGATCATCCTTGGATATTTGGACGATTTGATCATCCTGTCGCAGACATTTGAGAGTCACATGCAGGACCTCGAAGCAGTTTTCGACAGACTCGAAAAGTTTAGTCTTCGAGTCAATCGCAAGAAAAGCTGTTTCGCCCGTGACTCAGTGAAGTTCCTTGGCCACATCATCGTTCCTGGTGGCCTGCAAGTGGACCCGGAGAAGACCTCGGCCATCGCTGACATGCCCGCTCCTAAGAACGAAAAGCAGCTTAAGGGTTTCCTGGCAACGTCCAGCTGGTTCCGGCGCTTTGTGCCGAACTACGCTGCAGTTGCGAAACCTTTAACTGACCTCCTTAAGAAGAACAGCTCTTGGAGATGGCATGACGAGCAGCAAACGGCTTTTGAGAGCATCAAGAAACTCCTGGTCACTTCTCCCATTCTACGCCAAGCCGATGAGTCCAAGCCTTTCTCCCTCCGTACAGATAGTAGTGGCTACTGTCTAGGCGCAGTTTTGATGCAGGGGGAGGGCCCCGATGAAAGACCCATAGAGTACGCCAGTCGTCTACTAGAGCCGGCTGAGCGCAACTACACCACTACCGAACGGGAGGCTCTGGCCGTAGTTTGGGCAGTGACGAAGTTCAGGGGATACATCGAGGGGTCGGAAGTAGTGGTCAAGTCAGACCATCAGCCTTTACGCTGGCTGATGAGCCTGAAATCTCCCAGCGGTCGACTTGCCAGGTGGGCATTAACCCTCCAGGCCTATAACCTGCAGATCCAGTACACTCCTGGAAAGGTGAACGTGATCGCTGATGCACTAAGCCGCCCAGCCTGTTGTGAAGAAAACCCAGGCGGTTGCGAGGTATGCTTAGTGACTGTAGATGTGCCACACAGGACACCTGACGAGGTGCGCACCAACCAGCTGAAGGATCCTGAACTGAAGAGCATCGTCGAGGACCTGGAGGCGATCGACGATCCCTTCAGGGGGAGGGGCTGGGCAGAAAGAGGTTACCTGCTTTCCGATGGTGTGTTGTACAGGTGTGCTCCGGATTCTGATGACGCAGATTCCGCTTGCCTCGTAGTTCCTACGCACGAGAGAGAGGCCGTGCTCATCGATTTTCACGACGCTCCTACGGCAGGCCACTTCGGTGCTGAGCGTACCCTGCAGCGCATTAGAGCGCGATACTTCTGGCCAGGTATGAGATCCTTCGTTACCGATTATGTCAAACGCTGTACTGCTTGCCAGCGATACAAGATAGACAACCTGAAGCCCGCAGGACTACTCCAAACCCCTGCGATGAATCGACGGTTCGAAGTGGTGGCTGTCGACTTGTTCGGCCCCTTGCCTAAAACTTCGAAGGATAACCGTTGGATTTTAATTTTACAGGATACTTGCTCCCATTGGGTCGAGCTGTTCGCGTTACAGAACGCCACCAGCGTAGAGTGCGCTGAGATTTTAATAGCTGAAGTTTTCTTGAGGTTCGGAGTCCCGCGTCGGATGATCAGCGATAACGGAGTGCAGTTCGTTGCTGAGGTGATGCAGCAGGTATGCCATGTGATGGGTATCAAACAGTCCTTGACACCGCTATATCACCCAGAAGCGAACCCCGTGGAACGCAAAAATCGCGACCTGAAGCCTCAATTGGCTATACTGGTAGGTAAGGACCACGCATCATGGGATACTCACCTCGCAGCTATAAGGTTTGCCATGAATTCCGCTGTCACGGCGAGTACTGGATTTTCACCTGCGTTCCTGACCTTCGGGAGGGAGTTGCGCGCGCCTTCGGACGTCGTTGGTGATATGAAAACCATCGTGGAGAACGACAATTTCATACACAACATCACTCCTTACCTGCGTAACTTGGCCACGGTGCTGATTGACGCCCGAGACGTCCAGGAACGGAATCAGTCTGTGCAGAAGAAGTACGCAGATAAAGGCAGACGCGCGCCTCCCGATTACAAGGTAGGGGACCTCGTTTTATTAAAGACACAAGGGTTGAACGATGTCGGCCCTGGACAAACTCCAAAGTTCATACCGCGGAGGGATGGACCTTATCGAGTGCGCGAAGTAGTAAGTCCAACTACATATCTTGTAGAAGGGGTTACCAGAGGGGAACACGTCGGACGGTATCACGTTAGCGACTTGACTCCATTTATTGGCGATGTTGAAGCCCCGGTTAGAGAAAAGCGCAGACGCGGTCGTCCCCGTAGATATGATTGCTAGCCCGAACGCGAGGGCGCTTTGTTCGAACTAGAGGGGGAGTGTGTAACATCACATTATGAGACGCGACGCGCCGCTACAACATTACGTCGCGCGTACGCCGCCAGTCAAAGTTTGGCTCCCTCGCTCCCTCCACGCTACCGCGCGCCGCCCGCGTCGGCAGTCGGCCATCACGCTCGCTCGCGACAAAACGGTCAACGCGCGCCCGCTTGGCGCGCACCTAAGCCCTAAGTTTTACATGTATGGTCTCTATTAAATATTATATTGTGTTCACATCTCGTTTAATTTATATCTCGCCGTTAGCCAACCGCGCCCCTTATACTGATAAAAAAGTAATTTTAATTACATGTTCCGATTCATGCTTAAATAATTCTTTTAAAATTGATTCCAGAAAAAAGTTTGTTGAAAACAAATTGTAGACAATTTAATTATTAATAACATTACTCTCTTTAACTTTCTTGATAAAGTTAATAGTTTTTAAGATAAATGATAAATATGAGTCAGAGAGAGACGGCGATGCTTAAAGGTAAGCGACGCATACTTGTGAGCGCGTGACATTAACAATTAAAAAACAGGTATAAACAATGATTTTTTTTTAAATCTCTATTAAGAATATTATTAACTATTATATAAAGAATTTAAAAAAAAAATTATTTATATTTCATTTATTTTTTTAATATATTTTTCATGGGTCAAAAGTACGCAAATTTGAGATTTTCGAACCTTTAAAATTCATATCTCTAAAAATATTAACTTTATCGTAAAAAGTCATAGGACCTTTTTTATTTGAATTTCAATAAAAATTTTAAAAAAATGTCCGGTTGAAAAATAACAATTCCTTGCAATTGTTTAAACAATTTCGGTTTAAACAATATGGCAAGGGGTTGCCCCATGTATATATGTATGTATTTATATCATCACTACTGATGATATAAATACATGTTGCCCTTCAAATTTGAAGAGGCCATAAAAAAAATGAGGTGGAATAGTTTTTGGTAGTCATGCGCCGATTTCTCCTGGACTACGTCATTTATACAAACTTAATTTAACGTTACAACCCCGAATCAAATTATGTAATATGAAGTACTAGCTGTTTCCCAAAACCAATCAAACTCACATTCACATTAAATGCGAATATTATACATTTAGTTATACTAATTATAATTATAATAGTTTGTTAAATATTTTAAAATGTAAATAATATGTTATAAAATGAATAAACGGAATTATAATAGAATAGTTAAACAGAACTCCTCACGAGTCATGTTACTCTGGTGTCCAGCACGCCACGCGTATCCATAGCAACCGCGGCGTTCATTTCATTACAAAACCAGGAGCCAGTCCATTGCTACGCACCGCTATGGTTTGGTTACGCTCTGCTACGATATTTGAGATTTTTCGTAACTACGAAATTTTTGTCCTTGAACTCGTAGTTGTCGTTTTTATTAGTCTCTATCAGTTATTAACCTTTTATTTCCGCAATTATGGAAATTAATGGAAAAACTATGGAGTTCCTTATTATTATTTTTTTTAATAATTACATAAAATGATCTGCGATGCAAAACTAATGCAAGATAAAAATAAATAATAATATTAAACGTTCTAGACACATTTGAAAAGGTCATTTTACTATTATTTATCAATACTACTGATTTAATTTAACAATATACATTTACACATTATAATATGTATATATGAATGCCATCTGTAGCTCTCCTCGTCAATCCCGTGTAACACAGCGAGCCTATCCCGAACAGACATTTAGCGCGGAGCGAATAGATGGCATGTTATTAACTTATTAGGAAGGCAGTAATCATTACAATTGTAAATTTCTCGTGTTATAACTTGAAAAGTTCATGACGTCGCGTGACATTAATAACAATTAAGTATAAGACACTACTTTCTTAAAAAAACACCTTATTTCAGCCATGACTAAAACGACTCATTTTCAGTTTATTATAATACTAGCTTTCCACTAGTGGCTTCACCTGCGTGGGCTATAAGAATTCAAATTAAAAATGACAGAGTTTCATACAAACTTTGCCAAAACTTTTATGAAACTCTGTCTTTGCAAAGAACACACCCTCCAAGGTTTAGATCTCTGCGATCAGGTTGTGCGTTGATCCGTCAGTCATTCAGGACAAAGCATTTTGAAATGTATAGATGATTAGATTTTTAGTTGCTTTGGACTACATAAATAGTTAGTAAATTGAGTTGACAAATAAGTGACGTCACAGCTTGCTAATCACGTACAATATCTGGTATACAAACAGTATTTCAACTGAATGGTAGTGTCATCCACCCAATAATACTAAAATCTATCAAAATTTGCAAAAAACGTTTTCATAGTATCTTAATCATTTAATATTACTAATAAAAAAAAACAAAAAGAGGTCACAGTGGCACTACCGTGATGTTGAGTAAACGAGTGAACCGTTTCCGGAGTAGCCACGGACCTCCCGACAATATCACCTGAAATCTGCGACTGTACAAAAATTACGTGAAAACTTCGATTGCGCGATTCAGGTTTTCAATTTCAAATATTTTTTATGGAATAATAGCTTTTCCTGTATCCAATGTGATGTAGCAATATGTTAGATATAATAGTTACGATTTTTTGGTCATTTTTATTTAAGTGTATGTTATTGGGTTCAGATTTCCTTCAAGGTTTAAATTTCGAATAATCTTTTATGGATATTCCTACAGGCGTGATAAGGACGTCTGTAGTCTGTAATATTCGCTGGGAAAGCTACAGCCAATCACATCGGTAGAACTGCCACCACTCTGGTGCTGAAACTTCTAAATTTCTTTGTTAAATTAAATAAAAGCGTAGGAGGATATTAATTATGATTTTTGACGTCTAAATTGCTATAATTCTAAGTAATTTATTAGTCTTAACTCAAGACAAATAAATATATATCAAAACAGACATTTTCATTTACACGTTAACAAAACCCCTGTGAGCATTTCCTTTATTTTCATAGACTAACGATTAAATAGATATGTCAGTAGTTTAATGCCTACAGCAAGTGCGTAATGAAAATGTATGTAGTTGAATTTAAATAGTTGAGCGACAAGATTGTTGTCTGATGAAACTCTTGCTAGGTAACCATAAGTTACATATTTGTATTAATTCATTTAGTTTAGAAAAGACTATGCTGTCGCTACTTTATTCAGTAAAATTCTTATTTTTTTCTCGCCACTATATGAAACAGCATTTTAAATTTTAATTTTGCAATTGATGTGTAATGAATTTGATTCGAATTATAACTCTACACATGAATAACAGCCAGTGACAAAAGATTTTTTATTGTATTGAAAAAGGTTTAAATAGTTACTTTAATATTACAGTAATACCATAATTCACTTTTACGCTCAACCATACATTAAAAGCTGAAAAAAATGTAAAAAAACTGCTGGAAATTCCCAAGTGAGCGAGTTTGCTTTTCTGTAAGTTATTCTTTGGGAAAGGGGTGGCGACAGCCAGTGTATTATTGGGGGTAGATTGTTAGAGCAGGATGCCGAGAATGTAAGAAGCTGCAGTCTATCTCTGTCTAGGTTTAGGCTGATGGCATTGCAAAAACAGGGACAGCAGTAGTTATGGAAATGCGTGACGTCGAATGGTGCAATTCTATTGGTCGATATTTGGGTCGGAAAAATAATCAGCCGAATTGCGTGGGCTAAAATATGTGGCAGAACACCAGGATACTATGAACCTAATGTGGTTCGTATCGGATTGCGGTTGTAAGAAGCTGCAGTCTATCTCTGTCTAGGTTTAGGCTGATGGCATTGCAAAAACAGGGACAGCAGTAGTTATGGAAATGCGTCTTTGCATAATTTTCAATATTGTTGAAGGTACTCATCGATCTATACATACCAACTATATTTTATAGCTGTATGCTGTGCGAATGAGAATTATAACACCACTGATTTATGAGATCCTGGTAGCGCGAGAAAGGACAAAGGCATTCCGCTTATGGACTACAAATTCAACATAGACAAACAAAATAACTTAAGATAAAGGCTGTATTTTATAAAAGAGACTAGCTGCCCCGCGCGACTTCGTTCACGTGATATGCAACTCCTACCCAACTCCTAACCAACTCCTACCCAACTCCTACCCAACTCCTACCCAACTCCTACCCAACTCCTACCCAACTCCTACCCAACTCCTACCCAACTCCTACCCAACTCCTACCCAACTCCTACCCAACTCCTACCCAACTCCTACCCAACTCCTACCCAACTCCTACCCAACTCCTACCCAACTCCTACCCAACTCCTACCCAACTCCTACCCAACTCCTACCCAACTCCTACCCAACTCCTACCCAACTCCTACCCAACTCCTACCCAACTCCTACCCAACTCCTACCCAACTCCTACCCAACTCCTACCCAACTCCTACCCAACTCCTACCCAACTCCTACCCAACTCCTACCCAACTCCTACCCAACTCCTACCCAACTCCTACCCAACTCCTACCCAACTCCTACCCAACTCCTACCCAACTCCTACCCAACTCCTACCCAACTCCTACCCAACTCCTACCCAACTCCTACCCAACTCCTACCCAACTCCTACCCAACTCCTACCCAACTCCTACCCAACTCCTACCCAACTCCTACCCAACTCCTACCCAACTCCTACCCAACTCCTACCCAACTCCTACCCAACTCCTACCCAACTCCTACCCAACTCCTACCCAACTCCTACCCAACTCCTACCCAACTCCTACCCAACTCCTACCCAACTCCTACCCAACTCCTACCCAACTCCTACCCAACTCCTACCCAACTCCTACCCAACTCCTACCCAACTCCTACCCAACTCCTACCCAACTCCTACCCAACTCCTACCCAACTCCTACCCAACTCCTACCCAACTCCTACCCAACTCCTACCCAACTCCTACCCAACTCCTACCCAACTCCTACCCAACTCCTACCTTTTTTTTTTATCCTATGTCCTTTTCCTGGTTCCAAGCTGCCTCCCCTCCAATTTTCAGCCAAATCGGTTCAGCCGTTCTCGAGTTATAAGTGGTGTAACTAACACGACTTTCTTTTATATATATAGATAGATAGATTAAAAGTAAAGATTAGGCAATGATAATGATCTAAAAATAATTCAAAAGGTTGAGTATTTGGTAGTATTTGTAATTCCGACTAGGTACCAGGATATAATGACATCAAGAAAGTCGCAATTTCAAATTCATAAGGAAGCGAGCAGGTGTAGCGATATATCCCAATAACTGATCCAGTGAACTTCGTACCGGCTTTTTTTATTCTTTAAATGAATTATATACAAATCTTACTCAGACAATAACGAAGACAAAGAAAACAACTATCCAATTTAGTCGTTCGGAAGTTATGCGCCTACATACATTACGGCGGTTCATTTTTATTTATATCGGTACATTATTACGGCGCGGTGATGCATAGGGCGTTGAGCGGACAGGATAAATCTCCACGATCCAACTAAGCTTAACGAGGGTCTGTTCTCATGTGGTTAAGTGCGATTAGTAGTCACATTGTTAGGAGCTTCTCGACTCTTAGGGCCCCGCAGTGAGAATATTCTTACCGAATTCGGCTAGGCTGCCTTAGACCTTTCAGGGACATTCAAGCATAATCCTAGTCCGGTCTGTTTAGCAGAATACCTGGCCGTGAACCATTCATAAAATATAAAATCAATACAAACCAAGAATGCTAAGGAGTATTTACCTAAGCTTGTTTAAAAAGTTGATGGAAGGGACTATCGTACGCAACACTTTTCAAACATTTATTCAACGAGTCTTATTTTGTATAACGATTTATTTATTCAACAAGTCTTATTCTGTTGCAAGACTTATTCGACAAACGACAAGTTTTTCTCAACAAACATGTTGCTTTTCACGATTTCGTGGAAGGCAACAGCACGAAATCGCCAGTTGTTGAATAGATATGAATGCACCTTTATAATTCACACTGCCCACGTGACTGACACATGCGGGGACATGTGTGATTTTCACTTATAATACCACAAGAGTTTCAAAATTATCGGGTATTTCCCGATAGGTTCGTTGCAAACAAATGAAGGAGTCAAGTTTTTCAGGTTAAAAAATCACGAGCGCGAAGCGCGAGTGATTTTTCCTGAAAAACTTGACGACTTTATTTGTTTGCAGGGAACCTTGAGGGAAATGCCAGATAATTTTGAAGCTCTTGTGGTATTCGGGGGATTATTTTTCCGACCCAAATATCGACCAATAGAATTGCACCATTCGACGTCACGTGGTACAACCATAAAAATAATCAAAAAATTATCAGTATAATACCATGTAGGTTGTACCACGTGACGTCGAATGGTGCAATTCTATTGGTCGATATTTGGGTCGGAAAAATAATCAGCCGAATTGCGTGGGCTAAAATATGTGGCAGAACACCAGGATACTATGAACCTAATGTGGTTCGTATCGGATTGCGGTTGTAAGAAGCTGCAGTCTATCTCTGTCTAGGTTTAGGCTGATGGCATTGCAAAAACAGGGACAGCAGTAGTTATGGAAATGCGTCTTTGCATAATTTTCAATATTGTTGAAGGTACTCATCGATCTATACATACCAACTATATTTTATAGCTGTATGCTGTGCGAATGAGAATTATAACACCACTGATTTATGAGATCCTGGTAGCGCGAGAAAGGACAAAGGCATTCCGCTTATGGACTACAAATTCAACATAGACAAACAAAATAACTTAAGATAAAGGCTGTATTTTATAAAAGAGATTAAAAGTAAAGATTAGGCAATGATAATGATCTAAAAATAATTCAAAAGGTTGAGTATTTGGTAGTATTTGTAATTCCGACTAGGTACCAGGATATAATGACATCAAGAAAGTCGCAATTTCAAATTCATAAGGAAGCGAGCAGGTGTAGCGATATATCCCAATAACTGATCCAGTGAACTTCGTACCGGCTTTTTTTATTCTTTAAATGAATTATATACAAATCTTACTCAGACAATAACGAAGACAAAGAAAACAACTATCCAATTTAGTCGTTCGGAAGTTATGCGCCTACATACATTACGGCGGTTCATTTTTATTTATATCGGTACATTATTACGGCGCGGTGATGCATAGGGCGTTGAGCGGACAGGATAAATCTCCACGATCCAACTAAGCTTAACGAGGGTCTGTTCTCATGTGGTTAAGTGCGATTAGTAGTCACATTGTTAGGAGCTTCTCGACTCTTAGGGCCCCGCAGTGAGAATATTCTTACCGAATTCGGCTAGGCTGCCTTAGACCTTTCAGGGACATTCAAGCATAATCCTAGTCCGGTCTGTTTAGCAGAATACCTGGCCGTGAACCATTCATAAAATATAAAATCAATACAAACCAAGAATGCTAAGGAGTATTTACCTAAGCTTGTTTAAAAAGTTGATGGAAGGGACTATCGTACGCAACACTTTTCAAACATTTATTCAACGAGTCTTATTTTGTATAACGATTTATTTATTCAACAAGTCTTATTCTGTTGCAAGACTTATTCGACAAACGACAAGTTTTTCTCAACAAACATGTTGCTTTTCGCGATTTCGTGGAAGGCAACAGCACGAAATCGCCAGTTGTTGAATAGATATGAATGCACCTTTATAATTCACACTGCCCACGTGACTGACACATGCGGGGGGACATGTGTGATTTTCAGCCGAATTGCGTGGGCTAAAATATGTGGCAGAACACCAGGATACTATGAACCTAATGTGGTTCGTATCGGATTGCGTTTTATCTAAACGTAACAAGTACCTTGTATGAATGTAGGCTGTACAATATTACCCCTCACTATATGGCTACATGGTCTACTAATCCTTGCATTTTGTACACACCTTGATTAGTCTTTTTAGGTCAATCCAGGATGCCCCGACAAATACCTTTTTAGGGTTTCGTACAAAAAATGGTAAAAAGAAACCCTTATGGTTTCTCATCGTCTGTCTGCCTGTCACAGCTTTCAAGAAATACTCATGCTATCGACTTGAAATTTGGAACAGTTATAAAGAACGATTTCATGCGTATTGCAAATGTAAAATATGAAAAATCTTTATTGCGCACAATATTTTTTCCAAAGTGCGCCCTCGGTGCGCGACTCCGATTCGCACTTGGCCTGTTTTTTCATATTTTGATACCGTGAGTAATAAAAAATAAGGCATAATTGTTTAATAAAATGAAACATTAAAGAATTGGGGAAACCATTCAATAATTTTTCATCAATATGAAAAATATCTAAAGAAACAATGGCATTACCAATAAGGCTATTTATTTAATGTGGGTGAGTCGTTACCATGGAAACAGTAGTGGCGTGCCACGTGCTTGAGAGAAACTATTGAACCATTCAAGTGTTGGGCTATTTTCAGCACTAGGCTCTCATGGAATAATAAGAGGTTTATTAATAAAAACCGAGCCTAGTTTTCGCGCCACTTCTACATCGTGTAAACGGTATTACGAAAACCGCGACAGCTTTTCATTAGAAAAGATAAAGAAGTCACGGATATTGTTTTTATTTTTTGTATTAAATAGGTAATTAATTCTACATATATGTTAATTATTCACATGAAATTTGGTATGGAAATAGATCGAAATCTGGAGACGGTCATGCAGTCATAGGATAGGACGTTTCATCCGAGTGCGTCATTTAGTTCAGGGAAACAGCTGTAGAATAGAATAGAATAGAATATTCTTTATTGTATGTACACCAATAGGACAAACAAAATAGGAGATTACAAACAAATATGCAACAGTACAATAGGCGGTCTTATCGCTAAATGCAATTTCTTACAGACAACCTTTGGATGGAGTAAAAGTGTAAAAGAATAGATAACGGGTAATTAATGGCGTACATTAGAATATGATATGATATATAAAATACAAGAGTATACAAACAATACACACAAAGAAAAATATATGTATAAATGTATAGAATTTAAAAATATGAGAAAGTAGTAACTAATGTTCCAAATAGTAATCCTTCACCATTTTCTTAAAAACATCTAAAGATTGGGCGCGTCTGACAGTCAGTGGCAGTGCATTCCACAGACGAGTAGCTTGGACACTACCTTTGCATCGTAAGGATTATAACTATAGAGCCTGTTGTTCTAATTTAGTGAACTTTGAGTACAAACAACGCATCTTCATTTAATTTGTTCTTCAAAATAAAAATATATACCTATTACTCACTATTCCAGTGGGTCTAGCATTAATCATTTTCGAAAAAGTATTCGTATCGAAAGCGATTTTTCGATGGAATATACTCGCTTCTTACGTACTATTTATTGCATTGATGACTTTATTTCAATCCTGCAAATTGTTATTTGAGCATTTTTAAAATATTTTTTTGAATTAATTAATTAATTAATTATGATTCGATAATCGCTTACATCAATATTACGATTACATTAGTGCGTGCGTGCTTGGCCCACAGAACCCGTGTATACCTTACTGTATGCTCAGCTATATTAAGATGAACTTGTTGCAGATGGAACGCCAGTGTCCAGCACCAGACTGATGAAGCGAAGAATACCTGAATATCCTGCCGACGTTTTGTTCATATTACGCCGATAAAGACAAGTATTTTTCTGTAGGTAGAAATAATAATGTGGTCGAATAAAGGAAACAAATATATCCGTGTGTTTAATTTTATTGATTTAGGTATATAAATTTGCCTCAGATCAAGCATTTTATAAAATTGAAATTGAATACAACTAAACCCCATTAAATACAAATTAATACTATTACGCGAGTTAGGTACGAACTGAAATAATAACATTGTAAAGTTAAATTCAGTAGACAAGACAGCCAAATTAATGTATTTCATACATAATTCATAAATATCCACACACCGGCACATGCCGAGCCGAGTGTTACAAACATGCTCGCTGAAGAATTTCAACTTAAAAGATTAAACTATTTGTCACAGCTGAATAGCCTTTGGCTAAAACAATCTCTAATAACGAAATCACACAGATACTTTTTCATAATTAGTGAACCTTCATTACAATTGCATTATGTGTACATAAAACGTCGAAGGGAAAGGGATGTCGTAAGCCGATCATCACAACCCTGGTATCACTGATAATGCCTGACCACAAGTCGACGTTGCACGAGCCGTATAAATATAATTTATGATGAGTATAAATAATGTTGTCAAAAACTATTCAGAAGGCATCCGTGTTGCTACCTATGTAAGCCGAAACATTCACTATTACATCTAGTTACCACCGCGGCGCAGTTTTACAAAGTTACTAAACATATACGTTTGGTCGTTCACTACATAACTGACGCGCTTTGCAAACATGCACTTGGCGAAGGTAACATTCATAAGCTTCACTAGATCCTCCGCTTACTATGGGTTAGGTACTTGATCATGTACAATAATATTATGCATCAAAGTGAATTTCACAATATGAACGACAAAATGACACTACACGATTTACTAGTGCTGCATTTCGATTTCTTTGATGAAATTTTGGGGTAAACATGATTTATGTTGTAAATGTCCGAGCTTTCACTTTACATTTTCATAATACAGTGAACGACCAAATGTAAATGGTCTAACACTGTGAACATTTACCGGGCGACGGTACTGGTGTACAAATATGATCCGTACTAAGCTACGTTCTGAGTGTTCGTAAGGGACTTTACTAGAACCCGACCGTAGCTGGGCTACGGTCACCCGGCAAATATATCACATATTTATTTATAATACCACTATAACTAAGCTTTAATAGGCAGCTTAAGGAATCACAATCCTATTAATAACTGTCGTTTTCAAACTGGTCTAAGCGACAATCACTACTACACCTGTGACTACGCACGCCCTGCGACGAGCCGCAGTCCATATACACGCCGAGCTGCGGCCACGTCGCGGGGCGCAATACAAACATTAACTTATATTTAGTCGCAACAATACACGACGCGCGTATTCATGTAAATATCGAAATATGATTGTATTCTATCGATAAATATTCAATATTGGAACATCAATGTCTTACAACTATGACCTAACTGGGAATTTAGACTACGGCTAGACAAACACGTGCACCATGCTTGTATACATATACAATTTAAGTAATTTTAATAACAACTGTTCGTTAATAACGGACAATATAATAACTTCGAGTGCTATTAAGTAAATTCTATTAAGTAAACATGTTAAGTGGTTGTTAAGTGGTATGTAACTTATTAGATTTCAGACATTATTGTATTGGGTTATTGCTTATGAAATGTATTCCCTCAGACGGAGAGGGTAAGAGAGCCGCACATCAACGTTGTCAACAACGACCGTGTGATGGTTCCGTGTACGATTTAACAATATTTTTATTTTAAGTTGTAAAGTGTCCTTTTCACTGGTGTTTAACTTCGATCTCGCTTCATTATGTTTGTCAACTGTTTGTAGCAGCCAGTTTGTCAGTCGCAGGTGGAGCGCGAGCGTCGTACGACGGACGAACATAAACTAAGGGTAATAGCTAGGCATTGGACTATTTGCGAGCATAGGTCGCGTTCTGCTCGTTCTCCTTCAGGATCTTGGACTTGAGGTGGTCCTTATACTTAAGGATACCACCCTGCCATTTTGTGACGGTGCCATTCTCGCAAATCCAGATTTCTTCGGCGACCTGTCAGAACAAATTTTTAGAATTTAGTATTTTGTTGTTAAAATTTAACCCCTTACAAAAACCCGATGAATAAAATGTTAGAACCATAAATATCATAATAAAACCCACCTGATTGATAAGCCTGAAGTCGTGGCTAACCAGCACCATGCCGCCATCAAACTCATTGATAGCGTCTCCTAGCGCATCAATGGTCTCCATATCCAAGTGATTGGTAGGCTCGTCCAGCAGCAGGAGATGCGGTGTCTGCCACGCCAGCCACGCGAACACCACGCGGCACCGCTGTCCGTCCGACAGCTGGCGCATCGGACAGACCTGCTGCCGTCCGGTGAGGCCGTACCGTCCGATGATCTTGCGCATCTCCTCGCGTTCCCGCACCTCAGGGAACTCCTTCATCATGTAGTCGAGCGGCGACAGGTCGAGGTCGAGTAGCTCGTGCAGGTGCTGGTGGTAGCGACCAATGCGCAAGTGAGAGTTCTTGCGGATCATACCCGTTGAGGGTACAAGCTGGGGACAAACGAAAGGGTATAGTAATTATGAGTGTTTATACAAAGTTTGAATTAACACTGCGGTTGAGGTTTTGCGTTAGATCAATGTAATAAAATACTAATTAGATTTTACAGATTCCTCGTTCATCAGTAGCGGTGCAGCGAATCCGAACAAATATGAAGAACTCCGTTATACCAAATAGCGCGCAATGACGCTCACACGGCAGTAATTAAATGCGGCACTCACATTATTATATTTGAAATTAAACTACCATAACAGAAATCTCAAATCGTCATTGAAAAAGAAATTCCACAGCAGTTCACACTGTACTGATATCAAAATCATTTTATACCACCGGAGTCGTTCGTTTCGATAGCTATAATTATTCTACAAGCGTATACTCACATCTCCATAGAGCAGTTTGAGGAGCGTCGACTTGCCGGCTCCGTTGGGTCCTACTAACGCGAGCCGCGTGTCTAGGTCGATACCGAACTCCAAGTTCTTGTAGATCCACGGGCTCGTGTCCGTATATCTGAATGATACGTTCTGAAATGGAGATGGATAATGTTAGATAGTATTGTCGAGTGCAATAAATTTTATAGAGGATTGGATTTTGTTGTGAACTTGATAATAAATATTATTACAGAATTACATCTTTTTCTCCAAAGGAGATTGTAGAGAAATCCTAGTCTCGATTCATAAATAGGTGTACTACTAAGAGATGCCGATCATATTTAATGGTGCCCCGCGTAGCGAAACTCTGATACAGTAATCTTGTTAAAGAGCTATTACAGGAATACTCTGTTAAATTTCAAATGACCATGGCTAATGTATTGTTATTTCTTCCACAACACGACCTGATTAGCCATCCCATATAGCGTGTGTTTACAAACAGTTCTGTACCAATATTCATTAATTGCCCTGCGTGTCGCAGGTTTGAAGCATGTGTAATGCATATCTGTAAACGCGCCCATAATACAGGAGAAATTCCTAGTAAGGAGCAACGTTTTCATGAAAAATCCTACAAATATTATAAACGCGAAAGTTTATGGATGTATGTTTGTTAGTTACTATTTCACACAAAAACCACTGAACAGATTTGGAAGAAATTTACACATAGTTTATAACCTGGATTAACATATAGGATTCTTTTTACCCGTGTGCGCAAAGTATTTCCTGCGAGATGCGGGTGAAACTAGTGAAAGATAAAATGAAATCTGCGGTACTAACCTGCACCATGATAACAGGGGGCGGCACCTTCCCGCACGATGGGAAGTAGAAGTTCAGGATCTTATCGTCGATAACCTTCTCCGTCAATCCCTGGGCTACCATCTTAGCCAAGGTCTTTTCCTTGGACTGCGCTTGTCTGGCCAGCTTGGCGGAACCGTGACCGAACCGGGCTATATAGTTCTGTAAATAAATTATTCATGTAGCTACTAAGCAACAATAATAAAATGTTATTGGTATTTCAGAATATATAATTATAACAAATATTACTATTCGCCTACTGGTTGAAATTCTACCTCATTCTTATTTGTTTATATTTTTATTGTTGTCATGATATTTTTGAACTATTTTTCCATATAAACTCAAACACCTTTGTGCATGTCTCTTCGCGTTACCTAATATTACATGATTACTATAATAAATGCAAATATGAATTTATTGTCCTCTTCTTTGTTCTTCTTTCTTTGTTGGCTGTCATTAGTAGATCTTTGACAGTCATTAGGCATTCTTAACATGGGGTATTGTGTTACGAGGTAAACAAGTTGTGGACGTCAGACAGCTGATCGCTTCTTGAAATACGCTGGTACTTGGCAGCATTCTGTTACGCTGGGAGCCGACCCCTACTTAACTGGGAAAAGGCTAAGCAAATGATAATATTAATGTAACTAACCTTCATATGAGCGATCTGATCCTGCTCCCAGTTGTACTGCTTCATCTGGTTCTCAAGTAACTCCATCCGTGTCCTGACGAAAGCTTCATAGTTACCGGTGTAGTATTTTAGTCGACGTTTGCTCATATGAATGATGTTGGTACAAACACCGTTCAAGAAGTCCTGCGAGTGAGATATCAGTACGAGGATTCGTTTGTAACTGGAAAATAAAACAGTTAATTAGTATTAAGGAACATAAAACAGATTGTCTCAATAGGTCGAGTTTAAGAGTTGTATTTAGATACTGTATTTTTTTAAGGATAGGAAGCCATCAAATTACTCCTGCCATTGTGAGTGGAGGTAAAAACTGTTTCGAACATCTCAGCTGGCTGCAGCGTATTATGATTAATAAAGTAACCAATAATGTTTTGTAATGTACTGTAACACAACATTCAAAACTGAACAGCCATTGGAAATGCCACATATGTATATACAAATTGCTATATTGAATGGCGTCAAATATATACTGAAATTAAGTTAACTTTATAAAAGCCAAGTGAAGACCTCAACAGACCACTGAAGAACGCATGATAGACTGTCAACCAGAATAGCCTTAATAAGGCTGTATCGATATCATATTACGTAGATTAACCCTAATATTATGTCAACTATGTACATTGTATTACACTGAATACTAAGCTCAGACAAAACCAATAAAGCAACAACAATAGATAAAAGAATCGGTACATACTGTTTGAGCTCTTCCTCGAGCCACACGCAGGCGTCCAGATCCAGATGGTTAGTAGGCTCATCCAATAGCAGCAGGTGAGGCTTCACGTACAGAGCGCGGGCCAACGCAATTCTCATACGCCAACCTACGATAAAGAGGACATTGTATATTTTCTTCAAAACGTCTATATTATTCAAAACTGAAGAATAACAGGCCAATTTTGAGCCTTTTAGAAGATATGTTTTGCGATTTAAATCTCTATTCGCAAGTTATATCAAAAAGATCACTTTAAGAGGCGAGACCGTCTATTCTGTCACTGTATGAAATGTATTAGCTGGGAGATTACTTTCCGATCCCGGATAAATACTACCCTGTTACCTTCCCCAGGGTTCAAGCTATACCCATAAAAAAAATATATTATATATGGTTCAGCAGACTTGATCCACTTGTTCCCAATGTTACCTCTTCACGCTTAGTGAAGAGGTAACAGACAGATAGAGACACAGTGTATATTTATAATGTTTAATTTATCAAATGTTCAGTATACGAAATAAAGAATGTTCTATTCCAGTTCAAGTATCGTACGGGAATCTACTAATTCCGGCAGAGTGAGACCGATTTCTGACCACGCGGGAGCTTATATCTAGCGAACTTCGAAGATGATGGCATACTGACCTCCCGAGAAGTCCTTGGTGGCCTTCTGCTGCATTTCCCTGGTGAAGCCGAGACCGTGCAGGATGTTAGCGGCGCGCGCCTCCGCGGTGTCGGCGCTCAGGTCCTCCAGACGATCGTACACGTCCATCAGCTGTTCTTGCGCGTCTGGATACATTGTTAAACATGTACACTTGTAATGGAACGAAGCGACAGAAATAAGGTGGTAACTTCTTGCCTTATAAAGCTAGTTCTACACATCTCCATAAAAGTATATCTATGTCAGTTACACGTCGCCAAGCAAACAACACAATGCTGTTTGGCTTATTTTACGAATGATAAAAATCTGTTGTATAATTTGTGCTTGCTGCGTTGCAATTCTACTTTTCTGGGAAGCACAGTATACAGGAGAAGCCACTGAAGTTTCACCACAATCAAGTCAATGTTTAAGGAACACATAGAGGACAAAATTTCACTTTTATTTAATATAGATTTAATGGGATCAAGATCTTATTACTATTTAACAAATAAATAAGGCAATACACCTATATATTACTACTGTGCATGAAGAATAAATAGATAAATAAATAAGATTATCACTTAAAATTATATGTACGATTCAATTATATGAAGCCAACAATGATATTAAAATTAGGTAGTTTTGTTTGCTAAGTGATATTATGAAATACTTTGTTCACCAATCAAATCTTGTTTTGAACATGACAAAATGTTATTTTTTTCTGCAGACAAAAAATGTCACAATAATATAATCTGAGTATAATCTTACCGTCATCCTCGCACTGAATCAGCTCTTCAGCGAGCTTCTCCAACTGGATCCTTTCTTCGTCAACCTCCATCACACATTCGAGTGCAGTTTTATCGGAGGCGGGCATCTCTCGCGTCAGGTGGAAAATGTCAATGTGCGAGGGTATGGTGACCTCGCGACGACCCAGCACCGCCAACAGTGACGACTTGCCTGAAAATATACAACTTGAAGTTAATAACAGTACAAAAGAACGATAGCACAATTTTTTCAGCTCAACTAGCGCAGTGTTCGGACACTAACACTGGACACTATAGCCTATGACTTCCCCTAGTCGAAATGCAAAGCTTTTATTTTAAGAAAAGCACAGCATTGCTTTAAAGACTCTCGCAGTGAAAAGCACAATTTGTGAAAAAAAAATTGATAGCGTAAAATATTAAGTAGAAAATATTTAAATATTACTAGCTACACACATACACACTGGTATAAATTTTTAGATTCCTTGAAATGCTAAAATGAACCAAATAAAGAATTTTCGTATATTTTACGTAGCAAGTACATGAGCTTACTGATCACGATTTAAACAATAGGGCTGGATAGACACAGCCTCTTTCAACTCATAATATTGTCCAGACAAATAAAATCCATTGGTTAGCCAATTTCCCACAAATCATAAAGTTGTCACTATTTTCACATAATAAGAAATAATAAGCAATGCAAACTTCGCAAGCAGGTATCTATAAGTTTAAAAAATGTACTAGTTTAAAAACTGAATGACCATAATAGCGTATTTATCGTAGGAGCTCTCATTAGCCTTTTACAGTAGGTATTTTACTAGAGCGCACGCAGCTCTCCGATATAAATAACAACTGTCGCATACTGAATATTAAAACAATCAGTTGTTAATTCTACTAATATCACAAATGCAAAAGTCTGTGAGTATGTATGTTTGTTACTCTTTCACGCAAAACCTACTGAATGGATTTGGATAAAATTTGGTAAGTACACATAGTTTATAACTTAAAACAAACAAAACATGCATGTTTTATGCAGAAAACCTTAAACGGCGCAAATATATAAACCTTGGTGGTAATTATATATTTGAGCCGTTTGGGGTTGAAACATTAGGGCCATGGGGTCCAAGTGCCCGTCTACTATTTCGTGATATAGGCAAACGTTTAGTAGACTCCACGCGTGATCAAAGGGCTGGCCTATATTTCGGTCAAAGAATCAGCATTGCCATCCAACGTGGCAATGCAGCCAGCCTTTTGGGCACGTTTCCCGTTGACAGCGATGCGGATGAATATTTTGATGCCTAATTATATTAGTATATATATTTTTTTTAATATTTTTATTATTGTAAATACAAGTAAATAAGGGTCGTTTATAACTTGTAATAACATATAGGATACTTTTTATCCTAGAGCGCGAAGGAACTCCTGTTCCTTAAGGATGCGGGTGAAACCCCGGCAGTTTAAAATGGTGGAGTCTTATGAGCAACAACCTTTTTATTTTAGCCGTCAGCTCAAAACTCACATACAGCAAAAAGATTAATGAACGTTGTGTTAACAAATAAATACTCATTATGTATTCAATGTTATCGAAACTATAAACATTCGCATATTGCACAAATAGTCATAAAATATGTATTGTACTATCGAGTTTCTCAAGTGTCTTACAGTTGACAAGAACTGTTTCATCATAGTAATCATTAAATCTTCTGCGAAAGTTTATCAGGATAGATGTATGATTGTATGTTACTCTTTTACTTTACTTATTCTACTTTAACGAAAACGAAAAACAAAACGCAAATATATTTAGATAAAATTTAATACACACATGTTTTTATGACCTGGATTAACTAACACACAGGATTCACGAAGAACGCCGAGCGAAGAAAGAAAAGAATAAAATAAAGCCTATATCGATTTTTGTTATAAAAGTGCTTCACCTTGAACATACTCATAAATTGAAACGATTTCTGCCTCACATATGGTGCAAGCTAGTCATAAATGCAAATAGTGCATGGCCCATTAAATATTAAAGTGTACCGAGGAAAGGGACTGTACCTACTGCGTATGGATGAACTTACTGCGAACCTCATTATGGAAACGCTTATATCGAAAGTTATTTCTGTCAATGCACGTGATTATCACTCACGCCTGTTGCTCATGAGCTCCCATGCATGCAGAACTACCTAATGTCACTTGGTACGATCTTTTATATACACTTCATTCGCTTTTTTTTTTGTGTATGGCATCTCGCAGGTCAACCTAGAAGGTTGTCGACTGCTTAACCGGGCTTGCCTGTGAAGTGCCTTAAATAAATTTAGGGCCTCCAGCCAGGGCTTAACTTACAAAACTAAGCGACTACACGCTAAGGGCACCCCCTAGTGGGGTACGGGCCTCGGCCCTAAGCCGGTCGCTGGGGGAGGACAGCAAGGGACAGGCTGGATCGGAATAAACTTCATTCGCTTCGTCCAAAATCGTTGCCTGGTGACGCTCGCGCCCCGGTTTTATCGTTATTTAAAAAAAATGTTTTTATTTTAATCAGTAGTTATGCCTCGTAAATGTTTAAAGACAGTGATATCAGGATATCAGAGAGGATAGTAAGGACCTAACGTCTGAAGTATGCTATAATAACAATAAAGACTTCAAATTATGTTACCAATTTTAATTGGTACTACATATTACTTGATGTTCTTGTATTATTATGACAGAGTCTAAAAAGAAGTTATAAACAAAAAAATATTAATCAATAGAACGAAACGTAAACGGAAAAATAACACAACCTATACTTACTTAAACGGGGAGGGTCACTTAAATCACTGGTAAATGTTATGTTATTAGTTATGTTTCATTTTCTAAATACAGCCTTTATACATTTTCTTGGAATATATACAAAGGCAGCCTGTTTAAAAAATCAGTTTATACGATATATTTTTTCGATATTGCCTTTCCTGGTCGCACATTTTAGCTTTTATTCAATCCCTGTGGTTGTTACATAAAAGCTTAGCAATCACATCTTGGCATATGTTCTCCCTAGTTCATTAGTATAAATTCGAAGGTACAGTGGCACTCGTAGTCTCGTACACATTCGCAGACGTCCAAAAACAAATAAATGTTGGTCCAGACGCGAACTGTCGACTTCGAGAACAAACGCTTTGACCGCTTGCATTCACATATTTGAAATCTTACGCGCACTCGAGTGGGCTGGCTTAGGTCATACACTAGAACAAACACGCGGGCGTGCACGATCATGTTATTATACATGAAGTGCCTGTTCGAAGAGGGCTTAGTCCAATATTACCGGCCGTCTCGAATAATACACGCGTGGAAATTAATTCCTAGGTGTTTAATTGCAGTAAGTTGTAATAAGTACGTCCGTCACCGGCGACGTCGTATTTCCTTGTAGTAAAAGATCGATCGAAAGAACGCCGTAATAGTAATTACGTCACTAATTCAATATTTAATCGAGGTTTCTGCATTACAAGTGTTCACACCCAGGAACATATCCGAATGGTGGAAATATAGCAAAACTGATAATTCAGATTAAATACTCAGATATTTCACTGTAATTTAATTGATTTATAAATTTACATCTTTCTAAACAAGAAAATATCAGTCCTGAAAGACTTCGAAAATTGCCAATAATAATTAATACCTCAAGCACAGAATAAATAATTATTCCATGGAACGTATCCAGTTTGTTTCTGCGATGTTTCTATGTGAATTGATTCTCAGAGGCACTTCACAAATGTATACCTATCAACATTTTTACCAAGATAGAAAAATATACATAGTCGTAGTGACGCATTGGTTATAAAGACACTTGCATCACGTGTACGAGAGTGCGGCCGAAACCTGGCAAGCACCAATGTGATACTTTTCTTAAGTCACGTGTACTTTTTAAGTTTATCTTAGACACCACTGAGTAACGGTGTTTGAAAACATTGTGAGGAAATCTGGATTCAAATGTGGTGTCAACCCTTATGCCTTCTCTGTATGTAAAGAAAACATTACATATTGGAATATTAAAATAGGCCGATAATGATTAGTTACAGACTTCCAAAACACTTAAATGAGGAAAAAATACTCTCTGCTAAAACGCTTGTGAACCAATACATCACTCTAAAGGTCTGTGGCAAAATACTCACAGCAAAAACTTAATGTAACACCGGCTTTTAGGGCGATGCGATATATTGGTGCACAGGCGTTTCAGCACAAACTACGTTTATTAACCCCAACGATAACACAGGGATGTATTAAGTTTAACTTGTGTATCTGTGTGTCTGTCTGTGGCATCGTTCCGAATCGAAAGAACCGTTTTTTTTATGCGGTTTTATACATATTTGATTTTAGAATATTTCTATAAAAGTAAACATTTTATGTCTATGTTTACCAACGTAAACAGTAAAGTCGCAGTATGTAAATACATGGTGCGGGACGTACGAAAGAGATACTCACCCCCTGAACAAAGGGCTGAGGAAGGAACATGGATAACTTTTATTAAGAAAGAGTCTGACTCCCACCCATCCCACCCACGGAGGGAGGGGTCGATTTATGATTTCACATCCGAAAAAAAAGTATGTAAATACATATTTGTTTTGTACATCAATTAGGTACAAAATCGGTTTTTAATCCGCATAGTTGATATTTTCAACGAATCTGTTATAGCAAAAGAAAAAGCAAGCATCCCGCACCGGATCGCCGGTGACCTGGATATCCGGGCAGACTTCACAGCGTTGCGGTTAAATTACCTTTGAACTATCACGATTCACACGTTCACTATCAGAACTGAACACAAGAGTGTGAGAAGAGTATATAATAACAAATGATAGTTGTTTCTAACTCGCGTGCGCCACCTATGTACTGATATGTTTGTAGCAAATACGGTAGTATCAAGGTCGGCCAACTGAGTTGTGTAAAATTTTCCATTCATAATATTGAGAAGCAATGCAAGTTTGTTTTATCATGTTATACTAGCACGAGAACAGTCTTGTAAAACTGTGCCTCGTTCTTTTAAAATGCTGCGAATATGTTTTAGTTGAGACCTATAAAAGATTTAAAAAAATACCAGGCTTTTACTCGCAGACGAAATAGTTTCTTTATTTTGTTTTTGGTGTAATTGTTAAATATGGTTTTAAATATTGGTCCAAAAGTCAATTAGCTTGTTTAGTATCTTACTCGACGATTACTATAGTTTTATTAGACATTTTTTATTTAATTATAATTCGTAAATATCCTAGAATACACTAACATTATTTACAGCAAATATCTGTTTCGGTCCATCAGTGTAAATAGAACAATCAACAACATTTGAACCTAAACTTGATCAATCAACTCTCAGTCGCACTGTTACAACGGGATGCAGCTAAAATGGGTCAGTGACGTTCGGACTAATGAATAATTGCTGCCTAATGTTTGCCGGCCTACCGTTCGATACTGCCAGACTAAGAGAAGGAGCATCCTTATTTACATTCAAGATAACCATTTCATCCGCGTCCCAAAGGAACTACTTATCGCACCAGGATAAAAAGACTAACCATAATCGTCTCTAGTTCTATCGATTTCCCTACCAAATTTCATCCACACCAGTACACCTGTTATCCCGTGAAAGCAACAAACCCAAGCGAAAATAATATTAGTTTGAATGTTATGAAAGGTCACAGATCATAACATTCCACTGGACCAAGTGAAATCAAAACGAAAAAAAAACACGAAGTAGCCATATAATATTTCAAATTACATAATCGAGATAAAATTGTCTTTTAAATGTACCTATCACCCTTTTCTAGCATGGAAAAGCATCCTAAGTAAAAATAAAAACTATACACTGCTCAAAACCCTACCCCATTTCGTATTATCTGCCCAAGAAACGAAGAGAAGGAACGTAGGTACGTACTTAAGAGTTTCATTGCATGTTATGAAAGTAGCGCGAATAAGACCCGTTCAATAACCTAACCCCAGCCTGTAGGGAAAAAAGTTCGCTAGAAATCTAAATTTAGTAAACATTTCAGCAGAGTTGTGCAACGTTTGATAGGCTTCGCTTACTGAATAAACTACTCGATCTTAGATGGTTTCAATAGTGCTGAAATTTAACTAATAAACTGGACGCAGCATTACTCTTCAAGAAAAGGCTACAATAGAAACGCAATCATAACAGATATCGGAAGTGTTCAATTGTGAATAACACCCACAATGACGAACTAATTACGTAATACACTAGAATCGCATCATTTTCTATGACCGTAAGGCATAGAAAACGAATTCATTGTGACGGAGAATTAATTAATGTTGTTTAAACTGAGCCAACCGTATTATACGGATAAGTTACAGTACGGTAACACAGTAATCGTATAGGATATTGACGCGTGATGTATTACTGCCGTCATAAGAAGAAAAGAGGTAACTACAATTTTTTTTATTTTGATTTAAGTAAGTACATATTTGGAATCAGGAAAAGATTCTGATTACGAGTATGTATTAACTCGATATCGAAAAAAATATTTTAGTTACGGACTTTCTTCTAATAATGGCAGTATAGTCTCGTGTGAATTTAAAGGTAGAATGTATAAAAATATACTGTAGGTAGTTGATACAAAGTAATTTCGCTTGGCTGCAACGCTTCATAATATAGTTTTATTACGTTCGAACGAGTTATATAAATTCGCTAGCACAGTTCTGTGTAATCAACCGAATAAATCTTGCTGAAATCGTTCACTGCTTAAATTGGGTCTGAAAGTTTTAATATCGGACTCATTAGATACTAGCTGTATCCCAGTTTTTCAATCTATCTCCATACATAATTTCATCTCAGACAGTTCAGCCTTGCCGTGACAGCGTAACAGGCAGATAAAGTTGCTTTCGCATATATAATATTAAGTTAGGAAGTAAACATAATAAAAAGACCATTCATACCATCGAGATGCAATCCCGAACATTACGCGGTAATAAAAACGTAACCATTTTTTTGAATGCAGACTTACCTTTGAAACTAGCAATCATTTTGATGTAAAATTATATCTATCTCTCTCACACTAGGCAAAACATAATGTTCATGACATAGTGTTCGCAGAAAAAATACGGTTAGGCGTACCAAATAAAAAAATGGCATGAATTATGTCTGTGGGCTCAACCTTTATTGCTTGCATTGTGTTCGGTGATTGCAGATCTAGTTACAAAGCGTGCACCATTTTAGACTGCATCTTCCAGCTCCAGCCCACCTTTACATAGGTGTTATAGTGGTATACACGTGAACATAAATCATAATCAAAAATGTAATACATACCACATCCATTCAATCCGACCAAGCCGTATCTTCGGCCGCAATTCAACTCGAGGAGCGTGTCCTGAAGCAGTTCACTACCGTAGAATGTGATCGAGAAGTTGGCGATCTTGATGTCCCTCGACCTCGGGTGCACGGCGAGAGAACCGGTGCACGACCTGGCTTCGGAGTTCATCTTGGCCTCTTCTTCGAGCTTAAGGCATAGCGCCTCTGCAACAAGCATACAGGAATAAATTAAGAAAATTAGAGAAGTCAATAAGACTGGGATCACATTTTCAGACTATGGTGTGGATGTAGATCCAAATGAGGTAATTATTTGATTTGAGATTGTGTTTTATTTTTTTCTACAAGCTTTTTTCCTGGTTTTCGCTAGCCTACTCCTATGGGAACTATTTCATGCACCCAGGTAAAAACTTTCTTATATCCTTTGACAGGGTTCAAGATATCTCAATGCCAAGTTTTGTCTAACACGGACCAGCCATTTACCAAGAAAGCATTACAAATTCATATTTTTATTATTTATCCATCAATTATCTGCTGGCGACATGTGTAATAATAAGTATCGAAACAACAAAAAGCACACCCTGTACATATTATATTTGCGCCATACGCACAAACGAGTAGACAGCAACAAGAATGAAGCATGACGACATGCACGAGAGTCATGCCGTTTGCCGTCACGGCATATGAGTTCGTTTTAATTCTAAGGTGTGGCGCACCTAGATATTAATACCAATAATCCTAGTACACCAATACAACATACCTAAATTATATCATAGGCAATAAACACAAGTACTAAAAAAATCTCGTGTTTTGTGTTTCTTCAACTTTGAATGTTTTAAATTAAGCTTTACAGAATTAGTAGATTAAGGTGAACAGAACGCAAAAGATACGCGACAGCTGCATAATAAATAAAGACTATATGCACCTATAATATGTTCGCCGATCATGCACCTGGCCTAACATTAGTGCACTTTTATTTGTACATGTGTATGTGATGAAAAGTAATTCACAACAACAAAATTAACTATGCAAATAGTATCTGTACCAGCCATTACGCCTCCAGATAAAAAGTAGTCTGTAACCATCACCAGTATCCAATTTAATTCAGTACCAAATTTCATTTTTTTTTCCTGTGTTAGATTGCCTTCCGGCTAAACCGGATGCACCAGAGGAAGAGTGTTTTACATGGAGTGACTGCCTATCTGACCTGCACATCCCAGTTATACCGGGTCATATGATTAGGTAACCAACACTAACGGATATAACAAGAATCAATAGTTACAGTACTGAGGCAGAAATCATCACAAAGATTTGGTGAAAGCATGACTAATGCAGTGTAACATTTTGTTATTTTTTACCTCAATAGTCTACAGCAGATAACTGTAAGTCAGTGGCCCGTGACCATTTGAACCAAATAATTTAGATTGCAATCTCGGTAGAGTAATGGAATTATTTACAAAACACTATCTAATCCACCCAGACCTATTTGTTACATAGAACAAAATAGTAGTTATTTCTAACAGTTTCAGTCTCACGCTGAAGGGTTATTCTTTATGGAACTGGATAAACATTATCCTACATCCTTTCCTGGTTTTAAAGTAGCTATCAATTACACAGAGATGACATGATGCGTCACAAACTTTTGTGTATTTATATTTGAATAATAATTAATAACAAATTGAACCAGACACAAAAAAATACAAATATTTCTTTTTAATTTTGTTAATAAAATACCTAATATATAGCCTACAGAGAATTATTGGATGTAATAGAGATATATAGATCAATCAATGCACAAGATTAGTTTGGAGATTAATTTATTTTGGGACTTATTAATTTCTCAGTACCAACCTTATGATTCACTATGAGTGAACAAAAGGCTTAACTAAAAGTAAAATAAATACTGATGAATGTTTAATTAAATGAAATAATAAAAGATTCTGATGAATTGACAACCTCCTTTTGAAGTCAGTTAATAATTAAGTCATGTCAGATGGCAGAATATGGAAATATTTTGAAATTTATTTCCTTTGACATTTGTCTCAGCAAGTCACACACATTAAACTGCAAAGTGCAATAATAATCATTCTTTAACGAGAAACAGGGCCAACTATCTCATAATCCTATGACCTATCTTATGTTTATTCCACTAAAATCAAAGTAATCTTTTAATAAATGCACATTTTGACATTTCAATAGTAAAGTATTATAAAGATAGTCCTTCAAGTTAGTATTTCGATAACCTAGACAAACAGGAAAAGTTTCCATCTTTTAAAGGTACAGTGAAATACAAACAAATATTTTAAGGAAAAAGCAAATCAATGCGCCATGTGGTTGGAAGTTAGCACTAAAAGTTAAAATCTTCAACAACAAAGCTATGCACCAAAAACACTGCTAACATTCTTGTTTTTCGACTATACACTAGGGCAAGATTATAAGTACAATATGAAAAGATTTTAATATCATGTTACACGGTGGTATTTACCTTCTGCGGTAAGCTCACGATCTTCCTTGTTACCGTTGGTAGCAGATCCATTCTCGTCATTTGTTACTCTGGCTACAGGCTTCTTGTTCCTGCTGCTTGCTTGCTCCTTTTTCTTCTGTTGAGCCCTTTTCTTTGCGTCAGACGGCATTCTGGCTACCTGGTCAACGCCAAATTTTTATTACACGAACACAAAAAATACAACACTCGTGTAGGTAATTTTTTTTAATATATTTACTAGTGAGCCGCAAGAAATGCAGCGACACAACAGAACTAACATTTGTACTAATCACTTGGCATTATTCACGCGTATATTATTATAACATTTAATATTACCTAAATTACTTTTTATGGGATGATTTATGCAAGTCGTCAGCGTCTACACGTGCTGAATTAAAAAGAAAGACATTTGAAAATTCACAGATAGACAAATGTTAACCAGAGACAATATCCTTTTTTTTTATCAAGTAGCTTATTTGTCAAGCTGGATGGGATTAATAGGTTTTGATCAATTTTTGAAAAGATTTGAGCTTTGACAATTACTGGGTCCTGACTGTTGCCCAGGTATTAGTTATAGTTAAACTCTTAAAAATAGTGACTTCATGTCTTATACCAAGAAAATAATTCCGTAAATACTAATTTAATGAAATAATAGACCATGAAAAATTACTTGCTTTAGATTTTAATTTTTAAGCCAATTTCCATTGTTCTGCGTTTAATATCCTAAGGAGCCTGTCTACACAATTTAACTCATTATATTAATGCGTATTATTTTTTTCCAAATTATCGAAAGCAGTTTAAACATAAAATATTAAAATCACAAATGGTACAGTGGTTTATGCGCGCTCTCTAGTGATATAAAAAAATAGTTTTGTCAAGACAGCATTATCCGAAAAATAAAAAAATGATCACTAAATTAAAGATAAGATATTTTATGGTGAGATTATCAAATCTCAAGGCAATTTTCGTATCAAGTGTGGCCCCCAACTGTAAGTTCGTTGTTCACTACATCTTTCAATTTTTTCTGACCTTTTTCCTAAACCTTCACAAAAGCATACATGTACGCCACAGACGGATGTACGTTTATTCTAAATATTTAGGGTTCCGTAGCCAAATGGCAAAAAACGGAACCCTTATAGATTCGTCATGTCTGTCTGTCTGTCCGTCCGTATGTCACAGCCATTTTTTCCGAAACTATAAGAACTATACTGTCAAAATTTGGTAACTAGATGTATTCTGTGAACCGCTTTAAGATATTGACACAAAAATAGGAAAAAAGCGATAAATTTTGGCGGTTTTCATCAAACCCATATGTGCGGGGTATCTATGGATAGGTCTTCAAAAATAATATTGAGGTTTCTAATATCATTTTTTTCTAAACTGAATAGTTTGCGCGGGAGGCACTTCCAAAGTGGTAAAATGTGTGTCCCCCGGTAACTTCTAAAATAAGAGAATGATAAAACTAAAAAAATATATATGATGTGATATATGATTACCATGCAAACTTCCATTGAAAATTGGTTTGAACGAGATCTAGTAAGTAGTTTTTAAGTAATCAGCAATTTTCCCCTACAAACAAACTTAATTATGCGGTCGGAAGAAACAAGATAATTGCGACTTTATTGCGTATTTATTCTTTCCAATGGTTGGAACCCTCGGTGTGCCAGTCCAACTCGCCCTTGGCCGGTTTTTAGGGTTCCGTAGTCCGACAAGGAACCCTTATAGTTTCGCCATGTCCGTCTGTCTGTCTGTCTGTCTGTCCGCGGTATAGCTCCGAGGTTCTTGTTACTAGGAAGCTGAAATTTAGTATGGAAATGTATATTGATCACGCCGAGAAAGTAAAATAAAATTTTGAAAAATATTTTTTTTTTAGGGTAGCCAAAACACGTAAAGTGGGGATGAATATTTTTTTTCTCGCGGACCCCTCCGTGTGGGGTATCATTAGATAGGTCTTCTAAAAATATTATGGGTGTGTCAAGACCATTTTTCGGTTAAGCGAGCCATTTGCGAAATATCTAGATTTTAAGTGAAAATTTTTGTTCGATACGAGCTACTCTACTACCTCTAACTTTTGAATGGCTGTACCTAGAAATATGAAAAAAATCACAGACGTAGCACATGTAATGAACTTACAAGGAAAACTATCACGGCTAAGTAGGCTTAACCGTTTATAGAGTTATAGTCGACTAACTAAGACCTACTACGGAACCCTACTGTGCGTGGCCCGACACGCACTTGGCCGGTTTTTTTAAATTGGTGTGGGAAGCTATAAATATCAATTTACATTTTCATTATTTTGTCTTTGATATTGAACCATGAAGTAAGTAAAAGTGTAGCGATCACCTACCGTACACCTACATATAGCTAAAACCGCCTTTGAGAACTTGTGTCTCACTATCAATAGTGTTGTTTAAAGTATGGCGAATTAAAAAGAGAAAGATTGACTCACGTTCTGAAGATTTCGGGTCGATTTGGTGATCACAGTGATCACTCCATTTTTACTGTTACTTCATGAGTAGAACGAATGCTCTTTGGTGTTAGAATGAAAGTGACATTGACAACGGCAGCGTAATTTATTATCTGTGGCGTACTTCTATCAATGAATCGCCACCACCAGTATACCAATCTACGTAGTATTGTATTCTCTTTGGCCACCACACCCGCGTATTTTGAATAGGATTGTTGGAAATAAATCAAACCACAGATTTAATTTAGTGATTTATTCAGGTAAATATCATTCAACAGCCAATAATTATTTATTGAAATATATCAACAAAATAATTATATATTTCACAGTAGGATATAGAATGAATAAAATATTAGAGAATAAGGCGTACTGCGGATGTAACATTAAATCCGTTCTATATGTAATGTGTTATTATTAATATGTAGAACACTGGTTTTATTGCACATTGCTTATATCTTATTTGATACATGAGTGTACTATATTTATGTTGTCATTGGTAGGAACTTTAAAATCTACAAAGGGAATATTTATCGGCGACAAAGAACATCTCACTGAGCAACATCCTATCCCATGTACAATAAGATATAAGCTATACATTGCATATTATTGTGTATATATGCGATGCAATGACAGCTATGTAAAATACCTATACGATAATACCTACTTATTAATATGGACTTGCGATTTATTAGTAAAAATATTTTGTTAAATGCTTTGTTAAGGTACTTGATTCTCTCTATATAAAGAGTGTAAAGATTAACATAAATTTAAGCCCCCTCTACATGTCGGACACCCTAGCATACACGTGACCTTACATTACATACATTAAATGTATTGCATTGCTTCAAATAAGGTTTTTTATTGCGTGACATCAACAAGCCAACGCATAGATGGGGTATAAATACGTCATATAATTCTTACGTCCTCAACAACTATAATGTATAATATAATTTTGTTAGGGAAAAGGTAAACTAGCAAAACTACTTATAAGCACAATACGAAATTTGTTTCTACCTACCCTAACTACAATTAAGAATCTAGAACTAAATTACACCAAAAATTGCATTAAGATTCATCTCAAACTACACGTATGAACTCTTTAACAAATTAAATATTAATAACAATTGTGTGTGGGATATATCATTAAAAACCCGAATATTTTCCTATTGTTCGTGTTGCGAAATTGCAAAAATATGACATAAAAATGTTCCTTGTGCAATATTCTCTAAAAAATATGGTATTTATTAAAATATTTGAATCTGTCAGATAGCTTGTTATCCTAGATTTGGTACCTATACAAGCCTGTATTATTCATTGCTAATATTTGATTATTTCGTAACCCACACCTATTTACCTTTAATGTTTTTTTGTTCCAAGTAGAGGAACAAACAATTAATTATACAATTTAGGAAATCATACCGGGAGATACGCGCGGTTTAAAAGCAATTTGCTTAAGATAATATTTGCAAGCCCTGGCTCGACATGAGTCAATTATGACCAATGGGAAGAAGAAACGATGATATCCCGATCTATATAATCCATCACTCTATCGCACTGAATAGTTATAACGTGTCGTACTTATGGATCAACCATCGTTTAGTTCAATCTCCAATCCAAATGGGCCAGTAAATCTTCAACTTTTAATATTATCACAAAGTGGTGTTTTAAAAATACGTGTTAAGCTGTGTGTATTAATTATTATTAGTGTCAGCACAAAGAGGTTAAGACTTTTGTATTTAAGAAGCTATTAATGTGAAAAAATATATAAATATAAATCACACCATAATGACCCTCTTTTAGAGCACAAAATATTACACACAATAAAAAAATACGTTTACAAACAAAGAAACATGTATATCGGACAATAAAAGGACATTAGCAATAGATAGAATAGCACAGATCCTTAATGTTAGACATTACATAATATTTTAATAAATAGTACACATGTTTAGCGAAAAGTTTATAAAGAAGTTTTCTACTAAACAACGGCTCACGATAGCGTATCTTAACGTTCACTTGGCTATTTACCTAGTATTGCTTAATTGGCGCTCATATTTTTACGGCCCGTAATGGCATCTTAAAATGGCCCAGACTCCAGTGTAAAAAAACAACAGTGTTATTCGTAGAATAATAATTTCCAAACCGATTTTCAGTTCCCGAGGCTTATTGCAATGGAGACTAGTCACTAGTCAGGTACGCAGTAGATATTATAGTACACAAGCGCTTGCGTAGACACAGCTGCACTCTCCCCTGTTCCCTAACTCTTTGTCCTCAGGGTCGGCAATCCGCCACGACCGGGGAGAGATCAGGCACAGGATCGACAGCGCCACGTGCTCTCCGAGGCGTGGAGGGTTCTCGCTATGTTAAGAAAATGGTCAACCATCCACGGACTGACCGCAGCAGACTAGCGCATCTCAACTTAGCTGATCTTTACTTAGCCATGAGCTCTTCAAATTATCATTAGCTCCCCCTATCACACTGGACCCTGAGTCACTTTAACATATCATTATATTGTCCCTGGTTTATATTTGGGATCACCTGTGAACTTTGAATTTCTTGATGAGCTCTTACGGCGATATGAGCGGAGTATTGTAAATTAATGTCACGGAAAAAATCTAAATAATAATTGAGCGTTAAAGAGAAGCCATCGTGTGCAGGCGTCATAAAGCGTTTTTTTTTAACATAATGCTATCGATACATTGTCGGCGTCCATTCATATATATCAGAACTACTGGACGTTTGGAATTCGAATCATGCAATGGACGCTGAAATGTACCTGTCACGGAATAAACGTAAATAATGACACAGAAATTAAGCAATTATTAACAGTGTATAGGCAAAAGGTGGCGATATTAATCCTATAATATTGAACTAATTTGTAATAATTTTAAAACTCTACCTAACACTCAATATGGAGAGAGGAAAAATTTGCTAGTTTTAATTCTAATACCTATGGGGATAATATTATTAAGAAAGGCAATAGATAATTTCGAAGGCCTAGCTACATAAATTAGTATTTGTTTAATTTAGTAAGTTATAACTATGAAAGAGTTATTTTTTGTATTATTTGTTTTTTTTGTGTTTTATTATTTATTTGTGTTTTAGTCTGTCCATACACTTGTAATAATGTCATTGATAGTTAAAGGCTAGCATTAAATAAAAGTACCCCGAAACACCCAGGAGAAAATTACATAGATTATTGTTAGTGTATGGGCAGAAAATCGGTTATTATTGGTTTGAAGCGGGTGATATTGAAGCAGTTTTATTAATACCTTGTAATACATTTAAAACATCAAAATACATTGAACATAATTTCAACATGTTTAAAACGAAATCGATCACAACATCAAGCAGCTAATTTGCTCCAAAACACATTTAACAAAGCCGCATCTTAGGATGTCATTTGCCACTTTACAAATTAGGTCATTTTTTGTAGCGAGAGCTTCTTTTGCAAAAACATCACATGATGACAGCATACCATGCTTACCACAAGTCTCAACAAGCACGTTTAGAAATCATCCATGATTTAAAATCGATGTAGTTGCGGCATAATGCCACTGCTGAAGCCGCATGCAATGATGGGTACTCTCGCGTGTAATCTGGTGTTTCTAAACGCTCTTTATCTTTCCTGTGCATTCGGTCGGCGTAAAACCTTACTTTGAGACATCTGTAAGGTTCATATACGTTATCTCAAACATTTCGCTTATACTAATCACAGCTCATTCCTTACCTCTTGTATGGTAAAGCAGCTCGCATTCAAACTAAAAGATACTTCCATACCCACTTAAATTCAAAACTGAAACTTCAATATATTCTAGTTTAAAGAATTATATTAAGTTTAGTTTTGAAGTAACTGCTCTGTTTAACATTAGATGAGTCCTATGATGATAGAATCAACTTAGTTTGAAATCAATACAGGCAGCCCAATTAGAGAGAGCGACAAAGGTAACTAAACAGAAAATAAATAAAAATAAATAAAAAAATTACATAATTTATTGTAATCACAGTAGTAAGACCGACGTTCCGTCGGCGTGTCATTTTACTCTATCCACCTCAATTTACCATCAAATGCAACCAATGCTTCGCTACACAATTACAAGCTTAAAAGATTACAATATCCGTTCGAAACAATTAAAATAATTGGAATATTCACGTACATAGAATAAATAAGACTTTACATGCACAAGAGCTATGTACAACGAAATGCAATTTGCTAATATGCTTAAATTAGAATGTGATGCGAGTTTGAGCTCGAGCGTTGGGGCGGTACGGTCGCGACGGGTGGTCGCGTGCCGGCCGCGTGACGTCAGCAGCCGCGGGTCTGCGGCGCGATCACGTCATGTTGACGCCGAGCGACCGGCTCGCGTACTCGTACACCACGTACGAGATGGACACTGCCGGGATCACCTTGATGAAGTTGGGCGTGATGCCTCGGTAGAGACCCCGCACGCCCTCGCGTTTAACTATCTCGCGGAACACACCGCGCATTGTGCCCTCCGCGCCCTGTGCTGCTTTTTCTGAAAAGAAAGAAAGGACGTTTATGTGAATAACTCGATGACTGGGAGTGACAGTTGGGAAAAAGATGTACGTAAATTGGGAATGGCGTCATATTTTTGTCTTATGAACCAGACCATAAACGATGTCGAAAGAACGTTATTCAGCTAAGTAGATAGATCAATAAATTACACCCATGAAACTTTTTATCCTTAACATGAGTTGACAACTAATGCAAACGTGCTATCTTCCAAATTCCCACACTTCAGGAATCGAATTAGTATATTTAGTAAGTTCAATTAGTAAGTCGGAACTTGCTAATTGAAATATAGTGAATGATAGGAATTTGTTTAGCATTATCATACGTTGATAAAACATAAGGGGATTTTAGAATATAGGTATAATTTACGGACAAGGAAACGCCAACTAGCGCCGTTATCTAAGCGAAGACAGACATGAAGATAACGTTATCAGGTCGAACGTAACGTAGTAAGGGACATTTTGGACTATACAAAAATATAGTAAATATTCATTTCTCACATAAACATTAGCTTTCCACCACAGGCGGTTATACGAATTCAAATTTAAGATGTCAGAGTTTCATACAAACTTTGCCCCCTTTTTCATCCCCTTAGGGGTAAATTTCGGAAAATCCTAATTCTACGCCATACAAAGAACGCATCCTTCAAGTTTCATGTTTCTACGATTAGCGCTTTAGGCTATGCGTTGATCCGTTAGTCATTCAGGACAAAGCTTTTATATGTATAGATTTAGAAAAAATAAGATAAATAAAATAATGTAGAATATAAAAAGAAATGTTTTCTTTTTGCATTCATCAAAGAAACCGATCGCTTACTTTCAATTGTTCTTAATGATACAGATCAAATCACAACTTGAATTCTGATTGGCTACGATTCGATACAATGTGTCGGAGTCAAGTAATGATTGAACGCTACTTGATCCTTCGCGTGTGGCCTTCGATGCATAAAGGATAATTTGATTGTTCTGTATAAACGAATTAGGATATCAACTTTAAGTTAGGCATCGTCGACATTTCGGCACGAATTTTTTTTTCAAATATCATTTTAATTACCTTGAGCTTGCAATCGTGTCCGGACCAGCGCGAGAGGGTACGAGCAGACCTGACCGAGAGTGCAGGAGGCACTGCCACACGCCAGCAACAGCAACATTCCCGGCTGCTCGTTATGAGCTTGATACTTGCTTATGTACTTCTTCTTCAGAGTCTCGTAAACGGCAAGATCTATCCCAGCGTACGGCACAATCCCCAAAATATTTGGAATGTATCCTTTGTAGAAACACTTCAGCCCCTCCCTTAAATATATCTTTTTTGCAGCATCCATTATCCCACTGTACTGACCAGTCTTCCTTAAAGCTAATCTTGTTTTCAACACCTCTAATGGATAGATCACAGTTTGGCTCATTGCGCCGGCCGTGGCGCCGGCTACGAATCGCTCATGTATTTCCAACGGATGATTGGATCTCTTATCACCTTTTATTAGTCTTTTTACTTGTTCATAAGCGGCAAACTTTAGAGCAGATTCTGGTGCTATTTTGATGACGTTTATGCCATTCCCTCGCCATAAGCCGCTTATACCTCCTTCACTTATCATTTTTGCTAAACATCCACCCATATTTTCCCTGGTAGGGTTGACCTGAAAATATAAAACCATAAATTAGGAATATTATTAATACATTGGAAGTTGTTTAAAAAAATGATGTGCCTAGTGCACAATCTCTAGGAATCGATTTTAACTAACTACAGGTACAGATTAGAAGGCAAGGAAAATTTTTATATCAATAAAGATGACTTCAAACGTGGTTGCCAGCTTAAAAATAAATAACAGATAATTAATTCGCTAAATATAAAATGTACATACAAACCTGTAGGAATACTTTGAGTCTATCTAAAGGTGCCGTACAGGTTCGGCTAACTGCTCCTGCGATGCCCCCGGCTAACAGATGGCGCCACCATTTACCCGTTTGCAACTCGCTTTGGGTGAAGTCATCGGGCACATTCATATCCTCGCCAATGTCCAGGTACTGGAAACAAAATGATTGACTCATCAGATCATTGCTAAATAGTGCAGAAGTGTCATAAGTAATTTATGTAGCAGAGTCGAACGGGTCCACAAGAAGTAAATTTCTACAGTATGAGGGGCCTAGAATGTGATTAATGATAGAAAGTTCACCTACGCAAAATATTAATAGGTAAATTAAAATGGGCTGTATAATGTACGTTGGACTTTAACACACATAAGATCTAGATCAAAGTAGTACAATACTGTTCTAGTTCTAAAATAAAGATAAGGGTGCTAACAATTTTCATTGTCTGAAACGGACTCAGCATTAACGACCTTATCGACTAATATAGAGGAGCTAATACTGTGTGTAGTGAAACTCATAATTAATTCTAAATGATCTACTATACCTACATAATAATCTATACTCCATGATACTCAGCCGCATGAATCATAAGCTATAACATTACAGTTATATCATAGTATCAGTGACGATATTACACTGGTATTGGCTCTTCCTCTATGTCATCCTTTTTCTTATACCATATCTTGGTCTTATACTTAAGTTGTTCTGCCTGTTGTAATAATCATAGCATACGTTTATTTTCATAAAATAAGAACTCGCAACACGCGATGGGTATGACAGCTAACCATAAGAATTGGTTTTAAAGACTATTATATCTAGCGGGCCCCCTAATTAAATCTCCCAATATTACTTGGATTATTAGTTCATTTCATGGTTTGGTGATATCCATAGGTAGTAAACAAATAGTTGGTGGACAAATGGGGAAACAAGTTACTAATAATGGAAAAAGTAACCCCATTTGGTGACTAGTCTCTTGAGGGGCGCTAAGTTTTTTAATTAACAGTAATTACCGCCGCATTTTTGAAGTGGCACAGCGTCTTGGGATCCCAGTCCAAGGTGAGTATTATAAAGGCGACATAAAGTTTCCAATGCACCGTATTAGTCTTGAGTAAGCCAGTATGTACGAAAAATTTAAGCATATACTGGGTAGTGCTGTTCATTTTCGAAATAATTTAGACTAACATAGTCAGAAAACAATCATTGTATGTATTTTGAATCGTTCTTTGGTCAAAGATGAACGCTTGACAGTTTAATTACGTCAAAGATGTCAAAAGTATCCACTATGACGTATTTTTTTTTTACTTAACGAGGTTTTATTTCCAGTTTCTACAATAGTTTGATTGATGCGTTAGCCTGGCCTTATATACGATGCAGTTACATGTAGGTATGTATTTCGCTGGCTGATTAAGTGAAAGGCAAAGGATTTCTTATTGCGAAGATTTTGTGCTCCTTATTTCAATTCAATTCAAATCATTTATTTTCAATTAAGCCTAATTACAAGCACTTTTGAAAGTCAAAAAATAAAGATTTAGTTTCCCATTTCAAAAAGTAGTTTCCTATGGAGAAGAACGGGCAAGAAACTCCATGGTTACTCTTTTTAAATAAGTTATGACAATTTTCATGTATACATAAAATAATAACCTTAACCAATAACCTTAAATAATAACCCCATAAAATAAATGTAAGTATACATAAAATATTTATTATTTAATCTTTTTTTTTAAGTAGGTAGATACAATTCATATTTTTTTAAGCATATATTTTGATCACTGCCTATATCCGGATTCGGTGCCTTAGATAAGCACAAACTGGTTCAAGCGAATAATTTTATTTTAGAGAGCTAGAGAAAGTTGTAATGCGAATTCCGTTTACGTCTAAACATGTAAGAACAACTGCTTTTTTATTATCTGTTTTGTTTCATGGCATATTTATATCAAGCCGCATCAAATGAACAAAAATCGGTTTAATTAAAGGAAGTTGCAACGAATATTAGATAAGGTTATGTTTAACTGTATCCGCTTAGCAACATACTAATTAAAACATTCGCTTCATATCCTATCTATACCTAAATGAATATTTGACATGGAAGTGTCGACACGTCATAGTATGTTAGCGCACCTACTGACCTACTAAATTATCGCCTAGTAGATGGTGTAGTGAAGAAGTAAGACTTCACTTAACCAAGCATAGAAGAAGGACTTAATAAATATGGCGGAAAGTTGACCAGTGACTCGTTATTGTTTTACTTCAAGTTAAAACTGTGGGTTTGGTAGACAAAATGGTGTCAAGGGTGGCCGTCAGTGGGTTTGCATTCGGTAGTCATTGCTTAGCGGTATGCCACAAGGTTAAAGATAAAATACCTTTTTTTGTTAAATATTGCATTGAATAAATTCCTTACAATAGTGATGTTCAATGAAATTGAGCGACATTGAGCAAACGTCATTGCATTTTTTTATTATTTTAACTGTTTTTTTTCTACAACCACAACCGTTCGGAATACAAGAAGAAAATATAAATGATGTATCACTAATTATATTAAATTAAGATTAGATACATAAAACAATAGAATCATGCAACATTTTCTCAGCCTTATTACGCTGACCTTCCAATCCGTAGTTTTAGGTAATGCGGTCAAAGCCATATCTGCGCTTGCTCAATCAATAAATGATTGGTGACGCCCACCACTCATAATCACCACTAAAAGACTTCAGAAAACTACAGGACATAACTAATAGTAGGTACCAGTTAAAAAATGAGTGTTAAAATGCCAATCCTAGCCAATATCTTAACCTACAATGATTTGTCCTGAATGACTGACGGATCACCGCACAGCGTAAACCGCTGATCGTAGAGACCTGAAACTTGGAGGGTGTGATTTTTGTATGACGTAGGCAAAGAAAGGATTTTCCGAAATTCTACCCCTAAAGGGATGACAAAGGGGAGCAAAGTTTGTATGAAACTGACATTTTAATTTGAATTCATATAGCCCACGCGGGCGAAGCCGCTGGCAGGAAGCTAGTTATGAATAAAATACGAATGTAAGTTTGTTTGCTTAGGTTTTTTTGCTTCTAATGTTTTCACCGTAAACCAACTGAACCGATTAATATAAATTTATGTATAGAGATAGATGAGACGGTTATAAGGCTGCTCTTTTTCCGGGTGCGTCGCAAGAACGCGGTTAAAACCGAGGGATAGAGCTAGTTTTATAATATTCATTATTCGGCAGTCTCGTTGAGGAACAGGTGTGCGAGTCTTTCAAGGGCATATTAAGAAAGGTACGGGCCTCTGGTCGGCCTTGTAGCATCAAACGTAAAGCGAGAGAATGGCTTATTAGCTAACAGTTACTCCGGAACTTCAACAGCTCTTCTGTAGCTTTCAGAACTTTTTAAGGCAAAGACTGATTTTATTTTTGACTAAAGTGCCTAGGATCACTTGTATCATCGTATTTATATAATCTTCAGTAATCGTCAAATATCCGCCGCTTGAATGTCATCAAACTAGCTGAACTCTATCTAACTGATTCTTGAAGCGAGCTATCTTCCGCCCCGATTCAATTAATACCAGTCCTATTAAAAGAGTAGGTATATTGGTACAAACCGATACGCCTAAACAATCGTGACAAAAACGTGTGGAAACTTGTTTATATTATGAGCTTTACATATTTCTGTTCTATAAAGGCACCTGTTACTATGTGACCAATGTCCTTCACATAATCATCTCGAGAGGGACCATTGACATGGAACCGGTATTCTGGAGTCGACTAGAAATATCTTCACAATGAGTTTATAAAGAAAACTAAAGAAATACTCGTACTGTCCTCAATTATTTGGAACAGGTAATAACACGAAGGTCAGTCCACGTGGCTGTGCCATTGTGAATATCAATTCTATTTAGAGCATTAACAATCTCAATAAAAATAAGTGGCATTTAAAAACCCAAAATAATTTATTTTTATTATCATGAATCACGCATGACGTCAAGTCAGCATTTACCTTATCTTTACGGAAAACACGAAACAAATCAAAGGACGATACGAACATTCGCGAAATACTCAACAGTGTCTAATTCTAGAGAAAAGCAATCATTGTTATACTACGTAGCGTAGTAAAAATGTTCGTCTAGTTACGTAATAATAATATCCAAGTATGACGTGGTTGTGTTAATTTATAGCATGTCTCGCATGTCAGCGATGTGGTTCAGTGTCACGGCATTCTATCATGATCTAAATAGATTTTCAGTCTCCAGTAGGGTCAATAACACCGGGTGGGGCCAGACTGTATTACGTGTTTAAATTATAGCTGGGTTTTCTCAGTGAAATTGTTACTATGCTACTGATTATTATACACTATAGTTAAATAAGGATATTATATCATGTCAACGTTTTATCGTAAAGGATAAAATTAACTTTAACATTTCGTGTGGTTAATGTGCTAATAATATGGGTGAAACTATAAATAGTACGTACTTTTATTCCATCGCAAATACCAATCTCTCACGTGAACAGACGTAAGCTCGAGATAATATTAAATATGGGTCAACTCCGTTTGAACAGCACAATTGTGGAATATTTCGCTGTGTCTGCGACATATTGACGACTTATCAGAGAAAGCCGTAGTCTGGTATATAGCGAGATGGATTTTTTTATTAACTATTTAAGAACGGAAAAGGTGCGTCCAAGATAAGTGTGACTTCTATTTAAGTATCTACTAACTCACCAAACTTGTAATGGTTATCAATGTGAACAAAATAATTAATAATTTCAGAAAACAAGCAAAACATGAAGAGTTTTAAACTGTAAATATTTATAATCCTAACTAATATTATAAATGGGAAAAACTTGTTTTTTGTTAGGCGTTCAAGGAAGGTTGGTATGGATATAGCTTGAACCCCTTGGGAAAATTATAGGTTAGTTTTTATCAGAGTTTAATATGAAGTTTTTCTCTCAGGATGCGAGTGATATCATGTGAATCAGCTGGTACTAGCATAAAGGCATTCGGTGACTAGCTCGTAGCAGTAGCTCAACATGCGCGGCGCGTGTGCGCACACCGTGCAATGTGTATGCTTGCGCGCCGAGGCCTGCGCTGGTCAGTCGACGCCTACCTTTACAATGAACTTTAACCTCACTAACCAACAGAGTACAATCCACTAATTTGTTTTCCGGGTATTGTTTATTGCTGTTTTTAAAATAATTACCATCTCAATATCATCTACATCGCGTCTGTTATCATAGGTTGAGCGTGCATTAAATTACATGCTATCAACCATAATGTTTTCAAGTTGTGCATTATTTAAGTACGCAAATGAATGTTTACTTGAGTTTTGTTTTGAATTTTGATCCCTACATTACGTCATTGTATGTATATAAATTTAAAAAGAGATGTGGCCCAATTTCAGGCGAATTATTTAAAAATACCCAACAGTCTAGACCTTGACGATTTTAAAATTAGATCTAGTACAATTTGATTCGAGCTTCGATATGAAAAAAGACTGTCATACGGTACTCGTTGCAAATGAAGTGGTTAGTGCAAAAATGGCGTGCAGGAAAGTGTGAATCACAACGATAAGGATGTGTCCTACAATATATTATCAGGATTTCCCCGACGTGTTTAATCAATGTCATTTGGCGCCTTACTCGGACGCGTGACGCAATATTTGCCGTTGGCGCGTCATCGTCGCTATGTAGGATGCGTATGCGTCGATAACGCTTTAGCCCACTATAGCTCTTCCAATTGGTTTCTGCAAATACTATTGAATACTATTTGTACACTAAACTAAAAAAGTTAAGCTTATATACCTATGTTTATATAATCTCGAACCTTGACATAGTACACAGCATGAAAGCGCAATATGGTCACACGTTACTTTAAATCTGACATGTAGGTATATTAATTAATACGCTTTCGTTTTCCCAAATAGAGTATGTAGGTAACTAACAACTTTTTATTCGACGAAAACAATTCATGAAGGCAACGTTAGTGTAAACTAATAATAAGTACCTACCTATTACAATATTATAAGGAAAAAAAATGTTTTTCACTTTTTCATTACTTTCATCAAAGTTACAAAAAACGGAGTTACTTATTTAAATGGATAGGTAATCTATTTGCATTTCAGGATTTAATGATGATTTTTATGATGTGTCTTTTTCTGTATTGATAGCCAGAGAGCAGAGCACATTTAGAAATACAGCCTTGACAGTTTCTAGTGATATTTCGCTACTAATTAATTCGACACCAACTAGTTTAACCACTCAAATCATCAATAATAATAGGAACATTCTGCAATCAGAATGATGTAATTTAAAATAACGACGATATGAATAATAAACTTATATTAAACAGTCTGTGATACGAACTAATGATAACGGATGTGTGTTCAGAGCTTAGTGTATATTGTTATAATTTTTTATGTTCTGTAAATTGTATTTTCCAGACTGTTGCTTTATTAGCCTTTGTTCCCTTATCCGTCTGTGTTTTAACTCGTTTTGCTAGCTTCATTAATTAAATTACATGAAAGTTTATATCTAAAAGAATTACTATTTTTTTCTATTATTCGTATTTCAATTCTATTTTTAATAATATTAACCTATATTTATGACAAAAGTGATTCATATAATTTTCAATTTATTTCTCGGCTTGTCCCCGGTTCATAGTTCATACAATATTAGCGTCACATCCTGGTGACGTCACAGTCGATAAGAATTACGATTTCTATTCGCGTATTTTGAATAACGTAATGTATCGATACATCAAATCAACTAGGTATATAGTACAAGTAAATTTGAACTGTCGCGTGCACTGATTTAAACGGCAGCAATTCGAAAGGTAACCAATGGTGGTCGGCATCGACTAAACAGTATAATCGAATTGTAAGGTGAACGTGGAAATACTTATTTAACAAATATTCATTATCGCTACTGTACCTGTTGCACTAAGTAGGGCATTTGTTTTGGCGCTGATATAATTCCAAAGTTAACGGTATTCGCTGGGGCAGACTGAAATTTTGACCTACGAAGCAATTACATGCTTTTGATTTATGGTTTGATTCCTATCTTATGCTCACACTTGCAAGGTAAATTGTGTTATTTATAAATAGCCACCAGAATTACCAGAACATAAAATACGCTTAGTTACTCTTGGAACATAATTTGCCGAATTATGCCCAGATGGCCTGAAAGATTAGCAAAGTCATACTTTATCGAATAATACTAAACGACCCAAAATTTAATTCATGTTCTAAATTTAAAAAAGGCCAAATCAACTTAATAAATTGTTAAAAAGGAAAACCAAGAATAGATGACTAACAAGGACAATTCACTAAAATATTTTGACCTGCTCAACTAGTTTCTTAGCATTTCAAGAAATTCGCAAAGCACTATTAAGCAGAGCTTATGAATATGTGGGTGTGTCAAAAACGCTTCAGCCAGTTTTTATTAGGATAAAAACTCTTATTACGTGTGCACTATCATTCTGCAACGTGTAATGAAATAAATATTTTATGAAGTTGACTACGATATGATAGTGACTAACAATGATTTGAAAGTATTGGTTTAGATGTAGAAGATAGAAAAAAAAATAACTTTAATGATGATGAAGAAGAATATAAATACATAATGACTCAACAAACAGTCAACTTAAACATTCATAGCGAAAAGTGAAAGTAATAGTCATCAATGGAAAGTTCATCAAAATTCGCGAATTCGCGTTGCAACACCTACGTACAGACGCACAGCTTAGAATGTAGGCTACTATTAAATTAAAAGCTATCATTAGTTTCTATAAAATTAATAAAACTTATAAACACGGTGATAATGTAAAGAAAGTTCTGGAAAGTATTTGAAAATTATATACATTCGTGCCCACGCATGCCCCTCTGTTGCCTAGGCAACGCAAATGCCACGCTTTCAAGGTTACTGTTTAAATTAACATTTTGTAGACGTAATGGATTACTAGCTATAATTTATTACTCAATATCTCATGACTCATTTTAATCAGTCGGAAAACCCATACCCATACTGCAACTAGATACATCACATAACCAAACTCCACGCCGTACACGTGTTTCCCGCTTTATGCCGTTATTGGATATCCCGAACTCACACGCCGGGTGTGAAAGAGACAACATGCTTCGCAAATAGCGGGACATTACGATTTTTCTTACCCACAAAATTAAATTATTTCTGAACTTTTGAAAACGTTCCAATTTGCTACGAACGTATATAAAATCTTAAAAATGGATAGGCTAGGTCATACCTTTAATAGCCATTCCCAAGCGTCGCCGTAAGACTCCATATCCATCTTTGCGAAAGTCGAAGTAGAAACTATGGACCCGTTCTCAATGCAACGTATTTAGTAACTGGCAACGAGTCGACCAGCTGTCCTAGCTAACCCGAATTTAGAATGCATTTACCTTTGCCAAACATCGTCGAAAGACGAGCAGGAAATCCTCGAAGACATCGCCGGTGGTTACAGTCAACTCCTCCAACTCCAGAGACATTTTATCTAGTTTACAGTGTTGTAAATAAGACAAATATAATTAAACTAATTAATATTAGGATCACAGACGATTTCTTCTTTGGAACTATATCAGATCGTATATATAAAATTCGAGTGTGCGTATGGCTGGGGCGATAACGATCACGCGTCTAAGTCGGCCAACGGACAGCCTCACACTGAGGCGCACCGCACGACGAAAAATATGGTTTCGTCATTGTGATCGGGCAGAAAACCGCGTGCCACCGGTTTTGTGTGGTCGACGAATACCGAGCCACCGATACCACGTTCCTTTCGAACGCTTTACATATCGCTGGAGGACCCGATCGTCCAATGAAAACGGCGTGAATTTGGATACAGTGGTACGGGTAGAAAAACAGCTGATAATGAAGGCGCGTTCAGGTCGATATACAAGTTCATTGGGGGCTCGCCCCATACGTATTGCGATTTGCGATAGGACAGGGTATTGCGTTGCTGGGTACCAAATGTGCTCCGCGTTGGTATTCTAGATATGTGAAAAGGTGAAAGTAGTCGCGCTACATATAATTACCAGGAAGTTACTTAGTTATTAGAAGACCAGAAACGTATTTTATTATTTAATAGGCTTCGTATTCTTTGGTCGTATGATCAAGACATTGCAATTGTGTTGTTTTTTATAATTATAATAAATTGAAAATCAAAAATAAAGTAATTTTTTTGGCCAGAGTGTTACAATTCATGCTGTGGTCTTCCTTCAAATATCGCTATCCCAACGATCGGGTTTATGAAAACTTTTTCACGTTTTCTCGGAAAGCACGTCAAGCCTTTCATTCCGTTAATCATTAGTAGATATTTGACAACTGTTACGGGTATTTCAGGAGCCAGGAAGTTTGACAACCAGTTCTACCAAGGGCGGTCAGATATGCGATCGCTCCATATAAGCCACTGGTACTCAGCTGCAACCGGTTAGATTGGAAGCACCCAATCTAGTTGGGTAAAGCCAAAACATAGGCAGAAGATGATTTACGTTCTAAAGCATATTTTAGTAAATCTTGAAACGCCTACGTGTAGGGGTTGTTAAATACTCCTAATAAGTGACAAATTGTAAAATTAATACCTTTACTGGAAAAAATAACTTTGTAGTTGAACGTCACCTGTTAAACAGAGTTATCGAAACCTTGGCACGTGTTGATAATAAAATGACGGAGTTCTGACGTCAAATCAACTGTCTCGTAGTATTTATTTGCAGGCCAGTTAGTACTGCGGTGTTGTTTTAGCTTCTTGATATTCTAACTTATAATTCCCCACCCCGGTTAGCGGGAACTCCTTCACGCTCCCGAATAAAAAGTAGCCTATAAACATCTCTAGGGTTCCATCTCTCTCCATACCAAAATTTTATAAAAGCGGCTCAGTCGTTTTACCGTGAAAGCATAAAACAAAAACTCGCTGATTTATAGAATATAGAATATTCGTAGGATGGTAAACAAAGCATGTCATAGGAAAAATGTAATCTGTGGACTATGTGGCAGCTTAAATAACATTTCCTCACTTCACAAACATTAAACTTAAGTTGTTACTATTATTGTTTAATAATGTGGTCTTGGAAAAGATTTTAAATGGCATATAATTGTTGCATTCATTTTATGGAGGCGATCGTTTCGAGTTACATGTAGCTTATTTTATCTTAAAATCTTCGGAAATTTATTTTTAATTCTTTATATTGATTAGACTCGCAATGTGCACACGTGCGTTATAAAAACGATAATGAAATAGATAATAGTACCTACATATTTGCCTGGATACTAATATACCTAATTCGTAATATCAATTAAAAAGAAGGGAAAGTATAGATTTTGTTCAGTTCAACATATAAGTTGTTTTATCTTTCTAAATTCTGGAGAACAAAGGGTAAATAAGATCTTTTATTTCATTTCATATCGATTATAACAGGTGTTGGAGCCACCTTCAGTCACGTGTGAAAATCATTGTGTGTTCACGTTCAGCGCAATATTGACCAACATAATTATATACAAATTTTAATACCTACTACCTAAATTTAAAAACTATGAACTACGAAGGTTATATGTATAGAATGCAAGCATAACAAATTTATTAACAATTAAGATAAAATTATAAAATTGCCAATAGGAAAATTAAACTCATTGTTTAATACCTATTTATATTAGTAGAGAGTAAACAGTGGGCCGAAAACGTGCCTTGAGGCAAACCTTGCCTATGACATATTTGAAAATCATTAGAAAGTTTCAAAGTAAATATAATGTGACTCGTGTACATGGAGTACATAAAAATGATAACTTAAACAAGACGTTTTTCACGCAGAGTAGAGACTAGTATATTGAGACATTTTATACTACCGACGAGGTACTGTGTACGGCAATTGTCTAAGAAAGTAAAGTTCTTGATTACTATGGCCAAAAGTATAATTTCTGTTTAATGCCACAAGTACAACTAGATAACGGTTCAAGGAAAGCGAAGTAGAACGCTTTGAGGTCTCGTCAATAAATATAAATTTAAGTTGCCACGCGGAAGTATGAAATAAGATCCAGACCAACTGTTAAAAATGTCTAAGACAGGACAAAGCAGGAACGATATAACGAGCACTGGCAATAAACCAATCAGGTCGGGAAAGTGCTGAGGCGAAAGTCACCGTCAGACTATAAATAGAAAAACTATTATAACATATTATTGTAATATACGAGACAGAATCTTACAGTAATGACTAGTGACTAATATTACATACATGTCGCACAAGAAACAGGAAAAAAATGCTTGGCAGCTATACAACATGTCACCAGCAAGGTTGATTCAGTGTGTTTTCTTCTGACGTAATGATTGTTTTTCAATTTGTGAATGTTGGGAACTTGCAACAAATGTTTACGTCCGCGTAGGAAACGGAACTGGGGAATAAATATTATTTTTTGCTGTAGTTATTTTGAGATTATATTTCAGGTCATGTATGGACGCTTATGCTTAACTGCGGCTGTTTTGTGTCCATTATTTTTATAAATAGTTGTAGTGATAGGAAATGGATAGTCTTTGTTTATTCTGATTTTTTGGTCTCAAAATTTTATTTTTTTAGAAGCTCTATTATGTTAAATTCTTTCCCGTAACCTCTCTTCATTGTCATGATTTGCAAATGAACACATTCTGGACAAGTTTTTTTATTTTATAGAATATAATGAGTACCACATACTTAGTATTATGAATAAATAGATCATCAAAGGTGTGACCTTTATTAAATAATAATTGATTCATATGCCATTAAAAATACATTAACATTGGGCGTCAACTATTTTAAATACGATTATTACGACAACAATCATACCAAATCAAAGTGTGCTAACTATTAACTTATTAATTGGTACCCGATAGCGGTATTATGTTAGGGTTTGTTTACTACTGGTACTAAATACTAAAGAACTCTTATCGATGAGATCCAAATAGATCAGTTAGTTTGAGAACGTCATGTTCAGTCTGGGGAGGTACAAGTCAAATATCAGTCAAGAATATGTGCTCTCCATATTCTTGACTGATACAGCTGATGAAAATATAACACGACTAATCCACCATCATCCTCGTTAGCTCTAAGGTTCACATCATGGCAGAACTAACCACTATAAACATGCGCAAGCACCAGTTGTACAGACTTACAAAATATGTCACACGTAATTGTTTTGTAGAAAACGTGTGTTGATATTTCGTTACATGGAACTGTGCAAGCATTGTTTTATAATTTAGGCTTAATCTCTTCCGCTGATTTCAGTATAAACATTTCATGTTACGGTTCCTCAAACAGTTTTGTCTTTATTGTTTGGTTACGTAAAATTTGTCTTAGTTCTCAAACCCTAATCTTTTCAAAGATAGAGTGAACAGCCTTCTTCTGGGTAAGCTCGCTCCACCGTCGACTTTGTCTCTGCCACCTCTGACCTAGACTAGAGTCAAGAGCAAACGCTTATCAAAAAAGAAAAAGAGGTCTAGTCCGATGTTTGCCTATAACAGTTATCACGGGGACAGTGAGAACAGCTGTTCGCCTATGTTGATAATATTACTATTAACTTTGCAGTAGACAACTGGACATAACCATAACTGGACTCTTCCAAAGCGGTATTTCCTTGGTTCAACATTCGAGCTCTGCAAATTGGTCGTCTCTATTGATAATGACAAAATTTATTCACCTGAATAAAAGGATCTGAACTTGAATTGTTCTTATCACTTATCGGAAATGATATCAGTATCTAAATCCGTAGCTGTCTGTATAAAGTGTGACCGATCTGTTTTTGTAATACGTACCCCAGCGATAGAGCAGATTATTTTAGAATTTACTAGAAAAATCTGTGCCGTGCAGGTGAATTAAATGAACTTTTGCATGAGAGACTTCTGTGACCTAATTCGATGTTACATACAACCTTCTGAACAGTTTGCAGTGAGCTCTTACTAGACGAAAACCATTGAAAACTAGGTTATATGGGTTAAATAGAAGCTTTTAAGTCAACTAACATTTCTTTTTGCCCACACAAATTACACTTAAATTAACAGAAGCTGATGCTTCTATAATCTTTAAGGAGGTGATTATATTTCTAGAATTTCGCCTATGGGTATATTGGACATTCTCATACAAACTTCGACCCCAATTTAAATGTTTTGATTTGTTTCAAATATGTTTTGTTCTGAGTGAGTGAGTTCTCAAAGAACTTTTCATTGATTCCCTGTTTGCACCCCTTAGATGACTTTCGAAATCGCCTAAATAACTGTATTTTTAGAATAAACTATATTTAAGGATATTAGATGCTTTTAGCGTATCCTGCCTGACGTATATTTAGTGTAACAGTATATCTTTACCTTTCATTGGTACAGAATAGAGTCACAAGATAGAAATTTCGTGGAAGTGCGAAAACTTCCTAGCACTTAGGAGTATTTTTGTACTTAACAAATGACCACTCCTTGATCGTGTCGCAGGAAGAATACAATAGTGTTTAAGGATCACATACTCCTATATGGTATTCTCATCATGAGTCACATGCACGGGGCTGAATAGCAGTTGTTAACATTTTTGGAGGAAAAATAACATTTGGAATTTTCTCGAAGTTATGTTGGTGTTGTTGTATAGTAAAATCAAAATAAAAGATTCCCTGATTCTGCAATAAATGATTAATTGTTTTGTAATAGATACCTAATAGAACTAATAAAAAATATAATTTATTAGTATTAGGAGAAATAAAATATGTGCAACTCTACACAGATGAGGCTGAATATCAGCACCTTTTGAAAGTTAAAATTACAAAAGTCGGATTCCAAAAAGAACACGTAACACATGATGTATGCCGTTTCACGCGGTTTCAGTCACATCCTGAATAAACCACTGCCTATACCCGAATAAAAATGATCCAATGTTCTTCCTTAGGATGTAATTTATCTCCATACATTTTTTTTCTTAATCTGGTCAGTCGTTTTTCCGTGAAAGTTTCGGATTTATAAACTTAGAAACGATAGGGTAGGGGTTATAAGACCACGAATCGATAATATTTAAACTACCAATATACCGAATACTAAATAACTAAAAGAAATACGTGTCGTCGACACTCTAGATAAGCCGTAAAGCCTATCAAACGCAAACACTATTGCCTCAATAAACTTGTAATAATGTGATGCCTACAACATTGCTTCAATATTGAGGTACAATTTCAATAATTATTTTGAAATAATAATTAAATTTCATGCAGCGTTTCAACAGGGTGGAATGGCTCTTGCAATAATTGAAAGTTTAACATCGTTACTTTAGTGTTGTGTCGCTTGTAGGACGAAATGCAACGTTATCTGTTAATTACGAAGTAAATGAGTGCACGTGAACGTACACAGGGGAATCGAATTATTTACTTTTTAGTGTTTCTGAGCAATTTCAGTACATGTAAGTTACGAAATTTACGGTCCCACATTTTATGTTCCTTCTTAGGAACAATTTAAGTAAAATTGCTAAGTAAGAAACAAAAACTGTGAGTGATGTAGATATTAATAATAAAACCTTTACATAAAAATATTGAAGAATTTATCGAACTGCATTTGAAATGTTTACAATTCACAACTTATGATGGATGACATAGTACGTCTAGCAAAGCAATATAATAAAAGAATTGATTTTGATATTGTCTACTGAGGTAATTGAAAACAATTGGCGATCACTTCAACCAAAATATAAATAAGTTGAGAGTCTTCAAAATTAATAGATTGAGACAGTACACAATTACTGCACAGACATTTGAAATAGAATGGATACACGTCATTGTAGAATAATTACGAATTGATTTTTACGGAACAATTGACTAGCGCGTTACCAGCAACGAATTCTGATTTCTGCTTCTTTAGCTATCGAGTGGTCTAATTTTTTTTAGGTATAATCTATACATATAAAATGCTTTGTCCTAAATAACTGACGGATCAACGCGCAGCCTAAACCGCTGATCGTAGAGACCTGAAACTTAGAGGGTGTGTTCTTTGTATGACGTAGGCATCCGATAAAACTGGATTTTCCTAAATTCTACTCCTAAGGGTGTGAAATAGGGGGACAAAACCCACGCGTGCGAAGCCGCTGGCGAAAAGTTAGTGATAAATATATGTAGGTACAACACCAAACTCTATAGACATTTTTCTTCACCATTAGTTGTACTTCTAACATACATATTCACGTCAAAATACTAGCAAACTGCATTAGCCAGAACTAAGTTAAAACCTAAAATGTAATGGTAAAAGTCCGAATGTTCTGATATCATCGTTCACTCTGCACTTATACCACCATCCACTCGGTAATTTATAGGTTTTAACCCAGAGGAACGGTAAATATTGAAAAATATTTGTGTCTTGACGAGTTCGGTGCATCGTTTCATGATCGTGGGCAGTCTACAAGTCCTGCACACATGTATTCATCAAAACTCGCTAGATCCGAGCGTCTGCTGACATAATCCGGATCACACCTGACCACCAGACATAATAGGCCATTATGTTTGCATTCATGATTCAATCTTAATTGTATTCATGTTCCATTAAATAGTTGGGTGAACTTGGATCGAAAGACCAACCTCTGGTTTTATAAAAAGTATGTTTATTCTCCTGAATTGATAAGTGTTGGCAGCAGCAGCAGTGTGATTGATTACTTGATACATCCAATATTACTGAATAACATGACCTTTGAACACAATATGCTTTACAATTTATTTGTGATGCTATTGAAGCGACTAATTAGGATATGCTAAATCGCCAATAATTTTCGACTTGTACATCACTTATTCACCTGAGCAAAATCAATGAATGAGTATTATTTACCTTAACTATATTGCGTAAGTAATATGTAGCTCTTTATACAATATTTGTTTGAATCATCCAATACTGTTCAGCAGGAATGTTACATAGAGTATTAATCATCATCAGTACCTACGGGTGATATACTCTATATACATATACTCTCTGACTAAAAGTACGGCTCCTAAGCCATATTTAAAAATGTAGCTACATTATACAATATAAAAGCTACATTTTTAAATACGTCTTACGAACACTACCCTAACGTTAAAACTAGACCACATTTCTCTGGCACCTAAAACGCCTAAATCATCTTTATCCGTTAGGTAAAATCCTTCGTATTCGTGATATTAGTGGGATAGAGATTATGGTTAGCAATGGTTGCAGAGTTGAATGTGTTCCTCCGTATCAAAAAGCTTTACTGTAATAATCCTTCATAATATGAGAGAAATAATTTTGATAGCTAAAGCTATGTAAAGTGAAATAACGTCCGGCTCGCCAGTTTAATTAACGAAGTCATCAATATATAGGTTAGTGAGCCAGGTTAGGTACGCTGGGTATCTAATAAATGCATACCTATCGATTTATCAAAATCGATTAGGATATTCCAATTCAGTCGGAATTTAGTTTAAGAATTTGCATTGTCATTTTCAAGGCTTGCAAATATATTTCATCCTAAAGTCATCATCATCTGCCTAGCCTTTTCCCAACTACGTTGCGGTCGGCTTCCAGTCTAACCGGATGCAGCTGAGTACCAGCGTTTTACATAAAGCGACTGCCTTTCTGACCTCCACAACCCAGTTAATCGGGTAACACGATACCCCTTGATAAGACTGGTTGTCAGACTTTCTGGCTTCTGACTACCCGTAACGACTGTCAAAGATCTACAAATGACGGGACCAACAGCTTAACGTGCTTTCCGAGGGACGGAGGAGTCTCGCTATGACAGAGATGGTTATCCACGGACCGACCGCGCCAAGCAGCTTAACTTTTGATTGGTCGAACTCTGACGACAATTATATCTTGGTGTGTAAAGTGATTCCTCAGGACGAGGGTGAAACCGCGGAAAACTACTAGTGAGTTTATAACATAAAAGCGACCAAAATTTTAACACCATTGAAGTATCGCTGAAATAATGAATATATAAGGTTTTTTTATCATACAAACGTACTTACCTATCAATATTGTTTATTTCTATAATTCTTTTATTTCATTAAAGATAAGTTAATAATAGGTACCTATACCTACTAGCTACCTATGTTATTCTCTATGCTGTGATACACTCTTATATACTTAATTCAAATAAAAAATCTGTTTGTGTAAGTTACCCAGTCAAAGATCAGTCAACTGTGTAAGATAAAAGTTGGTATCACTGTACAATATTTTATTGATTTAGGTATTCCTTAAGGTCAACTGTCCAAAGTTGATACAAGATAATAATATTAAATTTTATTCCAAGTAATATTCAGATAAGTTCGCAAAAATCTGCTGGGAGTAGCTAAAACTAAGTTAATGAATTGTACTCTCACCGTTCAAATCTAGGTACACGAATTTCGCTAATACTATGTGTTTCGAAACATTGAATTCCGAACGTGTAATAGACATGGATCCACCTGCCATGGCCATATTCTGGTAGTGCGGTAGTCGAAAGTTAATGCAATTTATTTGTATCCTAATACTTATACCTACCATAAATGTGAAATAAACTCTATCTTTCTGTCAGACTGTCGCTGTTTACGTATAATTAACAGCATATTTTGAGCAACTCGCTGCAAGTGAGATAAGACTCTTGATTTTCCTTTCGAGATCTTGTATAGTGTATTAAAAATTTTATGACTATAGGAAGAAAGTTTAGTCAGTGCCTGCATCAGACAAGATGCTAAACACATTATTTTAACAACACAGTATTTGTACAAATATTGGGAACTATCTACACGAGGTTTCATCCGCACATCGAGGCAACTACTTCACGCACCCGAATAAAAACTATCCTTTTCCAGGTCTCAATCTACCTCCATGACAAGTTTCATCTATACATATAAACTGAAGGATCAATGCACAGCCTAAACCACTGATCGTAGAGATATGAAACTTGGAAGGTTTGTTCTTTGTATGACGAAGGCATCCGATAAGAAAGGATTTCTGAAATTCTACCCCTAAATGGGTGAAAAAAGGGGGGGCAAAGTTTGTATGAAACCCTGTCATTTTTAATTTGAATCCGTATAGCCCGCGCGGGCGAAGCCGCTGGCGGAAAGCTAGTCTGCTATATATTGATAATATTTTCTTTTAAAGTATACAAATAATTAAAATCAAACGTGTTATATACGTGAAAGTATAATTAACGTGAAGTTTGATGCAACCAGCGACAGTTTGTAGTACCAGACAGTTTACCTACTATATTCTGTTAATCAGAGGAAGCTGCATTGCCATCTGTACACATTTCAATTTAAGCACCAAAGCATATGCATTGAATACTGCAGCTATACTGCAAATGCATTTGTAATCAAAGGCGAATTCCGTCTTTGACGACGCAGCAGATTTGAGCAGATACATCTCCCCTGAAAGAAGTTCTCACTGAAGTTGGATCTATAGGTCTTCAAGATCTATTGCTTGGTATTTTAATATATCCCTCTGCCAGCTAATTGGATGTTCCTAGATATGTGTGAAAATGACAATGAAAATGCCAGCAGTAGCATACATATATACACTCGAGAGCAATGAATCCGGGTCACTTAAAGAATGTTAAAAATCTCGGAAACTAAAAATGATAGGTTAATGCAATAAATTGTATTTAATAGACAATGTAATACTCCTTAAATGAAAGTAAAAAAAATATGAGTCACCATACATTTTATTAACACAAAATTACATAAAGAAAAAAACTGCTGATCTCTCCTTAAAACAAAAATAGGAAACATGAAATTTTTGAACTTTATTACGATTTTCTTGAATTTTAATACTTCGTATTGCCTCCTCGTGCTTCCATTACTGCGTTTACGCGGTTTGGCATGCTGTACACCAAGTTCCTTATACGATTTTGGGGAATATTCTCCCATTTCTCTGTGAGAGCAATTTTGAGCTCACGAAGCGTGATTGGGGGAGGGTTTCGTTGTTTTACGCATCTGCCTAGCTCGTCCCAAGCATGCTCGATCGGGTTGATATCCGGGCTGCGCGCTGGCCACTCCATACGAGTAATGTTCATCTCTTGAAGGTAGTCATTCACAATCCTACCTGTATGAGGTCGGGCATTGTCATGCATAAATATAGCATCCTCACCTAAATTGACCATAAATGGACCAACGTGATCATTGAGGATTTCTTCCACATATCTTTCGCTAGTTAAAGAGCCGTTTTCTATGATCACCAGCTCTGTGCGACTTTCAGAAGAAATTCCGGCCCACACAAGTACAGACCCACCACCGTAGGCTACTTTTTCTTCGATGCATGCTTGCTTGAATCTTTCCCCTGGTCTTCGATACACTCTGTGTCTTCCATCGTGCTTGTAGAGCATAAATTTTGATTCGTCGGAGAACATAACTTTTGACCAATCTTCAATACTCCAATTAACGTGGCTCTGGGCATATCTTAGTCTTGAAATACGATGCCCACGCTCCAGTTTAGGGCCGTTTGCAGGTCTAAGGGGTTTTAAGTTAGATTCAGCAAGCCGACGTCTTACTGTCCATGCACTTGGGTTACTTCCTCCGAGGCGTCGAAACTGATTTGTGAGTTCAGTTCCTGTGAGAAAGCGATTTCGAAGCATGGTGTTCACCAAGTATCGGTCTTCTCGTGCTGTGGTACACCTGGTTCTGCCCGTTCCTGGTCTGCGTAGGTTAGAACCAGTTTCTTCGTAACGTCGGAGAACTCTTTGTACTGTTGACAGCGACACACCGACAGTCTTGGCTGTATCGCGCTGACTCCGGCCGGTTTCCAGCATTGTAAGTATTCTGGTGCATTCTTCAGGCGTAAGCGACATAATTTCAGCTTGAATAATGAATATAGAGCACTATCAACATGGTTTATGTACCCACATAAATGACAGATTACAAACAAAAGCAAAACCAAATGCTGTAATTTCGTAGTTCCATCTTCGAAAGTGGCCCTTTTTCAAATTTGTTTTTTTTTATGATATAACTTTACAATAACTAAGAAGTTTTAATACCTTCATTTAAGGAGTATTACATTGTCTATTAAATACAATTTTTGCATTAACCTAGCATTTTTAGTTTCCGAGATTTTTAGGATTCTTTAAGTGACCCGGATTCATTGCTCTCGAGTGTGCCTATATAATGAAGTTAAAAGACTTCAGAACGTCATCAAACATATATATTAAAAAGGTGAATTCTCCATTATGCAAAAACTGCAAGGTGAATGTGTTTTGGCGAAGTTAGTACTGTAGCCGAATGTTTTACAGATGAAATCGACTTTAATGGCACGTCCAAACCTATTTCATTCGTTTTGAGCAACATGTGAAGTTTAGTGTGAATTTTATTCATGAGTCGTAATCTATAGATACTATTATAATACCCGCTTTGTGAGTATCTATCAATATTGTGTAATCAATATTATGAAGTATGTATTTTTTGTTCTTCAATACAGAAAATAATGAGCCATGATTGAAAATACAAATCTCTTTCCATGAATGTTTTAGGATCTACAACGGGGAATTGGGAGAGTCGGTAAGTCGACAACTCTCCCAATTCAAAATTTTGACATTTATTTGTGTGGGTAATTTTAGAACTATTTTGGAAAGAAAATAGTTCTGCACAGAATAGCCCCAGACTTTGTGAGAGTTTGTATAGAAGTTTCAAAATAAACACAAATTATAACGAAATTATTTGTTTTGCGTCTATAATTGTATTTACAAACAGCTCTTTGCAAATTTGCCGAATCTTTGTCTTCATCTAGCCACGCGCTTAAAAACGTCGCGTCTGGCGGCCATTACGTGACGTCATTAGGCAACTTGCCAACAAACCAGTTACAACCGGATCAGCGAAGTCGACATTCACGGATTAATTATTCAATTATTTATGAATGATTTTCGAACAAAACTGACTGAATCGTACCTACGCAAGTAAGAACATTGTAATACAGAGTCGGTATTTTAGATTTAATTTAATTTTAATATAATCGATAAAATGAAAGTTTTGCTACTCCCAGTAGGCGTACACACAGTTTTATCATTGGTTTTCTCTGATTTGTTTTTTGCATAAAACCTGTATATTTTAATCCTATATCCTCCATGAGAGCCATAGCGAAATGTTTTTGTTTCGAGGAACGTGTAAACTAAATTTTCATCAGTTTTGCTATTTAATATAGGTACCTACCTAATAAATATTAGGAAGTAGACACGGAAGCTGTACTTTTTTGTTTGTTCAAACATTTTCAGGAGACCACGCCGAGTCTGTCTTTTTGATGAGATTTTAACTGTGAGACTGGTATTATTAATACAGACGTGCAAATTTTCAATGCTGTGAAAGAATTGAATTAATGATAACCCAATAAATACATATATTAACTTGACAACCGTAACGATATCAATTTTATTATCATACGAGCAACCACGGGTGTCTAGAAAAATCTCAAATTCTCGAGACCTCCCCGCCTACCTAGTACCTACGTCATTACATAATACTATAGAAGGCTGTGTAGGAAATGTATTTTAATTTACAACCTCTAGAGCTTCTGACGTCAGACGAAGCCGGTTTCTCAGCTACACTTTAGCTTTGGTAATAAAATACTAGAAAAATCTGGTTAATGCTTGTGCGGTACAAAGCTTTATTGTTGAAGAAAATAAAAGATTTCTCTTTTCTTCAGAGGATCTAACATTTATAAAGTAAGTAACTATCGAACTAAAACCGCATTATTTATTAAAAATACCAATAAGTCATACATTGAGAAGAGGGAAGACAACATTTGGAAGCTATTGGGCTCAGTGTGGGTTGACATGATAAGATGCAATGACCGCAAACTATCCTGTGTAAACTTGCCAACATATGGGTGAATGAACTGCAGACAATGCACTCGGAGAAGGGCACGCAACACGCATACAGTTTCCAGGTTGCGAAACCTTCACTACACTGATGAGACTAGAACACCCGCATATGTAGTTGAACTGTTCGTGCAAGTAAAAGTATGAACCTTGAGTTAGCAACTACAGCCGTGCGGTATGTTATAACGAACAGCTGTTTAAATGTCGTGTGACGTAGGCGTGACGTGCATCAACGTCGCGTGCGCCCATTTAAGAATGACCTTCCCCTCCTCCCATTAGACATTAATGTTGTACACAGTACTGCACGAAATCAACTAGAGGTCAGTAAAAATTGTCTTTACGTTCCATTTCTACACGTGCCTCTTTTATATTCTTTGTTTACAATTCATGTTCGTTACGGGCATTCCTTTAAATTCTTCAGTTGAGTTTTCGGATTATATTATATGGACTAACACTTGTTTAAACAAATTAGAAAGTATTAATAGAATTAATAAAACTGAAAGAAGAAAAAGCTCTACCTGATACATTCTATCTTGACTCTTGAGAAAGAAAATTATGTAGATACTTCTCAGTAAACACGTAACAAGTACAAGAGGCGCCCACTTTTAGAAATGTTGTGGGTGCATTCAGTAGACTGGAAGGTGGAGTTCTACCTTAGTTGGGAACAGACTACGCAGATGATACAAGATTCCGCGTTTGACAGTTAAAATCTCTGTGGAAATGGTCTGGTGGTTGCTCTGCACCTTCTACTTGGCTTTTAGGGCTGCTTTAGAGCACACACGTAATCGGCGTCCCTGACGAGTATTCTCGTGTAGTACCTAGTTGCGTGTGCAAACTTCACTTGCAGCAAATAATAGCTTGGTAACAAATTCAACATGTAAAATTAAATTACAAAAGACTTCTTTAACGCATTCATGCAATGGGCGACTGCATAGCGACAGAGGATCAATTATCACAATGGCACGTCACGCGGCCATAATATAGTACCTACCTACTGCAGGTGGGTACTTATAGTGCGACAGAAACACAGAAACAATTAGTCACGCGTTTTGATTCGGTTTTGTTCGTATCGTTTCAGTCCAAACCCGCAATGGCCTTGCTATCGAGCCATGTCTGAGCAACATGACGAGATTGAAGTGGTTAAGTAGAAATTACCGCTCTTTGGTTCTGACTCAAACTTACGATATATAAGTATATAAATATTTCGACACGCCTACATCGGCTCGACGGACTGTGAATGTATCGAGTGACCTTAACATGCGTATCGTATTAAACGTTGGCCACGTTTAGGGCAAAGTCCACACTCAGTGTCAAGTTAGCATTAAAAGAATTTACATTACGAAGTCAACGACATCGCTGACCATTGATAGCAGGATTGACTTTGGCCTAATTTGACAGGAATAGTCCACCATTGGTAAATAATAACTATGACCTCCGACGTACTCGGCTACAAAACACAAATTGTGTTCTTCATTGCGAGACAACTTCGTCTAACTTCTACATAGTTATACTATGAGCATTTCGGCTAACAAGGTCGATAGCTATCACATTATAGTTTAACCTTCATCTGCGATGCTTTAAGATGGTGGGTGGTACTTTAAAATACCCCCAGGGGAGATCCGCCAGCTAACACACAATCTCTAGCAATATGCTGTATCGAGGTCACTAGGTTCTGATACAGTTACATCTTTACTAATATTATAAATCTGAAAATAACTCTGTTAGGCTTTCATGGGAAAAGGCTTAAGCGATGGACATAGTTTATATATATATAGAAATAGAGGGAACAATAAAGGACTTATCTCCTTTGGCGATTTGACATGATTTTATATTAGAAATATTATAATAACTTAAATTCTGACTGAGAGACAAACATTTACGGATGTTTTGTATAAAAAAAAATGCTATTACAAAATAATACCCACTTGAAATTTTCATATTTATAATTATTCATGAATTATTGTGACAGTATTATTGACAAAGGTGGTACGTAGTCTTCACGGTTATAGTTACACACTTGGGCAGACCACAAGAATCTGACAGACTTGTTGCTAACCTGTAATCATTTATGCACATGCAACACACGGATAATCTCATACGTATCACGTTGATGATAAGCATTACATAGGTGAGTGGTCAATTAATGATAGAAGCGAAGATTATTTATAGCTTAAGTAAATAAACGCTCGGAGGCAGTACGAGTACATTCGTTAGCGTTTACTCGGAGACACGTACAATTTTGCTGGATGTCCTATTTTCATAGCGCAAAATAATTTACGGCTTTTTTCAGGAACCTATCTATCCGAAGATTATCTTACTAGTGATAGAATTTTGAGAAAGGGTCCACATATATTTGTCTAAAACCTAGCGAATCTAAGGATTTATTGAAAATTGCAGTTAGCTGATTCTTATTGAATTAGGTTGTCCATCGTATTACCAATTTCTTAGACATCAAATTCAGAAGGTGTTTTTTACCAATGAGCGCATATCCTATCGAAATGTTCATCTCCTTTGACTACTTCCCTGTATCTTTCACCAGTCCGATGATATTACAATCAATCAACAGCTGTTCGCGCTGACAACTTTTAATCTAACTCATTATTGATCGGCCTTGATAAGGTACGCAAGACCAAGTGGCATGCGGTCAATTTGTAAAGCGAACCTTGGCATAAACAAGATATCGGTCAATAAGTATTAGTTAGTAACTTAGTTCATAGTTGAGAAGATGCAGATGTTGAGAATAACATCAACACGTCTGATATTACACGGAGAAGAAATAAATAAAGCAATATCGCGATCTATTACTTCATAAATGTTGTAGAAAGTAAGTTCAATATGAAGGATTGGCATGGAAAAGTCTGTCTGCAATATGGATCGAACTCGCTTACGAACAGAAATTTCCACAATAAACAATTACTGGTATCATTTAAGTATGTAGCGCGACGTTATCTACTAGCCAGTGAATAGGAAACTATATTTCTATCTGTATGTATGTGCAAAGGTTAATCGGAATATCGATGATTATTCACTATACTTTATCATACTTTTGTTGAGGACATTTTTATTCAAAGTATTTTACATATGTTTTGAATTTTGTTTAGAAGCGACGTTGCTATGATTTGTGTCTCAATACAGATATTGTTTTAACAAACGTAATAAACTTCAATTTATGATAACAATATTACCTTGAATAGGTTTTATCTTGACCGATTTGAAAAGCTACGACATCATGGCATGTTTTTATTTGAAGTCTATAATCTTCATTTCATTTAAGTGAGAAAATCACATATAACACCATTTTCGTAGAATAGTATGCGTATGTTTTAACGGGAACATGCCTAGACTGGCTTAATCCATAACTCGGTGTTTTCTTACCGGCCACTGCAAATTCAAGATATTGAAAGTCAAAGGCAGCATTTTATTTGAAAACTGTTTCTCGTAGTTTGACCTGAATCTTGAGGGAACTATTTGAAGTATCTAGCTAAAAGTCTTCTATAACCGTGCCCAGGGTTCAAGCTATACATATGTAATTCTGTTTAGCCGTTTTACTGTGAAGGCGTAACGAACAAACTCACTTTCGTATATATTTATAATGTTAGTTAGGAAAGGCCTTATCTCTCATGGAAAGGTCAAGGTACTTCGACTCCAAGCAGTAAGTCTTATAGAGAAGAGCCGCCAAAAAACTTAATGGATACTTTAGTTTTGGGACTCGTATGTGATGAAAACTGAACATAGTACTATCATTGACATGTTTGCGCATGTTTATGATTCTCCCTGTTGTAACTTACAACAGAATTATTACCATACAACTTGTAAGGTAATAATCCTTACCCTAAATTGATGTGAAAGTAACCCTTGTCTGTAGTTATCTGTTAAGCTTAAAACAGCTGAACCGATTTAGTTGTAATTTAGTATAGAGACAGATTGAAACCCGAAAAAAGAAGATATTTTCTGTGGCCTGAAGTTAGTTCCCACAGCCTGAGAACGCGAAAAAGCGGGAAATAGCTAGTTATTTAAAAACGCAGGTGCTTTTTGATCGTGCTCATTTGTTTTGTAGTTTGTAATTAAACGATGTGATAAACACACATGATAATGCACTTAACACATGCAACGTTATTTGTGTTTTAGTGACGGTTTCTTATATAAATAAACTATGTAGTTACATGTTTATTTGTGGCATCACTATGTAAATAAAGAAAATGTGTTAATTCCGCTAAGTGAACGACTCGTCACGTGAATATCGTGACGCAATTTCATTCTCAATTAATTAATTAATAATGTGATTGCTGTCAGTGTCCGTTAGCCAAGGAATGGGCGTCTATAAAATGAGAACAAATGGGTCACTTGATCGCTTAAAAAGCATAAGTCTGTACAGCTACTGACGATCAAATTCCTTGGCGATCAGAGATGTCGAGTAACAGTAGTGATGCAAGTCAGGTCACAGGTGCATGATATGAAAAATTCCAATTGATAATAGACATCGCTCACCAACTGTCAACTACTAAAATTATGCATCTGACATAATCTCGGATTCTCATCGCTCAAATCAAAAAATAATACTGTCATCTCGTTTATACAAATAAACATTGATATGCTTTCTTTCTTTTATCGTATAGATATATTTACGAATGTGTTTCGCGATGTTTCTAAAACTCTTGTTCTTCAGCTATCTTAGTCAAATTTCTTATTTTCGCTAATTGTAGAAGTCGGTGGCAAATACACCTAACAGTTGCCTTGTATAAGACACCCAAGATTAAAGTGCGATGTATTCGTCGACATGCGTTTCAGGAAAAAGTAATTTGCTTTTCAGTAATCTGGACGACAAATATTTTTTTGTTTTTTCTTCGAAATTTGGAAAAACTAATCCGAAGACACTATCTGTCGTACTCTTAAGAAGGAGGTACTTTGACCAGAGGAATAAGACTTACAAGCCGCGCCCCCGATATGTAATCGGCTTACTCTGTTTTAGCGAGCCGTCACAATCACAATACAAGGTTATATATACTAAGTTTCTGTTGATGGATTGACGCTAGACGTAGGTTACGCACGTGTAACCTATCGGTGGGACTTAGACCGATTCGACGGCGCGTGCCTTCGGATGAGGTTCACTGCGATTAGTGCATGTTGGTGACAGAAAGCGAACCGCTTGCAGTCAACTGGTTTACTGTCTGTATTCTTCGCCTTATTTTCACGAGGAGACGGATTGTATGTAATAAAATACTTAAACGGGTTTTGAAGTAGACAATGTCGTTACTGGGTGCTATGTGGCTTTAAATGACTAGAGGGGCAACGCTCTTATCGATGACTAATATCGCTTAGATCGATCGATTTAGGTTTAGCTACGGATGCTCCGTTTGGTGCGACCAATTGCCATCATCCACGGATATTTTCATATTGATACTGACATGGAAGACACAGTGGAAGGTACTGTACGTTGGTGCTTACGGACCTCATATATGTCACAGTCTTAATTTGTTCTGATCATCCTGTCATCTGACAATAATCAGGCATACCAAAGGATCGTATTACACAGGAACTAGAGTGGAGGTGTAATAGATAGTCGTTCCATGTGAATCAGTATTCAGCTGCTGCACCCGTTATTAGAAGACGACCCCAATATAGTTGAGAAAAGGTTAGTCAAATAATGACTCAATTCGCAAATATTATCATGCATTCATCATCAGCGAACAAACAACATACGATATAACAGTATTTTAAATACAAAAATGATATAAAAAGATTGCGTGAACGACTAAAAGGAGAAGAAGAAAGTAAATAAGCCTAAATAAATTGGGAACGGGAGAGGAAGTCAACTCAAACTTACTCAAAAACGTTTATTGAAATTAGAATAATTAAATTAGTACTTTAAAAAAACGCCCACCCTTCACTGATGATATCATAAACAGTGAAGAAACTGTTGATATCATATTGATTGAACCGCAAATGAGGAGTTCATTCTGTTCTAGTGACTAGATCTCTTTCGCCACGTAGGCTTACAATAAGTAGATCCATTTTGTCTGAGATAACACCAGACATAATTAAGTCTGTACTCAGTACAGAATACTCATTACCCTATATTGTTTATGACTAGAAATAAGCTTATCATTGTTTGCATTTAAAGATAATGGCACATGTAGTCCCACGCGCCGAACCACCTGTTCACGTGCTAGATGATTTAACCTGGGGCCATACTCCCATTTTTTTTTTTTCGAATGGGAAATCATGTAATGACTGTCAGGAGTGGCAGGGGCGAGAGGGAATGTCAGACTCTTACTGACTAAAACTCATCCATGTTCCTTCTTTAGCACTTTGCGTTCCGGGGATCAATTCCATTCGAACATCTTCGAACATCCCGCAACCCCGGCAGGCCTTATGGGTAGGGCCGCCATACTATCTATGACGTGTATTATAGCAATCCAGATTTCAGTACGAAAAAGGGACTGACAATTCCAACTTTATTAATATGTTAGGATAAGTATTTATAAACTTAAAAAACACTTGGTAAATAATTTCTAGTAGTGAAAAGTTTACTTTGTGTCTCCATTGCAATAAATAGAACAAAGAGTTAACAAGTTAATTAAGTTGGTGCTCGCAAAATAATAGTATTTTCTTGGTGTTTACGTGTTGTAATGTATATTGAATCCGTCGTACATGTCCATATATTAAGGCGCCACTGGGCTCTCAATTATCCGCTTAATCAATATCAATTAAGTTCTAAAATCTCCCTCACGCGTCGCTATTCCCGTGGGTAGAGTAAAATGGTTTACTTTAGTGGGATTAAGCGAGTAGTAGTGTATCTTCTATTCTGTTTGCGATAACAACACCACAGTTTTTAATATGTCTAGGAATTGACTTAGTACTGATAATAGAATGTAAATTAAATCCTTACTATAAATGAGAAAGTAACTCTGTCTGTCAGCCTGTAATTACCTATATGACGGCTAATTCGATTTGTATGAAATTCGGTATGGACACAGCTTGAATCCTGGCGAAGGACAGAAAAGAGTTTCTATTCGGGTGCGTGAAGATCTGGGTGCAACCGATGGAGACAACGTACTCCTATTAATAGGTAAAATATGAAATTAATCTATTTCAGGTCTTGTGTGTCAGTTGTTTATATGTAAGTTGTAGTTAATAATGTAAACATAATTATACTCTTTATTATAAATAATTATTATTTATTACGCATTAAATTTTACTCGGATAATAAACAAGCAATTTGGCGAGATAAGACACGGATACACGAAACTTATCAATTGTGAATAAAATGTTTATTTAATACGTAGGTAGGTAGTCTGGTAGTGGGTGGACATTGTGACTAACCGATAGGATGCTGTCGGACTCCTATTTCCAAGAGATCGGTTCCATGGCATCAATCAGTGAGTCACACTGCAGGCGGGGCGACACGTGAGCCCATTATTTAAGATAAATAATGAGAGACATGCTCAAAGCTCAAGGCAAGTAAACTTCGTACCGTTTTTATACGCTATAGTGTTTTAATATATCATCGTCATCTTTAGCCTATTTAATATTAGTCCACTGTTGGACATAGGCTTCCATTTTAATTAGATACTAATTATATCATAAATTATTTCACTGTATGATTCATACAGTAAAAATCAATCAACTCGGTATGTCCTTTGCCAGGATTCGATCTATCTGCATACTATGTTTCATCTTATCGGTAAAAGCTATTAAAAAAATTGCAGTCATACAATATGAATGCAAGTTTTTTTACTAGCTTTTCTCAAAATTTTATTACATGATAAAATACTTTTATGCGTAACTACGCTACGAGATCTGCTGCTACGCTAAACTGCAATCTAGACTGTCCGCATCAGCTATCTGTCAAATTTAGGAGATATCTAAAGACTATTGAATAAAAGCACAATAGTACAAATTGTTGAAGATATGTAGTTGGCCAGTGACAACACTGCCTATCCGACCTTTTGTTACTATGCAGAATATGCGAGAGTGGTACCTACAAATCAATCCGATAAGTGTAGAGAGTCTAATCTGAATGCCAATATTATTTATCCCGACGTTTAAAACATGGCAGAATATCAGATATATGTAAGGTGCACCCTTACATATATCTGATATTATGCCATGTTCTATTAAATCCGCTGAACAATGCTATTGATTTTCATTGCAAAAAAATAAAGAAAATGAGAATGTGTTGGAGTTTCTTGCCCGTTCTTCTCCATAAGAAACTATTTTTTTGAGTGGACAATTTAAATTATTATTTTTTGTACATTTAAAGTTGCTTATTAAGCCTAAATGAAAGAAATGATTTGAGTTTGATCATTATACATACTCCAATATACTGCAGACACTTGTCGCAGCGATAAAATGTGACGTACCGACCTAATGTCATCTCGGCCTTACAGCGCGACTGTTATCATGTGTGTCCATTCTTATGGGTAGGCGTATTGGCCGGATCATGACGTGCCATCAGGTGAGATAATGGTCGAACGCGAGAGAAACAAGTTTTTTTTATGAAATACACTAAAATGGTGTCTTATTACAAGTTATAATAGATTCAAATAAAAAATGATAGAGTTTTATACAAACTGTATCCTCCTTTTTCACCCCCTTAGGGGTAGAATTTCGGAAAATCCTAATCGTATGCCCACATCATACAAAGAACACACCTTCTAAGTTTCAGGTCTCTACGATCAGCAGTATTGACTGTATGTTGATATTTCCGTCATTCAGGACGACATTTTATGTATAGATAGATACTTGGATACATTTTTTCCTTAACTTTGTTACTGTGGCACTTTGTCACCACTAAACGTGGAATAAAACCTCTTGTTTTTCTGGTTCTTACGTTCGACTTTGTAAATGGTAAATGCACAGTTTCTGTAGCATACACCACGGAAGCAAACTACGAGAATATCAATGCACAATATCATATCGATCTGCTGAAGAAAAGGAGGACAAAACCTAGAAACACAATTTCGCATTTAGTGGGATATACGAGAGCAAAGTGCTTTAAGAAATATAAGCTCACTAATAAGATAACGAGACAGTCCCTTGTAGTTGTTTGTTCAAAAGAATACTTAAACCCTATGGTATGCCTAGTTAAAATAAAACGTATTGGACGATAGATGTTGAAGTTTGGGTTGTTATCAATTTGGGTTTGTGTTATTTTATAAAGCAAAACAACATAAAAGATATACCTAGTAAAATATATTATCCCAAGTGTTAATCCTCGCGCAGGTAACAATTTAAATATGCACTTTGATGGCCTGGTGTGAGATAAATGCTCTTTTGTCACACAATTTAGGTTAACTCCATTATGATAGCTGTTGAAGCGTGATATTCTAGTCAAGCGTTGTATTTTAATTAGCATACGTGCTAGAGCTAAGTCTGTACACGGTGTATCTGTCTGTTTTTTTGCTGATATAGGTACCGAGAACGATGACACAATTGTATGGTCAGTGACACCACTTGGATTACACTGTTACTTTTATACACCATCGAAACTGGCACTAAATTATTGGATTCGCTATTTTTCAGCATCTCATGTAGGAGTCAAAAATGGGTTTAACTTTTTTTTAACGTAAGCTTACGCTCACTCAAACTTAACGCACTTTCAATTCTTCAGAAATACCTAGTATTCCTAATAAACTTGTCTCTACAAACTATTTACTACTCGTGTAAAGCCGGGTTTCTGAAGGCCTTTGTAGTTTTAGTTTATCTATTCATGATCGCTGAAAAATGTATGGTACTGAATAGATCAACCACCGACAAAAATAGGTACCTCAAAAACCGGGCATAAACTGTTCTCATCCGGTCATTATTTTCCCATAATGACCGTTCATTAGAAAAAAATATGACTTTGGTTTTGCGAAGTTCATTCATATTAAGTGGTGGTCACGTTATTCTCGCGCTGCGGCTTGCCGCGTGCGGCTGGGTGTCACTTGGTGTCACTGCACTGACTTATTGAGAGCACGAGTCTCGCTGTGATTGCGAACACATGACGGGAAATGACCTTCAAGTAATCAGTTGTGATTAGGTTTGAGTTTACGGGAGAGGAACTAAAGGATATGATGTCTTTTTGACTTGTAAAAAATAGGGATAGCGTATTTATGACACGCGTCAGATTTCGGATACTCTTATAAAGCAAGCCAAACTATTGTCTTCCAATAATGAATTCACTAAAAGCAGCAATACATATCTTAAATATATTTTGATTTATATAATTTAAAAAATTCTAGACTTAGTACAAAGCTAAATAAAAATTGACAAAGAAAACACACCAAGTCGATTCCGCATTACCGAATTAAAAATAAATAAAATAAAATAAAAATAATTAAAAACATCTTTATTTACCAAAATAAGTCAAATCAAAACTTAGGTAAGATCTACAATCTTAATTAAAGTGGCTTTGAAAAAATAACAACACATGTTCCTACACATTCTACATTTACCTCTTTTGGGTATACGATCTCGTCAATCTTCGCAAACACTCTCATTTTCACACTTGTTGCACCTTATGCTGGTAGCTTGTAATGTTCCTAATATCCCCCACAATTGGATATCTATATACGTTTTATAAATCGTATAGGTCTTTAAAAAGTAACAAGAACATTTACGAACGGTTAAAATAACCCAAATTTATTTTATCCAAGATAAAAAAACACGCTCAAACACCACCAAGCGTATAGCTATTTTTTGGAACAGACTTTATAAAAAAGGGGGATTAATTAACACATTTATTCTTCTATTAATATTAAAGAAAAATAATTTATAAATAATGCTCAAAATTTTGAAAATTTTCGAGCACTATAAATTTTTAAGTTTAGTTTGGAAGATAAAGTTAAAAAGCCGCCATTAGCATGCTGTGTTTTAAAAAAAAAACGCAATGTTCAATAACAATTTGAGGTCCGTTCCGATACCGTTGACGGTCCTGAAAGCCGTCGTGCGCGTCCCAGGTCGTCCGTGTAACTAGGACGTACCCGTGAAAGTTGCATGCGGCGTCTGAATTTGCCAAGTGCATACAGCCTTTTGTTCCCTTCAATACATATTACATAACATTTGGTTTTGTTTTATTTCATTTGCGTTCTCGACGAATTAATAGAAATTGTACTCATAATATAATTTGTTTCAAGAAAAATAAAGAAAGCAACTTTGAAATTAAAATAGGTTATATTGAAAGTAGTCTATTAACCATTTCGTTTAAACTATTTCGCACACCAGTCCTTTTAATTTGACTTTTTTGTAATCCATATAACTCTTTAGGATTAGCAAGACTGCAGTCAGGGGACCTCTGAGATAAGAAAGTATACCACAAAGCGGTGCCCCGACTGCAATTTAATGTTTTAATTTTAATTTTACCTGTTTGTCTTAGCAATCGTGTGTATGTTTTTATCTAGCTTATTTATTATTATATAGCTATTTTTTATACACTTTAGTGATAAGGTTAATTTAGCTTAGTTACTTGGAGTGATGGTCGTACATCTAAATCGGGCCAGGCATTTAGAAGTTACGATGGGATAAAGAAACAGCGGTTGTTTGAGACGGATATCCAAAGATGCGTCATAATAGCCCGCGTGGACTATACGAATTAAAAATTAAAATGACAAGAGTTTCATACAAACTTTGCCTTTCCACCCGCTTAGGGGTAGAATCCTTTCTTATCGGATGCCTATGTCATACAAAGAACACACCCTCCAAGTTTCAGGTCTCTACGATCAGCAGTTCAGGCTGTGCGTTGATCCGTCAGTCATTCAGGACAAAGCATTTAATATATAGGTAATCGATTGCGTAAGAATTGCCTTCCGCCAATTCTGGTATAGAACAATATAGAAGTGGGAAAATACGACTATCTAAAGTTTTACCTGTGTTTCTAACTTTATTTAAGCTCAACTGAGTCACTCGGGAGCCAGGACATAGCAGACCGCAAAACAGAAAAAATATTTGCGTAAACACATTTAAATAAGGACTGCTACAACTTCAACTGCAGTACTTCATAGCCCGGATAATAAACCAAGCTCAGAGCTTACCTATAGATGAAAAGTGAATATGAATTTTCACAAACGTGCGCTAATTTAAATCGTATTTTAGCTCACCAGTTAAACAAAGCATACTCTACGATCAGAATTCCATTGACTGGTAGTCGCACAAATATTTGATTTCCGACTTTACTAATTAATGTAAGGAATTAAATTTCAGTATTCTCTTATCGCTGAGTTTCTTTACAAAATACCTGATATTTCTTTTTGTGTAACGTATAAAGCAAAACGCCAGCTAATTATATATGCTTTAATTAATTTTTATTACGATGCAATACGATACAAAGCTAGACAAATTGAGAACCTCCTCCTTTTTGAAGTCGGTTAAAATATGCTTATACTGCTGCACTTCCAAACGTTCAAATATATACATAATATTTAACGAGTAGGTAAGTCTCGACAGTCATCGACCGTAAGCTCAAATGGATGTCATTGCGATTCTGTTTACTACAAAATAACTACCTGTGTCGGCCTTCGACCTATAGAGGTCAAATAATAAAGAGCAATTACTTATAGTAAGTGATTGTTACTTCTAACGAAATGATCTGAAATTCCAACTTCAGAACGAAACGTGATTTTGTGTATCAACCAGTGGCTTTGTCCACGTGGGCTATACGAATTCAAATTAAAAATGATAGAGTCCCATACAAACTTTGCCCCCCTTTTTCACTACCTCATGGGTAGAATTTCGGAAAATCATTTCTTATCAGATACCTACGTCATCACATCTACATCGTCACAAAGAACACACCCTCCAAATTTCAGAAGTTTAGGTTGTGCCGTTGTTCCGTCAGTCATTCAGGACAAAGCATTTTATATGTATGGATTACACTTTTATTTCCATAAAAGCAATAAGCTGCTGTAGCAGGTACATGTCCCGTTCAATAAACTCGTATCACTTCCAGAAGCATTGAGCCGTCAAATCTAAATGACACAAAAACTGTGCAGAAAAACCACTTGGTTCAGAGTGGTCGGTAAAAATAATCGGAACGTGGTGGACATTAATGATGTAATAAACATATGGGTAAACGACGAAATATTTATAATTATGATAACAACAGGTAGAGAACTTAGTATCGTAGGCAGCCAGCACCTGCACTGTCCTTGTCGTAAGAAGACCATGGTAAATATAAAAATCAACCACTGCAATCGCTAATTACTTTGAAACAAGAAATTGTTTTTTAATTGCCCAAAGAGATTGTATTCCAAATCCAATCCAAGAAGTCGACATGAAAATTTAAACTACAGCTTGGCAAAAAAGTCTAGAAACGGAACTAATTTTTTTTATTGCTGATCCCGTACCATACATTATCATAGCCTTTTCCCAAATATGTTGGTTGTCCCAAATGGCTTCCAATATAAACCAGGCGCAGCTGAGTACCAGTGTTTTACATGGAGCGACTGCCTATCTGACCTCTACAACCCAGTTACCGGGTAACACGATACCCCTTGGTAAGACTGGTTGTCAGACTTTCTGGCTTCTGACTACCCGTAACGACTGTCAAAGATCTACAAATGACAACCGGGACCAACAGCTTAACGTGCTTTCCGAGGCACGGAGGAGTCTCGCTATGACATATAGTATATATGGTCAGCCATCCACGGACCGAACGCGCCAAGCGCAGCTTAACCTTTGATCGATCGACACATGCGGCTGTTACTCAGCCACGAGCTCCTCCCGTAGCATACGTCTATCCAAAATGTAAAGTAAGAATTACACTACGATAGAAATTGCGACACAAATGTCATAGTATTTTTTATTCTGATCATACTTCTACAGCTTCTTTTAGGAGCACTCGCGACACTAATCTCGTGTCGCGTTAAATGTTACACACAGGAAAGTGTACAATGTGGTGTCGTAGTGTAAACCTAGCTTAGTTTTTATTAATCACTAGTGGCCCGCCCCGGCTTCGCACGGGTAGGTAGTCTTTGTTTTTTAACCGAATTAAAAAAAGGTGGTTCTGTATTTGACCGGTATGCATGTGTTTGTATGTCCCCGATTTTCTCAAAAACTACTGATCTGAATTGGATGAGAGTTGTCGTTCTTCGAAAGGTTTTAGTACAATATATATTATTGGAATCTGTTGAATTTCTTCGTAAATAACCAATGGAACTCTTCAATTACTAATAGCACCACGGATCCAGACCATCAGGAACCACGATTGCTGCGATCGTATGCCTGTGATTGTTTTCACTGTTCTATAACATAACAACACACCTCTAAGCTTTAAAGGAGAAAACAGACATATAGAGTTCACCCTTATTAAAGGTGATGAACATTTGTCTAGACATTAGGATATCGTAATTTATCTAAATTACAAACTGAGCCACTAAAAAGAGAACTGAAAAACTTTTTTTCAAAAAACAACTGGCTTGGAACACAATACAAATTTAAAAATAACTAATAGACATAATTCTAGAAGTCGGTGTCTCCAATTAGGTATTGTGTATCTGCATTCTATTTTTGCAAAAAAATGTTTTCTTTTAGGAATGAAAAATCATGTCCCGAGTCTACCCGCTGATTAGGCCCGTCTTAATCCTTACCGGACGGTTAGCCACTTATTGCTCAAAGTCTGCAGGCCGGACCTACAGTGGCCTGGAGTCGATTCCTGGCTCCAAATGTTGATGACGTGGCTGGGGCGTGAGATTTGTCTCTCCCTCACGCAACCCGCTATCTCCTTTTCCAGCATGACTGGTTAGCATTAGAAGGTGACTGCTTCCTATTCCCACTCTCTTTGGACCATGGTTTGAACCAGGGCCGAAAGTGAGAGATCGCCGCCGCCCAAGTGGGACAGACCTCCACCGTATGTTCCACCGTGACCTCCAGGTGATCCTTACAGTGTCGACAACCCGACATTTCCACTCGCTTGATTCGATCCAGGAACCTCCCAAAATAACCGTGTCCAGTGAGAACCTGCGTCAGGCGTAGGCATTGGATCTGCGGTAGGTCAAGATGCCGTGGTGCCTCCTTAGCCACTCCGCGAAGAGAGGATTTAACGCCACAACAATCCCCGCGCAGGTTCATCCGTGGCCTTATGATTTGTTTATTAGCAAAGGGAATTCTAGATTCTTAATTTCTGAAGTGTGGAATAGAATGAATTCAATGGAAAGCGCATTTTTTTTTAGTTTATAATTATCCCGCTGTTATGTATGAAAAGAGGCCCTTTTCATACTTGGAACGCATGGGCACTTGAAAGCGCTTACTTTTAACAAATTCGTAACTTAATTCTTGAAGGTGAAAGATATTATAATGTGATATCAACCAAAAAAAAAAAAAAAAATTAGAGGAGCTCGTGGCTAAGTAACAGCCGCACGGTTCGAACGATCAAAGGTTAAGCTGCGCTTGGCGCGGTCGGTCCGTGGATTGGTGACCATATATGTCATAGCGAGACTCCTCCGTGCCTCGGAAAGCACGTTAAGCTGTTGGTCCCGGTTGTCATTTGTACATCTTTGACAATCGTTACAGATAGTCAGAAGCCAGAACGTCTGACAACCAGTCTTACCAAGGGGTACCGTGTTACCCGGTAACTGGGTTGTGGAGGTCAGACAGGCAGTCGCTCTATATAAAACACTGGTACTCAGCTGCATCCGGTTTAGACTGGAAGCCGACCCCAACATAGTTGGGAAAAGGCTAGGCAGATGATGATCAACCAAAAAAAAAAAAAGTAAATACCAATCTCAAAAAAAGAACAAAAATATGTGGGATTTGAACTCGATGTAAACGATTCGCATGTTCATGAATACAGCCCCTCCACTACAGCGCTCCTTGACATTTTAGGTAAAATTGACATTCTAATACAACGTGTTTTCAATTTTAATTACTGCTTATCTTCTTTACAAACGGGCGTGATGATTTTCATGTCAAAGATAATAGCGAAAATGCATATAGGTAATTATAAAAACTTGATAGGTCATCCCATTACAAACTTATTTCAATACCTCACTGCTCATTCCCCATAATATTGTAGCCTAAAACTTGAACCGATTCATAACAAACATCTTTGGTGAATTTCAAGTAAAACTGTTCAGACCTTTTGGCGTAAAGCTAAAACAGATTTTTTTTCTTACAAACTTAAAATCATAATTTTTCACCCTAGGGCTAAAATCTTGAAAAACTGTGAAACACGTGTTAAATTATTTTCATTTTACAGTGTTTCTACAAAATTTGAGTTTAAACGGATCAAAAATAAAACTTACTCCATACAAACTTTCAACCCCATTTTAATATACTTAGGATTGGAATTTTCAAAAATCCCTTCTTATTACTTGTCTAGGAAATAAAAGGCACCCCCTGTCCAAATTTCATTGCTCTAGGTCCAGCCGTTTTGGCTCTGCGTTGATGAGTCAGTCATTCAGTGTATGAGGTTGTCATTTTATATAATAGTATAGATAATGTCGCAAGAGGTGTTTTTTTAAACAGACTTTTTCGTCCTCTGTATACAGTTGCTATTGGCATCGTGTTTGTTCTCTAGTGAGGGCTTTATCACTTTATTGTGCAGCTTTGCGTGGCTTTGTTAGCATGGCCTGTTTTTTTTAATATCGGATACATTCTACATTTAAAGTCTGTACCAATTAATTTTACGAAACAAAGTCGCACGTTATTTTGTTATAATTCTGCCACCGGCGAACATAATTAACGAAATGGCGTAAAGATAGCGCATTTATGTCAATTTCAATTCTCTAAACATCATCATATATGCATAATTTGATGTCGTTTTAATTATCTATGTGAGAACATTATAACAAAATAGGTTATGTCAAAATAGGTTAAAGTCATAACTTTGATTATATTTGTATAGACTATAACAAAATTGACCACGTTACTTCTGTAGCTATAAATTTAGTTCGAGTAGTGACGTCACAGCGTAGTTCGCACTCATAGTCGGACCACACCTTCCATTTTGATCGATGATCCAATTACTGAATTATATGTAGTTGGCATTATTATATCTAATTCTAGGGCTGTCTCGAGCATAACAATCATATTTTGCAGAAAACGGGGTTGTGCTACGGACGTCTTAGCTTTGGATTTATGAATTGATTGATTGATGAAATACAAAACTTTGATATATGATTCTACGTAAAAACAATAATGATTAACCTTAGAATTGTGTATGACTAACCACATTTTTTTAAATCTGCTCTCGAAATATGGAACGTTTACAGATCAGTATCTTGTATATTTTATAAGTACAACAATCGATTTGCTAAAACAATAGGCACTGCTACGTACCCTTTAAAGGCAGAGTAAGATTTCCCTACCATACATTAGTGGAAGTTTTGTGCTTATCAGAAGCACCATATTTGTTACTAGCTTCTGCCAGCGACTTCGTCCGCGTGGAATAGTGGTGCTCCGCTCCTATTGGTCTTAGCGTGATGATATATAGCCTATAGCCTTCCTCGATAAATGGACTATCTAACACTGAAAGAATTTTCAAATCGGACCAGCGGTTCCTGAGATTAGCGCGTTTAAACAAACAAACAAACAAACTCTTATTGTGAGTCAACCATAAAAGATAGACATATGCTGTCGTGAGATATTTTTTACATAATTTTAAGGCAAAAACATCCGTCATACATGGTTTCTGTGTAGCTTTAACCATTAAGGTTGCACACGCGACGGAAGCTTAAAAAATGGAGTAACTTCTCCCGTTTTTCCCCAACATTTCCCTTCACTGCTCTGCTCCTATTGATTTTAGCGTGATGAAAAGTATACTATAACCAGCTCAGGAGTATGAAAAATAATTGTACCAAGTTTCGTTAAAATCCGTCCAGTAGTTTTTGTTTCTATAACGATTAGAAATATATTGCATGTACAGAATTGACCTCTCTACAGATTTATTATAAGTATAGATGGTGCTTCTGATGAAGTTTGACAACCAGTCTTACCAAGGGGTACCGTGTTACCCGGTAACTGGGTTGTGGAGGTCAGATAGGCAGTCGCTCCATGTAAAACACTGGTACTCAGCTGCGTCCAGTTTAGACTGGAAGCCGACCCCAACATAGTTGGGAAAAGGCTAGGCAGATGATGATGAGATGGTGCTTCTGATAAGCACAAAACTTTGATGGGTTTAAAAAAGCTAAGAGCAAAAATGTATTAATTTCGTTTTTAAAAGTAAGAATTTCATATAAGAAATTTTATTTACTGGACAGTAGACAACCCTAATAAGTGGTGAGTAACGTCGTCATAAGAAAATCGTCGCCTCGTAACACATACGCGACAGCTCACACCACCGCACAGAGCTGCACTCAACAGTATTTTCGTCTAGACTAATCATTTTATAAAAATATAAACAGATAAGTCTGCTTCTTATAAACATTAAACTAAATGCGATAAAGCACCGAATAATAATGTAAATAAAAGAGTGGTAACGTTTTTCTAGGAAAAACTATTATAAAACACGCAGTATCAACTTAGAACTACATGGCGATTAGTTTTAAAAAACATTACCTTCATTCTTTAAATCACATTTTTATTGGAACCCATTTGAAAAATAACCAGAAGCAGACAGGTTTCTATTTTTGCTACTTAATATTTAATTTAGTCCGCGATCCCTTTTTAAATGAATAGAATTGAATACTAGACTTTTTAAGCCAGTCAGAAAGTAGAATGTTTCTTATGAAGAAATAAAATTGGGTCTGTTTAGACTAGACTAAATAAAATCTATCTCTGAATGTCGCTTCAACCCGTCCCTGGAGCACTAACAAACAGTTCAATATTAAATCTGTTGTACCCGTCACAAACAATCAGTGCTACCCCCCACTTCCGTCGGACCACCGAGATCAAACGCAATAGCAGGAAATTGCATAAATCGCTTGTGTATGATGCTTGATCCACGATGCAATTTGCAAATAACTATGTGTAGTACACAGAACAAGGTAAGAAGGCGAAAAAGGGTCTACACTGATTCTTTCGGCTTTCATTTACGGAATCATGATAGTTTCAAGGAAACTATAGATACGGTGTTATGCCATAGTCACAAACTTCAAAGGCGTATGATATCCGGAGGGTAAGGAAATTATCCGAAGTATAGGTGTATGCGGGTTCGAGACCTGGCAAGTACCAATGTGGCTCTAAAGAGGCATGATCAATTTGGTCGCCAATGACAAACGTGAAGGAAAAAGGCTCTAAATCTGGAGTTGTATATGTAAATTTCCAATTATTTAAAATAAACTTCTGTTCTTTAAAAGGCCTGTGACAGTAAGCAGCAAGACAAGTAAGCTTTCAAGCATGAAATGGCACTGATATTTGGCCCACGAGGAAAGGCTTCGGTCAAGGTCTAGTTATAGGCACCTCTTAATGTATACTCTAAGAGTAATGTATTACGCATGCCAGAGCTATGTAATATTATGTACCAGTTACGTATTTGCATCGCTATCTCATTTCTAAAACGGTCATTCTTTACATAAACAGTACGGAAATATTGGCAGTGCCACGATCACGATAAGATCAGCCGTTTATTTCTTAGCAAAATAACTACAATAACAAGATACGGATCCATATATATAATGCTTTGTCCTGAATGACTAAGGGATCAACGCATGGCCTGAACCGCTGAGCGTGAAACTTGGAGGGTGTGTTCTTTGTATGACGTAGGCATCCAAGTTTGTATGAAACTCTGACATTTTAATTTGAATTCGTATAGCCTACGTGGGCGAAGCCGCTGGCGGAAAGCTAGTCGCAAATAAACTGTATGATACGTCGCCTCTTTTGAATGTATAATACTTATTCATATTATACATTGCCTCTTTTAAATGTATAACCTTACATGCTTATATACCATACCTAAAATATAGAAGAATTTTAAGATTTTAACGAACAATATTAGTTTAATGACACTTTCTAAACACGACGAAAGATGAGGCGGCTTGGGGGCGACATTGCCAAAATTAACATACGTATAAAGTCCTAAGTGCGTTTCAGTAAATGATCAAACTGTAAACAGAGCTATCATTGTTATGCATGTTCCATACGCAGCAGGTAAAGACTCGTAGGCCTATCTTTGACCTCCATGAACTTTGACCGCGCGAGCCCCTTTAATGGCAGACGTGACGTCATTTTAAATCACATAAATCATTGTACGTGTGTGACGTCTTTATACGTGAATTCGTTAATAATATATGTATATGTGATACTGTATATGTGATACTGTATTGTTATATAGTTAGGCTAGGTTCTCGGCAGTACAACATATGTGGCGTAGTTTTAGCCAAGGGACACAACTAACGCCATCTATTGAAATTATTTAGATAATATTTTGCTGAGTGGGTATTATACTAGTACAGTAATATATTTACTTGTAAAATAAATTAAAGGTATTTTGATTCGTCTCTTTAACTGAAATATTCAATAGTGTATTTAAAAAATAGGATACTGAAGTACCTGCTATTTTGGTTTATTACCTAGCTATTAAAATAACAAAGTGTAATACATATGGATATTGCATCACGCAGTGTTAATTAGTAGACGATTTGCTAAGTACTAAAGGTTGTTTGGAAGTTGTAAAGATAACATTCTCTACATGATTTAAAACAGTTGACGATACTGCAAATGAGCTTGAAATTTCAAATCAAATAGTTAAAAAAAAGTACAATATTCTACACTCGATTACGCTCACTAACCTACTACTGTCTACCTACAAACTTGCGTACTCAAATTAAACCTTCAAACACTGGTCGGACTGATTAATAAAGAGATGTGCTTCTGTTAAATAAAAAAAATTGAACCTCACTTAAATAAGACAGGAATTAATATTTGAAAAAGACAGATTCATATTTTAAATATTAAAGTGATGAATAATAAAGTCAACTTATCGACAAGGTGCAGGTATTTCCTAGCACTACCAGCAATACATCGATGTACGTTCTTTTCACCATATTTGTCGCCATCGTCATATTTGACGAGGCGTGCAGACTAAGCGAACAACTGTCGTTAATATTTTGTTCTTCTGACTGATTTCGAATCGACAAGACCTTATGGATTTGTGAAGAGTAATAAGTACCACGTAATAGTACTAGTAGTAGCACCAGTAAAAGTTTAAAAAAGTAGTAATTTTAATCATATTGACTCGATGATTGATCGACTACTGAAAAGCATATTTTTGCTTTATTATCTCGTCAGTTCGACCATTGTTTGAAATTAAAACTAAAACATGTTTTAACGGATCTGTTAATGGAAAACCCGAAGCCATTTCAATGTATGCCACAGGTTCTTTAGGATCAGTATCGCTGTAAGATGATCCAAAGAGGTTTTGTTTTAAATAAACTAGTACTCACAGTAGAGTGTCTCCAGAAATGTATGAGCGAGTGTATGTCGGTGTCCGGCGCCAGCAGCATGTAGTCCCGCCATTCGTCGTAGCTGATGGTGAGACTGCCATCCTGGTCCATCCTGTGAACAAACTTAATGAGTGAGGGAGACAAACAGACGCTGAAAGCATTCTGCTTCAAATGGCTAATACATAAACAGAGAATGTAGAGGATAATTGTATTTATTTTTTCAAAGTCCAGCCGATAGCTCATTTTTTATTGAAATTTAGAAAAGAAGAACATTATAAGTCCTATAACCAAATACTCGTATTTTCGCAAAACGTGAAAATAATTAAATTCATGTGCTCTTGTGTTATAAACGTGCAGTTCCATTCAAAGTGCACGTGCATGTGCAATGAACTTTACAAATGATTCTATTAATAATATTCACAAATGGCCATGGCGATTGGCGATTCCATCGCGGTATACCTAACGTATAAATTTATTTTTAAAGCAAACTGAATGTACCCTACATTTCGAGTAAATGATATCCGATATTTTTGTTATATCGGCGACCTTACTGCATATTTTACTCGTTAAAATCGTTAAATCTTCTGATGTAAAACAATTTATGAAAATAAATAAATTTTATCACACATTATTAAGTATTTTACATATCAACAAAAAACTTACTATAGCTAAAAATATATAATTAAACAATTTATCGTAAAAAATTCTCTCTTTCAAAAATTCTATGTTTTCGGCGCTATATTTGGCACTGCCCTAAAAGTGAGATGAAATACCCTGGTGACGTATAATGACACAAAGTTGCAGTGCAGTATCCAATTTCCAGTGCGAGAGAGATAGGCTAATACAGGCCAAATAGCGCCGTTTCTTTTTGGCGCGTAAATCTGGATCACTAGAACATGGTATATCATACGGCCCCTAAAATCCCTTGAAGTCGCCTTGAGAGGAGAAATATAAACACAAAACCGCGTTATTGCTTGTGGAGAGAAGAAAGCCTTGTCTTTAATTCTTTAATTTTCGTTTTAGGTACACGGCCGAGAAACATCTAGGTCCAGTTGAAAACCAGCGTCAGGCACTAGCTGTCTGGCATAATGCTGAACTGGACCTATGTGGCACAATATTCATTTATCTTTGTTTTATTTTTATTCCCTATTATGATTGTCTTATGTTGTGTCAATAAATGTCTTTTCTTTCTTTCAACATCAGTAGTCAAAGTCGTGTTTGGTGATTTTGATCAATCAGCAAGTTTCAGAAGCATATTTGGAAGGTGTTCGTGGCTAACAGACGTCCGGTTCGACCGAACAAGATCTTCCGTGGATGCGTGACCATCTATGTCGTACAGAGACTCCTCCATGCCTCAGTAAGCACGTTAAGCTGTTGGTCTCGGCTGTCAATTGTTACTTTTCCTCTACAATGATGTTTCAAAAACAATTTAATACGATACGAGTAATTCATATAATACGAGGCTAACGACAGTGAAATGTATGCGCATAACTCCCGAACGTCTGCACCAAATTGGATAATTCTGTTGTATTCTGATCATTTTTCTGTGTTCGTTATTGTCAGAACAAGGTTTAGATATATAAATGAAAATAATAAAAAAAACAGACAGAAAAATAAATGCGGGTCAACTATAGTAAAAGATGTTAATAAGTGATGATGGTTGATAATTATGATTTCCGTAATATAGCAATAAATATCTGTTTACAAATGACATTGTTATTAATGTACCTCAATGAACTTTGAAGGTCTGTGTTTTTTAAGCTATGACATTTTTACAATTTTGCTTTAATATATTTTTGTGTTCAAGGCGTTAACTAATGCACGTGTAAATACTATTAGCAACACAAATAGCCAAATGATATGAAATTAGGCTCTAATGTTTGTATGATGTATGCGTATTGTATGTACATTAAGAGATCCGTAAAAAAGTTCGTAAGTAGAGTTATAAAGGAAAACCGTGATATGAGTGGTATGCTTTTTATTTCACTAGTTAATTTCTACGGTTTCACTCGTATCCTGAGGTAACTACTCAAACAACCGGCCAAAAATAACCTTATGTCCTTCCCCAGAAGACCTAGTACGGCAGTGGACAAACCTTTTTTCTCCACCCTTTGAATTAATTTTGTATTGAATAAGGGGATAAAAGATTGCGAAAATTCGTTTGTCTACCTCCGATACTAGGCCTATAGGTTTCTATCTATCTCTATAGGTACTAATTTCGTCTTAATCGGTTCAATCGTTGCATCGTAAAAGCTAAACAAAAAGGTAGATTTATTTACGCATTTATAATATTAGTAATCTTTGATTCTGTTGTATATTTGATGATTACAATTTCACCTGAAAATATGGGACAACAAATTGTTTTCATAAAATATTCATGAAAGGAAAGTAGGATATCTACGCTTAAATTACTTACTAACGTTCGCGTTAGTGATATCGATCGAGTAAGCAAATACTATGGAGTTAACAAATTAGTGCCTCCATTTTCATGCTAGAATTAATCGTTATTCGATTCAAACTTGGCCTACTTATTGGTCGGGTAGATATCGTGTGTTTGATGTTTTAACTACCAATAACTTTAAAAATCTATAACGCATCGGAAATTTTGTACTTTATTTTGTTACTCTCTGTCACTTGTAGATCTTTGAGGACTTGATTACAGGTAATCAGAAGCCAGAAAGTCTCATCTGCCTAGCCTTTTCCCAACTATCTTGGGGTCGGCTTCCAGTTTAAACCGGATGCAGCTGAGTACCAGTGTTTTACATGGAGCGACTGCCTATCTGACCTCCACAATCCAGTTACCGGGTAACATGGTACATCAGTCAATCGGGTGTTGTCTCACCCGTGAGCTGGGTTGTGGGGGTCAGATAGGCAGTCGCCCCATGTGAAATGCTTTCCTAGCTGCATCCGGTTAGGTTACGTACTCTTTAGTCCCTTACGAAACTCCTACGTCACGACGATCATGGGGATACATATTTATTTTAATTGTCAGTGATGCTAGGTATATTATATATATATATATATTGTATTATATTTTGTCTTTGAAAACATACCTATACAATAACGTTGTACCACAATAATAATCTACAAGTGTGAAGACCTGTTCTTTCCAAACGCACGAGCTAGGTAGTCGTAGTTAGATTTTCTATGGTACCTCTTTTCGGTTACCCACAATTTAAAAATCACATACACATATCCGAAACTGCAAAAAATTCCCCAGGGAAGAAACCTGCTGCGGGATGTTCGAAAGAGTTACCGCGCCCCCGGAACATAAAGGGCTGAGGAACATGGATGGGTTTCAGTCGTGGTAAGAGTCTGACAGTCCCTCCGCCCTGCCCACGAAGGATTTTATGATTAACCATCCGTAAAAAAGGCAAGAAACTTCATATTAATTTGCTTATACAGGCGCATTAAAATAACATCCTTGTCCGGTGCATCCTAGTGGGTGAGCCTCGCTACCACCTTGCTATCTAGGTCTAATCTATAACTATAAATAAAAAATCAATTGCCGAATATATGTCAGCGCCACACTTCAGAACGGCTTCACATATCTGCCCAATATTTTTTTTGTTGTGTTTTTAATTATCAATACCAATTTTTATATGAAAGAAAATCATTGAAAAGTTGTAAGGGAAAGTGATAAACTACCCGTGCGAAGCCGGGGTGGGCAGCTAGTATAGATTAATAAACAGACAAAAAATCATACGTATATGAATACAGTAACACATTCCCAACAATAAGGAGGTCATAGTACTGATCTCCGACATTCTTCAAATGGAACGACGACAATCACCATACCGTACTCATAAATAAGTTTTTATTGAGACAGAATATTTGTTTAACTAAAATTAGCTTTGACTACAAACGTGTGTGTTTGAAACATTAATGCGGAACGAGGTTAAGTCTAATTTTAGTGTTAAATAGCGCATGAGCGACATTACACCCAGGCGCGGATGAATTTGACTGTTTTATCATACGGCGCGCTCAACATTTCGCATTACCGATATTGGTAAATTTATTAGCTGATATAATACGAGATGAATAAATAAGATTTTTAAAAATACTTAGAAGACGCCAAAAAATACATTTATTTAGAAAAAAGTCTACCTACTGTCGATAATTTACGCAGCACAATGTAAAGCAATTGTGATGATTTCTGTGATGTAATGCTTGTGATTTCTGAATAGTTTTCAAGTACAAATTGCTTGGATTGGCGAAAGATAAATTGTACTGTGAAATGCACCGAAGTTCCCCGCTACAAACATCCAAGCAACTTGTATTTACATCAAATAGAACTGGCAAAATGTGACATTGATTGCGAAAGTTTTGAAACGTCAGACGACTCCATACGATATATAGATTAGATTCTATGTACGCATAAATCTGATAAAGGCATAGGTACTTTCATCTAGAATACAGATTTAAAGACGAAATTTAGCAATTATAATAAAACTTAGTTATAGTAATATTTAATTTAATGGCGATGTTTCGAACATAGCGTATGTTTAGCAAGTCTAAGCCATTGACTACTCGTGGTTTTTCGACTTACCACCAGAATAATGGCCATACAGCTTTTCTGAAACATTTATTATTTAATGTTTTCTTTTTAATTATATATTTTTGTGGCCATGTGCGTGAATTTTTAAATAGTATTCATAATGATAATTAAATATTGGTTAATTTTAAAATAAACAAAATAATATACGGCAATCGCTATTGCAAAACAAAAATTAAATACCCAATATCTGTAATCGCTGTGCTTATAAAATCGTGATAATAAAGTCGCCAACTCATAGTAATTATACAATACCTTTTCAACAAATTAGTAGCTTCGTTTGTGTTAACAGCAATCCCCATATCTGCAAACGCCGAAATAAGTTCTTCCAAGTCCACTTTTCCTGGAAAAGAAGAGACAAACTCGATAGAAAACTCTTTAGAAAAAAAAACCTAAAACAAGGTCATATTTTAATAATCTTAGTTTAGACCTTGGTAGAATTGTGTGGAAGTATTTTTCACGATTTTTATATCTAGGGGGCACCGAATCGTAAGAGATTGCTTACACATGCAAGCATACATCGCAATAAAGCTATAATGTCAAGTAACGGTAAACATAAATATTTAGACGAGGCAATCATTTGAGCGGCCGTTTAAAACGACGATCATTCTGAAGAGCGTTATCGTCTGTTAACGCTGACGGCGGACTATACGTATCTCGCGTGTCGTCAGCCCTGTGCCGCCGCCGCTAACCAGCACTAATTAATTCAACACTTCAGGAAATATGGCACATTGACAACCCGCTCGGTCATCTGACACCTCATAAACAGCAATGTGCCATAAATACTTAAATATTTATTCAATTGAGCCACGCGTGCATATTTTATTATATGCATAATACATATTATGCATGCATAATAATTATGTGATTTATTGTAATCAATTCTATTAATTGTTGTACTATGTCACGCAGTGGCCGTTTTGTCTAGCTAGTACCTATACAAAATTTAAATCATATCGGTTGTGGATGACTGTACTACTTCATGAGCTAATTTCTAGACCTATTATTGATCGTGAGGCGTTACGACTGCTGTTGGCATGCTATACGGCAGCAAAGAAGTAGAAAGAGTTGATTAAACCTATACGAAAATCTATTAAAACGACTACTATGAAAAATGCAGTAAAAAAAGGAACTTCAAACAAAATTCTCTATAAAAAGTGGGTTATCGAAGTGCCAACAAAACATCAATTTTATTATTGTGAGTATGAATCCATACAGTCGTCGAGAGCCGAAGCCTTAGGCCGTATATTTAAACGGCGCAGTATCTACTATAGAACATAGGTACAAACTTCTTTTCAATGTATTCAGTAACTATTCACGTTCCACTTGTAACTGAGTCGTTCCAGCGAACTAAGTAGGGTGTTTGCTTCACGGTTGAAATAAAGCTAGAGCGCCATGGTGTTCCAAATTCGTAGCCTTAAAACGAGGAATGCCATCTTACTTTTACAGACACATAAAAGTTGGCCTTAACGACCGACTGTACGTTACGTAGCGTAAACTACTGACGCTGAACGGAAAATGTCAATGTTAATGAGCGTAGATTACGGTCCGATTCCCAATGGCTGTTATTAACCCAGAACAAACCTCCAGTTAACAACGTCCCCTAAAGTATTTCCTAGTCTACATCTTCACATCATCACAGAATTTCGAGTAGACCGCAGGCCTAAATTGCAATAGTAACATTTGGGCTAGAATGCCAGTTACATCAGTATTTTTATTTTATAAGAACCTATTTACCACAGACATTAAAAGCAACAATATGTCCAAATGTGAACTCATGCACTAAAAACGCTGTGACGGTTGTTGTGTTTATGTGTTAGTTGTGAGTAATCGAGTTAAGCGTATGAAAGACGGATTTTCCCTTTTGTTAAAACACATTTTTCCCAATAGCTCTCACAAGGAAAGAGGTGGGTATAGCCAAAATCAATAGTAATACGAAATGGTAATGTTAAATTATCATATATTTACCATCTTGGTTCTTGTCAAGATGAGAGAATTGGAGCCTAAGGTTCTTTTCATGTTCTCGCACGTAGTGGATGAATTCGGACAGTGTGACGTCACCTCCCTCTTTCCAGCCAGGCTTTGCCAGAAATTTCTGAAACAGAACGATATTGCACATCAGTATAACGCGTAACGTCGTGATTACGTAACCGGCAATAAAAAAGTAATATATTCGATTGTAAGGGGCGTGACAAAGTATAGGGTATATTTTTGTAGACATCACTTAAAAACGGCTCGAAACTCGACGAGTCTGGGTACTATCTATCTGATGTTAAAAACATGTCTCCTGAGGCCCTACCATGACGTGCCAAACCAGGAACAGTTTTGTTGTGTAAAAGAGATGGTTTGTAGTTGTGTCTCGACCTCAAACCAGAAAAACACGTGTTTCCAAAAACACGTGGTTGCAGGGTGTACGTGGTGGTAGGGTTGCTTTGCAAAGTATTACATCACTTACCTATAGGAAGTTGTTTCGCTTATTTCAGGCTAACTACAGGATGACAAGTCACCTATGCAAAGTAAATACGGCAGAATATTTAAACAGTTCTTATTCTTGGTGCTAGGTATGTCTAACAAAATAACAATGTAGTTATCAGACCCATCAGTACGGAAGACAGGCGGCAAACATATTTTATGCTAATAGGACAGTAAGGAAAATAAAGATATTACATTGATCAGTGAAGGTCATGCGGAAACGTCGCGCTATACAAAAAGAAAATGGTGCTAAGAGATAGTAGTCTTGGACTGAAAGTCACCTTTTTTTTAGTCAACCATTGCATAATCTGTTAGTTATGCGTTTTCCAAAACCTAAGCTTTCTGTCGATGTACAACAAACATATGTGTCCAATCATATACGCCGTATGGTATACGTTATAGAACCTGACATAACAAATGTATGCTGTAATCAGTAAGGTTACTAAGACACCATGAGCTTTGTATGAGTCACACCATTACGTCATCTGTTACATTAAAGGGAATCTGTTTGATCCGAAAAGGTAGGCAATGTTGTAGATATACCAATTAATAGGAACATACGAAAAGGAACCCTACTTATACAGGAGGAGTGCTTGAAAAAGCAATTTATTAGGTGACTTGTAGGTACCTACTAAAGTTTGTTATATATATATCTTTTATTTGTTTACTTATTTGTTATTGTTATTATACTGCTACAATGTCACGAATTACTACAATGTGACTTTGATTGTTTGTTCCACAGAAAGTTTGTTCACTCATCGAAAAAAGGCGCGCATATTAATTCAAAACCAAACTATGAAAAGGAACTTGAAGCTGCTTTTTTTATCAAATTTTAGGACTTCCTAAAATTTATTTAAAAATATATTATAAATATATATATTTATTTAAATATATATAGAGAATATATGTACCCCCAGACAAAGAAACTGCATCAAAGTTTTTGTTTAAAAAAATTTAATGACCCTCTTCAGTATACAAACATACACTTAGGGATAATCATACTACGCTGTTATGAAGTTAACGAACCAAACTATAGGTTTCAATTTAAATTTGTATAAAAAGTTGGAATACTTGGTTGAAATGTGTGCGTGTTGAACATTGGTGGAGTTTATTAGTCCGTCAGTGTATATTTTTGTTTGTAACAACTAATGAGGGTTAGTGCACCTTGTGTAAATTGTTGAGATGTTTAAAATTTCTAACATAAGGTACTTATTATTTACTGTCTTTTAAAAGGAATTTAGCAGAAAACACCTTGTAAATATGAAATGTGATATACCAAAGCTAATTAAGTGGGATGTTCAATTTAAACCATATTGTTTGTACTCGGCTTATAAGTGCTGAGTCTAATGGCCTCACTTTCTTTTTACATGATGCATGAAGCCAATATCCATCCGTCAAGACCTTGTGGAACTTCATAAATATATATTTTTTTACTTATTAATCAAATTAGTTTTAATCCCTATAAATTATTGGTTGTAAATCACAATTCAATATAATGAGTGACCATAATATGGTCCAGGTTGTAACCATTCCTGACATACACTGTATAAGTATTGTTATATTTTATTAACATAGACGCAAGCCATCAATCATTTGAATGTTGATAGCAATAATATCAAGGTAATGCTGTTGCTTCATCAATATGCACAACAGAGCATCGCCACCGATAATTGGAAGTCATGTCCATTGTGTGAGACGGTGAGGTTCAAAATTTACCAAACTCATAATCATTGAGAGTAGGTCAGGGTCTTAGATTTTTTTATCAAACACATTTTCGTTAAGGGATAAGCATATTAAGACAACCAAAAGAGATGGTTTTTTTAAATTAAAAATTTATCACACTGGCTGTGTTGTGTACTTTCATGTACCTTCTGAGGAAACTCTATGTCTATGCAGGTAAAAATTATCTAAAATCCTCAGATATTAGAACACTAGTAATCAAGCATGACAAACAAACTGAGCCATTTTTGTATTTTTGATTAGTGAGGATAATTCATAAAATATTTCCAGAGCTTGCATAACCAACAGATTATTACATGAGCATTAGATGTTATGTTAAATAACTGCTTGGAATATGTATACCTAACTAGATACTTCAGTTTATATCATCTGTTCTACAAACCAATAACTTTTAGGGGTCAATTAATGATCTAAAGAATTTAATTAGATTTGGTGTAATGTTATACTACCTACTGTTCTATATTCAATTTTATTCTATTATGAAAATGTTTTTTTTTAAGAATTACTCTCTCAAAATCCAGTCTCTTTTCAAACAGTCATTCAAAATAGGTTGAATGACTATTTAAAAAAGTACTTCCTCAACTTCATGGATCTTTGACATGCATTGTTATTTAGATGTTTAGATCAATCAGCTTAGTATAATGTAATTCATGAACTTCAGGGTCAAATGGGAACCTAATACATCATAAAGAAACCAGCGTGATGTAGAGATTATCTATTGTCAAACAGACTCATAAGAATAAATCTTGACATGAGATAATAATTTATCAATGATTTATCATTTGTGAACTTCATATTTAGAACATCTTTACATGCATAATGATAAAGGATAAAGATTTTTACGATAACATAATACAAAAGAGGGTAATTTAAGTTTTTAACATTTAAAAATCTTAATTGAAATAAAAGGTTTAACTAAAATACACATGCATACCTATCTAAATAAAAACTTCTTGTAGCACAAACAGGTGTAGTATTTACTGGCAGCAGCAAAGAATAAAATAGATTAAATTACACTAATGAGGTTTTATGTAATACAAAAGAAAAAAGGTTTCTAGGGCTAGCAAAAATATGTTCATAAGTTAAGTATCGTACGTGAATTTGCAAATTTATAGCGGCATACGTGTCGACAGGTAATCGAACACAGCGTCGGAAGGTGAAACCGTTATAGCAAAAATTATAGGAAATGTCTACATTCTAACCTCTGCATAACTCCGGTTGATGTGCGGAGCCAATTCCTTGAGGGCGACGGACAGGTCGTGGATGTCAATCTTGCCATTTCCATCGGTGTCTAATTTAGAAAACAATTTTTCTAGCCTTTCTTCGTCTTCTTTTGGTATTTCCTCTAGTTGCAACGGTGGATGCAACTGAACCATGTTTCCTGTAGTAAGCGTAAGTACTGCTTGTTAAATAACAAGTTAATATAATTTTATTAGGATAAATAGAGGCGTACATAACTAGGCTAAACTAATAACGTAATAGAAAACATTTTTAAAGGAAAAATCGAACTCGTTTTCCATCCAGTAGTTATTTGACAGCTACTTGCTGCCGCACTGCCGCACACAGACACACACCTACAAGCACAGGAACGAAACTCCCAAAGCGTGCTCTATCGTATGTGTATGTGCCCGTGTCCTACTATTTGACCAGCAAATTCGATTATTTGTTAAACGATGGAATATCAACCTTATTTTCACAGCCATAAAACGTTACTCGAGTGTATGTAACTTTCTGATCGTCATTATTCATGTGTGCTCTAATTTTAAAAGAAGCCACAAACATGGAATAGCGCCATCTGTGATTTTTGAATTTCTTTAAAAATGATATAATGACAATGTTTCAGTCTGAAAAAAGTTTACTCAAAATACTTTTTTAACATTTCATTTTAATATTTTTGAGATAAATAGGTCAATGTAAATAGACTTCAACATAAATTAAATTATTGTATTAGTAATATCGGTGACGGGGTGATCGTGATCATGTCCAATTACTATTAGGGTGTTAACGACTATTTAGTATGACTGAATGTTATTGCATAAAATTTTGTACTTACATGCTCTTCCCCCGTATTGGATAACTTAATAAATTAATGTTAATCTAGTCCTGTTTTAATGAATCTTAAATTATTACTTGGCAACATTGGATTTCATTTATTAAAACATGATTTTACAACTGAAAACTCATTAATATTGCATAGTAATATTAATAATTACAATCAAGCAGTTTGTGCTCCAAACTTTAAATTACTTTTATCAGAATTAACAGGAAGCAAAAACTTTAAGACAGTTATAGTTTAGATGCAAATCAACAGATGTCGTTACAGTAGCTGTAGATTGTAGATAACTTCTACTTTATAGAGATGGCAGTTATTTATAATAATGAAGTCATCATCATTATTGGATTGGACGATGACGAATTGACGACACTTTATTGATGACTTCATGTTGCCCATCTATAGGTATTTTTCTTTTGTTAGAATTTCGTGATATTATTCTTCATCCTTGACAACGTCATCGCATCAATCGCGGTAATGTTAGGGACAAAATAGGTTCGAAAGTCTGTGCTGTTTTATTATAACTAGCGGTTGCCCGGGGTTTCACCTGCGACCACCCGGATAAAAAGTAGCCTTAGACCTTCTCCAGAGTCCACTCTACCTCCGTACCAAATTTCAGCCAAATTGATCCAATCGTTCACGCGTGATGCGATGACCAAGGGAAATAGGGATTAATTTGTACCTATATACTTAATAGAATCTATAATAGATTATGGTACCTACTTAGGTAATTTACCTATTGTGTTACATATGTTTTGTAATTATATTTACCACCCAAGTAACTATTCTGCTAATTCTGCCTGTCACTTTTTGTTATTTTATTCTACTTCTTTTTGTTTACGGACTTACTATCTATATCTATACTTATAATAAATCTGTAGGAGGTGAATTCTGTACATCAAATATATTTCCAAAATAACTATCAGGGGGTGATTAGGGATTGATACTGGATGCCAAAAATGCAATCAGTAAAATTTTTGTCTGTCTGTCTGTCTAACCGTTATAGAAACAAATACTACTCGACGGATTTTAACGAAACTTGGTACAATTATTTTTCATACTCCTGAGCTGGTTATAGTATACTTTTCATCACGCTACAATCAACAGAAGCAGAGCAGTGAAGGGAAATGTTGGGAAAACGGGAGAAGTTACTCCATTTTTTAAGCTTCCGTCGCGTGTGCAACCTACACAGAAATCAAGGCTATACCTTACTTCCTTACTTTCCTTACTTATATTATAAATGCGAAAGTAACTCTGTCTGTCTGTTACGCTTTCACGCCAAAACTACTGGACCGATATAAATGAAATTTGGTACAGAGATAGAATAGACCCTGAGGGACAACATAGGCTACTTTTTACCCGGGTGCGCTAAGTAGTTCCCTAAGGATGCGGGTGAAACCGCGGGAAACAGCTAGTAGGCTATATATTATCATCACGCTAAGACCAATAGGAGCGGAGCACCACTATTCCACGCAGACGAAGTCGCTGGCAAAAGCTAGTGTTACATAAATGAATAGGTAGATCTACTTACTACGATCTAAGTTTAAGATTAAGATCTAAAAAAGTGCACAGAAAATTAAAAGGCGTTATTAAAATGCAATATTATAGGTATTCATTTACCTAAGTTGCCTACTACCTACCATAGTAAGCCTCACGCCAAAAGAACGAGTTCTTTTTGTTCGGTGGTAAGGCTATATAGCCTACAAACAAACATTTTTAATTTATGTTTTTGTCTAGGCAGATTTTCCATAGACACGACTGGTGGAAGAAAACTGCAGACTTTCGAAAAAGCTCCAAATATGTAAGAGGTAAAAAACAAGTGTAAGTAGGTAGGTACTAGGTAAGACCTACTTAGTTAATTTTATTTTCGCCCGAAAGCTTTCCTCTGTTTTATTTACTGTAGGTATCGGAAGTCGTTGGCTATTCGCCGCCAGGCGCCGCCACAAATAATTAGTAATTGATAGATAGGTAGGTATTTTTTTGTTTAGATTACATAAAAGGTTAGGTAGGTACCTACTAATAATGATAACTTTTATTGTGCATGTCAGTCTTACTTATATGTAATTTATGACACTATAAATTGAGCTACTTAACGTAAGAAGATTGCTAATGCCAAACAATAATAGGTAGGTATCTAAAATTGAGTACCTACCTACGACGAGAACGGTTTTTTTAAGACCTTATACATCAAGCAATTCACACTCATACACTCCTTGCGAAGATTGAGAATGAGGCAGAGTTACCTAATTCTATTTGATCTCTCAGATGATCTTGCATGTTTCTGTGTTGTTCATACACCAAATCGATCTTGCATTTTTACACACGAATTTTTACCAAATTTAAATATTTTACTGAAACATTAAACACATTATTAATGTTTCAGTAAAATATTTAAATTATTTTTGAAAACCTATTACATAGTAGGTACGTTACCTCTTCTTCTTTGCTTTTCAAGCTCCGATATTATGATTCCGTACGGCATTTCGAGGAGGTACCTAAGAAAAGTACATACACGTCAGCCAATAAAATCTGATCAATTCCTACTGACAACTTTTGACAGCCAGATTTTTAATCACATAATTTTGATGCGCACTGTACGTGTCTGTTGTCAAAACAAATATCGGTATTACAATTTATCTTCTTATTTACAATTTCCAGTTACTAGTTAATGTTCACTGTAACTGAAGGAATAATATGCAACGTTCGAAGAGGCTGAAAGCGCCCAGTGCTAAACACAGGCCACTCAAACGTCGCGACTACGTAAAGAAAAATATGTCCAGAAGGAACTTACAATTTATCCGTCTGAAATAAAGTACCACGTAAGTATCGCCCTGAAGTTAATAGAACTACCGAGAGATAATATAGGGCAAGTCAAATAGGAATGGGAATCACGTAAATAATAACAATTATTAAATAATTATAGCTTTAAAATGTAACTTACTTCTCAACTGTCACGCAATAAACCGAGGACTGCGCCAGGTGACAGCTCTACGCCAACGCCTTAGGGCACCTAATATTATTAAAACGCAGTGACATAATGGGCTTAGAACGGGCAGTGGTGTTCAACAGAAGTATTATAGGCAAAACATCGTAAATAGAATAAGGTTAGACAAGTTTTATATAATCTTCTTTCCATTAATAATACCTACATATTTATTTTTCGAATATTGCTGAATGAAGACTATTTTAGAAGGAACGACCCGCCACCGCTGTGGACTACTCTGTACCAAGCCTGTTTAGTGTCAAATCTCTTAAAGTAAACTGAAGGTAAATCCACTCACATATTTATGACTCTTTAAGTAGTAATAGCAGTGTCGTATTGTCCTAGAAAAACAAAAGTCTTCTTTTCCCAGGGGCATAGTCGGAAATGAAGAGGGCGCGTCGCAAGGCAGCTGCGACCTATCATGAGCTAAGTCTCCAATAAATTTGTCCAAAGTGAGTACCTACGCACTACTGCCTTTTTACCCGACTGCGACAGAAGGAGGGTTATGTTTTTCGAGTGTATACATATGTTTCTTCTAAGGCTATGTACGATGATCCATGTTCAGTAATAGAAAATAATAGGTCGCACAAAATTAAGTCCTAATGCTTAATATTATAAATGCGAAAGATATTTTGTTTGTTTGTTAAGCTTTCACGGTTAAACGGCTAAACCAATTTGGATGAAATTTTGTTACCTATTTGTTTTTATACAAGTGCGTTAAGTAGTTCTCTCGGGACGCGGGTGAAACCACGGTTAACAGTAATATTATAAATGGGGGAGTAACTCTGTCTGTCTGTTACGCTCTTACAATACAATGGATGAACCGATTTAGATGAATATCTAAAAGAACAAACTGATTGGCTGACTGACTGACCGTTCACCGCACAGCTGAAACCGGTGGTTCTAGAAGTATGAAATTTTGCACAAATGTTCCTTACATGAGTGAGTGTGCTCTAAACTAAGAAAGGATTTTTTAAAATTCATCATCATATTATCATTATTTTTATTTAAATTCGTATCAATAGATAGACCACGCGTGCGAAGCCGCTGGCGGAAAGCTAGTTCAATATAATTTTTTTTTTATGTAGGATCCGTGAAGTAGTACGTTTAGGATGCGAGTCCCGTGCCTGGGCACGTTAAGCCGTTGTCCCCGGCTCTTTTCTAGATAGCAGTTGTTGTTACAATTCCATGTCAGAGGCCGTCAGGCGGATTTGAAAAAACTCTGACACCAGAGCTTGTTAAGTTGTTAAAAACCTGCAGCCCACACGATTAGAAGAAGATGCGAGCAAAACCGCGCTTAACTAGTAGCGCGACAATTCGATTACCCCCATAGGTACATCGTAGACATTGAATAAACCCCTGTTCACATTTTATTGCAGGCGCAAGGGAAAACATCTACTAATCTAAAGGATTGCCAGAAGAGACAAAGCAAGTTCAAAATAATTTATTTGCATGCCTGCCTATTCAAAAATGTTGCTTGATACTTTACGAAAGTTTGGTAGATAATTTTCTTTTAATTAATTTAAACAACGTATTACAAAGAAATGCACCATTTGAAACAAATTATTTTATTTTGGTTCGTGATTCGAATAGCAAACTTAGGTATCTCTAGATTTAGAAAACATCTTTTTGTCATGGTAGTTATGGTCTAGGTCATTGTCATGGGTTTAAGGGCTCGTACTCGACGCTATGAGTTAAAATTAAAACCGTTGTAGCAGTGATATGTAAGCTGTCCGGCTTATGGCTGGGTCACTACGGGGCTGCGAGATGTTCGAAAGACTTACCGCGCTCCCGGAACGCAAAGGGCTGAGGAAGGAATATGGATGGATTTAAGTCATTAAAAGTCTGACACCCGTCCCACCCACGGCGGGAGGAGTCATTTGAAGATTTCCCATTCCAAAAAAATGGGTGAAGCGGAGGCTGACGCCTTTTGAAGCTGAAGCCTTTTAAAGCTGAAATATGTTAAATGTTTAAATTGCAGATTATTTGCATTGACACATGATTTATATCACATAAATATAAACACGCTTTGCTCTTGATCTACGTGGTTAATCCGGTCTTTAAGATTGTACATGGGTTTAACAGTCTATTATACTTTTATCGGAAAAGCTTAGCAAACAAACTCACTTTCGCATTTAAAACGTCCGAACGTTGTAATTATAGATCATGTAAAAAGCAATTTCTCGGTAACTTTATCAAGTTACTAACTGGTGGATAATATGGTATAGATAGAAAATTAATACCTAAGAGGTTACGATAGTTTCAAAAAAATAGAAGAAGCTTTTGTACTCTTTCACATAAAACTCTGAGGCCAACTAAACGTTCTAAAATGCATATTAATAGACTGCATCAAGAATAACCCGAAGCGTAAAAAAGTGACTCATGAAATTGGTTACAAGATATTTTGGGGCGCATTAACCGACGACAATAAGTCACATTCAGAAATATTGTCACGTCCCTGACGGTGACACAGACATAAAGGACTGTCACCCTATTATACTTCATTAAATTCACTCTATAACAGCCATATTTCCCTAAGTAGGGCTTTCAAATCGACATTATTCTATCCCCATCCCTCTCCCAAAGATAAAATGCCCCCAGTGTGAATGAGATGGAAAAACAAATTTGTCAAAAACCGTAGCAACTGTCATCAGGTTTCAACCAATAAATCCGTGAGGATGGGATGGCTATTATGTCTGATATGACAATACACAAATTGACGCGACCGAAAATCTATAAACTTTAGAAGTTAATACGCGCAAAGCACAGTTTGCCAAAACAATATGAGCCTAATTTTTGGGCGCAGAAAGCTCAAAATGTTTGGTTTACTGTTAAATTTGCATGGTATAGAAAAGTAAACCATATCTGCACGAGGTAAAGTTGTAATTTACAGAAAAAAGGGGTCCTTTGTTGATGGGATGAGCCTACAAAAAAATCTCAATAGGGAGTGAACAAAAGCTCATAAAAGTTTGAGATTAATCGGGGATTTGGGCACAATAATACACACACATGCCGCTGACGTGGTGTAGTTCGTCTGTTTGTCCGTCATATTATTGTCATGGGGGCACATAATTATTATTGCTCTAAGTATGTGGCGCGGGCTTAGTATTTAATTTAGTTTAAAATAAAACTTTGATCCTAATTGGCGTAAAGCGCTTTACGCACACAGTACACGTATACACGTAGCCGACGTATCGAACAACCTAAGCGAGCGTACGATTTGTTCATACAAAATGGCAACAGTTTTATTTACGCTTCACGTTCATTGTGCGTGCTTAATCATGTAGAAATGACTACGTCCACGTGAACCGAGAGGCTTTGTCTAAAACAGAAAGATATACAATGATACATAATACTTAAGCGCGTTACGCACAATCCTTCTGGTTATACCTACAGCAGGCTGTCAGTTGCAGTGCTACGTAGGCTACCATGTCTAACCAATAACATCGCGCTAGACTAGACGTATTCGAACAACAACAAACATGAAAACAACAACTACCTACTACTAAATTTATATTGCCATCATTGGAATAGGTTTTCGATTAATACAATTAATAAACATTTTTCTCTATGGCAATCTGCCGAAGACTACGGCAATTTTTGCCACAGACACGTAGTTAGCAGCTACTCAAATGTATTTTTATATGTATAATAATGAAATGTTTGAATGTGATGTTTATAAGGATACCCTCTTTTTCCTCATGGAGATAGGCAAGAATTATAAAACGCCACCAGAATGACGTGTGATAAGACAACACTGTGATTTCAGATTTGTATTAATATAGCACCTTAAAAAGATTTTTGTAACTATTATCGGGTCAGAATGACGATGGTTTTCCTCAATCTGAATAGATTAATTAAAAGTGTAAATTCAGGCATCGGGTTCTTGTTGCTAATAGTTTTTATTGGTATTTGAAACCTTTAATAAATAATTATAATTAAAGCGAAACTGCGCAAAGGAGATTGAGATACATAATTATATTGTTAGAGCAGAAGGCTAATATTATCAGTTTCAAAAATAAAATAAATTGTTTTTTTTTTTAACTTATGGTTCTTGTTAATTTAAGATCGAATAAATAAAAATTATAGGAATCAGACGTGTAAACTATTTTTGCGTAAAATAATATTAACAACTATTTATTTTAATAGACATTTAATACATTTTAAAGCTTGGGACATAAGTAATATTTATCATAGTTTCTACATAGTACGCTTACACTTATATAAACATTTAGTAAACATCTTTATTATTATATATCAATAATAAAACTGCCAAAAAGATTATTGTCTTGTGTTCTCTCCAATTTAAATACATAGGTAATTTTATTGTTGGTCACACTTAGCTTATACTTACGGTGTATCTATGTAGGTAGGAATTAACTTAACATTTAAAATTAAATTAAAAAGTATGGAATCATTACAATATACAACATAATATTTACAATTTGTGCAACAAGGAAGGAATGTTTAATTTGAGAAAATGAGAAATTTTGACTAGATTTTCTTAATTTCACAATCCCAAAAGTTTTGTCAACATGAAAGATTGTATACATAATATTGATAAATATGTAGAATAACTAGACATCGAGATTAACATTTTATAAAATACTTGTTAAATATTTTTGCTTCTTCACAATGACACAAGCATACAGTTTTTATTCGCGCCGCGCCGTCGATGCTAATCGCGAATAAATAAACATTACATTAGGAATATATGTGAATGGTAGCGAATCTTTTTCAATACAATGGAATTTCATCACGCTATAAAACAATATTTTCACACATATTACCTCATCCCTTTAGAGTGTCCTAAACGTGCGGACACGGAAACATAAATGCCATCAAGCGAAGAAATTACATCGATTGCTGGTACAATCATCAGCTAATTAGAAAGATGCTGTACAGGATTTCTTCACTTAAACTTCGAAGTTATCCTTTAGTGATTTTGAGTACTATTCAGTAATTCTGCCGCTCGTGTACATATCGGCGAGTATGCGTTCTATGGGTGTATCTCCCACTGTTGCTCTGAAGAACAGCTCAACGATGGTGAAGCTCGAAACACTCTTAATGATGGGCAACAGATTCAGCAGTCTGCTCGATCTGGCCAGCTGCAGCGGGTATGCGCGAAGACAATACTGAAATGAGTAACGTGTATTATTAGTTATTTAAGGGTAAAGGTTAAAATGGAGATAAGTTCTTACGCTCTTATTCATAACGACACCTTTTGTCTTAAAAGTCTCTTTTAGCTATCAAACTGTTTTGTCCTTATCTGTCAAGTTTAATGAAGTTTGTCAAAAAGGGACAAACTGGATTCAACATACTTAGCTAAAAAGGCTTTTAATAAAAAAGGTGTCGTTATAGATGAGAGAGATTTTATTTATATGCATTTGCTGATTTTACGACATGGTTAGCGAAGTATGAGTATTTTTTTTACGACGCATTTAACGATCTACGAGGTAAGTACTAGTTAGTTTTTCTAACTGAATGTTGTGTGCTGGCATTATTTGTGAATACACCGGTAATTGCAAGCAAACAAATGATTCTTGTACTCAGTGGCGTGCCACGAGAGACCTATGTCCAGTAGTGGACTGACACGGGTGATGATGATGATGAAGCGATTCTTACCTCATTCAGCATGTAAGTGGACTGATCATGCAGGAGAGCGACGGCAGCAGCATTTTCCAGTTTTCGGTTCTCCATGTCTTTGTTAGGACTGGTGCCCCCATCTTTGTCTAAATTGGTCTTGAACAGCAAAATAGCCCGAAGACACGCATATTCATTAGCATCGGGATTTATTTTTGAAATTTGAACTAAAGCTGATTCAAATATTTCAGCTTCCTTCTTATTATCTACAATTGAAATATTCCTATCTATAAGCACGTTTAAATCCATGGGGTAAAGAAATTGAGCAGCTCCTAGTATAAAGAGGCTTTTCCAAGACTGTTCTAGAAGGATAAGCCGGTCTTGCAAGGAAAGATTTGCGAAAGCCGGAATGTTTCGGGACCATCTAACGTTCATGAAAAGCAACCGGGCAGCAGCCTCACAGATTGCTGCTGGGTCATTTGCTCCAAATAGAAAAGGGTTTATAGGAGGAGGCGGCGAAGGAGGCCGAGGAGGGACTGGATTAATTGGAGGACTGAAGACACCTAACGAAGGGTAATTGTAAGGATTGTACAGCGGCATCGGTTGAGACGGCATCATCTCGTGTTTTGGTAAAGCTAGGTTCAATGGCGGTGGGATTGATCCTCCCACGTTGGAGGCTGGCAGGGGGTCCTTCATGAATAACGCCATTTGGCGACGTATAGTTGAGTTTCGGGGCCCCCGTTCGTGCTGGACGGCTGTAACGAAAAATAATTATTCTTAATAATTCTACCGTATTGCAAGCAAAGGTATCTTCTACACAATCTACAAATTGACTTTTCATTAAATACTGCATTTGTTCAAACATTTGATTAGAAACACCTAAAAATATATGAAGAACTAGCATTTTCCCGCGATTCTACCTATAACCATCTCCAGGGTCCCATCTTTCTCCGTACCAAATTTCATGCAAATCGGTTGAGCCGTTTTACCGTGAAAGCGTGACAACAACTCGCTTTCTAATTTTTAATATTAGTTACTATCTGTATATTTACCATCTTTATTCATGCCGGCTTGCAGACATTTATCAAGCCGACAAGACCGGCATTGGTTCCTATGGGCCTTGTCAACGAGGCAGCCTCCTGGATTACGAGCTTTGCACGTATACCGTCGGTCGCGTCGCACGGACCGCTTGAAGAATCCTGCGCAGCCATCGCAAGCGAAGACGCCGTAGTGCTTCCCTGAGGAGTGGTCTCGACAGACGGCACATGGCACATCATAGAGAATACGACCTGCAACAAAAAGATAGATGTTACATCTTTGGTCTAGCGAGAGATAGGCCGTCCTTATACAGCCGGAATTTCTTCTCTGAATCCATAATCTGAATTCATATTAAATCAATGTAGAAAGCCTAGAACACCATATAATTTTGCTATGCACCACAAACATTCAGGTTCTCCAGATTACGATTTTATTACTTTTCAAAGTTTGAATTGAATTGTGAATTCAGACCGACATTCCGGCCGTAAGAGGCCGGCCTTAGACTAAACCATTGCATAAAATATCAAACGTAGTAGCTAAGGTCCATTAGTTAGTTGTGTATCTATTATTCTATACTTGATCGTCCATTATTGAGATTTGACAATATTCATTAATTATGTACGTCATCTTTTAATAAAAATAATAATTTTAAAAGCTAATTAAACGCTCATATTTTCGTTACGCCTGCTTCAGTACTATACATATTACCAAAGTACGTTAATAATCGTTCGTTTCAAAACTATCTACAAAAGCATAGCAAAAGTGAACTCCCACTAATAAATCAAAGTTACAACTGTTAGCAGTTTGAAGCCAACGATTGAACAACGCCACAGGCCGAGGCTCCGCCCCTCTAGGGACGCAATCGTAATTTATTAGCACCCTCACCCTGCCTTTTACTGCCGAGCCGAAGATCGAACATGACTCACTGTATTCGCAAATGAGTAAAAACCAAACAAGGTTTTGTTTAAACAAAACCCGCCCGCTTAAACCAATCAAACATTTTTCACTTTCACAATTTATTAAAGAGACATGTTTGTTAAAATTACCCTTTTTTGTATCGTAGGTATTAATTAGTAGTATAATTTTCAGCATTTTTTGTTAGCGAACTAGCTGAAATATTTAACCATTCATTGGAAGCCGTGTACACGCATAATAATCCTATATTTTCTTCGCTCTAGAAAATCTGCCATGTCAAAATATTGTATGAATACTATTCAGTTTAAAGGTATAATTAATGTGAATGGAGTGTATGCCACTGCCTGTACCGCCATTCATTCTGCTCATGAAAAAAAAATGCTTTTGGTTGTAGAACCTGATTTTGTCTCTTTTATTTGAGGGTTCCGTTTAAAGTCAAAATATAATTGGAGTTACGTTTATCAGAAGATGTTGTTTGTGTTGTCAAACAGTTTTGTTTAATGGGGATTTACTCGTAGTGTTGAAATATTTATCTTGTTGAGTGGTAGATTGGTTCTGCTATTTGTCAGTATATTGCACTGATAGTCATACACTTTTACTCTCATTAAATAACAAATTTGATTCATCTTGATCAATATTCGAACAAAGATCAATATGGAGGACAACAATCTATAATAATTACAACCAGATTTTAAACAATCACCGAATTAGAATGAACTGATTCCAGCTGTACTACTCCTACAGATAAGAAAATAAGGGATCATGTATTCCATTTCATTAGTAAGTTAGGTATCTCAAAATAACATGTCTAGAAGCAAAAACTAGACAAGATAATTTAATAAACCAAACGATTACCCCTAACAATATTTATCTGCACGTGATACGAACTAAACAAACTATTACTTCAACTTATTACTTTTTATTCGCTACCGTACCCTAAAATCTACACAAAACATTATCTGATCCGACGGCCGCGGAGATAAGACGCCATTTTTGTTCGCCGCCCAAAAGCGACCAGTCGAAAAGGCATAAAGGCAAAGTGAATAAGACATCCCATATTCAATACGTGAATACACTTGCGAAGCAGGAAACGCGGTGTCGAGTGATCGAAAAAAAAGTGAACTAAACAATACACGAACGAGAATAAAACGGTCGAGATAGATAATTATAGGATCGTGTGTAAAGACAACTTCATAATAAAAGTCGATCACAATACGGTAGATAATGCTTTGTTTTTTTTTCTTTTCGCTTTTTGATTCACTTGTGTTTCTCACTAGCCAGGACGTGCCTATTTTTGATCCTGCTTGAGAAAGTTCAGGAAATATTTTTTTAATAAAACGAAAGTCTTCATCTGAAAAAGTATTATTTAGTGGTCGACGTGTAAAAATATAAGAAAGTGCCTAAGAGTTATTTTACATCTACTAATTACTAATATACCTCATACTACATACTTCGCAAATGGTTACGTATCCGTAGGTAATCTTTGCTCCAAAATATTGATAATATAATCAATCATACATTTTAATAATGACACGAAAACCTGAACTTAAAAATTGTTGTCGAAATATCGATTTATAACGCCTAAAGTACTTTTCAATGGTCGTGTAGTGGGATACCAAACACATTATTAGGCCTATCGCTTCCGAACCATTCATAACGATCTTTATCAACCGTGCGAACTCCCACCTGTGTCAGATGGACCGGTATGTGTGATCCCATGGCGTGACTACCGCAGCGTAGGGTCAAAACAAGCCCACGATTATTAATCAAGGATGTTATTTAAATTACAATTTATTTGAAATATCTATACCATTGAGTTCCCACATCAATTTTTGGTGTGACTTTTGAGAGTAATGAGATCCCCATTTATGAATTTAATCATCGCCAGAAACGGAAGCTATATGGTAATCAGTAGGTTTTATTTGATACCGGGCCCTCTTTAAATAACAACACGAGAGTTAGTTTGTCATTATAATCGAAGGAGACCTTTTCTAGATGCTTCCTTTTGTATTAAATTAAGTATAGCGTTTTACAAACTGAATAAAAACCTAACAAGAGTGTGTCATGGTAATAATGTACTTTTTTTCTGAACAAGTATAATAAATAATTGTGCACAATAGCTGTTGGCTGAGAGTCATAACGAAGGCTAAAATTAATAAATTAATGAAACGTAAATTTACAAAACAATGCAAAACGGGAATCGATCACCCTCAGAACATTAGTCCAATTTACAAACGAACTAATAAACGATATCAGTATTGGGTCAATTCGCGGGGTGGGGGAGTGGACGCGGCGCGGCGGCAGATGCGTAAGCGCACCTCGTGGGAATACCGCCGATGGGACAAATTGGCCAGAACACGTCATCTCGTTCACTGCTAATTAACTGTGGATCGCCATGAAGCTTAAATGTATGGTAATAAAACGGTGTATTATTGTTTTACCCATTTGTTTAGAGAGGGGTACTTCAGCAGACTAGTCACACGATGTTGTTAATGAGGTCATAAAATTATTTGAAATGGCGTTTTCAGAACTTTTACGCAATAATATAAAATAATGCAAAAAAGTTGATATACAATGTATTTGAGATCTAACAGTTAAAAAAAATCTACTTACTTGACGACGCCGAAGCGGAATGCATGTTGAGTTTATTTCTATTTCGCCATTATACCTGAAAAGAGAAAATACATATTAAAAAAAATCGACCACAATCATCAGCAACATTTTCACACAGGAAACATCGCGCGAAATAATTCTCAAGTGCAAATCTTTCGCTTGCGGTATTCAAGAGCACTCCAAACTCAATGCAAAGAAAGGAATCAATCAGGAATAGCAACAAATGTAAGAAAATAAAGTTCTATTGTATTTTGGCTTTGTGGCTGACATCTTTTGGCCACAAAGCTGAGAGCTACTCGTATTTTGTTCATTATTCTCTTTGTTCTAATAACCACTTGTTATAAACGGCTATTGCAATGAGAGCCATTAAGGAGCACCGTTGATTCAGAACACTTACAATTATACAACGAAGTATGCTCGTGTGAACTTAAATTGTATTTGCATTTGATCATTATTAGTTCAAAAACAGATATTTGTTGCTTTCTTTATCATTCCGCTGTTGTAGGAGAATTATAAGAAATTGCAATAGCTTGTTATAGACTACGAAATTAAAACCCTAATAAGTACATTTAAATACCTACAGTATTGTAATTATTATGTAAGTTTTAAGTTGCGTAAGTTACTATGCATAATAACAATAAAAGGGAAGTGAATAAAAAATATTTACGAGCTATATTGCTAAAAAATGCGCAGATTAGCACCCTGTTGAAAGAAAGATTTTACTGAAAGCAGACAGAATATTTTCCCGGAAATCAAACAATAAACATTTTGTTTGCGTCAAGCATAGAATGGCTGCATCTTGAGCCACAGTAGCAGTAATTCTCACTGTATTGTCCGTCGGTCACTTAGAAGTTGGGATTGCATACTTTTTGCAAACGTAATTACAGACTCGCAAAACAGGTAATTAGGTTCGGATAATCCCGGTAAGTATCGGGACAAAGGCTGGGATGAGCCCGGTCGAAAAGGCCTGGTGTGCGCCGGAGGGTTAACAACAAAAGCGAAACCAATAATAACATCGGAAAGTCGGTAGCTTCTTGCTTTTAAAATTGAGATGGCGCAAAAAATCACTAAATACGTTTTTTGAATGTTTGGGACTAAATAGCGAAGAGAATTTGCGGACCGTTTTTTTTTTGGTTTGACTTCATGCAGCTGTTGTAATAACAAACATGTATGGGTTTATTAATATAAAATATTTAGAATGTAATGCATTTTATTGGTAGTTAAACTGTTGTGTATTTATCAAAAGTGTTCCGCCTGTTATAATATTTTCAGAGCAATAAGTATGGTTGAGTGGAGATGATAGTCTGTCATAAATTGAAATATAAATTAATCACTATTAAATATTAAAGTTTATCATACCTACATTGTTTAAGATTATAAAACATAAGGAATGCAAAATTCCCGCTTATGATCGATAAATTCTAAAGCTTCAAGAGTAGCTGCGTAGGTGGAACGCACACAAATTTTAAAGGCAGTTGAGTACTGAACAAATAAATATTTATAATAATTGAAATTAAATATTAAGGAAACGTTTTACGAAGTGACTTACGCTGCTTTACAAGATTTCCCGTGTAATGCTAGCGAAAACCGATAACAAACGTGTTGACGTGTTAAAACAATTAAAAATTAAGCCAATAAGCGTGACCGGAGCACATTAATAGGAAACCTTAACAACTTGACAAATAAGCGAATATTAATTTCAGTATTAACGGCGCTGGTTATAGTTTCCTATTGGAAAATTCATTTAACGCAACCTCCTGTAGAAATTATATTTGTGTAATTGAAAATTAGCCAATTTTAAGAGGTTTTACGTAATAGGTATACGTTTTAAAGGAGGTAGTTTTTTATTACCTACGCCTTAGGTACAGATAATTAGGTAGATACTCGTTTATTAGTTTGATAGCCATTTACACATACTAACTGTTATACACAACTTCATGCGCATCCTTAGGGAGCTACTTTACACAACCGAATAAAAATTTATCCCGTCCCGGCTTCGCACGGGTAGCCTATGTTACTCAGGATGAATGTAGCTTTCCAATGGTAAAAATTAAATGTGCTAAAAAAATCTTTTTAAATCGGCACAGCAGTTTTTGAGTTTATTCATTACAAACATACACACAAAAAGACAAATCTTTCCTCTTTATAATAGTAATAACATATATACATCCTCACGTTTTTTTCTAACATGATCTCTTGCAGGTTGCTTCTAACAGCATTCGACATGCTTAGCCGAACAATGTGGCGAGGTCCTAATTTCATTAATTAAATTAAGGCCTCTACTCAAGATCCTCACAAAACTTTCCTGTTTATAAATATATTAGTAGCTTTTGAAGTAGGTACTTTAATTACGTCGTATAATAAGGTATGTTTTTAAAATATATTATGAAATCATGTTCCCTCTACTGTCACTGTCTTCTGTGTGTTTACTGAAAATAGCAAGGCCAGGAAAATTAAAATGTAGGCCTCAACAATACGTAATTACGTGAATCGAAATTATTATCCAACGCCGAAAACTCATTAATCGCTGAATTATTTATGACATTCGCCACAGACATTTATGATATTAGTGTTAAAATTATTTAAGAGCTCCTGTTAAGCTACTAGTATTAAACAATTAAGCTAATTTCTTATTTTCTAAAAGACGGACTCTACGTCCTTTGACTATTCAAGTACTTGTAAGTAAACGGTCTAATTGAAATGAATTTAATCATTTGAATTCAATCCAAAATCTTTAATTAAAGCTCCAATACAAGCCACTTTAATATTGTGTGATTCAAATATACAAAAGTGTTAGCTAGCCACTATTTCCTAACACCGTCCTACCAAGGACTTGTTGATATTCATTAACACAACCCCCCACACTCGCTGGCAAGTCGAAAATATCAAGTTTCCTTAAAAGTAATACATCTTAACCCTCTCAGTGTAGCCCGCATGTACTTGATAGCCTATTTGACAGCAGAGGATTCGAACAACCTACCGCAGCATACAATAGGTGGTCCTATGTAGCAGAAGATGATGAAAACCACAAATCCCACTAATATTATAAACGCGAAAGTTTGTAAGAATGTATGGATGTGTGGATGTATGTTTGTTACTCTTTCACGCAAAAACTACTGAATGGATTTAGATGAAATTTGGTACACAGTTAGTTTATAACCTGGATTAACACTTAGCATACTTTTACTTTTTATTCGGGTGCCCGAAGTAGTTCCTTCGGGACGCGGGTGAAAGCTAGTGAAACATACGTCTCAATAGAAAAACAATAAAACCAAAATAAAAGTTGCAAAGACCACTTTCGCTAGCAGTTCGTAGAAATAAAAGATGTGTGTTTCTTAGCACTGCAATTTTCACAGATTTTTTAGCCAGTCCTTCCACTTTTCGACTGTATGATCTAATCTAAACGGTTCCACGTTTATATTTCATCGGAACCCGGTCAGACGTTGAGAAGTGATGATCACGAAATGAAATGTGTATCAGATCAGCAACATCCGAAAATTAGTAGGTGCATAGATAAATTAATAAGTAGAAGTATGTTTTCTTTATCAACTTATCATGCAGCATGCAGCGCGTCGGGGTTGACGGCAATCAACAGTTTTTATTATAAACCCTTAAATTATGAATTTTACTTTAATATTTTCTAATCAGGTTAGTTAGAGTTCATATAGGTAATGTTATCTTAGAGTTCCAGGTCAAAAAAAGTTCTACGGATGTGAAGTGAAGGTGTTAATTTTTTAGCAACTAATTTGACTGTTCATATGTGCTTTATGTGAAATAAAAATGTTCACTTTTGACTTTTAGCATATTCTAAGAACCATATTTGTTATAATAGAGTGGTGTGGTTTTGGAATATATGTATACTTGTGTGATAACAGGAGAAGGTAATGTAATTATGATAATGATTGATAACAAATAGAGAACTTGAACAAACTATAGAAGATAATTGCTATTAAAAAGTACTTTAATCTTGAAAATTAGATGAATGGAATTGCATTTGGTATTCTGTTTATAGACATGACGTTTAAAACAAATACTAAAATCTAAATTAGTTATGAAAACTGCACAGGCAAAAAATACTTAAACATTCGCAACACCATTTAAAATAATAATAATATCTTTAAATCAATTGGTTCATTTCGGATATGTTGATACGCATAGCATTTATAATAATGAATTGTTTTTGCTGGAAATTAATTGTTTTTGATTAACACAGCTTTATGAAAAAAAATCGCATTAGCATAATATTCAATGTTTCCTAAAATGGATTTTCAAAATCTAGTTCTACAAATAATTTAAAAATTTACCTTATCAATTTAATTGTAAAAAATTGGTACTAAAATTTAGTACGAAAATTCTACTTGTGCAATAATTATATTAAAGCTTTCACTAAAGTCACTAATCACTTCTAAATTTATCACAAAATCATTCACTTCACTATGAAATAATTAAAAAAAAGTATTTGTCTATTTGACTACGTCACTGTTTACGTCAGGGGGCTGGTTGATGATTGAGTGACTCTTGCGCAGGCTCGCTGGGGATGGATGGGGCGGTAGCCGCGGCGGGGCGCGGGGCACGCCCCAACGGTTGTCCATTTCAAGTCATTCATATTTGGAACGATCAATCCATTATTTATTTGTGAGAGACGCTAGGCTGTTTGGGCCCAAACCGATAATTATTACTACAGGATTATTTCGTAAATAACACATGGATGACAATCGTTTAATAATTATTATTTGGTTAATTTATTTTAATGCATTGGTTAAGGTAAAACGAGTATATAAATTCTAAAAGAATACTTAATATTGAAGGTTGTATTACCATTTATTGTATTGTTAAATTATTTTATCTGTGAATAGATAATAAAAATAGACAAAAATAAAAGAATTTCTTCTTAGCAAACAAAATTGTATCTTGTTCAGATTTATTGACATTCAATTGTAAAAATAATATAGGTATAAGAGGAACTCTGAAAGTAGCACCGGTAACCGAAAAGATAAGTGGAAACCGTTTGTCATGGTATGGGCATGTTATGCGGAGGAATGAAGAATATGTTGTGAGGAAAGGTATGAGCATGAATGTGGATGTGTGAAGACCAAAGAAACGGTGGATGGATTGTGTGAAAGATGATATGGCTAGAAAGGATGTTACTAGTGAGATGACGTCAGATAGAGAAGTATGGAAGAAGAAGACATGCTGCGCCGACCCCAAATAAATTGGGATAAAGGCAGGCGGATGATGATGAATTGTAAAAATAATAACAATTGGTTGTAAAAATCGGAATATTGTTCAACTTGATTAAGATTTTGGGCCATTTGCGTCACATTACGTTGACTCATCTGTATTCGCCAAATATGGCCGCTTGTGTGATATTCATGGTGAATTTTTAATTCTCATGCATATTCCAACAATACATTAATATTTTAACTACAATTTTATAGAAGAACAGTTAAGTCATCTGGGACGGAAATGTCAATTATGAATATCTTTTAATTAAATTATAAATGTTGGTTTTGTTCCTAAATACGGCACGTAGGTACCTATAGGCACAATAGCCAGTAACTTTACATACTAATCTGTTTTGTCAGAAAGTCTATCAAACGTTTTTAAATGTTGGTCCCGGGTATTGATTTGATAGATTGAGCTATAAATAAATTGTTACAATTGTAACAAAAAAACAGCTAAAATGTTTAGGTATGTGGGTTCAGATTATTTTTAATAAGAATAATATTTTGTAGATATGAAATATCAAATATTACAAAGACACAATGATAAGTAAGTCCATCATCGTTAAACTCCGGTATCGATTTTTGTAACACCTTTACTAAAATGAAGGCGAAAATATAACATGGACGAATTTTATCGCACAATCTAGCAAACCTATACATAAAATTCCTATAAACAAGGATGAAAACTTTTAACTTACAGTATTCACATCGTCTGCGATGGTATACACCTTTCTTAGCACTCAAATGTTAAGGAACAGAATTTTCAGATTTTTCTATATGATAACGATTGGTATGAAAAATTTGTACTGAATGATAACAGCTACTAGAGGCGCATAGGGGTGGAGGTGGGGGTGACAGGTTGCAGGCAGAAATCAATCAATGCTCGACAGTTCCATTGCGCCGATGACATAATTGAATAACCACTTTATCGGCACGCTTTTTTGCTATGAAATTTCCCCTTTCTCGCTCCACAGGTTTTCCCGACATTGAAATTAAAACCATCGGATGCTGTCGAAAGTAGATGAATAGGTCGACATTTTGGTCTATAAAACGAAAGATCTAGAATGTATGTTAATAATGATGTAAATGTCCTTGGTAAAAAAAAAATTAGGAATGCCTTCAGGTACAGTGTAAATTCATTTTATAGGAATATTTTTTGCACAATTAAAATAAATAAAATTAAAGCGACTCACTTAAATCGGTCTGCGAGGCGTCTTTATTCAAAATGTGTGGTTGGTTACGTTCCAATCTGCGCCCTCGGTAAAAATTTCACTGTATATTATGTACATACATATATAACCTGTGAGGGAATGAGAGGCTATAACTGTGTTGTGCTCCAGGTCTCCCGAATATTTTTTAATAAACACTCGATTACAAAATCTATATAATTATTTAATCATTTTAAGTTTACACAGTAAAGGCTATTAATATTTTTTTAATATCTATATACCTAATGTTTTTTTTTTTTAATTTGTGTTGCAGGTATGGGAACGGCATATATTATCTTGTTTGTTTTGTCTATGCTTAGCGTTCAGTCGGTAATTTATCTTGTAATTTTCCTCCTCTCCCGACACATCTATAACTCAAACCATTCAGCAATCACACATTCAACAAATACATTTTAAGCGTTTCTCAACACATACATAATTGTGCCTATGAATTTCTTTTTTCAATAATACTGAACAAATATTTACAGGCATCATAATAATTGTGCGTGACGCTGTTGTTACGTGGTATTGCAAAACCAGGTGCAATTAAAATTTTGTGATAATTGATAAGTAACCAATTAATTTGTGGTTTTTGTAGTACAATGGAACTCGTGACGCAATTTATATTATAAATTAATTATGTAGTATCTGGTGGAGTTTTATTTGTGACGGAACTGTCCGGGGTCGTGTAGTCATTTTAACTTTGTTACTGGGTTCAATCTTTACCATCCAATATCGCATAGACCGATGGTTCATTGCTCATTTGATTAAGGCTTTTGACTTAGTTTACATCCCGTACTTAGATTTTTTCTAACTAGTAGGAGTACCTAAGTATTCGAGTAATAGCTCCAGCAAGAACTCATAAAATCTAATTCCACGACCCGTAATATCTAAAGCCGTGTATAGGGGAAGGGGGGAATTGACTGCCAATAATAGTACCCCACAATAAAATACTGCAGACAATGCATCGACAGCCGTGTCCACAGACAATGGTATAGGGTGCCATCTTTAAAATATGTCATTCGTAACTCGGCTGTCAGAAGCGTGACGTATGACCGAAGCGTCGATGTGATTGGTAGATTTTTGACGCTCTTCACTGCTGGGGGAGCATTTTTATTTTAATTTAGGGCCACTTTGCCGAGATTACCCTTTGTATGTGTGACTCCGGGGTTGCCTTTGTGACTAGCTAGTCATTTTTTAATCGCAGCTCATTATTTCTTTGTTTGTCAATTCTGTGATGCTTTTAGGGGGAGTATATCGTTGTTGTACTGTGTTTTCGTAAATTGAAATTAAGGATTCGTTTGCTCGGTGTCAAATCATACCTGGACTTGGTAATTTTACGTGGTACTAAGTGGTACTTACTACGTGGTAATTTTAGCAATTTACATGAGTTTTTTAGTATTCATGACCAAACATTTAAACATATAATGATATTTCAGACGTCATATTCTAACTAAAATAAACATATGAATCGAACTAATGAATCAAACTGACTAAAATAAATCGCTCGACAGATTTCTATGAAATTCAGAATGGAGATAGATAGTTTTTTTTAGAGTGCCCGAAGTAGACTCGTGCGAAACCACGGGAAACATTTAGTCTAAGATAATCTTACTAACTAAGGCAACGGATCAATCATTTTAAAAATGACATTAACTGAATGCGTCGTCCATTATAAAGAAACCGACTTACTTCATTACACCTAAAAATGGTCAAAATAAAATAAATTAAAACAGTAGGTATTTAAACAATTTTTTTATTGCTACAAATAGTTATATTAAATAAACAACAATATTTTTGCTAACAAATAAAATGCCACAGTAGGTATCTACATTTCACTTACTCGTATATTACTTAAACATACTCGCGTGGACTGTACATACATTATTCAGCATAGCCATAGAGTAAAGAATTATAAGAAGGCCCATTTAATATTACCTACTAACGCAGACCAAAATGTAAGCATATTAACAAGTCTTATTGCATTAGAGATGTAAAAAGATTTATGTAAAATAACAAACAGTACAGGGGTCATATCAAAGCGGTTAAAGTTATCCTTATTTCAATCGTAGAGAGAGATAAAGCTGGCGTAGGAACGAATAGCACCGTGCTTTTTAGGGTCCCTTTCACTCATCAAGGAATCTTTATTATTACACCGTGTTCGTGTTTCTGTCTATCTGTCCGCAGTTTAATTCGGAGAGCTTTAGTAGTCGAATGTTAGAATTTGCTAGAGGTATAGGACAATCTTATCATGCCGTCGAAAGTAGTAAAATGCCCTACACATAATATATATTGGGGCGTAATATATTTTTTTTATGTAACGCATGCTGTGGAATTTGAAGAATATTTTTCGATTCAAGGATCCATAAAACATTTTATAATCAACATCTTTAAAATGCTAGTTTTTGTTAAAATCAAGTCATCCAGCCTTGTTCGTGCCAGCTCAATGATTGTTTTTGAATACGTGAAAAAAATCACAGCGGTAGTATATATACATAAAATGAAATTAAAAGGCAAACTATCACAGCTAAGTATGCATTACAAGTTAATAAGAAGGTTATAGTCGACCACCTCATAAAATGTGATACGCAACCATGCACTACGCATGGCTCGATACGCAAAACGCGTAAAATTTCGATCACTTGAAATTGTCATAATAATCCCCAGTATAGATATTTGTATTCTGCTTTATCATAATTAACTACTGCATTAAAAAAAGACAGATTTTTCGAACAGTATTATCTAAGGCAAAATAGGATATAATATATCTACCTATACTTCATTCACAATAAGATTAGAAAAACTTTCAAACTCTTTTTGCAGCTTATTCAACCGATTTTGATTTCTATTCCCTACTGATAAGGATGGCGTTGAAAGCAAAATAATGTTTACAACAACAAATATATTCTGCATTTGTTTTTGTCTTGTCACCTTAGTAATAGAGCTTTAAATCGTTTGAACAAACAGTAAATATGGTGCTATTAAAGGTCTAATCTAATAAATGGAGTATAATGAAATATGATTTATTATTGATAGATTGATTATAATTAAAATTTTTTTAGTATCTATACTTATTTACAGGCTTACGGGTTCTGTTTCATTTTTACTTCAATTTTATGTAAGCTGAAGTTTGGATAAAATGGATTCTACACGAGGTACTGAAATTGTGTTAATTTTATTCTGAACTATATGTATACTCGTACGAAATTATAAGAACAAAAACAGAATGGAGACTTATTTCAGGAAATACCTATACAGAATATTGAATGACTGATAATAATATTATGTTTGGAAAGTTCGTGCGACCCGTCGCCGCGTCGTCGCCGTCGTAGCACGTCGTAGTCAGGAGTAATTAAATGCATTGAGTTGGAGTTTTTATTTATTTACGTTTTCCAAAGCGTGGTCCCATAAAACTAATTCCTGGTCTCGGTTTTTTTTATAAATACTTTTTCAAATACTTAATTAAATAAATACTTGTTTTTTTATATCAATAAGTTAAATAGCCACCAGCCATTCCGTAATGTGTTGATTATGGTTGGACTGATTGTCCGGAAAGCGTCGAATGGGTATTTAAATATCGAACCAGTGAAGGCAATTAAATTTAAAAAAATGTAGGTGCTTGTACTTTTATTAATGAGTTAATAACTGCGCTAGGGTGATAGAAGGGTGAAGGGCATTTTTCTAAAAGAGAATTATGCAGAAAAGATTTTATGTGATATAACGACCAACAGGTGGCTACTAGACAGAGCTTTGGATATACGGCCATTTTTTATAAATTATCTAAACTTAATAAATAGGTTTTGATTTTATTTTTATCGACCTTATAATTTTATCTCTCGTAAGAAAATCTACGGATAGATAGATTATTGAAAACTGCGGGCCTAGCCAAGTTAGTTTCGCATCAAATCTCTTTCTAAAATCCTTAACGCCTCGGCGTAATTTACTGTAGAAAGCGATAATTAATTTATGGTAGCCAAGTTAACAAGACTGAGTTGATCGCTCATTCTTCAATTTTTTTTAGAAAAACCTTTACTTTAGTCTATGGTGAGGTTAGCTATCGTTCAAAAACTTCGCCATCGTTTCGTTAGCGCTTGTCAAAACTGTTAATTGGATACGAATTTTCTATTCGTTTGTTCTGACCACGTGACTTAATATATTGATATAAAATAATATTATTCCCATACATTTGATAAGTTTTCTACTAGCTTTATCGATTGTAGATTGTATACTTGGCTAAGGGCACGGGCGGTAGTAGGTACATAAATCTGAAATCTTAAAAAACAATGCCAAATCCGGTGACAATATATTTTATTTTTACATGAACACAATATTAGTGAAATAGATATGTACAACTAAACTTGATTCTGTCTTTAACAAACGAACAACCAAATATGATTTTATAAAAGATTTATATTACTTCTTCGAAAATAAATAGGACTTAATTGTAACATGATTATGCTTCTACTTGTAATTATGCGTATTACGTTTTGTAGTAGACATTACAATACCTATAATAATTCTGCAGTTCCGTTTATAAATTATAATATATTAATTATTTTAGTCCTATCTTTAATGAGTTCAAAGGCATACTTTTCAATATAATAATTATTATAGTTAATAATTCACTAGAGCTTTATGTGGATACGATCGATTAAAGTGAATTTTGTCGTTTTGTTTGCACACACAACAAGCTATTCTAGTCGATCGCTGCTCCTCGCTCTAAAGAGGGGACCCACTTAACCCTTGGCACGAATTAGGGGTTGCCATTCATGCATAATGTTTGTCTCTGCCCGCAATACGTACAAGCTTTATAAAGACATCAGTTTAAAACTTCTAAATTCATTTATTTTTATTAGCGATTACATTAATAGGAAAAGCACGATTCCTTTACAGTCATACATTATATTATTCTGCCATTTAGTATAGAGCAGGTACAAAGCTACTCATTTTTAAATAAGGCAGTCCTACACCAAAGTCGTAGGTACGAATGTAGCCCACAGGGCTGCTTCGATATCCTACTGTTTTGTTTCAATTCTTCGTGTATTGCATATTTTTCAACATTTTTTCTTCTAGTCCTGGAGACAGTTAAATGCAGCTAGTCTTTCGGTAAGGCACTATCGCTCTTCCCTCTTGAGTATACTCTGTAAGCTGTTTTGGAGCCTAACATTCTGTCCAGTAAACTGTGTTTGGCTCTCCGCCTATGTGTTAAGACTTCCCGGCACAGCTCGTGGAATACTTCTCCAACTTGGTTGACTTGCTCGGCGGCGGCCACCTCAGCGAAACTGCATTCAAAATCCTTGGCAAGGATTTCGCCTTCTTCCGGACTCACCTATAATACGATAATACAGATAACTATGGAATTGACTACAATATTATAATCTGCTGGCAATATTATATAAGCGCTTTGCGATTTGAATTCTGGATTCCGGATAAAATAATTTTCCAAACATTTTGTGAACATTTCATGTGAACCAAACAATTAATCTGCATTGTCATGTTTTGTTATGCAACAAATTAATCAACGTTGAAATATTACAGAAATGTCTATTTCATTTTTTACTTCAAATTTGCAAATGCGTTAGAATTTGTGAAAGGGTCAATTTAGATTGGGACATATCTGAAAAGGAAATTAGCTGACAATCCCACAATTTGGTGCGCAACATAACATAATATGTAATACTTTATGCGTCTACGTATTTTACTATCTTGAGTATTTCATTATGTGTTAAAATTAAACAAAGCTTTAGATTGTAATGACCTGTCTCAAGTGCACCATGTCCGCCTTGTTCCCGACGAGCGTGAGAGGTATCTCAGGCTGCAGACTCTGCCTGGCGCGTCGGACATAGTTGAAGGACTCTCGGTCTGTGATCGAGTACACCAGGAATAAGCCGTCTGCCCACTGGGCAATCTCGTTACCCGGCAACTCCTCTATACTCTGAAACAAATTGCGCTTCGTTATAATTTGAGGGCTTTTGTGAACTTTTCAGTAGGGACTTGCTTGTTTATTTGTAGGTTTTGTATGTTTGCACGCAGTTTTGTTTTATTATTCACGTAGAAAGATATTTCGTATTATGTAGCTTGTCGTGTGTACCTTATATTAACTCGACAACTTTACACATGAACCAAAATTTACGAGAAGAGGTGTCCTGAATGAGAGGAACTCGTGGCTAAGGCTAAGTAACAGGCGCACGATTAAAGGTTAGGCTGCGCTTGGCGCAGTCGGTCCGTGGACAGTCGTTACGGGTCTTTCTAGCTTCTGACTAGCTAGAAAGTCTGACAACCAGTCTTACCAAGAGGTACCATGTTACCCGGTAACTGGGTTGTGGAGGTCAGATAGGCAGTCGCTCGATGTAACACACATGTACTCAGCTGCATCCGGTTTGGACCGGTAGCTGAATCCAACATAGTTGGGAAAAGGCTAGGCAGATGATGGGGTGTCCTGAATGTATAGTTCTATATTTAAATGCAACTTACTATGAAGTACCCATTACAGGTTTGTGTTTGATTAAATGAATAAACCACATTTATTGTTGTCTGAATCAAACTTATTAAAGTTATTCAGAAATATATTATTTTTACGCAAATAGGGTGTTCCAAATAAAAACTTATCACGAACAATTAATTACGAAGATATCTTACAATTATATAATTAACGCCAGCCTGTCTAAAGTGAAATCAAATTCAAGGTTCACAAGAAGAAAAAAAACGTAACGATGCCCGTAACTCGTGAGACATAGTATTACAATATATTAGAGTCACACACTACCGGTGTGTCGTGCCAAACGTTACTGCGATGCGTATGAAGATTGCCTGCTTATGCCCCACGGTCCACCGAGATAGACTTTGAAAAATACGCTTTGGCATAGAATGAATTTGTTACAATTTATCTCTTTTTTTATTCGATACTTTAGTGGGACGACGGCCTGTAAGCCAAAATATTGTAAAAAAAATACAGTGTTTGAGACTTTTAACATACAATATAATCAGAGTTTTCGTATGTTCGGTTTTAGTTTATATGTCTTGTTTATACACTGAAAAAGTTACGCTGACTTATCCCTAAAAAGGCTAATTCATGCATGGGGCTGTAGAACTGTTCAAAACAGTAACTGCCTTGGGACACAAAATGTGAAATATGGAACAAGGATGGGATTTAGTCAATAAGAGTGTGACCCTCCCTCCCGCTCCACCCACAGCAGGAAGAGTCATTTGATGATTTCCCAATTAAAAAAATACTACAAGACGTCTTGTAGTATTTTTTCGTTGACGTAGTGATCACAAATTTAATCGTTCGTTCTCTTATCTTTAACCACCAAATATGATCGCTTGTATAAAACTTTCATAGGGACTTGTAACGACCAATATTTAATGAATAAGGAAAATGTATGTATTTTCATTTATATACACATGTATAGGGTAGCCTAAATATCTGTTTATAGTGTACAGATAGCCAGATAGCTGTATTTGTGTACAGCTATGTACACAAATTAATTGAACAGTTGACAGCTTTTCCGTTAAGAAGTTTTTTTTTACCTTTGGACAAGTGTCTAGAATCTCGAACAGTATCGGTTCGCCATCCAGTAGAGCCTCGTGTTTGTACTTGCTATCTGTAAAAGGTTAAAAACTTTTAAATATCTATTGAAAAAAAAATACAATCCTACAGTAATCGGGTAAAAAATACTGTATGGAAAGGCGTTATCTTTGAAACTAGTAATCCGATAACGATGAAATTTGCTACAGAGCTGAATATAGGAGATTGAAGTCAGAATAGTCTTTAAAAAAAAAATCTCAATTAGTAGACATAATTTGATTCAGGACAAAATTTGTGTAATTACTTTTCGGTAAATAAAAAAAACTTCAGTGAAATTGATCGAACAGGCAAAATGCATAATATAAATAAAATCACTATTACCTTGTTGGTGATCGTATTCTCCAATGTACCTCTTTGTTAAAAATCTCACTGTTAGAGCTGAAAACAAAAGAAAAACGCAATCATTATTAGGTACATCATAAATTTCAGTTAGAGAACTGTCCATCGAATTGAAAAGCGCCTTTGAGTAATTTATTTATTTTATGAGAATTTATTTTATTATGCACGATGTATTTTATTGCACGTCAAACCGCTCTCAAGCCAGTACGTACAAGGTTTATTAAAACAAACAAGCACATCACAACTTTTAAAATATACAACGAAACAAAAACATTGGTATGACAGCGGTGTTATTTTACATCCGCCATCTATTTTTCCCGACCCTGCCCACGAGGTCATGGTCCCGCAAAAATACTTCGCGAATCAAGAATTCACTTTCGTAAGTTATGCTAGTATGATCCCCGATAGAGAATATATTTTACAACAACTATCGAAGTGAGTGTTTTATTATCAAGTATTTTTAGAGTCCCGTATGTAGAACGCAACTAAATTTGCGCTATCATTGTGTCCATCTGTCTGTACTGAGTTCCAGCTTGTCTCATTGGAATTGTCCACAGCAAAATTTGTAAATATGATCGCTATCACGACAAATATTAGCAAAGTTAGAACTTTATCATATGAAATTCTTTCAAAACAAACCGCAAAGTAGATACAAAAAAAAACTATAATACAAAGTTCAAAGTATGCCAAATAGGTTAATGTACCAGTTGACTGACGGGTTTGGACATAAATTGAGTCAGAGCGATCGCCAGCAACCTGCCAAGTGCCAGCGTGGACATATGGCGTTACCCCTCAATGTCGTTCGTTGAACCAAAATATAACAACCATATTCTGCAATTCGGACATCTATTGGGGTTATTTGATCATTGATGAATTTCTACCTGACGCATGCCACCGAGACTGGTAGGAATATGCAAAAGATGATTGACAGGTGATTGACGATGGAGGTGTGGAAAGTGGAAGGGGAGGCAATGCATGCCAGCAATGGGACAATATATATATATGTTAGAAAAAAAATAAGCACACCAATCAGACTAGATCTGAGCTATTATAATGTTTTATGTGAGAATCGAAGCCACCCAATATTTGTAAAAGTATAAATGATCAAAAAGTTTTGTGCAACTGGCTGATAGTGTCATTGCTGTCATCTGAAATATGTATAGTACCTTGTCTAAACTCTAATGTCATTTTAGAATTAAGAATGTTAAGGGATCAGTTACGAGCCTGGAATGGGAACATTCATGCATAATAGTAGATTGTTACACAAGGGATGAAAGTGACCTATTTAGGCCCGAGATGGTTTGGCGCACGAGCGTAGCGAGGGCGCTAATATTTCGAGGGCCTACATAGGTCTTTCTCCCGAGGTAAACACTCTGCTTTTCATTTCGAATATGAGGAAAGGAAATACAAACCTGATTACATAAACAAACAATATTTTATTTGTAAACGTAAATAATTAGCACTCGAAACAAGTGAAGATCGATTGTCCGCCTCTTTTTTTTCTGTGGCATTCTACCAGCCTGTATTTTTTTGTCAAAAATTTTGCTCAAGTCTATTTAAATTAACGAATAATTTATTTAATTCTAAATTAGAATTACCTGTATGTTACAAAATTATTGATAATATTTTTATTGCAATTTTACGCCGCGATATAACAGAGTGGCTGTATAGAGGGACATAGCTTGCATAGTTTTTTTTTGTCAGTATTTTTTTTTTTATAGTAAATTATTTTTTTGTAAAAAAAATGTTCAAATCTATTTAAATTAATTAATAATTTATTGAATTCTAAATTAGAAATACCTGTGTAAGTATAAAGACATGTTACAAAATTATTGATAATATTTTTTATTGCAATTTTACGCCGCGATATAACAGAGTGGCTGTATACAGGAACATGGCTTACATAGTTTTTTTTTTTTTTGACAGCAGGGAAAATCGCTTCCCCGGGACGAAAAGTACTACTTTCGTCCCTCTGATCAGGTAACTTCAAGCGTACTTTCCGTGTATGAGAAATGAAAAACATATTTGCCGAATAAACACAAAATAACCATATTCTACTGGTGCAACTTGAGAACCTATGACAGGTAAATAGGCTATTGCACTATATGCGACGAATTGAATATAAATTGCATTGAATTATAGCCATTTAAAAGCTGGCTAACAGACTTCGTATTCAGATTTACTGATTTAAAAGCCATAATTATGTTTTTTGTGTGTATATTTTCAATGTTTCAATAAATGTTAACTCTCCTCAGGGTTCTATTCCCGAAGGGTGCCAACGAGAATCAATTACTAAACCTCCGCTGTCTATTACCTTCTGCCCGTGCGAATGTCTAGCGGGACATATCTCATGAACCTTATTAGATAGAAAGATGGAATTTTCAAAGGGTGTGTATTTCTAATGCTGTTATAACAACAAATAGATAATCAAAATAAAGTTAAAGAACCCAGGACTTACTGACGTTATCTTTATTTTTAAAAAGTGTTTGTGCGTTTGGTACGGAATTCTTGTTCCGAGTTCGACTCCTACTTGGCAGTATTTTTTTATTTATGCTTTATTTCAGGCTACTAAGGCCTTTATATACAAAAAAATTACAATTAAATATTTTATTATTGATATCACAGATCACACGGAGTCTTATTGATAAGACTGAATTTGCAGATTAGCGAGATAAACCAAGCGTCATATTGTCGCTTCATCGAAACGTAGCCTAGTTTACCCCACTAGTTTCCTCAATCTTTAAACGTTTTTAATTAGCTTTACCACGAAATATGTATAATAAACAACACCGCAATTTCACAACTATGTTCCATGTTTCCTAAACAATGTTCGGAGTATTCCATTTTGTACCGTTGCGGATTTCATAGGTTTTAATAGTGAACGTGTTTATATAACATGAGCTTGTTACGTTTGAAACATATTTGGACGTTGAGGTAATGTGCAGCTTTCTATACGAGATTTATTTGTTACCTACTAGCTTTCTTCCCGCGGTTTTATCCGCGTCCTTTTGGAACTACTTAACGCACTTGGATTTAAAAAATCATCTCCGTACCAAATTTGAAAGCGTATCAAAGAAATTTAGTTTCGCATTTATAATACATTCTAGCTGTTCCAGCCGTTGCTGTGTCGGTTACGCCCGCATCTCGAAAGAACTACTTCGCGCCCGAGTAAAAATATCATATATGTTAATCCAGGTTATAAGCTATGTGCGTAGCAAATTTCAAACAAATCCGTTCAGTAGTTTTTGCGTTAAAGAGTAACATACATACATCCATACATTCTTACAAACTTTCACGTTTATAATACTAGCAGGGTAGTAGGATAAGTAAGGATGCGGTAGTATTCTTTTCCTGTGGAATATCTCGACGTGCGATGATCTTGTACCATGTAGGTATTAGGCATCATCATCTACCTAGCCTATTACCATTCCGTTGCCAATATAGCAACTCTTAATTAGGGTTTTGAGGGGTAGTTTCAAGTTATTATTAATCAGTGAACGGTAGTTATTAAATCATTATAAAAATCTCTCAAAAAGCCACTGAGTGATCGACGGCCGAATCGCATACTGCGGTTTTAAAAAGAACAAAATTACTCGCGGCTCGCACGCTGCGGTCAAATAGCGAGCAAAACGAATTTGCATTGGGGAACTAAGAGCTGTAGGTACTTGTCGGTATATAAAAATACAGTATTGCAGTAATACTAGGGCGAAATTTTTTGACTAGCCATAAACCGCGAATTTGCTCATGTCTCGATCACACGCATCAGCGAACTTAGTAGACGATCAGTCATAAGCGTCTTAAGACACGTGCCCTATGTCCCCAAAAATCTATTTTCTATTTACACAAAGGGGACTTCTACTAGGGAGCTACGATATAAATTAATTTGTCGTATTTTGCTGCTACGCGACTACGCGTTGCTACGAATAGCGTAGTCAATTTTATAAAATTTATCTCAGAAACTGATACTAAAATCCTTGACCATAGACGGGTTGTGTAGTCTACCATTTCATATGATTATATGATATGATATAATTTATTATGATGTGCCGAATTTCTATGTATTGTGTAAATGTTCACTGCTCTTAGACTATAAATAAGAGTAATGCCAACTAAAGAACAAAGCTCTTTGTGTTTTTCTATCTTTTTTTCTCTCTTGTCGCAGGTGTGTGAAATCCAGGAAGCGATTTGCAAAATTACAATCTTTAAAGTGCAAATATTTGTTCGATATGAGCGTCGTCGCCCCTCTAACTTTTTAGTCTCGCCGGTTATATCCAAAATATCTCGAAACTAACACGTTTAACACGACACTACGCCCTTGACACGTTGTCATGTCAATTTACACATCTGTATGTCATCGGCTTTATTTAAAGCACTTTAGAGCACTACTATTGTAGTCTAGGCCGCACTTTCAACACTAAAACGATATGCTTTCAAGGCACCTAAATTAAAAAACCGGCCAAGTGCGTGTCGGGCCACGCGCAGTAGGGTTCCGTAGTAGGAGTTAGTTAGTCGACTATAGCTCTGTAACCGGTTAAGCCTACTTAGCCGTGATAGTTTTCCTTGTAATTTCATTACATGTACTACGTCTGTGATTTTTTTCACATTTCTAGGTACAGCCATTCAAAAGTTAGAGGGGGGGGTAACTCGTATCGAACAAAAAATTTCACTTAAAATCTAGATATTTCGCAAATGGCTCACTTAACTGAAAAATGGTCTTCACACAGCCATAATATTTTTGAAAGACCTATCTAACGATACCCCACACGAAGGGGTACGCGAGAAAAAAAATATTCATCCCTACTTTACATGTTTGGGAGCTACCCTAAAAAAAAATATTTTTCAAATTTTTATTTTACCACTTTTTCGGCGTGATTAATATACATATTCATACCAAATTTCAGCTTTCTAATAACAAAAACCACGGAGCTATGCCGCGGACAGACAGACAGACAGACAGACAGACAGACAGACAGACAGACAGACAGACAGACAGACGGACAGAGCGAAACTATAAGGGTTCCTTGTCGGACTACGGAACCCTAAAAAGTAAAATCAACACATTGAGAAATTCTATGTATAGATAAAAGAAGTATATCCTTAATTATACTATAGTGTAAGTTTGACAGAAAAACTGCTGAACTAATTTAGATGAAAATATGCCATGATTTGTAGTAAGCGAACTCTAATAAGCATAAAGCGGCCATTCAAATGAGCAATTCCTTGCCAACTATCGTTGGGCAAAACATAACATGCTTTGGCCACATGAGTCTCATAAAAAAAATCATTATTGTATAATCGGCACTAAAATGTACACAATCCTACTGTTTAAGAATGAAAACAGCTGATTTGGCTCTAGAACCACTGACCGGGTCGACGAAAATAGCTTTTATTAATAATTTTACAGTCATACAGTTTCTCGATCATATGAAATTAGTACGACTCCGGTATTTATTTGGGTGTTGTAACACTTATGCGGGGAAATTATTGATCTAAGAATAACTTTACTGTTATGGTTTCCTTAATCGTTTTAGTTGCGTCATCAATACAGAGCTTACTGTCTGGTCAAACTTTAGTTAAGTTTGTATTAAAAAGGTCTGCTTATTATATTTAACATTGTCTACATTTACCCATCTGCATTATCATAATCATTTCCCAACTATATTAGGATCGGCTTTCAGTCTAACCGCAGCTGAGTACCAGTATTTTAAGCGGAGCGACTGTCTATCTGACTTCAAAAACCCAGTTATTACATAACCTAAATAGTAAGACTGCATGGTTGTCACTTTTCGGCTTCTCACTACCCGTAAGGACTGACAAAGATCTACAAACACCAGCCTGGATCCACAGTTCAACATGCTTTTGGAGACACGGAGAAGTCTTCGTGTGACATAGATACGAGTTGACCCGTGTGGCTGATACTTGACCACGAGCTCCTCAATAATATTTTAAACAAAAACAAACAAAACGATATATTTTTAGGGTTCCGTAGTCCGACAAGGAACCCTTATAGTTTCGCTCTGTCCGTCTGTCTGTCTGTCTGTCTGTCTGTCTGTCTGTCTGTCTGTCTGTCTGTCTGTCTGTCCGCGGCATAGCTCCGTGGTTTTTGTTATTAGAAAGCTGAAATTTGGTATGAATATGTATATTGATCACGCCGAGAAAGTGGTAAAATAAAATTTTGAAAAATATTTTTTTTTAGGCTAGCTCCCAAACATGTAAAGTAGGGATGAATATTTTTTTTCTCGCGTACCCCTTCGTGTGGGGTATCGTTAGATAGGTCTTTCAAAAATATTATGGGTGTGTGAAGACCATTTTTCAGTTAAGCGAGCCATTTGCGAAATATCTAGATTTTAAGTGAAATTTTTTGTTCGATACGAGTTACCCCCCCCTCTAACTTTTGAATGGCTGTACTTAGAAATGTGAAAAGAATCACAGACGTAGTACATGTAATGAAATTACAAGGAAAACTATCACGGCTAAGTAGGCTTAACCGGTTACAGAGCTATAGTCGACTAACTAACTCCTACTACGGAACCCTACTGCGCGTGGCCCGACACGCACTTGGCCGGTTTTTATCTTCTATGTAAGTCTCTTTTTCGATTTTATTATAATTTTATTTAACATTTCAGTTACAGTGTAACTTTTCTTTTGATGTTAAGTTATTCCTTATTACCGGTATGCAATGCACGCTACTCGTATTTTTAGTATAAGTACACTAACGGAACGAGTACCTATCGTATAATATCCGCATCACCAATAAAATAAACTTATGTGTAGGAGGACAACGACGACCTAATATAAATTGAAGAGAATAAAGTTTCTCTCAACAGTTTTATTCGTGCCGTTTATTTCATTCCTCGTTTGACGTGCTTGCAATACACACTGACAGAACAGACAGCTCAATTAATCATTGGAAACAAATTACAACACAATTCATGAATGAAACATTAAAACAAGTTAACAATAAAAGACGCCAGAAATTGTAATGATAGTTTCACATCGTAGTTTTACCGCATTTGTTCAGGCAATATATCTATGTTATTATCGCTATTATATATATACGCTTAGAGCAAAACCTTAGCTAAATACAAAATTTGTTACAAATTGTTAGAGCCCCTACAAATTTAAATAGAAGAATAAGTCGTAAAAATAATCAAATGAAATTAGTTTAGTTTTAAAATAACAGAAAAAAGATAAAATGAGTTTAGTAGAAACATTATAAAAGGACTGTCTTGTTGGCCTAGTGGGCAAGCTGTAGATACTACTGATGCGGAGTAAGGTAAGATTCCCAAGTTGGGTAAGTGTTTTTAGGTTATTCAATCAGGCAATTCCTGGAAGCTCAAAGTAATTTGGCAACAGCAGGGAGCAGCAGAGTACTTTAAAGGAAAAATAGAGCTGACAAAAACTTTTGGCATGAATTTCTTAAAACGCTGAATTACCCGCTTCATGTATACAATTTCAAACTTAGATGCCAAACTGAGGTGGTTGGTAGGTAATTTATAAATTCAGAAGTCAGTAAATTTATTTTATGAATGAAGGAAGTACCTACTATTTTTAAGGATGAGTGTGAACTTCATTCAAATGCAACGAAATGCTACTAAAACTCACATACCTGAATTTATTTAAGTATGTGCTCCCTCAGAGGGAGCTTTCGTCAGTAATGTAACATTGCAGATTCGATTTGAACATAACATTACAATATACTTCCTCCATGACAATTACAATGTAATAACTGTTGGCATCCCAAATAAATAAATAAATAAATAAATGACTGATGAGAATTCGCTTTTAATGTTAAAATCAGATTCGATTTTAAACTTTGTTGCTTCACTGTCGAGTAGGGTACTGTACACATTGATGTTATAAGTTGTATCAAAATAATATAGATTGTGCTCGGTTTTCCTTACTCAGTGATGTAATTCCTGAATCTGTAACATTACATTAGAAGCAAATACTCCAGGGGAGGGAGTACCTCAATTGTATAATAATAATATATGTATTTACCTATATAGCTTTCTTAGAACAAACCTTGGGGCCCTGCCATGACTAGTCAAGCAATATCAATTCCGTTGTGAAAAAGGAATGGAATTATACGTCAATTATTCTGCGTCTCACTCTTACTGCTTAATAGTGATAGCAAATATTATATAGTAAAACCTTGTTTGCAAAATATCCATTTAAATTTTTAAAAACATCCTAATCGGATAAGCAGATTTTGAGAAAATCGCGGAGTTTCAAAGATACATGTATATACTTATACGGGTCGAATACAAAAACTCCTTTTTAAAACCGATTAAAAATACCCCATTAAAAATCCCCGCTGGGAATGATTGATTCCCTGTTGAGAAAGAGTTATTGCAATACTTATACAATTCCAAGCTAAACATAAAACATATGGAATCGATATTCGTTTGAACAAATGTAGCAATCGTATTCATAAATACCAGCCTAATGTAATCATACTGAAACTTTTATAGCGAGATTGTCGATTACAAGTATAAAACACGTGTGCAACTGCCGAATTGGAAACTAGCACTTGATAAGTTCGGTGTGTATTATTTACGAAATGATTAACCGGAAATTCTCAATGGGTCAAATAGGTTATCATTTAACACCTATTTGAACAAATATTGGAAATATTTTTTTAATTCGTTTTCCCTAAAGAATTAAAAAGGAAAAACAAAATCGTGCTGCAATTTGTGTGGGCTATCCTTTGTTCGAAATATGGCAGGGATCGTGGCATCGCACTGGAAATCTATAATCCCAACATAGTATAAAACAAAGTCGCTTGCCGCTCTTCCGGTCTTTTAAAATAAGCAACGGATTTTTTCATCTATAGACAGAGTGATCCAAGAGGAGTTTTTATGTATAATACAGGCATAATAAAGTAGAGAATCTATAAATCCAAATTGCACCCGTGTGAAGCCTGAGCGGGCCGCTAGTAATATAATAATCGAACAATATGTGGACTAATTAATGATCAGTGCTGATCTAGTTGTAGACTGTATCCTCGCAACTCAATGTAGTGTTTGTAGACTAGACATCGCATTAGAAAGTAAGCTTAGCTAAGTATAGCACAACGCAGAATATTTCAATTAATTGACCTGCTGTAGGCGGAGCGGTGGGAAGTGAAAGACTCTTACTGAGTAAAAGAGAAGAGTTTCCACGACCCCAGAACACAAATAAATTGGTTTTAGATAATAGGAGTCTGACACTCTTTCCCGCTCCACCCACAGTGGAGGAGTCATTTGATATTTCCCATCCATAATGAAAACACACATAAACTAAATCTATTTCTATAAACTTTATTTATTTCTTAGCTTGGTTGAGTTTCGTTTAATTGTGATTACCTATATGCAAATGTTCTGATTGCCGACATCTCGTATAATATTTACACAATCTGCCTGATGCAGCTATCGTGCATTGAGTAAGACAATAATGTCTTGAAATTCGACAGGTTTGCATACACGGGCGCCTTGAGTTTCCATCCTCGTTATTACGATATGTATATATTGATTTATATGTTCAAGGCAATACCTTTTTGTTGGTATGTATTTATAGCCCGAGAGGAGAGCGACCAAAAACTGCAAGCGTTTTATAAAGGCTGACTTTTTGATATTTTGAGTCACATTGGTGAGAGCAATAGCCTACGGTAGGCTATACTAGCCTAGCTGTTCGTATACGTGCTTTCCGACAGACGGTAAAAACATAATCTGAAGTCTATAAAGGAATTTATATTAATTCTTTTCTGCCACAAGCAATAATTCTCTAGGAAAATGGCGATTAAATTCAGTAACACAATAGTTCATATCGAGTGTACCAATAAAATAATAAATAAACATTCTATGAATGGCTATGAATACATAAAAAGTATCCTATAAAGGAACCAGGTTATGAACTATGAGTGTACCAAATTTCATCCAAATCAATTAATTCGTTTTTGCGTAAAAGACTAACATGTAACATCAGAAAAATTTTACTAAATATTTGGTGGGATATTATAAAAAATGCTAAAAATATTTGTAGGATATCGTAGTTTTTATATAGGTAGGTATTTGATATCACATCATAGTGTGAAAGAATTCATCGACTTGAGCAATACCGATGGAATGTATCTATATCTATACTTATAATAAATCTGTAGAGAGGTCAATTCTGTACATGAAATATATTTCCAAAATAACTATCAGGGGGTGATTAGGGATCGATACTGATGCCAAAAATGCAATCAGTAAAATTTTTGTCTGTCTGTCTGTCTGTCTGTCTGTCTGTATAAACTCTATAGAAACAAAAACTACTGGACGGATTTTAACGAAACTTGGTACAATTATTTGTCATACTCCTGAGATGGTTATAGTATACTTTTCATCACGCTACAATCAATAGGAGCAGAGCAGTGAAGGGAAATGTTGTCATTTTGTTTAAACGCGCTAATCTCAGGAACCGCTGGTCCGATTTAAATAATTCTTTCAGTGTTAGATAGTCCATTTATCGAGGAAGGCTAATAAATAAAATAATATTTAGGCTATATATCATCACGCTAAGACCAATAGTAGCGGAGCATCACTATTCCACGCGGACGAAGTCGCTGGCAGAAGCTAGCTAATTTTCACTCGTGGATAGACAACTCTCCATCGATCGAATATACGATATTACTGAATTATTGAACAACCTATTATGCTAGGTCAAACAGCAGGTAGATGGTAGTGTCCTAATTTCTAACTAACATTTTGATGACCGGGATAAATATAATGTGACCCATAATTTAGTGTATCAAGAAGGCCGACGTATTAACTAGACCGTCAAAAATCATTAAAAACGTTTGGAAAATAAACATGCATAACGCTTTACTGAAGTTACACTTTCACATGACATTCGCAACACGCCACTAATAAAAAACACATTAATTTATTTTAAAAATATTTTTTTCTGGCTAATAATAATTTCGCTTTTTTATATAAAGATTGATACATTAAAACGCCTATCTGACGGCGTTGTGTCTATGACCGTATGGCAAAGCAAACTATTTTATATCATAATAAAACAGTGACGACTATTATGGCGTGGGCTTGTACGTGGGCAAAAGTTTGAACGAACAGATAAATGTGTAACATTACATTTGATCATGTACATCAACACCATCGTCATTCTACGGAACTTTTTATGATGAGAACAAAGTGGAATCTTCAAATGTTTAAAATTAATCGCATCAGAGTCATTTATACGGTTTTATTTTTGTAACATTTGGAAAGTTTCTTAAATTCTTATGCCGTCAATATAATGATTAAATGAAGTCAAACGTTACAAGTTTTGGCTACGGTACCTACATAATAAATTTCGTCGTAATTTAACCGAAACAATTGGTGTTATATTAATGTAGGTATTCCGTTTTATGTTGGCGCACCGACGAATTACAACTTCGTTTACTATCGCCGGCGTTTTGACATTTCTGACAAATAAATAATTAGTCACTGTAGTAAATGTGCAGCTAAGTATAAGCACACAATTTATTTTCAGTTGAAACCGTTGTATTTTAGTCGGGCTGTGCCCATGATTTTAGTAATGTAAAGTAAATTATTTTTTATTAATGAAATAATAGAGCAATTTTCGTATTAGTGTAAGAAATTACAAAATCCAATACATTCACAGATTTTCTTAAACATACATATCACTTTACCACTGCAATGGCTACAACTAAAACTAGTTAATCATTATCATCATCAGCGTATTTATTGTTAGTCCACTACTGGACATAGTCCTCACCTAACATATCCCATGTCGCCAGGTCTTCTATTACTACAACAAGGAACTAAAAATATCGGAACTTAGAGAACGTGGTCATTAATATTATGCGCAAATATTCATTGACAATCTATTTCCTGGCAATCGAATACTATTACATTAAAAAGCTCTAGCTAAAAATTCAGTAATAAAACTCATGTGCGAGTTCACTGTAAGTTTTCTATGGAATTATGTATTAGGAAAGTGTTACTTATAAACGCAGACTAGGTACATAATTATCCCGCAAAATCAATAAAGTAACCCGGACTATTGGGTTCAGTAGTAGACTTCAGCGATATATAACGAAGTCCGCAACCACTAAAACCAAATCACATCTGACGTTCACTAGTAGGCTGCCAAGACCATTCACAATGCTTTTCAATATCCTGAATAAATCATGCGATTGAGCATCAGAACAATATAAACCACTATTGTAGGTACCATGCAGTAGACAGGTTTAGAAGACCCACTACGGTTAATGTATATCAGACCGACTGAAAAGCGAAAATTGTAATATTCGATAGATCCCCATTCAATGAATTTACCAAATTACTAAATAGGAAATAACTCCATCATCATTTACCTAGCCTTTTCCCAACTATGTTGGGGTGGGCTTCCATTCTAAATCAGATGCAGCTGAGTAACAGTGCTTTACATGAGCGACTGCCTATCTGACCTCCGCAACCCAGTTACCAGGTAACACGGTACCCCTTGGTAAGAATGGTTGTCAGACTTTCTGGCTTCCGACTACCCGTAACGACTGTCAAAGATCTACAAATGACAACCGGGACCAACAGCTTAACGTGCTTCCCAAGGCACGGAGGAGTCTCGCTATGACATAGATGGTCACCCATCCACAGACGGACCGCGCCAAGCGCAGCTAAACGATTAAACTTTTGATCGGTCGAACTGTGTGGCTGTTACTCCACCACGAGCCACGAGCTCCTCCAGGAAATAATTCCAAATACGGTATATTAAAAAATAATCATCTGAAATTGGTTTAAACAAGAAACATTTTATTCCGAAGTATTAAATCGAGGTAATGAAATTCAGCATTAGAATTCGCGCCACGAAAGAAATTATAATATAGTGGGTGTTTTTGAGGTAATCTGAAGCAATGAATGACGTGAAGACACTAGCGCTGCGTCAAAGGGTCTTTATTGGTAGTGCAGACATTAGAATAGAATAGAACAGAATATTCTTTATTATGTACACCACTTTTAAACTTAAAAACTTAACAATATAATTAAGGTAGGTGACACAATGGGCGGTCTTATCGCTAAAAGCGATCTCTTACAGACAACCTTTGAAAAACCAAACAGCAGGTTGTCGAAGGTGTACTCTTACTTATATGTTATATTTAGTAGTAATATAATATCTATACAACTAAATATATGTAAGAAATTGGTAGTGCTCTACAGAACAGACAAAACCTGTGAACCACAATACCCATCTCTCGCAATGTACCCAGCTCGCGCTATTGCATGTCGTATAAAGTGTATCCTCTGAGCCCACCTACTTCGTGGTCACGTTATCGTGGTACATAACCATTGACCTACTTGTGCGAACGCACGGTAACAATGTTAACGCCTAAAATTAGTTCAGTTATGAAACGTTCTATTTTTAATGTCCACTTGAACTGATACGTTCTTAAAATCTTAGGTGAACTGAATAGTATATTATCCATGTTTGTCATAGAATTAAATATTTTATCACCACCCTAAAAGCTTAACAAATTAAGTTTAAATTACATCAATGACCATGTTTTTTGAGTTTTTTCTACATAGGAATGTTTTCTTTAGAACGGACAAATAGCTTCAAGAGCGTCCTTGTCCTCGTAATATAAATTTCTAAAATACAACTAACTACGAACCATTGAAACAAAGAAGAAGAAGACTTGCTCACACAAGCCCCACAGCAAAAAATCTGAATGCGGTCATCGACCTTTCGGCGCCACGATACCAGTAAGAGAAAAAGAGATTATAGTTATGTTTCACAACGTTAGATACCCAAGTAGCCGGTTCATTCAGTCGTCTGCCACATGCCTATGTATGGAACTCGTTCGAAATACGTCATACTCTAATTCACTCAAAATGCCATTGTTATATTCCAATATGTGCGCATTGGACGCTAATTGGATAATAATTGTAATTAATTGCTAGTGGCGAATGTTAATTAGCATTGTGATTGGTTCTCGTGAATCGACTAGTGATGTCAATGGATTTGCGAGTCTATTATTTTATTGAACGGGGTGTGAATCTACTTCGGTTAGCTATCCAAATTGTTATATTGTGATATCCCTAATCATAATTATGTACTATGTAAAACAATATCGTGTTAGTTAGGCACACCATTTATAACTCCAGAACGGCTGGACCGATTGTCATCATCACCATCATCAGCCTATATATTGTCCCACTGCTGGTCGCAGGCCTCTTCTCATACAGAGAAGGCATGAGCATTGATCACATCAACAAATAGATTACCCAGTATTTTGTAAAACGTTAAAGTAATGCCTTATTTAATGTGTTAATTCACAGTCGCAGGTGGAGCACGAGCTTCGAGCTTCATTAAAATAGTCTGATTTTAGCATTCTGTAGATTTCTACAAACTACATGAGATTGCTTTCTGTTATAAAGTACCTAAATTGTATGCATTCGTTACAAATATAATTCTCGCAATATTGAACATCTGTTAAACATATTTTGGCATATGTGTTCGATATCTAAATAAAACCAACCTTTACCTTAATATCCGTAATTTCACTCCACATCGAAAATCACATGACATTTTTACGTGTGTTGCGAGAAGCAGAAATTACAGTGTTTCATAAATATGTCGATTTTATACCGACAGAATAAGCTGCAGAAATCAGAATTCATCCAGACGGGGCGAGTGGATATGGACAGGCCAAGCTTAGCGGTTTTTAATGGTAGACCTCTTCATAGTTCTAAGATGGAGCGGATACTTACTACAGTAAAGAAACACTCACTGTTTCGAGATAATAATTAACAAAATAATCACTTTTTAACTTTCATAAAAGGAAGAGGTTTTTAATTTATATTCGGACATAACTTCGTCATATATATACTTTACGTGGATTAGAATATTCAAAGCGTACACTTAGAGACACCGACTTCTAGAGTGATGGTCAAAGGTTTCAGCAGAAAATAAAAGTATCTTTCTTTATTTAGTTTATGAAGGTCATATTCTGAGATACCTACTCATTAAAACGAAGTTAAACGTAGTTATACTGCGTGATTCCGAATATTAATTAATTAAATAATAATTATTGATTAATTTACAACGGGCCACGCACTTGTTGCGCTGAATTAGGATTTCACCCGTGTGGTATGTGTGACTGAATGTTAGTAACATGCAGCATTGCGGTGACTACATTAATCCTTCAGCAGAAGTATAATTTATTGACAAATGATATAATTAATTATTTCCATTATGAAATTACCTCCATGTTCACATTAGAAAAAAAAACTAATTAAAAAGCTCCCGACACAAAATAATAAAAATAGTAGGAACGTAAAAAGTCTCAAAAAAAGTAAAAAAAACTATAAAAAATTGCCACAAATATAATAAATAAAGGAAGAAACGTGAAACCCTACAAAAGGAAAAAAAACATCTTGAAATTATAACCCTACGTGAGTTTTTTTTAAATTAAATGCTGTCGCTTCGGGGGACCGCTCTAATTATTAGCCGAACGTTTTTTTAAAGTACATACCTACGTAACGTAACTTATATGAAGGTTTTTTCCATGTCCTAGGTAGTAGAGCGGTGCTAAAAAGTTTGGTGCCACCGGTTGCAGTGTTGTGTCGCTTAGATAACTCAGTCGGTCTGTTACGCTTTCACGGTAAAACGGATAAACCGATTTGGATGCAATATGGTGGAGGAACTCGAGGCTTAGTACGCACGGGTCGACCGATCAAAAGTTAAGCTGCGCTTGGCGCGGTTGGTCCGTGGATAACCAACCGTGGGTGACCATCCTTGTCATAGCGAGACTCCTCCGTGCCTCGGAAAGCACGTTAAGCTGCTGCTCCCGGTTGTCATTTGTAGATCTTTGACAGTCGTTACGGGTAGTCAGAAGCCAGAAAGTCTGACAAACAGTCTTACCATAGGGGTACCGTGTTAGCCGGTAAGTGGGTTGTGGAGGTCAGATAGGCAGTCGCTCCATGTAAAACACTGGTACTCAGCTGCATCCGGTTTAGACTGGAAGCAGACCCCAACATAGTTGGGAAAAGGCTAGGCAGATGATGGATGCAATATGGTATAGAGAGAGCTAGGATACATTTTATATTGGTGCGTAAAAGTGAAACTGCGGGAAAAAGCTAATATACTTTAAAGTTTATTTTTGTAACGACGCGTCCCAAAACGCTTCGCCAAATTACCTATTCTTAGTCTTCATAAGCTTATAATAGACGGGCTTATTAAAATATCCACGCGCATAATCCGAAATAAGGGCCCGTACTAAATTAAGCAAATAATACACATTATGACGTTTGCGAGCACATAAATTCTCATTATTATTGTAGTTGGCATCATTATGTGTTAATACGGTACTTAATGAACGCGCTTAGACTGCTTATTATGTGATTTATGTCCTATCAAACGTTTTAGTACTGCGGCTAGCCTAGAGTCAGGCTTTTAGACAGTCGTCGAGATAATCTTTTTGTACTTATACATATGTAGGTAGGTATGTAAGTTATTACATTAGGTAGACTCATGAATTTATCCTGCTGATTACTGAACAAGCGTGCCAATCAACCACGATAGGGTTAACTACAATGTTACAATCTTGCTCTTGCAAGAAAAACATTTGGGTTCAGGTTCAAACTAAGTAATATGACATTCAGAAGATTTTCTTTTTTATTCCCTACTGTAACCATCTCGCATCTAAAAAGATTAATCATTGACAATTGCCTTTCATCTTTAATTAGAGTTCCACAAGAATTTTAAATGCTCATGCGAATTCGTAAGCCGGATATCAAACATCCGGTCGAAACAAAATGTAGTTTCTTTTTCTAGTGAGATCAATTGAATTCTTAATCAGTTCTAGTTGATCACGAGTTTCGGAATGTACTCTAAACAAATTATCCTAGTATACAAGAATAAGACAAAGAAAAAAAAAAGTGAAATATCCAAAGAATCTGGGAGATGGCCAACTGTTTACATTGTTTGCAAATCGTCAACACTCATTGTCAGGGCACTTCTAATTTGCTTCTAGGAAACCGGCGCTAATGGCTCCCGCGCACACCGATGCGAGGTTAAGCTGTCGCAGTTAAATAATAGATTGGTGACCGCCATTAGTTGTCACGTATACTGTTACGCTTGACAGTTTTAAATTGAATGGTTATCACGTAACTAACATAATTTGCGCGTAATTAACCTTTGAATGCTGACGGTTCTAGACGTCAAACGAAAAAGTTTTCACGGTGCAAGAACTAAATCCTCGTACGTTTATAGTATGGCGTTCAAAAGTGAAACGATGATTGGAAACCTGAAAAAAGTGAAACCATGATTGCATACGGATGGTTGTGAATGGCCTGGCGTGTGTATGGCCTAAAAGCAAAATATGAATGAAAGGCTACCTTGCCTAACGAACCTATGCTCTCTTCATTGCCACTCATTCTATTTGGGTAAAAAAATAACGAATACTGCGGTCATTTTTCCAAACGTGGAAGCACTTCTCTACACGGTAGGCAGTGGGTATTTATAAAATAGAGAATAGTAATTAATAACTCGGTACGAACATTCGGCAGTGGGAGTGCACTTGAGTAAGTTTTTCATATTGGTTTTAATTGGTTAGGCCGGATTGAAAAACTACCTGCAGGTATCTCAAACACTTCTTTGTTTCATATTAGTACGGTCCCTGATCTAATTTTAATTGAAAAATGACATCTATTCGTATCCAATTAAGGTACAGCACAAGCAGTTTCTAGTAGTCCCATAAAATAAAAATGTACGCGTCGAAATGATAACCTTCTCGTTTTTTTTTCGTAGGTTATTTAAAGGGTATGTCACAATCAAAGAATTATTTATTCAAATTAAGACTGAAAATGAGCCCTTCACCATTTCCTATATGATCAACCTTTTTTATATAATTCCCTACACTATCTAGTAACTGTATGTATACCTACTTTGGTATTTTAAGAACCATATTTTCCTACTTCTTCCATAAATTTAAATGTTATTTTTGTTTCGCAAAACTTATAGACAATCGCCCTTTATAACTGTTCCAAATTGCATGTCGAAAAATTAGTATTTCCTGAAATAATCAGCTGTGACAGACGGACAGGCAGACGAAGTGAAACCATACTTAAGGGTTTCTTTTTACCATTTTTGTTCGGAACTCTCAAAATGGTTATTTGCAGATAACTTCAGAAGATATCAGTTATCATGAAAGTAGTGTATTTCTTAGCTGTGCGTACAATTAATACATTACACACTAATTAATACATTTTCATAACATTCGCTGTGCACAACAATCGCGGAGCATCATCGCTGAGCACTATCTGTAACTACACAAATAATTCAATATAAGTCTTAAGTTCTATTCTAAGTATAAACTAATCCTCCTTAATAAGAACATTTTAAATAATAGGTACATTCAGCCTTTAGACAGCTGTAGCAAGTGAATTACCCAGAAAAAAAAACATGTTTTTAGTTTATGGCAAATTTCATCTAGACCTGTTCAACCGATTTAACGCAAAAACTTACAGACAGACCAAGTTACTTTCGCATTTATAACAAGATAAATTCAAAAACCCCCTACGAAAAAATGCCCTACATCATTTTGGAAAAGAGCTGATATTCTTTCACTGCTGGACCGATATTAACCAAACAGCTAAGAACCACCGCAATGAAACTGACTTTCAAATGAAAAAAACCGCATCGAAATCGGTCCATCCGTTTGAGAGCTACGATACAACAGACAGAAACACACACAGACAGACATAAAACTTAAAACCCCTCTTTTTGCGTCGGGGGTCAAAAATAGCTGTTTTCAGCGATTATTCCGCAACCTGAGAGAAATTCTTACGCGCACTGATCAAATTTCCTGACCAAGGTTCCAAGCCATTTCCGTACCCCGATTTGCGTGAAATTTTATTCATCCGTTTTATCGCAAAAGCGTAGAGACATACACAGCCGGTTGCATAAAAAAATATCAGGTTACTTATACGTGAAACGGAAGAACTGTCATTCAAGATCTGTCAAAATGGAGGATAAAATTTAATAATTTTGCTATTATTTTATGTTTTTTTGTCTTAATATTTATGAAATATGTTTTTATAATTATTATAGCTATGTATTGATAACATAAAACATATTAAAAGTGTTCTTATTGGGTACTGATATCATATTTTGTGATTTTCGTAAAAGTATATAAAGTATAAATGATAAAAAGTTTGATGCAACAGGCTGATAGAGTTCCTAACGCATATGTAAATATAACCACAGATCAAATACTACATAGGTATTAGTAAGGATAAATCCTTAAGGATAAATCCTTACTAATATTATAAATGCGAAAGTAACTCTGTCTGTCTGTCTGTCTCTTTTGCTTTCACGCCAAAACTACTGGACCGATATAAATGAAACTCGGTACAGAAATAGAATAGACCCTGAGGAACAACATAGGCTACTTTTTACCCGGGTGCGCTAAGTTGTTCCCTCGGGATGCGGGTGAAACCGCGGGAAACAGCTAGTAACAAATAAATTAACACAATAAAACGTACCTACTTATATAAAATAACACTTAAGAAACCTTTAATGGAATATGCACAGTTAAAATTAGTCTCGAAGCAATACTTGAAATCGCATTTGGCTCAGATGTAGAGGGTTAAAAGTTAATAAAGTTTATTTTACGTGTGGAAAGTTCGGGTAATTTTCGATAGCTCAGGCGAGTCGTGGTTCCGTCCCATTGTTTCATGGGTGTTAAAATCGCAGCGTGTCTTAGAAAACATGTTTAAAGTCACGTATTTTACAATCCTAAAATATTTTAGTAGTATTTTACAATCCAAATACATAAATAATACACAAATCCTATTAATATTATAAATGAGAAATTATGCCTGTATTCTAACAGCCTATATCCGCGACTTTGTCTGCGTGGTTTAACAAACAAGAATAAAAAGTAACCTTTAAGTTAAACTATGTGCGTAACAAATTTCCAGTCCAAATCCGTTCAGAAGTTTTTGCATGAAAAAGTAATAAACATTTATAATCTTATAGTAAGGCGTATGTGACTCTTTCAAGCAAAAACTACTAAACAGATTTGGATGAAATTTGGTACACCCATAGTTTATAAGCTGGATTAACAGATACGTGAAGTAGCGTGAAGTAGTTCCCTCAGGATACGCATGAAACCGCGGGCAACAGCTACTATCTAATAATTTTCAAAGGTGAAGAATTTCTTTAGAAACTCCTTTCAGCATTCCTAGTCACATTAGGCTAACAATGCGGAACTTTGACGATCATGCGTCATTAGTGCCGTGTTTACAGAAGTCAGGTTTTTAAAAGCCCGTTAATGAGTCTAAATATACGAACAATACTACACTGCGTCAGTCTGCCATGAAATGTGCGTAAAAATGGCGTAGGATTTTTACGTTTTATTGTACTCTATAGAGAAATAAGGAACTGAGATTTAATGCTTTAATTATTTTTTTATTTTTTATTAAATTAAAAGATTTTAAATGAACAACAGTTAATGGGACGAGAACAGAGAAGTGTTAGGAATTTGTGGTCTCAAATAAAAGAGCTGACGTTAAAAAGACAAAAGTATGCAGTTGGACTTCGTCAGTTGCCAGGTAATTCAATATTTATAAAACGTGGTCTTATTTTATTTTAAACTAGCTGTCTTTCGCGGTTTCACCTGACCCCCTGAGCCACGGCAAACCAAAAAGTTTTTTAGTTTGCCGTGTGGAATTTCTCATTGTTATGAATCTTTGTATTTGTATCCGGGTGATGGCAATAGGGTCATCTACATAGGATTTACACAGAACTGATGAAATTTGGGTCTTGCATAGGTAACCTATACCTAATCCATCTAATCCTACAAGAAAAACAGGTGTGATTTTATATAAAAAAAATATGTATAGATAGAATATGATATACGTATAGATTTTTGCAGGTTGCCTTTATATTGATCTGCTAACCCTCTAAGGATGATCAACATTGCTAAGTCGATAACCCTCCACATAGTCTCCAGGTAATGAGTCTGTACCTAATAATATTCAAGTAGGCGTATACTAGACTTCAAGTTACACGCTTACGTGAACTTGTAAGTTTAAACTGTTGTTACTTTTACTTTTCCACATTCTGTTATGTTTGAACTGTTGTAACTTGTTTTCCCATGTTATGATTTGCTCGCTTTTCATGAAGTGGCAATTGGTGGCCACTTCATAAAGTATGAATGGTACTTGGGTTCCATTCATTTCGGGTTGTGGAATTGAAATTCAACGCTAAATAACTCTGATTTTTATTTTTTTTAAGTAAAAAAGTTTTGAATTGATATTTTCTATCAAAATTATTTACGGATACCGCCTTACTTATACTTCCGCAAAACATACTTATGATAAAAACAACGATAAATTGATTAAGTAAATAGGTAACTAACCGAACGTTTTCAGATTAAAACTTGGCATATCGCAACAGCTAAAAACTTTATTATATTTTTATACCCGCTGTCTGCTAATGTTTAACATATGTCTTGTATAATATTATCCAATAATAAATTCCACAGTTTTTATTACTCATCGATTCCGCACGTTTTATTTGTAACAGTTACGATCAAAAACTATTCAGGGCCTTGAGACAAAAACACTTGTAGGTAGTCTATCAGTGTTATTTTAGCGATGGTGTTAGGAAGCAATGTCATACCTACGCATTTACGATTATTTTTATAAACACTAAAATATAACGAGCAACGTGGGCTGAATCACTGACAAAACTAGACGACTTCGGATTTAGCACAAAAAAACAGATAAACCAATTCAAAATTCTCAATAAAAAATGTCAACATTGCACAAAAACAACACTGCATTTTTAAATAATAAACAAACATTCCACTGCACGTACCGCTTTTCCCGACAGATGGCGCACCGATTACAGCGACTTTAACTTCGGACAACGACGACTTCTTCCGTCTGATCCCTCTAGCGGACATTTTACATCCGACGCGACGCGTCCGTACTTCGTCCGTACCCCGATTGCGCGCGAACTCGAAACAAAAAGCTTCAGCGCCCCAATCTATAAATACACGGAGCGACACTCACTGACATCGACTGCGTGTTAATAGGTCAAGATCTGGCCAAGATCAGAGTCGTGCAAATAGCCCTGTTTACACCGGCTTCCTCGCTGAGACTGTGTATGGCGGTAGGCCAACGGCATCACTCCCACTTGGACTCAAATGTTCCAGCGTATTAATCATGTGGAATTTATATGCATGTAATTTAGTCGTCAATGTTTTTAGAGTTCCGTACTAAAACTATGAAAGCGGAAACCTAATAAATTCATCATTGTGTCCATCCAACCGTCTGTATCTGAATGTAACGATACATTTACTTGCATGAAAATAAACACACTTGCACCTGTCTGCATAGATAGATGTATTTGGTTCGTTTCATCTAAATGTTGTATAGAGCAATTTCAAAACATTACGCGTCTTCAGTAGACCATTATTCAAACATTCCCGACCGCAATGATAAAACTACACAAACTGATAGTGGAAATTAACAATCTTTAAAATTAAGCTGCTTCGTTACATAAAAGAAAAGAATCACTTTATAACTAGGTATACTTATTTCTGCGAACATACGAGTAGGTTCAGTTTTTGTAAATATTTGAGATAAAATGAAAAATATTTTGTTACGGAACCAAATACCTACCATGCGTGGTTGGACAGGCTTGATCGGTTTTTAGGGTTCCGTAGTCCGACAAGGAACCCTTATAGTTTCGCCATGTCCGTATGTCTGTCTGTCTGTCTGTCCGCGGCATAGCTCCGAGGTTCTTGATACTAGAAAACTGAAATTTGGTATGGATATGTATATTGATCACGCCAAGAAAGTGGTAAAATAAAATTTTGAAAAATATTTTTTTTAGGGTAGCTCCCAAACACGTAAAGTGGGGATGAAAATTTTTTTTTCTCGCTTACCCCTCTGTGTGGGGTATCGTTAGATAGGTCTTTCAAAAATATTATGGGTGTGTGAAGACCATTTTTTGGTTAAGCGAGCCATTTGCGAAATATCTAGCTTTTCAGTGCAAATTTTTGTTCGATACGAGTTACCCCCCTCTAAATTTGTGAATGGCTGTAACTAGAAATGTGAAAAAAAATTACGTAGTACATGTAATGAAATTACAAGGAAAACTATCACGGCTAAGTAGGCTTAACCGGTTACAGAGTTATAGTCGACTAACTAACTCCTACTAAGGAACCCTACTGCGCGTGGCCCGACACGCACTTGGCCGGTTTTTAACGTTGTCGTCAGAACGTTTTGGCTGATTGACGTAGATGACATTACGAGTACGCGTCGAAGGACTCAAAGTGAAACAGTTGTCGGGTGTCAGCGTGGAAGACAGGTGATCAATTCAAACTTGCTGACGGGAAAATGAGCCTAAATGATGGTGAACGTACAGTTTAGTTTCGGAAAACTGTTTTATAAATATATCTTTACTATCCTACTGATATTATAAATGCGAAGATTTCTGAGGTTGTATGTTTGTCACCCCTTCAAGCAAAAACTAATGAAATGCTTTTGGATGAAATTTAGCACACGCATAATTTATAACCTAGATTAACACAGGATATATTTTCCGGGTGCGCCGCGGGAAACAGCCTGTTTAATATTTTTAAATATTAATTATAAACATATATATGTACCTATATAAAACATAGTGTCCATTGATATCGGAACAGGGACAGGAACCTCCTCACTAAACGTGCTGTATTAAGTAGAACTGCCTTCTAAATCAGGGCCTTGATCCAGCCGCCCCAGGGAGAGCCTCTTTCTTACCCGACTGCAAGGAAAGGATTATGTTTTTATGCGCCGGTCTTTTTTCGTGCGTGGTGGAAAATCGCCTCTCCGCCGCGGGAGCGGCGAAGGGGACTGGCAGACTATTACTGACTAAAAACCACCCCGGTGTCCCTCGTCGCACGTAAGTCCGGGGCCGCGGGGATCCAGATTCTTTCGCAGGATCGAGAGCCTCCGAAGTCAAGCTATTTAGTATTAAGAGTGCATAGTAAGAACCTCCCGATTGGCCATTAAAATATTAGCATACATATTATTTCAAACTTCTACACCTACACGTCGAAAATAATAAGGTGCGTAACAATTTCGTCTTCCCCAACATAGTTGGGAAAAGTCTAAGCGGCAATATAGACGAAATAATTCCGCAATGATTTTCAACTTTCCTTGGTAGGTGCTTTTGTATGGGTAGGTACAAATTAATAATAATATTTACCTATGACTTATTTTATCACCAAGCTTCACCACTGCTCTCTGAAGAAAATAATGTTGTACAAGAAACAATACGCTGGTAATAAACAGCGAAGCGTTGTTTTATTGACAATTTTACAACTCATAAGTACTCATGTAATTGTCGAGTACGATATCACATTTTATTTTATTTAGAGACTAGGTTAGTACCGTTGTCAAAAGCTAGATTTAATTTCTTCTCTATAAGCATTGACTTGTATATAAGGTAAAGCATGGAGTAGAACGAGAGTTTGGCTGGGCGCCTTATTTAAATTAATTAAATTAGGACCTCGCCACATTCGAATGCAGTTAGAAGCAGCCTGCAAGAGGTCATGTACAGAAAAAGAACAAAAAATATAATTGAACGATAGTCATAACATAACATAACTGCACAGTTTTAGTGAAAACTTTCGTAACGCATAATTACTTATACGAATTTTCACACTTGCAAAATTTAGTAAAAAGTGTTACCTACACCACATATCTTTATTAATATTATAAACCTGAAAATAACTCTGTATGTTACGCTTTCACGATCAACCGATTTCAATAAAATTTAGCATAGAGAAAGATTGATACTTGGTAATAGTATAGATTTTATTCGGGTGCGGAACTACCTATTAAAACACCGGAAAAATTTACAACAGGAAAAAGGCGGTACGAAGTTCGCCGGGTCAATGTGAATACAGCCATTCACGTATGATTTGAAGTTGTTCTAATTATATATGCGGTGTAATTGTAATAAATCTTTAAATATTTAGTTTTAAAAGAATTTATCTGAGCAACTTATTAATAAAAGAACTAGTAATATACAAAATTGTGTTGTGACCATTACAGCGCACACGCCGGAAGGAAGTGATTTCCATATCCGCTACGCATAGAAAATAAAATGTAAGAAAGGTAGCACTCTGTGATAAAAATCAGAACTAATACAGGTTGCGTTCCTAGCCCTAATTTCACCAACAAGATAACAGTCCGATCAACTGAAAACAGCTGTTTACCATACATTCACACTTCTTAGACCAGTGCCAATAACTTTTGAAAACAAAAAAAATAATAGTAGGATGAAACCCATTGGAAAAGGAGGAGAATATAATAAAAATGATAGGAAAAATAAATTACGGGCGATCTGAGGTCGGGAAGTGGGGGGGACGGGGGGTTAAAGTTAAAAAAACGGTTTATCTCAATTTCCGGCAAAACTACAAGTCTTATGAAAAAAAGTTAAATGGCAAAGTTGTAGGTAATAAAAAGATCTACAACTTTTGGATTGACACTTTTTTCACATAACCTTAAAATTTATGTGAAAAATTCAAAAAACCAAGTTTTTGGTTTTTTATTTTTATCTTTTACAATAATTATTTTTTTTCCACGAAATTTGGTAAAAACTAACTTTTTTATGTCCCAAACACACTGTAATTTATTTGATTTAAAATAATTATTTTTTCACTCTTATTTTGACTTAATATCGAAAAAACACCCTAATTTTCAATCGAAAATTCTCGCGTCAAAATATCACTTATTTTTAAAAAGTCGGTAGTCTTTTTGTTCTTTGAAATCTCTACTTTCAGATGGTATAAAAAAATATTTACATTGCTATGGTAAATGTTCTCAGAAAATATAAAGAAACGCTACGAAATAACAGTTAGCAAGGCCTAGATCCTTCTAGCAACTCCCCACTTCTCCATGAAATACCTTTTGATGAGCTAAAAGGTATTTCATAGAGAGGTCCGAGGTTTCGTAGGTCACTCAGATACATAAGTTATCTTAAAATAGCAATAAATAGGCATCTACGCAAAAAAAATAAGCCGGTCTAGGCCTTACTACCTGTTATTTCGTAGCGTTTCTTTATATTTTCTGAGAACATTTACCATAGTAATGTAAATATTGTTTTATATCATCTGAAAGTAGAGATTTCAACGAACAAAAAGACCATTGACTTTTAAAAAAAAAGTGATATTTTGACACGAGATTTTTCGATTGAAAATTAGGGTGTTTTTTCGATATTAAGTCAAAATAAGGGTGAAAAAATAATTATTTTAAATCAAATAAATTACAGTGTGTTTGGGACATAAAAAGGTAAGTTTTCACCAAATTTCGTGAAAAAAAATTAATTATTGTAAAAGATAAAAATAAAAAACCAAAAACTTGGTTTTTTGAATTTTTCACATAAATTTTGAGGTTATGTCAAAAAAGTGTCAATCCAAAAGTTGTAGATCTTTTTATTACCTACAACTTTGCGATTTAACTTTTTTTCATAGGACTTATAGTTTTGCCGGAAATTGAGATAAATCGTTTTTTATACTTTAACCCCCCCTTCCCCCCACTTCCCGACCTCAGATCGCCCGTAATTTATTTTTCCTATCATTTTTATTGTATTCTCTTCCTTTTCCAATGGAAGTCAAATTCCATCCTACTATTATTTAATTCACTTTTTACCGTTTTTAGAGGCTAAAAGCACTGGCCTATCTACTATACGATGGATAACCTATCATTTTACTTTTTTTATTCCTAAAACGGTCGAATACCAAGCCGGGGTTGAACAAAAAGTTGACAACACAAAAATTCCCGCTTCGTGGGTAAAAAACGTTCTCGTTTAACGGGCCGATTAAATATATAACTATGTATATATAACCATCCTATCTGTCGGTGAACTTAGCCCTTAGACATCTAACAAGTTCTTATGACATTTTTATCATTTCCTGTAAAATTACATTGCATGCAGTAACGTGGTTCTCTCTGCGACGCGCGACGCTCAGTTGAGCGAAAAGAGAAATTGATTGATTTATCCGTTTCCCTCGAATTTTCCCACAAGATAATTTTTAAATACGTTTAACGGTGTCATCATCTTATTTTCTGGTGAAATTCCTAGGTACCTATCTACATTTCGGAAAAAATATCTCTTTGAAGCGGACAATATAAAGCATTAAATATACTGCTAAAATCACAACCATCTTTTTTAAGGCATAGGGATTCATCAAATAACTCCTCCCGTGGGCGCAGCGGGAGGGAATATCAGTCTTACTGACTAAAACCTATTCTGTTCCTTCCTTTGACCTTTGTGTTCAAAGCCGCGGTAACTCTTTCGAAAAAAAACCACTGTACTGAATACGTCATAATTTGCTGCTTTTGTTACCTTGATCAAAACTCTTTCTTTTGCCTTTGTCGTAGTCGGGTAAAAATTATCTTTCACTAGTTGTTGCCCGCGGTTTCACCCGTGACCCGCGTCCCGAGGGAACGACTTCACGCACCCAAAAATTTCATCTAAATCAGTTTAGCTGCTCTCGAGATTTGCGCTTAGCAACACATTCACCGATTCATTTTTATATTATAGAAGATTAAAATGTACTGACGTGACATGTGATGTGACAATTTGGCATCCGATCACCTTAATACGTAAGTATACCTTTGTAAATTATTTCTTAAAGGTAGGTTACGTTGTATAAAAACTAAAATTACTCTTAACAGCGTGTTAACACTGTCCTTAATACAGATACGTCCCAAGGGTACGTCCAGTGAAGCATCATTTTCAATTTAAAGATACGCCACATAAAAGCATGTTTGTTTTAAAAATAAACGTTTATAAAACAAGGTTCTTAGTGAACATTTTTAAAGTTTTGATGCCTCGTAATGTGGCCTACTTATAAATTATTGTAACTTACAACAATAATTTACATATAATTAACAAATAGTTACTAGTTGTAATATCTTGAGTTACAATATAATAATTTGTATAGGTAGGTATATCCACATTACGAGGAATCATAATCATACTTTAAAAGAAGTCTAAGGTCTAGAGTTCTAGATAGGTACTAACTAGTATCTAAGTACCTTAACTTTTTTAATAACGTGAAGAGCTAGGGCTCTTGAGTACACAGTCGAGTCCGATTTCCACTCGTAATACCTTTGACGATAAGTGTACTAGTATCACATAACCTAAGTACTTAGGTACATAACTGACATAGCTATACCACATAGCCACAAGTAGTGCTTGTTTAATTTAAAACAAGACTATTGGTTTATGGTTGTTTTATTTTCAATCTTGATAAGCTTAATTATATTGTAGTTCGTGCTAAGCCCATATATCGGCCAACGTTACCCAGGGGCGGACAGTATTTGAATTAGGTACTTGTAATTAATAAAATACGTAATTGAAATACAAATACGTATTTAGTACTGAAAATGTAATTTGTAATTCGTATTTTAAATACTTGACGCCGAGGTATTTTGTAATTTGTGTTTCAAATACTTGAGGCTTCAAAATACATTTTAACATTAAAATACATTTAGCAGGTTTTATTGACTCTCCAACGAGAGGGTGTTTGTCATTTAAAAATCTAGTGTTTGTGAAAGGAAAGTCTGGTCTACTGATTAATTAATCTTGTTTTCCTCTACTTTTCAGCCCTAGGTTGTTGGTCTAGATTTACTTATTTTGTAATTTGTATTTCAATTAAAAATAGCTAAAATTCCGTATTTTGTATTTTATAGTTCAAATACCTTACTTAAAGATATTTTATATTTCGTATTTTAATTTCCTGCGATACAGTATTTTGTAATTTGTATTTCAATTAAAGCATGTATTTTGCCCAGCCCTGACGTTACCTTACCTACCTACCCTGTTGGGAAAGATGCTTATCCAGCAGTTAACACCAATAATCATCGGAGCTGTATATTCAAATAGCTTACCACTCCCACCTGTTGACTTTATTGCATAACCAAAAGAAAATTGCCTTAGTACATGAGTCTACAGGCGACACGAATCGACACACCTTTGTGAGACGCCCCTAAGCCATAAAAACCGATTAAATTTATAGAGCCACGCCTTTTGTTCTGCAAAATTTGTTGAACGGAGAAGCTCTGTTCTGTTCTTATAATTACGCTGTATCGTTGATCTTCCTTTGATACACAAGAAAAGTTAGGGAACCCTTTTTAGTACCTACATAACAGGTAAACTTACCTTTTTGATTTGATGAAAATTGTAAAGGACTGTTCCTTGTAAAAAAGTTATTGCATAATAGTATCGTTTAAATGTGAAAATTTTGCAAGATAAGTTTTATTTTAACGCTAATGGACTAATTACATCGCTCTAGAAGTCGGTGTCTCTCTGTATTTTGCCACCGACTTCTTGAGTCTAGGGCTTACATAAAACAATTTTTTTCTCTTTTTTGTGTTTTTAAAGTCAGTTGTATATTTTTGGAACAACTTTATTTTTCACATCCTTTCTTTCTTTTTTTTATAAATTCGTGAACCTAGACCTTACAAAGCACACACGTTATGTTACAATAAGGTGAAATAACCAGATATTCTAAATATAGGCGAATGCGCAGATAAAGTAATACCGATATTTTTGCTGAACCTATATCGATTAAATTTATATGGGACCACCTCTAAAGTATGACTTACCAAACAAAAAAAAACGGAGCTATCAAAATCGGACTACTCTGTGAAAAATTTAGGCGTGGTCTTTTATAAAAATTGTATAGGTACCTGTAGGTAGGCGTGGACTTAAGAACCTCCATTTTTTTTGTCGGCTAAAAAGCAAGTATTAATTAACAAAAACTGTCACAAAACAAAAAAAAACTATTTAGTTATATTTATCTATGTTACTATGTAAAGCCAGAATTGGCTTTCTCGATAAAACAATAAAAGAAAAACAGTCCAGACTATTGTTACAGTTACGAAGTCCGATAAAAATAAACAAAAACGTGATCTTGATTCAACGCAAGCTTGTCTGTGAAATGTCTTTCTGAATACAAATTATTGGTCAGTTTCAGTTTTAAATCGTAACGACAACCGAAGATGTTTACAATATACAACGTTTCGGATATCAGTGTGTTTACTAGATGTCGGTAATAAAGGGTGCTATTTATTTATGGCGATCGTTTCGCTGCTGTGGGATGCTATGGGATGTTAAGGCATGTTCATACTTAGGCACTTATAAGAACAGCTGTGGGATTATAAAGTAACTAATGTTATGTGACATGGTGCGTAGTTATGTAGGTACTTAAAACTGCATGAGTTTTCACAATAAGTATTTAATAATTGTTTGGGAGATTATGATAAAAAAAACATTGTCAAATTAATTTTGTTGTTTGTAGATACCTAAATAATACCTACATGCTCTAGGGGAATTATCTTGAATTAATTTAAATAGAGTATTGTACTTTGTCAATTTTCATTTTAGGTACCTAGTCCTGCCATCTAGGTTCCTGAGAAGACCAAAGGTTTGTAAAAGAAATCAAGTCAGCCGTCTGTTTTATTTGTTTTTCTATTGAGTACTATTGTTTTACTGTAAATAAGGTTTGTAGCTGTTTTCATCCTAGTTATATTATAAACGTGAAAGTTTATAGTGCTCAAACAAAAAGAAAGGAGTATCCACTGTGAGCTTGGCCCTAGTGCATCCACAATGCTAACTGGCAGCTGGCCAACACTTAACTCATCTGCAGGTTACAATTATGAGTCCTCATAATTATATATCTTGGTGCACGCAATGGTGGAGAGGTCAACCTTTACCGAGTATTCCGTTTCGTTCTCACAGTTGGAGTCAATATTTTTCTTTCATACTCAAACACGAGTGGCGTTTTGCGTGGAGAGGCAAAAAACTCCTTAGACACTCTTTTCAAAAAGAGATGTTTACAATAGTATTTTTATCTTTAGTACAAAAGTATCATATACCTACTCAACAGTACCTTACCTGCATGTTTAAACAATTGAGGAGCAAGATTCTTCGATGCTGTTTGGGCGGGCGCGCAACGGCGTTCCGGAACCACGGAAAGAATTTCGGACTGAAATTATACTGTTGTTATACATCACAGACATGTATCTATTCATACAGTAGATAAAAAAACCTAATGGACCCAGGCCGTTGCGCTTGATGTTACCTATAAAGCTAACACGAGATTTCATCGTCAACAAGTCATGGTGGCCTAGTGGTTAAGGCACCTGCCTCTCGTGTACGAGTGTGCGCGTTCGAAAGCTGGCAAGTAGGTACGAATGTAACTTTTCTAAAGCCATAATACTAAGTCAATTACTACCTATTTACTTTCTAAGTATATCTTAGACGTCACTGACTAACGGTGAAGCTAAACATCCTGAGGAAACCTGGACTTAAAGTCTGAAATCGCCAATTTGCATTGAGCAAGCGTGGTGATCAATGGTCATGCCTTCTCTGTATGAGAAGAGGCCTGTGCCCAGCAGTGGGACAATATATTGGCTGATGATGAGATTTGATCAAAAACTAATAGTTTCAAAAATTGACAAAAACTATTCTGTATGAGAATTAGGTAATGAAACTTCGTATTTCTAATCTTCATTCACCCTGATTCATAACAGCGAACCGATGTTATATTTTGTATAGTTTAGATGGGTAGATATAATTTAATTAATTTCTCATGTTACCTAAAACACGCTAAAACTTAAAATAGAGCTTAGAATGTTGTCTCAGCCGTTTGACTTCCGTGTAGTAAAATGTTGTGCATATTTTAGTAACGGCCGCCTTTGTTTATTTATTTAATCGCTGTCGTAGATAGCTGACTAAAAATATTAGATACATCTAATATTTTCGCCTACGCAAATTCGTAGGGTATCTACTACCTAGTCTTCATAGTCCAGTAAAATGTTAGAATATTGCAATCTCTGTGGCGGTGTACCTACAGAGGATACGGTGAAGAGCTCATGACTAACTAGGTAACAACCACGTGGTTCGAACAAAGGTTTAAGCTATGGGCACGGTCGGTCCGTGGATGGATGACCATTTACTGAGAGTCCTCCGTGTCTTCGAAAGCACCTTAAGTCGTTGCGAAGAAGAAGCCAGTGTTACCAGGTAACTGGGTGGAGGTCAGATAGGGAGTCGCGCCATGTAAAATAGGCTCGGGTATGGATGGGTGGGGGTCATCATAACTCATACCATGAGATGTATGATTTTGATGGCATGTAGATTCAAATCTTACTACTCAATAAATAAAACTTCCAAAATAATCAATATCAATTTATTTTGTACAATTTATAATACAGAACGCAAATCCATTATCTAAACAGTTTTGCTGTCCATCTACAAAATAAGTATCGACGAAACGTAAGGCCCTATCTAAGCAACAGTTGAGCGCTAAAACTAATAATTATATATACTTATTGTATTTATTATTGCAATTTGGTATAATTAGCACGACACTAAATTTACTTACGCCAGTACTAAAGATTGGAAAACATGAAAAATAACTCACATACCCCAAGTTAGAAGATCTATAACACAACGAATGTATTTTTCAACTTAAATATAACACGAAAATGAATATGTCTACATAAGAAAGCAAAACAAATTGTAGCTTAAATGAAACCAATATTGGAGGATCATTAGGAACACTTCCTAACTTCGGAGTATGTTTTAAGAAAGTACATCAAGAGTATACAAAGGAACACATCAACAATAATGCATAACAATCTAAATGCATATTTATAAGCGCATAGGGCACAATTTCGTCTACTTAGTAACTATACAAAATGGTAGTGATTGAACTGTTAGGAAGAGTATAACATGTCAGGTTTGGTGATATCATACGATATTGCTAGACAAATATACACACTAATCACGTCATAATAAAGTTGAATATAAAGTGACTTACTTATTTGCCTCTATGAACGAATAATGCAGATCTATTAATATCAAGAGTGATGAATGGTATATCATAAAAACACGTCCGATTTTAAAAGTATTGATAAGTATAAAAATAAAAAGTTAGGTGTCAAAATATATACAGGTATGCTGCGGGGCGTTCGAAAGAGATACCACGCCTCGGAAGGAACATGGATGGGTTTTAGTCAGTAAGAGTCTGACACTCCCTTCCGCCCCACCCACGGCGGGAGGGGTCATTTGATGATTTTCCATCAGCAAAAAAGGCGCCAAAAAATAAAGAAAAATTTGTGTATAGTTTAGGGAACCTTTTAGCTTAGAATCATATGCGTAATAAAAGGGATGTCGATGTCGGTGACAATGGGTACTACACTCCTGATAAGTCATTTTATTAAGATGTAAAATTTAATCAAAAATTGTAAACAATGTTTAGGCTATATTGCTTACAAATACATAGTAATAATTATTTTACAAAAAAAAACATAAAAAGGTATACCAATCGTCAAAAATAATATAAATATACTTCGACCAATTTATTGATTAATTAATATTATTGATCGAAGTAAATGTACCTAAAATTAACTCACCGATACTAAATCTTGACCGATTATACGCTTCCTTTAAGTATAAATATTTCTCAACTACTTTAAATAGATCTAGCGAATGTTAATTTGGTCCATTATTATTTAAAGTGCTTGGACAATACAAACAACCGTGGATAGAGAAATTATCATCTTAGTAAGAGAAAGACGAGCCAATCACATGCGTACCTAGTTTTTCTCTCTAACAAATTATTGCAAAACATCTGACCTGTTATATATCTGTTTGTTTACTCTGAAGTTAGCCGTTTGACCACGCAAAGAAGGTATATCCTATACTCGGTAACAATAGATTTTATAAAACATGTAAACAAAATCGTAACTTATTTTGAAATTTACAAAATGGGGCAAGGAGCGCATTTATGTCAATTTCATTCTCTAAACATCATCATTCATCATTTAATATCATTTTATTTATATATGTGAGAAAATTAGAACAAAATAGGTAATGTTTTGTTTATATTTTTCGTAAAATCAATTGGTACAGTGTATAAAATACCATCGACCAGCTTCAGAAAGGCTATAAGTCAACAGGCGTTCTGCATAGATAGACACACAATAATGGCTGCTATTTACAATTTATAACAAATACTATTTTGTCATTTTAAGAGGATTACGGGTTTTTGTTATGACCAGCTGCTTAGCGTAGTCATAGCCATATAGCCAACTTTAATAATACAGTGAAATATTTTTCGGAAATAAAAACGAAACAAACGCACGCATGTGATTCGCTATGCCTCTTATGTCAAGATTAACACACTCTTAAACACTTTCCGTCTTATTCATAATAAAGCCATTCGATTAATAAACCTAGTTTAGCTATTTAGGGCCGATTTTCAACAGTTAAATTACTTTAAACTAAATAATAAATATGATAGTTTGACACATTCTCTTTACAAAATCTGTCAAACCGACATATTTATTCATCAGATAAAAGTTATACTACTATCGAAAAATTGGCCCTAAACGTCCTTATCTGTCAAGTTAAAATGAAGTTTGATAGAAAGGGACAAAACAGTCCGACATTTAAAAGAGGCCTGTACATTAAATGTTTTATTATGAATAAGAAGGTTTATATCTACAACGGAAAGCCGATATATTTTTTTTATAATTTTTAATCATGATAGTATTTACATACGGTCAATACGACTTCGTCATGAAAAGTGGAATACAAAAAAAAATACACCAAGTTAGGGACACCTTTCACAACCTAAAAAGAAATTAAAATAAAATAACCTAAAAATTGATTATGTTTTATATAAGAAAGATTTATTTATTATTTAATCTACGTGCCATAACACGAGACAGAAAAACGAGTTATAAAACTATTTTCCTCAAAAGAAAACAATTTTAGTATTTAGTGATTACACTTTCGAGACCATGACTCGAGTTTTTATTTGATATTTCATCTCAAAGGCAATAACAACTTCTCGACACCAGTGAACTTATAAAAAAAAATGCTCAAAAGTGATGTTCAATCAGAAGATTTTAAATAAATTATTTCATTTAATATAAGTAACTGGCACATGGGTAGCCAGATAAAAAAACACAAATTAATTTTCGAAAATCTTATAACCAGTAGAACTTTCTCAATATCCCTAAATATTATTTATTTCTTTGTGAAATGATTGCTTCCTCAAGTTGGCACAAACATGGTGCAATAAGAGCTTAACAAGGATGTTTAAACACATGTTGATTTTGAGATAATTAAATAAAAAATAAAATAAATCAATCACTATAATCCATACGAAGATATAAAACTAATTTTATCAAATAACAATGTCATCTACCGACTCAAATTACGGGACTGAGATTTCTATTTACAATTAAAAATAAAAAAATACTCAATTTACTTCAGCCTACCAAATTCTTTGTCGTTAAAGTACCGACAATATTATTAGAAAGGTTCTCTACAGGTATGTTCACAGAAACTGACCCAAGACTCAAGCGTTAGACCCAAAAATTAGATTCCAATGGCTCCAAGGAACTCGAAGCTTCAGATAAAAGATCTCCTTCTGTAATACCGACCTTACATGTAATGTTGGGTGTGCGTTGTGCGCATGAACTTCAGATATGATAATACTCTTGTTCACCCCATGACATTGAATATTTTCAAAATAACCTTATTAGTCTAAATCAATAATGTGTATTAAGGTTTTTTTTAGGAGAGGCCTGTGCCCAGCAATGGGACAATATATAGGCTGATGATGAAAGAGTTTTACACATGGGGGATGGTGAAATGAGGCACGATATTTATTAAAATTAGAGGTACTGAGACTAAAGATTTCCGTTTATTAGTAACCGCACCGCGTCCCATGTATGCAGCTCCCAGTGTTGCCAGGAATAGGATAAGTGGCTAAATAATCTATTAATTCATGTTAATCTCCAAAACAATAAAAATTTACAAAAAACGTCCATAAATTTCATAATGTAACAAATATTAGATTTCTCAAAAGCTAATCCAATAAAATATATAAGTATTTTCTACAAAATTACCTCTTAAAAAACAAACTTATTATGAAAAAAAAAGGAAATTATAGATTATAAAGAAAACTATACTAACATGGATTGGTGATTTACCTTAAAATAAGTTTGTTAAATGGAAAGTCAACATTTTCTTGAGCTGACTGCACATGTTTATGTACAGAAATGCCATCAGAAAGGGACTAGCATTAACTTCTGTCTTGGGGAAGGTACATCCATAGTCGGATTATCACAATTAAATATTAAGTATTTTTTATTTATTTCTTTACAGTATAGTTATAGCTTACAAGTTATTATACATTTTAAGAATTATTGGGTCTTTTTGACCTGCTAAAAAAGGAAATTGAATTATCAATTCAAGCCGTATGTATGGAGCAGTATTAAAATTACACGATATTTGTATAAGTTAGTCTATTCGGTTAAATTTCATAATTGTATTTATGTACCACATTTCTCAGAATATAGTAAGTAATCAGATTGGACATTTTTTTTTTATATTACTTTCAACATAAAGAACACTACAATATTTATCACAATCATTTCAGTATTTTTCAAATAGTTCCCTTGGGATATTTTAAATAGTTCCCTTGGGATGCGGGTGAACAGTATTTAATTATTCATTAAAAAATGCAAAGGATGTCTAAAATTTATCTTATAAGTTCGCTGACATACAAAACTCGTGCAACTAATAACATCACCTACATACATACATACAAGTCGAATTATCTATAATTATTATAATTTTTGCAAAGTCGGTTATCAATAAAAAACTATCGAACGAATATACTATAATAATATATACATCAGAACTTCAGATGCCATTACACTGAAAAAAACTATGAGCTATTCAAGATAATGTTTTCTTACAGTCCTTCCAAAAACCTTTCTTTTTAACTTTTCACATGATGGCTTTACTGATCATACATCCCTATTACGTCAGATATACACGTGTGACGTCACTCAATGAAAAAACAGCTATTTATTATTGACAACTACATATATAAGAATATCTTCCTCGATTCGAGAACTGTGCTGACTACTACTTAAAGTACAGGCGTTAATCAGCCTTTCAGAGAGCCGGGGTATGTTAGTAAAATCTTAGACTCGACCTTCCCCAAGCAATCACTTACAGCTTATATATATATATATATAAAAACTTAACTTACAGCTAGTCAGAATTATAGTTAGTTTCCTGCATGAGCGGTTGTAGGTCCTCCCGTTTCCTGTCACCTCGGTTCGATATCCGCGTCACTCCCTCGAGCACTCCGATATCTGAGAGACTGCGAACGAAAATTTTCACATATTAATCCTTACTAATATTATAAATGCGAAAGTAACTCTGTCTGTCTGTCTGTATGTATGTCTGTCTGTTACGCTTTCACGCCAAAACTACTGGACCGATATAAATGAAATTTGGTACAGAGATAGAATACACCCTGAGGAACAACGATGCTTTTTACCCGGGTGCGCTAAGTAGTTCCCACGGGATGCGGGTGAAACCGCGGGAAACAGCTAGTTACCATATAAAAGAACTCCTTACTAAAAAAATATAGGCTAATATCCGTTTGCACAATAAATATTGTGATGTTACAAGATCGTAAAACTGTTATTTTGTATTCTTTGAGGAGGAATTCTATATTCCTGTCACGCAAAATACCATTATGTTTTTGAAGCTGTCCAATTACTCAGCCTATTAACATCATAAGGTCATATTCCAATTGTGTCGGATTGCCTACGAACCTGGCTGGTCCTCATTGAGATGGGCCGTCGTAACCGAAATCGGTCTTAGGATAACATAATCTGGGGGCCTTTTTTACGAGGTGAAATCCTTATGGATATCCTTCTCCTGGGGAGGCGGAGGGGCATGCCTGCTTCTTACCGGCTAAAACCACCCCAGTGGTGCTTCACGTACATACGTGCGGGACTGTGGGGATCCAGTTTCGTCCGCAGCCCCGCACTGGTGCCGGCCCGTCCTGCCGGGCCTCGTCTCCTGCACGGGGTAGTGAGGTGTCCTACCCCGTGCATCGCCTCGGGGGCGCGCGTGGACACAGACGCGCGCCGCCGGCTCGGGTCCTATCATGGGGGGCGGGGACTTCCCCAAGTCCGTCGCCCCTGGACCCGTTTATGGAGGCCGGTTTCCCGTCAGTCAATACCTTGGGGGCCTACTTTAACTCACCGAAACCAAACTTCGAAAAGACCGAGAATAACTTTTTTTTGTATATCTATGTTTAGAGCATCAGATCCCCCCCGGATCCCTTTGAACATATCTATACTATCCATATTTAAGTATTGTTTGCACCTTACTTCCCTAAAACCCATAAGGAAACGTACGAAACTTCAATCGAATCTTCGTTTTGGTTGAATTCTAGTAGGCGCCCTGATATCTTCTTCTTCTTATATATAAAAATGAATTTCTATTTCTCTTGGTCATCGCATCACGCGTGAACGGCTTGATCAATTTGGCTGGAACTTGGTACGGAGATAGAAGGGACCCTGGAGATGGTTTTAGGCTACTTTTTACCCTCGGGACGCGGGTGAAACCGCGGTCAACAGCTAGTGTTTAATGGAAGTACTCACACTTGAGGTTCGACGTCGTCAATATGCGTGGGCGTGAAGTAAGGGTTGGCTGCGGCCGGCCGGAACTTGTAGCCCGTCATCACGAAGAACACCAGCGTCGCCGTCTCGCGGAACATCTCGTCTATCCACGCGTATTGGAATGGTACTGTGATCTGCAATTTATTATTCGCACTCAGCTTTTTTACTATCTTACTTATCACTACACAGTAAAATAAAGTTGCTTCCAGCTGTCTGTCTCTTATCTTTAAAACTAAGCAATGGATTTTGATGCAGTTTTTTTAATAGATTGAGTGATTAAAGAGGAAGGTGTTAGTATATAATTTGTCAAGTTTTTGTATCCATTGGCTAAAAGAACGCGGGCGAAGCTTCTGGCAGAAAGCTAGTATTATAAATGCTATAGTGTGAGGATGTATGTTCGGTAATCTCTCACACAAAAACTACAAAATGTATTTGGATGAAATTTGGTACACACATATTTTGTAACCTGATTTACAACAAAGGATACTTTTTATCCAGCTGGGCGAAGTAGTTCCCTAAGGATGCGAGTGAAACCTCGTTAAACAGCTAGTAATATTATAAATGCCAATGTGAATTTGTAACGCTTTCCAGTAAATCGGCAGAACTAATTTAGATGAAATTCAGTTCGGAAAAAATAATAAGAAAAGTAGATACAGAAAGGCTTTACAAGTTAATGAGCAATGGACAATCCTAACTAATATTATTAATATGAAAGTGAGTTTGTTTGTTACGCTTTCACGGCAAAACGGCTCTACTGATTTCGATTAAAATTGGTACGGAGATAATATAATTGGGACCCTGCTACCTACTTTTTAAGTTACTCGTTAAGTAGTACTCTCACGACGCGGGTAAAACTGCGGGAAATAGCTAGTGTTCGATATAAAACCTGAAAGTTTCTTACGTTCAATATAGATATGACAATCCTGGTGAAGTATATGTAGCAGGAGACCATGACGTAGAAGTGCCGGAACAGCTTCAGCTTACGCAGGTTGATGGCCGCCTTGCCGTCCGTGCTGGATGCATCCTGCAGGTGACGTATTGACCTACAACATAAAAAACTCTATATATTATTTCCAATACATTATAATCAATAGTAAAAAAAATACAATAAAGTTACTATTGTTAAATTAGAATTCAATACTACAATTCGATATAATTTTAAACAGATTTTTTAAACTAGAAAATATAATAAAATTAAGCCGGCCCGGCGAACTTCGTACCATCCCATCACTTTTTTTTTCAAATGTTTTTAATTCGAGTTCCCGATTCTGTTTTATATATTAGATAATAAAATAAATAAATAAGATTGCACAAATTTCATTATCAAAAAATACAATTTTCTACGTTCACTGCTAATTTTGATAAAATCTCGTGTACTGCATACGTATGATTGATTGATAGTGTTCTAGAATGCGACCCACCATACGACCGGGAACATGATGGCTCCACAGCACAGCAGCTCGACCAGCACGAAGATGTCGCGCCACGCGTTGTGTTCCGCGGCCCCTTCCTCGCTCTCCGCTAGTATTATCTCCGCTACATTTGCTAATACCTATAAAAAAACGACATTTTAATTAGGTACTTGACACCACCAATCAATTGACCTTATTTTTAAGAGCTGTCAAAACGCGTTTCTCCCATAGATTTTGTATGGCAATAGTGAAGTGTGACGTCACTAATTTTCCAACTCAATTCACTTACTATTTATTGATTCTAAAGCCACTAAAAATCTAATTGTACAGTAAATTCAAAATAAATAGGTTTACAGGGATACAAATAGGTGCATTTTTAGAGAAGTAGTGTCTTGGAATTATTTGATATTGGTAAGAACAAAGTGGGTTACTACTTTGTTTACATTTTTCGTAAAACAGCCGCATGGTTCGACCGATCAAAGGTTAAGCTGCGCTTGGCGCGGTCGGGCCGTGGATGGGTATCTTTGTCATAGCGAGACTCCTCCGTGCCTCGGAAAGCACGTTAAGCTGTTGGTCCCGGTTGTCATCTGTACATCTTTGACAGTCGTTACGGATAGTCAGAAGCCAGAAAGTCTAACAACCAGTCTTACCAAGGGGTACCGTGTTACCCGGTAACTGGGTTGTGGAGGTCAGATAGGCAGTCGCTCCATGTAAAACACTGGTACTCAGCTGCATACTCTCCAACATAGTTGGGAAAAGGCTAGGCAGATGATGGCAATTGTTCAGACTATACTCAGTTAGAATTGTGGAGGTCAGAGAGGCTAGGCAGATCATCTATATCTATACTAATAATATAAAGAGGAAAGATTTGTTTGTTTGTAGGGTTTTAACTCAAATCTGGACTTATTTTAAAAATTGTTTCACCGTTTGAAAGCTTCATCTTTACGAAGTGTCACAGGCTATATTTATTTCCAGAAATAATTAGGAACCCTACTTCAACTGGAATGATGTAACCCAAGGTGTAAAAAAAATGTCCACGCGTGCGAAGTCGCGGGCGGAAATCTAGTGAGCAATATTTACCTGCAGCGGTATGACAATCATGAAGAGTTTCTTGTCTCTGTCTGAGAGAATGTGCTTGATGAAGTTCCAGCCGGTACCCACGAGCACTATTGTCACAAATAGCACGGCGCCTTTCAGTCTGGGAACAAACACATAACATTAGTATTATCGCTCATATAATTCTAAGATGCGAATGTGAGTTTGTCTGTCGCACAAGTAAACAGCTGAACCAATTAAGATGAAATCTGGCATGAATAAGGTTGAATCCTGGGATGCTTGGATAAAAAGTGTCTTGTGTCTTAATCCAGGTTATAAACTCTGTGTGTACTAAATTTCATCCAAATCCATTCAGTAGTTTTGGCGAGAAAGACTAACATACCACAACCGTGCATACGAACTAATATCGTAAATGCGAAAGTGAGTTTGTATATTTGTTTATTTTTCATACTTTCACGAAAAAAGGGCTGAACCTATTTGGATGATTTTGGTGTCGTCATTTTATTCGGGTACGTTAAGTAGTTGGGACGTGGTTATACAATATGAGCTTTTCGCCAGCGGCTTCGCCCGCTTGGTGTATACGAATTCAAATTAAAAATGACAGTGTTCCATAAAACTTTGCCCCCTTTTTCACCCCCTTAGGAGTAGAATCTCTACGGTCAGCGCTTTAGGCTGTGCGTTGATGCGTCAATCTTTCAGAACAAAGCATTTTATATGCATAGAATGTAGAACGCGTGTATAATATCGATCTTAATAAAAAAAACACAAGAGTACTTACAGATGAGTAATGTAATAAAGAATCGCCCAAGCAGTCACGTGTTCTCCTTTAGTCTGTATGAAGTGGTAGTTGATCCCGTGGAAGGCGAGAGACAGGGCCTTGAGGTAGACCAGGACGCACATGATGATGTGTATCCGGTACACCGGCTGCCTACTCGCCTTGAGTATGAACGTCCACAGCGCCGCGCTCAGCAGGAATATTAGCGACATCATGCTGTACAACACCGGGAGAGGCATCTCGCCAGCCGATAGGAAGTTACCGTCATTGCTCTCGTAGATTTCCACCTGTAATTTATAATACTAATATCAAGATCAAGGGCCTGATTCAGAAGGCAGTGCTTCTGGATACTGCACGTATTGTGAGGGGGTTCCTGTCTCTGGAGGTACCACCGGTAGCTTAGACCCTGTTCCCGATATCGGTGGATCCCTGTTTTTTATATTTTTAAATGTTTTTTTATAATTTATGTATAGAAATATTTAAAGATTTGAAATGTGTTGAAATGAATAAACGAAATACTAATATTATAAAGAGGAAAGATTTGTTTGTTAGTAGGGTTGTAACTCAAAAACTACTGGATCGATTTTAAAAATTCTTTCTCCGTTAGAAAGCTACATCTTTACGAAGTGTCATAGGCTCAGAAATAATTAGGGATCCCTGCTAAAACTTGAATAATGTAACCTAAGGTGTAAAATAATGTCCACACGGGCGAGACCACGGGCGGAAAGCTAGTTTATAATAAACAGAGTCCCCTCTATCTCTGTACTAAATTTCATCCAAATCGGTTCAGCAGCTCTCGAGATTTGCGCTTAGCAACACATTCGGCGATTCCGAGTAGCAGTCCTAATAGTCAAATGGCCGGTTGAAAAAGAAATGTGAAACTATGTATTATCGTGTCACATAATTTTATATTAAAATTTGCATACTTTCAATAATAATAAAGTAAACATATACTAGCTTTCCGCTAGCAACTTCGCCCGCGTGCTCTACACGAATTCAAATTAAAGATGACAGAGTTTCATACAAACTTTGCCCCCCTTTTTCGACACGTACTTGGCCGTTGGCGTTACTTAAAACTACAACAGGGTGCTTTAATAAAGAAAACACAAGAACTTACTATCATAGTAACAGCGGGCGCTGTCCCAACGTCAGAGGTCGGACAATTATTCAAGTAGAGATTGTATAGACCCTCCTCTTTCTCCGTCGCCACATATAACGCAAACTGAAATAAATTATAGTATACTGTAGAATAATGTCTGGCATCAAATATAACTGCAATGGAGATATTTATATAGAGGCTGTCCATTAATCACGTGAGGCTCGAAGGTTGGTGGAGGGGTCCATAAATAATCACGAAATATCACAAGGGGTGGGGGGATCTAGTAATATATCACGTGTGTTTATTATTTGCCGAAAATTATATGACACTAAAAAAGTAAGTACTAAAAAATACACGTGAAATAAGGGAGGGCTGGTTGTCTACACCAAGGGGGAGAGGGGTTAAAAAATGCCAAAAAAAATCATCACGTGATTAATGGACGGCCTTTAATATAACTTTGAAATACTCACGCTAGTATTGTAATAGTCGAAACCATTTCTCGTTTCCTTCGTGATAGGCAGGAGTGTATAAGAGCACTTCTCCTCAGTTGGAATAACTGTGAAAAAAATATACTCGTTCAATAATTACTTATTTTTATACTTGTTAAAATAAAGAAAAAGTGAAATGCATTAGACATCAGCCACTTTGGTTCGTTTTAATGCTACTAAAGAATATAATTAATACGAAAATTAAAAAAAAAATCTGTATGTTGTGTATATACCTACGTTTGCTACTTTTTTCTGCAAAAAACGACGGAACGAATTATAATGAAATTTGGTGCACATATAGTTTATAACCTGTATCCTGTATTAATATATAGGGTACATCCATGCTACAATTTCATTATGACCTTAAAAGAGAATTCGACCCTTGAGTTTGATTCGGTGATTCTTCTCAAACTAGTCGTAGTAGTAGGAGATTCTTCACCTGCCTCATCTAGCTTCAAGAAAAAATTATGTGTTAATATAATTTATCATTTACTATCACTATAATGTTAGCCGGGAAACGGTCAGTGCACAATATAAGCGTACCCAAGCAGCTGTTTATATATCAATAAATTTTACTTACTGTCTGGAATGACGGATTTGTTTTGATACAGATGCAGCACTTTGGCTTTGCAGGTCACATTCAATCTGAAACAATGACAAATTGTTTATAAAAACCGGCCAAGAACGTGTCGGGCCACGCGCAGTAAAAATATTTTCCATAATTTTATTTTACCATTTTGTCGGCGTGATAAATATTCATATCTATACTAAATTTCAGCTTTCTAGTACCAAGAACCTCCGAGCTATGCCGCGGACAGACAGACACACAGACAGACGGACATGGCGAAATTATAAGCGTTCCTTGTCTTGTTCCCTAAAAAGACTACAATTAATTTGGCGTCGGCCTAAAATATCTTATTTTCCCTAGTCTGTTTCTAAGATTAATATCTATCATAAGATTGACCTATCGCTTACAAAAAACCGTACTTATATTTGTACTTAATGGCAAACTGATCGTCTAAATGTGGCATTCACGTGGGACATTATCAAGTTAGACTCGAACTCTCCCAACTATCTAACGGTCGGTCGAATCCTGTATACACTTTCCCAATATGAGGAAATCGATATTGTTTGAATCCTCACATAAACGTAAGTATGCGTAAACATAGATATATGAAAAAATAATCAACTGAGACAAACCCAGGAAGACTCTTGTGATAATGCATACAGGTGAACTCTCTTTTCTCAATCTTAGATCAATCTCTCAGTTTCTTCAAGGAATGCACCCTAATTACAACCAAAAGCAATTCAACATACATTGCTGCATATGTTTAAACGCTTTATCTGATTAATACTTTCAACGAAGCAATGTATGTCATTGAACTGTCAAAATGAAAGATATTGCAACTGAAATTGAAATATATCGTTTCACGTAATCAGGAGGCTGATCTATCGATCCGCGAAGACGGGGCTTGTGGCTAAGTGTGTGTCTGACATCGACATATATATATATAGCAGTATTACGATCATCAAATAAATTGTCATACGTTCATAAGGGCCGAGTTCACCGACAGATGGTTATATAAACGGCCCATTAAACGAAAATGTTTTTTAACCACGAAGCAGGAATTTTCGTATCGTCAACTTCTTGTTCAATCCCAGCTTGGTAATCGACCACTTTAGGAATAAAAACCCAAATGAAACTTCTAGCATACCATACGTAAAAGTTTAAATTTATGCTAAACAGCTTGATCGGACCGTTATCTTGTTGGTGAACTTGGGCCTAAATGGACTTCATTATTGTTTAGTTCTCTAGAGTTTTACCTGAGATTCTTGAAGTCCATCTTCAAGAAGACGATGGCTGGATGTTGCGGTGATAATATGCTGGTGTCGCTCTCTTTAAGAAAGCATGTTGCGGAGTTGGACTGCGCCAGGTACGGACTGATCGCCGCATTTATCGTCCGATCCAACGTGAAGCCGTACTGCAAAGTTAAATGATCAATATATATTTTTAATAATAAAAAAATAAATATAGTAATAATTAGTTACTTTGCGAGTTTGATTCTATGGGACTAGTCCAAATGTTATATTCATATATATTAGGTTTAATAGGCATATACCACAAGAAAAGGTGCAGGCAGAAGCTAGTATTTTTTATAAAATATTCCAGGTTTTTTTCTAACACATCAATAAGTACTTAACCAGCTATCCCTTGTTCATGGATTCACTCATAGAAAATCAAATGAACCCTCCCGTTGTTAGTGGAGCCAGGAGGACTGTCAGACGCTTACTAAATAAACAACCCATCCATGTTCCTTCGTTTTGGCCTTTCCGATCCTAGAACGCAAAGGCCAAAACTTTGCGAACCAAGGTTTCCCCGCGTTTATGATCCTATTTAGCTAATAGACACACTAGTGTCATTATGATAAATTCAAAAAATTAGTAAGAGACAGATATTTTTTACTCCAAGACTACAGCCTTGGCCAAAAGTATTAGGCACCCCTCTTAAACATAGATATCTCAAAAAGTATTTAAAAAACAACATTTTTTTCTTATCAAAAGCCAAGCCAGTGCCGTCAAACTTTAATTAAAACAATAGTTAGCCTATTTCTATGGCCCATAAAAGATCTGGCGAGCTAACTCCAAATTATGATTATTTTATAGAAAATATTCATAAACATGATCAGTCTTCATTTACTATTCACAGCGTAATGAAGCTTCCGTGTGTGATTTAATGGTGAAATTTACATTCTCCTTATTCGAAAATGCCGAAAAAAAGTGAACTGTCCTACGATAAACGTATGAAAACCTAGTTGTTACAAGAATAAGGAAAGTCCCAAGTAGAGACTGCCAAACTCGTGAAATATTCGCGGAGCGCAGTGCAATCTGCTATTAAACGGTTTGCGCAGACTAGCCTCATGCAAATAAAATAGAAACTGGCAAAAATCGCGTGACTACTGACCGCCAGGACATAAAACTCATCGGAGAGTCTTTGAAGAACCGCAAAAAAACTTCTTCTGAGCTAGCTGCCATCCTAACCGTAGAAGTTAGGCACACGAGTAGTGCTCAAACATCAAGAAGAAGGATTGCAGATGCTGGTTCAAAGAGGTGTAAAGTAAAAAAAAAACCGTGGCTTTCGGAAAAGTAACAAACAGAACCGCTTAGAATGTGCTCTACGATACCAACACTTCTCGGAGGAGGATTGATCAAATGTTGTGTGGTTCGGTGAATCAAACATTGAGGTCAGCTTTTACACTATTTCTAAAGCAATAACACTCATCATTCGTATTCTAGTCTGCTTCTATAAAAAAATGAGCACACATTTAAACTCTTCTTTTTTTCCATTGTTACGGCTATTTTGAACTGCGGGTGTGACGTACGTGAGGCGGCGCATTGACAAGGAATATGATCCAAATGGAGTGGTGTCCACTGTTAAACACGGGGGAGGTGGCATTATGGCTTGGGGCTGCATGGCAGCCGATGGTGTCGGCGAAACGTTCGTTTGCAAAGGTCGTATGGACAGTGAAAAGTACATAAATGTACTCGAAACTGCGCTTTCGCCTTGGATTATACTAATTTTTGGCGTCACAAACATGGATGGCATCAAATTCTAACAAGATAATACTCATTCTCATAAATCAGCGACCATCATGCGTTGGTTTAGAAACCACAGTATTGTCCTGTTATAATGGCCGGTACAATCGCCAAATCTGAAAACTATTGAGCATCTTTGGGGTATTCAGAAGCGCAAGATCAGAGAGCACCGGACATTTCTAAAAAACAAGTTTCGGTAGCGTTCACGAGTAATCATAGTAATTAGTCCGGTTAGTTTAGACGTGGTAGGATTGTTCAAAGCACCCCTATTTTTGGTCTTATTTGAACGGACAACAGTTTATGATCAGTTGAACTTCATACTCTAATCTCTGCTGACAGCGGCTGTATCTGTACTGAAACTGTTGCCTAGTTTCCATGCTGGATAACTGAAAAGTAACATAAATACCCCGAAACTCAAAACTAACTCATAGCTTACTGTTACTTCAGAAGCACCAGCCTCCATAATCAATAGAATCTTAAAACGTGTATGCCCCGCTTTGCATATGGACTGAATATGTTATGTAGTCACCATCAGATCTGAGCTAAGCCGAAATTGTGTAGGTGAGTGTCTATCTGTCGTACGAAATTCTATATTCTTTGTATATAGGCGTTGCCAACAAAGCAGAAAGGCAGGGTTTATATGAAATACTGCATCACTGCATTATTGATCATCTTGACCCAAAGGTTCATAAATTATGGACGTAAATTGTCGGTTCTTGTGTTTCGGCCTCAAAACATTTAGGTCACAGAATCGATACATAGGTCGAGCTGATCGATACTAAGGTATTTTGGACGTGTTAGAGCAGTGTCAAAGGGGCATAATTACTCTAAGGTAATTATGATATTTCACTCATTTTTAGTCGTTCTCTTTCACATGTTGTATTGGTATTGCCTTCTAGTCTAAGGTTGAATATTATTGTTTCAGCTTTCCCTCTGACCTCCCAAAGACAACTTTTGGATAAGCAAAGTACAAGTAAGCATTCCAAAACCCGATGTGTCAGAAATTTGGCTTTTGATTCTGAAATCTCGAAGCAACTCTTCGTATTATACACTTCTCATCAAAAAAATCGAAACACTTTTAGTAGAAGATCCGACCCTACATCGACATTCATCGGGTTGATAATAGAATCAAACATATTTTATAATAAATTTCGTATGTTAGAAAATATATTAAAAGTGGGTTGACAACAAAAATCCTGGACAGAATATTTTTAATTATTTTTTAAAAAACTGTTTTTTATAAAATTTTGCAACATGATGATAATAATAAAATTTTATACTGGACTTAAAGTATAAAACATATAGAATGTGCTGACGTAGGGTTGACTATTATTTACCTGGACGAACTACTGGGTTGACAGGTATAAAAGGTATGTAAATTCTAGTTACTTTCACTGATTTGATAATAGAAAAAAATTTATATCAGCATAAGCGCTGTTTTATTCCGAACACGATGATATAGGGTTGACTGCAAAAAATTCGGTCCTAATAGGGGTATACAAGTTTTAAAGATTTAAATTTCAACGCGTGTGGAAATTAGTGATAGATAGATCCGAGGTAAGTATACCGTGTGATAATAAAGGACCGAACATTGCAGTCGTGTCTGATGGGATCGTGAATATAAGAAAGTGCACATGCTCGGTATATAAACTATATGGAGAGTAGAGGTACCCCTGCTACCCTCCATATTGTAAACAGTACGCGTTATTTTGGAGCAACTGACATTTGAATTCAGTATGCGTTATTTCGGAGCAACTGAAAATATTTTTTTTGTCTTATTTTCTTGGGAAAAAATTAAAAAAATAATAAAAATGTGAAAAGGTAGAAATTGAAAAACAAAAAAAAAACAGGCCGAGGTCCTTCAGAAAAATTTATTATTATTTTTCAAATTATTTGTTTGATAAAAACGAATTCAACGAACGTTAAAATTGTGATATATTTCGAATTCTATTAGATAATAATTGGAGGAATCATATATTATGTACTTACTGCATACTCTGTAAAGAAAAAATTATAGTCTTCATGCTATTTACTTCGTAAAGCAGTTATTTTTTGGTTAGTATTGTAACCAACGAAATTGAGTGCTGCTTTAGTTAGTTCAACTTCATGATAATTGGAGAGGTGAAAGGTAAAAGGCTTTAAGCGACATTTTATAAACTTTACAGGAGAGCCATTTAAAGATCTAAAATTTCGAAAAAAAAAACGTTATAAAGAAACTACTACTCCTACTTTAATGAGGATCGGGAATCTTTATTGCAAACAATCCACTGATGTTTTGGTATACTTGTCATAAAAAAAACTGCTATAATATCGAAAAGAATGGTCGCTTAATACAAAATGATCTATACTGTCTTATTTCTAGAGTAAGGAAAAAATATTAAACTGCCAACAGTGTCTATCAGTTGACGGCAAAATGGTTAAAGTGACTTTTCAGTGTTATTCAGTAAAAAGCACAGTGATATAAATGACTTAACTCAATGATAATGGGAAGGGCTATTTTGTTTTAACCACCAATTAGGTTTTGATAAATACTCACACTAGGTGGCTTAGGACACGTTTATTATACTAAGGCCCAAGTTCACCGAAAAGATAACGGTCCGATCAACTGAAAACAGCTGTTTAGCTTAAATTCAAACTTCTACCATACGATGAATAACCTATTATTTGGGTTTTTTATTCCTAAAACGAGTCGATTACCAAGCCAGGGTTGAACAAGAAGTTGACTACACGAAAATTCCCGCTTCGTGGTTAAAAAACGTTTTCGTTTAACGGGCCGATTATATGTATAACCATCTGTTGGTGAACTTGGCTCTAAATGAGTTGTTTAGAGTCTCGTCTTTGAAAAAAAAATCATAAAACATAGTTTTTTATGCCAAAAAATAATGAATGAATGTTGCTGACAGTCAAATGGTTGAAGCGACACTGCATAGTGTTAGACGAGGAAAGCAACATGTATGAAGCGACTTAACATTAATAGTTAGCTACATCGAACACGGTTAATCTGCCATTTACTTGTAATTTTAGGAAGAGAATAAAGGCTTAAGCTCCGATTCACTATTAATGAGTACAGCTTAAGTGAAGAACTAAATAAAATTGCCAAATTTGATGTCGGATCATACCTTGAGAATTATGGCCGAAAATTGCATTGTCTTTAGCGCCAAAAAAATGCTCAGGATCGTGCGAAAAATCGCTGATTCTAAATATGTATATAAGTCAATATCGCCCAAAATGTTTTACCTTTCACCCCTCGATATTTAAAGTTTTTTTTACGAAAAGGTAGCTTTAACGAACAATTTTTAAAAGCTTCATCTGTAAAATCACTTAAAGAATCGTCCAAGTCACATAAAAAACACTTTTTAGCCATTTTTTATCACAAAATAACACGTATTTTCGATAAAATATAATATTATAAGTCATTAGCTACTCCAAAATAACGCGTACTGTTTACAATATGGAGGGTAGCAGGGGTACCTCTACTCTCCATATAGTTTATATACCGAGCATGTGCACTTTCTTATATTCACGATCTCATCAGACACGACTGCAATGTTCGGTCCTTTATTATCACACGGTATACTTACCTCGGATCTATCTATCACTAATTTCCACACGCGTTGAAATTTAAATCTTTAAAACTTGTATACCCCTATTAGGACCGAATTTTTTGCAGTCAACCCTATATCATCGTGTTCGGAATAAAACAGCGCTTATGCTGATATAATTTTTTTTCTATTATCAAATCAGTGAAAGTAACTAGAATTTACATACCTTTTATACCTGTCAACCCAGTAGTTCGTCCAGGTAAATAATAGTCAACCCTACGTCAGCACATTCTATATGTTTTATACTTTAAGTCCAGTATAAAATTTTATTATTATCATCATGTTGCAAAATTTTATAAAAAACAGTTTTTTAAAAAATAATTAAAAATATTCTGTCCAGGATTTTTGTTGTCAACCCACTTTTAATATATTTTCTATTATACGAAATTTATTATAAAATATGTTTGATTCTATTATCAACTCGATGAATGTCGATGTAGGCCCGGATCTTAGACCATTTAGTTTTTATTGTTTTTGTCCTAATTTTTTACAAAAGAGAATTAATTCCATGAAAAAAAAAACATTATTGTGTAGCTGGCAGTTTGGTCATTACAGTAAGAAGAAAAAAATCAAAATTCGAAATTAGAATTTCATTTGTTTATCCTATAAATGAAATTAATCACTGTTTTGAGACAAATGTGTATTTAGGGTTGGAGTACGTTTCTCGTTTAAAAACTAAAAATTAGCGCTTGTCTTTAAACTTTTTGTTTCTTATTTCATTTACTGTGACTTTGGGACGTCTGAAAAAACTTTTTTTTCTAAAACATATGGATACTTCGCCCGCAGAAGCCGCCCAAGTGGTGGCATTGCTGGATTCTGGACTTAGTCAGCGTGTTGTGGCTGCAAGATTGCATCTAAGCTTATCATCTGTTCATAGAGTCTACAAACGCTATCGGGAGACTGGTTCGTTCACGCGCCGTTCAGGATCTGGCAGGAATCGGGTCACTTCTGAGCGAGATGATCGATTTATTGTAACAACTTCTTTACGAAATCGACGCCTTAACGCTTTTCAACTGCAGCAGCAGCTTCGCGTTGTACGAAGAGTAGCTGTAAGTGACTCTACAATAAGAAGAAGGTTGAAGGAACGCGGATTGGCACCGCATAAGCCAGCGAATGGGCCGAAATTAACTGCAGACCATCGAAGAGCGCGCCTTAACTTTGCACGCGAGCACCTAACTTGGTCATACCTTCAGTGGAGCAAAGTACTGTTTTCTGATGAGTGTAAAATTATGCTGTATGGTAACGACGGAAGGAACAAGGTCTACAGAAGAGATGGAGAACGCTTTGCACAATGCTGCATTGAAGAAAAGGTCAGCTATGGTGGCGGTTCGTGGACGGTTTGGGGAGGAATCAGCGCCGACGGTAAGACAGAACTTGCCTTTGTGTCTGGGCCACGGCTGCCTGCACTAAACTCTCATCGGTACATCGAACAGTGTCTTGAACCTCATGTGATGCCCTATGCACATTTTATTGGCAACGACTTCATATTCATGCACGACAATGCTAGAGCTCACACCGCGGGCGTCGTACGAGATTATCTTACCGAAGTCGGTATCTCCATTATGGTATGGCCAGCAAGAAGCCCGGACATGAATCCCATTGAACATCTATGGGATGAATTAAAGAGACGAATTCGAGCAAGAGATCCAGCCCCAGAAACACTTAGCCAGCTGCAAAATGCAATCCAAGAGGAATGGGATAATATACCACAACATGTGATCGTGACTCTCATCCGATCGATGAAGAACCGTATGGAAGCAGTAATAAGAGCTCGCGGAGGGAATACAAGTTATTAAATAAACGTTTCTTAATTTTTTTTTTCATTTACGCGTGTTGTTTTACCCATTTCCTTCATATTCCATACAGGGTAAAAATTACTCATTATACAAAATACGAAATCTATGAAGACTTAATTTGAATTTAGAACAATAACATTAGGATTTAAAAACCTCATACTACTCACTATTAAATGACATTTTACATTTATTCCTAAATATACACATTTTTCTGATAATCCTTATCAAATCATAAACTGCGAGGTGTTTCGATTTTTTGATGAGAAGTGTATTTATAAAACATGTAGCGGATCAAAAAGTATATCCAGTATGTGAAGTAGTTATCCGTATTATATAACCTAAGCCTTTAAGACGCTTTCGACATTAAAGAAGAATCTTGAAGACATGTTCTTTGTATTTGTGAAGATCTCACCTCCCCATAAACTGGTCCCGATGGCATCATGAAATTCACCATCTTCACGTCGAGGATGCCGCCCTTGAAGAACCCGAAGGTAGTGAGGTCCACGTAACGACGTTCATCGTCCTGTAACAGTACAGGCAATATATGTATTTAAAGCACAGTGGCGCAGAAGGACGCTCAGAACAAAATATACAATTTCTGCATTTCAATACTTTCTCAATTGTTTTTGACTGGATTCTGTTTATGCCACGCTAGTGCTTAGAACCCAGATAGGTTTGTTTGACTATTACTCTTATTTAGGAATATTTTTCTCGATTGGGGCACACTTTTTATTTCGGATAGGAAATCAGCAAAAATTACTTTTCTCTCTGAGAGAAGTGCGGGAGGAAGGGTCACTCTCGCTGGCTAAAACGGATGGGTTCTATTATTCCTTACATCGCCCCTTTTGTTCCCGAGCCGCGGTAACTCTTTGGAACACCTCGCAGCCCCGGCAGGCTATTAGGCAATCATTGTCAAATGTTGTCTTATTCAACAATTAAGTGAAGGCTTTCACATAAAAGAACAGAAATGCATAGTTGTTAACAATACACTCCGCTGGTTTAATCAAATATGCTATGCTAGAATTTCGCATAATAATAATTTGTTGCACATAACACGAATTTACATTTGCAGTGCACGTCATTTCAGATTAGGAGATCGCCGCTATAATCGCTTCGCTTGAACAAACATTTAGCACACCTACGCTTTAATGTAACTTAAATATTTACAAATAATTAAAATATACATGAACGAAAATAATAATAAAAGCTAACAGTTCGCAGGGCAAGATGATGAATGTAGGTTTGAATGTAAAAAGAGCGAAGCAGAAAAAAGTGGACTACACAAGGCATACATACACCTAGTTGAGATTTGCAAAGATTTTACAAATATAACTCACTAGCTGTTTCCCGCGGTTTCGCCCGCATCCCGAGGGAACTACTTAGCGCACCCGGGTAAAAAGTAGCCTATGTTGTTCCTCAGGGTCTATTCTATCTCTGTACCAAATTTCATTTATATCGGTCCAGTAGTTTTGGCGTGAAAGCGTAACAGACAGACAGACAGACAGACAGACAGAGTTACTTTCGCATTTATAATATTAGTAAGGATTTTATCTTTCCACCAGCGACTTCACCCGCCTGGGCTATACGTTTTTTTTTTAAATTACAGACTTTCATACAAACTTTACATCCCTTTCCACCCCTCTTTGGGGTAGAATTTCGAAAATCCTTTATTGTCGGATGCCAAAGAACACACCCTCCAAGTTTCAAAGTATTTTATACTATAGATTTAATTATTCAAACATAGCATGTTTCAATACATATTTAATTTACTACCTCTACAACTAAACGGACAGATCAATCAAATATGCAATTGAGATGTTTTTGAAATCTTAACTATTATTTTAGACGCGAAACTTTGTCTGTTTGTCACCATTTCAAAAACAACCGGTTGAATAGAATTTTTTTTTATCTATTCACCAAAAGAAAAACAGACATTGGAAAAAGAACTCTTTTTATATATCATCAATACAAAAACCGGCCAAGTGCGTGTCGGGCCACGCGCAGTTAGGGTTCCGTAGCAGGTCTAAGTTAGTCGACTATAACTCTGTAACCGGTTAAGCCTACTTAGCCGTGATAGTTTTCCTTATAAGTTCATTACATGTGCTACGTCTGTGATTTTTTTCATATTTCTAGGTACAGCCATTCAAAAGTAAGAGGGGGGGGGGGATGCTCGTATCGAACAAAAATTTGCACTTAAAAGCTAGATATTTCGCAAATGGCTCGCTTAAACGAAAAATAGTCTTCACACACTTATAATATTTTTAAAATACCTATCTAACGATACCCCACACGAAGGGGTACGCGAGAAAAAAGATATTCACGTGTTTGGGAGCTACCCTAAAAAAATATTTTTCAAAATTTTATTTTACCACTTTCTTCGCGTGGTCAATATACATATCCATACCAAATTTCAGCTTCCTAGTACCAAGAACCTCGGAGCTATGCCGCGGACAGACAGACAGACGGACATAGCGAAACTATAAGGGTTCCTTGTCGGACTACGGAACCCTAAAAAGGGTGAAACAATGTCTGGCGGCTGAACGTATTTGGATAAAATTTGGCAGAGCTCAAGCATGATATGGACGACATTATTAACTTACTATCATAATCCGTTCCTAATAATTTTGTCATAGACGTATTATACCTGCACAAGAAGTTATGTAATGCCTTTGCAGACAGTTGTTTTGTGTTTACTAGTTCAACGCCTTTTTCCTCAAAAAGGGCATTGTGTATTGTTCTTATCAAGTAAACCATTCGCCATTCTAACTATGCGCAACAGGAAAAATAATCAGTGTTCTTTACAAACAGCGCTGAGCCATTAATTCAAATTATAACAGCAGTCGCAATTATTAACTATATTTTAACCTTTAGCTATTAGAATTCGTTTGAGGTGATAAAAAGGGCGATATGTTCATGTATGTAGTACCTAGTTTCATAGATAAATAGTAGAAAGTAGTTTTTTTTAATGTTAATATTTAAGGTGTTGAAGTTCAGTTTTAAAATGTTAGGCAATCAATAAACAGTAAATGAAAGGAAAGAAATGGGTGTCGATTAGGAACGATCAAAATTCACATCTCATTCATTTTATCCGCAAAAAAAATAAATATTTTATCAAAGACGCGGCTGAACCAGCGGCTAGATTAGAACTAAGATCCCTAGGAACTAAGAGAACTAGGCTAGGTTAATGAACAGTTCGATGCATGTTTCTTAGAATTAATGCAAGTAAGTAATGCATACATATGCACTGATAATGTTGAATTTATATTATAAAGCATGTTATCAGAAGACGTAATCACTGTGTTTGATATGTGGGCGCATTACGCAACAATACAACTGGTAGTTTATTTACATAGTCGATGTAGCTCAATAGAACTTAAACTTATGATACTTGGCAGCACACCTGTCTGATGTGGGTTCTTACACCATTAGATCGAAGGATAGAATTAAGAGCCCTGCTGAGGTACACCTTGTAGGGAATCGCGAAAACAGAGGAGCGAGTTTGATATATTCGCCAAGGATGATGGAAAGACACATGAAGCATATGGAGAAAAGGATAAAGAAAGAAGGGAAGGACGCTTCCTCCATGAATCGCTTTGGGCCATATTTTTTTTTATTGATGAGAATTCATAAAATTACTCCTCCCGCTGTGGGTGGAGCGGGAGGGATTGTCTATCTTAAACTCTTCCATGTTCTTTCCTTCACCCTTTTACGTTCCGGACCGCGGTAACTCCTTCGAAAAACCCCGGCTGGTTATCTGGGGGTGGGCCCCGTCAAAAACTTGGGGCCATAAAGCTGATCGAATGCAAACCTGTTTGCCAATCAGGAAAATCATAACGCTCCTATTACAGATTACTCATAAAACTGTATACTTGTTCTTTATGAATTAAACATTCATTGGTACAAAACTAAAAACCTTGTAGAGAATTTATTCATTGATAATTCACTCTTAGTGTGACGAACTAAGCATATTATAAAAAAAAACTTTAGTCAGAAACGTTCTTGCCCGAGTAAATGTACAAAACAAGAACATTTTAAATGATGTCCTACTGTGAAGCCAGAACGGTAAATCAAGGCCATATAAATATTTATGTAATACGTTCAGGTAGCTTGGCAGTGAAGCCCTAGAAATGCTGCAGTTACATTTGTCACCTATAAAGACAACGACAAGAAACCTGGTACGAAATCCAGATATGTATTACTCTTCGTCTTCTTACGAGAGCCAAATTTGTCCGTGGCAAGTGTTGCGGAATATTTATTACTTAGAATAGTAGAACAAAATACACAGCCGAGCAGAAAAAATATTGAAAAGAAACGTCAAGAGCGCGTATCAGAAATTCAGAATACGCAATTACTCAATGGTCTCTATTTACTGAAACTATTATAATTTGTATTTTCTTATCCCTTGTCCTGAAGAACAGACGAGTTTTAATTGCATAGTACCAGTTCTGGCCTCATTTAGAACACAATGCCTAACAAGTGTGGTTAATGAGGTGTGTCTGTGGTGACACAAAGTTAAATATGGTCCGCCAAGTGTTGAAGCGTAAATAGAATAATGGAATTTGCGACTTTTGTCAACGTTTAAACTATTTGACCTTCAACTATTTCTTATGTTACAAATGTTCATTTTAATTATGTTGCAATACAGAGCTCAGAATGTATCAAAGTGACCAAGAGGTGATCTGTACTTCAGGTCATTCCTATACAGACACCTTTCTCTATTATTTGTCGCACCGAACATAATTCTGTGAAATGCCAAAATGAGAAAAAAAAAGATTAATAAAATGTATGAATTTTTTTTTAGGAAAATGGATATTATTACCGTAGTGGAGGATATTATTATAAAAAAAAATATTTTATCATCATCATGATGATCATTATTATGACCGTTCGACGACCTACCGACATTCATGCTTCCGGATTGGGCGAAAAACCGGATATGAGTTTTCGGCCAATCCAGCAGCATGAATGTGAAATGAGAACGGAAAGTTATTCTGCTTAGAACAATCCAGCCAGATTGAAAATGTCAATCAAAAATGTGTACTTTTTTAAAATACCCACACACACCTCTCAACTAACAAAAGATTACAAAAAAATCATCTACTATTATTTTTTTAATGATTTCCAATTGACTGCTAATTAATGGTCTTAATTGGTTCATTGAACAAGTAATATTTAAAATATCAGTAGTACTAGCAATCAATTAATCTAATTATGTCATACTAATAATTAATGGATGAGATGTGGTGGTTACCAAAATACTCATTTACAACCATCTATTGTAGCTACAAAAGAGTAACTTTTCCCCAAAGTACTTACTACTCAGAACCATGATAATAACAATAATAAGTGACCTTGCAAAACACTGAAAAAAAAAGAAACAAAATGATTTTGGCTACTATGGACATGGAGATGAATGTGGATGGATATAGAGGAAGGGGACGACCGAAGAACCGATGGATGGATAGTGTGAAGGTTGATATGGTTAGAATGAACGTTACTAACGAGATAACGGCAGATAGAAGAGTATGGAAGAAGAAAACATGCTGCGCCGACCCCAAATAAAATTGGGATAACGGCAGGAGGATGATGATTTTGGCTACTATGGATAGTGCCTATTTTCACTATTCAATAATTCTTTGTTTCACAATAAATGTTTAGTGTCTAATGCTGCCTCCACACAATCACCGATGATCGCGGCGATTCGCTGAACCTTGCTGCGTTGGATGGAAAATTCTCAAGAGCTTTTGAGAGGTAAACAGCAATGTACAGCGAATCACCGCGATGATGGCCGATCGTGTAGAGGGCCCATTAAGGACACAGGCATTCTTAAAAATCTTAAGTCTTCTTAGATCATAGATATTTAAAAAAAATCTTATCTATTGGATGGGTTCCATTCTATCACCATGTTAGGAAGTCAGTTCACATACAGCAGCAGTCTGTCCGTGTTTATTGATATATTGTTTGTAACAATGGATAACATAAAAAAGGAAACATTAAGATAAAAAAAAAGTAACATTTGCTTTCTTTGGTGTTTTTTACAGTCGCCAGCTCAGGTTGTAGTTTTAAAGAATATTAAAGCATATAATTGATTGCTGCATGTGTATTGCATCTAAAATTTTAAACATCAACATTATTATTGAAAGAACTTATACATTGTCCATTATTGTTTCAATGTCATTAGAAAAACTTTTTAAGATTACAACTAAGTTTTAGCTAAAACAGGTATTATGCTTCACTAATTCAGGGTCCCTAGACTCTAAATAGGGGAAGGGTAATAAGAGGAAGGGCGCTTAGTGTAATAGAGGGGTTCAGGAAGACCTTTAATGCAATGATTCAGTGTAGTGTAATACCCCTTTAGGTAATAATCTTTGTACTAAGAGAAGCATAATACACACTGTACTACCAGCCAAGGTTTTAACAGATAAGACAAAGATTGTCTTTATAGTCAAATTAACTATTTAAGATAGTGTGATAGGGATCACACTATCTTAAATAGTTAATAAACACACATGCTTATCAATAAAATTGAGCCCAATAAAAATTGTTTCAAGTAAATTATTTAAGAACATAAATGACTTCTGGATTTTGAAATATAGAATATTCAAATGTTTGCCAACCACTTAAGACTGGTATTCTGAGCTTGAAGTATGTAGTTATAAATTATTTTCCAATTTTATTAAGATGAACTAAAGTACACAATAGATGTATACACAAACGATAGTCGAGCATTTTACGACGTTACGCAGTTCCACACAATTTTAACTTAAATCCATAACATACATGAAATTAATTATATTACCGTATGGCATTCATGAATCAAATGTTTTGCAACTATATTAATTTGCCTTTAGTAAAGTCACTATTTTAACTTACCGAAAGATGCAGTTTGTGTATTCTGCACGACACGGTTGCAACGACCAACAAGATGCACAACACAGCCTTTTTCACTACATTAAACATGTTTCATGTCGATTATGTTAAATTTGAAATAATAAATTATTCTTGCTGTTAAAAATACCAATATTTCACAAAAACATTTCGCGAGTCGCTGACGGAGATAAACATAGACTAATAAAAAAAGTAGATCATAAAAGATCATTGAATACAGATAATATAACAAAATGTTTCACCTGTGTAACAAGGTCTATGGCTAATCAAGGTGTTTTGACTTTAAAAATCACTATTCATCAATTAAAACACAAAAATACACAGTTGATTGTTGGAGAATCATGTTTTAGAATTTGAGATTGCTCAATAGAGAGAGGTCGCAAACGTGTTCTCCAACAAGATGGAAGAAGATTGTGTGGCTAAATTTTTTTTACACATTTGCACAAAATAAAAAATACGACCGAGGGAACTTTTTTTAAACTCAGATAAAAACTATCCTAATCTTCCTCAGAATACCAAATTTCATCTCAATCGGTTTAGCCATTTTATCGTAAAATTGTACCAAACAAACCGGTAAACTCACATTTGTTTTTATTTAAATAATGAAACATAAAAAGAAAGAAGTTCTACTAATACAAAAGTAGTACGATTACACTTTAAATCGGGAGTAATTTAGGAAGTTGTCGGTCTGGACTATCCAATCTAAATTGTGGAACCTACAATGTTTTATCTGCGTTTAGACCTTCCGATTTCGAAACAAACGAAGTCAGGCAGGCTTTAGCAAAACGACTCGTATCCATTTCGTTAAAAAAAAAAGATTTGTTCATGAATGAGCACCTACGTGAATGAGCCTGAAACTACAAGCTGAAAAGAGAATTTATTGATTTTCAATTTAGTTTATGGTCGTATTGTGTGGACATAGGCGACTGAATATAATCCAATTTCACCTTTCAAATATTATATTCACATTAATTTCATTTCTAAATCATATAAATAATAATAAAAATATAAAGAAATAACCTAAATACTCGTAACTGTTCAACTGGGACCAACTTTTCGACGTGTTATTATTTTTTTGGTTTTTTGAGTAGTCAAAAATCAAAACCGTGTAGCAGTTCCGAAGTGAAATTAAGTACCTACCTAGAAATATTTCATCATGAAGTTAGTTTGGCAGTGTATGTTTTCTCCTCGCCTGTACAAAGTTTATCGTGATGGGCCAAAAGATGTAAGTATATCTCGTTTTTATTTATTTTACCTTTTGATTTTACTCTATGTGATCGCAATTTTAGCTTAGAGTCAAGATTTCGATCGGTGGGTCATCTCAGGGGCGGATTTATAATATTATACTCTGTTCATTATAGTAGGTGGTGAATATTGGTTGTGAAGTCAATATTAGCCATTTATTTCTGCTTGAGACAACATTACCATTAGGTATGCAGAAAAACCCATTCAGTAATACAATTAATACTTACAATAGATAGAGCATTAATTTAAGGAGCTCTCGGTCGGTAGGTCATCTTGAGATCTCTGACAGTGATGGAGCTCCATGATAGTGCTGCAGCTAACACTTTTGTCAGACAAACCTTTGCAACATTACAACCTGTACACCAAGCTAAACATGTGCAACCAAGCCTTATATAAATGACTAAATGAATTTCCACCAGCGGCTTCACTTGTGTGGGCTACACAAATTCAAATTAAAAATGACAGATTTTCATACAAACTGCCCCCTCTTTCACCCCTTAGGGGTATAATTTCGAAAAATCCTTTCTTATTGGATACCTATGTCATACAAAGAACACACTACTCAAGTTTCAGATCTCTATGATCAGCGGTTTAGGCTGTGTGTCCGACAGTCATTCAGGACAAAGCATTTTATATGTATAGGTTGATTAGTAAGACATATTATTAAACAAACTGAGTCATTTCTAAAGTGAAACCCTAACTGTGAGTTTGTTTGTTACACTTTCACGATAAAAACAGCTGAACCAAATGTTAGTGAGTGTATATGGACAAATTTCTAAAATACTTCATTGTTAAGGTAAACTTAATACAATGACCACTAGTCAGGAAAATTCTACATAAATGCTATCCCACCTATCTGCTTTTTTATCCTAGATAGGACTGAAATTAATGAACAAAACAGTTTTTTAATAATATATCATACCTCAGCAACAAGATGACTATTCAGACAAACAAAGAGTGTATTATTTTCGTTTGATTTGTACTATAAACAAAAATTCATAATATATCCTACTACTTCATGGAAAGACCAATTCGCTAGAGATTTAATTCACACCACCAAGAACTTTACTAGACTGAAAATATGGCAAATACTACAGTTGCAACTGAAAATGCAAGATGCTTGATAACATTATTTGAAGACTGAGGGAGAGAATTTATACAAATTCATAGCAATAATAATACAATCTAAAAAATATATTTACTACTACTATACAATATGATGCATACAAATAAGTAAAATAAAGTGAAAATTATCTTTAGTTAAATTATTTTTCATTTCTTTTATATTCCAGTCTATGTACCAACCTGTTGGACTGGAAAAATGGGGTGACAAAGTTGTGTCAACGGTAAGATTTTCTAAAATCTAGGTCTATAATTATTATTCTAAGTGAATAGAGAGAGCATTACTGCTATGTAGTAGTAAAATGAGATGGGAGCTGTTGAAAATTTCTATATTATGTCTTGTGCCTAACACAACGATAACACCTTTTTTAAGATTGTCTTGTCCTGCACCAATAGCTAAATTGTGAGTGATACTCGTCCATTAGTTAGATGGTTACTTACCTATGTGGGATTCAAAGAAATCGATTTTTCACAAATGTTTTAAAGAGTACTGTTAAGTTACTAGCTATACTCAGCTATTGGGATTACATTATAGAGCAATGAATAAACATAAATTAAAATATTTTAGGCTAGTACACTGATGAACATAAGTCTGTACACATCACCCTTCATCTGCATGTACATATACAAGCGGGGATTCTTCACGATGGATGAGATGAAGTCACTTGGACGTTTCTTTGGAGGTCTCAGTTGTCTCCTTGCCTTCTCACTCATAATGCGTGGATATGGAAGGGCATCCAGCTCTAGATACGTGCAGTTCGTTAAGGCACTTACTAGCCCAATGAGTGATCGGAAATCATACTTAAACGAGTTGAGGAAGTACGATTTCGAAGTGAGCGCTTGGCCTACTACTTACAGCGTCGCTAACAAAGAAAGGTTAGTGGTATTTTAAATAAGACATTTGAATAAGCGCAAGAAGTAAAGTTTTCACCTTACTGCCACTGCTGTAAATAATTGCCAACACGAAACCACAATTGCCTTTTGAAAACTATTTTTTTTTGAGAAGCTAAATTACTATGATCTCCCTTTTAATAGAAAAATACATCATTGTACATTGAGTCAGTAGTATCAAATTACCTACAAATGATTTGCCAACATTTATTATTGGCATTTTGTTATCCCAGAGCAAGAGAACAAACTAAAAAGGACTATATTTTTATTATACTTTATAGATATTTGGTATGTTAGGCTTTTATTTAAACCACAAAACAGCAGGCCTTGATTGGTAACATTATAAATTGTTATATCATTTGAAGACATTGTTCCTGAATAAATAACTCATCAATGATTATTTTTCAAGTAGTTTACTGCATGCACTTGAAACTGTATACTGTATATTTCTGTCAGATCCATTCTTGATACCTACAGAAGGCTTAAGTATTCTATGCCATGTCATGCATAATTTCATTTTTTATAATTCTGCTTTAGCGTAGATGAAATTTTGAATATAATAATTTATTAAAAAATATATCTTATTTATCAACAATTTAGGTTTTATTCGGCCTCTTTATTGCAATAATTTAAGCGTGCCTGCCTTTAGATCTAAATCTCTTAGATTTCCTTGCATGCTTTGTTCTATATTCTATATTAATGTAAATACTTAAAAAAATGCTTTTTTGTTTCATACAATGTTTATTAAATTCTGGTTATTGTCTTATTTCAGTAGTACAAATGATCCAATCATAAGAATGGATCCAATTTATGTAGGGTAAGTACACTAAAACACGAAAGAAAGAAAAAACCCTGGGGCCAGACAAAGTCATTTTCTTTTTTTTTACCTTCTATAAAGCGAAGAAAAAACATAATAATTTACATTAAATAAACAAATAAATATAACTAAAATTAGGTAATGAGGAGTCATTGAAAAACATAGAAACTGACTTAGTCTACATTTGTGATTAAACTATCATTAGGACATTCATATTCATAAGAATGCGATAAGTTGCCTATTATTAGGACAAAAGCCTATGACTATGTTCTAATCACTGTTTGGTAGTATCTTAAGGCGCCATTAATATTTTTTCCCCATTTAACAGTAATACTAATATCTTTGTATGAATAATAATAAAATACCTACTAAACACACTTTTGTTCTCTGTGCATGCAGTAATAAAGTTTATGCCTACGTGATCATCTAGATTGCATGGATGGCCTCCTCTGGTAAAAAAATCATTTTGGTACTTTCTAATACTTTTATTGTTTTGTGGCCTAAATACGAGTCGAATATATAGAATGATTTAGTTTTAGAGGTAGGTATAATTTTAGTTTTTGAAGGGTAAAAGTCAATTTGAATAAAATACAGATAAAAGGTAAGTATGTGTAGTAGTGTGTGGTTTAGCTGGTCATTGAATAATCTGGCTAGCATTCATAGCCTGTATCATCAAAAAATCCTTTTTTTAGAACATCATGGATGGATCGACACCCGTTCAAGGCTTGCGCGAATCCGGACTTGCCTATGTACCAAAGAGTAACGATCCAGATCCTGGCGTTCATAGCTACCCATACTTTCGGCCTAAGGCTTATTTACCCTGGATCTTTGGGCGTGGTCCACACTCTCCTGTGTAAGTGAAAATTATTAATTTCAGGATAGAAATTAACAATTCAATTATTTTTTTCGTAATTTAAATTTTTATTTCGCACAAAAAATAATAGTACAGGATCCCTGGTACATCTTTCATCATTTATTACTAACAAGCTGATTTTTCGTGAGTAGGTTCCTTTTGACTAGACGCCCAACTTTTTTCTTTACAGTAATGTTGGTAAGTGGTAGCTTAATAGGGGTAACAAGGATAAAATATGTTGATTTGACGAATTTTAAAAATTTATTACTAACCGATTTTTTTTGTTTATCATCAAGATTATTATCTAAATAATGTGAAAAAATATTTGTCCTACAAAATGTAAGGTTTTGTTAGGGAGTCCCCCCGCTCCAACATGTATCGTAAACAAGGTCATGAAAAATCATTACTAACCAGCTGATTTTTTTTTTATTGGTTAGCTAACATTTGCATAGTTTACCACACACACTGTCCTACAAATTGCGTGGTAGGTCATCTTGGTCCTACGCTCAAAAGTTGTAGTACTAATACTTAATGTAAAAATAATTACTATCAAGCTGAATGTTCGAGAATAGCTTCGTTTCAATGAGACGCCCAACAAATTCTTGTACGAAACTTCTCGATTGTGGTTTATAACTAAGATAATAGGGATGAAATGTGTTGATTTGACGAATGAAAAAAAATTATTACTAACCGATTATTTTTTTGTTAATTATCGAGATAATTATCTAAATAACGTGAAAAAATATTTGTCCTACAAAATATAAGGTTTTGTTAGGGAGTCCCCCCTCTCCAACATGTATCATAAATAAGGTCATGAAAAACGTAGTATATGAACGGAGTATATGAAAACTAACCAGCTGATTTTTAGGGTTCCGTAGTCCGACAAGGAACCCTTATAGTTTCACCATGCCCGTCTGTCTGTCTGTCTGTCTGTCCGTGGCATAGCTCAGAGGTTCTTGGTACTAGAAAGCTGAAATTTGATATAGATATGTATATTAGTTACATCGACAAAGTGGTAAAATAAAATTATGTAAAATATTTTTTATAGGGTAGCTCCCATTACACGTAAAGTGGGGATGAATATTTTTTTCTCATGTTTCCCATCGTATGGGATATCATTGGATAGGTCTTTCAAAAATATAGTAGGTCTGTGAAGACAATACTTCGATTTAGGAATCCGTTTGCAAAATATTTAGCTTTAAAGTCAATTTTTTTTTCGATACGAGCATCCCCCCTCTAACTTTTGAATGGTTATCCCCAGAAATTTGGATAAATTCACAGACGTAGCACATGTAATCAACTTATTAGGAAAACTATCATGGCTAAGTAGGCTTAACCAGTTACAGAGTTATAGTCGACTAACTAAGACCTGCTACGGAACCCTACTGCGCGTGGCCCGACACGCACTTGGCCGGTTTTTTTATTGGTTAGCTAACATTTGCATAGTTTACCACCCATATTGTCCTACAAATTGCGTGGTACGTTATTCCTGTCCTCCAGTTACATAGTTTAAATTCATGAAATTAAAAATAATATTATTTTGTACATTTCGCTATTGGAGCTGAGGCACACTATTATCTATATCCTTTTATACATATATCTTTTCATTTGTATACTCCAAAATTACAAATCTTGTAGGACTAATAAAGCATACCTTTTTTTTTGTAGGACATTGTTTTATTTGGACGAAAAATATATTAACCTATCACGTGATACCTTTGTCCTACAGTTACTAATAAAAAAAAAGTCCCACGGTATTGACAACTTTTGAGCGTAGGACCAAGATGACATACCACGCAATTTGTAGGACAATGTGGGTGGTAAACTATGTTAATGTTAGCTAACCAATAAAAAAAAATCAGCTGGTTAGTAATGATTTTTCATGACCTTGTTTACGATACATGTTGGAGCGGGGGGACTCCCTAACGAAACCTTACATTTTGTAGGACAAATATTTTTTCACGTTATTTAGATAATTATCTTGATAATAAACAAAGAAAAAATCGGTTAGCAATAAATTTTTAAAATTCGTCAAATCAACATGTTTTATCCTTGTTACCCCTATTAAGCTACCACTTACCAACATTACTGTAAAGAAAAATGTTGGGCGTCTAGTCAAAAGGAACCTACTCACGAAACATCAGCTTGTTAGTAATAAATGATGAAAGATGTACCAGGGATCCTGTACTATAACGCAATATCCATATTATTACTAAAGAATATTATTATTGCCTTATTAAGCCATCACTTCGTTAGAACCCGTATTAAACTTGTTCCTTTCAGGGAGCGCTCTATTCCAAGGTAGAACTGCACTGGTAGAGAATCACGATGGGCAGCGCGCCAAAATAGGAACAGCCGACGGAAATACCATAGACACAATGTTCGTTGACAACCGGCCTCGTTCCTCGAAAGGCAAAATGTTGGTCATCTGCTGCGAAGGAAATTCCGGGTTCTATGAGATTGGGATCATCAACACGCCTATCAAGGCCGGCTATTCAGCGTTGGGGTGGAACCATCCCGGATTCGCTGGAAGTACTGTAAGTTTTGATTGTTAAAATTATGTCATGAAGGTTTTATTATCTTTACCGTACCGCATTAAAAGTAAATAATTAGTAATTAATTAATACTAATGAGACAATCTCCCACCCTCTCATTTAATTTTATTAATTGTTGAACAAAAAATGTAAGTTAGTTAAAAAATATTTTTCTCTGTTTCTAGTTATTTATTAAATAAAATACTATCTAAAAATATTTTAAGCCTTTTGTCTGTCTATCAGTCTAACATATCTGAACTGCTTCAGAAACAGAAAACCGGAGGTCCTATACTTGGAGATGGCGAGCATTGTGAAGCTGCATAAATTTAAATGTATTTTGTATTTAAATGGTTATTGTAAAAGGGAGAGCCTTTTGTGTACTTGTACTTACTTTAGTTATAATGGGCTTGCCCTCCAATTCGTCTTTGTGTGGATGCGAGAGCTTAACCATCTGAAATAGTTCTGGCTATTTAGATGCTATAAAGTCCTACATAATTAGGCATCCTTTACTGTATTTTTACCATGAATTATCATGCTATATAAGTTGGGTGCAATCTTAACTCACTAAGTTTATTGTCTCGAGGTTGAGTTAATTCCTAGCTTGTTTGTTCCCACATGTTAATTCCTCCAATTTACATACCTAAGAGATTTTTTTCCAAAAATATTAAGTGAGTTTGCAACCGTGCGAAGCCGGGGCAGGTCGACAATTAACAATAATTAAATAAACAATTTGCATAGATTAATTTAGTCAAATACCACTCAATGAATGGTGAATGAATTTTAGTGTCATTTCCTAGGGTCTTCCATTCCCGTCTCAAGAGCACAACGCCATTGACGCAGTGATGCAATATGCCATCAACGAGCTGGGCTTCCGACCTGACCAGATTGTTCTGTTCGGCTGGAGCATCGGTGGGTACAGCGCCACCTGGGCCGCTGTCAACTATCCCGTCGCCGCTTTGGTAAGAACACTGAATTATCATCATCATCAGCCTATATATCGTCCCACTGCTGGGCACAGGCCTCTTCTCATACAGAGAAGGCATGAGTATCTGAAATCGCTAATCCGCCTTGGGCAAGCGTGGTGATCAATGCTCATACCTTCTATGTATGAGAAGAGGCCTGTGACCAGCAGTGGGACAATATATAGGCTGATGATGACGGAAATTAAAAATACATAATTGTTTATTTACTAGATTACAATTTACAGAACATCATAGTCATTATGTAGGATACATTAGTAATCTATACATGTAGCAATAATCTAATTAATTGCAAATTACTTATCGTTAGGTCTCTGGAACCCAAGATAAGATTAATCTTGTGTTGTGGATGCCAATTGATTGAAAAAAAAAAATGATTGAAACCTGGGGTACGACTTAGGATTTTTAATGACGATATTTTATACCATAAAGTCATACTTATGCCAGATTCTGGATGCTACCTTCGACGATCTGCTCCCCCTCGCTGAGAACCAGATGCCGCCCTCCTGGTCTCTTCTGGTGAAGGAAGTGGTACGCTCCTACGTGAACCTCAATATTTCGGAGCTGATCGCCAAGTATGAGGGGCCCATTAAGCTCGTCAGACGCACCGAGGACGAAATAATTAGCTTACGGTAAGTGCTCTTAGATATTATCATTATCGCAGTATTCAGCTGTCTTAAGATAACTCAATTTTAACTTGGTGCTCGATGTATCTCGCCTCCTACGGGTTTCTTTATTTAGCCTGATAAAAATACCCGTAACTTAAAGCTGTGTAGGCGAGTTTACATCCATGTGCAAATTGCTTTCAAACAGTATATTCGTGGGACATTTAATGCCTTATCATAACGTCCCACTAAACGCTATTTTTGCTAGTGGATCACCACAACCCACAGCTTCATAGCAGAAATATTGCCTTATGAATGAATATCTACTTAATTTAATACAGAAATATTTCGACGGCACAATAATTGTAAATATTAAAATAGTATCCTAACTAATATTATCTATGCGAAAGTGCGTTTGTTTGTTAATGAGAGTTTAAGTAGTAATAATTGTATTTGAGAGGCGAAGCTCGGGGTATTTGTTTACACTAGGCGACCATATTATTACCTGGAAGAAATCGCCGCTCGTGTGCCTGAAACTTGTGTAACCCTTGACGCTTTTACGGTAATTAGCTGAAGCGATTTAGTCGAAAATTGGTACCGAGAGATTTTTTTTGTATGGCATCTCGTAGGTCTACCTGGAAGGTTGTCGACTGCTTAACCGGGCTTGCCTGTGAATAGCCTTTAATGAATTTAGAGCCTCCAGTCAGGGCGGTATAGAGAGAGATGAGATTTGGGGACGGTTATCTAAGGCTTCTTTTTATCCAGGTGGTGAAGTAGTTCCTTCAGAACGAGGGTGAAACCGCGGGAAACATCTAGTATCATTATATTTCTAATGTATATGATAAAATTAGCGTCACACAGTGCTTTCATAGAATTAAGAGTCCATGTTATTTTTACACATAATTTTGCTTTAAATACTGTGCATCTTTTTATACATGCTCGCTTATCGCGAGGACTACGCGCCTGACCTTTTCTATAGGTTGAACAGCGAAAAGTAAGTGCATATGCTTTCTATGCCATTTTTTAAAATAAGTAGGATTAGTTAGCTAGCCGGCCCGGCGAATTTCGTAGCGCCCCACCTTTTTTTTTCGCCAATGTTTTTAAAGTTATTCTGCCATTCGGGACAGAGACAAATAGAACAAATCAAAAACCATGAAAATCGATCCAGCCGTTCTCGAGTTCTAGAGTCTCTGTTCGAACAAACACGACTTTGCTTTATAGATTAGATAATTTAAGGCCTGTGTTAAACGACGATATTTAGTATCGTTTGCTTGTTAGTATCTTTTCTTGGCTATAGATTTGTACCCATTTCTTGATTGAATGTAATTTTAAGTAAGCTAGACTCTTGAGTCAGTTTCTATAATAAGGACCTTAGTTATCAACTGAACTACGACTATTACCATCTTACTTATAAATTCCGATTAAGTTTTAATCTGCTGCTTAGTAACGGATACCAAAAATCACTACACACACATCACAAACTCATAAATGCTGTTTAGCGTTAATCCTAAGTTAGTAACTTAATCCTGGATTATGGCGTTAAGTAAGGATTAGTAGAGATATGGTTACACTTCAGATTACGGGTTTTTTTATAAGTAAGACGGTTAATTATTTTACGGTTAGGTATTTTAGACATCACCAATTTTCGGTTTCTGAGGTACTTTTGTCGGTGGTTTATTTTTCAATAACGGCAGTATTCATACATTTTTCTGCAATAATGAAAAGATAAACTTCCTTCAAAATACTTCAGAAACCGGTCATTAGCTGCTTTGAATTTATCACATAAAATATATCATTTTTATCGATATTAGTTGCTGCTTCAATGTTTTGTAAATAGCTGTAAATTTTGCCATACAAAGTTTACTGCTATAAAGTTTACTGAAAAAATCCCCATATCCTAGTCCATTATCGTCCCACCGCAATAGCCCAAGTAGTATCTTTCCATGTTTTGCAATAGTCCTGCTCAAACCGGTTCATCCCTGGGTGGATTTTTATAGTGTATACAGGGATAATCGCTGGTTATGTGTCACCAATACATTTCACTAAAATTGTCTCAAAGGGCTTCTGCGTGTTGGTTTCGACCCCACCCTTCCAAAGACATACTATTTTGAGACATACTATTGTCATATTTTTTTAAATATTTTTTTTTAAGAATTTTAGCACCAATTTCAATCGCTTCTTGAATTCCAGACAAGGTATCCTCTCGACGAACCGGGGCAACCACCTGCTGATGAAGCTGATCGACCAGAGACACCCTAAAGCTGTGGAGGACCCGTTCGCGAAGGTGGCGCTGTTGAAACTGCTCGCCTTAGTAGACATGCAGCGCAACGCTCTCGACAGGAATGAAATCGAAGACTATGAGCGACCGCTTCTGCCCTTGGTAACATTCTACTTCCCACTAACATTATAAACGCGAAAGTTTGTAAGAATTTATGTATGTATGTTTGTTACTCTTTCACGCAAAAACTATTGAACGGATTTGAATGAAATTTGGTACACACACAGTTTATAACCTGGATTAACATATCAATGAAATTACCTGTTGAACTGACAAAGATAATGAGATAATTTAGTGAATGTGTAGGGGTGTTAAAATAGGGGGATACCATAGCGTATTGGACAACAATGGGATAGTAAATAGGCTGATGACAATGGCACAAAAAATAAACAACAAAGTTACTGTTGCTATCTTTGATGTTTTTTTTAATGATCTCATTTGGTGAATGCTGTAATTTGTGTTACAGAAAACAAATGCTAAGTACATAAAACCTATTATTTATAATTTTTTTTATGCATTTAAAACCTGGTACCTGAGTTCAACAAAACTAGCATTTAATAACAACAATCGTCTCTGCTGTTTGTGTTTTTCTAGTGTGTATTTTTATGGCAATAAATATTAATTATTATTATTTATTATTAAATGCGAATCTGTGTTTGTTTGATACGCTTTCATGTTAAACCGGCTGAACCGATGTGATGAAACTTGGTCTATATCATCTCTATAGATAGATGGGGCCCTAAAGACGTTATTAAGCTACTTTTTATCCGGGTGCGAAAGTAGTTCCTTAAGATGGGGGTAAAAATGCGGGAAACAGCTAGTTCTAAGTAATTCACTAAAGTCGCCAATGAGCTTTGTAGAGTATTTCAACCCCACACTTCTCTTTACAGATTTCGAAGTACCTGCACGATTACAGGTCGTCGCATTGCACTCCGCTTCCAGAGAGTGACTTCGTCGCCATGATGGATCGTCTCGAAATCATTAGACAAGAATAATACCGCCTTATACGATTTTATATCGTACCCACACGCGCTATTAATAGCGAGGCACCCATTGTAGTTCATCAGAATACACCCGCGAAACCATCCGTATTGATCGAAATCGACTAGACATTAGACAATACAGGAATCCTATATCATTCCTTTTTTGTGGTGACACTACTAGGCTAGTATGACACATTTGATCGACTTTTCACTCGACAAGTCCAAGTCAGGACGCATCTATGAGCTTCTGTGGTGATAATATTCAAAATTATATTATTGTATTTTTTTATATATTGTATTTTGGGTCACAAATAATTTCTAGTAGTATAAGAAGGCGTGTCAATATCGTTGTGCTTATTAATATGCCACTTAGTTGTGAAATAACGACGAACATGGTTAAGTAAATTGTAGGAAGTGTGTATTGCTTTTCACGAAACTAAACTTCAAAGTGTTGAGCTGTGAAAGTGTAAAAGTGAATTTATTGCAAATGCATAAACGGCAGTCACATTAATTATTATCAATATGAACTAAGATATAGGTAATTTTTCAAGATCTTCTAATTCTACGGCTATTTAGGATACCATGATGCTGTAGATTGTGTTTTATCATCTGTGACCCCTTAAGCTAGGATAACCAGACTAGTCTAGTTCGATATTAATTATAGTGACGAATGGGATGTTTATCTAAATCTAGATATATGTAGTTATTATTATAATAGATGATGATATTTAAAATGTGGTCTGCTTTTGCTAGTAACCGCGCCGATAAATTGACATTTGAATAATTCAATTAAAACTATTGTATTTCAATATTTATGCATTTAGATTAAGACGATTTTCGGATAATGAAGTATTTTAATGGTATGTGCAAACTTCTAATATAAAGGGTTTAAACTACACTACGCAAATACATGGTTGGACTATTTTGTCATTAATTATAATATGATCGACTGTCCCTTGCAAATGTGAGTTTAATCCCTCTCATATTAGGCAACACTACGATATAATTGACGTTTTATATTAATGATAATGGTAACAATTTGATAATATTTAACAAAAAAAATATTATTTCATTCTATTAAATGTTTGTAGCTGTGTATTTTAATAAGGCATTTATGATAACCATACAATTTTATTCTATGTATTTTAAAAATGTACTCTCATACCGCTTATTATCTATCTTGGTGGAAGGTTAGGTAAGGGTGCTTTTAAAAGTACAGGACTAGCCTGGCCCTAAGAGTAGGTAGGGACAGCTAGTACCAGTAGGCTAGGTTCGAATTTGAGGGTGGGTACAATAGGTTGTTAAACCGACTGAATGGTGAATGCATTTAAACGCCACTAACCGGACTGAGGCAAGAAATGGAGATTGGATTCATGATAATCATAATTATGTCGTGATTAATGTTGTACGTACATATTAATGTTTAGTAATAATTACATTACATTACATTACATAATATATAAAAGGACTTTTCATGACTTTGGTATGGAATGAGCAAGTGATATACGTGGGCCTTTTCTAATTATTTCACGTTTTCTGCACATGAGATCTTTTTATTCTATAAAATCCAAGTATCTTCCCTCCATATAATATGTAGATAAACTATGATCTATCTGTGTTATGGTACGTTAGAAATCGGGTAGGTGCGAAAATGGCTACGCGCAATATAAAGTTCCGTAGTAGGTACATTTTAGTAAATACCACGTATACTTATCTTCCTATACCTTCCTGAAGAGTTGGAATGCATTTATTTTTTACATTTCATTTTGCCACTGTCGTCGGCGTGATTAGTTATTTATATATAAGTCTATGAGCTAAGCCGAGAACAGACAGACATGGCGAAACTATAAGGGTTTCTCATTGTCCACGGAACCCTAAAAGTAAAGGTCTACTTTTATTAGTGAGATCAATCACAGACTGTTAGTATAGGTAATTATGTATCGCCCACGTATAACAATAATTCAAATTAGTTGATACAGTAGTAGTTCGGTGTGCGTATTTAAATTTGTGTGATCATTATTTATTCAACCACGAATATTTTGTATAGCAGATTTTTATTTATGATTTTACCCTAATAATTGTCTTTAGAAATACACATTCGATTTAATTTAATAGAAATAAATGTTTAGTTAATTACAGACAGTTTTTAAAATGTTTCGACATTCTCGTTAAAAGTATTTATCAAGGTATTTGGATGTTTTATTTGTGAAATAGTAATAAGAATAAAAAATGATTTTATCCAAACCGTTTCATTTTATTTAACTGTGTATTTGCAATGCGATATTCTAAACCTTTGTATTTGTATATATTATATAAAAAGCACGAGTCAAAATAAAAAACTCAAGAACCGATCAAAATGTGCTTCAGGACAAAAGCCTCGTTCTCTAATAAAAAACAATAACGTCCACAGTGACATCTGTCTGCCGTCGTCGCGATAAAAGTGACATTTAGTTCGTAAAAGTAGCCTAGCAGATGATGTTGTTTTATGTTTGTAAAAAATAGCGTAAATAAAATAAATCTACACGAGTGTTTATTTAAAAGAATGAATTGTTTGTAATACTAAATTTCAGTACCGGTTACTTATTATTGTAGAGGCAGTCAAATAACAGTAAGTACTTCAACTGTTTTTCATTATCATTAGGCAGTACATTTCTATTGCACGTGACTTTCACAGTAATAAAAATAGAGATATGACTAGAAGGTACGTATTAGAAAATATTTTTAGATTTAAATTGCAGTTATGACATAATTTCCAAGTTATTTATGTTATGCAATATTTGGTATAACCTTGAAATGAAGTTGCTGGCTCCTACGCTTTCTTGCAAGGAGAATGAATCACAATTATCTAAAAAAGGCAAAGGCAAACTAAACCCATGTCTTAATATTTTTATTTATACTTCAAATGCCTAATAATATTAAAAAAAATATTCCATTTATTGTGCAATAACTAGAATGTATTGTAGGTACGCATAAAAACTTCAAGTAAAAGGCTTTTACGGTTACCATTTACCTATCAAGAATAACGTCATTCATAAACTGCATACAGAACTGTCATGTCAAATAATATTGCCAAACATAACCTTAATTCTGATGCACTATTTCCTCATAAAATAGTGATCATTCCCTACAGTCCAAATAAATTCTTCCTAGTCTATGCATCTGTTGGAGGCAGATGCAATCTGCATAATATGGCAATTAAAAAAAAAGGGGCAAATGTCATTCACCTGCCCACTCACTCAGTATTGATTTTTCTAGTAGGTAGTATTCTACAAGTGCATTGAAAGTGCTGTTACATAATTTTGGTCAGTAAGGTGAAAAATGTCATAGCTTGTGTTCTTATTGGGATATAGACTTGAGGTCAAAAAAAACCAGATTTGAAAGTTTTTGTGTGTATCTTTGTGTAAATAGAGCAGAAATAAGTTCCAACTGCATCAGCCTAGTAATACCTGAAAATCAATACCTAGTTCCATCATGGCTCAGATTAATGAACCAAACACAGTAGAAATTGTTATAATCATTATTGATATCCCTATTGAAAATCCTCCACCACCAGTAGTGAATATTCAAAATGTTGAAACCCTAGATGGTCTCGAGGACTTCTCAGCGGCACTGGGTTAGTATGATTAAGCATATTCATACTATCTTTATAGGGCATTGAGTATAGCTTATGTTCTGTAGAATCATTCAAATTTAGATGAGTTTAATATCAGATTTTAGTTCTAAACAAGCAACAGGTACTCTTATTATATGCATACAATGAAACACTGAAATTCATTGTTCACATATTGAGAATTAATTAATATGTATGACTGTGTAGGTCCTGGAAATGAATAAGATGGTGAAATATTCTTTAATTATTTTTATATTAAAACAACTCAAAAGTGAAGTATCATATTATTTGGTTTCAATGAAAAAGTAAGTGAAGAATCTTTTTAATTTAAGCCTTTACAAGAACTACAAAGACTTAAATATCATTTATTCAAATATTTAAAAAATATCTGCTTCTTTTTAATTAAAACTTAAACCAAAATTGAATAGTGAGAATTATAAAAAAAATATACAGCTACTGAAAAAGTGGCATGTCCTGGCTGGGTAGGTCAATATGTAGGTGTGCTTATTCTGATTTTTTTTTCATTAATCATTAATCTTGGTTAATCAGTACCTGAGTTTTAGTGTACAACAAAGTGAGAATTTTATAATTATAATTTTTTTTTAATTATTTAGTAAGTAAATTGAAGAATGATAATATTACTTAGAATCTATACACCCAATCTTATCAAATCCAAACTAATGTGTAGGCTGGACATTTGAAATTCACTGATGTTTTGCTACCCACAGCAGAATTAAATTAGGCATTTGTAGTGTATATCTGTCGTCTCAGTTATGCATAGCACGGATGGCGCTAGTCATTCAATATGGTCACCACTCGGTTGAGAGCTGTCAATGGTGATGCACGAAGACAAAGACATTGTGCATAGCAAGCGAGCCGATATCTACTTAATGTATACAAAATTACTACTACCTGTGCTAGGTAACGTAAAGAGAATTACAGCATTGGTTTGAATATTTTTTAATAGGGCGATAGCCAGTTGGTTTTCCTTACAGTTTGTACTTACTGTACAGTGACCATGACTGAAAATCAATGTGTATTTTGGATTGTTGGAACTAAAACTCTTTAGTTTAATTAATAAACATTAATCAATGCAACTTTACTAAATTAGATAAAGATGAGAAAGATAAGCAGATAGTTCATGTGAAACTGGTACTCAGCTGCATCCAGTTAGACTGGAAGCCGACCCCAACATATTTGGCAATAAACTAGTCAGATGACGATGATGATTCTGATGAAAACTGGCAAATTCTTAAGGAAGGAAGTACATAATATTGCATATACATAAAACAAAACATTCGGACCTTTTAGAAATATTTTTATTTACAAATTATAGATTGGCTTTTGTAAATTTGTTAACGAATTCTCTAACTTTTAAAGGTTTAATCAATTTCTCTGCACCATTATTTAACACAATCTTAATTAATATAATTTTTCTAACAACCATATTTATGCAACTGCTACCATTTGTAATGCTATACTAAATTTATATTATATTTATGTACTGTACATATATAACCGGACTAATCTTTCAGGACATGTCGCACATTAACGACTTAATAGGCGTATTGAGAGGTCTTCGATTAGTGGTGGAAGCGGGTATGAAAGCACAGCAAGAAGCGGCGAGTATAATATGGAACAGCTCTAGCTTAAAGCCATTGCTCTCGAACTGCCCGACTAACCCATTAGCCATCAACCCCAATCCTCCATCTGCTAAAGAGTTAATGGAAAGGGCGTTAGTAGTCGCACACGGCTTTAGACAGTTTGCGGCTATGCATGTCCCTAATATGAATGCCAATACAGCGAGCCCCGAGATGGATCAACAAATGAAAGACGAGATTGACGAACTGAACAGGGAGTTCAACAGAACGTTTGATACCTTGAAGAAGGTTCAGATAATGGAGAGTCCACCACCTGTAGCTCCCAGCCCACCGATTGTACAAATAGTGGCTCCCATTGAAGACTTGCAGAAGCAAATGCGTCAAGCAAAAGCACAGAGGGTCGACGATATACTTCAAGCTGTATCGTCTACAGACCCGGCAGACGTGCCCAGCGAGCGGGCGCGGCCTGCAGGTCAAGCAGGGCCTGCCGGGCCGAAGCCTGTGGCCAAGAAAAAGATTAGAGTTGCTGTAAGTATCGTTGTTTTATGTAAATAGCGATTAACTACATTTTTTATTAAGCAGTATAAAATTTCCTAATTATGTTTTTCAGCTAAGCGAGAACTCGAAAGCTCGCGTGGTGCCATCGTCCCGCCTCGGCCGTATGTTCTCATTCGGCTCCTTGGCCGCGGGCCTGGGTGTGGGGACCGTAGCTCAATACGCTCGCAACACGTTCCAGTCGGTGACGGGTAACGTGGATGAGTCTGCCAACGCGTTCTTGTCTCCAGCGAACGCTGAGCGAATCGTCGATACGCTGTGTAAAGTTAGAGGCAAGTATTTGTAGAAAATACTTGTTATTTAATAAAGAGGAATAGTCTTCTAATACGTTGTTAATTATATCAGGTGCGGCTCTAAAACTGGGACAACTGCTCAGCATTCAAGACGACTCGATGATATCTCCGGAACTGCAGCGCATATTCCAACGCGTGCGCCAGTCTGCAGACTTCATGCCGTCATGGCAAGTCGAAAAGGTCATGAGCTCCCAATTGGGGCCAGAGTGGAGGTACAGAGTCGCTAGTTTTGAGGACAAGCCTTTTGCAGCTGCTTCTATCGGTAAGTGTGCTCCAAAGGGTATAGCGGTGTAGTTTGAATAGGGTGAAAGGCTTAGAATCTCCAGATGAGGCCTTTCTTTTCGGCCGAAATTGGCCTTTGCCACAATTTTTTTCATTGAAAGCGGACATTAATACTGTCTGGCTGGTCGTATATGTCTGTATGGTATACCAATGAGTTGATTTGTGAAAGCAATCTTCAGCATATTTATTATTCAGGTCAAGTTCATCTGGCCGTGTTGCATGACGGGAAGGAGGTGGCGGTTAAAGTCCAGTACCCGGGCGTCGCTAAAGGTATCAACAGCGACATCGACAACCTCGTCGGAGTGATGAAGGTATACTTACATACTTATATATGTCGACATTAATCAAACTGCGCGCTTCAGTTCTTCGAAAGTTCTATCGGGCCCTTGGTCAGGCTTTGTAATGACAAAGTCCAAGTAATGCAGTCAACTATGTTACCATTTAAATGTGTTGCTATCCGAATATGGTATACATTTTTTACAATTGTAAACATCCCTTTGTGCTAATGCCTATCTCTTTACATCTGTCTCCTACTTCATATGGAGGGAAGTGGAAACTATGATAATTCCTACTCCACCACTATTCTTTTCTGATTAAAGTCATTGCGGGTTCCAAGTCAGTAAAAATACATTTCTCTGGGACTTGTCGAGCTTCATTGCCTCTGCGTTTTCTGGTGGTCTCCACTGTTGATTCTGGCTTGTCCCAATAAAAAAAAACTCATTTTTTACACACACACTAACATATATAAAAGTTGTTACGAACCAATCAAAAAAACTGGTATACTAAGAATGTACAGTCCCACTCTCCTAACAGATGCTCACGTTTCCAGGTGTGGAACATGTTCCCAAAAGGGATGTTCATAGACAACATAGTGGAGGTCGCTAAGAAGGAGTTGTCCTGGGAAGTGGACTACTTGCGCGAAGCCGAGTGCACCAAGAAGTTCAAGAAGCTGCTCGCTCCGTACCCTGAGTACTTTGTACCCGACGTCATAGGTGAGGAAATATACTTCCAATTTATTATTGAACTAGCTTTTGCCCGTGACTTCGTCTGCGTCTGCGTTCAAATAGGGTCAAAATACCGAGATAAAAGTTTCCTATGTGTTAATTTAGGTTATAAATTATGTCATCCACATCCATTCAGTACTTGTTGTGTGAAAGAGTAACAGTTACAAAATTTCGCTTCTATATAAATAAAAATAAATCACCGAAATGTGTGTACTTGTACGCCCATAACTGCCGAACGACTGTATCAAATTGGATAAAAAAAAATGTGCTCGTTATTGTCAAGACAAGGTTTGTATAGAAAAAAAGAAACCGAAAAAAATGCGGTACGACGTTTGTCAATTCAGCTAGTTTATAATATTAGTAAGATAACACTAAAAACTGATTTTTACAATCCTTAATTAATTTTCGTAGATGAACTCTGCGCTCCTGAGGTGATAACGACCGAACTGATCGACGGCGTGCCCCTGGACAAGCTGTTCGAAGCCGATTACGAAGTCCGCGTCGACATCGCGTACAAGATCATGCAGCTGTGTCTGCGAGAGATGTTCGTGCTGCGCTGCATGCAGACCGACCCTAACTGGGCCAACTTCTTCTACAACCCGAACACTAAACAGGTTTGTTATGATTTTAAAATAAGTATGCTTTGTCCAATTTGTATATACTAGTGTCGGCTACTGGTCAAAGTTTTACCTCATTTTTTTTATTGCTAATTTAGTAACTTTTAATTCTCACGAATGTAACACATAATCGAGTTCGAGTTGATGACGATAATTATGGTATACGGTTATAGATATGAAGGTTTAATATTGAAGATATGTCTCATGAATTGAAAATTTTCTGTGTAAAACAAGTGCAAAGAATTAAGTTTTGCATTAAATAAACAGGTGATCCTGCTTGACTTTGGTGCCACCCGGGAGTATTCGAAGGAGTTCATGGACCAGTACATCGAGATCATCCACGCAGCATCGCTGGGCGACAGAGATGCCATCTTGCGGATGTCGCGAGACATGAAGTTCTTGACTGGCTATGAGTCTAAGGTTCGTATTATTTTTTTAAAGGTGCTAACTACTGGCACCTTTGCAATCCTTTGATAACAAAGGTTTTTTGCAAGTGCAAGATGCTACATTTCCGACGGAATAGGAATTGTGAATAACTGTCTCATTGAGAAAACCATGAGACTAACATTAATGCAGAAGAAAATAGATTGAATTCAATTAATATTTGTGAATTTTTATTTATAGGTCATGGAGGAGACCCACATCGACACAGTCATGATAATGGGCGAGGTGTTCACTAGCGAGGGCTCGGGCGAGTTTGACTTCGGCACGCAGCAGACCACGCGCCGCATCCAAGCCCTCGTACCAACGATCTTGACCCACCGCCTCTGCCCGCCACCAGAGGAAATCTACTCCTTACACCGCAAACTATCTGGCGTGTTCCTCCTCTGCTCAAAGCTCAAGATCAAAATGAACTGCAGAACCATGTTCCAAGAGATTTACGAACAATACAAAACGAATAGCTTCAGATAGACCTTAGCATCCGTGGCTCAGGCGTGGTCAAGTTTCACTTACACCGTCTTCAACAGTGACTTCATGTCCAACTTTGATCTGTTCAAGTAATTCACAATATCCATATTTACATGTTTTACGATTATAATTGTGTTAGCTGATTGATGTTCACGTCACGATAGAGATTTTTTCACCGAGTGTTTAAATTAAGGTTTTGGATCATAGAAACTGGGTTGTTTTGTGTTTATACGGGTTCCGAAGTGCATCACTTTAAAACATTCGTGAGTGTTTGTGTTGTAAATTAAGATTATGTGTCAATGTGCCCATGAACTTATATAATAGACACCTACACAGTGTAACAGTGAAAGGTCCCAGACAATGGAATAAATTGGACCAGTGACGTGTACAAACTTCCCGTGTTACTATGACCTGCACACAAATGCATTTTATCAAATAATTGTCGTTCCGATTGTCGTTAAATGTAGTATTATTATAATCATTGTAACAAGTAAATTTTGTTGCTAATTTACAACGAAACGGGTGATATATTTTGAAGAAGAATGTTATGAGTTCGTTTTAAACATAATTTCATCTGGAAGCATTTCTTTGTATTTTTTTACATCTATACATATTTACAGAAGTATCTAGAAGATTAAGTTGTACCAGAAACATACTATGGATGTTACATTAACAGTTTGGTTAGTACTTTGAAAACTAATGTATGCACTGTGCTCAACTCAAATGTTTTTAAATAACTATACTTTATATAATATTGTCTAATGTTTCTATAACACTAATTGACCATATCGCGTTTATTAAGACTAGGGTTGTGATCCACAAATATATCTAAATGAACGCGTAAAAATATTAACGTGAATAGTTTCAAAATCATTTACCAAATGTTATTGAACAAATTTTATCTGGCACTAGGTCGATGACCAACTTAAATAATATCGTCCATTTTTTTATGTTGAATATTTATAGATCCCTAGAAGGGTAGACTGATGACGTAACTAAGTTCCAGTTTGGGACTAGTTAAATTTATCAATACTGAGCCTTTTATTGGGATTAAATTCTAAAACCGGTCATATCAGGGGATATTTCTAAAGTTGATAAAATAATTACTTTTATCAACCAGCTAGTAGACTAATGCAGTTTATATTCGTCTAGTTCCTTTGATCAATTCTCGACTTAGATGGTGCTAAACTCTGACGAGTTGAAAATTGCACAATGACAAGTTATTCCATAGTATTCATTCACACAGTTTTCATTATTTAAGTTGGCTTTTTATAATTACACTGTAATATTGAGATTAAGCAGTAGAAGATTTTGCATTTTAAATAGATGTTATTAAATAACCTATTAATGTGTGGATATTGTTGTAAAACTCACTTGACCTCAATTGACCTCAGCCACGAGTGTTTCCTTCAACTACCTCTTCTAAAACTATCTTATAAGGCTAAATTGTGATCGTATTTGAAATTTAGTATTAGCAATTAAATGTTGTGTAGTAACACTGTTTGTAAAATAATTGTTAATTCTATTACTGAATAAAGAAACTCGTTGTGGAATATTGAGTTTTTTTTGTGTTCAATACCTTTTTCCTTTGTAGTTAAATTATACGACGAATACACAAATTATATATCACGATAATAATATTTGAATTAAAAGATATTGTTTAGTCGAAATCTTGCACACTGAATTCGTGACACTTTCTTTTATCCTAGCACAGCTAGTTCCAATTTCAATTATTTTTTATGGAAAGCATGACCTGAATCTATACCCAGGATTGTCTCCTAACGAAGGAACTCCGTCAACAGCATGTGACGTGTGTGTTACACATAATTGTAATATCCATAAATAAATCCCAAGGACTGTAAGTTTTGGGATATATGATATGGATTTTGGGATATATGATATCTCGCTAGAGCTATTTCCAACTAGTTATTAGATATAAAATAGGTTTATAAACATCAAACCAGCTTTTACTAAAACCTATTGATTAACATAGATATAATATTTATTTAGTGCAATATAAGAGACATTGAAATTAATAATTAACACGAAACTTATCTTCTATCTATATCTTCTATACTTATAATAAATCTGTAGAGAGGTCAATTCTGTACATGAAATATATTTCCAAATAACTATCAGGGGGTGATTAGGGATCGATACTGATGCCAAAAATGCAATCAGTAAATTTTTTGTCTGCCTGTCTGTCTGTATAAACGTTATAGAAACAAAAACTACTCTACGGATTTTAACGAAACATGATACAATTATTTTTTTATACTCCTGAGCTGGTTATAGTATACTTTTCATCACGCTACAATCAATAGGAGCAGAGCGGTGAAGGTAAATGTTGGGAAAACGGGAGAAGTTACTCCATTTTTTAAGCTTCCGTCGCGTGTGCAACCTTAATGGTTAAAGCTACATAGAAATCATGTATGACGGAAATGTTTTCCTTAAAATTATATAACAAATATCCCACGACAGCATATGTCTATCTTTTATGGTTGACTCACAATAACACGTGTAACTCCCGATAGCTAGCACCACTATTCCACGCGGACGAAGTCGCTGGCAGAAGCTAGTGAAAAATAAGAATGGTTAACTTTCGACTAGTGGACTCGACTAGTAAACCCTGGTGTTATTCAAAAGCCTGTGGCAAGATTCACATTTTTATAATAGTTAGTTAGTTCGATTTTTATCTCTGTTCACACATCACCTTGTTAACACTACCATGTTTTTTTGCAAATAAAAATACCTACCCTACCCTTTCGATTATTTTGTCTCTAGTTTGATCTTCGAGTATTGGAAAGTCATTTCGTTAATATGGTCAGACGTCTTAAAAGTTTACCTCCACAAATCATAGTTTATCCAATCCCAATATCCCAATATAAATCTAACATTAATCACTATTTGACTTAGCATTGATGATTGAGAAATCTAAGAGCAGCACTCAAAAACTTAGCTCTTCAGGTTTCTAAAAGTTGAACACATCAACATCAATGCATTGAACTAGAAACTCATATTAGAAGCTCTTATATTTCAAAATTTGTCTTCGTTAGTTTCATGGATATCAATCATGATTTAAGTAGTATGAAACCTTATAATAACTTGAGATATTAGCTATACATAAATGGCTTTTAGTCTTTGATTTAGATTTATGGTGGAAGTCAGTAGAATATTAGTAAGATTGTTACACAAGGGATGAAAGTGACCTATTTAGGCCCGAGATGGTTTGGCGCACGAGCGTAGCGAGGGCGTTAATAGTTCGAGGGCTGATAGGTCTTTCTCCCGAGGTAAACACTCTGCTTTTTATTTCGAATATGAGGAAAGGAAATACAAACCTGATTACATATACAAACAATATTTTATTTGTAAACGTAAATAATTAGCACTCGACGAAACAACTGAAGATCGATTGTCCGCCTCTTTTTTTTCTGTGGCATTCTACCAGCCAGTATTTTTTTGTCAAAAAGTTTGCTCAAATCTATTTAAATTAACGAATAATTTATTGAATTCTAAATTAGAATATACCTGTATGTTACAAAATTATTGATTCAATAATATTTTTAGTTTTTTTTTTGACAGCAGGGAAAATCGCTTCCCCGGGACGAAAAGTACTACTTTCGTCCCTCTAAACAGGTAACTTCAAGCGTACTTTCCGTGTATGAGAAATGAAAAATATATTTACCTATATCGAGTTTAGAAATTACTTCCCAATTTAATCTTAGAAAATATTTTGTAGTCTATATGAAATTTACGTAGGTACGAGTATCTTCACGTTTAAACTGCCGAATCGATTTAAATGAAATTTAATATGGGGATAGCTTTAAGCTCTGGGAAAGGATATAGGGTACTTTTAATTCGGTATATCCCTCGGGATGCGGGCGAAACCGGCGCTAGTAATTAATTGAATACAAAAACCTATTGAATACAAACCTGTATTATATAATAAAACTTTTTCATGATGTATTTGATGTAATAACAAGCTTTTATTTAGTTTCACCTATACCTGTTTTTCTGTATAGCATACCTTGTTCATTTGGTCCATTTTTTCACATTTGGTCCACTTCTAGACTACCAGGTTTCCGATTGAGCTGAAATTTTACATGCATATGTAAATGACATTACAATAACTATGGCACGAAGGTGATCAGATGTTGGCTGGAGCATGGGAACTTGATATTTCTTAACAAAACTTTTCATTTGTTTCGACAAACACCTGTCTAATTTTGATCTCGAGGTTTGTGGCATAAGTAAAAGCTTGTTTTTAATAAGACTTTTTAACCTTATTTCATTATGCATTATAGATACTTACGTAAATATAAAATGTCCGAATAAATTTTACTAGACATAGCAGCGTACGAAAATCAATGAGAGACAGATGTGACCGAGTGCCAACAGCCTGTAGTTACAAGCGCAGTTACTCCACTTACAGGTCATACATAACCAATGCGGCTTTTTTCATATTTCGCTATTTTTTTTTTTGTATTTATGAATCAGAATGGAACGAAACGGACTGCAATAATTTGCAATACTTTTACCTATACTCCGTTTATTTTTATTAAAATTGATATAAATGACATATTTTTCGCAAATAAAATAAAGAAGAAACATTAAAAAATATAAAAAAACAGAGATCCATTGAAATCTCATTGAAAAAAAGTTTTATATACTTGTTAGGCACGAGCGAGCTACCCCGTAGCTCGTAGTTGGCTCGTAGCAAAACGCGTAGCTGTAGCGCGTTTATAATTTACTTCCAGCCAGTTATACCAATGAGGCTACTTATGTGTAAGTAAAACGGAGGACACGTCTATTATTATTATCTGTGTCTTGATAACATAGTGCCATAACTATATAAAAACATAGCTAAAGTTTGATGCAATTTTCAGTAAAAAAAAAACTGTATTTTAGAGCAGACTAGAGATTCTACGATTGCGTAAATAATTCTGGAACATTTCCAATATGTTTTGTTAATAACGTCCTCATTGCTGGCAAACTCTCGTTTGTTGCATAACATACTTCATTAATTTTCGTGTAGGTTATTTGGTTGTCCAAGTATTTTTACTTGTACTAATTAACTTTCAAATGAGGCAAAATAACACAACATAAATAAAACAACGAATCAATTTTAGAAAGTTTACTGCAGGTCGAAAAGGCATTGGGGAACATTAAAGCAACCATACATCGAACCTGCGACCTTACGGCGGCCGCTAATTTACTATTAACATTTCTTACTTACACGCCATATCGTATGCAATTATGTTATAACTAAAAAAAAATATTATGTGACTAAAAGTACCACTCACTTAAAAAAAGGAGGGAATTTTAAGAATCTTAAAATAGCGATCGGTCTTAGATCATGCCGTTGTTGCATCACTAGATGTTGCATTATTAAGGGCTGCCCCACCCCCTGGTCACGACGCGTCTCCAAAACGCGGGCTGTGCCTCATTCAAACCTCTACGTTGCAGGATAAACATTAACTCGACTGACAAACCGGTTTGAATATCACACATCCCGCATTTTCACGCCCACACAGCAGGCGGACAGTCGAAATCATCAAAACTTACAAACAATAACGGCACACGACCTCAGTGCCAAAAGAAAAAAACTTTTCAAACAAATTAAATTCAAATTATGAGTCTAATATTTCGTTGTAATTTTTCCTAAGCCTTTGTTGGATCGCTGTATTGTTCTAGCAAAGGCTTTTAAGAGTACTAACTCTATATTATAATAACAATAATTTTTCGGCAGTGTGGTGCTGGTTGCAACATGCTGTATCAACAAGGCAGTAGTTATACGCAAAGCTGCGACATAGAAAAGGGTCAAAGGTTTGCAAATTAAAAGGTTCCTAGTAAAGTTGGCCAAACTGTTTGAATAATGACTTGTGGTACTTTTAGTGCAGATAATGTTAGTTTTATAGATATAAGGCTGTATACTATGTCATACAGTCAATCTGTATACAATATTCTGCAATAATATATTATTCAATTTTGTGAATTCTATAAAATATTAAAAAGGTTACAAAAATGATTCTTTTTCAATTGTTTCTTATTATGTGCCAAGATAAAGTGTAATTATATTTATATTTAGTTCAAAATTGCATACGTTACCTACCTTCAACTACAATCTCGTATAATAATAGTTACAATAGTCTTTAAACAGTAGGTATAAATATTTGAATACTAATTGTTTCTATTATTCTAGTTATGCGTCCGATGTGCTGAGATTAAATGAATTTATTGACAAATTGTTTCATTAATTAGTTTTTTGTTGTGATTTCCGTCTTAGGCCTTTAGCTGAAAGATATTCCTATGTGTGATTTAGATTTTCTATGATATTTAAAAACTCTGTATGGTAAGCGTGCGCAAGTAAACAGCATGCCTTGAAACATTACCTACTTGGTATTTATTTGAATGTGTAGGTATGTATGTTTTAATTTCAAATACGAGCTTGTACATCGCAGTATATACTTACAGATGAGAATTTTCTAGAGAACAGTATTATCGTATATCTGTCTGTAGGAGTACGACCATTATATACCTGGCCTTATTTACGTATGTACACATTATACATCAATGTTGCTTCTTGTAGTTACCCACCTATGTATCGATTCGGGATGTTTTATCATGTTAGGCCTTGATTTTTTTCATTTACATTAGGAACAAGCGGAAAAGTTGAAGTGAAATTTATAAGAAAAATACCATGAATGACGAGACGGTTAAGATATTCGTACACTAAGTGACACACCTGTTGTTAACAATGCAGTACAACACAGAACTTTGCACTTTAAATTTCTACGTTGCAATGCGCTCGCCATTCTGAGACGTCAGTTCTCAGGTCTCAACTTGCCCAGTAATTGTGCTAGCTACAGTGCCCTTCGAGCCGAGACATAGCAATGTTGCCACAGTACTACTTAACGGCAGGATATCTGGCACTGCGGTGGTACCTACCTAGACGGACTCCTGCAAGAAAAGTCCTCCCACCCTGGTTCTCAGAAGTATAATTATTTTATATTGACTTCGTTGAGTTTTGAGCATTGGAAATTTAATTATCTAAAAAGTTTTGGTGTAAATATTTGGTAACTCTCTAAATTTTGAATTTTATATTTAAATATTAATATTAATTCTCATATCTCAATATCGTTATATTAATATTAATTATCAGCCATCAAAAATATGGAAACAAGTACCTTTGAAAGCCAAAGACACAATAGATAGGGTAACGGCACACATTGATAGATACGAACATATGAAAATGAAACATGAATGAGATGAGAGTAAAGTGTAATTCATATAATCCCAGCAGATGAACGATTCTATCAATTCAGTTCTCTAAAGATAAAAGCAACACTCAATATTGTATTCGATATAGTGTAGATAGTAATTGTAGGTATCACAAACAACTATAAGTTTGTAGTAAAGTTACAGTCAACATTATTAATCTGTGCATCGTTTGATACAGTGACTATATTAAATCTACACAGAGTGCTACGTACCTCTCATTTTTTTTGTATTTTTTTTTTCATTTTTTTTATTTCATGAAACGTGGTTCAACCCGTAAAAACACAATTGTTATTTTGCAACGGTCTGTAATTTGAAACGAACAAATCCTTCTCAAACAGAGGCAGAAGAGGCGCAATCGAAAATGACTTGGTTTTTAATAAACCTCCACAGTTTTTACGGGTTTACAATAGAATGACTAACAATAATATAGAATAATGATATATTTATTAAAATAACACAACACATGAATCACATCGTTAAACAGCTAACAACTACGTGGTTAACATTTATCTACGTACGTCGATTAAACGTTAAAATTCAATATTAAATTGTGTAACTATTGTTAACATAATTATGTTAAACATCTACGTCGTACATTCAGATGTAATAAACGACTATATATTTGTAATATTCATTCAAATTTCCTAGAGCCAAAGCCTTTCCTTTTACGGTGATCTGACGTGTTAACGACTGCGTAAATAAGTCATTAAACCATTCCCATTAAATATATCAACCTCAAAGGAACATGTAGTTGTCAAGTAGATATGAAGCTGAAATTATTTGGCTTAAGAAACATGAAATTACTGTAAAGTGCGATATTAATTTAAGGATTGACACGATGAGACAATTGCTTTGATAACATTTTCAAGCGATATCACAAACAATCAACTAGAAAATTTAAGGTGATTATAAAACTACTTTACGTGATATAAAATAAAGTGGTATTTTATAAAATTCGAGTTAACTTGAAGCCGCTTCGACTTTTGCTGATCTTCGAACCTACAAAGAGAAGAACTTTGCATTACCTACCAATAAAAAGCTACAGAGTTAGCCAAATAAAGGACAAGTACTGTATTGTCTCATCACGACTGTATAAGTATGAGGATGGGTTTGCGCTTCACACCCGACCGCTGCTCGATGGTAAAAACAGCTGACGACCGATGTTGTTACTCCGGGCCTAAACCCGGACAGTCGCAGGTGAAGTTAACGAAAGAGAAGCTAGTAACACCCTGTATCTTCCTAATCCTACCGTCCGCCGCTGAATATTCACACAAGCGCTGATGCCTCGATGCCTTGGCCGCTGCGTCTGTATTCAGCGGCGGAGCTTAGTTACACCGCCACGCGCGCGTGTTCACCGCTCGCCGAGGAAATGAGAGTGATGTTATAGATTCCCTCGCGCTGTATAACTTGCGGGCTGGCAACTCAAGCCTGAACAGACCATCTTTTGCAAGTGAACACGCTGCGTCACTCTAACATACGCCTCTAACATACCCTCTATTTGCAGGTACTAGAACGTGCTCCTGTACTTATTTATTAGTAATAAGTATTATTAGCTATATACAGTACAATCTACATGTCCCGACCGTTCCTCTACGCATAACGGATCACCGACAATTTAATCTTAAATTTTGAATTCTCAAGTTTCCTTTATAAATTCTTATAAACAATACAAAATTTCACATCCAGATATACTAACATCAATAAACATTGGCTATTAAAACATCTAGTATATTCGATATTTTACTAGATAAATAAACATTTAGATCTATTTTAATATTTTAATAAATTTAATTATTTGGGATAGATCGCATAGAGGTAACAATTAGCGACACCATTGAAAACGAATATAGTGTGAATACACACATAAAAACATGTTCATCGAATAATTTGTAGATAGGATTATATAAGTATAATACTGTGTTAATATACGCTCGCTATTGCGAGGATAGATCGCTGAAGTCTGATAGCAGAGAAACGGTCTAATGTAGACGATCGAGTTCAATCGGTGGTCGGCCGCCATCGTAAAGAGGATGCGGGCCGGCGACGAGTTAGGCCTTAAGCATTGGACTCCTTGAGATCAGTGAGCCGGGCCAGCTGCGCGGGCTCAAGCTCGTCGGGGATGGAGGCGCGGCCGCCACGTGGGGCCGCGGGCGGCGACTGCGGCGCGGTCGGCGGGCCTGACGCCACGGATGCGCCGCCGGACTCGCCCTCGGACGCCGTCGAGCTGGACTGCGGGTGCGGCGCCGAGTCTGCTGGCCCATCGTCAGAGTCCCGCAGGCACACAGCCGTCTGCTCTGACAGTGAGGACTCATCATCGTCATTCTCTTCGCGCTCGGGCTCGGGCAGCGTCTCCGGGTCGGCCTCGGCTTCTGGTTCGGCTTCTGTCTCTGGCGGAGGGAAGGGTTGGTCGGGCTCCTCCACCATGGGCGTGGCTGCGGTGATGACAATCTGAGCCACACCCAGTCCGCAGTCTTCTGCGGTCTGCTCAATCTGCACTGCCTGGACCGGCTCCGGGATGTCCTAGCGGGCGGAAAAAACAACTTTAGAAATATGAAAAGGCAAAAATATATTCGGAAAGGAAGGGAAGTTTGAAAGTTTCGGATTGTAAAAGTACTCGACTTAAGAAAAGGCATTCCGATAGTGAAATCAACTCATGCATCGAAGCGACATGCTATGATGACGTGAGCTACAGAAAGTAGTTTAACTCGACATTGGGTAAAGTTAACAGTTTTAAAGAAAAAAAACCCGTTTCACTTATAATTCCTGTAATAGAGAGTATAAGTGAAACATTAAACAAACAATAGCAAAAAGCTACAAGTCGTGTAAACAAGCTCCGACAAGCAACATGTAGGCACATAAGGTAGACAGGCATAGATTTGTATGATAGGGTCAAACCTCTTCCCAGCATTCACCGACCACTTCGTCGACTGAAGCATGAAAAAGAATTCACACGCAGTTAACACTAATACATCAAGTCAAAACATTTAAGTATGAGATTCTTATAACACAAATTAATTACATCAAAAGCTACAAATATGTGAACTTCAATGGCAATGTAATCGAGTAATTTAATTTACAATTAATTAGATTGCTAATGCAAACTTTACTCTATAAGCTGTACAATGGTCAGGAATGAAAACATTCCTGTTAGCTATAAGTAACTAACTTGTTTTCTATGGAATTCAGACAGTTTTATGATATTGATGATTTTGTACAAGATCCTTCTCTCAAGAATATAATTTCAAGGATTTTTAAATCATCTGGCTTAAGCGCATTTTTTTATTATTGGTATTATAACTTTATGATTTATCTTTCAAGAACCCAATAATAATTGCCGATCCAAATGGCAAACTAGAACTTTGTATAGTAATCTTGTCTGTCACAATGTAACTTACCGACGATAGTGACAGAGGGGGCGGCGAACTGAGTGCCGTAGTGCTCCTGTTGGTTCCTACTAAGCTCAAGGTTAAAGCTGAAGTCGGGCTGGCTATCCATGGAGTCCCCGAGGTCTGGGGGCGGCGGCGGCGGCGGCGCGTCCGGGGGCGCAGCACCTTTGGTATTGTTGTTGTCATTCGCGATCACTGGCAGCGTCCGTACGAATATATAGTTCAGCCACACAACAGGAGCAAATTTTGACATGCAACGCCACGTCTCGTGACTAATCCAATTCGGGTTCAGTACGTGCAAGTTGTCACCGATTCGTAAAACTTTCTCCAAGTAATGTAGGTAATTGCTATAGTAGCAAGTATGAATGTATTGCCAATAATTTCAGCGGTGATTAAAGCAATTAAAGTATGGCACAGCATTGAAACTGCAGCTATTAACGTTTGTTTTCAAAAGTTATTACTGGAAACGAATCGATGACAAATTGTCGTAGTGCTATACAACACTTTGGATAAGCGATATATACAATAATATCTCAACAAGTATAATTTGGCTTGTTCTGAAGTGTTTTAATGGTAGATTTTGAAGTTCATATATGCAGGTGTTATAGTATTTTTTGAGATATACAAACAATTTCTGTTCATCATCATCACTATGATGATCATAACATTAGCACGAGAGAGATGGATCAGTACGGGAGGATCCATCCCTTTTTAGCTAAGTTTTACACCCAGCTAATAATGATTCTGGATTTAACAATTCAAAGTAAAATTATTTTTTAATCTTATAAGCTGGTCGTGATCCAATTTGACCCTATTTTTGGATTGTATTAAATATGATAAAACATTTATTTAATAAAAACTGCAGCAGTTTCGAAACTATCTTTACGATCGTCAAGAGTTCAAGAGCATCTAGAGCATCTATAGATTTTCTAGGAACGCGATCACGACTTACGACCAAACTTACTAAATCAATAGATTCTATTAAACCTTTACGTATATATACATTATGTACTTCGTGCAACACATGCAATATCGTGACGATGTAGTGCCTGACCTAGCAACTAGCCGTGCGTCATAAACATGCCAATTGAGAATCAAACCACTGTACATTGGGTTATTGCCGTTTGAGCACCTATATTTGGACGAAAATCATCATCATCTAGCCTTTCTCCAACTATGATGGAGTCGGCTCCCAGTCTAATTAAACGTGGCTGAATATAAGTGTTAACTGTAATTTGGAGCGATTGTTTATCTGACCTTCACAACTCAATTACTGGGTATCAAGATACCCCTCAGTAAGACTGGTTGTCGGACTTTCTGACTTCTGATCACAATGACTGTCAAAGATCTACAAATAACAGCCGGGATCAACGGCTTAGCTTAGCCTATTTTAGGAGAAAATATAGGCGTTAATACATTGAGCACCCTGTAAAAGGTGCAAATATATTGACTTAATATAGGTGCTTAAATAGCAATACCTACTCCTGTATATTAACCGTTAAAGCTACCACGTTTCTATGGTATACGAGTTTACTCCAATTACTTAATTTTATTTATTACAAAATTAATACCGTTTGAAAGGGGACAAGTTTAAAATATATGCATACAAGATTGGTTGTTTCTGAGCGATGTACGGGTAATGTGGGCATAATAAGTTGTACGTCGGAAGGTAAAAAGGCGCATGACACGTATTCTATCACTGCTGCGCATTTTTTTTTATTTCAACGTAATATTTTTTCAGTAGTGGCCAACACTTCTATTTTTTCAACGGCATTGACACAAAAAAAAACTGTCACTCAAGTTTGTTATAAAAATCCTCGTTGTATAATTATCAGCACTGATAGTGTCATAAAAGTATACAATTACGCCTGAACGGAGAAGTAGGACGATGCAACTGTATAATTGATGTGTCACTTTTACCACGTCAATGTTACAGACTTGAATATTTTATTCACTTTTGATTTATCGATAAAATCTACGTTACGTAACGTCACTACAAAGGTGTAGAAACTATTTTCTTTGTAGTAGGTACGCAAAGTTTTCTTGCAGGATGATTCTGATAATTTTTGACATGTATAAAATTTCTTATCGCCCCTCATATTTTAAAAAGTTTTTAATTGTAATTTTGTTTATAGAAAATATGTAATTATATTAATAATATAATAAGTAATAATTAATAATAAGTAATAATTTTTGTAATTGCTGGTCCTATTCCAGATATTCATTCAATATTAGTAAGCTATACCCTATCCATGAGTGCCATAGGCTATGTTTTATGTGCAAAAACACGAGTAATGCTGTGATTAGAAACTAGTTTCTATATAAAGTTGTCCCCATTCATGTGGCCGTCAAACTACTGATACAAGTGTTTCCTTACGGTCCTCTTCAGCCGCGGCTTCAGGCGGCGTACGCGGCGGTGAAGCGAATACCGGCGGAGCGGCCGTCAGGGGCGGCCATTCCTCGGCGCCACTCAGAGGCTCTCCATTCTAATTAGTCGGATTCATATTTAAGAACAAAGGGTCTCAATAAAGATTAAAAATAGTCATTTTAATAAAATTAATGTGTAAAAACCCAGGTCATGCACATATGGTTTTTATAAACTAGAATAAGGAAAAATTAAGGTAAAACTCACACAAAATTAAAAAAAAACTCAATAAAAAATAAATAAATGTAATCAATAGCATTCGACGTCAAAGAAAACCAAATATAAATGGAAAATTAAAAAGGATTGGTCAGGAGAAAAAAAAACGGAAAATAAAAAGAAATGTATATATTTTATTGTATATCAGCTTGCAGGACGGCCCACCTCATCGCATTCCTCGACAATCAGGGATGGGAAATTCCCCACCACTCCATTAGCTTCTCCGCGCCACCAGCCGTCGTCCACGTCGTGTGCCTCGCGGGATAAGATGCGGATTATCTGGACACCATTTTAGACATGTATTTACGTATACCAATAATACCAATAGTAATGTTTTAAAAATTGTAAATCTGTTCGAAAGAAAACTTAAATCCTATTAATAAAATAAATACTCGTACGATATGTTTGTTACTATTTCTCGTAAAAAATAATGAATAGACTTTGATGAAATTTGCCGCACACCTAGTTTATAACCTGAATTAACAACTAGGATACTTTTTATTCAAGTGTACGAAGCAGTGCCTTCAGGAAGTGGGCAAAACCGCGGGAAACAGCTAGTATTGAATATATTTTTAATAAATGCCGCTCAAATAAGTTAACCGCTAATTAAATTAAACAAAATGTTTTTGTTGTTACGCACATCGCAAAAAGAACGAGCGTAATACGCTGAATAAGATTTTAAGGGAAAAAATCCGAAAATTTGCTAAACCTGGTAGTTTTTTTTCTTCTACCTAGAAGATAATCTGAACAGTAGGTGTCGAATAAAAAAATATTTTCAAAAGCCATCTCACCTGTCCTTCCTCAAGATTCAATTCATCAGGGCATTCAGCATCATAGTCATACAGAGCGAAGCAATAGCCGAGTGTCGGCTGATCATTTTTAGGCGTCACCACTTTTGAAGTCTCGGCGGTCGGCCACTCGGCTACGAAACTTTCGGCCTGGGGCTGTTCTTCGGCCTTCGGTTCTTCGGGTTTGGCGACTGGAGCCGAGATCACTGAGATCTGATCAGGAGACTGAACGACGTCGGCATCTTCTCCCTCCACGGTGTAATCAACGGATGAGAATGAGATCTGGGAGACCAGTCCCGGAGCACCCGTGCTGGAGCATGGCTAGCCGAAAAACAAAAGCTTGTTTTAATTTTATACATATTAAAGAGATAAAATAAGTAAGTTTGTATGTGTTGGATAAATTCTGGAACTACTGGACTGTTTTAGATAATTCATTTAATAATATCAAGCTACATTATGTACAGAAGCTAGTTCCAAATAAGAACAATACTACAACGATGATGGTTCTTCTGCAGTGCAGTTCTTCTGAAACTTCTCTTGTAAGTTACTAATTGAAATGAACATAGTCATAGTAAATCTAATCTCTAAAAGTTGATTCAAGTTATACGTTATGTCAGTATAAAAATGTAATAAAAGTAATCGTAATAGATAAGAAATTGTAAGACGACACTGACTCATAAAATGAGGTTATGATACAAGTACTAGTGATGGAAATTGAATAGTGCATTTTTATCGATGTCATTCGTTATGCATGTACGTTGCCTTCCAAGTACGAATATAATTGTTGGCCATCCTTGCATTTAGCTAGCAAGGCGGCTATCATGTGAATATATACAACAGCAAAACAACACCACAGTTATGAAAGTAATCATACTTAATTTACCTACACGTTCATTTACAATTCTTTTCATTTTGTATATTTGTTTCTCGATGCTTTTGTAAAAACCTCGCCATTATGCCGCATAGATCGCCTTATTATTAATTAGTATCTCAATTTTTTAGGTTTATATTTTAAGTTTTACTGTAAATATGTATAATATCATAACAAAAACAAGACATTCATAATAATAGAAATCTTTTATAATAACATAAAACATATTTTATATAATATGATGATAATTGCCGCTATATTGTTCTCCATTTTATCCTTATACAAATCAAAAGAACGGATGGATTATTGTCGAGTTTTGTCTATGTCCATAAAGCATTCTTTGAACCGACATTACATAACCTACATATTCTCGGAAAGTAATAACGGTATAAATGAATGAACAGAAATACGGTTCCAGTCCCCACCTACACATAACAACTTCATAAGTACTACTTGATTATTATGAATGGTTTTATTTTAACTGTGTATGGTAAATTAATACAGAATTATTAAACGTATATCAAAATCTCGGACTATCTATCATAATATATATATGTGTCAATGTCGTCGTGGCCTGGTTAAGGACTTGCAGTCATGTATAAGTGTGCGGGTTCAAAACCTGGCAAGTAGGTACCATTGTGACTTTTCAAAAGTCATATCTATTTTCTAAATGTATCTTAGTTGAAGAAAACATCGTGAGAAAACCAGAACTAAGAAGTCTGAAATCCCCAATCCGCCTTGAGCAAGCGTGGTGATTAATACTCATGTCTTCTCTGTATGGAAAGAGGCTTTTAGCCAACAGTGAGATAGCGAAAAAGCCGATCATGATATAGGTATGTGTCTTCTAGTCCATATGTCCAAAGCATCATCCTAAAGTCATTTTACTTGACGAGAGATGTTCTAAAGTCCAGTTATACGGTTACCTGTTCGCGGTCGACGTCCAGATAGTTATGGGGTACATAGCCCTCCTCCCCGCGGTAATTCCTGGCGCGGAGCCAACCATCCCCGTCTCCTTCGCCGACCACCTCCAGCTGCTCGCTCTCGATGATAGACAGCTCATCAGGATTTTGAGCCTGATTGAAAAGATTTCTTTCAAGTTGTTGAAGACTGAAGGTTTTTTCGTTCAATGATGGTAATTTTTTTACAAGGATTTTACGCGTATGCTCCAATACAAACGGGAATAAAATACACAATAAAATGATGGATAAAGATGGTCATATTTAAGGTTTACTTTGTGGCGCCCTTCGCCCGGTATAGCGCTGTCTCTTACGCGCTGGATTCTGGTATTCTAATATGGAAACTAATCGAAAATGTTATGTCTAGGATTACGAGAGCTACCGTTTCACCCGAATATCCCGCTTCCCACAAAGCTAGATTTAAAATAATATTCGTCATTGGCCAATTTAGCCAATACCGTTCAGGCAGGCATACCGCGGTTGCGTCATCATCCATTAATTTTTGAAAATTCTTTTCATAGTTTTAAGAGTACATATAAACAGCCAAACTAATCAGGCGGTTGCAAGTGTCTGCCAGCGGAGTATGCAATAGTCCTGACGCTTGTTAAGAATGCGCGTGCTAATTTATTCGTGTGGGAGTATCTTTGGATAGCCTTTTCAAAAATATCGCGAATGTGTAAAGACCATTTTTCAATTGAACCCTGAATTGTCTCCCTCGCAAAATATTAAGCTCGATTAAGCTAATTTTTGTTTAGGTTGAGCGCCTATCCTGTCAGTTGTATGATTATGTGAAAAAAAGAAAAACTATCACGACTGGAGGCCTGAATTTAATTCACTAATTTAGGACATCTTTCTAGCAGCATAATACATTAAAATTATAGTTATAACGGCATCAAATACACGAACGTGCCTTTTTAAACTCGCCATACTGTTCTATGAAACAGGAGACGTTTCGTGACAAAGAATTTGGCATATTGCCTTTTGCATGGAGAAGAATTTTTCAGAACGCATGAGACCGTTGGCGGCGACAGCCGCCAAACGGGGCCCCAGCAGGCCAGACCGATTCCCGCGCGATACCGCGACGCACTTGCCGCGTGAAACAGTTTGTAATCTTTTATGTGCAATCTTGTGACTGTCTCCTAACTGTTATCTTTGCGAATTGTGTATAGTTTTTTATTATTATTATATTATTTTGTATACGTACTTTCTCTTGTTTTATTCCTAAAAATCCTTTGCCGATAAAGACCCATAAACTTTGTATTTAACAATTTTAATACCGTTGTTAATCATGGACGCAGTAAATATTTATCAGTATCAGCAGACGTGAAATTTGTACGTAAATGTTTTTATTCAATTTCAAAAATTTAAGGGATGTTGACGTGCCTTCCAGGAAGGTATTTTCTTAATTGCCCAATCATAGATTATTAATTAAAAAAGTCTAGCTTTGTGGGAAGCGGTATATTCGGATGAACCGGTAGCTCTTAGTCCATAGTTTCCTCGGTACACAAAGTATCTGAAGTCTTTTCTATATTTAGAAGATGTCATAATAATTTATTGTTCTTGCTCGTGTATGTTTCGTCGGTAGATTTGAGCTGACGACGTGCAGTCATAAAGCGCCACCCGAAGAAGAACTTTGGATGAGTATAACAATGTATACTGAAGCGACGGCAAGTCTACTCAATTTCCTACATCGAGGGTATTGTTAAATATTGCCAGCAAATGCATGCATTCTGAGCGCCTGCGTTGTATTTAAATTCGTAATACAATTTAAACTGAGTTTAAAATAGGTTTAGCAAACGATCCGGGGAATCAATAAGTTCGTAGCGATGGTATCTAGCAGAGTATTATCCTGCCCGTGGTGAAGCTAGCCTGTGTCTATAGAGTCGATACACCGCCAAAACCCGTCTAGCGCTTTTTCATTAACAATACTCCATTTACAATAAGATTAGACATTTAAACGCACCCCATTTACTGTTCGTTCAAACGATTTTGAGCTCTATTGCTGATTGGTGATAAAACAAAAACAGATGCAGAATACATTTGGTATTGTAAACATTATTTTGCTTTCAACACCATCCTTATCTATACGGAATAGAACTCAAAATCGATTGAACGAACGGTAAATGTGGTGCGTTTAAATGTCTAATCTTATTGTAAATGGAGTATAGATCGGTAAACCTTTTATGTACATTGTACACGAAACAAGTGACGTATAGGAAAACCTAAAAATCTTTTGTATGAGTTTTTATTTTGTTACGCACACTCAACAATTTACGCTCTTTTATAGACATTATTTCCCTTTATTTTTATTTTCTTTTATTTCATTATTCATTTATTTTTATTTCATTATAAATGTGTTGTCGACCAAAAAGATGTTAAATATTCTTTAATTACTCAACCTTGCTAAAACATTGAATCTGAAAAACATTTACAAACGTAAAAAGGAAAATAAAAACAATTCCTCTATCTACTCGAATTTATTGAAAGAATAATATTGCAGACGAAAACAGCGATTATTTTGTTGTTCAAATATCGTAACTGGAAATGTAAATAATGAAGTATACCGTCTCACCCGTAATGGGCATACATACCGTGTATGAGTAAAGAGCAGTGCACTTGTATAGTGGTGCAGCTGGGGGCTCAACTGCCCCTGCCTCAGCCCCAGCCTCCGAGTCATCCCAGTTCACTTGTGTGGGGTCATCCCAACCCACGGTCAGTTGCTCAATGCGCATGCGGTCTTCTTCCAGCATAGCTAGGGAAACATTTTTGTAGAAAATATAATCTGCAGCAGTTATAAAAACCTAAAGCACCAAAGGTTTTTCCTGCATAAATGGCAATGGTAATTTCCATCAAACTTGGCAATGATGTTAGTCCTTTGAGATCACTACCACTACACTACTAAAATAGTGGGCAGAATAATTAGAAGTTCTTTTACAATTTTCCATATTGTGGATTAAATAAATTGTAATTTGCCATACCAATCTAAGATTCCTGTTCTTGTTGTACTCCTATTCACAATAATTATGATGTAAACCTTCACCAAATTCACTCTGACATATAACATAAAATAGCAGAAAATAGACAAAAAAGCAGCGTGACGAAACCTAGAACCTGAATAAAAAAGTTCTGAAATCCTGATCCTTGCTTCGTCGTGCTTCAATCTGGTCCACATACCATCGGCTGTACCCACATACCACTTACCATCAACATCCTCATCATGTTCGTCTTCGTTCTGTGAGCCAGACGTGGTGCGCTGGTGGCTGCTAGAAGCGACGGCGGCCGACGCCGAGGTGCCCTCGCCCTCGGTATTGTCGCTGTCGTAGAACGAATCGGAACTCGGTTGATCCTGGATTAAGAAATTCGTATTGGATTGGAATATTTGGAACACGCGCACGATACACGCTTTAAAAACTCAGAATTGCAAACTAATTAATATATAATTGTTTCTTCATTGATGAGTAAAAATATTGACAGCTTCCTTTTATTACAGTAGCTTATGTTGAGGATAATGTCGTCATTTATATGTAGAGACACAGTTTCCTCGTTTTTTCTGCAACTTTTCTTGTGTAATAGCTAGGGTAACATTTATTTATGAATCAATTTACCTGGAGGTAAAAATAAATTAAAGTATGATCACATTCAACGGCACTGCAGCTAAAATACAAATAACTTAATAAAACTCAATAAAAATATGATGAAGTAAATAAAAACCGATAAAAAATGATTTTTGTTCGTAATGTATACTCTAATAATACTTATCAAAAGCACAACATAAAATAGGGGAGCCACCAGCATTACAGATTACTCGCTAGCGCGGTTTGATAAAAAACATAAAACTTCTCGATTTAAAACTCAGAATAAATATGAATAAAAAATAAAATATGAAACAGAAACAATACAAAAAATCGCCATTGATGTATTCGCAGATTTCACGCTTAGCATTGAAATTAATAATGACATTGCGTAAGCTGAGTCTGTGTTAACACACGGCCTTTTTTGACCTCCCACCACCTAAGGTAAAAGTCACTTTACTTCAATCACCAAAAATAAATAAATTAGGCACAGCTTATAATAATACTTTCCGGAAAGCAGCCCAGCCATGGACTTGATAAAACTAAACAACAACAAAAAAATGAAAAGATAATTCGGCTATCTTCGGGAATACTCACGGCTGCGCCCGAAGCGTCGGTGCGTACGCTGAGCAAGCTGCTGCTCCGAGGCAGGGGCTCCTGCACAGCCAGCATGTCCACCTCCTTCAGCCACTCGTCCACAGGAGCGCCGCTCACGCGAAGACATTCCAGCCGCGACTCATACTTGGCTTTAGAAATCTCCGACCGACGGATACTAGCGCGAAGCTCGTCCAAGCGCACGTCCAGTTCAGGACCATTAGGATCGTTCGGGTCCACCTAGTAAAATTAAAAACGAAAGAAAATTAATAATTATTATCAAAATTACGTTTAAAAAATAACGATGTGTAGACTTACATTTTAGTGTAAAAATTAAACAATAATTATTCGTATCCCAGTTGAGCGTTGTGCGACTACGTAGCATAACTTAAATTCAAGCGATAAATTTTCATTTTACTTGATTTTAGGCAAAAATAAAATTATAAAGGCATATTACTCTAAAGTAATTAAATGTCGATTGTAAAAAAGCTAGTTCACATCGACATTTGAAAAAAACGACATTCGTATTTTCATTTCCGATAGGTCTACTCTAAAAACTCCACAGTAGGAGAAGCGGCCGGCTTTAACATAAATAACACAAATTAGGCAATTTCCTCCAGCAAACGTTGAATATCTCACCAACAGTTCCCTCATATGCTTGAAAAATGACAAGACAGCACCCATGGCAAAAACAAGGCTTTAATTTTATTTTAAAGATTTTTTTTATACAATATTGTGTTGCTCGATAGCGCGACTAAAGGGGAATACGACACTACAAAGACGCGAGTATCACAGGCCGCCTACTTACTACCAGTGCGAAGGGTAATTGAGGTGCATTAACTATTCAGTGTGCTTTACAGCCACTACGTATTGACTGTTTAACGCGATATACTACGCGTTTCCTCCGTCTTCAGCTCTTTAATTAATTTTTGCAACTAACTTAAAAAAAATTAGGAAAAATTAAGTATACTATTCACTGAAAATTTTTAATTGACCTATAAATTGCGAGCTTCTAATTTTTTTTTACTTTACCTCAAATATCATAAGATTATGATGTGATACTAAAAATAGAGCGAATATTTAATTATTATGACTGATATTTTTTAGAAATTAGTGCAGGGTGAATGTAGGTACTAATTTCATAAATACGAGCTATTTGAATTGCGTGCATTTCAAATTCATTAAAATCGTTTCTCATATAAGTAGGTCCTATCTATTTAAATGGAATACTTTCCTGGATGATACAATTGCTCTGTGACATTTCATATAACCTTTATTCTTTCAGAAGACTCGTAAATTGAATAAAAAATTGCTTCAATCAAAGTTTCAGTTTAAATTAGTCCATTCCAACGACCACTCACTATAGCTAAAATCAATTTAATTATCCTGATACTTCGGCTGTATAACGTCAGGTGAGTTTAACTCACGTAGTTATTATACGGTTATTTGCCGTTTAATTTTGCAGTATATAATGACAGGGTTGGCTTCGACCGTCCAATTCTTCGTTGTATAATATCATTTTATCTACTGTAAGGAATTTAAGTCTTATAACATTTCATTTACATTTATCACGGTTAACCAAAAAGGTATTATTATCACGTAGGTACTTATGTTAAAAATAATACCTGGGTGTTATTTTATTTTTGTTATATTTTTTTAGCAGGTTCGAGTAAAAAAGGACTATAGTTTCAATTAATTAAATACACTATTGCCATCCAACGTGGCAATGCCGCCAGCCTCTTGGGTACACTTCCAGTTGACGGCAATGAGGAAGAATTTTATGACGCCATATTTTAGTTATTTTTTATTAGAATATTAATAATTTCTTTTTTATTTTTTTCCAATGTAAATAATGTAAATATTTTCTGTAAATTAAATACAATAAAAATAAAAATTAAGATTCAAAAATTAAATACAAATGAAAAGTCAGTCAGTAGTTAGATATATATAAAGAAATTTTATACCGATCTGACTTAATCGGCCTTGAGTTATAAGGTATACCACAGCCATACTAATCCGTTGAACTGTGCTGGATGAGGCACGATGAGAAAAAAAGTATCTCGACAACAAAAGTGTTAAACGAAAAAACCACCAGTCGAAAACAGCATCTCGTTTTTTAGCGTTACGTAGTCAGCAAATAACCTTTACAGTTTTGTCATGTCCACCTTTCTGTCTATCCGTGGATTAGCTCAGAGGCTTTACTTTTTGTACTTTCTCCCGTTTTTTCGTTTACCATTGCGGAAAAAGCGAAAATATTCAGTTTTAAATTGCATTTTTTTAACTGCTGTCGAAATTCACAGTAGCAATTAATAAAACAAAGTTAACTAGGCTAACACTAGACAATTTAAAGAGTTGTACTGCGCGTGACCTTCGAGTCACTGCCAGCACCGAATACTGACAGAAGCTTCGGCACTTGCTGGTTTTGAAGCTTAAAAAAAAAGATCAGAAATTTTCCTCACCTTCTGGCCAGCATCACGCATAGCTTGGTACACGTTCATCTTGCGTGTAGCGTCACGCACGAGAGAGGTCTCGCGCAAAACGCGCGTAGCCCAGCGTCGCGCTTCCTGGCCCAGCGTCTGCGCAACCGACTCATGTTCGATGGTCACGGTGTCGATGGGGTCATTGTCGCAAGGCTCGAACTCGTACTACGGGAGAAATATTTGACTTTAACTCTGGTGAACGTAAATGAAATCAGTAGATATTACTATTATTATAAATATAATAACAACTGATTTAATATATTTTTCGATTTTTTGATTAAATTACATTCAAATCTCACAATACTGTTTGTCATTGCGTTTAAAACTATTTTATAAAGGAATTGAAACTGGATATTTGTGTTATTACTTTCTTGTTAAATTTCCCTTTGACATAATTGCAAAATTGCCCGCAATTATCGACAAAAGAGTAATTCAAATAGAATTATGAAGTACAAAAGCAATTATGTCTAATTAGGTTACAGGGAAAAATGAAGTTAAAACTTCATTTTCTTCTTTTTTTTATCGATTTTCATAGTAAGATTCTTTATAAGGTCAATCCATTTACTTCTTTGTATATGGTGACCCACTTACCACCGAAGGGTTAAAACTTATTCTATAGAACAAAGCATGAATATTGTTCAAGTCTACATTTCAAGTTTTACCAAGTCTTAGGCAATTTTGACTTCTTTGTAAGTGAGACCCATGAGTTTAGAAAATGTAGTTCCAAAAAGTAATAGGTACTGGTACATCTTAGGTTGGAACATACCTCCTCGTTTTTGAAAACGTTATCTTATTAATCTTCGCCTCCTGATGGTCAGGCGATGATCATTCAAAATACCATCAACTCTCAGCCATACCATGTTTTGAAAAATCTATTTTAAAATACGCGTATATTTTTTGCAGGTACCTGAATATGTTGCTTCAGTACAGGGTAGTACAAGTACAGGCATTGCAGGTTGTAGTCCCTAGTCAGCTGCTGCGCTTGGTCTCGGATCTTGCCGAAAGAGTGCTGCGTCGCGGAGCACGTCAGCAGTTCGGTGCGGCCCATGAAGGTCAGGAATTCCGACACCTTCTCATACACAGCCGCCTCCATGCTCAGCATGCAGTTCTGAAGCTCCACCAGGAAGTAGCGGTTCTGTAGAACAAACAGGAATTTAGACCTTAGATGCAAAAAAGTGCTGGAAAAAAATAATTATTATTTGCAATTTTGACGAGAACTTAAATTATCAGGAACCATCGAAAATCCATTTAAATATTATTTGACTACGTCACTAGCAAGAGTTAAGGCGCATGTTCCACCGTCAGCGAGTAAATGACTATTCTCTTTCTAAAAAAACGTATTAAAATGTAGGTCCCGTGTTAGTATGACAGACACATCCATACTACCTAATATTATAAATACGAAAGTCGAATTTAAGCTATCGATTTCTTTTTTTTTGGATGGGGAATGATCAAATGAAATGACCCCCACACTGTCGGCTGGACTTTACTGTATGGCGAGCGAAGCTGCATTGCTGTTTATTAGTTATAGATATTAGTTGAGGTTATCTCCATACTGACCTGGTGGGCATTAGCCGCTGCGATGCTCAGAAGATAATCGTTTCTAGCTCCAGTAGACTTCTCTTCGAGCTGATCGCGACGAGATGACACTTTAGCGCTGTTCTTCTGCAGCGACGTGATAGATTGGAAGAAGGAACCTTTCTTCTTCTTCAACCTGCGTGGAATAAGAAACGTATCAGAAACCAGTTTAGGTTTTGGTGTAATCACTCATAAAATATAAAAAACCACGTTAAGTAATCTATATCGCTGAAAAGTTTGCTTGTTTCAATACGATAATCTCTGATACCAGTAGGATTTGACAGTTCAATTCTGGAGAAAGCTAATAGTTATAAAAGCTTTCTCCATAATATGTCTCTAAGGAGCCGAGAAAAAAGGAAAAAAAGTTTTGGCGGGTGCAGCGACGAGGTGGGTTAGGAGCCATAAATGAGTGAAACTGCGGGCCACAGCTTGTACCAAATATGAAAATTTGGCCTTCTAGTCAAAATTGAAAGTTCAATACCGTGCTTTTAAAACCAACAACAAGGCAGATTCCTGTTTTAATTTTTGAAGCCCTGGTGCCAATCTGTGTTGTTGTACTATGAGTAAGTCCTGTGCGTGTACTCAGTACAATCTACGTACAAACGCTAGCTCCCGCTGTAACAAGGACAGCTGTGTGCGTACTTTGGCTGGTCTCCAACTGCACTGCCGCAACAGGAAGGTCACTCATAGGAATCAATATAAATTTCAACCTATATCCCTAACCCGGTTATGTAATTTTTCTAAAGTCATATGAACTTTTTAAGTAAATCTTAGACACCACTGACTGATGAAGACACGATGAAGGAAGGAGGCGGAAAACTGGACTAAAAAGTCTTAAGTCTCTGTATGTGAAGAGGCCTTTAAACCTAATTCATCTGTTTAGCCTTTTCCTAACTATTTTGAGGTCGGCTTCCAGTCTAAACCGGATGCTGAGTACCAGTGTTTTATATGGAGCGACTGCCTATCTAACCTCCACAACCCAGTTACCGGGTAACACGATACCCCATGTACTTAGTGAACTTTAAACCTAATTGTGGGATAGTAAATAGGCTGGTGACGATGATGGTCCTATAAAATACCTTCATGAGTTGTCTTTTTGTATCTGCTTTCTACACGCTATCTATATGTAGGCCTAACAAATATATATTGAAGCCTAATTAGTTCACTTGAGTACTTGTTTTTGGTGAACGCAACCAGTACAAGTTCATTGTTCTAAATAAAATTGAAAATACAATAGAATGTGGGGTAAGCATTTTATAAGTTGAAGAGCTAGTCTGATTGTTCAAACAGGAAACTACGGTTTAATAAAATATATATGCAGCTTTTCATCCGACACAATACGAACACAATGAGCTGAACAAGAGAAAACAATAAGCAAATATAATCCCGTTGTGTTCGGATATTGAATAAAAGCTTTTCAAAGCTGTTGCAACGCACGGCCGCACGGCAGCCAAGTGGACATCTATGTTGTCTGCCTACCTATTCACATTTTAATATTTGATTCGCAACATTTTATGCAAAAATAATAAAATTTTGAGAGAAATATTCGGAAGAAATAAAGCTGAAATTTAGGAAATTGCTTTACTAAAAATAAAAAGTAGTCTAAAATAACTGTTGTGAAGCACAAAAAAAAATAAATTATTCTCAGACTAACCCAGGTTTTGATAAAAATATTCTTTCACACTTTTGGATGTTGAAAACAACATTGAAACTGTATCGAATCGTTTCGATCGCAAAGTTTTCAGCAGTTTGCCGAATGCAAGCCGACGTTTGCGTATAAATTGAGCGTTTAGATGCGTTTTCACGGCCGAGCGCATGGTGAGTAATGCGTGCAAATATAGGATAGCGGTTCCCGAAATGGATGGGCTGGGAGAGGGGATTGGGTGAAATACTAGTAATATTATAAATGCAAAAGTCTGTGAGGATGTATGTGTGTTTGTTACTATTTCGCGCAAAAACGATTTGGATGTAAGAATCCAGTCTTGACCTGCAAAAAATTCTAATGCGTCTCGAAATCTTAATTTCGTAAGATTGAATTAAGGGTGGTTTAATTTGTTGTTTCTGAGCCCTTCTATCAGCTCCCGCTGGATATACGTCTAATTACCAGTAATCTTTAAATCTTTGTTTGTTTTAATGGGCTAACCTTTGGAGCTACCTTGTTTGATTTGAAAAACCTTTTTTAGCATTTAATAATCCAATTCTTAAAGAATTCAAATGCTCATTTACCTTCAAGCTATAAACACTTAGGGGCCTAGCAAAAGTAAAAAAAAAGCGGGCGATGCGACGGGGCGATGAGCGAGTGAATGCAGAACACGAGTTTTTAATTTAGTTACGTGCAAATATAACTTACTTCTCTTCGATATCCTTAGCTTTGTCCCGGACATCGTGAGCGGTGTGCTCTTCGTCAAAATATAGTTTCTTCGTTTTATCAACATCCACGACCGTGTTTTGAAGCTCCTTGTGTGCTTGAGCCAGGGTGTCCGTGCACTGAAACAAAACAAGATATGTATGTGAAAGAGGGAGGAGGGAAAGCATGAAGTTATTCGGTTTCTAATGTCTTATTTTTGAGGTGGAATTACACAAAAAAGTAATATATTATATTATATAAAAAGTAATATATTATATGGGCATATTAACTATTAAAATACTGAAAAACAATTATGGAACAAAGTACAGTAATGAGAAAATGAATTACTTATGTACTTTATATTATTGTAGTTTAAATTAAAATAAACTGTGTTGTTTTAAGCACTGTATAATTGGATTATTTTTTTACGTCACATTTGCCTATATTGACTGCACGCGATGTCGATGAGGCAGTTATAAAATCATCAATTGATTATTAACAAAGTTTGTAAACACTAAGACGTTGTTACAACATTAGTTATTTACAACATTTTCGAACTAAAACTTTTTTGCGCGCATTTGCGTTCTTTCCGCATAGTGAAAGAAATTGAATCGTCACGCTCAGATTGATGATACTACATCGGGTATACTCGGGTCCTGCTGAGATTAACCGCTCTCACATATACATATTCATCTACATATAACATACACTTTCACTTTCATATACATATTATATCAGTATCAGTCTTATACATATTTTATACAATCTCATTTTTTACGATTAAAACAGATTTATGCAAAAAATATACATCTTACATTACTGCATAGAAAAAAAGCATAGCACATTATAATACATTGCAACGACATAGGAATGAATTTTCTTCCCGTGGTACCATAATCTTCTTAATTCTTCTCTTCTTCTCGTAGAAGCAGTTCCATTCACGCCGAGAAAGAAAAGAGCTTAAAGGTTGTGGGCACTTTACGCTCAATTCTTTGTCGGGGCGAACAGAACATTGCTGCAGTGCTGTGCTGGTTGATTGGAAATAGGAGCTGAAAGAAGCTTCTTTTAAACGAGCTCTTGCTCACGGCGTTACCCGTGTTGTATGCACATAAAACAGTATAAATAACTCAGTGATAATATATCTTCAGATTAGTAAAACAATTTTCAAAATTGGAGCAGGAACTCTGAAGACGAATATTAAATATATAGATCCTACTTTTCTTCCATAACATATAAATGAATCCCTATGACCAATCACGGCATCACGCGTGAACAGCTGGACCAATGTGGCTGAAATTTAGTATCTATCTCCATACTAAATTTGTTTTAACAAAAGGACCATGGAGAAGGTTTAAGGCTTTTTACCCGGGTACGTGAAGTAGTTCCTTCGGGACGTGGGGGAAATCGCGGGCATCAGCTAGTATTATATAAGCGTAACTTTGGAGGAATGTACTTATATATATGTTCATTACTTTTTCTCGCAAATAAAACTGATATTACTAAATATGAATGAAATTTGGTACACACATAGTTTATAGCCTGGATTAACATATAGGATACTTTTTATCCGCGTGCGGGAGGGATTTAGTTGCCCCAGGATAAAGAAAAAAAACCGCGGAAAAATATAATTAAAAAAAATATATAGATACATCCTTTAAAATTTAAAAGTATATCATATAGTTTCACATAGTGTTTCCTCAACTAAAGTTAACATTTAATGTTAATTCCAGCAGAAGAAAACTATATTAAGAAAAAAATACCGCGTAGCTTGTAGTGAGACATTAAGAAACCCCATGTGAATACGTCACATGCCAAGTATTTTAAAACCATAATTACACGGTACGGCCAGCGGTCATATTATTCCATTAGTCAGTTACAAACTCAAGTTCAGGGCAGTCGTTCGTACAAAGATTGTACAAAATGAAGAAGCAAATTGGATTACACATTATTCAGAATTATAGATCAGCTATTCAAAGAGGCTTGAGAATCATCGGGACGGTTATTAGGTTCTCGGTGAGAAGACTGACTTGCAAATGCAAGGGAAAAGTCATCGAAGTGAAGCCGAAAATATGAGTACGCAGGTTAATAACCCCTGCTGTCATCACCGTAGATCTCACGACGCATTCTCAACTTCACATCATACTAACTAGTGACGAAGACCTACTGATATGATAAAAAAATAAAGGTGAAGCTCAAAATCTTGTGATGGGTAGTTTTAGTGACATAAAAACCATGTGGTGAAATACAGAAGGACTTATGGAGACCGCTATCAGTTTGCACTAGACTCACTACAGCTCATGTAACTGCACTGTAGAGTAGAATGGGAAATTAAAATCATTTAAACAAAAACGTGTGTATTTTATTTTCTTATCTTTTTTGCTTTTTAAACGTTGAAGATATTTTAAAACCAGTTTTAAATATTTTGATATTTTTTTGTGTAAAAATATATCTTTTTTGTTTTGTAAGTTCGTAATTCGAATCCTTGTGTAGTTTATTTTAATGGAGAGTTGAGAAAGTGGTAAGTAGATTTTGAATTTTGTGCTGGCAGGTGAACTCCTAATATTAGTATTCATCTACCTGTTTGGGATCATGTGATAATAGCCAAAAAAGTCTCCTATGTCCTTTCAACGGCTAATTAATTATTGTTCAAACATTATGCTATTTTTCCTGCTTTTTAACTAGAAATATAAAAACAAACTAAATAATTGAGCTTAGTAAAAAAGTAGTGCCATCGTATGCTACGCACTGTGCTACGCCGTAGCACAATCACGTAGTCCTTTACGCTACGAATGCGTAGTCTTGAAACACGGTGATTTTCTAAATGAATTCTAGAAAATATATCTGTTGAGATATTCAAGATATATATATTTTTTAAGTGTCTTATGATAAGTGTTTAAAGTGTTGTAATTTATAAGTGATGACATCTTTATGCCAAGTACTGTATTGAATGCAGCTCATATTGTAATGTCCTACATATTTTGGGAGACATTTGAAACAAACTTTGTTTCAACGTGATCTACATTTTATAATAGTGCTTCCTTGTGGTTAAGATGAACATAAAAACCATCTTGAGTAAGAAATACAAGGTTGTGTAAAAAATACAAGTAAATCCATCAACTACAAGGCAACATTTCTTATAATTAATTATTAATCTATACTAGTGTTATAAAAAGTTAAATTTTATACACACACTCATACTGGGAGAACAACTGCATTGCCCAGATAGAAAGTAGTATTTATTTGTATCCATATTCCCATCTATCTCAATACCAAATTTCATCTAAATCTTTTCAGTCGTTTTTCCGTGAAAGCGGAATAGACAGATATGTATAACAATTTAATAATTAAAATTATTTTACTAACAGCATGCTACTTTATCACTGATGTTGTACGTACATACTACCCGAGCGATGCCGAGCGCAGAAATTACATTCTTAAAAAAATAACTTCAAGACCTTATAATAATTTTTAAGCCGTTCTCTTTTGATTCTTGTAAAATGGTGGCGATCCACCCGCAACGATGCTGGATACTTCGATGATATCGGCACCGCGCGACCCCATCAATGCTCGTAATATTTTTGTTAACTACTAGCATTGAAAAAGCCGCACGGTCCTGTTCCTGAAGGCTGTTGCTGAAGCTACAGGTTCTTCTATAGTTGCTGGTAAATATTTTGTTTAAAAAAAACAATTGAATATCAATATGATAAAGATGCAACCAGTACCGATGCTGCTGAATAATATCTTTAGGAACAACACAATTAAATCTATATGATAAATGAATCAACTTTTGTTGTGATATTATCGTATATCGTAGGATTGCTCATTCTATTTTTTAATCTACCCGAACTTTTTATGTGATTGCTTCTTCTTCTAGCGCTATTGCAATCATTGCTAATTCTTCATTGTTAAATAAAGACATCGTGTTTGAATACGGGTGACGGATGGCAAGTCCCTGACGGGAACATTGAAATGGACAACTCGGAACACGGATAGCACTGACCCAGAAATGTGTGGATAGCGCTTTTAACTCCGAATGCTTAAAAAATCTTATTCTTAAAATGAGTGCCTACCTTTTTGGCTACGTTGAGTTTATGCTGGCGCAGGAATTTGGCTTCGTCGGCTATCTGCTGCTGGAACACCTCGACTGCAGCCAGCCGGGCGCGAGCTAGTTTCTCGTTCTCCTCCAATACTGTGCGCCAGACGTTCCACATGTTCCTGAGAGGAAAGAATCGGGATTAAGGACTATTGGTCGATTGAATGTATCAATATTTTGAGTTGCATATACGAATAAAGCTGCTTTCAGACTACGCTATAATATAACATTGTTATGGACATGTTCACACTGTACTGTACTATATATTATTGACTATGTATGGTGCACGATATTGTTGTGCTATGAGCTATATGCTATATATTATAGCGTAGTTTGAAAGCAGCTGTAGTCGTAGGTATATTTTGGGGTTCAAAGATATGACCATAACAACACATTTTTTTTATTGTTGATACAAATAAAATGAGTGCCAGTCTGTTGGTGATTTGTAATCAACCTGACCTGTACCACAGCATATTTTTGCAATCATTATTTAGGCGTGAAAGTAAGACATAGCCACTAACGTGGTATAATGCTGTCTCTTTTTTCCAATGAAACTGGTCTTGTTTGGCATGTCATGGTTAGACTCCTACTGATGTCATATTTGAGAGTATGATGAAGATGATGTTCTAGGCTAGTATCGAAATAGCAATTTTATTTAGTAAATAGTTTTCAACACCATATTGTGTGGGTAATGCAAAGCATTAGAGATTTTACAGTAAAAAAACTGACAAGCAACATGACGTTCGCAGTTACTTTTGCAATAATAAAATAAAAATAAAACGCACGCTAGCTTTTATAAATTTGTTACCCAGCAAGGGGGATTTTTTTATCCTTTACCTAAAACAAGATAGCTTATGACAGCAAAAACAGGAAAAAAATTGCAATACAATTAAAAGCTCTCCCGTATCGTGGACACGTTATTACTTTGTAGAACAAAGGCAGTTGTAACCTAATTTTTCCAAGCTTTCATGCTGCACTGTGCAAGGGATTTTCGCTTTGTACGAGTACAATTTTAAATATGACATGGCTGAATTTCCTTTTTACGTTACTGAGAACCACGGTGATAGGAAGTTGCTACTCGGCTTTGACCTTGTTGCCTGTCAGCTAGTCGGAAAGACTCCTTGATCTCATGGACGCTAGCAATCCCGGCCTTAGTTGGCTGGTTCTATTCTCGGGTATTCTCAGTAAAAGCTTGAAGACTGATAGACTCCCCTCGTTAAGTTATATTGTTTATGAATCGCTCAAAAGTTTTTATTTATGCTCGCCTATTTTATGCAAGACTCTGCTCGAAACTTCATTTGCCTGTTGGATAAAATTAGTGAAATAAAAACTATCCTATATAGTATAGCTATATAGTTTAAAACTATTCGTGTGCCAAATACTATACAAATTGATTAAGCCGTTTTGTAACGAATCGTTAGTATAGTAGTAATTTGTAAGAATGTATAGATGTATGTATGTTTGTTACTCTTTCACGCAAAAACTATTCAACGGATTTAGATGAAATTTGGTACACCTATAGTTTATAACCTGGGTTAACATAAAGGATACTTTTAACCCGAGTGCGCGAAGTAGTTTCCTCGGGATGCGGGTGGAACCGCGGGAAACAGCTAGTCTAACATAAAGTTTCATCTACTTATATAACCTACTATATAATAAAATAATTATATAATAAATGGAAAAGTGTGTGAGCATGTATTTATTATTCCCTTTCACGCAAACACGCAAAGTCCCTACTGAATGGGTTTGGATGACGTTTGGTACATGTGCTTTGTTACTCGGATTAAAACATAGAATGGATATTAAAATAAACTTTGATCCTTGAGTTTGTTCTCAAGGTAGTCGGATAGAAAACACCGGCCTTATCTAGTTTTAAAAAAATATTGCCATGTATTTTTTTTATTTTATATCCTATTTGCAAAATAAATATTTGTTTAACGCCCTTTATTAGTTAGCAGTTTTCTATTTCTTTAAGTTTTATTGTAAACTAGCTGATTAAGACAGTGGTCAAGATACGTTATATGAAAATCATAATTTTAAAAACAACCTCTCTTGCGTATCATCATCATCACGGTGAAAAAATATAATTTCAAAGTAGGTGTACGTTAAATAGGTTTACGCTATGCCACGAGCGCTTTTTAATACAATTACCGTGGTGTCCGCTGGATAGGGTGGGTAATGTTATCAAGATGTTAGTGGTTTGGAACATAATTATCCGATATACCCAATCTTATTATCCTAACCTACTAATATTAGAAATGCGCAAGTACGACGCGACTTTTTCTGCGTGCACTTAGAATGAAATCCAGATAAAAAGTAACTTATATTTTAAGTTTAGCTATAAACTACGTGTGTCACACGTATGTGAGTTACAAACATGCATTAATATATCAATTTGTTCTCACAATCATTCGTATTTAAAATATAAGTAGGATCTTATCATGAAGGCAGTCGTATGCTAGCCCGACGTGGTCAAAGCCGAAGAGAGTACTCTTTAATAATATATGAAGTAACTGGTCGATAAGCATAGAAATTAATTATAACCCGAATCAGCGCATGCTACAGTAATATCCTTCTCAATCCTAGTAATATTATCAATCCGAAAGTTTGTAAGAATATCTGTAATTGTGTATGTATGTTTGTTACTTTTTCTTGCAAAAATTGCTGATTGAATTTGGATGAAATTTAATACACGCATAGTTTATAACTTGCAGTAACACATAGAGTACTTTTATCTAGATGTGTGAAGGAATTCCCTTAGGATACAAATCAAATCAAATCAAATCAAATCGTTTTTATTGTGGGCATAGGTTATACAAACAGATGTTTAAAAATATATATATAGATCCATTATGTCCTGCCTGTAAGGCATACAATAAAATATTAATGAACAATAAGGCACAGAATTGTATAAACTTCACAAGAAACTTTACTTAACTAAAAAAGTGAAAAAAATAGAAACAAAACTTATAAAATAGGCTTGAGTAATACATTACAATAGGTATCATTTATTTATTTGTTATTAATGAAATCTTGGACCGTGTAGTACGCTTTTTCTATTAAAAAGTTTCGCAATTTGTGTTTAAATAGTTGTAGTTCTTGAGTGTTTAAAATGTCTACAGGTACCCTATTATAAATTTTAGAAGCCATACCAAAAAAACTTTTGTCAAATAGTGCAGTTTTATGTGGTATCGTGGGAATTTTAAAAGTGATTCTTTTCGATCTTAGTTCACCGAAGAGATTTCTATTTGTTTTGACAAATACTGCAGTTTCATAAATATAGGTTGATGGGACAGTCAAAATGTTCAATTTTCTGAAATATGGTTCACATGAATCAGGAACGGAAATACCCGCGATAGCGCGTACGCATCTTTTCTGTGCTTTGAAGACTAAATCTTTGTGTGTGACGTTACCCCAGAATATAATAGCGTATTTTATGGTTGATGATACATAGGCGTGGTAGGCAGTTAGTACTACTGATTTATCGACAATTTTAGATAATTTATAAAGCGCATAAGAATATTGGTTAAGTTTATTGCATACTGTGTCTATATGTGTTTGCCACGATAAGTCATTATCTATCCAGAGTCCCAAAAATTTTACGCAGTTGATTTGTTCAATAACTGTATCATTATATTGAATATTAAAGTTGTTTTTATTATTTCGAGGGAATGAGACTAGTTTAGTTTTATCTAAATTGATTATGAGGTTGTTATTTGTGAGCCAGTTTATTATTTCTACAAGAGTTTGATTTACTTCAGTTTCAAAGGTATTCATATTATTGCCTGTAAAAATGGCGGTGCTGTCGTCAGCAAAAAGAATCATAGGATGTTGTGTGACACTAGGCAGATCATTGATATAGATTAAGAAGAGGGCTGGTCCTAATACGCTACCTTGTCGTACACCGTATAGTACTTTTTTAGGATCAGATTGATATTTTTGTTCAGTACTATTGAGGGAACTAATGTTATTTATTTCTACAACCTGACACCTATCACTTAAGTAGGATTCTAATAATTTATGGACATTTCCTCTTATTCCATATTGGAGCAGTTTGTCCAAGAGTATCTTATGGTGCATATAATCAAACGCCTTTGTCATATCCATAAACATCGCAGTGACAGGTACACGTTTGTCAATATTAGTGTAAATTGTTTTTAGTAGGTCATAAATTGCTAAATCAATTGATTTATTCTTCCTGAATCCTTTTTGTTCGTTTGCAAACAGATTGCATTTTTCGAAATGATTATTAATTGCATACGGGTTGAAACTGCGGAAAACGAAAAAGTGGAAAAGTTAATGTATAAGTTATTAATCCTTGGAGATTAATTACTCGATCATGTATGAACGGCTTAACGAAATTAGTTTAGTTCTCTCGTAGACAGTTTACAGCTTGGGATAATACATAGAATATTTTTCTATCCCGGTATTTGAACACTAACTCAAGTCCATGTAGTCAAAGTGCAGATGCTGTAACATAAATGTGAATAACTTTGTTGAAAGTAAACCTTTTACGGCCAGTTTCAATAACCTATCTATCCTTAAATTTCCTTACTAGAGATAGAATTTCGACATAAGGTCCATACAACTAATGTCAAAATCCTATCTCTAGTACGCAAATTTAAGGATAGATAGGATATTGAAATTGGTCGTTAGTCTTTATTGTTTAGGCTTTTAAACAAACAAACTCCCTTTCGCATTTATAATAGAGACTTTTTTGTTAAAATAGATCGCTGTAAGCAGTCGTCGCTTTAATCGGAGTCATACAAAAGGTTTTTATTATCTTCTATGAAATCAACTTGAGATTGAATTGTCATCCATTAAAACAGTCATTAGGTTTATCTAACTCCTACTATAATTATTTATTATTATTATATTTATCAGAAAACAAACGGTCACACAGTTTTCATATTCTTTATCTAAACATTTTCATAAACAGATCTATAGTTTCCTTAATATAACATTAAACATTTATAGCATGAACAGATTGTTATAAGAACAAGAGAAAATGATGATACAATCATTGGAGAATTTAATTATTAAAATTATTTAGGTAGGTATATATCCTAATTCTTCTATATTTATTTTTAAAATATTTATGTAGAATTTATTATTTGCTGTGAGATATATATTAATATCTTTTATACAACAGCGAGGTACATATTCCTGGAAATAATATTGTTTTCATACCAGCTCAGACATCTATTAATAAAACGGTAGGTGTTACATTTTTATAAAGTCTCATATTTCTAAGAGAAGCTTATTCGTCTTGTGCGCCCACAACCAACCTCGGAATAGATGTTATAGAAAAATTTACACGCGCGCTTTTTTGTATTGATACATAACAATAAGTATGGGGAAAAACATGTTTATTTTCTACACATTTAAGACTTGGTACAAGTACCTATTATAGTCGGCTTTAGCTATTTTTATGACATAAAACTGCTTGTCGCCTCCAGGAGAACTTAAATGGTAACGTTATTGATATAAGCTTTACCGCGTCTATTTATTTTTCAAGGATCATGGATGGGTATAAGCCAGTAAGAGTCTGATACCCTCCCACTACACCCACAGCGATTGGGAGTCATTATATCAAGATATGTTGGAGATGAAAATTCGTCATACTCATATATAATATTATACATAAATATTTATTAAGTTTTTTTTTTCTGCGAAGTATAAATTAGTATCTTTTATATTATAGTGAGGTACGCATTCCTGGAAATAATAATGTTTTCATAACAGCTCAGACATCTATTAATAAAACGGTAGGATTTACATTTCTATAAAGTCTCATATTTCTAAGAGAAGCTTATTTTGCTTGTGCGCCCACAACTAACCTCAGAATAGATGCGCTGTTTTATATTGCTATAGAATAAAATAATATTTCTTAGAAAAAATGTCTATTTTCTACACATTTAGAGCTTGATATAAATGTATTTAGTTTTATCTATTGGTAAAAAAATTAAACCGCTTGTCGCCTCCAGGGACACCTACATGAAAATATTTAAGGAAAAATATTTTTTCTCCGAAGTATAAATTAATATATTTTATATTATAGTACACATTCTGCGAAATAATAATATTTTCATAGCAGCTCAGACATCTATTTATAAAACGGTAATTTCCACTTTTTTATAGAGTTTCATATTTCTAAGAGAAGCTTATTTTTCTTCTGCGCCCACAACCAACCTAGGAATATTATAGAATAGATAATTTATTATGCTACAGAATATAATTTTTTGGGAAAAAATGACCATTTTCCATACATTTTGATCTAGATAGAAGCATTATAGGCGGCTTTATCTATTTTTATAAAATATAACTGCTTGTCGTCTCCAGGAAAAACAAAATGTTAACGTTATGGGTATAAGCTCTACAGCGTCTGTTTATTTTTTGAGGAACACGGATGAGTTTTAGCCAGTAAAAGTCTGACACCCTCCCGCTCCCCCACAGCGGTTGGAGGTTACCATATTAAAATAAGTCAGAGAGGGAAGAAAGCCGGGGTTTTGAAACAAAACAAAATATGCTGCATCGTTATAATCAGTCATTTTTTTTCAGAATAGCTCTCTGTAAGTAGTTGTCACCTCTTGTCTCCGCTTTAACCAGAGTCGTGCAAAATGTATGTGTTTACATCCACTAATTAGAAATACACAAATTAAGTCTTATAATGGAACGCAATAATTTATAACTTCCACAAGTTTACCTTTTACCTATCTGAATTCTGCTATGGTTTACACAAACACATTTATTTTTGTGTCGTGGTGGCCTAGTGGTTGAGACCTCTCGTGTACGAGGGTGCGGGTTCGAAATCTGGCAATGTTACTTTTCTAAAGTCATATTTACTTTCTAAGTATATCTTATATGTCACTGACGGTGAAGGAAAACGTCATGAAGAAACCTGAACTTAAGTCTGAAATCGCCAATCCGCCTTGGTCATCAATGCTCATGCCTTCTCTGTATGAGAAGAGGCCTGTGCCTAGTAGTGAGACAAAGATAGGCTGATGATGATAATGATTTATTTGAAAAAAATAGAAATTATATTTTTTTTTTCATTCAAAGTATAAGGTATTAAACCTTGTACATTATAACGCGGTTCGCATTCTTAGAAATATCATTTTTTCCATAACGGCTCAGACATCTATTAATAAAACGGTAGGTGTTACATTTTTATAAAGTCTCATATTTGTAAGAGAAGCTTATTCTTCTTGTGCGCCCACAACCAACCTCGGAATAGATTTCATAGAACAGAATAATAATATTCTTAGAAAAAAAAAAGTTTATTTGCTACACATATAAAACTCGATACAAGTATTAAAGTCGGCTATTTTTATAAAATAAAACTGCTTGTCACCTCCAAAAATCCATATGATAACTTAATTGGTATAATAAGAATTACCGCGTTTATTTATTTACGTTTATGTATTTACGACCGTGCACAACCTGCTTACACGTTAACACGATACACCTTCGTAAGACTGGTGGTCACACTCTCTGGCTTCCGACTCGTACCTCGTAACGATGGTCAAAAAACTACATATGATAGCCGGGACCAACAGCTTAAAGTCCTTTCCGAGGCACAGAGAAGTCTCCGTATGAGACTGACTATCGATAAAAAATCGGTAATTTTAATTAAGGTTTCGTGTAAATTGGGCAAAATATGACGATAATTGTTGAACATGTTAGATAAATGTTAGAAAGAAAATACAATAATAAATGCTATGCTATCCGGACGAAGCCTAGATTGTTAGTTAAGTTGAAATAAAATGTATTAAGGTCTCCTTCGCATGTTGTGTTAAATATTTGGTACAAGTATTTTGGTTCGAAGCAGCTTCAGATGGAATATGCTTACTAAATATTTTGTATAACAAAGTAAATATTTCTATTTTATACATATATATATAATATTAGATAAGTGGTTTTGAGGGTTCCGCAGTCAACAAGGAACCCTTATAGTGTCGCCATGTCCGTCCATCTGTCTGTCTGTCTATCCATGGCATGGCTACGAGATTATTGGTACTAGAAATCTGAAATCTGCTATGGATGTGTATTGTATATTGATCACGCCGATAAAGTGGTAAAATAAAATTATGAAAAATATTTTTTTTAGGCTAGCCTAAAGTCGGGATGAATATTTTTTTCTCATGTATCCCATCGTTTGGGGCATCATTGGATAAGTCTTTCAATGATTTATATTTATTTCATAGGTCTGTGAAGACCATTTTTCCATTAAGAGAGCCATTTGTGAAATATCTAGCTTTAAAATGCTAATTTTTGTTCGATACGAGCTTTCCGCCCCCTCTTAACTTTCGAATGCCTAGATATGTGAAAAAATCGCAGATGTAGCATATATAACGAGCTTCAAAGGAAAACTATCACGGCTTAACCGGTTAGCCTTAACCGGTTACAAGAAGTTTAATGAAAGACAAAGATAAAGTCTCTAACTTCAATAAATAACGATGGATGCTACAAATTGTTCTTTTTACATTATGATTAAACTGTATCCCTATAACATATACATATATACTTTATTCCATGTAGGTAATACCGTGTACGATTTGCGAAGACCATACTATCCAAAACAGTTCACGGTTCAGGACATTTTCAGTATTAGTTGGGAAATCAGAAAAAAAATCAAATCCATAAAAATTAAAGTTCGCCAAATAAACACAAATTAATATTCATGAAATTAGCGATAAGCAATATTAACATTATTATCAGCAGATAATTATTAGCTGTATGCGTTAAAACTTTAATTGGAATATTTTACATGGCTGTTTTATTAATGAAATATTATTGGCATATTTATCTTCCATTAATAACTGTTTATTTCGACCCGACACGCTTTGTTATGATAATATTAACACCTTTTTCTTTTATCCCTGTGGCATGAAATTCGAGGAATATATCGTATGTTTCTGCCATGTTTTTCTAGCGATAAATTGACCGAATTGTTAATGTTATTTTTATTACGCCTGTGTTTCGAGTTGATTGTCAGAAATTCTTAGAAATATTTTTTGCCGCTGGAAGAAAATTAATTTTTGAAAACCTTTCGTGTGAAATGGTAAAGAAAAATAAAATGTAAATTTCAGCTCTCTAGTACAGAGAACCTCTGAGTTATACCGCCGACAGACAGACGGACATGGCGAAACTATATGGGTTCCTTATCGACTACGGAACCCTAAAAAGATAGGACATGAATCACGTCTATCTGTCTCTTCTATTCCATTTTTGGGAAGCACGTAGTGATGTAGATTGTCAATATCAAATTAAAGAACAAATATTTGGTAAGTTAAGAAGCTTACTTGACCATTCCGTTGTTGAATGAATCGGAATTGTATTTTTTTGTTCAGCAGTTGTTAATTATGAATTAAATTCCGTGCGTATTTTTTAAAGTCGGAATACAAAATGGCTGTCAACATGGAACGCACGGCTCGCCTTGATGCAGCGCGTAGTCTCTCAAGATGCGATTGGCGCGAATGCCCCCAGTGAGTAAAACCCCGTCTACACAGCCCGAGGCATCAGTGGCACAATTCGCGCTGCCTTATGATGTCGGTACGTGGCTTTAGAACATACGTAGTAGGATAAGATTATTAAATATAAATCCAGTGTGGAAAAAGAGAATCGGGGACAGCGGTGGTACGGATTAAATTGTGAACGTAAAATCGTTGAGAGTTTTAATTTTATCTGGGAAAATGTGCCAGGAAAATATTTTACGACGATATATATTTAATTATGTGTTTTGGATACACTTTTTTACTTCATATAATTTTTATGTGCAAAAATATATTTTAAATCAGTATTTTTGATCTCTTATAATTAAAATAAACAATTTTGTTTACGCGAAATAAATAAACCTCATTAATGATAATCTTTGAATAATAAATGTAACTATAATAAATTAAACTAGGAAACTGAAAACTAATAAGATTTGTCAGCCAATAGTATGAGGGATATCACTAGATTTCCTTATATAACGTCACGTCGATGTCACCTTTTTGAATAGCCCTATAAAACCCATATTTTACGATCACTCACGAGTAACCAAAAGACTGAAAAGGCCCTTCGTGAATAGAGTGTGAAATGCTGCATATTTGATTCCCTTTTTTGATAGATATAGTACTTTGATGACAAAATAATAACTAAAGAATCAACACCGCAATGCATCGCAGAGTCGGTACTAGCGTTGGTCAACAATCGCAAAGCAAGACACAAGTATATAACCGTTTACTACATAAGCACTTGTAAAATACACAAATGCATATTGTATACGTATATAAGTCGCAGCAGCACAGGTCTATGCAATAAGCCCAAAGCACACACGTATTTGTTCATCTATAACTGGAGTTCTGGCAACCAGCTTACTAGTGTTGAATAATTGAATGGGACATGTACCCAGGTGGACATACAAACATTGATAAGCCTGTTGTGTTCACTGTCAAATAAACAGAAATCACAAATTTGAAACACAAGCCCGTCTATTGTCTTGTCTGTACGTCTATTAGTAAAGAGCTATACATATTTGTTCGTTTAATTAAGTATCTAAGTTACGCGCAATGAGCTGCGATTAGGTATTTGAAACCACGAATAAATTGTCATATTATTTATAAGCTGTCAAAAGATTTTCCCATCATCATCATATCAGCCTATCGCCGTCCACTGCTGAACGTAGGCCATTTTCCCATAGGTTTTGTCATTTCAGACTCAAATCGGCTCAACAGTTTTCCATGAAAGCGTAACGAACAAACTCACTTTCACATTTATAATATTAGAATTTAAATTCAAACTTCCAACTTTCGATGGGTAACGTATTATTAGAGATTTTTATTCCTGAAACGGTCGATTAGCAAACCTGGGTTGAACTTGAAGTGAGTACCACGAAAATTCCAGCTTCCTAGTTAAAAAACGTTTTTGTTTAACGGGGCGATTAGGAAACCATCTTTCGGTGAACCAGGAAGCTGGAATTTTCGTGGTACCCAATTCAAGTTCACCCTGGTTTGATAATCGACCGTTTCAGGATTAAAAATCTCCAATAATACGTTACCCATCGAAAGTTGGAAGTTTGAATTTATGGTAAACAGCTGTTTTAAGTTAATCGGACCGTTATCTCGTCGGTGAACTTGGGCCTAAGAATACTTCAAGAAAAGAATAGCCAAGGAGTATGAAACATTCTATTCATGTATTAAACATATGGCTATTCTTATTTCTCTTTATGATATAAGTACAATATACTCTGCCCTACTTATTTACATCGAGCTGCGAGACTAGGACGACATGATGACAACGTCTGACATTTAATTTAAAATTCAAGACAAGTTTCCTATTAGTTTGTGATCATGGATGAATGTTTGTTTGTTAGTTTTCCATGCAAAACTACTAAAAACAAATAGTTGATGATGATGAGGCTTGGCATACATATTCCGGATTACTTTTCATTTCGAAAATAAACAAGTTTTTTTTGTCCCCATACTAGGAATTTCTCCTGTATCGTGGGTGCGTTTACAAACATACATTACACATGCACCCAGACCCGGAACAATTTTAGTTACCCCGTGCGGGAATCGAAACCGCGACACGCAGCACAGCAGCCAATTGCTCTGCTACTACGCTAAACGTCCCGTCAAAAACGTTACTACGTATTTCAAGCCAAAAAATACGGCATAGGGCGATTAGAAGAGCCCAAATAGAAATGAGAAAAGGCCATAATAAAAGAGAGAGAGAGAAGCAAAAAATTAAAATAAATAAATATAATCCTATTAAACCAACAAGTAAATTATTTTTTATTACACTCGGCAGACCAAATAAATTCAATAATAATATTCGATTTACTCTAAATCGGATTAACGTAATCAAATAAACATCGAATAATCCAATAAAACTCATTATTATCGATATTACATACTCAAGTACTCTGTTATTGCTTATTGTTATTAAGTCTTCAAGTGACTTTGATTTGAAAGAGATGCAACCTTACGTGTACCGAGCTGAGTGATATTCTAAGAACTAAGTAATGCTTGCGTACCGTGGAATTAAGTTAAACTTAGCATTCACTGAGTGTTAAAGCATTTAGTAATAACACCTTAAGTTTCAACGAGACTTGTGCCATGAATTTGTGTAAAAGTGGAATTATTATGACAAACTAGCTGTTTCCCACGGTTTCATCCACATTCTGTGGGTCTTCATGCACCTGGATAAAACGAGCCTATGTCCTTCTACAGAATTCAAGCACATTTCTTGATCCACATCGGTTACAGCGCACTAGACAGATGGAAAGACAGAGTTACTTTCGTTTTTTTTTTATATTTTAATCTTTCACGCAAAAACTGCTGAATGGATTTCGGTGATATTTGGTACACACATAGTTTATAACTTGGATTAACACACAGGATACGAAGCAGTTTCCTCAGAATGCGTGTGGAACCGAGGGAAACATCCTACTAATATATTAAATGCGGAAGTTTATGACAATGTATGTATGTATTTTTACAAATACTAGAGTTTGCCCACTGGTCCGACCATATGTTTTTTTTAAATTACCTTTTTGCACGCTGCTTCTCTATATAAAATATTTGTGCGTAATTATACACTCCTCCGTCCGCGCAAATTTCGTAAAAAGAGGTATAAAGTTTTTACTATATATTTACCTATAATTTCAATTATAATAATATTAGAAAAAAAAACAAACTCCTTTCGCAGCTTACTCAACCGATTTTGAGTTCTATTCCGTACAGATAAGGATAGTGTTGAAAGCAAAATAATGTTTACAATACCAAATATATTCTGCATCTGTTTTCTATCATTTCAACTTAGCAATAGAGCTTAAAATCGTTTGAATAAACGGTAAATAGGGTGCGTTTAAGTGTCTATATAATCTTATTATAGAATAATGTTCAACACCCACATCGACATCCATGGAAGCTCGATTTCGACATGGAAGCAGTCACGGTTGGGGCACAAAGGCGTATAATTGCTTCGGCATATAATACATCACACGTACGTACCCCTCTCTCACCACCTTTGTCCTACAAATGTTTACTCCTGATATCTGCTCCCATCCATAGTCCAAACCACTGAATTAAACCTATCGGCTGACGTGCCCAATTGAATGCAAACTGTCAAGCAGCTTATGGTGTTAATAGTGTTGTGGCTTTGATATAGGAAGGTGTATCGAGCCATCTCGCATATATCGATAACGTTTAAGATTCGTGGTACACGGAAACAGTAAAGGATGTATTAATCTGCTTATAAACCGCGTTAGACCCATTGAACTGTGTTCAGATATCATTTGATAGTGGCTCAAGTAATCCTGCTAATATTATAAATAACTTTGGGGATCTATGTATTAAAAAACATACATTTATTCACGCAAATACTAATTAATGGATTGGATGAAATTTTCTACACACATAGTTTATAACTTGTTTTTAATATAGAGAACCCCAATTTAAGTTAAAAGTTGGCTCAGAATTCCTAACTTGATAGTATTGTGAAGTAATATATTAAGTAAAGGTTTTAAGTAAAGTCTGAAACCTCTTCGGATATTTCACAAGCAAAACGAAAAGTTTGGATTGATATAAATTGAAATAGAGTGTGAAAAATACAGATGCATTGTAATATGCATTAAAGTATCTATCTCTTACCGTCCTTGAAGAGGAACGGAGACTAATTTCGGCAGCTTTGATTCCAATTTTGAACTTTATCTGGGTGCACTAAGTAGTTCCATCAAGATGCGTGTGAGATCGCGGGAAATAGCTAGTATATTTATACTACGTGAGCAACCACACTCGCGTTCTTATAGGAACGAATCATGTATAAAAAGTATTCTAACCAGGTCATTGATCTACGTTCGTCTTATCATTCAACTCTTCGTTGAAGTGCTATGGCAAGATCCAAACATCTATATTCAAAAGCAAATCTGTATAATGAATGATTAGAGCATAGCATTAGATTGACAAAGTAGTAAAACGAATCCCCTTTTTTATGGATAGGAAATCATACAGTGGGTGGAGTGGGAGGGAGTGTCAGACTACCACGGACTAACTAAAATCCTTCATGTGTCAAGTGTAATAGTGTAAATTAACAATGTAAAATATTCGTATGCCTTACAGAGGCGGATGTGTCTAAGAACTATACCAATATGTGCCACTAACTTTTGTACCATATCCTTAGCGAATAAATATCTTTATCTTTTATCTTTATCTTTGCATTCCAGGGTTGCTCTTTCGAACAATACCGCAACCCTGGTGACGAATCGCCCTTGGAAATAAAAAGACGCGGTAAAGCTTATATCAATGACGGTATCATGTAGGTGTTCCTGGAGGCGACAAGCAGTTTAATTTTATAAAAATAGATATAACAGAATATATTTGTATCAAGTTCTAAATGTGTACAAAATGATATTTTTTCCCCCAGGAATTTAATTTTTATATAAAATCTATTCTGAGGTTGGTTGTGGGCGCAGAAGAAAAATAAGCTTCTCTTGGAAATATGAATTTATAAAAGTTTAGGAGATACCATTTTATTAATAGATGTCTGAGCTGTTCTGAAAACATTATTTTTTCCAGGAATGCTTGAACTAAAATATATTTATTTATACTTCGCAAAAAACCACCTAAAAATAAATTTGTTTGTGTCAAGAAGTATTATGTATATAATGACTTTCCTTAACGATGGCAATGTAAACTCTAGTTTGGATTCATAGGTAGGTAGTCAGTTGCACTAAAAATATGAGGTTACCTACCTAACACGAAAGTGTAATCCTTAAAAATGAATAAAAAACCTTGGTAATTTTGCTATTACTTTATAGGTATTTTACGTCTCCATATTTAAGATATATATTTACTTAATTATAATGGCTATTAGGTATGTCTTGAAAATATAAAGTATATGAAAAGTATGGTGATTAAAAGATATAAAAGTCATACAATGGTGCCGATTCTGACGTACACACGACTAAACTGATTTTAAAATATCATGCTCTTTTTCTATTGCGAAATACAAGAAGAGGATAGCAAGTAATTCAGTGCTGTCAAATTAAATGACAGATGACATTTTGTTCGTACAGGTTTGTTAATTTAGTCGAGATGTTACGTCGTGATGTTTAATTTTGTATGGAAAACTATTTTTTTCTAATTTGACAGGTGTTAAAAGTTTGCTATCCCTTTCTTATATTTGTTGATGGAAAGAGAGAATTATAGACTAAATTTAATTTAGATGGTGCCAAGAGAATCGCGGCCAATATTAAAGTAATTAAAAGATGCAATTGATACATTATTCGAAAATCGATGCTAAACATAACTTTACATTATTTATTTGTTCTCTAAATGATTTAAAGATTAAAAATAACAATCCCGTATTTCATTTCGGTTGCTAGCCACTTCAGAGAAATGTCCATTTCTAAAACTAATCTACATATTGTGGTGTGCTATATTTGGTGTGATACTGGAATAATACAAGCGTGGTCACGATAAATGGACGTTCCCAGTTGCAATAAAGTGGTTTTGCGTGTTCGATTACCTTGCAAAGCTAGCAGAAACCACTCGTGACAAAAGAGATATTTGAAAAAAAAAACTATTCTAAAGTAAAATTGATGTTTAAAATGCACAACTGTTCCATTCCGTGGTTTCATGCGCATCCTCGATGAATTAAAAAGTAGCCTATGTGTTCATCCCGGTTGTAAACTATGGATGCGCTTGTAATTTCATCCAATTCCATACAATATTTTTACGTAAAAAATAGCAAATACATACCTATCTATCTTCATAAGCATTCACGTATATAATTTTAGTAGAATAATATTGCTTTTTCAAATGTCAGATTAGTAGTTTATAGAAACTTTATCTATTTACCTATTAACTTATTACTAACAAAAGTTCTAATAAACCCTAATTCAAGTTAAAAGTCGGCTCAGAATTCCTAACTTGAGAGTCTTGTTAGGTATTATATTAAGTAAAGGTTGTAAGTAAAGTTTGAAACCTCTTCGGATAATTCACAAGCAAAACGAAAAGTTTGGATTGATATGAATTGAAATAAATATAGATATTAGAAGTTCGTTTTGAAGAATGTTTAGAGCATAGATATGCATGTGAGTAAAGTAACTAGATCTGCAATCACCGAACACAATGCGGGCCATAAAGGTTGAGCCCAAAGACATAATTCACTGTATTTTTCCTGGGAGTACTATTGCCATCCTTATCATACAGATGTCATGAACATTATGTTTCGGCTAGTGAGAGAGATAGATATAATTTTACATCAAAATGATTACTAGTTTCAAAGCTAGGTCTGCATTCTAAAAAATGATTACGTTTTTGTTACCGCGTAATGTTTGGGATTGCCTCTCTATTAATATATTTCGATGATTTAGTGTTAAAAATACAGATGCATTGTAATATGCTAATGATGACCCGTCCCTGAAGCGGAACGGAGAGTAACTTTAATTTCGGCAGCTTAGCTTCCAATTTTGAATTGGAGTCTTATTGCTCCGGCCTTAAATTCAGACTCCAGGCTGCTACTATAACTACCAGGACTGCAGAATGCTCGAAAGAGTTACCGCGGTCTAGGAACGCAAAGCGCAATGAAAGGAAGGCGGATGAATATGCGGCTGTTTTTTTTAGATTGCTTACTAGAGATAGATTTTTGATATTAGTTGTACGGATTGTATGTCAAAATTCTATCTCTAGTAAGAAAATCTAAGGATAGATGGGATATTGAAAATGGCCGTTGGTCAGTGTTTGACACTATCTACCGCTCCGCCTACAGCGGGGGTCATATGATGAATTCCTATCCTTAAAAAGGCTGCTACTCAGATAAACTGTTTAACACATTGCCCTTTCTACCCTTTCAAGGGATCAAACACAGGTCCTGATTGAAACAGTGGTCACTGACCAGTATTTTAAACGCGTAAGTGATTTTTATGTTTATTTGTTCACAGGCTTAAACGGATGAACCATTTTATGTCAAATATATATGATATGAAGATAGCTTGAATTAGCAATTTATAGGAGTACAGCTTCTCCGTGTGCGTCAAGTAGTTCCCTAAGGACGGGGGTGAGAATGCAGGAAATAGCTAGGCATATAAATAGAAGTTTAATTTTATAACTTGTCTTATACACGGCGTAATTTGAAAAGTATGTACTCAATCCGAAATGTACTACCTAAAATAATTTAGGTAGTACTTTTTTAAAAATAGACATTGGTGCCGATTCTGACTTACACACGACTAAACTAATTTTAAAATATCATGCTCTTTTTCTATTGCGAAATACAAGAAGAGGATAGCAAGTAATTCAGTGCTGTCAAATTAAATGACAGATGACATTTTGTTCGTACAGGTTTGTTAATTTAGTCGAGATGTTACGTCGTGATGTTTAATTTGTATGGAAAACTATTTTTTTCTTATTTGACAGGTGTTAAAAGTTTGCTATCCCTTTCTTATATTTGTTGACGGAAAGAGAGAATTATAGACTAAATTTAATTTAGATGGTGTCAAGAGAATCGCGGCCATTATTAATTTTATCATAAGCTTGTCGCAGTATCGTATTAACACGATATGTAAGGAGTTGTCCGGGTTCGCTAATTGTAATTTATTGGTATTTTTTATTTTGATGAATAAATACTCAAGAAAGGTTTTATGTCATGGACTGAGTACATATCTTTCGGGAAAACAGTGAATTCAATTATACAGTGTATAATAAATGCATAAACTTGTGTGTACTACATTGATATTTCCAAGTTGAATGTTGTCTGTACCATTTACCGTAAGTTGCAGTCACCGAGTGAGTGAGAAACGGATATTAAAATCGTTCCAACGCCTCTGTTGTGATTCTCCATTATCCTTTTGCATTTATATATGACTAGCAGTGGAGGAGCTCGTGGCTAAGTAAGCTTAAACTTTGATCGGTCGACCCATGCGGCTACGTGGGTCGTCCGATCAAAGTTTAAGCTACGCTTGGCGCGGTCGGTCCATGGATGGGTGACCATCTATGTCAAAGTGAGACTACTCCATGCCTCGGAAAGCACGTATGTGTAGATGACAGCCAATCTTACCAAGGGGTATCGTGTTACTTGGTTGTTGAGGTCAGATAGGCAGTCGCTCCATGTAAAACACTGGTACTCAGCTGCATCCGGCTTAGACTGGAGGCCGACCCCAACATAGTTGGGTAAAGGCTAGGCAGATGATATGACTAGCTGTTTCGCGCAGTTTAACTTCCATCCTGAGGAAACTACTACACGCACCCAGATAAAAAGTATCTTATGTTTTAATCTAAGTTGTAAACTATATATGTACCAAATTGTATCCAAATCCGTTGAGTAGTTTTGCGTGAAAGATTAACAAACAAACATCGACCAATCAATCCTCACAAATTTTCGCCCTCATCCAAAATAAGTGAATTTACTTTAAAGAACACGCAGCCAAAGGCCGCAAAATTGTAATTTTAAATAAAAAAGAAGATTTAAGACTTTAGTTTTATTTCCTGGGGGGTTAGACAAGTGGCAAAAACGCTATAGAAACGCTATAGAATAGAAAACAAAATGTATGGGAATGACATATAGCTAGTCGTAAACGAATGTCATTCCCATACATTTTGTTTTCTATTCTATAGCGTTTCTATAGCGTTTTTGCCACTTGTCTAGCTCCCCTGGGGGGTTAGACAAGTGGCAAAACGCTAACGCTAACGCTATAGAATAGAAAACAAAATGTATGGGAATGACATATAGCTAGTCGTAAACGAATGTCATTCCCATACATTTAGCGTTAGCGTTTTGCCACTTGTCTAACCCCCCTGATCGGTAATCGGCTTACATCAGCTTACATCTTGTTATAAAAATCTGCTATCTACCTTTTCTTCGTATTCCAATTTCAAAAAGATTGTACGGACAGTTTAAACAATAAGGTTGAATGTTGTAAGGTTTTATACCACCTCTATAGTACCTACTGCTGACTTTTCTCAAGTATAGAGAACAGAAACCCAAGTAACTGTCCTGTGAAATATTTGAATGAGTCACTGTGGCTCTGGAAAGCGAAGGACAAATTGACGAAACACGTATGGGTTTTAGGCAGTAAGAGTCTGAATCTCTCGCTCCGTCTAGAGTGAGAGAAGTCATTTGACGGTTTCCCATTCTTAAAGAAAGTGAGCATTCCTATCTCGCAATTTCACTTGTATTCTGAGGGATATACTTCCACGCCGAGATAAGAACTAATCCTAAAGGGTTAGACTTTATTTCGTATTTAAAGTATACTAGCTAATTCTCGCGTATTAGCCTAAAACCTTCTCCAGTATCTTCGTACTAACGCCATTCACGCGTGATGCCATGACCAAGGGAAATAATATATTATGGTCTATATATATAGATAGATAGATTAGAATTAGATGTCGTAAGTCTATTTGTCACAAACTCCGTCACACATCAACAAAATAAATGCTCTTCAGAAACGCCATATCAAGAAAATACAGGGTGACGTAGTCTCATCTCAGCCCTGAACTGAGTTCGGGTTAGACGGTCACGGCCGGCCGGTGACCTCGCGCCGATCATGAATTGTCAGATATAAGTGGAGTTCCAGATGTTATCTCGCTTACAGGATCGCGAGGATGGATCGAGTTTTATGTTTCACTGTGTTTTTAGTAATCTTTTAACAGTCCGGGCTACTCCTACTACTGATAGTGAATTTGAGTTTGGAAGTCGAATTGAAATTTTCACCTAGCATAGCAGTCCAGTGAGTAGTGGGTAGGTTGGGTTGTATTATTGGAATACCGATTTTTGGTACAATGTTTCCAATATCCGGCGCAAGTGGCGGTCACTCAAGTTCACTCTCGGATTATTAATTAGTACTCCGAACTATTTAACTCAATTTTACCTAACCCTTTGTGTGCATAAACCGCCTTATATGTCTTCGAATAGATCATCGGTCTACAAGAACTTACTGATTGCTACGAAATTTCGTAGCACGTGCTACGAGAATGCTACAACCATAGATATACATATATGTTACTAAAGTAACTAGATCTGCAATCACCGAACACAATGCGGGCTATAAAGGTTGAGCCCAAAGACATAATACACCGTATTTTTCCTGGGAGTACTATTGCCATCCTTACCATACAGATGTCATGAACATTATGTTCTGGCTAGTGTGAGATAGATAGATATAATTTTACATCAAAATGATTACTAGTTTCAAAGCAAAAACGTAACCATTTTTTAGAATGTAGACGTACTACATTCTAAAAAATGGTTACGTTTTTGCTACCGTGTAATGTTCGGGCTTGCATCATTATTGATATATATATCTCGATGACTACAATCAAAGATTTACACCCAGTTACACCAACAAAATATCAGGGAAACGGAAGAACTGTCATTCAATATCTGTCAAAATAGAAGATAAAATTAAATAATTTTGCTATTATTTTATGTTTTTCGTCTAAATGTTTATAATATAAATGTTTACTTAATTATTATATCTGTCGGCGTAACCATAAATAAGCGCACCTCACGATACTCATTACTATATAGATAGGCTGTATACGTTGGATAAAGAGTGACAAGCTGTCATTCTGACGGAACGTCATGAGCGGTGGAGTGGCGGGAAAAAGGTGATTCGAGAGCACGGAGCCGCTGGCGCACTGCATCATAACGACGGATCGTCTTTTATCCGACATAATTATTAAAGTCAATTCATTTAAATTTTACAAATAAATATGGACGACTCTGATGTAGACCAACCGTTTCCTACATATCAATGTATTGATGACATTAAAAATATTAAAACAATGCTAATTATTTATATCATGTTTTGTGAAGTTCGTAAATGTATAAAGTATAATTGAAAAAAGTTTGTTTCAACCTGCCATTAGAATATCTTTAGCTACAACTGATAAAAGTAGCGCCATCTAATAAAAAGTCGTTGAACTAACCACATGACGTACACTTGCATCGCATTAAGTATTTATGCAACTCTTTAAGGGCCTTGTACACAGGGGTAGTTTGTTACAGCGTAGAGATTGCGTGATTTCTTGCTGTTGAATGTTGGTTCACCTGTTAGCCCAAAATTTATTATCTACTATAATTTGATATTTTGTGTACAGAAGCTGTTGGAGTATCTTTATTAATAAATAAATAAATGAAATAAATCTCTTCTCAATATTTTTTATTGCTTTACAAAGTTCGAAATAACACACTGTTTTCTAATTTAAAACTGTGGCTATTTGAAAGATAAGAATTAAATTTAAGAAATAATCTCTTTGAAATTGCAAACAATACAGCGTTGAGTAACCAAGTGTGTAATCACTTTAAGACCTAATGATGACGTATGTCCTAGTTCAATTGATCAAAGCTGCATAAGGTAGATGGCACTACTAGTATAAACTATTGAATAAATGGAAGTTTTTTTACGTGTCATAATTGAATTTTTCATATGTTTTTTTAAATTATTATTTTCACAATTTTCTCATTTATAATTGTTTTTATCTCTCTATTGCTATTTAGTCTGATTTACAGTAATTTTCAATAACACAATATCTGAAGATTTTCTTATTAGAGATATTTTTTTTTACATAAAGTCTATGCAATTAATATCATAAACCTATCTCTAGTTAGCAAATATAAGGAGTGGTCGCTTGAGGTTAACTTAACCTTAATATGGTCAGAATTATTATTTAGCATACCAATTTCAACACCATTTAAATATTAAGTTTTTTACGATTTATTATAAAAAAATTAAAATTTTAATATATGTTTAATAAAATAATACGTTAATTAGCTCAATATCAAAACTATGGTTCAGCAATTAGATCTAGATTTTGGTCTATAAAGTTCGCGCTCCAATTTAAGAATTCCGGGAAATTTCTCTTAGAATCTTGACATCACCAGAAATAGCTGACCTTGCCAGAAGTCAGCTGTTAGACCCTGTACCCAAAGCTACTAGAGATTGCAAATTATTACAAAGCTATTTTGATGCAAGGTGATAAATCTATATAAATAAAAATAAATGTTTGTAGGTTTGTCCTCTATGGGTCCCTCATACGATTGTGATAAAATTTTAGCGAGTTCTTCTGAGTACCTCCGCGAAGGTCCCTGGCTTAAAAAGGCCGTCGTATTACAATGCATGCCGTGCAGCAAGTATAATATAAAAAAAATAGACATTCTTGAGATTAAAAAAAAATTGGGCACATTTCAAATTAGAAATTACATATTTAAATTGGATTTCGACAAAAATACAGGACAAGTTTATCGATTTCTCCTTTCCTTTATTCCTTTAGTTTGTCGATTCAAACATTTCTATCGATACGAACATTCATATCGATATTAGAATGGTATTGAAATTATTATTTTGGAGTTCTATGGACAGCTTCGCGTGTCTTACTTGCCTGTAAGAAATTTAGTTGTGTTGTTCATAAATAACATAGCAAATCAATTAATACTAATGTGATTTAATTATGTACATTAATTAAAGGACGCACGAGATTCCACAAAAATGTATGGCGTATAATCGAATACCTTTTGAGGGTCAAGAATCTATGTATATATTATGTACAGGTGGCATATTATACCATATATCACTGAATGGTGTATGGTATGGTATATAAGTATGGATAGATAGATATATACTTAGTACTGGACTGTAATCATGATGACAAACACTGTTTTTATTTAGTAATTACCAGTTGATTCACCCGCATCTAGTTTCATACAAACTTTCATTCCCTTTTTTAACCCGCCAGGGGATGAATTTAGAAAAATCCTTTCTTAAAATGACGCAAGTTCATCATTTTTTAAGAAACATTTGTGCAAAATTTCATACTTCTAGAACCAGCCGTTTCAGCTATCGGTTGATCGATCAGTCAGCCAGTCAGTTTATTATTTTATACATATAGATTATAAATACTGATCTCAAAAAAAACATTTACAACAAGCTCTGTACCCCAGTTTCACCTGAGTCCCAAGCAAAATATTTAACACAGCAGCCTATAATCGTACCCTTTATCTCCGTACCAAATTTCATCCAAACCGGTTAAGTCGTTCTCAAGTTAAGCTGTGTTCAAGAGAAATAAGGATAAATTTTACCCGACTGCCAAGGAAGGGTTATGTTTTAAGTTAAGTACCTATACCTATATAGATACGTTATCGCTATACTCATAAACTATTTTTTCCACTAAGTAAATACATTCGCAGTTTGTAGATAGGCACAGCATAGTTTAAGCAGCGGCCAAGCAGCTTTGTTAGCGCACAGGGTGGCGGCGAATTTTTTTCCGCATGAAAATATAGTTATACTTAAAAAATATTATTAAATACGTCATGTATCTGATTGTTTGTAAAGTATAAAATGGCGTAAGAATTACTAGTAAATTATTTCATACAAGAACATGATTATTAAACTTTATACAGCGTATTTAAATGATATTTCGCTAGCGTCCTGAACATACATATAATATTAATATACAAATGAAATGCATTAATTTAGATTTGATCCAGCTAATATTTAATTTGGAATATACGTCCAAAAATGAACTTTAAGCCATTTCAACTAAGTTGCTTTCAGATTAACAAACCTTTTACTTTAATAGAACTGCCAATCTAGCACGACTAAACTAATATGTATAAAAAAGTTAACGTTAATGGGAGTGATTATGAAATTGATAATGAATTGAAAATACTCGTTACTTTAATTTAGACTTTATAAGTATCTGTAGATGGTACAAATTGGCTTGTCATATTTCAACCACACTTTTGGTTCATGATATTATTATATTTGAATCGCATTAATGTTACGACTAGATTAGTACTCGGAACTCATCTCTATTTGACTTTTGATTTTATTTTAAAGTTAATTTAGTAGTACCTAACAAAATATTAACAATATGATTGTTGAAAAGGCGAGATGTCTACAAGAATTAGGTATCTGCTAGATAATAATTCCTGTTGATAGTTCGTAAAACAAAAACTTAGTTTTCTATGTAATATAGCCAACTCCTGTCTAAAGGTATTATCTGGAAGATAAATAATTATTTGGAAGATAATTACAATGTTCTTATATAGATGATAATTATCTGGTAGATAATTCCTACAGACAGGTAGTGAAACAGAACCATAACATTCTAAGTACTCACCATTTCTCTTCGGCCCCATCGACCTTAATGTCGGGGATATTCGGAATCTTCTTATTCAGATACGCTGAAGATATCTTCAGCAATGCCTGTAGACAAAATACAGTTTCAGTTAGTACCTATAGTGAAAATAAGTAAATGGTGTTACAGAAATAAAGATCTTGCCCACTCAGGGTCGAAAATTCTAACTAATACTATAAATTTCGAAGAAGCTCTGTCTATCTGTTACACTTTTATGTTGAACTAGCTGTTGCCCGCGGTTTCGCCCGCGTCCCGGGGAAACTACTTAACGCACCCGGATAAAAAGTAGCCTAAAACCTTCTCCAGGGTCTCTTCTAACTCCGTACTAAATTTCAAAAAAAAAAAACAGCTGCTCTCGAGATTTGCGCTTAGCAACACATTCATTTTTTCATTTTTATATCATAGATAGATGAACCGATTTAAATGAAATTCAGTTTGAAGATAGCTTGGACTCTAAGGAAGGACATAAGATAGTTTTTATCCCGGTGCCTAAAGTATATAATTCAGGATGCGAGTGAAACCACGTGACCACATATTGTTGCGGTTTATTTTTTAACAGCTTAAGCTATTCTCTACCTTATGCCGATGTGATAGAGTAATATACTTTTTTGGCCATTCGAAACCCAATTAAGGTAATATTGTATTCGTTACCTATTTAGAACCAGTGAATATTTATTTGAAGTAAAACTTATATAATTTTTTCAGAGAAAAATAAATGTATATTTTTCGCTCCATATAACACACTGTTACGTTGCTGCATCCAGTTAGACTGGAACCCGACCCCATCAATGTTGGAAAAAGGCTAGGCAGATGATGAGTATATCTGTTCAAAATTATAGTGAAAGTTTTAATCGATAAAATGAAAAAGTAAGTACCTACCTACGAGAGAAGAATACTCTAAAATAATAATACTTATAACACATGTACGACTGTGAAACGTAATTAGAACTTATTACACTTTATTGCGCGAGCAGCTAATTAGCTCATTAAGAGAGTCTGTCTGGTCTCTAAAGTGGTTTCACACGGCAAGGATAAAGGCACTCACAGACATGCTATATTAGAAACGTGTGGGGTACCACTTACATCGCTTCAAAGGAAGCCCTATGACATTCTCAATTGTACGAGCTATCACACTTGGAAGGCCTTAAGGAAATCTTACTGAAGTTTGGTATCTAGCCATAGAAATATATTTAGAAAAATAGACTACCAGTCTGATATTTTTATTAAATTAGGAATGGAAACGAAAATATTATAATAATTTCAAAGTTAAATTGTAACACCTAATAAAAAAATATGGAATACGGGCGTCAAAAAATTCCTCCGCATCGCAGTCAACTGGGAGCGTACCCGAGAGGCTGGCTGAATTGCCACGTTGGATGGCAATGCTTATTCTTTGGCCAAAGTAAGAGCCTGCCTTTGGGTCCCGAGAAGCGTCAGCGAAAATTGAAAATAGAATTTAAATATAATCAAAAAAGTAAGATACTAAACATGGTCTTATAGACAGTGGGCGCACAAAATTTATTATTTTATTCCTATCTTGAGATACGAATAAAAAAAATACACACACAAAACAATATGAAGATATTCTTTCAATATTATTCAAGTGCACATATTTAAACTGAATAAAAATACATTTCCTTGGTATACTTCTAAGTCGTCTTTAGTAACAGAATGTTGTTCATTGAAGCCCGGATTCCTGCATCTTACTGACGACAATATCAAAGAGTTTCTAAGAAAGTGAGAGCTTGTGATGCATTGGAACGTTGCATACACCTACGTGTACTGTAGTCTATATAAATCTCAGACCTTGAGGCATAGCATTATATTTTATATTTATTTATAAAATTTTCGCTTTTACTTTGCTAAAATTTTCATTTTGTCTGGAGTACAATGGCTAGCATAAACGCACTTATTTAATCGTAACATAAGCATAAATAAATCTATTTTGAATAAAATGCTGATAGAAATGATGTTATTTTTAATAATCATTAAAATTATGTAATTTAAAGAATGTTTGTGCTAAATAATACACGACTAAAGAATATATATAAAATACTAGCTGTTTCACGCGGTCCCACCTGCACTCTAAGAGAATTACTTCGCGCAACCGGATAAAAATGGCCTATATGTTAATGCAGGTTTTAAACTATGTGCGTACTAAATTTCATCCAAATTCATTTAATATTTTTTGCGTTAAACAGTAACAAACATATATATACATTCATACATCCTCATAAACTTTGCATTTAAAATATTAGTAGGATATTTTTATGCTACAGTACCCATAAGCCCTTTTGAAACCGATACGTAGTGCTTATTAGTTAGGACGTGAAAGTTTCACAAGTGGGAGGGTGTTACGAACTACCGAATCGAATCGTCTCGAAACTTTGTATCAAGTGTAGAGCATCTCACGTGCTTAGGAGCACTGGTTAGCCATAATTATGGCGACTTGTGGCAGAATGTGACGTCAAAATTCATCATTCGTATCAGCTGCTGGGCGGTACAAAGAAGGGATTGCAATAAAAGATTCTCAATTGAAATCAGCTTTGTCTTAGCTTAGACAGCGCTCCGTGACTAGGAGAGCCATGAGCGAGACGCGCGGGATGTTTCATTATGTAACCATACCTAACCTGTACCGACTTACAACGTATTCCTTCCGCTGACTTCACTGGGATCGGTCATTTGTTTGACTTAATAAGTTTACTTATTACTAGCTTCTGCCAGCGACTTCGTCCGCGTGGAATAGTGCTCCGCTCCTATTAGTCTTAGCGTGATGATATATAGCCTATAACCTTCCTCGATAAATGGAATATCTAACACTGAAAGATTTTTTCAGCGGTTCCTGAGATTAGCGCGTTTAAACAAAATGACAACATTTCCCTTCACTGCTCTGCTCCTATTGATTGTAGCGTGATGAAAAGTATACTACAACCAGCTCAGGAGTATGACAAATAATTGTACCAAGTTTCGTTAAAATCCGTCGAGTAGTTTTTGTTTCTATAGAGTTTATACAGACAGACAGACAAAAATACTGATTGCATTTTTGGCATCAGTATCGATCTCTAATCACCCCCTGATAGTTATTTTGGAAATATATTTCATGTACAGAATTGACCTCTCTACAGATTTATTATAAGTATAGATAGATTATAATGGTGTTAGTAAAAATACAGTCCACTTCTTATTTATTAGGTACCTATCACCAGCGAAGAACTAATTTGTGAACTTTTTATGTGCAAAAAATATGTTTAGTCTTGCAAGGGTTCCTGGCCGAAAAAATGTACTACAACGAATGCCGGGTACAGCTAGTTTGTATATAAAAATCCCAATTCAAGGTTAAAAAACATAATAATTCTCACTGTATATAAACAGCTGTAAAAATTACAATTTGTTTCATAATTTACTTTACGATTTACGATACACGTGTAACATAAACATTTAGTACACCAAATTGTGTTATACTCTTTTTAATTAACAAATTATTACCGGCTATTTTTTATTATACATACAATAGCGAATGCCGCGTTTACCTAATAACTACATCAGACATAAATGCTTGCGATATTTCACCAACGTTCTCTCAGTATTGGAAATTTCAGACACGTGTTAGGGATGGCGGACCGGTTCCAGGAAACTAGAATATAGAACATAGCTAAAGCAATTAATGAGTGTACTCGTGGGGACTCGGAGTTACAATGTTATTTTGAAAATTAGTTACATCAAATCATTCTGTGATTCTTGGGTCAAATAATAATATTGTTTTTGTTGGTATAGTTCTGCTTTATTCTATAGTAATTTTAGTATTAAAATTTACTGCGACTTAATATGCGTGGATTCAATAATTGTTTACAGATTTACAGATGTCAGGTTAAAAAGTATCATAGGCCAAATATGCAAATTAATTCACTAACATTCACTGTTTTCCAAAACTATTCAAACAGAGCCGTATTTAGAAATTAAAAATATAAAAAAAAAAATCGCGACAATTGCGTAATGAATTTAATAAATTATTTTTTGAAATATCGTTAGCCGAGCCAATTTATAAACTTCTTTCAGCTATCGAACTGTTTTGTCCTTTTTTATCAAGTCAAATGAAATTACGATAAGTTACGAGAGATAATAATGGGACAAAATAGTCAGATGGTTAAAAGAGGTTTATTACTAATGACATTAATATTATGAACTTGCTGTTTCCCGTGGTTTCACCCGCGGTTTCACCCGCGTCCCGAGGGAACTACTTCACACACCCGGATAAAAAGTAGTCTAAACCTTTTTCCAGAGTCCCTTCTACCTCCGTACCAAATATCATCCAAATCGGTCCAGCCGTTTACGCGTGATGCCGTGATCAAGGTAAAGAGGGATTAATTTTTATATATTTATAGATAAGAAAGGTGTACTAAATTTCATTCAAAACCATACGTTTCAGAAATGGTAAATTACTGAAAATAATATCGAATATAATTTATCTCCTTTTTATATCACCGACAAGAAAGACATGATATTCTAGGCATTTTATTTTCTCAATCCTCTTATACCTTTAAACCCCCAGTACTAAGTATATATTGACAGCCTCTCAGCTTAAGGCTGGCGTGTCAAAAGGCATTTAATCCGATCGGGCTCCGGCCAACGGTTCTGCGGTCACCAAGGTACGGATCATAATACAATTCTCTTATTTTGCTCGGTCAAAAGATGCTCTCATAAGTACATCGCTATTTTTGTACAAGAATAAAATATTTGAGTCTGTATTTTATAAGGCATACATTGATATAATTTTTATGAGGAGCTCGTGGCTAAGTAACGGCCGCACGGTCGACCGATTACAGGTTAAGCTGCGCTTGGCGCAGTCGGTCCGTGGATGGGTGACCATCTACGTCATAGCGAGACTCTTTCGTGCCTCGAAAATCACATGAAGCTCCCGGTTGTCATTTTTAGATCTTTGAAAGTCGTTACGGGTAGTCAGAAGCCAGAAAGTCTGATAACCAGTCTTACTAAGTGTTACCGTGTTACCTGGTTCACTCCAACAAGCCGGGTTAGGCAGTCGACAACCTTCTAGGTTGACCTGCGAGATGCCATACACACAAAAAAAAACTGTTTCACTCCATGTAAAACACTGGTAGCTGTATCCCATTTAAACTAAAAGCCTATCCCACAAAGTTGGGAAAAGGCTAGGCAGATGTTGATGATGATATTGATATAATTTGTATAGGATCTTGATGGCTTTAAAGGCAAGATCTAAACGAACGATAGTCAATTAGTATTCTTTCAGAATAATGTTACTCTTATTTGGTGAACAAATGGATGGCCATGTTCATCAAATTAATTATTACTTAGTACTAGTGTCCCGCCAATGGACAGAAAGACGAGCTTACATTGTTCATGCACAGTGCAAATAAATGATGTCTGGAACTTAATAGAGACTTTGACCTTGAGGTTGCTTCGGTGTTTCTTCTCAATGTAGTTAGATAGGAAACACCGTACTCATCTAGCTTTAAAAAAGACGCATAAAAGTGTTATTTTATAACCTACTAGATGACTCTGTGAACTTAGTATCACATACATCTATATTAACTTTTCTCACCGTTGAAAGTTTGGACTATGACAAATATTTCAAAACCAAAATCAGCCACATCGGCCCAGCCGTTCTCGAGTTTTAGCGAGACTAAGGAACAGGAATTCATTTTTATAATATAAAATTAGCAAAATTAATATCATTTATTTAATAACTACAAATAAAAATGATAAATATAGGTGGCCGTCAATAATATATTATTACATAGTACTTATTCACTTATTCGATGATGACTATATGTCCTGCCCCCGTTCGCCGTCCTTTTTTTTTTTTTTTTTTTTCGGGTGGAAATCCTCATGGACGAACCCGGCCTGGGGAGGCCGGGAACAGTGCCGGACTCTTACCGGCTAAAACCAACCCGGTGTCGCTTCTCGCACGTGGGCGCGGGGCCGCGGGAATCCAGATTCGTCCGCAGCCCCGCACTGGTGCCGGCCCGTCCTGCCGGGCCTCGTCTCCTGCACGGGGTAGTGAGGTGTCCTACCCCGTGCATCGCCTCGGGGGCGCGCGTGGACACAGACGCGCGCCGCCGGCTCGGGTCCTATCATGGGGGGCGGGGACTTCCCCAAGTCCGTCGCCCCTGGACCCGTTTATGGGGGGCGGAAGAGGGCGTTGTCCGCCCTCCTCCGGCGCCCGGTGCGCCTGCTGCGGGCGGGGTCGAGAGTGGAAATCTCCCTTTCCCGCTCCGCAGCTTCCTTCTGCGACATCACGTCCTCGCAGAAGGACACCACCGCGTCCCACGACTCTGCGCTGCCGACCATACTCCGAACAACGGTCGGCAGCGACAGATCGCCTCCTACTACCAAGGTGAGGGCACGGCGCTGCTCCTCCCAGGACACACACTCCCGGAGCGTGTGTTGCGCCGTGTCCTCCCCGCAATGGACGCAGTGGTGGCACCGAGCGTCCGACTCCCTGCCTATGCGACACAGGTACTTGCCGAAGCACCCATGCCCCGACAGCACCTGCGTCACCCGAAACGACAGGGAGCCGTGCCTTCTCCCGAGCCATGCGTCGAGCACTGGCCGGATCGCCTCGACGGTAGCGAGGCCGGCGGTAGGGCGCAGAAGCCTGTCCCGCCATTCCGCCACCAAGACCTGACGGAGCTCCGTTCGGCGCAGCGCGATCTGCCGCTGCACCGGTCTGAAGCCCCGTGCCCGCTCTTCCTCGCGCCACCGATACAGTGACGCGAGTACTTTAGCCTCCAGGTCCCAGGGCGGGGATCCGGCCAGAGCGCAAGCCGCCTCGTAGGAGATCGTGCGGTACCCGCGGACGACCCTGACGGCCATCGCCCTCTGCGGCTTTCGCAGAACCGTTCGCCGTCCTAACACAACTTTTATGCCCCGTAATTTTACCAGGTTTATTATGAACAAAATACAAGTGAAAGAAAGTTCTAATATTTAACTCATAACAGTCAGAAGTTATACAATTAAACACTAAGTACTAGGGTACTATGAAAGCAGAGGCGGTAAGTCTAGCACAGCGGTGCACAGCGGGTGGCTAAGGAAAGATATTTTATAAATAGCTCTAAACATTTCAAGTAGGGATGACAGGCGAGTTTATTTCTGATCTTTTGTGGTTTTACGATTGGTTCTAGTTATAGTTTTTGTTCAATTCTACTGATATGAGTCTTTTGAGTTATATTGTAAGACAAGTTTAGAAGTTTTTGTAGAAATAGACAAGTTTTGATATAGGAAGCCGGGGCATAATTGACGTAAATTTCATATTAATCAGTCTAATATTAAGTTTGTTTTGTAACCTTATCTATCTTTAGTTTTCCAATACATAAAGCCCTCGGTTATAGGAGTCTTTAAATCTTCAGCCTATACCAACGACGAAACTCAAGGCACACAAGTATTTTAGTAAAGCTAACATATAACTTTGTATAACGCAATCACGCCAAGTGACTTTCAACTCGACAAAGTTGCGGAAGTTAGTGCAATACTCGCACATGTCACTCAAATATTGCGGAGATCCGATTCACGATGCTACGCCAGAAGTTACTACGGCGTAGGCGTGCTACACAGGATGCTACAACTCGAAATTGGAAGCGCTGTTAGAATGTGTACACAGCCAGTTGCATAAAAAATATAGTAATTACTGTCAGTCAGAAGCTGTAAAAATGGACGATGTAACTGAATAATTTAGATATTATCTATATAAAGTATTATTATATACATTTACTTAATTAATCTTCTTTTAAAAGTATGCAAATATTATCAAAGTTTGTGATGTTCGTAAAAGTATAAGTGACAAGAAATTTGATGCAACCGGCCATATATCCCATCTGTCTTTCGTCAAGCTACCGCGCTTGATCTCACAAAGCATCGCATTCTGAAAAAATCTTTGTGCTTCTTTTAAATGGGGAGCATATGTTCAGCAAAACCCACCTTTGGTTTACGGTGAACTAGTCTTAAACAATAGAGGCTCGAGAGGGCGCCGACTGCACACAAAGTATAGAACAATGTACTTCTATGGCTCCACGGAAACAAATGCCGACCAAACGACGCATTGGTGCTTATTACTCGTGATTAACAAAAGAGCATCATCTCACTGTTACCGATAGCCGTTTTATCTATTTATATAAAATGCTTTGTACTGAATGACTGACGGATGAACGCACAGCCTAAACGATCGTAGAGATCTGAAACTTGGAGGGTATGTTCTTTGTATGACGTAGGCATCCGATGAGAAATGATTTTCCAAAATTCTACCCCTAAGGGGGTGCGAAAGGGGGCAAAGTTTGTATGAAACTCTTTTGAATTCATTTAGCCCACGCGAGCGAAGCCGCCGGCGGAAAGCTAGTTATATGTATAATTTCAGGCAAATATTTATTTTATTTTAATATTTTTTCTTCCTACTTGCCAATCCAATCTGGTTATCTCGCGAAAAAGCGAGTTTTTTATTTTAAATTTATTTAAAAAAATATTATTTTTTAAAACACCGTTGCGCAATTCCGTTTCTATAAAGTAATGAATGCAGCCTTCGGCAGTACGAGAACAGCTCTTTAACTAGAGAGGGGAATGGGGGACTTGCAGCATTGTTCCTTCATTCTTGCTCAGACTGCATGCTGTGTGCTTTAAATGTGAAAATATTTTGTACTGTGAGGGAAAAAGTTTAATTTTTGGTAGTTTTTTTTTCTATTTCTCTACTGCACTGGGTTTAAGTCTAATTCTGATTTTCTGTATTCCTAGAATTGATCTGACAAATATTTTGAGTACGTGACTTTGTTTGATTTGTCAAAATTTCAAGGCTGAACCGAATTAGAAGTAGAAAACAGATAGCTTGATACTCGGGATGGTCATAGTTTGTATCTGGGTGCGAATAAAATTTGCCACAGGACATGGGTGAAACCGTGGAAAACCTCTAGTTATATGCGTACGACCATCTTTAGTTTAATTGCCTGTCAGTGACGGATCCAGGGGGGGGCTAAGGGCTCAAGCCCCCCCCCCCAAAAGCTAAGCAAGGAGACTTATTATGCGTTAAGCAAAATAAAATGTTCTGTGCTTTTTTAGTGTTTCGCTTGATAAAACCTACCCTAAGCAGAATCAAGCCCCCCCCTAATCAAAATCCTGGATCCGCCACTGTTGCCTGTCCAATATTGGAACAGGCCAGGATGCTATATAACGTGTATTTATATAAATTAATAAAACATTTATTTATTTTGGTATTTATTTGATGAATTTAGATTATTTATCGGGGAGACGTTATCGCAAAGCAAAAAAGCCAAAAAAAGCCTAAATAAAGACAAAAAAAACTCGAGTAAAAATGTAAAAAGAGATAATTTCTAAGTTACAATGCAGGCAATGCTTTTGACAGAATTTAGATTATTTATTTGACACCAAATGAGTAGGTGTTTAAATAAGTTTACCAAAAATGCAGCCACATAATTCGGTATTTAATTACCAACCAGCATGTATTCTTACATCTTACTATGAAGATACCATAAAAAGACATCGAATGTCATAACTAAATTAAACCAATGAAAAATTTAAGAACATACACGCTTTAGATGTTTAATAGCGAAATATCATTTATTCTATGAATTATCGAGTTACTCCGCGTTCTGACATGATGACGTCATAATACATTTTGTCTTTTTTTCTAGCTATAGCTTTTTAAACGCTAATACTTGGTGTTATTTTAACATATTTAATTCGTATTTTTATTGTTATTTATTTTTGTTAATTAATTATTGAATTTTAATTTTAAAAGTACAGTAAAAAACCTAATTACAGTGTTGCCTTAATATGAAGCCATATTACACTAGAGTAATAATAAACTTTTACATAATTTACCGTAAATGTTGCCAGATATCTATTTACCTCCCGCAAAATATTTTATTTATTAATAGCACATTTGTTCCCATAATATTATCGAAATGTTAACTGTTCATTTGACATTTATTTAATTGCGTGGCGCTTGTAAATATTATATCGATGAAATTTCATGTTATTCTAGCAAATTCAACATTAATATTTAATGATAAATATTTATAAATTTCAATTGCACGAAGTTTTATGTACTAGTGTGTAGTTGATGTTGTGGTCATAAGACTGTGAGTGGCATTCTATCAGCATCAATTGATCTACCAATCAACTACGTCAGTTACAGTCCTTTGTTGAACATTAACCTGGCTCTAGTTCAACACTCGGTTACCCGTCATTTGTATCTGATCAAACCGGGTGAGTGAAGGTTGCCGGAGACAATATTTCTACTGATATGGACAACTAAGTACCTACAGATTTAGTTGTGGTGGTGGCCTTTTTAGTGGTTGAGTGTTGTAATTAAATCTAGGTGTTAATGTTTATAAAACTCCGATTAAAATAAGTTATTTTTTAAAATTCGGTAAAGGCAACTTATGGGTCTAAGCAAACTTGCAAAATAATTTAAAAATATCATCGTATTAAACTGTTTTTTATAAAATGTTTTTTCCTGAACGACTGAGGGATCAACGCCAATCAAAACCGCTGATTGTAGAGACTTGTAACTTGGAGGGTATATGTTCTGTGTACGACGTAGGTACCGATAACAAAAGATTTTCTGAAATTCTACCCCTAAGGTCTGTCATTTATAATGTTGAATTCATATAGCACACACAATATGAAACGCTTTTTGCCAGCGCTTCTGCCAAAAAGCTAATTTTAATATTGTTAATGAAAATAAGGTCGACACAGAAATTCTTAACTATCTTAACTCGATTACTATTTGTTTATTAAAACGTTAAGACATTTAAAAAAGCTGCTTACTAAAGCTCAGTGTTTGTCATCGCCAAAAGTTAACATTCAATATGATTTATGTCTTTGTTTTAGAAATAAAGGAACTTACATAATAGTGACTATTTTAAATTCCTTTTTCAAAATTCAAAAGTCATGATATTCAATTGTTTTTCAATTGTTTCAATTATTTGCTGTCCTAAGTTCCACAAAAACATGTCAACATTCAATTTCCGATCAAACAGCATATCGATATGTAAAACAAACAGTAGGTATCGAGCGATCGCTTCATATCACACATCTAATTGCAATCGAGTCGGTGACTACCGCCAGGTGATTGCTCTGAAATTGCAATGATGTGAAGAGTAAACATGCAAACATTATCTGCCTAGCCTTTTCCCAACTATGTTTCGTCTAGCCTTTTCCGAACTATGGGTCGGCTTCCAGTCTAAACCGGATGCAGCTGAGTATCAGTGTTTTACATGGAGCGATTGCCTATCGGACCTCCACAACCCAGTTACCGGGTAACACGATACCCCTTGGTAAGACTGGTTGTCAGACTTACTGGCTTCTGACTACCCGTAACGACTGTCAAAGATCTACAAATAACAGCCGGGACCAACAGCTTAACGTGCTTTCCGAGGCACGGAGGAGTCTCGCTATGACATAGATGGTCACCCATTCACGGACCGACCGCGCCAAGCGCAGCTTAACCTTTGATCGGTCGAACCGTGCAGCTGTTACTTAGCCACGAGCTCCTCAAGAGTAAATATGTGATGATATATATAAACACTAGGTATTGCCAGCAGTTTCACCCGCATTCTAAGGTAACTTCGCGCACCCGGACTAAAAGTATCCTATATAATCTAAGTAAAACCTATATTGTGATGGGGCCTTCCCTACAGGGCCATAGCCTGCCAGGGCTGCGGAATGTTCGAAAGAGTTACCGCGTCTCCGGAACATAAAGGGCTGAGGAAGGAACATCGATGGGTTTTAGTCAGTGAGAGTCTGACACTCCCTTCCACCCCACCCATGGTGCGAGGGGTCATTTGATGATTTCCCATCCGAAGAAAAAGGTTATAAACTGTATGTGTACCCAATTTCATTCAAATCCGTTACGTGAAGTAAGTTTTACGTGAAAGATTATTTTAAGTAAGAGTACTTTCGTTTTTATTTATATACCATTATATATGATTAACATAACATTGAGCACACATCCTGAGAGTGGTTTTTATTTTTATATCCTATGTCAATCGACATGTATGTATACCTATCCCAGAAATATTATTCAAGAAACATGAAAATAATATATAACAAAACAAGATAAATAAAAAAATTAAGAAACCCCCTATGTAAAAATGCCTGACATCATTTTGGAAAAGAGCTGATACTCTTACACTGCTGGACTGATATTAACCAAACATAGCTAAGAACTGCCGCAAGGAAACTGGCTTTAAATTAAAAAAAACAGCATCGAAATCCGTCCATCCGTTTGAGAGCTACGACGCCACAGACAGATACACAAACAGACATCGACATCAAACTTATAACACCCCTCTTTTTGCGTGGGGGGTTAAAAATAATCTCAGTATTGTCTATGAAATATTAAAACTGTTCATCTAACTTCGAAATTTGAATAAAGCGCGTGTAATTTCTAACTCCGAACTGTAATGTATTTCCCATGTTTGTGTTTGTAACGAGTTTGTGCAAAAAATTACAATTTTTAAACGTTGTTCAACGTTAAACGTTAAACGTTAAGTTTTGTTGGCTGTATACAAAGTTGAACGGCAACAGTTTCGTCGCCATCCTTTTTTGACGAGTAAAATCGTCCGCGTTCTGTTTTATCAACATGAATGAGGGATAGAGAACTTTAACGTTGCCCGCTATTACATCCTACTAATATTAAAAAGGCCGAAGTTTGAGTGAGAATTTATGTATGTAAAAAAATACTGAACGTATTTAGATGAAGTTTAGTACACACTATCAGCCGGTTGCACCAAATAAATATGCGGTTACTTATACGTGAAACGGAAGAACTGCCATTTAAGATCTGTCAAAATGGAGGATAAAATTGAATATTTTTTCTACAATTATATGTTTTTCGTTTAAATACTTATGACATATGTTTAATTCATTATTATATCTATGTATTGATATCATAAAAGATAAACTTAAAAAGTAGATGGAGCAGAAAAAGTAGATGGAATTTTTCGAACCCTTATACTTGTACTTGAGCAGCGAGCGTCTAAACCTCCGATCACATCATAACATTTTTATGTTATATTTTACGTCAAAACATTTTTATTTGAAATGCAACATGAATTTATAAGTCACACCAAGCAATCCTATTACACTTTCAAGATAAACTTTCAGTCTAATTATGAGCTTAAGTACACAGAACCTCACTGTGACCGTTAGAAATTTCAGATGAAATTCTAACAAATAACTGAAGCTTCTAATGTCCAGTCTACTGGATACTGCGTAGTTTAAATTACTGTCAGTCCAATGGGAATGGGTTTCTAGCAAAAACGGATCTCAGTCGGGAATTTCTGAGTTCGCAGAAAAACACCTTTTTCGCTAGAGCTATTTCCAACTAGTTATTAGATATAAGATAGGTTTATAAACATCAAACCAGCTTTTACTAAAACCTATTGATTTATATAGATTTATTTAGTGCAAAATAAGATACAATACAAAATTGAAATTAATAATTAACACGAAACTTAAATAAAATAATTAAATGGTAGACAACACGAAACAGGTATTTAGGTACTCTTATGGCTACCAGATGACTTCATTATTTAGACCAGTACTTTTAAGTATTTGTCGAGACAAAGCCTCAAACATGGCGGTTTGTTTTCAATTCAATTAGACGACTCAACAAAAGCTTGTAACAATTTGGTTAGTTAAAAAGGTGCATTTCCTTAAAACTCTTTTTTAACATAATACGTAGTTATTTCATCTCAAAAGTACACGCAACAAGCTCAAGCAACAAAAAAATGCATCTGAATATAAATCCTTAACCTTAATCTTCTCCAAATGTCTAGGCTTACAGCAAAAAACTTTTGAGAGCCGTTCCTCACCGTGGATAACTACGAATATTTAAATCCGCCTATATTTACTAACTACAAGAAAATCCTTGATTCAAAACAGCAATAAATAAAATGAAAGGTCAGCATAAAAAACTGATAAATTAGTTTGCTGCAGGTAAAATAGTTTTTTCCTGTTTATTTTGTTTCCATTCGCCTCCAGCGTAAAGCAAATTAGATTGCTGTCAGCTTAGCGTCACCGGTATTAAAGCGAGATTTTATTCAATATTCTCTACTTTTACCAACGGAATTTTCAAGGGAAAAGTTAGCTTCCACCAACCTGGGCATACTCTTCCCGCTCCACCCACGGTAGGATTGGTAATTAGTTGATTAGGTAATTTGATGTTATCCCATCTCTAAAAAAACCCGATACCGATAGTTTTCACGGAATAACTGTCCCCTGAATAATTTAATAAAAAGGTAGGATAACACGTGTGCGTGATTCAATCACGGATGAGCGCAAAAATGTGTCGATATTTTTTACGCGACAACGTCGACACAAACTTTAATCGAAGTGTTTTTAATTGTATCTGACAATAATTATGTTGTATTTTTTTATTTAGCATTGATACCTATAAAAATTATGCTTATTAATGATTACTTTTATCCCTCGAGGAGCTCGTGGCTAAGTAACAGCCGCACGGTTCGACCGATCAAAGCTTAAGCTGCGCTTGGCACAGTCGGTTGGTGGATGGGTGACCACCGTTGTGACAGCGAGACTTCTCCGTGCATCGGAAAGCACATTAGCTCTTGGTCCCGGTTATCAATTATGTAGGTCTTTGACAATTGTTACGGGTAGTCAGAAGCCAGAAAGGCTGACAACCCGTTTTACCAAGGGTAACTGGGTTGTGGAGGTCAGATAGGCAGTCGCTCCATGTAAAACACTAATACTCAGCTGCATCCGGTTTAGACTGGAAGCAGGCCCCAAAATAGTTGAGAAAAGGCTAGGCAGATGATGATGATGATGACTACTTTTATTCATAAGTCATTTTGTGTCCGGAACAACTCTTACGGGCAATCTCGCAGCCCCAGCATTGCGCACTATTTTTAACTTGATTTTTGTGAATACACAACAATTTTTGATTCTAAACGGCATACAATTTTGAAAATAACCAGCACAATTTGACCAGCTCAAAGCAACTCTCTATGAGTGGCGTGTATGTCTGGAATTTTATAGTTGTAAACATGATGTATTGAAATTGCAACGCCCCGGTGCCAGCACAAAGGACCCGTCAGTAATATTTCCCGTTATGTACAACTACGAATGGAGAACAATATAATGTAACATTAAATATTTACATACATTTGTATGTGTGTTTTATTTACATACATTCTATGTATGTATGAATGTGTAGCTTACTATGTTATACATAAAGCTAACTTGAACTTAGGCCCAAGTTCACCGACATGATAACGACCCGATTAACTTAATACAGCTGTTTACAATGAACTCAAACTTCTAACTCTCGATGGGAAACGTATTATTTGAGATTTTTATTCCTGAGACGGTCGATTATCAAACCAGCGTTGAACAAAAAGTGGAAAGCACAAAAATTGACGCTTTCTGGTTAAAAAACTTTTCGTTTAACAGGCCGATTACGAAACCGTCAGTCGGTGAACTTGGCCCTTAGTATCGTATGGCTTTTTTAAATCTTAATTCTGCTAACATGTTTTGATGTCTTGTTAGTACGCTTATCAAGATAATTTTATTTATTAATAAAGGTGACCATGTTTTTTGAAAGAAATATTACTCATAGAAAGTTTATAACGTGGTATTTATTTATTTGCAAGTAAGGAACACTAACTTAATATCGATCATCATCAACCCATTCCCCAATAGCACCATGGAGCAACTGCCTATCTGACCTCTTCACTTAATATTATAAATGCGAATATAAGTTTGCAAATCTATCCTAATATTATAAAGAGGAAAGATTTGTTTGTTTGTAGGGTTTTAACTCAAAAACTACTGGACCGATTTTAAAAAATCTTTCACCGTTATAAATCTACACCTTTACGAAGTGTCATAGGCTATATTTATTGCCAGAAATAATTAGAGATCCCTACTAAAACTTGAATAATGTAACCCAAGGTGTAAAAAAATGTCCACGCGGGCGAAGCCGCGGTTGGAAAGCTAGTATAATATATTTTGACGCCTAACCTTGAGGTGTTCCTTTAGGTGTTTTGTTTTTGTATTTTATATTTATTGTTTTAGCATAAATGTTGTAGTAGTACTTTTTAATCTTTAGCCTTAAGTAGTTTAAATTAATTAATATGAACATTGTAACTTCCTAAATAAATTCAATTTAGTTTGCTTGTTTGTTTTCATGGCACGGCAGCACCGATTTGGATGAAATTTAGTACAGGCGGGACCCTGGAGACAGTTCCTCGGGATAGGCTACTTTTTATCCGGGTGCGTGAAATAGTTCCTTTAGCCGGTAATCGATAAAATTATAAAACGAAGCTGTAATTAATAGTAGGTATGGTTACAAACACATATCAATTTTCCCCGCAAAGTATCGCTTGAAGAGCTGTTAGAAAGAAGTATATTCTCCTGAAATTGAGCATTCCTTCCATATCTTGTACAAAATATATAATATTATTACGTAATATTTCTTACTAGTGTCTCGTTTGTTGACTGTTTGCCCGAACGAAATCCTTGAAATTCCGGAGAAGCTCACCTTTATAATATACTTTGTAATGTCTGTCGGTAAGTACATTTCAAATAGAATTGCACCGAGGAAATATTTACCGTAAATAAAATTGTGTGATTTTTATTTGTAACTTTGTATTTTGCAGTAAAATGATACTTGAATTATTAATTTTATATAAAGTACACTATCTACTTCTCACAACTTCGTCTGCGTGGAATTTGAAATTATGTCCAGATCCAGTTTATAAACTACTAGCTTTGGCCCGCGACTTCGTCCGCGTGGAATAGTGGTGCTCCGCTCCTATTGATTTCAGCGTGATGATAAATAGCCTATAGCCTTCCTCAATAAATGGGCTATCTAACACTGAAAGAATTTTTCAAATCGTACCATTAGTTCCTGAGATTAACGCGTTCAAACAAACAAACAAACAAAATCTTCAGCTTTATTATATTAGTATAGATGTATGTGCCAAATTTTTACCCGACTGCAAGGAAACCTGGTTATGTTGTTCGCGCCTATCTTTGTTTGTGTTTGTAATATTCTTTATTCCCTCATATCTTCCAAACCACTCGATGGATATCTTTAATTAAGGTATCGTTAGAGTCGTCTCATTAGTCCAAGTGTTCTTAGATAGATTAAACAAATATGGGGGATGCTAGATTTTATTGTTTAAGGTGATTTTTTTTAGTCTTCTTATATTATTATATATAGTGTAACAAACTTACATAGATTGTCAAAAACTTTGGCATCTCTAATATGAGTGGGCTATTAGCGATATAGATGGACGAAATAATATTGATACAAATTAGAGTGTATTGTATTGTATACCTATTTATTTCCGAGAACATAATATCGCACGTATAGAACACGATTTCTCTTGATTGTTGAGTTCTTAGAACGTTAAGAAATACAACCCACGTATCTTGTAACAATAAAATGTTGTTACAAGCGTGTGTGAGGGGGTAGTTATTACAGGTAAAATTAGATATATAATATTACGTGTAAGCAGGTGTGTGTACATAGTATATTAGAGACTAAAATAACCACAGGTAAATTGATAAAGGCGAAATCATTCCGTTATTATTGTAAGTCACGTGTGGGTGTGTTCTATTCCAACGTAAATGTTAAAATGGATATTAATTGAGATTTATTTGCTTACCGCCAGCGGCTTCACCCGCATCGCCAATACAGATTCAAATTAAAAATGACAAAGTTTCATACTAACTTTGGTCCCTTTTTTCACCCCCTTAGGGGTAGAATTTCCGAAAATCCTTTCTTATCGAATGCCTAAGTCATACAAAGAACACACCCTCCAAGTTCTCAGGTCTCTACGATCAGCGGTTTAGGCTGTGCCGTCAGTCAATCCGTCAGTCATTTAGGACAAGGCATTTTTTATGTATAGATATCGCGTCTCTTTACCCGTAGGTAACAAAACAAGGTAACAAAAAGACACCCAGATTTAGCCAATAACGTTAAAAGTCTGCTACTGACAAATTCGACATGGAAAAACGTAATAACATTATGTCCGACCCGAGAATCAGGTATTTCACTATTTTAGGGTCCGAAATAAAATGGTAAAAACCGGCCAAGTGCGAGTCGGACTTTCGCCCTAAAGGTCACATGCTTGGGAAGGAAAATTATACGCAGTTAAGTCATAATTGTATTTTTACAGCCGCATGATTAAATTTGTTTGTATAAGAACTTTGAATATTGCTTTAAAACTGTGATAGTTAGAATCATACTTTAATTTTTCCTGTAATTTTTAGATAAATGCCTATCAGCCCTAATTATTTCCTATTTTACGCTTTTAATTTCGAAGATAAGGAACGGTCTTTTTGTGCAATTTTCATTATAATTCGAAAACAAACAGACAAAAAGTAATAAAAAAATTAGAATGTGCAAAGCAAACCCTTTCAAAATAATGCTTCATGTGAACTAAACACTTTTACATTTAAAGCTTGTGGTTAATTAATCGTTCTATTAGTGAAAGATATTTTGGAATACCTTCATCATCAGAGAATTGTAAACTTTAGCTCTAAATTATTAAGTTGGTACGTAATCAGCTAGTGCTGTTTCCCTGTTTCTAATTAATCGAACTATCCAATCTCATTGCCAAACACCTGATCTGATCTTCCTTGTTAATTGACATTAGACCTGTATATATACGTTTACCTGTGGCATATTCAAGTAGTTGCTTGATTCATATTACACTGTCCAGCGAAGCTTAATGAGCAAATGAGCATTAAAGACAAATATCCTATTTACTAACATTATATAATGCGAAAGTAAGGATTTATGTATGTCTGTATTTGTTATTCTTTCACGCACAAAAGTACTGAATAGATTTATATGAAATTAGGTACACACATAATTAAATAAACGCAGTACTTTATATCACAAGTGGCTATCAAATGTTGTTATAATTTATTAGGAAAAAAATATTAATTTACTTATTTAAAACTACTTAAGGCTAAATAATTAAAATTACTTAGGAGTAATTTTAATTATTTAGCCTTAAGTAGTTTATACTAAGTATTAAGTATTTTATATTTATAGTTTTAACATACATATATAATGTAGTAGTAGGCTACTACATTATATATGTATGTTAAAACTATAAATATAAAATACAAATAAAGGTAGAAAAAAATATTTATAAATTTATAAACTGCATTAATGCATAGGCTAATTTGTATCCGAGTGCATGTAGGAGTTCCCTCGGGATGCGGGTGAAGACGTGGAAACCAGTTATTAATATAACTTGTAAATCTCAAAAAAATGTATTATATTTTACTTAAAAATCACTTAATAAATAAAATTTATGAATACCGCACCGCAAAAACCCGAGAACTTTACCGCTTCCTAATATTATGGCTATTTAAAGAACGAAAAATTTCATTTCTAAACAGTGACCTTACTTGTTATTTAATTTTCTATCCTAATTGGCCTGTAAAAATGATCCCTTATTTTTAAGTACTTGTATATTTTTTATTTGAAAATTCAATATTAATTTTCCGGTTAGACCTTCGTTTCATTCTTCCCGTTTTCATAAATAATGAGGTATAAGTAAACAGAATTTTAAATACTATCTTTGAACGTTAGGATAATGGAATAAATGGGGACCGCTATGAATTCTTGCAAAACTTAAATTTAAATTAGACATATACCAATATCATGACTGTATACACAAAAAAAATAACAATCAAATCTCCAGTGTTCTGTGAAATCATCTGTCATCGTATTAGAACTAAATAACCCTTGCATTGACTTAAGTAGGAACAACTACATTATTATAATGAAACTTTAGATCAATTGTCTATTTGAATCTATTTGCATTTCTCATAACATTCGCTTTAAATACCGCGGCATTAAAAGGCGAGCATCTCAAATTTAATCCTCTATAAATCAGATAAAATGCTGCAACTATCTTTATAAAAGATATTTAAAGACGTTTGAAAAACCAATAATTCTGCATCTCTCAGCCGGTAATTCAACTCACTGTCAGCGGATATTTCAGAGATAAAAATAAAATGAAATAAAAATTCTGGTTTGAAAAATAAATCTTATATTTGAATAAAACTTCAATCCCGGTTTACTTCCTAGCTGTTTACGTTGTAAATAACTTTACTGAAGTAAATTCAAGAGTATTCGATCATTTTGTTGCAAATTTCAAATCGTTTCACCTCCGGAGTTCAAGAGAGTAACAAGTTTTAGATCGAAAATGTTACGAGGAGTTCCTTTTTCCTGCTGAAATGTAAGTGTTGTAACCATTTATTGAGGAAGCTTAGAATGTCACATTAGTTTATGATTTGAATATTGTAAACTAGCTTCTGCCAGCGTCTTCGTCCGCGTGGAATAGTGGTGCTCCGCTCCTATTGGTCTTAGCGTGATGATATATAGCCTATAGCCTTGATTTCTGTTTAGCTTTAACCATTAAGGTAGCACACGCGACGGAAGCTTAAAAAATGGAGTAACTTTTCCCGTTTTCCCAACATTTCCCTTCACTGCTCTGCTCCTATTGATTGTAGCGTGATGAAAAGTATACTATAACCAGCTCAGGAGTATGAAAAATAATTGTACCAAGTTTCGTTAAAATCCGTCGAGTACTTTTTGTTTCTATAACGTTTATACAGACAGACAAAAATTTTACTGATTGCATTTTTGGCATCAGTATCGATCCCTAATCACCCCCTGATAGTTATTTTTGAAATATATTTCATGTACAGAATTGACCTCTCTACAGATTTATTATAAGTATAGATAGAAGATAACCAAAAATATTGCATCTGGTTAAAATTTTCGCGGCCTCATCGAATCTATGATTATTTTTGACATATATTCAGATGATGATTTTCAGTTAGCCTAAAACGAAGATTTTCTTTATTAAATATTTTCTATTTATTACTTAATAAATAAAGGTCCTCAATAAACTGATAAATCACCTATCAATCAATTATTTCTCAATTTTCAGCGATGCATATCGGTTGATGTGCATTATCATATTTAAAATGGCTGTTTTATAACATTTTGAATTGCAAAAAATTAATACTGTCAACTTGTTTCAGTTGTCAACTATCAACATTCACCATTACCATTATACATTGCCTCTAAATTCTAGCTTTGTACCAGATAAACGAAAAATCCTTAAATTAAACTGTAGTAGCCTAAACCCGAGCACACACGGTCAACAACTCGATACAACAACGCAATTCCAGCGGCTTCGGTTACCAGCTTTGGTATATCGACACCGTAACGCTTTTAACGCTTCTTTTGTTACCTAAACATACAGATATTGATGTCGAGGTTTTGTGTTTCGTGCGAATTTCCACCGGCGTTTATTTTTTTCTTCTGTATACGCATTTTACGCAAAATATATGAAACCAATTTTTATTTCTTTTGCTTCCCGAGGAAACTTTTTAATGCACCCAGATAAAAAGCAGCCGTCTAGGTACCATCTCCAGGGCTTCCTCTATTTCCTGCCGGGGCTGCGGGATGTCCGAGGGAAAGAACGTGATTTTTAAAAATAGATTAATTTATCATGGACAACATAGTAGTTATTTTTATATTCTTGTTTTCTGTGAACGCAAACTTGTGAAACAATATTCGTTTCGTGAGCGATTTTTAAATGGAATATTCTAATTATAATTATACTAATATACCTATTAAGTTCTTACATGATAATGTATTTATTCAAATTGAAGACTTTATACATATTTGTGAATGCTACCAATCGTCATATTTACATTTGCTCTATGATAGCTGTTTTTCTGACTCAAAAAGCGATTACGCTAATGTTACAATTTAATTAGTGCGTCCGTGCTGAGCCTACAAAATCTTACTAATAATATAAATGCTTAAGTTTACATCTCTCTGACGCAAAAACTACTAAATGGATTTGGATGAAATTTATTACATACGTAGGTTATAACCTAGATTAACATATATAATACTTTTTGTCCAGTTGCATGTAGTTATTTTCCTCAGAAACATCGAGTAAAAAATAAATACGCCTCGCTTCGCACTAATCATACTAAAAATAGCGCGACGTCTTTGTAAGTCCAAAGAAATGTTTTATAAAACACTTTTACAATACTCATATTTTTCTTTTCATTATCTTGTTGCAAATAAAGTAACAGACAGAGGCGTCTTTACTTTTTAATGTCTCATCACGAAATGAATGTAGAGGACATTTTTTTGCTAAGCTTCGTAGTAAACAGAGAATTTCCTTTGCTAAAAAGGTTACATGAACTCGGAACTGTCCCATGTTTATACAACTAATCTTTTCTATCATATTTCATTACTTAGGTAATTGCAATAAAAATTGCTCGTAGTCTCCGAATTCATTTATTTGGGTGCATTGGTTGAGTGAAATACGAGTAAATGAATTAAAATAAGTGTTTAGGTGTAATCAGATGTTATGATTTCTTTTCAAATTAGGTTTTTTTTACAAAATATTTAACTTTTTTATTTTAAATTATTTATAATATAAACATTTTTAACAATATAAATAAAACATACACTATATTATTAAAATACTGCGTCAAAATATTCAATACTCATCGCCGTCAACTGGGAGTGTACCCAAGAGACTGGCGGTATTGCCACGTTGGATGGCAATGCTTAGCTTTTGACCAAAATAAAAGCTAGCCTTTGGGTCACCTACTAAAAAACAAGCTGTTTCCCACGGGTTCACCCGCATGCCGAACTACTTAACGCACCCGGATAAAAAGTAGTCGTCTCGGTAACCATCTCAAGGGTCTCCTCTATTTCTGTACCATATCCAAATAAAATTTCATCCAAATCAATTTCTTCTCAAGGGTGACCAAGAGAAACATTACCAAAGGAAATAGGGATTCATATTTATATATCTAGACCCGTCAGACGTTGTAGGACAGTAGTCCTAACTTTAGTTTTTATGAAAACGGCGACATCTATCGGGTCCAATTGTATTTGCAAACCGTGCAGGGATCCACTAAAATATAAACACAAAATGTCAATCGGTCAAGCCGTTTAGGAGGAGTTAGGTGACAAACACACGTAAAGAAGAATTATACATAAATATACGAGTATACAAAGATAGATAGGTATATGTTAAAACAGCTATAATAAGTCAGAAACATGACATAACAATACTGAAACCGCAAGCAATATGGCTTATTTTGAATATGTATTCATCACTACCACCTAAATAACAACAATGAACTCACGATATAAACGCGTAGGATGATTTGTTCCCACACAAAATAATAAAAGTAAATTCTCTCTAAAAAGACCAGCCACGCAGAACAGATTAGAATCCTACTAATATTAGAAATGCCAAAGTTTGGTAGGATATGTGTATGTTTATTCAGTCTTTCACGCCATAACTAGTGAATGGATTTGGAAGAAATTTAAAACACAGGTAGTTTTTATCTTTTTTATCTGGGTATGCGGAATAATTCCCTTAGGATGCAGGTGAAATTGCGAAAACAGCTAGTATTACATTACCATATAACAATAATTCAGGTACTGAAAATAACTTTCTTCATATTAAAGGAGCAGACTTTCCCGTTGATCTACTAATCGCAAACGCGACTACTGTCAATGAGTTCACGAGTTTGATTCACTTTGGGGATTGCTTTGTGGGTTTTACAAAATTTCACAAAGCATCCCGGAGTTAGGCAGGCGATGGTAAACCCCTGCGTCTCCGACTGCTGCCTCAATAAAAGTCAGTGTTACAATTCCATGTCAGAGGCCGTCGGACAGATTTGAGAAAACTCTGACGTTAGGGCTTGTTATGTTAGTAAAAACAAAACTGATACGATAAGAAGAAGGAGCCACCTTCCACTAAAGGTAGAAGCACTGTGCAGAGCCTATTGATTACAGGAACAAGCTATTCTTACAGAAGCTAGATTACAAAATCTCTCTCTGATAAGATTGGAAAAGATTTTCCGTGGAATACTTTTCCTATAAGCAGATCAAATCAGATTAAAAAGTTTCGCTGCGAGAAGGTACCTTGAAGCAACATTCTATGCCTATGCTATGTGCCTAGCACGAACGAAGCCTTTGATAATGATATTGGGAAGTACAGAGGAATAGTACAATGAAGGATTAAAGTGTGATTTCAGATCGTACTTATAAGTCGAAAATCGAGGTGAGGTAGATGAGACCTTAACTTTGAATATGCAAGTTCAGAATCAGGCCAGTACCAATTTAAGTTCCCCAAAGTCATATATTTTTTCGTAGTATATTTCAGACACACATTGTAAAGGAAAACATTGTGAAGAAGTCTGAAATCGCCAACCCGCCTTGAGCAAGCGTCGTGATCAATGCTCATGTCTCCTCTGTGAGAAGGGGTTTTGACCGGCAGTGGGATACAAAATAGGCTGATGATGATAAGCCGAGATGTTATGGATGTTAGTCTAGCGCTGTAATAGCAACTTATAATATATTTAAATTGGCGTAATAATAAGCGCTTCTAAATAATTCATGTTTAGAATTCACGCCTCTTAATCCAATAGCCATTTCACTCATTGAGGGTCTAAGGGTCCTAACTACATCACACACTTGGAAAAAACTATCATATTTCCTTCCTTAGGTTTCAATATATCTCCATACCAAATTTCATTTGAATCTGTTCAGCTGTTTTCCAGAGAAAGCGTAACAAACAGTCAGAATTATTTTCACCTTTATATTATTAGTAAGGATAAAGCAAATAGCGTTCATCAAGTACAACTATGAAATGCTCAATAGATCCTCTGATTATCCAATCACGCGTAACTTTAACTTCCACTTAAAATGCAGCCCTACATTGATGAGATAGAGCTTAACTTGCAATGTAGCTTTGAACGCTGCTCGAGCAAAATTTAATCTTATGATGAAGGAGCTTAATATCATGTAGCCGACCGTATCGTTGGAGTTTTACACCAGTGCGTTGTACTATGAACATTGTTGGATCATGTTTTGCTCCTAGTTGTTCTCGGTTAGAGTTCGGTAAAGGAGACGTTATCTGCGTGTTATTGAGGATAATATTTTTCAAACTCTTGATTGATCGTAAAAAATATTTTCATCCCTTCAACAATTATATGAAACTAGGTTTCACCTGCGTGGTCTATCATCGTCTGCCTAGCCTTTTCCCAACTATGTTTGGGGTCGGCTTCCAGTCTAAACCGGATGCAGCTGAGTACCAGTGTTTTACATGGAGCGACTATCTGACCTCCACAACCCAGTTACCGGGTAACACGGTACTCCTTGGTAGGACTGGTTGTCAGACATTCTGGCTTCTGACTACTCGTAACGACTGTCAAAGATGTACAAATGACAACCGGTACCAACAGCTTAACGTGCTTTCCGAGGCACGGAGGAGTCTCGCTATGACATAAATGGTCACCCATCCACGGACCGACCGCGCCAAGCGCAGCTTAACCTTTGATCGGTCGAACCGTGCGGCTGTTACTTAGCCACGACCTCCTCCACGTGGTCTATACGAATTCTAATTAAAACGGACAGAATTTCATGCAAACTTTACCCCTTAGGGGTAGAATTTCGGAAAAAAACATTTCTTATCGGATGCCTACATCATACAAAAAACACCCTCCAAGTTTCAGGTCTCTACGATCAGTGGTTTAGGTTATGCGTTGATCCGGCAGTCATTCAGGACAAAGCATTTTATCTAAATATATAGATGTGTATATTATACATATTAAATAAGTAATCTCTGCGGCTACTGCATTCCCGCGATGGCACTAGATGCGTCTGGTGCACTGGAATGCAGTTGCAATTAACTAGAAATGAACGCGGGAACGCTAATCTCTAAATAAAACAAACCCCGCCCCCAGCCAGTACGCTTAGATCTTTTAAACTACGCAACGGATTTTAATGCGGTTTTCATAGAAAGATAGAATAGTTCACGAGAAAGGAGTATAAGTATAATACATGTATATTATGGTATATAAACTATGTGATATATAACACACGTGGGAAGTATATATATATAAAATTTAATAAGTTTTGAATACACATACAGTACCCAATGAAACTATAGGTACCTACGGATATGAACAAAACATTTCCGTCTTTATTGTTTGCTAAAAATATAATCGAGAAAATAAAAACAATTACCAAATTGCGGCAACCTTCAAAATATCTTAATTTTTAACCGACTTCAAAAAAAGGAGGAGGTTATCAATTCGACTGTATTTTTTTTTATTTTTTTTTTATGTTTGTTACCTCATAACTTGCGACTGGGTGAACCGATTTTCATGATTCTTTTTTTATTTGAAAGCTGGTGCTTGTGGTCCCATATAAATTTTATCACTACCGGTTCAGCCGTTTTATAAATATATCAAAAATAACGATTTATCTCTACTTGCTGATATGCCAAATACTTAGATGATTTGGTTATTTACGCTTATTACAACATAAAAAAGTGGTGTGTTTATTTTGTTAAGATAGCATGACCGAGACACTGAAAAGCGAAAAAATGAAAAAACTTTTTACAAAAAAATAAAACCGACTTCCAAAAAAAAACTGAAAAGTAAAAAATAATTTTCATTTAAACGCTTTACGACCAAAATATCGCTTTCGAAGTCGGTGGCAAAATTACTTTTCAGTTTTTTTTTGGAAGTCGGTTTTATTTTTTTGTAATTATTTTCCTACAATTTATTTCATGTCTACTTAATAAAAAAATAAACAACTAAAACAGAAACAATTCTCTTATATCCAATATGATATTCCAAAAATAGATGTATAAAATTTACTTTTGTTACTATACACAGCCAGATTCTATATAAATATAGTCGACCATACATCAACTTTGGTACCAATTACGCGTGTATTCATAGATCCCGCCAATTCGTCAGAGATACTCATAAATAGACATCTCACGTACCCTGATATAACACTAGGTTCCAAAATAGAATTCATATTCAATAGAAACCTAGAAAATTGGTGGCAGTATTGTGTATGATTTTCTTTTCACACTGACTATTATATCTATTGGAATATCCATGACAAGATGGGAGATACAAAAATAAATTCGACAAAGGAATTTGTTATTTTCGCTTCGAATCCGAATTTATTTTTTGATTTGAACACATGAGCACTTCAGATATTGAAATAGAATGTCCATTGTCATGTTTCAATGTTATAATGACCATGACCACGTTTGCATCACGTTTTTCATACTGATAATTTGCATAATCTTAAATACTTTCTAGGTTTACTAATGAAACTCGTTAAATCGTATATGAAAAAACAACAGTGTTCGCAGTCTGTCAATTTTACATACGTATCGGTAAAATTTAACAGGACCGGCTGTAAGTTATATTTGATGAATTTAATTTTATTTATAAATATGTTGTTGATTCGTTGTGACTTAGTTGTTAAGGCATCTGTATCTCGTGAACCAGTGTGAGGTTTCACAACCTGGCAAGTACCAATGTGACTTCTAAAGTCATATTATTATGTACTTTCTTAGTGTATCTTAGACACCATTGACTAACGGTGAAGGAAAACATCGTAAGGAAACCTAGACTAGACAGTCTCAAATCGCCAATCCGCCTTGAATAAACATAAACTCAACAGTGAGATAGGCCGATGATGAAATATGTTGTCAATTTGTAATATTAAGCATCTCGCCCTACGAACTAAATTATCAACAAGTTAAAAACGTAGGCACCTACACTGTTTTAAAGTACGCGTGTAATGTAATTACCCTCCTAGACCACGGCAATATGTTTCAACGCACGTCAAAAGTGAAAAACATAATGTAAAATAATGGCAAAACCATAACATTAACGAAAGCTCTTTCAAAATGTTTTAACGTAATTATAAAAGCTTCTCTCTTACGGTAAGTTTACATTATATTAATAAACTTCATCGGTGCATTTGGAAGCGTGTTGGTGAGAATTAAATACTTTAATTGCATTTATTCATCAACCAACCATCAACCAAACGCCCCACTTATATTCAAAGAGTATCATTAAATAATGGTTTACATCCTATCAATATGGGAATACAACGGTTATTGGAAAATGTTATTAGATACCCATAAAATAAAGTTGGAAATTCAATACGAAATACCGGTAACGTAGAACATTTATCCACTAGTAACTAACTGTCTGCCTTATACAAAATGAAATTTTAATATCCTTCTGTGACCGTTCCGCAGTCAAAATGAAGCTTATTTTTAAACTTCAAAAAGCAAAATACGTGTGAGTTTTAATTGAAAACCATTGGTGAAATATCGTTTTAATTACCGGTTTTAAATAACTCCGCTCTAGTAAAAATGTTACTGAACGCCACAAACAAGGGATCATTTTTATACGCCAGGTTCTTTCCTGGCGATATTTTTTTTCTATTTATAAAGTTGAAAGGTTTGTTTATTTGAACGCGATAATCTCAAGATCTACCTACCAGGTTTCAAAAAATCTTTAAGTCTAGGTGAATGGAGATTATTTTTTCAATGTTGTTCTAAAATCAATGAAACGTTTAGCGCTTAGTACGTTTAATCTTTGGGTACTAATTTAATAAATGTAAAATAACATTGTCTATCTGTCTGTTACGCTTTTGCAGTAAAACGTCTTAACCTATTTAGATGATATTAGACTATAATACTGATGATAGATGATATTCCAGTACAGTACTGTTTAAGTTTTGGGGTAAAATTGATAATGGATGTCTAAAAAAATTAAGTCAGGAACGTCTTCCTTAGACTTATGAAGAAGAATACATACCTCGGAATATGACTTCTCGATAGCCGAGCGCTTGATGGTGTAAGTGCGCAAATCTTCAAGCAGGTCGCACTCATGCTGGTTCTTGGCATGTAGTTTCGCGATCTGCTCCGTGTGCAGGTTTTTGAGAAATTTCGTATAGTTGCTCTGTAACAAGGAGAGGATTTCCGTGAGATTTTAAGTTGGGTAAAAAATAGTTCATTAGTAAATTAGTCCGCCGAAATGCACTGTAGAGGTTTTATGAAAACTTACGACACTGGCCACACAATGTAGTAGATTTTAATACTACGACTAGCTTTCCGCCTACGGCTTCACCCGCGGGCTATATGAATTCAAATTAAAAATGACAGAGTTTCTTTTTAAACTTAACTTTTACCCCCGTTTCAATTTTAGAAAATCCTTTCGTATCGGATGCTGACGTCATCAAAGAACACATCTTCCAACTTTCAGGTCTCAACGATCAGCGGTTTAGGCTGTGCGTTGATCATTCAGGACAAAGCATTTTATATGTATATATGTGAGTCGATTCCTGATCATGAAATGAAACCAAAGTTTTAAAGCTCCTCTTTGATTTATAATTACGAATCGTATCACAACATTTATTACAAAAAAATATATATCGGTAACTTTAGGGTTTCAGCAGACGTAGTGTGGGACGCTACCCTCCCAGTTAGATGGATCGGTGACCTTTAAAAAGCCGCTGGGATTGACAGGACATCTAAGGCAGAAGTCTGAGTGTCCTGACGTAACTTGGTTGAGGCCTATGTTCACTAATGTTTAGTGGACTGTGTTTTGCTGAGAGTGACACTTCTGCGATAAAGATACATGCCATTGCAATCAAATTTCTACATTTACGAATGTACAACTATTTTAGTCTGCAACACGACCTATGTAATTTTTTTTAGTTTAATTAGTCTTTATTATACATAGGGGGTACATCAACACGTCAATTATAGTCCGATAGTTAGCTAAAAGTGAACTGAAAATAAAATTGCGCCTGTTTCAGACTATATTAGTTTAGTGAACAATTAATGATAGGTCGTTGAAACAGCCCCTATCTATTCAATCATTATATTTCCTTAATAATTACATGCGATATGTTAGCACTTTTACATGCATTGACACAGTGCCGCCCCAGATAAATATTGTAAACTCTCAATTTATTATTATGTATTATTTGTTTGTGAGTGTCTGCTGACACTATAGTTTCGGCCTATATAAATCATGTGATTATATTAAATCGAAGAGTATCAACGAGTATCTTAAACCGCGCAGTCGTATCATTTACACTGGTGACCCCGACGTGATCCTCACCCAGCTACGGACCCGGCCCTAGGCCTGCCGGCTGGTGTGATGGCACCAACATAGTACTCTCCGACGTGATCCTCACCCAGCTACGGACCCGGCCCTAGGCCTGCCGGCTGGTGTGATGGCACAAACATAGTACTCTCAGCGTGATCGCTGCCCAGCTACTACCTGCCTGCTGTCGTCAGTTGACAGTATACCGTGATTGCACATTCCAGTTGGCCTCCCACAAGCGGGTCTCACTAACTGGAATTTCAAGAGGCAAACATACACGGATATTGTTCAAGCAATCTAACATCGCGCAGTACTCCACCTACATCGATACGACATTGACGACACCGCGACACGCAAGCAAAACATCGCACATCAACCTGATCGCACATGGCGTACCTATTATGCACAAAAGGTCCAAGGCAATGAGCCACACTGAGTTAAGATGGTCTAGACACTATAGAGCTCGGAAATTTACGGACAGAGTCACGGGAAAGAATATGTATTGCAAAGTGACATGATATGCAGATTGTAGGTCGCATGATCCGTAATACGCTGCTATGCAATTCTGTAAAATACGACGAGTGTTCAAAACCGCGTAATTTTCAGACGTCAGCGAATTCCGATGCATAATACGACAAGTGTGTCTATAATTAGGAAGTAGACCAATCATTTTTACTAACTTTGTTGATTCAATATCAACATCCCTCCTCATTTCAGTCAGATAAGCAGCATGCCAAGAGTTATCTGCCAACCCTTAGCCTAGACGGGTAGCCAGTAGATAGCGTTCAATCCTGGTCATAGCCCTAAGCCTCAGCGATTTCGGCACAACAGCCTTCTGTCGACCGGTAATAAGAAGAGCTTACTCTCCTGGTCATAACAGGCGCTAGCCTAGCCACAGCGACGCCCCGTAGCATTCACAGCGCCGGGCACCGTGAGCATCGCAGCTGCGAACTACGCGCAGAAAACAAGAGGTTCGGCTCAGAGGTACTCCTCATGGGTTCTGGTACGCTCCACGAGGCAAACAGCTGACTACGAGACAAGAAACTGACCGACTGATAATCACCAGTCATGGATGAGGAGATGAGAAGGACATGGACAACGTGCACACGAGAACAGTAACATCACCGGCTACATTTTAGCTGTGACACGCGAGAATTAGCCACCTTCTGAAGCGGCGCGCGACATGTCACCTGATCCGGCCGTGTAATTCGACCCGTCGTGCGATTTGCCAACTAGGTAGTTAGGCATAAGTACTTAATTAATTGTTCTTTTACTTTATACATCTTTATTGTTTTATTGTTTTGTTTAATGTTTACCGAAAAATCTTATATCAAAGGGGGGAGTACTGTTAGCACTTTTACATGCATTGACACAGTGCCGCCCCAGATAAATATTGTAAACTCTCAATTTATTATTATGTATTATTTGTTTGTGAGTGTCTGCTGACACTATAGTTTCGGCCTATATAAATCATGTGATTATATTAAATCGAAGAGTATCAACGAGTATCTTAAACCGCGCAGTCGTATCATTTACACGATATAACAATTATTGCGATATAACTGTAACTTTATAAATAAAATACTAGTTTTAAAAAAAAAAACTGTGTAATTAAGAATACTATGTATTTTTTTATCTTCATAAATGTCTAACGGCATGTAACAACCATTAGTCCATTTGTCCGCAAAGGATTTCAACAATTCCTTCATTTAACGAAAGAAGTGGAGCATTGAAATTAGATTGATCACGACTTGATTGACCGTAGAAGCAATCAATGGCCGTGCAGCGATCGGTAATTAAATTTATTACTGTTGAATGCACAACTGGAAGTGCAGCGCTCCTCTATTTAACTGCAAGTATTGGCCATCTTCTATATCTATCTATACATATATATATATAAAACAAAATCGTATTTGTTCAAACACTTATAACTCGAGAACGGTTAGACCGATTTTCATTTGTTGAGTTTGTCTCCGTCCCGAAAAGCAGAATAACTTATAAAAACATTAAAACAATTGTGGAAAGTGATGAGGTGGTGCGAATTTCGCAGGGCCGGCTTATTTATAATAAAGTTTTTTTGTGTCAACGTGTCTAACCTAGACAAAAACCTGTGACATGTTAAAACTAAAAAATAACAAAATGTGTAACATAATAATCTATTCTCTTTTAGCGCCAAAACTAAGATTTGACCAATCGGACATGAAGAGTGATACTACATTAAAAAGTAGCAAACAAGAACTTTTAATTGGAAATAAAACATTAAACAAAATTCCGGTTGTTTTTAATGGCACGACCATTTACAAAAACTAACGTCCTACATAAGCACGTACGGGCTTACAGGATCTCCTTCAAAAGATCGTAAAATGACACTTAGCCCCTTTTAGTTCTAGTTATTGACTAGACTACCCGCAACGGTGCTCTGCGAAACCGGCCAGCTCTTTTGACAGTTCCATAACTTCACCCAGTAATGTCGCCGAGGCGTGAAATGGTCGCAGTCGAAAACTTAAACTACTTACATTAATGGAACAGGCATTTCGTAAAGATGACATTCAACGACTTGACTTTACCGAGTCCTAATAATAACATAAATACGAAACTATTGTATGTACTTCTTTTACGCAAGAACTACTAAATGGATTTAGATGATCTGTACACATATACTTATCTAATACTCAATACTTTTATTGCATTCCACATGTAAGCATTCTTACACACACACAACAAAATAATTATGCAAGTGTGGTGTGAGACAGGAAGCATTTCTTAATTAAGTATATAACATTAATTTGCAAACTACTATATTATTATAATTATTAAGTTTTGTAACCTGGAAAAACATATAGGATAGCTTTATCTTTCTTCACTTTCGCATAAGCAGTTACCATCCCAAAAATATTTGCCTTTCACCAGTTTTCTCTACTTCCGGATATATACCCTAAATTATCTGCTAAATTATTCAAAACAATGACGTTCTAATTATGAATTAATCTGGTAGATTCCTATCTTATTGAGTTACATAATATCTACTAGAAATTCCTAACCTCAGTACAATCAAGGCTGCTAATAACCCCTGGAATTCTGACTCAACTATACTGCTTCCTAGCAACGTTCAGATATTAGGTGACTGTCAAGTCTAGACACCCTTTGAGAGGAACTGTACTACTTAAACATATAGAACATAGCCTAGTCATATTGACTTGGAGTTTACAATTAGTTCCAAAGCTTCATTTGTAGTAAAGGCTTGTCTTTGATGTTCGCAACTGCACTGAGCTGGAATTCCAAGATTCACGTAAAAGCGTTTGTGCCTCGAGAAAGCTTCATTGGTTAAATGCTACTGCAATAAATGGCAGCGTTTCCAAGTTTAACAAGAAGGTGCTTCACTTAGAGCATTTGGCTTATAATGTTCGTGACCTAAATTGGAGGAGGTCGAAGCAAAGTAACAGCCGCACGAATCGACCGATAAAAAGTTAAGCTGCGCTTGGTGCGGTTGGTCAGTGGATGCTCCCTTCGTGCCTCGGAAACCACGTCAAGCTGTTGGTCCCGGCTGTCATTTGTAGATCTTTGACAGTCGTTATGGGTAGTCAGAAGCCAAAAGATTTGACAACCACCCTTACCATGGGGGGTGTTATCCTTTAGGCTAGGCAAATGATGATGATGCACGTGACCAAAATTACTCGTTTTTCACTGTAATAAAATGCACAGAAAAGTGATTATGTCATTGTAACTGCTGTGATTCAGTCTCCAATATTTGAGTCTATTCTAGGAATCTAATTGTATTAGACCAAACTGTATCCAAAGCGAGTTACTGGCACCCGGTTAGCTCACCGGGTCCTTTGAACAAACAGTGGCCGACAAGCCGATACTTAGCAGAATTTCGGGGAAGTTTGAAGTTCAACAAAGTTATCCTCTAACCGAGTAGAGCCTGGTTTAATCTGGGAGTTACTTTTGTATTGGTTACTGAATGGATTTAAGATAAAATACGTTGATTATTTGGTAAAGAAATTTAATTTTAACATGAGTTGAAAGCGATATAAAAGTATGAAAAAGTAACGTTTGCCGAATCAGTAGATAAATCCAAAAGTGAGTTTGTTTGTTTGTATGGCTGAACCGATTTGAATTAGAAATTTGGTTCGGTGGGACCCTGGAGATGGTTATAGATTTCCTCAAGTAGTTCTGGGATAGTTTCCTAAGGACGAGATATAGAGAGATATAGTTACAAATAAAAAGTTTCTGCAAAATGGACACCTATCCAAACACTTAGCTTGGTACATTTTGCGGTAGACGTAGGTACGTAAGTCTACTAATACAAGTAAGTTGTTTCCAGATACAATAAACCTATATTTAGTCCTCTTAACGGCACATGTCGACCAACTTTTCTCATAAAACATGTCCACATTGTTTGACTTTAAAATTTTGTCCTATCCAACGAAATTGCGCACTTACGTAAGTCATGTTCGTAACGAATAATAATGTTACAATGAACATACTAAACCCGTTTAGGAGGCTCGAGAAATCCGTCTAAAAATAGCCATTTTTATTCAACATAAAAAGTATCTATATTTAGTTTAATTTAAACCTTATTATAGCTACGTTTTTTAAGTCAGAAGGGCCAGATTAAAAAAAAATTGTTGAAATTAATTTCTCGTTTCATGTATATTTGTAAAACAGTACACTTTTTTACTATATAATTATCGGCTGTTATTGGGTTTCATTCAATTCAAATGTGCTTGAGTAACCCGTCTTGAAATAGCCCTTTTCAATTCAACGTAAAGAGGTAAAATATAGCTTTGTTTAGCTCAAATAATGAAAACCTAAATATAGAGCTATATAATATAATAATAAAGGCATGCATTTAAAACTTTTACTTTTATTTTGCATATATTTTCGGAACATTAATGTTTTTATTTATAATACCAGCTGTATTCTGGTTTCACTCACTTATGAAGGACACTACGTCATCTCGTACCCATATAAAAATAATCTTTTGGCGTTAATGGCACCAGATAATGTGTAACTCAACGAATGTTAGGAGCATCAATATGAAGTTCAGAATTATACAATTGAATTATTAAAGCAGCAAACAACTCTCGGATTTATTTGTTAATTTAATTAATAATATAATTGGAGAATATTTAGAGCAATATGATTAAGGATCACAAATTATGTCCCTTTCTGTCAAGTTTAAGTGAAGTTTAACGGTTTAAGACCTCCAAATAATACCCTGGACCAATAGCTTAACGTGCTTTCCGAGGCACGGAAGAGTCTTGATATGACAAAGATGGTCACCCATCCACGGACCGGCCGTGTCAAGTGCTATCAAACCGTGCGGCTGTTACTAAGCCGCGAACTCCACTTGATGATAATATTGCTTATAAAATGATTAGCCATCAGCCTAATCTATTTCGCAAATTACAATAATTTAAGTGTAGGTACTGAATTTGTGATTACCGTAATATTCAGACGTATTTTTAAAACCTCTACTATAATTATAAAAACATGAATCCCATCGCAAATTCATGGATAGTGGCTAACAATGATTTACATCGCGCTAGACTGGTTCTCAATACATTTTCTAATCGGCTTTGTCTTCCACAGTTTTAGCCTAACCTAGCCTAGTCGAATATTCTGCGTGACAATGAAAACTGTGGCCGTTGCGATAACCAAAGTCAATGGATTAGCATCATGTCATTTTATTTGGTACTGGCTTACCGTCACGCATCGTCTACGTGGTCGTAAAATAAAATTGTAACAGGCTGATCTCTGTACGTTATAGATATTGAAGAAAAACTAATGTTTTATTTATTTCTTTTTATTATCTTGTATGTATTTACCACCCACGAAATATTCTCAAATCTTAAGGAGGCAAACGTGGGGCCGAAACCAACACGCAGATGCCCTTTGAGACACCTTTAAAGAAATGTAATGGTGATACAACAGAAACCAAAACAGCTGTTTTTAGATTTTCTGCCTGTATGTCTGTCAGTTAGTGTTTCACGCAAAAACTGATAAATTAAATTTGGGCCACAGATAGCTCATAAGCTGGATTAACACATAGGATTCTTTATACCCGGGTGTGCGAAGTGAATCTATCACGATGCGATACAAAGCGCTGAGGAAGGAACATGGATGGGTTTTAGTCAATAAGATTATGACACTCCCTCACACCCCACCCACGGCGGGAGGGGTCATTGAATGATTTGCAATCAGAAACAAAAACGCGGACACCACGGGAAACAGCTGGTCTTGAATAAATCTGTCCCATATTCGTGATAACGAAATGAAACAATATTTTCTATACAAATCATAATCCTAAATGCACGGCTCAAAGCAGAGCTGTTCGGCTAATTGATGAATTGCGTTAAAACGTCCAATAATTTAATTGATCCATGAGCCTGCATAACCTCCATGCAGTGTAAATAAATCCGTGCATTGCCATTGATTTAATATCCTAATGGATATCCCATTTCACTCTCTAGTATTAGTTACACACTAATCCTTTGATACTTAGCGCACAAAGGCAGTATTGCAAAGAGATTACATAATATTCGAGTAATAATTCTCACGTGACTTCTCTAATAGATTATTATAATTTATTTAAATGTTCATGAATAAGTTTATCTATTTTTCACTGAACTATGGTACTCTTTACTCTAATAGTAACATATTCACAATATAAAAAAAATATTTTCATAAAAAAATTAAAAGACAAAATTTAGGTATCAAAATATTCATCCGCATCGCTGTCAATGACAAGCGTGCCCAAAAGGCTAGCTTACCACGTATTAATAGGTTATTAACTCTTCATTATTGACTATTGAGGGTATTATATTTTCAATATGGATTAAATAATTCCGTATTTAAATTGTGCAGCTAACGTCAGAATTTCGCCAGGTAAATTAGCGAATAAATCGCATCAAAGTTTGCCAAAATAGGCTTTATATCAGTTTGATTTGAGGTCTATAAAATGTATTATGTAGCTTTCAATTTTAATCTAAATAAACTTAATAATATCCTTCTATCCTATAAATATTATATTAGCAGGATTATAGATGCAAAATACTGTTAGGTTATGTGTATTATGTATGTATGTTTCACTTAAAAACTGCTGAATGGTTTTGAATGAAATTTGGTATAGGCATAGTCCAGATTAACATAGGATATTAGGTACCCAGAATGCGGAGGAAACCGGTGGAAACAGCAAAATAATACATAAACTTCTGCATTAAAAATATTCCGACAAAAACCAGACTTTTTGGCCTTAAAATATGAAAGTACAACAAATTAATATTATTCTTCATACTACAACTTTGTTTTATTTTATCCATCAGTTTCGAAATACAGAGGAAATTAAAAAGGTAAAAAATCGGTATTTTACAACCTGTTATAAAAACAGATGGAAAATTCGAACGCAATAAAACAAAGGCTGCTTTGTTTTTTTGTTTTCATTTGCAATGCCGAGCACAATTTAATTAAAAAATTATTTGATTGTGTTTAATGCCTGCAATCAGATCAATAAAATAACGTCTCATAAAGTTATTTTAATAAATACAGGTATTTTAATAAATAATTGATAGTAGAAACTAATTTATAATTAATTATAAGTTTTGGTAGAATGTTTTAACATCAATAATATGCTAATATGTATTATTATATAGACACATGTTTGACAAATAAAAATAAATGTTACCTAGTAAACAAAATTGTTCATTTGATATTCAATTTGTATACTTAATTTAATAAAGCAACAAAACATTTGTGTATAAATCTGAGGTATTCATATTTTATTTAAATATATATTTAATGATTTTATACATATATTTAACATGATCCATAGAGAAAATAAAACAATTTGAAATAACGAAAAAACTGGCCAGCCTCACTAGTTCTGGATATGAATTATGCATCAAATTAATTCAAAATTAGAACATGATTTGTATTAAACTGTGTGGCAGATAAATGAACCGATATCCGATACCTAGGCGAAGGTAGCACACAAAATTAGAGCTTCTTTGGTAGGTATATATTTTTGTAATTAAAACATTCATATTTGCTCCGTCCGTTTTCTGAGAGTCCGTTTGGTGACTGAATATAATATACGTTTTGAGAGTAGATAGAATTTGAGCTAGGGATCAACGTGAAATGAGTTCAGGCTTACTCGTCCTGACACTGTATTAGCGGATATTAAAGCAGTCGTTATTACTTAGGTAGGTGTCGTCCTAAGTGCAAGCAACTGCTAAGCTGCTAAGTTCCTGAATCGATTCCCAGGTTGGCCGAAATGTTTTTGTGTTTTCATGTGAGCTTTCTTCAGAGGACTACAACAATTTTTTCCTTTCATCGTCAACACAAAGACTTTGATATATTCATTCAGTGTGATATTATAAAAACACAATAGACTACACTCAAGAACAGTGAATTTTGCTCAGGCAAAAAATAATAGTTTATTGGAAAAATACCCTTTACTTTTTCTTACTGTATTTTTTAATTATACCGGAAATTTAATTGTGGAGTTTATTAAGATTGCATTTTTCATTATCTGTCGAAGGTATGGTATGCCCATGATACAAAGAATGCTAGCGCAGTGTATTATTGAATGAACATAATAGTGCTTTCACAATACAATGCATTCAGTGTACAGCTACTCTGGAATCTTCGCAATTCCGGACGTCAGAAAAGTCAGCTGTTCGCATATAACAACCAAATATTCTTTTAATTAAAAATAGAACTAAAATTATTATGTTAAATATGATAATTACCTATTTTTTTTTAAATTAATATTATATAAACGGTTCTTCAAACCTTACAGACAGATATGTGTTGCTGGGGAATTTGTTGCGCCAATTCTTCCTCCCAGCAAAAACACAAAGGAAGTGGTGAAGGGCGGGCGTTTTGGGGGCTGTCTTTTGTAAATTTGACGTTCAAAAAGTGCTGATTTTCAGCCTAATTTGAATAAATGACTTTTGAATTTTGAATTTTTTTGAATTAATATGCAATAGAATGTTCGAGCTTTGCAAGCGGGTTTTTAGACATTATCTGGTATGCTTTATAAGCGGATCTAAAAGACTAGTCTTATCCGATTTCCCGGGTCCATTTATGAACCCGAGTAACCTTGCTTGTCTGGCTAATTGATCGGCATGTTTGTTACTTAGCTACGAGCCCCTTTTTTACCATCCTTAATACTAATATTATAAATTCGAAAGTAACACTATCTCTCTGATACTCTTTCACGTAAAAACGACTGATGAAAGATGAAATCTATATAATAAAGTCGGGTTTGTTCGAACTCTTATAAGTCGAGAACGGCTAGACCGATTTTCATAGTTCTCGATTTTTGTATTCGTCTCCGCCCCGAAAAGCAGAATAACTATTAAAACATTGGAAAAATAAATATTATTATGATGGGGCACTACAAAGTTTGCTGGGCCGGCCTGCTTGATCTAAAGAACAAAGGATATTTTTATCTGGGTGCGTGAACACACATGCGACACAGCTAGTCATCATACAATATTTACGAAATCCTGAATGATTATTATTATTGAAGAAACATTAGTTATCCAATGAATGTTAAACCTCTGAGTTGTTCAACTTGAATAAAATATGTAAAGAACTGCAACCAACGCATTAGTTGGAAATAGACTGACCTTTAAAATGTGTATGAAAATAGTAGATAAAGTAAATCTCACATACGAATATTTCCTTTTACATCTCGTATGTGACCTTTCTAGTGTTGGTTGTGAAATGAAATTCACTTTCATCCCTCATCCCACGCTTCTGGAACTAATTTCCATTGGATCTTTTAAAGATAAAACCTTTGCGGGCGAGGTTTGCAACGGAACACTAGATATTCCCGCTGACAGCGATGCGGACGAATATTTTGATGCCTAACTTCTGTTTTTTTATTATTATTATTATATTCGTTTATTCATTTGAACACTGTTTGTTATTTTTTTAAATATTTCTATACAAAAAATATAAAAAAAACATTTAATAATATAAAAAAACAGGGATCCACCGATATCGGGAACAGGATCTGAATCAGGCCCATGATCCAGCCGCCTAACGAGAGCCTCCTGAGATGTTGGTCAGGGCTCTTGGCCATCAGACCATTGGCCGTTATTATATATTTTTTTATTATATACTAGCTTCTGCCAGCGACTTCGTCCGCGTGGAACAGTGGTGCTCCGCTCCTATTGGTCTTAGCGTGATGATATATAGCTTATAGCCTTTCTCGATAAATGGACTATCTAACACTGAAAGAATTATTTAAATCGGACCAGTGGTTCCTGAGATTAGCGCGTTTAAACAAAATGACAACATTTCCCTTCACTGCTCTGCTCCTATTGATTGTAGCGTGATGAAAAGTATACTATAACCATCTCAGGAGTATGACAAATAATTGTACCAAGTTTCTTTAAAATCCGTCGAGTAGTTTTTGTTTCTATAGAGTTTATACAGACAGACAGACAGACAGACAGACAGACAGACAGACAGACAGACAGACAGACAGACAGACAGACAGACAGACAGACAGACAGACAGACAAAAATTTTACTGATTGCATTTTTGGCATCAGTAACGATCCCTAATCACCCCCTGATAGTTATTTTGGAAATATATTTCATGTACAGAATTGACCTCTCTACAGATTTATTATAAGTATAGATAGATACTAGCTGTTTCCCGCGGTTTCACCCGCATCCCGAGGGAACTACTTAGCTCACTCGGGTAAAAAGTAGCCTATGTTGTTCCTCAGGGTCTATTCTATCTCTGTACCAAATTTCATTTATATCGGTCCAGTAGTGTAGGCGACAGAACAGCAGTTTAATTTTAGAATAGTTTGTAAAAGAAGAAAATATTGTTGTTTTTTTGACGTTTTTGACGGATAAAATAAAATTTGGTTTTCGGATCGTGCCTTCTCCTTTTTTTCCTCAAAAATCGCAGCCCTACACCCCGAGTTGGCTACAAAGCTGGTCCTTCGAGCCGGATCGTCAAGAACCAAGATCCAAATGTTCCACACGCCTCCCGGTGTGAAAACTCGGAGTGTAGCCCGAAGGCAACGCGACATGGCTGATAAAATGGAAACAGAAGGAGGCGATGTAGTGGTGACGGAGGCCGCCGCGGCGGTCACAGCGGCCGCAATTGGTGGCGCCGCCCCCGCCGCCCCATCCGTATCGCGATCACAATCTCGGCGATCTATGTCATCGTCTTCAGCACGCAGAGCAAAGGTGGAGCTAGAAGCAGCCGAGGCGAAAGCCCGGATACAGTTAGAGCTTATAGACAAAAAGCGTGCATTGCAACTCGCCGAGATCGATGATGAACGTGAAGGTAGCGTGCGATCTGAAAACACCAACAGTCAAGTAAATAATTGGTTGGAGCACAACAGACACATTGAGCCGGAAACACAGCCCGCCCACAATTATGGTCAGATCACGGGCGAGCCGTGTCCGCCGACGAATATCGCCGGCACCAACGGGACGGTTCAACTATTAGCTGCCGCTCTGCAAAACTTGACAGCCAACAAGACCGGACTAACATGTAACGAGCATTTGTTGAGCCGCCTCTGCACTCCGCGTGACTTACCTAAGTTCGCCGGGGACCCCATGGAATGGTTGCAGTTCAAACAGGCATATAGCGAGTCTACACATGTGTGTAACTTCTCTCCGAAGGAGAACTTATGGCGCTTGCGAAAATGCCTGCAAGGTCCCGCTCGTGAAGCCGTCGCAGCCCTGCTCATCGGTGCAACGTCGCCCGAGATGGTAATTTCTACATTAGAGCTGCAGTTCGGCAATCCCGACGTTATTCTGGCAAGAATAATGACGGACATCAAGAAACTTCCACCAGTGTCACATGAGTATTTTAAAGAAATCGTGAGTTTCTCAGTGAGAGTGCGAAACTATGTGACAGCAGTCATTGTTATCGGTCGTGAGGAGTATTTGTTAGCGGCTGATGTGATTACATGTGTGCTGGCTAAACTTCCTACTATTTTACTATCCAAATGGGCCGATTACAGTAACCAGCTGACACTGAAAGGTAAGCGTCCTAATTTGCACACATTGTCTGATTTCTTGCATGATGAAGCTCTAAAAGCAAACTCACTAGCGTTGTTGACACACAAGTTTAATAATAGCAAACACAAAAAGTATTCCGAGCACTCACTTTTATTGAATCACGACGAGAGTGATAAATGTCGCTACTGCCGCACAACAAACCATAAGATAACAGATTGTAAGAAGTTTGCGAAAGCATTATGCAAAGATCGTTGGCGGTATGTAAAACAAAACAGATTATGTTATAAGTGTCTTATAGTGAAACACGACCGTAACACTTGTCCGGCCGCAGCCTGCGACGTTGATAAGTGTGGGCTACCACACCATCGCTTACTGCACTACAAGAAGAAATTAGCAACTGACAACAGTACGCGAGAACGAGATAACAGCGACACGCGCAACTCCATCGAGCGTACGGTCACACAGGGTCAAGATCAGCCGGCGCCCGCGTCCCACCCGCAAGCAGCTGAGAGCGTCAACTACGTGAAGTCCGACTGCAAGGCGATGCTGAAAGTCGTACGCATAGTACATATGCGTTGTTGGACGACGGGTCCACAGTCAGTCTTATCAGTGCGGAATTAACGTCACGATTAGGATTGCGCGGTCGTAGGCAAACGTTAACCGTAAACGGTGCGTGGGACACCAAACTCGAGTGTCATACTGAATTAGTACATCTCGATATGTCAACCTACAATAATAAAAAATACTCGTTAGTTGCGCGTAGTATCAACGAGCTTAACTTACCTAAACAACCTTATGTCAACTGTAGTAACTATAATCATTTATGTAATTTAGATTTTGCCCAGCGTTATGAAAATGTGAAACCTGAAATCCTTCTAGGGCAAGATAATTGTCATTTATTGTTATCATTGGAAACCAGAGTAGGGAAGGTCAATGAACCCTGTGCAACACTCACCCCTTTGGGATGGTGCATCCACGGTAGGGTGCCTGTGACGTCATCGCTGCACCACTGCTCACTCCTGGTCCAGGACGATGACCGGCCGACTCCTGAGGTCGATGAACTATCGCTGCAACAGCTGGAAGAAGAGGTACGTAAATCTTTTACCATCGAGTCGTTGGGTATACTAGGTAAGCCACGTCAGAATGCCGATGATCTTCAGGCACTGGAGCATCTGAAACGAACAGCCGTTTTAATTAACGACAGATGGCATGTTGGGCTTCCTTGGCGCGACCTTAACTGCAAATTACCTGATTCTAGGCCTAATGCTTTGGTGAGACTGAAAGGTGTCGAACGAAGGATGAGTATGAATGCGGAGTATGCACAGAGGTATCGAGATCGCATAAAACATTTGTTTGAAAACGATTTCGCGGAAGAGACTTCTGAAAGTTGCGATAATACAAAACTTTGGTACTTACCTCATTTTGGGGTCGATAACCCGAACAAAAAGAACTTACGTTTGGTATTTGACGCTGCCGCTAAAACAAAAGGTTTATCACTAAATGATTATTTGTTAAAAGGTCCAGACCTACTTATGTCTTTGTTGGGTATTATGTATAGGTTCCATGAACATAAAATCGCGGTAATCGGGGACATTAAGGATATGTTTTTAAGAGTTTTAAAGTCAATAGCTGATATAGCGTTGACCAACAGTTCTGGAAAAGAGTGTTATGATTCAGAATGTGTAAATATTTTAAAAATAGTGGAAAATACTTTACCTTTACCGGATCCAGGTAGATTTTCTTCGTGGTTAAGTTTAATTAGAAGTACTGTTTCCATGTTAAAGTTTATAGATAAATATAGGCGTAGGGTACTTACCAGTGATTGTGAGATGATGGCCCGCGCTAAAAATTTGTTAATAAAGTACTCACAAGCTCAGTCTTTTGCTGAAGACTTGACTGAAATTAAAAACAATTGTAGTGTAAAGAAAACTAGTAGGTTACTTACGTTGTCGCCGTTTCTTGATGAACACGGTATTCTTCGTGTACAGGGACGTATTCAGGTCGTCGCCGATGTCTCTTTTGATGCGAAGCATCCCGCAATACTAGATGGTAAAAATAAAATTGCGCAGTTGATAGTTAGGCATCACCACGTTAAGGCGTGCCATGGTAGTCAAGAAATGGTGGTCAATGAAATAAAACAAAAGTTTTGGATTTTAAAATTAAGATCTACTGTAAAATATGTAGCTTTAAAATGTATGTTTTGTAAAATAAGAAATTCGAAGCTAGAGATTCCTAAAATGGGAAACTTACCTAGTGGACGCATGGCACATCATTCAAGGCCCTTCACACACTGTGGTGTAGACCTTTTTGGACCAATGGAGGTTTCCGTGTGTAGGCGCCGCGAAAAAAGATACGGTGTTCTTTTCACGTGTTTGACAGTGAGAGCAATCCATATTGAGGTAGTACAATCTCTGACGACAGATTCCTTATTGATGGCTCTGAGACGTATGGCGTCCAGGCGAGGCTGGCCTGGATTCTTGTACTCTGATAATGGTACGAATTTGCGTGGAGCCGACGCGGAGATTCGCAAGTCGATTTGCGATCTAGACCAGGATACTCTCATAGGTACCGCCAGTAACTACGGAACCCAATGGACCTTCATACCTCCCGCGAGCCCTCATTGGGGTGGAGCGTGGGAACGTTTGATAAGAAGCGTTAAGACTACTTTAGGTGTTATTCTTAAGGAACGCGCGCCCAGAGATGAGGTCCTTAATACACTCTTAGCAGAGGTCGAAAGTATTGTAAATGGTAGGCCTTTGAGTCATGTGTCAGTTGAGGTCGGAAGCCAAGAGTCGTTAACTCCAAATCATTTTCTTATTGGGACATCTTCCAACTTACCTATACTTGGCATATTCGACGACTCTGATTTATACCTCAGGAAGCAGTGGCGCATGTCACAGGCTCTAGCTGACATGTTTTGGAAGCGGTGGCTGCGTGAGGTATTGCCTGAAATGATTCCACGCAAAAAATGGAACGTCGAGCAGCAACGGCCTCTAGGTAAGGGTGATTTAGTTTTTATTATTGATCCTGACGCCCCCAGGGGAGTATGGCCGAAAGGCATCGTTCAAGACGTGTTCCCAGGCAGGGATGGACAAGTACGTGTAGTAAGTGTACGGACAGCCACTGGCACCCTGAGAAGATCTGTAGCTCGTGTCGCCAGGATTCCCAATGAGGATGAGTGCTGCCAGGGCAGCACTAGGGTGGAGAGTGTAGGCGACAGAACAGCAGTTTAATTTTAGAATAGTTTGTAAAAGAAGAAAATATTGTTGTTTTTTTGACGTTTTTGACGGATAAAATAAAATTTGGTTTTCGGATCGTGCCTTCTCCTTTTTTTCCTCAAAAATCGCAGCCCTACACCCCGAGTTGGCTACAAGTAGTTTTGGCGTGAAAGCGTAACAGACAGACAGACAGACAGACAGAGTTACTTTCGCATTTATAATATTAGTAAGGATAAATTGTAAAGATTTACAGATATCCGATGAGATGTAAGTTCAAATGTCATCTCAGTTAGATTGAGTTTAAATATAAGACATGTTTTTAAGACTCCAATATTTTAGCTACGATTTTAACTATACGGTATGTGTGATAAGATATCACGTACATATACCGTATCGTTAAATTTATCACTGATAACTTATAATTGATGCCAAAATTCCGCAAGGAATCTATTAATTTGTTTATGGAAGAGAGCGTTTTTTTGTTTGTTTATGGAAGGGCTAAGTAGCGTTCTATCCTAGCTATCTACTAATAGCTAGGCCTCAACATAGTTAGGAAAAGGCTAAGATGATGATGGCCGAAAGTCAGACTGTAAGAACATCACTAGTAATCTCATTATTGGACAATTCAATTTTAACGCTGCGATCGAACATGGCTGGTGGCAGATGCAATAGCTAAATTGGGTTTTGTTTGGACATTCATAACCAATTTCATATTTAAATATCTTAGAAAACGGCTAATTGCTAAAAGAAGAGAGCACGATTAAAATATGACGTCATCATGTCAAAACGCCGAGTACCTCGACAATCCCTAGAACAAACGACATTTGGCGTAATAATTTTCTTCTTTTTTTTTAATTTATAATATTTTTGCACTTCAGATAAAATTAAATAGAATTTTAGTACATTTGATTGGTGGTCAAATACTCAATTTAGTAAACATATCTTATATTTTTAAGCTTTTCCACTTAATATTTGTAATTTAGATCCGTAATTTCTTGTAAATGTCATGTACTCAAATTAGAACAAATTAAAATATGTTACGATTTTATTTACGTATTTCGTACAATTAATTTTTTGCAGACTATACTCATTGTACCACTCTCATTGTACAGAATGTATCTTTTTAATCATCGTCTGTCTACTATGTTGAGGTCGGCTTCCAGTCTAACTGGATGCAGCTGAGTGCCAGTGTTTTATATGGAGCGACCGCCTATGACCTCAACCACTCATTTACCGGGTGACACGATACCCCTTGCTATGACTAGTAATCAGATTTTCTGACTTCTGAATACCCGTAACAACTGTCAAATATACAAAAGACAGCCGGGACTATCAGCTTAAAGTGTTTTCCGAAGCACGGAGGAGTCTCGCTATGACAAGAATGGTCACTCATCCACGGACCGACCGCGCCAAGCGCAACTTCACTTTTGATCGGTCGAACCGTGAGGCTGTTACTTAGCCACAAGCTCCTCCGTTTTATTCTGAATACCCATAGCTATTATCAAAAATAAACAAATGACGGCCGAGACCATTAGCTTAACGTGCTTTTCAAGGAGGCTTTTCCTCTGAGTCTATAATGCATTATTATGCAGCTTCAACATATAAAATAAAACAGCTGACTCTGCATTGACGTCATGCACGTGGACATGTATTAATAACGATTTTCTAATTGGACAGTCATACTTTGAAACTCGTGGCGGACACACATAAAAGGTGCCTAATTGTATAGTTTCCTTTCTAAATACATATAATTTTCAAACTTTACCAAATATATTTTTTTCAATGTGCCTTTGACTTTGCCCGGTAATCTAGCACAATTAAAATAAAAACCTAACCAATGCCTCGGTAAATAACGGTAATTTGAATATTACAGTTGTGCCAAATTGCTACCTTACCTATTAAAAGGGCAAACAGGAAGTTTAATTCGATCGATAGTTCTTTGAGTAATCAAAAATGTATGGCTTCTCCAATCCGAAGTAGTGACAGTTGATTTATTAATTATATCGGTTGTAGTACCTTCTCGAACGTTCTATGATAGATAGGTACTAATGTACTCAGCCTATTGCAATCCTTTGCTAAACTGCTGTTTTTTTTTTGTTGTATGGCATCTCGCAGGTCAGCCGAGAAGGTTGTCGACTGCTTAACCGGGCTTGTCTGTGAAGTGCCTGGGCTTAACTTACAAAACTAAGCGACTACACGCTAAGGGCACCCCCTAGTGGGGTACGGGCCTCGGCTTAGGGCGTCGCTGGAGGAGGACAGCAAGGGACAGGTTGGATCAGAGTATAATGATTATTATAATCGGGAATTTTAAAGCTATTAGCACAGCTCGCAGGCTGGCTCGTCAAGCTAGGGGGGGGGGGGGCTGAACTGCTGTATCTCGGTAAGTTATTACACGGGATGGGAAACTGATTAGATTTAGAAATGATACAAACATGTTTATTGAGACCAAGCTATTTATAATAATTTTGTAAAAATGGGATATAAAGATGTTGAATGAAACCCATTTAATGAAACGCCTACGACACAGAGCCTACATAAATATAATTGAATGATGTTTTGTAGTCAAAAAATTCCCGCGACCCATCAAAAAGGGCAGATATCGCACAATGCTTATTAGAACTATTAGGCTCAAGATCTTGAATAGATTCTGGGACCCTATTACGTCGTTTCAGATCTCCGTGTAAAAAACTCTTTTTACACTTATTTATAGCACTTTATCGCTTACATACTAGAATCTAAAAATAACCTATCATAGCTATCATATCTATAAATATCCATAGATGATTTTATCAGAGATAGAATTTTGACATAAAGTCCATCCAACTAATGTCAACAACTTATCTCTAGTAAGAAAATCTTAGAATGGATATTACTGAAAATGGCCATTATTCAGCTTGTTTATCTATTGCAAAAATAAACATATTGAGTTCAAAAATCGAATGAAATATTCATCAGAAACAAAAAGCGAGTCAAATCGATGATATGCAGGAAATATAAATATACAGGTACCTATACTAACTTTCCACCAGGGGCTTCGCCCTCGAGGACTATATGAATTCAAATTAAAAATGACAGAGTTCCATACAAACTTTGCCCTTTTTCACCTCCTTAGGGGTAGTCGGAAAATTCTTTTTTATCGGATTCCTACGTTATACAAAGAACACGGCCTACAAGTTTCAGGTCTCTACGATCAGCGGTTTAGGCTATGCGTTGATCCGTCAATCATTCAGGACAGAGCATTTTATTTCTTGGAATTTGTTTGATAACTAGCTCGATAGGGCTCGGCTGTCTCCCTCGGGTTTTATTGCTTATATTTATGACTGGACCCTCTATTCGGTGCTAAATATCCTAAGAGTTATGTGAGCGCTTATTTTTGTGTTGAAAATATATTATTTGTCTTATTTGCTATTTGTCTTATTTTGGGATCAATAAAAAAAGGGTTTTATTCTTCAAGTACTTGTAGCATATCATTTGCCTACCACTACTATTTTTAGGGTTCCGTAGTCCGACAAGGAACCCTTATAGTTTCGCCATGTCCGTCTGTCTGTCTGTCCGCGGCATAGCTCAGAGGTTCTTGATACTAGAAAACTGAAATGGCTTGGTATGGATATGTATTTTGATCACACCGAGAAAGTGGTAAAATAAAATTTTGAAAAATATTTTTTTTTAGGGTAGCTCCCAAACACGTAAAGTGGGGATGAATATTTTTTTTCTCGCGTACACCTCCGTGTGGGGTATTGTTAGATAGGTCTTTCAAAAATATTATGGGTGTGTGAAGACCATTTTTTGGTTAAGCGAGCCATTTGCGAAATATCTAGCTTTTCAGTGCAAATTTTTGTTCGATACGAGTTAACCCCCTCTAAATTTTGAATGGCTGTACCTAGAAATGTGAAAAAAATCACAGACGTAGTACATGTAATGAACTTACAAGGAAAACTATCACGACTAAGTAGGCTTAACCGGTTACAGAGTTATAGTCGACTAACTAACTCCTACTACGGAACCCTACTGCGCGTGGCCCGACACGCACTTGGCCGGTTTTTTTACCGTATTTATTGGTAATAAAATGTTGTCATCAATCCGTGCCTATATTATTATTTCAAATAACTTTGGAACCAATAAAGTAGTAAATTATGATTATTAATTCCTTTTAGGGTTTCGGAATAAAAAAGTAACCATTATGGTTTCACTTCCACCGTCTGTCTATCCGTCTGTCACTGCTGATTATTCCAGAAACTACTAATGCTACTTGAAATTTGGAATAACTGTTCCAAATTAAAAGATATTACTTTGTACGTTGTAAATATAAAGCATACTCACACAACAACATGATGATGTCATTTTTTTTCTAGCAAAAAATTTTTATCATTTTTTCACTTGGCCGAGTAAATATCTCGTATTTATAATTCTGTTTTTTTTTCAATTCGTTCAACTACGCCCAAAATAACCCTAAGTGCCAAGATAACACAATCTATCGCCGTAGTTGTACCCGAATGTACTATAACCCTATACGGACACAAAGTTTTCTGGATTTCGGGGATGATAAGGAAACTAGGGTATCTATACACATGTATCTAATATTTAGCTTATTACTGCAATATTCTGCTTTCTATCTAGGAACGGGATCATATCAGTGAGAGCAAATTCAATTTCAGATCAAGGTTAAGCAACGCTTGCTGTGGTCGGTTTGTAGATGGGTGACCCGAAGCCTGAGAGTTTAATGACCAATATTTTGCAAATTGGCACTGTAAATTATTACATAAAATAATTTTAAAATAGCCCATTAAAATGTCAAACATTTACGATATCGAGGCTTCCGGCGACCGGGACCGCAATTAACTGATCCGCGGTGTGAGTCGCCGGATGGATTTAATTTAAATATTTTTCTTCCGGCGACTGGGACCACTCATAAAATATAAGGTTCAAATCAAAAATAGTACAGTCAGACAAAAAAATCTTCAGTGCACTCTATAATATATATTAAAAGAATCAAATGGACATTGAACATTTGAAATGTTGCGTCACGAAAAGTACTAGGACATCATAGAATGAAAGAGACCGCAGTGTTGTTTCAACTACCCACCCGTACATAATGTAAAACTTTCCCCACCCGTTAGGCTTCGTTCACACGGCATTGTCCTGCACGTTTTTTTGCAGTATACGTCTTAACGTATAAATAGTGGCACATGTATTGTACATAGAACCATTCACATGGCGTTTGTACTGCAAAATATCGTACACCGTTTATACGTTCAAACGAATACTCAACGGACTTGTCAAGCAAATCGAATGAACTTTAACGTATTCGGTTTGCAGTGGCACATAATATAGCTCTGTCTCGTTCACACGGCAGCATGTTCACACGTTTTTTATCGAATAGCAACCGAACATGAAACTTCTTTTCATCGTTTCTAAGTTCATTGTATAACTTCTCAAATAGTTTAGTACGCCTTATTTATAGCATCTACCCAAACCTTCTGGTCTGTAGGCGGACAAAACGGTGGCGCCTTCGATTAAACCAATATAAAAGCCTACAACCAAGCGTGGATCCATCACTGACGTCCACTCACTGTGGAAACTGCGGCTATACGTTTTTACACGAATGAAAATTTACCGTGTGAACACCCGGTTGACAATACGTTAAAAAAGCGATTACAAAAAAACGTGCAGGACAATGCCGTGTGAACGTAGTCTTACTTTGTAAATGCCACGTAACATACCAGGGCTTCATAAGGTTGCAGAAGCTCCGTCCGCATTCGGATAACGGAACTATTCAATTCTACCAACATAGTGAGATCGAAAGACGGGATGTGTAGGTTGCACCTAATTCTGTTGTTCCCATCCCGCTAGTGAAGTTACTAGGACAGCATAAAATGAAAGAGACACCGCTGTGATGTTTCAACTACCCACCAGTTACTTTGTAATAATGCCGCGTAACATACCAGGGTTTCGCAATTCTTTACTTCGCTGAGTGTTGATTGGCTGACGACTGCAACTAACCGACGAATACGCGGGCCCGCTCAAGTAGTTTGCTTCTTAACCTTGGCGAGACCCGCGTATTCCGTTGAAAGTTGAAGTTGAAACAACACTGCGGTCTCTTTCATTCTATGATGTCCTAGTACTTTTCGTGACGCAACATTTCAAATGTTCAATGTCCATTTGATTCTTTTAATATATATTATAGAGTGCACTGAAGATTTTTTTGTCTGACTGTACTATTTTTGATTTGAACCTTATATTTTATGAGTGGTCCCAGTCGCCGGAAGAAAAATATTTAAATTAAATCCATCCGGCGACTCACACCGCGGATCAGTTAATTGCGGTCCCGGTCGCCGGAAGCCTCACGATATCAAAAATAAATACTGTGCTAAACGATTTTCCCTTTAAACTCTATTCAGCCGGCGCAAAATGTTATAATTGAAATAAATAAATTTTGGGGCGAATATTAAATTTTACAATAAGTAAAATCATCGAAGTTATTTTAATCGTTTCCTGAAAAATTATTCATATTTAAATATCCAACTAATTGGCGCCTCTCAATTATCGAAATCGTTTTAAATCCCGTAGATTGGGTTCCACGAAAATGAAATCCAAGTGTTTCGTGTAAATTGATACCGAATATGATGTTTTTAAGGAAATGTAGTTCCATTTTATATTAAAATGCGGGACAGGCCTTGAGTTGTTACCTTATAACAATCATAATTATTATTATAACCTAACATAATAGATTGAAGTCGTGGTGGTCTAGTGGTTAAGGCACCTTCCTCTCGTGTACGAGTGAGCGGGTTCGAAACCTGGCAAGTACCAATGTGACTATTCTAAAGTCATATGTACACCACTGACTAACGGTGAAGGAAAACATCGTGAGGAAACCTGGACTTAAGTCTGAAATCGCCAATCCGCCTTGAGCAAGCGTGGTGAATTGATCACCTCATGCCTTCTCTGTATGAGAAGAGGCCTGTGCCCAGCAGTGGGACAATATATAGGCTGATAATGATGATGAACATAATAGATTAATGTGTTTCTAGCGTTTACCGCATGACTTCTTCTTCTCAATAAAATCCACATTAAAAGTTGTAAAAACCGAAACAATCGGGGGCTGCATTCTGTTTAATAATGAACGTATTATATACTTTATACGTATACTTTGATATGTCATTTCAATACAACTTCACATAACTTATGAACAAAATAAAATGGGGTACTTAGTTTTGTCTTACGATTTTAAGCTCCCCTCTAAATTATGATAGCAATTCATCATTCACAAGGAGCTTAAAAGAACTTTCTTTCTTCTCAATTTTGGAACACTAATGGTGCAGCCTTCAAGAGTATTTAAGTACCAAACTTAAAAGAAGCGCAACCTAGATGCAGCGTTCACTCATTATCGTCGCCAAGTTGCTAAAGCATATTACAAAAATCATTTATTATGCTTTAAGCCTGCCGTGGTTCTGAAGCTCCCGTCGCGAGCAATACACCAGCAATCTGTCTTCTTATGCGGCATCGCAACAAAAAGAATAAGTATCCATTGAAAATTTCTTAGCTTCGCTTGAAAAGTTTTACTACTCAGAGCTATAAGGATTTCTGTTCATTGTACCTACCTACATTTGAGGTTAGCTATGTGTCTTTTATTTGTTGGAATACTCATACGTATCTACAGACAGAATGGTTCCTTGTATGTTTCTAATCATCATCATCTTTAGTTCAAACTTTAGTCTTAACTTTCATCATCTTTAGTCATAGTTTTTAATAGCATTGTCAATAGATATAATGTTACAGTTAAATAGTGACAGCGCTTTTAAGAAACTAGATGTTTCCCGTGGTATCACCCGCATCCCGAGGAAACGTATTCGCGCACCCGGGAAAAATGTAGCCTATGTCCTTTCTCAGGCTCTAGACTATCTGTGTAATTTCATTTAAATCGTTCAGTTGTTTTGGCGTGAAAGCGCGACAGACAAACAGCGTTACTTTCGCATTTATAGTAGGGATAAAAGAAAGGTAACAAAAAGACCCTTAGTCCTTGGAAATTCGATTCAAATTCAAACTATAAAAAAAAGAAGTGCTCAAGTATTTTATAACTCAAGAACAAAACAAAAGGCTTGTAATATCAAAGTTGTCTACTTATTAGCACAGAATATCAGATTACGTTCAACAGGGAGTAGAATAAATCGAAGTAGAAAACATTTCTGAAGTTGAATGAGCAGCCATGAAACCTAGAAGTTTATTATTTTGTCTTCACCGCGCCTTGCCGCTAATTGAAAAATAGAACTATCCTGAAGTAAAATTGTGCAAAGAAGTAGATAGGCTTCAAATTAAATTTAAAAAAAAATCAAATTTGTTTGTTTATATTACAACAAAATACGTTTTATTGTGTACTAAATGTTACACGCAAGATTTAACGAGCCACTTCATATAGCCGGATAAAAACCATCGTAGATATGCGAAATATATTCTATTACAGGGAAAGCAGATTACAAATAAAATACTGTGCCGGTATAGACTAAAGAATTTTTAACTATCGCAAAACGATACTGGCAATACGTCCGTTTGAAAAAAAATGAATAATGCTGTATTCCTTACATAATCTCATAATCAAAACTAGTTTTTTTTTACATATGTCGTATCTACACATATGTAGTAGTTGGTTTTAATGTTAAATATTTTTGTTTAAAATTTCTTGGCGCATAATTTTCAAAAAAAAGGAAGAAAAAAATAACTTAAAAATTACCAACAAAATAACCCGAAAAATAAGATCTTGTTTATAAACTAGCAACTAATTAAATACAAAAAAACTCGTTAGTACTTACTCTGAATCTCAATCTATTAATAACACTCAACTGAAGCACTTTACGACGCAAATCTTCACTCATTTTACCCGACTACGAAGAAAGGGTGTAGTGTTTTTGATCACAATTTTTGCTCTACGTTTGATTTGCAATATCACTGTCCTACACGACCGGCTGCTTCTCAGAAGAATAAAGATCTAACTGCGTCGTTACACTTTATTTGATAATAGAGTGATTGAGCCAAGTTTGCTTTGCAAATTGCGAGTCAATCTGTCCATCCTATTTGTATTTATTTTCTATTGGAATGTTAGCTCCGTAAAATTTTACAAAGATTGGAGTATTTACATGGATGTATATTGATGCAATCATCTGCTAAGGCTCAAACAGCTGTTTACTATAAATTCAAACTTCCAACTTTCGATGGATAACGTTACTAGAGATTTTTATTTCTGAAACGGTCGATTACCGAACCATGGTTGAACTAGAAGTGGTTAACACGAAAATTCCAGCTTTCTGGTTAAAAAACATTTTTGTTTAACGGGCCGATTACGTAAACATCTGTCGGTGAGCTCGGCCCGTAGTCATCTTAGAAAATGCAGAAAAGGCTAAGAGTGAATCATTGCTTCTACTCCCGGACTTCTCAATATGAAATTAGTTTATAATACGAATGATCCTAACTAACATTACACGAGCGAATGTTAGTTAGTCTATTTGTTATGCTTACAAGGTATAACTCAACACACAACACTTTTTATCTAAAGACGTCAAGTAGTTCCTGTGTAACGACGGTAAACCCGCGAGAAAAACTAGTATTTCATAATTTAAATTCCAAAAGGTATTTTTAAAGTCGTTAAGTTTTGGTAACACCAGGGTAAGATAGGGGTGTCAGAGCCCCTTCCCAAGGGACCAAATATCGATCCGTCTAATTGTAACTGTACAATACCGACTACCGAAAATAATGAAGAGTTGTTTTATAAAATATTTGAGGGGGGGGAGCAAATCGAGCACGTCTAATTAAAAAAATCCTAAAAAGAAATAAGTAATATAGAAAACTAGCTTTGAACAGAGTTCCACACAAACTTTGCCCCCCCTTTTTCATCCCTTTAGGGGTAGAATTTCGGAAAATCCTTTGTTATCGGATGCCTACGTCATACGAAGAATACTCCCTCCAAGTTTCAGGTCTCTACGATCAGCTGTTTAGGCTGTGCATTGATTGTATTTACGCTTTGGTGAGTCGGTTCAATAGTTTACCCTATCTTAGTTCCTAGTTTTCGTTGTTTATTTGTATAACAATGGACATAGAAAACAAAAAAAAACTAAGTGAACTCATATTATTTTGATTTTTTATTAAACTTACATTATTGGACTTTTAATACAATTTATCACCGACGAGAAACGTATTATTAATAATTAAAAATATTCTACCAGAAATAGGTACAAATCAGCACTGACATTTAAAAATGTGAGTAGTTCTTTTATATAACTTTAGCATCTGCAAGATATGAATGAAGTCTTTTATGTCAATAAATAGTATGTGAAAAACGAGTATATTCTATTTAAAAACCGCTTGCAGTACTATAAATGTTTACATGTGCGTTTGTGCAAAGTCTACTATAAATTGCTCGTCCAGCCGAGGTATCAGGTATGCATTCACTAACCGTACTAACACTGCTTAATTCTATACATTTTATCTCTGAGAAAATAACCAGCGTCTGGCGGCCCTGGGATCTTGGACCACAGCGACCGTGACTGACAAAAGTTAAACTTTGAATATCGAACCAATCTATTTACACTTGACATTGTCTGTGTTGTATTTCGGGCGACATTCGTGGAAATTCGGCTACATTCGGATTCTTATTCAACCTGTCTGCGGTCAACGGGCCTTTTCAGCAAAAGATATATTTAAATTTGGTCCGAAAAGTCAAGTTTGAGGTCACAAATACACGTAGGTAACAGATTCTTTGTGGCGATCTAAAATGGTAATAATTATTGAGGATAAAAATTGAGATAATAGTAAAAATCTTTTGTTACACGTACCAGCGAACAGATTAACTCGCGTCCATCATTAGAGGGAGCCAGGAAGTTGATATCGATCTCTTTAATATAGGTGAGTCTAAAATAAACTACGACCATCTGTAACTATTTCTTTGTATCACCACTGACTAACTATGAAGGAAAACATCGTGAGAAAATCTGGACTAAAAAGTCGAAAATCGCCAATCCGCCTCGAGCAATCGGGGTGATCAACGCTTATGCCTTCTCTATATGAAATGAGGCCTTTGCCCAACAGCGGAATAGTGAATGAGCCGACAGTAAAGTTATTTTCGAAGCCCATGGAAAAAGAAGAAAAACATTTCTTTCAACATTTATTTTACTATATTATTATTTTTTTCTATCTAACAATAGACAGTTTCATATCGATCTATGTCGCATAATGCACCATTATTTTCTGCAATTCCAAGTCTATATTATAGACTACAGCTTCAGAAAATACTTAATTATAATAAATTTTCTTGAACGTGAGAAATATGAAAGCTTTTGCTTTCCTTGCCTATTTTATTTCCTTACTGAAGGTTATTGATCCTAAGTCCTGAATAAAATTTAAATGTATGAGAATTTAATATAAAACATCGTTTGTTTGTAATTTTGTCGATAAAGCTTAAAAGCTTTTGTACGGCTTTAATTATAAAAGCTTTAAAAATGTAAGTTTATAAAATTACCTTCCGAGACTCCTACATCTGTTCGCCCACCCTACACCCCCTTGCTAGTCAACCTACTTAAATAGGTAATTACTTTTTTGATAAATTATTTACTTTACTTTACTACTTTATTTATAGAATTTGTAAGAAAATCGTAGGGTAGTCTAGGTCGAGTTTTATCATGCTCATAAGCTTTTTATATTTGGAAAAAGGAAGCGTCAGACAGTACCTACTTAAGCATTTCCTCGGGTTGCATCGTCAAGTTCTTAGATGGTTCTTCAATTACTTCGCAGCAATAGGAATAAAGTTATATTTGAACAAATAGCTCTGCCATTGCATCTGACAAAACTAACTCAAGCAATTTCATGTCAGCAATTAAATGTAAGCTGCTTTCAGATAATATACTCAGCTCTTATAATTTTGCGGTTCATTTTTAGGATTCCGTAATCGACAAGGAACCCTTATAGTTTCGCAATGCCCGTCTGTCTGTCTGTCTTCTTGTACTAGAAAGCCAAAATCTAGTATGGATATGTATATTGATCACGCCGACAAAGTAGTAAAATAAAATTATGAAAAATATTTTTTTAGAGGGTCCGAAACCCTAAAGTAAAGTAAAGATGATTTTTTTCTCATGTATCACATCGCGTGGGGTATCATTGGATAGGTCTTTTAAAAATATTATAGGTGTGTGAACATCATTTGTCGGTTAAGAGAGCCATTTGTGAAATAAATTTTTGTTCGATACTAGCAATCCCCCCCCCCCCCCCCAACTTCTAGATGGCTGTAGTAAGCCCTAGAAATGTGAAAAAAATCACAAACATAGCACATGTAATGAATCACACGGTTCCAGAGTTTTAGTCGACTAGCTAAAACGTAATACGGAACCCTAGTGCGGCCCGGCACACACTTGGCCGGTTTTTCAAACCTACTGTTATCAAATTAGCTGGCGTAATTGAAATTGCCTCATCATTGGCGGTGTCTAGTGGCTAGTAGCGACCACCTATTATTCACTTAACTTACTAAAATATTTACACAGTAATATACTGATATAATAAAGACAATAATAAATGTTATTTGATATTGCCCGGTAATAGAGTTCGCCTCCTGAAACTTACCTCGAAATAACGATCATAAGACTACATATAAATAAAAACTAACACGGTAAACTAGAAAAACAGTAGTGTTTATGGAACCATAATATTCCGATAAAATATTTCATCACAAAATCTTCTTATTAATCAGGTATGAAAGGTATATAAACAAATAAATTAAATCATTGATATCGGTATCACAATATCGTTAAGGTATTCAGAAATATTTTAATCTCGTACATATTTGTGATAGAAGTATATTTATTAACATAATTATATATTTAATTGGCTTTATTTTATTAAAAAGAAGACTAAGATTTTATTATTAATGTGACAAAAAACACGTGCGGTATTATTTTTATATTTTAATCTAAAATTTTTTGGCCCCCTTTATTAGTTAGTAGTTTTTCATTTTTGTTTTTTAACTAACGTTCGTTTTATTGTAAATGTGTTTTAAAATAGTATAAAACTTTAATTTTACTTTCTCCATACTTACACATAAAACTTGAACATGTTGACTGACACGCAAATCAGTGTAATGTCATCCTAGTAGGTACAAATAGTGGTAGCAGTAACGTGCTTTGTACACGAGCGTGACAACGAGAATGTCAATATTTACCATCCAGTCCTTTGCCGTCACAATGTCTCTGATTGCTTTAGTAGCCGAAATATTTTAACCATTTTGATGCAAAGACCAAATATAATATGCGACGCAAAACATTTTCATATTATTTCACAAGTAATGTAGTTAGATGCAAGAGTTATATAATGAAACCTCGCAATAAATATGATGCTGTCTTTTCTTAAAAATATTTATTTGCTACGTCGCGACCGAGTAAATATGAAATTGGATGCGCTTTGAACATAGCTTTCAAAAGATTGTTGTGAAGCGTGTGAAAGAGGTATAGAACGCCGTAAATGTATTTTAAATTTACTAAGGTATTGTTAGATGATATTGCTTTTAAAAAAATGTATAATTTATATGTTTTTCAATAACATTACACAATATACATGCATATGTCCTTGAATACACAGCATCGAAATTATTTTGTCTCCTATATATTTGGATACGTGTCGGAAAGATGAAAATTATCTTTAAAAATAAAAGAAGTAAAAAGCTAATTATTACTTTATAATAATAATAATAAATTTGAGAGTGGGTTTGTTTGAACCGACTTATATATTGACGATAGCTAGAACCAAGTTCTGAGATTTTTTCTGTCCGTCAAATTGTCCCTTCAGGACGCAGGTGAAACCGTGAGCAATAGCCAGTTTACCATAATTCATCAACAAGTCACGTTAATAAAAAAAATAAAGCAATTCCGGATTTAATTACTCAGCCATTCGATCACTAAGCGCCCATTACGTTAGTAGTAGAAACCAAAGTAGTATGGAACATGGATTGGCTATTGGAATAGCTAGATAATTCTGCACATTGCGGGCTATTTGAAGCAGGGATATAGGAAATACGACGCAGATACTACTGTAACAAACTTCATAACGACCAACAAGAATAATATAGTTTCAAAACGGTTCCAACTAGCGCAGAGGTCCAGCTACTTAACTTTCTAATAAGCTTGCTATGTTTTTGAAACAGTAAACATTAAATTCCGTTTTAAATATATTAATATATTTTTATCTTTAATTATCATGATTAATTTTACACAAATTGACTTTTATTTTATGATAGTATTTTTAATAAATAGTTAGTTCTGACTATCAACTGTTAATTTATATAAAACTTAGTTAAACGTGACTGAGTATTTAGTATATTTCTGCAAATCAATTTTCTAAGCACGATAGAGCATTAAATAAAAGGACCAGTCAACTTAATTTTTAAAAGGTACTCATAAAATGCATCATCTTGATAAAAAAGTAAAGGCTTTCTGGGTCTAACGAAGCAGAAGCTAACACGCCTGGAGCAAGACAACAGAACAACGGGAAACAATGTAATCCGTTCGACAGGATCCGTATAAATAACAGACTTGCAAATGCAGTGTATAAGTTCGTGTTAATTAATGCTTTTTGCAGCTGTCTGTTTGAAGGTAAAATGTTGTATTTCCCAGTAGAACGGATAGTCCGGATCTAGTTTTATTTTGTCAGATAACCTAAAAGCTTTCGAGAAAACCAACCTATATTTTTTTATTTGATTTACAAAACGGCTGACTTTGTTAAATACTGATTGATATTATAAATGCGCACGTGAATTTAGATTAGCTATTAGGTTTAAATAGGTAGGTAGGTTGGTTAGGTTTGCATAGATGGAACCCTAGTTTTAAGCTATTTTTATCCAGGTTAAGTATTTTCTTTTTTTTCAGAGAGAAATCATTAAATGACTCCTTCCGACGTGGGACAGGAGTGTCAGACTCTTACTGACTAAAACCCATCCATGTTCCTTCCTTAGCCGTTTGTGTTTTGGGGCGCGGTAAAAACGCTAGTTATTTTATATTTCGTTAGATCATCGCTATAATTACTAATGTCATTAAAAGCCAAAGTTACTATCTGTCTATCAACTCGTTAGTGCCAAACCAATTTGGATACAATAAAGTATTTGACATTTGAATATAGATTGTAAACTGAAGAGGAACTATTATTATTTATAGTAAAGTAATTCTGTCAGATATCTATAAGGTAAAGCAAAAATATTAAAGTAAATTAGGTTAATACCTGCTGAGCTAAATGTCCTACAATTTCCTGATAAGAAAATAAGGCATTCCCGACTGTCTATTTTCATTTACTCATAATACACATCTAATTATCCAAATGGAGTGTTGCTTAAGGAACTATTTTGGGCCTTAGACATGCCGACAATAGTAGGTAATATAATTAACGTCCTTTGAATTAGCTATTAACACTTAATGAACGGTAAAACCGCGAAGCGCGAGACGGGTCATGTGCAATGTAGATTTCCGTAGCACATGTTAGTCGGTCAATTATAACTCTTTAATTTGTTAAAGCTATCTGACAGTGATATTTTTCATTTATGCTAGTGCCGTTAACTTTTTTTCATATCCAGAACCATCTATTTAGCAGACAGAGGGGGAGGCAACTCTAACAAAAGTTTGTATTTTAAAGCATAATAATTCGCAAATGGATTCCTGAATCGGAAAATGGTTTTCACACATCTGGAATATTTTTAAATGACCTATCTCCCTCACGATAAGATACACGAGCAAAAACAAATTCATTCCCAGTTTACGTACCGTAAAAAAATATTTTTTATAAAAATAATACGTATACTAAATTAAAGGTTTATGTAATTAAGGGCCTCTGAGCTAAGCCGCAAAGAGACAGACAGACGGAAATGGCGAAACTATAAGGGTTTAGTAGAGTTAGACTACGGAACCATGAAAATAAACCTTGGTGTTTTTTTTACTGTCTGTCACACCGACCTATTTCAACGACCAGTAATGATATCGACTTGCTTCGTATAAAACAAATTAAGGAAGTTGGAAATATTATATTTATTGCAATAGTACGCGCGGGAGGGGAAAGTTTGCAATTTCAAAGTTATATTACTGGTCATTCGCCAGACCGACTCATACTTGGCCTATCCTATTTTACCTCTTTGCTTCAATAATGTTTTATCTTGAACTAGCTATTTCCCGCGGTTTCATCCACGTCCAGAGAGAACGACTTCACGAACCCTGATAAAAGCTTTAAACCTTCTCCTTCTCTATCGTCGTTCCAAATTGGTCCAGCCGGTCCAGCCGACCAACGGAAATAGGGATTTATTTAACGAATATTTTTTTATCTTCAATATACAATTTATTTGTATCAATAAAATTTTGTAATGTCAATCAATAAGTAAAAATAAAAAAAATATTTTTCTGACTTTTCACGGTATTGAATCAAAGAGGCGTTTTAAACATACATTAAACGCTAAGAAAAAATCATGAGTTCTTTAAAAAGCTTTTATCATGATTTTACCTTCGCTCTCGAAGAAGGCATCCGCGATATAAATATTTTATGTGCCAACACGTTCAGCTGCTTTCGCATTTTGGTTAAAAAGTCCAATTGAGACGTTTTAAAAATATTTAAGTAGGTATGTTTTTTTATTATAAAATACAACAGAAAAAATTGAGACCTTTCAAAAAACGGCCAAGTTAAAAGCGTTTAAAAAGGAGTACTTTGGTTTGGAGATAGATTTTAAGCTGCGGAAGGGTAGTTTTTATCGGATGAAACCGCGGGTAACTGTTGTTATTATAATTTGTTAAACATTATTAATTATTAAGTGGAAGATGGGTAGGTCTTTAGTGTGGGACGCAACCTGCGTCGACACTCTTGCACCATCTCATCTTGCTAGCTCTGCGTGCTGTGCTGGCTCTGCCGCTGTGGCTGCGGAGAACCTCAAGCGGCGTAAGTATAGTAGCTTCATCGGAAACTATACTTTTGAGCCGTTTGGGGTTGAAACTCTCGGGTCGTGGTGTCCGAGCGCCCACCTTCTTTTTAGAGAAATAGCCAAGCGGCTTGTTGACACTTCCTGTGACCCAAAGGCTGGCTTTTATTTTGGTCAAAAGCTAAGCATTGCCATCCAACGTGGTAATGCCGCCAGTCTCTTGGGTACACTCCCAGTTGACGGCGATGAGGATGAATTTTTTGACGCAATATTTTATTATTATAGTTTTTTTTTTAATTTATATTGTTAAGAATGTATATATTGTAAATAATTTAAAACCAACCTGTAATAACTCAAATAAAATAAATGTTGATTCAGGTTATAAAGCTGATGATTAAGTGGTATTATATATATTATAAATAGTCATATAATTATTCGCTATATATAATTTCTAAGTACCGAACTAAGCGATTTTTTTTGGCCATCTCTATAAAAAGACGAGGCCGTTCCCTAGCAGTTCGAAATGAAATAGAAATAGACCAAAAATAGTTTTATGAGCGAATCTTCATCTGCATATGAGCGCGGTAACCGAAATTAATATAGACTATCGCCATTTGCTTTGTTGCCTAAATTTATCGACTGCGACTTCATTACTTGCCAATTTTAACTTCAGGCCTCGATATAAATGACTATTGATCGATGACAAATGATGGGATTTCATCACACGATTAACATCATCATCTCCCTAGCCTTTTCGCAACTATGTTGGGGTCGGTTTCCAGTCTAAACCGGATGCAGCTGAGTACCAGTGTTTTACATGGAGCGACTGACTGTCTGACCTTCACAACCCAGTTACCGGGTAACACGGTACCCTTTGGTAAGACTGGTTGTCAGACTTTCTGGCTTCTGACTACCCGTAACGACTGTCAAAGATGTACAAATAACAACCGGGACCAACAGCTTAACGTGCTTTCCGAGGCACGGAGGAGTCTCGCTATGACAAGGATGGTCATCACCAATCGTGTGATTAACAATGCGGGTGTAATTTTATTAAGGGTTTCAATTGCACATTCTAAGGCGATTAATAAATACCTATTAATATCTGCGCATTGGTTGAAATGCAACCTAATTTATTTAAATGACAATATTAGCTTACTTTTCTATATATTAATTTTAACTATGACAAATATCAAATACCGCCGCACGTAGCATTCTTAAAAAGGTATGTCAGCTGAACCGATTGGGAAAATTTGATATGAATATAGTTTAAAACCTGGGAAAGAACTTAGGATAAATTTATGCGAGTGTGGCGAGTAATTTCCTCAGAGTGTGTGAAACAAAGAGAATTCGCGAATATTACATAATATATTTTCAATTAAATATGAGATTGGAATTCCGAAAAAAAGTATTTACTTCTAAAGGTGTTCTTTTGATCCTTGCCCACGGCATCTCCGCTTGCTTTAAGAAATAAATAATTTTCTCTAAGACTTATCCTTACTTCTATGTATTTCTACTTATCCATTTTCTAAGTATATCTGAGACGTCTCTGGCTAACGGTGATGGAAAAACATCAATGTTTATGCCTTCTCTGTATGAGAAGAGGCCCGCCCAGCAGTGGGGCGATATATAAGCTGATGATGACTTATCCTTAGTAATTAGAGTTTTCAGTCTAACAGACATTCATAAAAATAATTGAAATCCAATAAAATGCGCTTAAAATTATTCGAACGGAACAAAACAGAATCCAATTAGCACAACCAACGTGGAAACGAATACCTTCAATGGTATCCAGCCTTTGTTTAATCCTGAATAGTTACTGCTGATCAATTTCACGATACTACTGTTTATATTGGCGACTAATTACCAGTTCCTTTATGCTTAACTGATCAATTAACTGAACAAACCCTGCTAATCCTTACTAATATTGCAAATCCTAATGTAACTCTGTCTCTTTGTCTGTTACGTTTTCGCGGTTAAATGGCTGAACTGATTTGGATGAAAATTTGTATGAAGATAGCTTGAGCCCTGGGTAAGGACATATAGGATAGATTTTATTCGGGTGAGTGGAGTACTTCTTTCACAATGGAAGTAAAACTTATCAATATTATAAATGCGAATCGAACTCTGTCTGTTACGCTTTCACGGAAAAACAGACGAACCGATTAAAATGAAATTTGGTACATAGACAGACGAAAACCTGGTGTAGAATGTAGGGTTTTTATCTGGCTACGTAAAATAGTAGAAACCGCAGAAAACAGCTAGTCAAAATAAAGATATTCGCGCCGTTGAGTGTGACAATTCACTTTGACATTAATAAAAACAGTTGAAAGGTCGGACAGAAAGAGCCAGTGGACAACCACTGTCTCTTTACGGAGACACAGTCATTGTCAAAACAAATTTTGGGTATTTTAAAAGAGCATTATATAAAATTCATTCATTAAAATGCATTCCCAACTCATTGCCACGCCATCCTATGCATTATAAAGTTGAACTGAATTGAAACTCTTTTCATTTTTAATGGCAAATAACGTACATTACTCAGGCTTTAACAAAATTATATGCACCCCTTAGGAATTACATAAACAGTGCCTATTCTCTCGGGGTCTCATTTTTCATACCAGACTTCGTATTCAACATACTGAGATATTATTATATGCTTCTAAAATTGTTTATTTATATGCAAATAAAAACGCATAAAGTTACGGTGTTGGGATTAGTTATTTTTTACGATTCTGTACAAAAACATTTGATTAATTTAATTATTTGCAATACAGATCATAATAAATACATCTAATAAATGGTTGGATCAAGCGCTTGATACAGAAAGCGGTATTACTGGATACGGCACGCATAGTCAGGAGGTTTCTCTCTCTGGGGTCCTGACCGCCGGTAGCTTGGACCATGTTCCCGTTGCCGGTGGTGTACTCTTTTTATATTTTTAAATGTTTTTTATATATATTTATAATTTAATATTTAAAAATGTAAATATATGTAGAATAAATAAATGAATGTCCCATCTAATAACATAGGACGTCAAAAAGTTCTTCCTTATCGCCGTCAACTGGGAGTGTACGCAAGAATCTGATAGCATTGCTTGGTTGGGTGGCAATGCATTTGGTCAAAATAAAATGTTTTTTAAAAATATTGTTAAGGTATCATTCAACATGCTGCGGGATGTTCGTAAGAGTTACCGGGCCCTCTGATTTTGATGGAAGTTTCATTGGCAGATAGCTGATGTTAAAAAATGTTATTTTGGAAAACAAATATGGTATCGCGAAAATTAAATCCTATTTTTAAATGTGTTCGCTTTCAACGCACAAGACCGCCTTTGATATTTAAATGATGTATAAAAGAACGCGTACCAGCAGTTAGTAAGAATATTGTAATTCCTAGTAAAAAAATAAAAAACCTGAAATGTGAAGTAAACTATTTGCCGAGTTTCAGTTTGAAGACTATTGAAGGCAGCGAGTTTTAGCGAGATTCTATTGCGGGCGGATCGAATATCATGGATGCGACTTATCTAAGAAGAACTCTCTATTTCCGATAGTAGTTACTCATTGAAAGTCTGGGCAGGAATTACGAATTCCGAAAAGAAAATTACAAATTAATTGCGCAATATTAAAGATCATTACATTTGTAGATCTTTAACAGTCGTTACGGGTAGTTAGTAGCCAGAAAGTCTGACAACCACCCTGACCAAGGGATACCGTGATACCCTGTAACTGGGTTGTGGAGGTCAGATAGGCAGTCACTCCATGTAAAATACTGGAACTCAGCTGCATCCGGTTTAGACTGGAAGCCGACCCCAACATAGTTGGGAAAAGACTAGGCAGATGACGATAGAAGATGGTTACATAAAAACGGCTCAACTGATTTGGCTGACCGATTTTTTGCTGTGTTCGTAATTTTCAAAACAAGGTTTTTAGGAAAGCTTGAAACATCCACTGAAAACATTGGAAATCGATGCCTGGAAATTTCAATAAAAAAAGCAAAATTCACCGGAGCGAAGCCGGGAACGTCAAAGAAATGTAATCCATGTAGGTAAACTGAGAGCCGAATTACTTGCGGTATTTTTCGTGGATGCAACGTGTTTCGGTGGAATTTGACCTCAATGGCAAAGTCGCAGGATAGACTTTCAGTAAAAGTTATCAAATCACCGATAACCGGTGAAATAATTATGTTAATTAGAATGATACCTATTTAGAATTAGGGTAAGTTATTCAATTCAATTCTACGACAACAGTTAAGAAATTGAAAAAAAATAGACCAACCTACTGTACCTACATAGTACATTGTACAAGACTACATAAGTTCATTAATATTTTTTATTCGATTTCGATACAAATCGTTCATGTATCGAAATCGAAACTGTAATCGATATTTCCATTAAAATATCGAGCTACAAATCCCTCTCAAACGTTACGTGCCGATTCGTGCGTTAATAGAAATCAAGTAAGCGGCAAGGCGGGGTAGTGCAGATATAATCCTGATAGCCATCAACTAGTGGTGGGAAACGAAGGGGTTTACCTACTACAGTGAACTGTGGCCGATCATGTCACAACTTGTGGTTAGAGATGAATATCGCTTAGTCTTTTTCCTAATCAATATGATCTTCAATCGATGATTCTTCATTGGTGCAGTTTTATAAGCTATACAAAGAAGACACTTATTTCTGCAGATTTTTTCAAATAATTTTGTGGTAATTTTATAATTTCATGATTTTGGTTTATTTCTTCTTTCTGGCTGTTTCGTGTTTTTTAACCCACAAAGTAACATCCGCCTAAAGGTCATGGCACACTATGCAAGCACGGCAATGACACCGCTGCAACCCAGCGATGAACTTGTCATTTGAATTTGACCCTTAAATCGTATGTCGTATAATATGTTTCTGAATGTACATATAAGAAGCCAACGGTGTCTGTGCTTGCTGCTACCTAACAAGAGACAGAGTCGTGCTGCAGCTGTGCCGTTACCGTGCCGTCACAGTGTACCATGATCATAACTCGGGAAGTGAACGCGTTTCCCAGTAGTCCCGTTTGCGACCACTTGACCAACGGAGAGTCATACAACTAGCAAGGCAAGGCAATTTTTTTTTGTATGGCATCTCGCAGGTCACCCTAGAAGGTTGTCGACTGCTTAACCGGGCTTACCTGTGAAGTGCCTTAAATGAATTTAGGGCCTCCAGCCAGGGCTTAACTTACAAAAACTATCCGACTACACGCTAAGGGCACCCCCTAGTGGGGTACGGGCTTCGGCTTAGGGCGTCGCTAGGGGAGGACAGCACGGGACAGGCTGGATCCGAATATATATGATTATTATAATCGGGTAAGGCAAGGCAAGTCAGTGTATAATATGTATGTGACATACGTAAAGGTATAAAGTATAAATTACGTGAACTTTAATGCAACCAGCCATAACGGTTAATTAGCTACTAATGATTCATGAATCCCAGACTAGCGCTTACTGGCGATATATGTAGATTGGTGACGGACAAGTAGGGGGAACATATCCGACTATAATCCGCGCCAATCTGATTATGCGGCGGTTGGTAAAGCGCAGAGCGATGACCGAGGTACAACGTCATGACCCCCCCACCCCCCACCACGTGTCGATTGAAGGATTACACTTGTAAGCACCTATTCCTATATCTTACCGACCTTTGATAGGTTGGCGAAACGCGCTAATCAATCGCGAGGCGTCATTATTTTTTTATTTGCAAATATAAATTTATTGCTTAAAAACATTTATGTGACCGACTGACAGACAACTCGCAGCCCTAACTGAAACCTAGCTTTTGAAACAATATATTTTTAAGGTAGTCTATTAGTGGGGTGGAAGAATTTCTTCTAATTCTGCAGGGACGGGCAATTTAAATACACGCAAACAAAGTTTGGAAAACTGAAGGTGGAAAATAGTTCAATTTATATTAATTGTATTTTTGTTTAATTAAATTTATTTCTCTTTTTAAATATACAAAATATTGAAATAATCTGTAGGTAATCGTCAAAATTAACGGTTTTTTTTTAAATTTCATGATGAATAATTATATTTTCGATACGTGACTTAATTACGACTTTAAAAAACCGGCCCTAAATAATATCTATCACGCAAGTACCTACTACTTGGGTATCCAAAAATTTAAGAATTGCTTGCAAGTTAAAATTTTATTAAAAAGGTAAATGTTCAAATTTAAGAATGAATGAATCTTTTGATGTCAGTAAAATATTAAAAAAAAAGCATACAACGTGACGTGAATAATTTTTCGACTTAGTTCATATACAACGCGTACACCATAAACACCAGTAATCTATCGAGACTCGATTACTCTCTGCCATTTCAAACATTTCCAACACCGAGCCAGCACTGGCCGCCAGTGAGTCGTGATAGGAATCACTCGCTTACGCAACATGCGTACCGTCGGCTGGTAAATTTAATAACACGTCCGTATTACCTGTAACTGATACCAGCTCAGATTAGATCCAGGGTGAGTTTCACCACATTAGCGTATCCGAGATTAACTTAGCTCAATTAATTCAGAGTATGTTATGTTCGATATTTGAGCGCTGAAGTAATAAAGATGGGGAGGACTGGATGTAATTTTTAATGAGTTGCATTTAAAGTTTGATAAATATGAATACTAATAAGGTATTATTACGTGTTTCTAACAATCCACTAGTTAATTTCAAAAACAAACTGAGTAGGTTTATGTATATCATAAGAAATATTATGAAGTCAAATATACATATGTTTATTGTTTGTTCATTTACAATGTTTTCATAGTAAAACGGCTGAACCGATTTAGATGAAAATTGGTATGGAGGTAGATGGGGCCTCAAGACAGTTGTCTGGGCTACTTTTCAGCCGGGTGCGCGAGATAGTGAAAACGCGAGAATTAGCTAGGGATATAGATATATTGATGAAAAATCGTTTTAGTTCTATCAATTTATAACCTAACGCTAGTTTTATTTTTTTTTATAGATGCAAACGAATGGTTATTATACTCAGTTATAGTTTCAATCATGTATAAAATATTTTCGGACTGGTATTCATATAAATTGTAATCTCCCCAAAATGCTGAAAATACACAAAATACGAAATACATTTAACCAGAGAAAAGGTCATGGCCTCACAATTTAAAACAACACTGTAATAAATTCAGACATCATTTTTGTGGATTTTGTGGTACCTATGTAAGATCCGATCTGATATAGACCTAATATGATAAAAAATAATTTATAAAAATAGTAAAGACTTGTCACTGACTCTTTGTTAACTAAATTTATTTTATATTTTAGGTTAATTTAGCTGTAAGTCTTCCACGTTGCTTAAATAAATAAATAAATAAATAAACAATTATTTTTGATAACAGAAACCTTTGTCTACTTTAATGACCACCTTTCAAGTTACCTGTTGAATTGCAATGAATAAAAATACCTATTTATGTAAGTGCTGTATTCTATCAACAATTTATTTTTGTTATGGAAAAAGTGTTATGATGATTTTGTATGTCTTTTCCACACTAATAGTTATAACCTATGGGAGTCGAGTCCTTTGAGACAACATAAATGAATAAGGCTAATACATAACCGGCGATTACTATTAGTAGATATTTACGTAATATGATTTCTTTCTATCTTCTTCTATACGTATCATGCGGTGTGTCATTACCGAGGACGGCAACTTTAACAAGGGAAGCGCATCGAACTGCCATTACTGAACATTGACCGCAGTCGGCGCGCTCATTTGATTGTTAGCCTGTTTAGCGTTATAAATTCAAAGGTAGAAGTAATGGATGCTAAGCTGATAAAAAAAATTGAGGCCTTATTACGATGGTCTTTAGTCTAAATGTTTATTTATGTTATGCGAATAATTACTTTAATAAATATATTAGTCTCGATGACTAGAATTGTACTGAAATGTTTTAGGTACCTATGATTCTTGTGTCTACAAAATATTTAAATTATCCCGTTTATCTATAATACAAATATAATAAAGAGATCTAAAAGTCTGTATGTAACGTAAAATGTAAATGTCTGTGTGAAATGTATTTTGGAACTATAGGACAGATTCCCGATTTTTTTAGATAAAGATAGTTAAATTATACTACGTAATTATACGCCTTGGGTACAAGTTAGTATATTACATATCTATGTGTTTGTCGGTCCCTTTGATTGTTGAACTTAATATTTGGTTGTTTCAGCCAACTGTTTATTTATTTACTTATTATAATAGAAAAGTTTTCTTTAATAAGGAGGCTCATACATAGTTAATAACGGTCGGTAAGTAATGTGGGACTTCTTACTCATTATGTCCCAGAAGCTAAATTAGAAATGTCAACGTATTTCATTTATAATCTGATACTCGTACGCTATAAGGATTTCTTAAAACCGTCATGTAATTGTAGATAAATCTATCCTGACATAAATGTTGATTATTTACGTAGATACATTATAATCACCGAATACATTCATTCATACATTAAATGTACGAAAAATACGAATGTAAAATCTTTTTATCTTAATTAAAAACCACTCATTTGTTAATATAGTATTCAAAAATACACAACATTGATTGTTCGCACGTCGACAAAGGTATCGTTTTACAATTAAATACCCGTGAATGTGGTTCGGAGAACAAAATGTATTATAAATCGAAATTTGGTAGCACGTTTCATTTTCATCGTAAATATCACGCGCTTTTCGAAACGACGGCCCTGCGGATATGTTGTATGCTTATTCAATTCCCATATAAAATACCTTTGTGTTCTCTTTGTAAATTCTGTATAAATGTGTCGTTCATAAGGTTTTATTTATAAATTAATTCCGTTCACATGTTTACCATCGCTACGGCCTGTTTATATGAGATTAGGCATTTATTGATTAAATTCTCACAGCCTACGCTTGGTATTTATTCGGAACGACATTGCATTACGAGACATTACACAACTTCTAAGATATCGTTAACTTTAAATTTAAGACAAATATATCCACCCTCAAAAATTTTAGAAGCCGATGCCCTCAGTAATTAAAATAAAAACATAACACTAAAGTTATATAATTTCATAGTAACACGCGACGAGAAATTTGACGCGTCGAGGAAAGTACTTAATTCACAGTTCTGCAGCACTTTTGGAAAGTTTGTGTGAGGTTTGGAAGAAGTTGTGTGAGGTTGTGAGGCCATGAGGGATGTTGGACTTACCTTCCGCGGTGGCGGCTGCATGTTGACGCTCGTCGCCGGACTGTCGGCGACTGAGTTTCGGGACCACGACTAGGTAGCGGATCGATGCCGCCGCACGGACGCGTCTCCACCCTCTGCCGCGGCCGAACGCGTCTGCTCGCCCTACGGGACTACGCCGCGCATGCCCCTACCACCCGAAGGTTGCCATATCCACCCCACTCACTTTTTTGATACTTCTTTTTTATTTTATCCCAAAGTTATAATACATACGATAAAAAATGTTATTTTTAGATAATTCCTGCGTGATGACGTATACATATAATATCCCGCGGAGTTGAACGACCACACTAAATTTGCTCTCGCACTACTCGTAGCGGCGACCTTCCCTACAAGTTCGTAGCGTGTAGCATCACTCGTAGTCGGTACGAATCGAGCTTGTTGTCAAGCAAACTCAAAAGACTGGAGTTTAACAAGACCAACCCCTCTATGTTCATCTCGTATGTGCCTCTTTCTCCATTAAATTTTTCAATATAATTATCAATATTTTTCATAGTATAATATCTAAACTAAAAGTCAAAACATAATCTAGTACAATATTATCAAAGATGATATTGATAAGTGAACTTCTGGCTCGCAGATATCGTTGACTCATAAATACTAAATGCGTTTACAATGGCGTAACACCCCTAACTTGTAAACACACGACCTGTCATTTATGACATTAGCCTGCTTCGAAGCATAGGTTATAAATACAGAATGCCTCGCCTGCAGGAAATCAATTTGTATTACCTATAACTCGTTTAAAATTTAGTCAATTGGTACTGCGAGTTATAAGTGACGACTAAATTTTATGTTCCATGTTCCCTGAATAACCCCTGTAGGGGTCGTTCCCTCTGTGTTTTGAGTTTTGACAGTACTTATCGATTTTTGATTAGTGACCCAGTACCCAACATTTAACTGTCAAACGGATGGTAACCTCATTAAGTTCGTGCAGTTTTGTATTGAATGCGAATTTGCAACGTGAGAATGATATTTCATGGAATTAAAAATATCGTTGGAATGTTTTTCGATTATAATAAAGGGGATAAGATTTAAATTTTACATTAGCATTAATTATATATTATGTTTATTGGATCTCTGTTTTTTTTTTTATAAAAATGATAGTGTTTTAATGATATCATTTATACTTTTAAATAAATAATATTTATTTGTTACTATATTTTTCAGTAATAGTTTTGAAGCCATGATGTAATGAAGAACTTAGGTACTAAAAAGACTAGCTCAAGCCGAGGTAAAAATATTTGGTCGTAACCGAGACTGCATCGCTCACTGTCCTGTGTGTCGGGGGTACACCAAATGTACATACATTTCAGTATCGCCAACCATGGATGCTATTTTCTAGCGCATTTTTTTTACTAATTTCTAGAATATAGAATAATTAATTCTTATAAATTAATTATAATTTTTTAGAAATATTTGGAAGTAAAGGTTTGAACGCCAACAAGGTGAAACTGTAAAGTATCAAATCTCAACTCATTTTCTGTTTCCTTTCAAAAACATTACTTTTACCGCGTTCCGTAAGTTAGAAGGCTACTTACTAGTTTTCGTCAAACATTAATTAACAAATTGTTACGGAGCTCCGCAGTCATTAAATTCGATAGTGCTACTTGAGAGAGTTTATTGACCTCTACTAAATGTTTTTATTTAAATACTACGTTTCAATTGATCATACACCCAGCAGGCCAATATAAACTATATAAATATTTTGTTAGATTACTGTTAATTAATTCGACAGTAAAAGATTTTTTGTAAATACTAGTGCCGGCTGCTCCGGTAGCCATGGCCCTCCACCAGGGCCATAGGTGCTAGGACAACGGGATGTTCGAAAGAAGTACCGCGCCCCCGGAATTCAAAGAGCTGAGGAAGGAACATGGATGGGTTTTAGCCAGTAAGAGTCTAACACTCCTTCCCGCCCCACCCACGGCGGGAGTGTCATTCGATGATTAATCTTCAGAAAAAAATAAGACTCATTCTTCTAAAAAATAATTGTTCTAATCCTCTTAATTTAATTTTTTTTCAATATTTGTACGCTGGAAACAGCAGAATATTATGGACATTATATAAATTGTAACTCCTTGTAAAACAATATTCTGACAAATTTTATTATATTATATGTATTATTATTATAAAACATTCATGAATTTAACTGTTTGATATTTCATACGTTACCTTGTAACGAGGGCAATCCCACGGGCTGTATTTTATTTTATAAGAGACGGGAATATTATCGTCTATAATTTTAATTAAAATCCGCCCGTAATTTATTAATTAACAATTTTACTTACCTTCAACAACATTGATAATTCTGAAATATAATTAATTTGTAAACCACGTGCATTTCCTATTTTTACAAATAAACTTCATTTTATATTTCAATGTAACATACACATTTTAACCATTGGTTCTTTGTACACATTGCTCGGACGGACAAATATGTTCGTCGGTTCTCAGGGCACTCTTCAGTAATTATTTTTATATACATAGTGTACCTACTTGCGTGTAGGTTTTATTTGCAAGGTTGTGCAACGAGTGATTATATACTTTATATTTTGTAACTAGCTTTCAGCCAGCAGTTTCACCCGCGCGGGCTATAAGAATTCAAATTAAAAATGACAGTTTCATACAACTTTCATCATTTACCCCTTAAGGAGTAGAATTTCGGAAGATCCTCTCTTATCGGATGCCTAAGTCATACAAAGAACACATCCTCCAAGTTTCAGGTCTCTACGAGCGGTTTAGGCTGCGCGTTGATCCGACAGTCATTCAGGACAGAGCAGTTTATATAAAAACTATAGAGAACTACTCAATACACCCTATATCCTAACCCCATGTTTTCATCTATCTACTAAATGTTATCTAAATCGGTTCAGCAATTATGAAATTTACTATCATTAGTAACCACGTCAATAAATGAAAAATAATTTACATTTTACGCACAAAATCATCTGTCGTCTAGCTCCACCTAAAACATTTAATTCATGAGAAGAAAACATAACAAATACAGTTTTCATTAGAAATGTTCTCATGACAACTTAAATGGCTTGACATAAATGATATTTTGTTTCGAGGAATCTTACACTGTGTATGTATGTGCGTACTGAAAATTTTTCAACGGTAGATATTATATTTTCGAGTACGTCATTGACTCGTTTTAATACGAGTAGATAATATAAGTGACCGTGTTTTTCGATTTTGAAGTTGCATAATATTTAATAGGGCTGGCTAACTTGATTACACCTAAGATCTACTGTTTGTTGTAATTCTGTGCGCTGACTCTGGAAAGATTTTTTACAGATAAAAAATACGTATGTTCAATGTTAATGACAAGACAGTTTGGAGAGAACTGCTTTTTATTTTAACATAGTTGAATTAAAATAATCTTCTAAATTCTAAATATAAAAATATATAAAAAAGGTATCCAAAAGAGGTCGGTTGCTGGACACCAACTACACCTGTCACGTTTGCAACCTCTAAACGGGCCACAAACAAAAGAACAATTAAAAATTAAAATGAATAGCTCATTAATACAAGTAAATTGCCCTCTTGTAACGACGCGCACGTACACCAAAGTTCATTGCACATGTGCATCAATAATGCACTTCTGGTCGGCTTAACGTTGCGCACACAGGAACAATGACCAGCCTTACAAAATACCTTATGTCATTTGATAGAAACAGAATCATTAATAGACTGGGTAGTCAATAAAAGGGTATTACAGTGAATTGAACAAAGAGACTAAATACCATACATTTTGCACGATATGACGATAGGGCCTTGTAATATGTAACATCTATTTTCTCTGATCTAAGTTTGTGTAACCTTCATATTATTTCACAAGCTCATTACCTGCCTAGCCTTTTCCCAACTATGTTGAGATCAGCTTCCAGCCAAACTAGATGCCGCTGACCACCACAACCCAGTTACCGAGTTACACGATGCTTTCTAGCTTCTAACTACCCGTAACTACAGTCAAATATCTGCAAATGACATCCGGGACCAACAGCTTAATTTACTTTCCGAAATACGGAGCAGTCTCAGTATGACTTACATAGTCACCTATCCACGATTCTGTCGCTCCAAGCGTAGCTTAACCTTTGACCGTTCGTCCCGTGCGGCTGTAACTTAGCCACGACTCTCGACAAGAAAGAAAAATAAAAAACATAGCAAAATTATATATTCATCTGATAATTTAACATCCATTTTGTGAGATCTTGGCTGACAGCTATCGTGTTTCACTTAGGTAACATTATTTTTTTTTTGTTGCAACTGGTTCTTAGAATATACAGTGGAAAAGGCACTTAGATTTTATTTTATACTGTAAATAAATATAAAAACTTCTTTCTTTACATCCCGTTGTAAGAAGCCAGTCAAAATAAAAATTACCTGCAATGCAAAAGTGTCCCATTGTTTTAGCAACAAGTCATATATACTTGCGAGAAATGAAACTGGGTCAGTTATAAAATATTACATTTTAAATCACTGAAATATAAAAAGTATAGTTACTGTTTAAAATTAAACAGACATTTAATTTTCATTATGTATTTTTAACAAAAAACTGATTTTACACCAGTTAGGTAAATATGCAAGACTTATAAAAAAGAAACTTTGTAACTTTGTTACTGTAACCAAATTTCTTTGCTCTTATGTGTACAAGCTTGTCTAGAGTAGGTAAAATAAATGTCACAAATTGTCGTGCGAACGTTAGAAATATGATTGCCTCCACCGGTGAAGCAGGTGCTCTGTAGGGCGCCGACGTCCTATTGAGTTCTAATTTTAAAAGTTTATAGTGAAGCGAATAGAGGTGTTTTCGCGGAGAGTAACTGACCTGACCATATGCAAATTGAGTGTAAAAACAAAATGTGGCGCTATGTGTATCTAAATTAAACTTTTTTGGTAGCCGTGAACAGTGTCCTAGCTGGTTTTGAAGTTTGAAAACGGGGGTATGTTTTTTTATTATATCTATCAACTAAAGATCACAATTAAACTCTAGCTTATATCAACTTAAGATCACTATTAAACTAGCTAGGAATTTACTATTCTAAATTGAAACAAAAATATCGATAACCAAATTAGTAAAGTGTTTTTGCGTCTATTTGTAAAAAAATGTTGTAATGGCTTTTGAGAATAAATAGATGGTTGAAAATTGCACTTTTGGATTTTTTTATTGTATGTGATTTGATTGTATATTATTAGATGAAAGTTACGAAACTTTTTACAAATAATTTATGATATTCTAAAAATCAAACAATTATAATAAATATAATTTATTCATTTTACATTCACAATAATTAATATATAAGACGACGTGCAAAGGAAATGATTAGAAGTGAAACAGATTGCGCCGAACCCAAATAATTTAAAATATACTTAATATGTAGAAGTGTTCTTCATTTTGTTGATGTAAATTAAACTAATTTATGTATCATTCTGTTTCAAAATCTATCTCATATATTTATTTATATTTGCATCGTGAAAATATTGTTGATAATTGATTTATTAATATGCATTGTTTTAGAAAAATAAAAATAATCTGACTAAAATGCCTGATGAAATTCATTCGAAACTCGCCCGATATTTTTTATCTTAGTTTAAGTACACTAACAGCCGATTGAATCAAACTTTTTATTATTTATAGATTATACTTTTACGACTAGCACAAAACATTATATCAATAATTAGCATACTTTCATTTTTTTATGATGTCATTATATAGATATAATAATTAGGTAAACAAACATATATTATAAATATTTTAACGATAAGCATAAAAAATAATTCAAAATAAATGCAATATTATTCAATTTTATCCTTCTTTTTAACAGATCTTGAATGACAGTTCTTCCGATTCACGTATAAGTAACCGCATATTTTTTGGTGCGACCGGCTATTAGTTGTATAACTCATAATCCTACTAACATTATAAATGGGAAAGTTTTTAAGGAAATAATGTATATATGTTTGTTACGCTTTCACGCTAAAACTAATTAATCGATTAAGATGTTTTTTTGAACACACATAGTTCGTAGAATATTCTTTATTTGGTTATGCAAAGAAATTCACTAAGGACGCAGGTGAAACCACGGGATACAGCTAGTTTATAATAAATGCGTAAATACGGCAAGTAATTCTACTTTGGTTATTATAATTGATCGTCTCGCTATAAATATGAGCTTACTAAGAAGTTACGCCTTACCGCGTAGGCCCTACAGCGTAGCGGCGTAGCATTTAAACACCCACATTGCTAAATGAAATAGTAGTAGTAGAAAAATGATTCTGTAAGCATATCTATAACTACAATTTTAAAAAGATGATCAAATATCTATATATATGTATTAATTAACTGCCAACAGTCAAATCATGATTTGGCCGTATTACATGTTGTAATTTAGACAGATATATTAGCGCATATATTATATAGGCGCAGAGATACTTAAAAAATAATATATATATGTACATAATTTAAATTATGAGAAACAGTTACTAAAAAGTCTTTCAAAGTTGTAAATATAATAGGTACCTACATACATAGTGAAATCTTCATATCAGTGTTCGCATTCTGAAAACCGCTTAAAATAAAAATATATTTGAATTTTCGTGTGCTATTACGAAAATTCAAATATATTTTTGCTGTTGTGTTGAAAACTAATCATAATCCAACCTCAAGTCAATATTCAACTACGGGTTTTCAAAAGAATTACCTCGCCCGCGGAACGCAATGGATTAAGGAACCCCTTCCTTAACCATGGATGGGTTTAAGTCAGTAAGAGTCTGACACTCCCTCCCGTCCCAATCGGCAGGAAGTTTCATTTGATGATTTCCCATTTGAAAAAAAAGTCAATATTCAATCTCCAATTTTAACTTGTCTTGAGTCAAAACCAATTGCAATCGGCATACTTTATAAGAACTGTCAAAACGCATGTCTCCTGTAGATTTTGTATACGAACTGTAGCCAACTCGGGGTGTAGGGCTGCGATTTTTGAGGAAAAAAAGGAGAAGGCACGATCCGAAAACCAAATTTTATTTAATCCGTCAAAAACGTCAAAAAAACAATATTTTCTTCTTTTACAAAAACTATTCTAAAATTAAACTGCTGTTCTGTCGCCTACACTCTCCACCCTAGTGCTGCCCTGGCAGCACTCATCCTCATTGGGAATCCTGGCGACACGAGCTACAGATCTTCTCAGGGTGCCAGTGGCTGTCCGTACACTTACTACACGTACTTGTCCATCCCTGCCTGGGAACACGTCTTGAACGATGCCTTTCGGCCATACTCCCCTGGGGGCGTCAGGATCAATAATAAAAACTAAATCACCCTTACCTAGAGGCCGTTGCTGCTCGACGTTCCATTTTTTGCGTGGAATCATTTCAGGCAATACCTCACGCAGCCACCGCTTCCAAAACATGTCAGCTAGAGCCTGTGACATGCGCCACTGCTTCCTGAGGTATAAATCAGAGTCGTCGAATATGCCAAGTATAGGTAAGTTGGAAGATGTCCCAATAAGAAAATGATTTGGAGTTAACGACTCTTGGCTTCCGACCTCAACTGACACATGACTCAAAGGCCTACCATTTACAATACTTTCGACCTCTGCTAAGAGTGTATTAAGGACCTCATCTCTGGGCGCGCGTTCCTTAAGAATAACACCTAAAGTAGTCTTAACGCTTCTTATCAAACGTTCCCACGCTCCACCCCAATGAGGGCTCGCGGGAGGTATGAAGGTCCATTGGGTTCCGTAGTTACTGGCGGTACCTATGAGAGTATCCTGGTCTAGATCGCAAATCGACTTGCGAATCTCCGCGTCGGCTCCACGCAAATTCGTACCATTATCAGAGTACAAGAATCCAGGCCAGCCTCGCCTGGACGCCATACGTCTCAGAGCCATCAATAAGGAATCTGTCGTCAGAGATTGTACTACCTCAATATGGATTGCTCTCACTGTCAAACACGTGAAAAGAACACCGTATCTTTTTTCGCGGCGCCTACACACGGAAACCTCCATTGGTCCAAAAAGGTCTACACCACAGTGTGTGAAGGGCCTTAAATGATGTGCCATGCGTCCACTAGGTAAGTTTCCCATTTTAGGAATCTCTGGCTTCGATTTTCTTATTTTACAAAACATACATTTTAAAGCTACATATTTTACAGTAGATCTTAATTTTAAAATCCAAAACTTTTGTTTTATTTCATTGACCACCATTTCTTGACTACCATGGCACGCCTTAACGTGGTGATGCCTAACTATCAACTGCGCAATTTTATTTTTACCATCTAGTATTGCGGGATGCTTCGCATCAAAAGAGACATCGGCGACGACCTGAATACGTCCCTGTACACGAAGAATACCGTGTTCATCAAGAAACGGCGACAACGTAAGTAACCTACTAGTTTTCTTTACACTACAATTGTTTTTAATTTCAGTCAAGTCTTCAGCAAAAGACTGAGCTTGTGAATACTTTATTAACAAATTTTCAGCGCGGGCCATCATCTCACAATCACTGGTAAGTACCCTACGCCTACATTTATCTATAAACTTCAACATGGAAACAGTACTTCTAACTAAACGTAACCACGAAGAAAATCTACCTGGATCCGGTAAAGGTAAAGTATTTTCCACTATTTGTAAAATATTTACACATTCTGAATCATAACACTCTTTTCCAGAACTGTTGGTCAACGCTATATCAGCTATTGACTTTAAAACTCTTAAAAACATATACTTAATGTCCCCGATTACCGTGATTTTATGTTCACGAAACCTATACGTAATACCCAACAAAGACATAAGTAGGTCTGGACCTTTTAACAAATAATCATTTAGTGATAAACCTTTTGTTTTAGCGGCAGCGTCGAATACCAAACGTAAGTTCTTTTTGTTCGGGTTATCGACCCCAAAATGAGGTAAGTACCAAAGTTTTGTATTATCGCAACTTTCAGAAGTCTCTTCCGCGAAATCGTTTTCAAACAAATGTTTTATGCGATCTCGATACCTCTGTGCATACTCCGCATTCATACTCATCCTTCGTTCGACACCTTTCAGTCTCACCAAAGCATTAGGCCTAGAATCAGGTAATTTGCAGTTAAGGTCGCGCCAAGGAAGCCCAACATGCCATCTGTCGTTAATTAAAACGGCTGTTCGTTTCAGATGCTCCAGTGCCTGAAGACCATCGGCATTCTGACGTGGCTTACCTAGTATACCCAACGACTCGATGGTAAAAGATTTACGTACCTCTTCTTCCAGCTGTTGCAGCGATAGTTCATCGACCTCAGGAGTCGGCCGGTCATCGTCCTGGACCAGGAGTGAGCAGTGGTGCAGCGATGACGTCACAGGCACCCTACCGTGGATGCACCATCCCAAAGGGGTGAGTGTTGCACAGGGTTCATTGACCTTCCCTACTCTGGTTTCCAATGATAACAATAAATGACAATTATCTTGCCCTAGAAGGATTTCAGGTTTCACATTTTCATAACGCTGGGCAAAATCTAAATTACATAAATGATTATAGTTACTACAGTTGACATAAGGTTGTTTAGGTAAGTTAAGCTCGTTGATACTACGCGCAACTAACGAGTATTTTTTATTATTGTAGGTTGACATATCGAGATGTACTAATTCAGTATGACACTCGAGTTTGGTGTCCCACGCACCGTTTACGGTTAACGTTTGCCTACGACCGCGCAATCCTAATCGTGACGTTAATTCCGCACTGATAAGACTGACTGTGGACCCGTCGTCCAACAACGCATATGTACTGATAACACCGCTTGGTCCATGCAGATTTACGCGTACGACTTTCAGCATCGCCTTGCAGTTGGACTTCACGTAGTTGACGCTCTCAGCTGCTTGCGGGTGGGACGCGGGCGCCGGCTGATCTTGACCCTGTGTGACCGTACGCTCGATGGAGTTGCGCGTGTCGCTGTTATCTCGTTCTCGCGTACTGTTGTCAGTTGCTAATTTCTTCTTGTAGTGCAGTAAGCGATGGTGTGGTAGCCCACACTTATCAACGTCGCAGGCTGCGGCCGGACAAGTGTTACGGTCGTGTTTCACTATAAGACACTTATAACATAATCTGTATTGTTTTACATACCGCCAACGATCTTTGCATAATGCTTTCGCAAACTTCTTACAATCTGTTATCTTATGGTTTGTTGTGCGGCAGTAGCGACATTTATCACTCTCGTCGTTATTCAATAAAAGTGAGTGCTCGGAAAGCCTTTTGTGTTTGCTATTATCAAACTTGTGTGTCAACAACGCTAGTGAGTTTGCTTTTAGAGCTTCGTCATGCAAGAAATCAGACAATGTGTGCAAATTAGGACGCTTACCTTTCAGTGTCAGCTGGTTACTGTAATCGGCCCATTTGGATAGTAAAATAGTAGGAAGTTTAGCCAGCACACATGTAATCACATCAGCCGCTAACAAATACTCCTCACGACCGATAACACTGACTGCTGTCACATAGTTTCGCACTCTCACTGAGAAACTCACGATTTCTTTAAAATACTCATGTGACACTGGTGGAAGTTTCTTGATGTCCGTCATTATTCTTGCCAGAATAACGTCGGGATTGCCGAACTGCAGCTCTAGTGTAGAAATTACCATCTCGGGCGACGTTGCACCGATGAGCAGGGCTGCGACGGCTTCACGAGCGGGACCTTGCAGGCATTTTCGCAAGCGCCATAAGTTCTCCTTCGGAGAGAAGTTACACACATGTGTAGACTCGCTATATGCCTGTTTGAACTGCAACCATTCCATGGGGTCCCCGGCGAACTTAGGTAAGTCACGCGGAGTGCAGAGGCGGCTCAACAAATGCTCGTTACATGTTAGTCCGGTCTTGTTGGCTGTCAAGTTTTGCAGAGCGGCAGCTAATAGTTGAACCGTCCCGTTGGTGCCGGCGATATTCGTCGGCGGACACGGCTCGCCCGTGATCTGACCATAATTGTGGGCGGGCTGTGTTTCCGGCTCAATGTGTCTGTTGTGCTCCAACCAATTATTTACTTGACTGTTGGTGTTTTCAGATCGCACGCTACCTTCACGTTCATCATCGATCTCGGCGAGTTGCAATGCACGCTTTTTGTCTATAAGCTCCAACTGTATCCGGGCTTTCGCCTCGGCTGCTTCTAGCTCCACCTTTGCTCTGCGTGCTGAAGACGATGACATAGATCGCCGAGATTGTGATCGCGATACGGATGGGGCGGCGGGGGCGGCGCCACCAATTGCGGCCGCTGTGACCGCCGCGGCGGCCTCCGTGACCACTACATCGCCTCCTTCTGTTTCCATTTTATCAGCCATGTCGCGTTGCCTTCGGGCTACACTCCGAGTTTTCACACCGGGAGGCGTGTGGAACATTTGGATCTTGGTTCTTGACGATCCGGCTCGAAGGACCAGCTTTGTAGCCAACTCGGGGTGTAGGGCTGCGATTTTTGAGGAAAAAAAGGAGAAGGCACGATCCGAAAACCAAATTTTATTTAATCCGTCAAAAACGTCAAAAAAACAATATTTTCTTCTTTTACAAAAACTATTCTAAAATTAAACTGCTGTTCTGTCGCCTACACGAACTATGTATGACGTCAGCCGTTATCCAACTCAATTCGCCGACTATTTATTGATTTTAATGCGACTAAAAATCAAATTTTACATTAAATTCAAAAATGTATCATGTTTTCGGGAATAAAATCAAGCGCATTATTATATAAATGATTTCTTAGAATTATTTGTTATTGGTCTCAAGTACCTACCTATTGTCATATTTCGGGGGTTGAAATTAGATCGCAACTGAATTTGAGCATAAATTTAATTATTACAGGACTGCCATGTCCAAAAGTAAAAAAGTTATTGTCAGTCGAACATTTTTTTAAATTATTTTTTATATTACTACCGTATTACTGACAATAGGTTCTATTTCCTAGTCTATTTTACTCGGCGTGATGCATCTAAATCGGTTCAGGGACTTATCAGTTATGGTGGGTTGAAGCAACTCACATACATATACCCTAAAAACTTAAAAAACTAGGTCGTGGAAAAAACTAGGCCTTAAGAGTGCATTATATTACAATTACATTTAAATTATTTTCAAAAATCTTACTTCATGTGTTTTCGCAGTACTCTTTCCTTGCGGTCGGTCCCAACCGAACTCCAATTCTAGGCATTGTCTTAATACATCCATTAGTAATATTAAGCCAATGATTTTATCGATTGTCCATTTCATATCCCATAGAAGAAAAAAATAAAAAAATATTAGAAGAACTCACGAAAAACCCGTTTATGAGAACTCAAACACTTTTTTAATTCCTATAGAAGAGCACTCAACGTTCAATTACAACCTTAATTCATTAAAAATATCTGACTTGGAGTCAAAAATGAATAGAAATTTAACGCACTGTTCACAATTCTATGTCTTCCACGCAACTGCAGCTTGTATTCAAAGGTATATGTCAGTTTAGAACATCAAGCCTGACATGACATACTGGTACCAGTGATTAGGCAATATATTATTCAACACAAAATGCGATTCAGACGACGTACAAATTACAAGAAAGGACAGCATTTACTTACATATACTCTCGCCCTTCTATGAGTGGTCCCGTATTTGTTTTCATAGTAACTCATCTTGAACGTTTAAACGTAAATTTCATTTATCAAATAAACATAGAAGTCCGCAACACATTTACACAAATTAACATCGCTATAAAACAATAGTAAGGTAAGCAAAAAAATACGCTTCCACGATACAGTTATCAGCGCACCGAAATATTTGATAAATCCATTTTTTTGCAAATATATTAGTTACATGGTCAAGTTAACGTCTGCACGGTACTAGAAATCTTTGATACTGAAGTTATCTAACTGATAATCAGATATAAATAGTGAGTGTATACCATTATGATTTCTTAAAATATTAGATAACACAAACGGCCTCGTTACTGTTATTGTTTCTTTCAGATAAACGATTGCTGTTCGTTTGAACGATAACAGATTATAAATAAGGATAATGTATTACTAAGAACAAAACGTAAAAAAAATTTTCCCGCCGCCCTAGAACCATATCAATAGAGGTATCCCTTGCTGCGTACGGTTCTAGAATTTATTACGATTTTTTTTTCCATTATTAAATTTTCATTACAAATTTGGATTTTTGCCAGTTAAACCGGCTCTTTTGCGGGAACATGATACCTTATAATTGGCGAAATATGGATATACCTTTGCGTAACAAATTACTATATTATTTGACGTAAGTTATATCAGATTTTGTTTGTCGTATATTTTTAAGTAAGTGAATAAACGTACCGGAAAGTAGGTAGACCCTAGGAGGGCCTAGTCCAGCCGCAGGGATTCGTTGGATACGGACAGCGCAGGACCGGTTGTGACGATGCTTGAAGCACATCGGATGGACAATGTCTATGTCCAGATGTGAATGTTTTTAATCTGATTAAGCTGATTAAGATTAACTAAAACTTGTACACCCATTAAAACCTGCTAACTTCGCTTTACTTTGAACCCATCTAGAATTTGAACGGGAATTAGAGTTTAGTTCTGCAAAACCAGATTTGAGGACAGAATAAAGCGTTTGACGATGCCTCCTAATGGCAGTACCTGCCGGAGCTGCGAGGTTATTCGAAAGAATTACCGTTTACCCGGAAGGCAAAGGGCGAAGGAAGGAACAAGGATGCGTTTAGTCAGTAAAAGACGTACTTCCTCCTGCTCAACCGAATGCGGTAGGAGTCTTTTGATGATTTCGCAATCCTAAATGAAAATTAGGTTCAAAGATTCCGTTACATACATACATACAACCCGAGCTAATAAAAGCGTGTTAAAAATAGGGATGTCAGCAATTGTGATCAAATATAGTGTCAGTCACGATTTTTCACGACTAAAAATATTTCTAATGATTAAATCAAATTGGGATGTCGAGACATTGGCGAAAAGGCAAAAAGTTTCTATATACTGTACCTACAGTGAGTTTTCAATGATTCAAATGCTAAGCAATTGCAAAAGTGAAGCGTTGACAGGTGCTAGTTCTCACAACGTAATGACAAACAAGGACTACATAGTCACAGTCAACATTAATTATTTTCTATGCAGCCAGACCTTAGATTGAATAATTCATTATTGATGAATATGTACAGGCTTGAGGCTTGAGGCATAGGCAAAACAATATTATTATATTCCTTTGTTAGACTTTTATTGACTTAAAACGTATTAGGGACATTTATTTGCAACTTTTTCAAAAGAGGGAAGTTCTGTGTTCGACCCGTATGTATGTATGTGTGCGTATGTACGTTTGTATGCCCGTAATTTTGTCTAAAATCACTGAGCCGACTTAGAAGGGGCTTTCGTTATTTAAATGCATATTTTTATCATTTGTAGATCTTTGACAATCGTTACGGGTAGCCAGAAGCCAGAAAATCCGACAACCATTCTTACTAAGAGGTACCGTGTTACCCGGTAACTGAGTTATCGAGGTCAGATAGGCAGTCGCTCAACCTAAAACACTGGTACTCAGCTGCATCTGGTTTAGACTGCAAGCCGACCCCAACATAGTTGGGAAAAGGCTAGGCAGATTATTTTATTTATTTGATTTTGAGACTCATTTAATTTTATCAGTTGCTGCTTGCTTGCTTGGGTGATATGATATGATAAGCAAAACATGGAAAGTCTGAACTGCCTGACCTGGGGATCTAATTCAGATTTACCTGCATAGTAGAAATACGTGCAAAAGGAATAGTAGTAGCGATACCAATCTAAATTGACGCAGGTGGTCTAAAAAAGCATATAACATTTATAAAAGTTCACATAAAGCTTGCTTTGCGTAGCATTGAGGTAACTTCTCATATGAAAAGTCATAATCCTTCCTTTTACTCAGGCCGTCGGCTAAAAATTCAAGCATTGAATATTATCTCAGTTTGGACTGTTGAGAAGAAATCATATAGAGCAAGGATATCGTCTAACTAATATTCTTTATCTTTTCCGGTTAAAATGCTACACTGATTTTAATCGAATTTAATTTGATTCCTTCTCTGCATGTGAAGAGGCATTTGCCCAACAGTGGGACTATAAATAACTTGTAGGATTCAGGGGAGGACATTTTATCCGAGTTCATGAAATAGTGCGAGTCATCTTATGAATACCAGTCTTATGAATACCTATTAAAACAGCTGATAGCGGTAGCAGTACTCGTACTGTCGTAGCCTTTCGTAGCCGGGCCGTAACCATGTCGTAGCAGTCATAGCCATGTAAGCATTGCAACATTATTCAACCAATAACAAAAAGTTTTAGTTCATTTTGTATGAAATTAATTAAGCTGAAAGCCTGATACAAAATTACCATAAACATTGCAACTTTTATCTGCCTATGCGAGGCAGACTACCTGCCTATTCGTCCAGAAGAATGAAGCCTCTTCTATATTCGATAGAATTTTCCCAGCTGTTCTACAAAACAGGAGCCTTACCATGTCCTATAAGAGCAGTATTCATTCTATTGCGAAATATAGATGTTATTATACTGATTATTACATATAACTATTATAGAGCTGGTAAAAAGGAAATCACGCCACTGTCCCATATAGTAAGTATCAAATATTATATATAATATTTACAGCGTCTTGAGGAGCAGGTTGCGTCAAAGTTCGCTCGGGACGCAGGTGAAACCGCAGGAAACAGCTAGTTTAATATAATTTAACGACAGTGTAACATGTGTTTTTTTTGTAATTATACCACCGATTAATATTATGATAACACAATAAGAAGTGGACGTTATGCAATTGTTTGATTTTAGCCCACAAATATCTAGTTTTGATCCATCACGTAGACTAGCCAAATGTCCTACTGTACATTCATAGTATTTTAGCCTTACAGGCCTGTCAATCACGGGCTCTGGCTCTATTACTTTAAAACAGTAGTACCTTTAACGCTCGTCCACTGTGTCTAGTACAATAGCTTTTATATAGATGGCGTTGTTACCCGAAATGCGACAGTGCGGCATTATCTTCAGTAAGTACTATTGAAACTTGAAACAAGAAGAGTGTAGTATCTAGTAGTATCTCTTTACTGGGGTCTAATTCTTACAGAAATGCTCCGCTGAGACAGTGTTTAGGACAAGCTTTTTACTTAGGTACTTACCCACCTTATTAGTTTGACTATTGTCTGTGCCCGGATTATCCTGTCGTTGAAGTTTGTGGACATGCGAAAGGGTTAGAGGTCTGTGGAGGGTTAGGTACCTCTTCAGACGATACTTACGCCAGTGAATGCTCTTTGTCTATGGTTTTTTATTGTATTTAAATACTTTGGTTTATCTAGGACTCCTAAAAGTGTTGGTAAAGAGTAAAAATCTGATGTTCCAAATTTTCAGCCATAATATAGACTGACAGACCTGAGGGACTACCTAGATAATATTCTAAAACCACCATCAAGGAATAGACAATTAAAGAGTCAAAAAAATATTTTATAATAAAAATTACATTTATTGGTATACATGGAAATAAATTACAAGTATATTACAATGGCCTAAGGTAGACCACGTCTACCAAAATGTAGAGGTTGGCTAGATTCTGTCGTGCGATTCCCGTAAGATAGGACACCCTCCTTTTCTATTTTAGGTAACTACATCCCGAACTCACGTCACTCTGCTTACTCCAATCAGCTGCGTAAGCTCAGTTAGTGTGCCCAATGTTCTCGTCAAAGTTAATCTAGTTGGCGAGAATTGTATCAGATAACCTATAAAGGTTAGGATATAGAATAAGTCCCTTCCATATACTTACTGAAACTGAATAGCCCTCAATATACCCAACTAAAAATGTTCTGCTTCGAACCCACCTTGCCGCATTTCCTTCCTAAGCATTTTAAACCATAACTTTACCTTTAGAATGTTGCTCTAAGCTTTTCGCCAGTTTACAGCATCAAATTACAAGAAAATCATGAGGATAAATTGGGACCTTTTAGAGTCTTCGACACTCTCATCTATATCAAAATTCCAAATAATTAAAAATTCAAGCTTTTGAAATATAATTTGTGTTCGTGTAGGTGTTTTGGAAAAGCACAGGCAAATCAATGGCACAAAACTCTTCAAAATTGGTGCGATAATATAAAGCAAAAAGCAGGTTGTGAAATTCGTGATCACAATGGTACTCTCGATCTGGTAGGAGTGGTGGTGCCATATCGTACGAAAACCGCAATACAAACCGTTGCCAAATGTCGAGTATAGACATCCAGAAAACACATATTTTTATTAATTTATTAAACTTACAATTAGGTACTAAGAATTGATGTATCGTGTTCCCCAAATTCGTAGATCAAAAGCTTTTTGAGGAAATCCCTAAAACCGGATCATGTTGCAAAAAAACAAATGAAAAATAGTAGGTTTTTGTTAATAAATTCCCAAAGCAAGTTTTAACGTTTACTTACTTGAAACAAGACCCCAATCCCGAGACGTCGGCACATAAACAATAAACACGATCTCATCAGAACCATGATCGAATCACCTAATGGTTTGAGAGCACATGCGACGCAGAACGCACACGCGACATAGAATATGGATGGTCATTCATCTGTCATTTCCTTGAGTCGCATTTTATCCCAGGCTAAGAAAAGGTATTTGCTAGCGAGTTGTTTAAATTATTTAATCAGTTACTCATAAGTGTGTCTAAGTGTCCCAAGTTTGTTTCCTGGGTTACCATAACCTGAAGGGTTTATAAAGTACTATTTTTATTTTGCGATATTGATATTATTCTTAATTAATACATTTTGGACTTCACACTAAAATTTACATCAGATTTAATTGAAAAAAAAAACGATTCTATCGACTCGGTTATCAACAAAAATCGAGGGATATAATTTAGTATGAGATTTCTTTCGTAAAGTTTAAGAAGTACCCACCATTAAAATCGGTTAATTTAAAATATTTGCGAGGTTATACCTTTTCCTAATCTTAGAATATTCAGTAATGGTAAAATAAACTGCATTATAATAAAAAAAACATAGGAAGAAAAATATACATCAAAAAGGAAAAGGGCGTGGAGCGCTACACAGTTTGTAGAACATTATGCTATGAAAAGTCGTGTGAAAGTTGTTAAATAATTTTAGTCCAGATCAATTGGATTTTTATTTTAGTTCTTTTATTATCTGGGTTCAATATAATTTTAGTAGACTTTAAGTAGTTTTCTATGATTAAGACTGCTACAAAACTTATTATAAAAAAACTTTGCAATGGTTATTTCTTCTATCTCATGTACCACACCAAAAGTGATTTACCCCGCTCAGAAAAAAAATAACGTTTTATAGAAAACCAAAACGGATAGATAGAACGTGTACTGCCAACGACCCCACTGGAACATGCTACTAGGGCGCCGTTTACAATTTTTTTTTTGTTAACCACACCGCCATAATGATGTCCTAATACAAAACTTATGTATTTATCGATATTTCTAATAATATATAACGATTTTTTTTACATGTTAAACACAACTAGAAGGGCAGTGGTGTGATTACATAAAAAAAGTAAACGAAACCCCGGTGGTATGGTCCGGTGGTGTCGTTGACAACTCACGAGACAGAAGGCAAAAAAATCAAAAGGAAAGATTAATTGATCTAAAAAATTTATTAATGAATGAGGCGACTATGTGCACATTGAAAACACTTGTTATATTACAATAATTATACTTGTACACTATTTACAAAACCCACGATACATCTATTCCTCTCTCGGCTCGGCGTAGGCGCCACTTTTAGCATCATCATCTTAATTTACACACTGTACATAAGTAGTTTGTACAAGTTTATTCTTAAAAGTTACATTATATTTATACTAACAACACTAATTTAAAAACAATGGAAATATTGTTGATCATAATACTTATACGGATAATGGTATAAGAATTCATTTAAATCTCTTAAGAGCTATTACTTAACCTGATTATATAATCTACAATATAAATAATATAATTAATATATGTATTGAATTTTCTCTATAAGCTAATGACTGGTGCGCGTCGCTCAGCCATGGCTAACACTGAATGCGCCAGCTAACGTACGGGCCCGGGCGGCGTACGCGCGCTCGGCCTCCTCACACGCAGACACCGGAATCAACATCTCAACTACGACTTACGCTACTGACGTCACCGTCACAATATTTTATGTAAAATTTACTCGATTCTATGGAAGGGCGTTAGCGTCCCCGCACTATATAAGATCACTACATCGCGCGTCACATACATATTACATACATGTAGTTAATACATAAACATGTCGATAACACACATCCTTAGCAAGTTCATCTTACAATACGTTGTAAATTACAATTCCATACAACACTTGATTATTAACTCGGTAAACTAAAAATACTCATTACAAAATGCGCTTACAGCGTAGCAATAATAACGTTTCTAAATTAAGAAAAAATACAATCATTATTATTTACTTTTATATCAACAAAATAACTAAAAAAATTACATACACTTATTTATATAAAATATATTTTATCAACAGAGGAAATTTTAAACATATGTACATTTATCAAATGTTTTTTTTATTCCCTGCAGTCGGAATCTCAAAATACAAAAATTATACCTAAAAATCTAAACGATTTATTATATAAATTAAAACAAATCACAGTAACAAGGTAATGATCGACACAAAATTATTAAAAAATGTGATGCTGATTGATACTCGTGTCACTTTGTAGATTTGTGCGTACGAGTTTGTACGTGCAACAAGTAAAGAGACCAACTGAAGTCCAAACTTTCTTGTAAGACCCTAAAAAATAATGCCCGCCCTACTCCTTAGCTGTTTCATTTATTTCAACTTCATTTGGTCTCTAAACTTCTGCACTTGCACTAAAATTCGTTACATTACAAGCACGACACAAAAAAGCGCTCCAGCGCTATTTATTGAGAGAAAAAAAAACTAACTTTTGATAGGAAGACGAATCAAAACGTGATTTTGTAGATGGAGACTGTTCTGACGAAACTGTTTTATAGAGGGGTATTATAGAGTTTAAATGTTCTTAAAAACTATATCTTCACTGAGGAACAATTTCGAGTATAAGCATGATTTTTTGTTTCGAAATTAAAAATTGTTCGCGAGCTCACTTACTGAATTATTTAGATAATAAATTAAAATAAAAAAAGTTTATTTTATCTCTTAAATTCACAAGAATGGTGCCAAAATGTTAGTTTCTGCATTTTAGTTTTGTAATGTTGCTGTAACATAATAGAATCGAATCGTACATTTATCTAGTATGTGTATATTAGTATCGAGTGTTGTTGTTGCTTTGTATCGTTACGTATTTCTGTTATCTTTACGCTCGTACAACTCACACATTGCCTATAGTTCAAAACACTTAAAAATCCGTCGAAAATACTAAAATGGGTATATTAAGCTCTAAACGGGGGGTTTTAGACCGTAAGTTTTAAATATAGACAATGTGGCTACACTACCTCAATGCAATTCCTGTGGTTCAACGGAAATGGGCAAAGTCCGTTACTTTGAGCAATGTAAATATTGCCTGGTCAGAAACAAGATTATTTATTAATTAGTTTATGAATACAATGAGTTTAGTAATATAAGTAGGCTTCATAATAGACAATAGCATGTCTGCCCAGGCAATGTCGACACTGTAAATATTTTTATCAGAATCGTTAAAATTTGTAGGGGTGGGCAAACACTTACATTATTTCTCTAGTCTACCAATAAATACGATTCCAAATTTTATAATTATTATACAACATACCTAAAGCTACATTTTTATTAATAAATATTGAGACTTAATAAGTGCTTTGACCATTACGAGAGCTCCACCCTGATTAATCCGGAGTTTGCCCGTAGAATTAACAAAAGCTATGAGACAAATACACCATTGACTCCAAGGTACATTACAGCATATTAATTAAAATTGAGTTGGACAACCTGTGACGGTCTGACTGAGACGAAAGTTAAGCCGTATGTGTTACGATTAGCACAAAAAAAAGACCATTTCTAAAAATAAGTCAGTAAAATTTAATGAGTAAATTAATTTGTGTCGTAGTTAATGTTACTAAAAGACTAAGGTTTAATGAGTAATATTTATATCAGAATTTGCAATTTTAGTGGATAAAACTGATTTACGCAAAGTGGGATCCGCCTTAAAAGCCCAAACATAGTCAGATTGTGTGGGGAAACATTGTATGTTTTTAGGTTGTTCATTCGTGTTATCTTAAAATTATTATACTGTGACAGCTATGTAAAGTATATAATGTACGTAGTAAATAATGGAGGATTTATCGAAGACGATTATTTCATAGGACCCATAGTCATAAGACTGTATGAAAAAATATCAGTATATCAAAATAAATTATTTTTGTTTTTAATATAATTCTGTTCCATTATGTAGACGTAAGGAAAAAATCATTTTCGACCACGAAAAAATGTGCAACCATGTTATTTACAAATATAAATAATTTAAAAGTATGGTAACTTTGTTTTATATTATGGATAAAATTATTGATTATATAGACACAAATAACTAAGCATTTTTATATTTGCTTATTATTGATATTTAGAATTTCCGTTTTGGAACGTACGTAAGCTACAATAAAGGTAAGTAATTAATATTTACATTTCGTTAACATTTACTCACAATGTGAAATGAAACCTCGTCTATTTTAGACCGTGAGGATTTTTTAAAATTTCAATAACATGTAATTATTTCACTGCTAATTAATTATACAGACTGCATATTTACACTCATGTGAGATAAACGTTATGATTATTTATGTTAAAAAGATATTCAGCAAGTCCCAAATTCTTAAAGTTTTTACGGTTAGGATTGCAGTAACAGCGGAGTTGAATTAAATTTGAAACAAACAAGTGAATAATAATTTTCATTTTGTAAGTGGCCTGAACTTTTTAAAGCCAACTCTGCTAGAATGCCGTGCTCATCACATACTGTTAAGATTACCTTTGAGGATAATAATTCACAAGTCTGTCGAATTAAGTTTTTTTTGGTTTGTTTATTTATCATTCGTTTTACAGGCACCATTCAATTTCTTTTGTAATTAAATGCAATAACTGATTGTGTTAGTAGACTCTCTTTAAATACTGGTGATGTTATTGATTTCCGTATAATAAGAAAAATATAAAAGTATAAAAAATTAGCATGCTTCTAACATTGAAAACTCGTGCACACAATTTTGATGGGACATTATTAAACTTCGGACATGCACATTAACTTGATGTTTTTATAAATAATAAAGCAAAACTAAGCACAGCCTACAACCTAATTCGGTTTTGTGATAGCACAAACATAATATACTTCTATTTCCCAAATAAGAAAAACCTTCATTTTTCGCTGCATTTGACATTTTTATGTCAACAACGAAAATTATTTCTACATCGTTTCCAATATTTGTTTTACAATTACCATGTACATTGAATTCGCAATTACTAATTTCAGATAGGTACTAAGCTAATTAATTATTACGAAAATGTGATTTTTAAACATTTAGTTTTATACTAAGCTCATTGATAGGCCGCGGCCAGTTTGCTATCTCCGTGCGGCCGGTACTAACATCATTTTAATCATCATGCTAAGGCACTGTCCAGATCTAATACTATACGTACTTAAGGTAAACAATTTAGAGAACAAAAAAAGAAAATTTTAATTCATTAGGCCAAATTAATTATTTTAAGTTCATCACACTTAATAGTACTAAAAAATAAACTGAGAATCAGAAGTAATAATCAAGCCAAATAAACAATACATAACAAAAAAACTGAACCGTAAAAATCTTTTCTATCCATATTCAACATATCCACCACGGGAAACTGAACTTTATAAATAAATAGCTTCGGTCGATTTTCAATCGCAAATCTGGACAAGGCCTTAGAATACTATTTAATATTTTTATTTTATTTACAATGGGAACGAAAATGAGACACTTATAAATAACGGACATGCACTTAAATCTAACACACCATATCTACGGTCAATCAATCTTTGACTATACGATGAGTATTGCCGAATATTGCACAAACAAATTAAATCATATAGTGTTCACATCACTAATAAATTAGTTACATATTTATTATATGCTACGTAATGACTGTGGCGGCGTCAAAAAAATACGGACGTACTTGAAGTATGTGTTGTCATATCGAGTTCATTTGACTTCACTATCTATTATATTTTTAGAACACGAAATAAAAATTTAAATATAAGAAACGACGCTACCAACAGAAATGTCCAGCATTGTGTAGTATATATTAAATACGTTATTTTTAATCAAATAAATATTCCAATCAGTTCATTGAAGTTAAATTTAAAATCATACCTTAAATATAATTATTGATAATTGTCAAAATGATATGAATAGGCAATAAGCAATTTATGTTAAAAGGCCGCCCGCAACAGACGACCACGCGGTCATGAAACCTCAAATATATTTACATCGTTTTACATTCTATTAGGACAACAAAATACCAAGATGGAATACAGAGCTGTGTTCCATTGCACTTTTTCTGTAACAATGTGCAACATAGTGTACTTGAAAAACGCAATGGAAAGCAGAACTAAAACCAATTATCTACGCACTATGCGCTTATAGACTTCTAATTAATTCCATACTTTATTTATCTAAGTTACTTGAATTGTAGTACATCTAATACCGTACACACTAACACAAAATTCTAGTCTGTAACGTATAGTATCCTATGCCTAGATGCGTGGTCATGCAATCACGGACGGCCTGCGCTAAATTATTATATTCGACATCATTAGCTTATCTCAATTTAGGTATTTTATACACAATAATATACCCTACCTCTGTTAGAACAGCGTCTAACGACGGATGGCAACAAAGGTGTTTCCATGTTATCCTTATGTAATGGCACACAGCTCTCGAGTGTTATCCCAAATTCTGCTTATTTTACTGTCAGGATATTTTATCTGAAATTCTTACTTGTACTTTATATTAGCTAAGTTTGTGACAAGCTCTTCGTAAAATCAGCAGAACAGAGACGTGAATGCATGCAGTTGTGTATCTCAAGTGAATGTCGGTGTTCCGTAAGGTGTTGCAGGAAACATGTCAATTATTATCAGTATTAATGCCCGTTCGTATGCAGTAACTTTGTTTTGTAATCAATCTTTGGTTAAATTCAAACCATGATCTGATTAAATATTATTGTAATTGATCGACCACTAAGTGTTGTCCTAGTACTCCTTTTTATATCATGTGTTGGTATCGGTGACGTTTATTCGTCAATAGGGTCAGAGCCCGTCTGAGCGGGCAGGCTACTAATTTGAAGTTTAGAAGATGAATGCTTTTAGTATTACTTTAAAATTGCATAACCACAGACAAAGCTAGCGAGTCTTTGTGGCGGAATTTTGAGCACGAACTTATTGTAAGGCCGCTTTGAGGTGGATTGTTAGCTACCAGTGTAAACCTACCGGAGCTGGCAAAAGCGTGTGCGGACAGTGTTTCGCCCTCGCGCCATTTTTGTGGAGTGGAATAATATGCTTGCTGGCTTATGCGAAGCCTCTACGTAGAGTATTGACCCTCACTACAGATAAGCGACACAGGACGCTGAAATCTGGATTAGAAGCGACTGTTGTTTTGTATAAATGCTATGGACATGGTAACGAAGTATGTGATCAGTTAGATGATTGTGAAGCGTTCAGAATTAAACATACGTAACTTATTTTCAAAAATTACACAATTAATTCATGAAATTAATGAGATTCCATATGAGGCACAAAGTAAAACAGTAACTTTAACAAAAATATATATGCTATACTATAATAAAGATTTACTTGTGCACAGCATAATGCACAATTTTATATACCTTAGAATAACTTTAAGTTAATCATTGAGCTTTCCATTTATACAAATAAATAATATATGTAATATAATAATAATAAACTACATCATGATAGAGATATTATTGTTTTAAAAATATACAGACAATATCAGTTTTAGTTTAACTATACAGGAGATTTTATACTTGTTCTGTTGAAACACAGTTCACTTAGTCATTGTCCTTACTTCTTTTTAGCCTTACATCCAGCATTCTTATTTTTAGGCTTACTAACTAAATTCTTACGCGATAAGTTCTTACTTTTGTCCTTATCATTGTCCTTGGTACGCTTAACGTTGCCGGCAGCGCGCGACTTATATCACCTCACTTCACAATGTTTATTGTTGTTAACGGGCACCGCGGGGCGCGCGTCGCCGCTCTCGCCCGACTCCTTCATCACGTAGCCAGAGCCCTCGGAGCTGCGCGCCAGTTTTAACCGGATCGGCGTCACCTTGTCCGTGCGTACCTTGCGCATGGCCGAGGACGACTCGGAGTAGGAGGGCGGGTCGATGGCCAGCGGGTCGGGCGCGGACGGGTCGTACTCGAAGGGGTCGATGGCGGGCTCGGCCACGGCAGCCGCGGGGGCCGCGACCGCGCCTGCGCCTGCGCCCGCGCTCGTCGACGGCCCGGCCGCCGCGACCTCGCCGAGCTCCTCTTCCTTGGTGCGTTTTATTTTAATGATCAACTTTGTAGCACTATCACTTTCACTATTTACCACTTGTAGTTTTTCCGCTTTTTTGTCCTTTTTCTTCTTACGTTTCTCACTTTTTTCGCTCTTAGGCTTTGTTTTAGTTGTTTTTTCGTCTTCCTCGAAATCAGCCATTACCATTCGACGGTATTTCATACTTTCACGTCGCAAGTCTTCCAAGCTGGGTGTGTTCGCTATGATTCTCTTTTTTGGTGGGCGGTAGATTGTGGTGCCGGCTGGCTCCTCGGCCGCGGGAGTAGGCGCGGGCACCTGCTGCACCGTGTTGTTGCCAATCTTTATTTTCAGTTTAGGAGCGACTGGGGACGTAGCGTTCGCCCTGTTTGGCTTGGTAGATGTTCGGCCGCGTCGCTTATGTGCTTGTTGTCCCGAAGAGCCAGCTATCGAAGACAATTTCACATCATCTGACGGATCAACGTCAACATTCATGCTCACCTCTAGATGCCTCAACTCTCTCGACAAACCGGTAGTAGTCTTGCGTTTAGTTTTCTTTTCTACTGGACTGTCGCTGATCTTATAGTCCTCTCGTGTCGGTATGCTGGTCATGGAGGCGACAGCTTTAGGAATAGTGATGACTGTGCGGGTGAGCGGCGAGGGCACGGCAGGAGGGGCCACAGCGCCTATGGTAGTGTTGTGCGTCGGATCGTCCATGTTCATGTCTTGCGTCCAGTACTGGCGCAGCAGTTCTTTCTTCCGCATACGCCTCAAGTTAGTCGAGCCCGACATGGAGGATGCGGCTGCGTTGGTTGGGTTCATCATGCTCGTGCTGGGGTCGTGCACCGGCGCTGGCGGCGGTGGCACCACAGGCTGCGACGAGCTCGCCGAATAGTTGGCGTCCAAAAATGGTCCTTTAATCTTGACCTTCAATTGGTTTCTTGAATCTGAGAGTGATACCTTCGGGAGCTGTGGAATATAAGTTTCCTTAGGCGGCTCTGCTGGCTCCGCTGGCTGGTGACTCGGCGAACCTGTCTGTGGATTACTAGCCATTAGAGCGGTATGAAGCTGTTTCTCAACTTCTTCGTCGATTTCAGTTAAATGCTGTTCAGCAGTGCCACTAGCAAACGCCAACAAGTGGTAAGCGTTTTCCGTCGCGGGAGCAGGATTTTCAAAAGGTTGGTAGGTGCGCATATCAACTGGCCCGGGTAAGACTGGCGCTACTTGTGAAAAGCCTGGCCCACGCTCAGAAGACGCGGGGGACGAGTTGGCATCTGCAGGCTCAGGCGAGGGAGGTTTGATATCTTTAGTGTCGGATGTCGGAGGTCTTTTACTCGGAGGAGGAGTCAGGACACGAGGAGATTGAGATGCATCCTTGTATGAATGTTCAGATTTCCTATCGTCTCGAATGTCGATAGATTTTCGCTTGTCACGAAGGGCTTTTAAGTCGACACCATCATTGGCGATTTCTTCATCGAAGTCGTAAACTGTGCCGACCAGCTTGCTTTGGATGGAATTACCCATGTAGTCGACGGAGAACCCTTGCCCACGGCTCTTGGACCGCCCACGACCTCTTTGGCTTCTGTTGCTGCGATTGCTTGGACGCTTGGTGCCTTTTGGCGCGTCAGTCTGCTTAGGCGATATGCCGGGGCTCTTGCCCGGCGACTTGCCTGGAAACTTACTAGTCGCTTTACTCAGTTTTGGTGGAGATTTAGATTCCTGCGGATGTAGACTAGTCATAGTTTCATTACTGTCGTTTGACATTTTTGTTGGAGCTCGGTTGCTATTGGTCTCGTAGGAATCTACGCTCACGCTAGGGCTGGATACAACGTGTATGAATTTATCACTGCCTGTTACGTCAATATCGTCTCGCGGCGAATCTAATGGTTTCGGTGTTGGCGGAGCGATCATTGCTGTAGTAAGTGCAATATTCTGTGACGAAGATGTGAAAGCTGCACTGTAGAAAGCAGGCTTGAGCGGCAACGGTGCGGCGGCCGTGTAGGGAATGGCGCCATATAGTCCTGGACCCGGGGACGGCAGCGGCAGCGCGGAAGCACCCGCAAATAGAGGCAATGAGCTCAAGAACGGTGACGCCTCTGGCGGGTACGTCGTGTACTGGTTCAACGGCATGGACGGCTCCACGGGACGCGAATATGCAGGGATAGGTGGATACGTATCTATTTCAGGCATTACATTACCTGGACGTAGATCACTTGAATTCAAACGGGATTTCAGTGTATTTTTGTGAGAGCTCACGGACGCTTCAGAGTTTGTGCTAGAAGCAGACGATCTTCGCGTAGTTATCTTACTCTCGCGCCATTTTTCTTGGCTTACGTACTGCGGTGAAGATATTGTGGCACAATCTGAATGTATCATTTCATTATTGTCATAGTTCTGGTTGTCGTGTACTAGTTCCACGTCATTGCTGTGCACAGAATGGTCAACTACAGACAGAGATTGTGAATCATCGCTTTGTTTGGATATTGAAATAGTGTCAGCTACTTCTGATACTGACTGGACATCTGACTGCACAGTAATAGGTTCTTTAACATCGTCCACGTATGTGCTGGAATGATCATACTTCCGATCGTTGGCAGACTGACTTTGTGTGTCTAATTGTGACACTGACACTGGTACGTTAGACCATTTTTCGTTGCTCGTCATGGCAATAGGTTGGAATTCTTTAGCATCCATTGCGGTATCTCCAGACGGCAAGTCTCTTTCAATGGAGGCTGATCTTCGTGGGACATGGTTGGCTGACTGTCGCGACTCTTTCGGAGGCGATCGATCGGCGGGTCTGTCTGTAGGAGTGTGCTTCTTTGATGGCGAACTGTTTTCTTCAGCCTTTACCAAGTTGCAAGCAGCAGTGACGTCATTATCTTTGTGATCATTGTCATCAGTAACCACTATCGGTTCCTCTTGATCAGGATTCTCGGGCGGCACCTTCTTATTGCTGAGTCTTATCCGAAGCCGATCCACTAAGTTAAGAGTTTCTTGGACGCCCTGCTTAGAATCTTCTTTGAAAAAGAATTCGGGATACGTCGCAAAAGGTTTGATGATATCATCGTGGTTAAATCCATCATCAACAGCCATCATTTCAAAGTCTAAGAACTCGTTATCTTTAGACTGCGGTGAAAATATGGATCTATTTGGATACGGATTCACGGCTGAAGGTATTTTAGCACTCTTGGAAATTTCTACTCCTTGAACGTGACTAGCATCTTGCGTTATGAACTTCTTTTCTCCTGAACGCTTCCTCATGTTCCTAGTCACGTTCTCAACCTCCATGTGTTCAATACTTATTGTTCTTGCATCCATCGGCGTCTTCGGTGACTTGATCATGGTATTTTCGTTAAGATTAGCTTGTATTTTAGCTATCATTTTAACACTACTCTTATCGGCGTAATCAGAATCCATGGATTTGTCATCTATGTACTTCTCATTGCCACCCGGCTTTTCAACTTGCGGCGGAATAGCATTGGGACTAGGAGCTTTTGGCAACCAATGTTTGTCATTATCGTGATAGTCTGTATTGATGTGAAGAGGACTCTTCTTGTCGATCACATCAATTGGCGGTATCTCTATTTCAATCCTTGGTTGAGTTGTTTTCTTTTTAGTGGGTGACACAGCAGGTCGGTCAGACCCAGCGACGTTATGAGCCACGCTGAGTCTTCGGTCTTTCTTAGCTGGTTCTCGAACTTCATTAGAGGTGGAGCGGTCTTTAGGCGCCGTTTCCTTGACGCTCATCCGCCTGTTCACTAATGATTTATGTTTGGGCTCACTACTTTTCTTGGGACTCACCTTATGTAATGGAGGAACTTCAATTTCAATCGTCTTGTTAACTTTTTCTCTTTCGTCGTTAGACTCGCTTCGCCTCTTGAGCTTATTAGTTTTACCTTTTACATAATTTTTGGGTGTCTCAACCACCGGTGCCTCTTTGATTTCCTCCTTCACTTCCTCTTTCACTTCTTCCTTTACCGCCTCGTCCTCTTTCCGTTCCGCAATTGGAAGTTCACTGGACTGGCCGCCCTCTTTCGGGGTTTTATTGGGTCCAGCGGTATGGGCTTCGTCTTTAGATGGTTTTCTAAGTCGGGCATCAGACTTATTAGGCATATTTCCGCCTGAAGTAGTGCTTCTGGTCCGAGCACGTGTGGCAGCGCGCGCATCACTGGGTCGGCTAGGTTCCTCTCCTTCAGGAGTCGGTGATGGTACCCTACACTCGGACCGCCGTTCGGAAGTTTTAAGCTTCTTATCTGGCGGCGCTTTTCGTGGGGACGCATCAGTGGAGACACTTTTGCCTTTTCGCCTGCGCCTTGGCCTTTTGGGATATGGGCTTCCTGACCCGGATCCGTCGGACACTTTAGAGCTGTCAGAATCACTCGAGGCACTAGTCGAAGACAGTGGCTTTGACACCCTGTCGAGAAAGGGCAAGTCCACTGTTGGTCTAGAGCCTGGAGGTGAAAACATTGACGGCTGGCGTGTCGTAGTGACAGGTTTAATCGCGCGTGCCTTAGAAGTTGGCTTGATACTGGATTTCTCAGGTTCCTCTTCTGAACTAGACGACGACGAGTAGCTGCTACTGCTTGAATTGGAAGACGAGCTGGAGCTTTCTTTCTGAGCCGGTTTGGAGGTTTTGGCCTCATCTTTTTCTTTCTTAGGCGATGACTTAGGCTCAGTTTTATCAGCATCTTTCTTTTTGTCGGCTTCGTTCTCGGGAACTGGTACCTTGCTACCTAACCCACTTTTGATGTGAGCAGCTGCTTTCTTTGCAGCCTGTCTTTGCGGTACGTAAGAAATAGGCTCCTTCTCCACCACCTTAGATTTCTTCCTATTGACTTTTGTTGAAGAGTGGGCGTCTTTTATTTCTTTGCCCTTGATCTTAGGTTTCACCACTGGTTTAGATTTGGTATCATCACCGCTTGTGGTCTGTTTTTGTTCTCTTTGTTCAGGAACCGGTTCGTCCTTTTTGACCACTGTGGTAGAACGCATGTTTTCAGAAGCTTTCTTAGCCGCCTGTCTTTGAGGAACAATTAAATCCGTCGGGTGATCTTTTTGCTTGGACAATTTGATATTTTCTTTATTTTTAGCTTCATCGTCAGATTCTGTTTTCACCTTTTGCGGCTGTGGCATCTTTTTCTCCTTGTTAGAAGGTTTTCTGCCTCGCTTTCTCGGACCAGGCTTCTCCTCTTCTGGAGTGGTAGTTTTCTTCTCGGGTTGAGTTGGAATAAATTCTTTCATTGCTGCCTTAGTTCTTGGTAGAGATTGCTGAGAATCGTTACCGCTAGGCGATTTCTCTACTTTGACTTTGTCCTGTTTTTCCTTTTCAGTTTTAATCTTCTCTGTTTTAATTTTGTCAGGTTTATCGGACTTATTGTCCTCGCTGCTGTCTGAGTATATATCGATGGGGAACTTACTGTTCCTCATAGTAGGTCTTATAGGCATGAGGTCATCACTGTCTGTACCAGACTGACCCAACTTTCCAGCCGTCATTTCTTTTTCCATTTGTTGCAGCGTCTTGCTACGAGATCGATCCTTCTTCAGTCTCGAATTTAAAGATTCATCATCACTGCTGCTTTCGATGAGTGGTTTAGACTGTGGCACCTTTTTCTTCTTCCTTTCAGTCTTCTTAGGAGATCTCTTACCTTTACCTTTAGGGGATACCTTTTTCTTTGGTGATGTTCCAGCTCTCCTTCCCTCATCATCTGTACTAGAACCGATTTTGGGTCGGAACCTACTAGATCGCGCCATCTCCGGCGCACTTTCTTCGCTAGACAGTCCACTGTACATGCTGCCACTGCGTCGCGATCCATTTACGTAGTGTTTCTTGTACGGATTTGATGACTTCGAACCTTTCACTAGCCCGTTGCGATCCTTCTTTTTCTCGTCGCCAGATTCTGGTGGCGCGATGCGAGCTAACAACTCGTCGAAATCATTTTTATGATCCGGAGCATTATCGTGAGAATAGAGTCTATCATATATTGAAGGTCCGTGATTAGCCTCAATTATGGCTGACAATTCCTGCTGCGGTATATCGCCTGCCGCAGATAGCACAGCCACTTGTTTATGAAACGTTTGCTCTCTCATACGAAAGAATGAGCGAGAGAGCTTTTCCCTTCTGCTCACCATGTAGCACAGATTACGGACTCTCTCCAGGTCCTGCCTAAGCTGCACGAACATCTTCAGCTTGTCGATGTCGGCCTGTTCCTGCCGGTGAGTCAACACCTCGGTGTCGTCTGACTTAGGTGGCAACAAGGGACGATTGTGCCCTGCTCGCCTCTTCAGTTTCCAATAGTTGTAAATGTAATTGATTGCGTCTTGATCAACGTCAAGGAGATGTGTACTAATATCCTTGACACTAACGTGTTTGTCGAATTCCCTCTCAATCTCATGCAAGCGAGCAGCTCGAGCTTGCGTCTTCTCCTCCGACGTCATATCTTTCCTACGCTTTCTTTTAACCTCATCCTCCTCCTCGCCTGAACCCGGACACTTTTCTTTTTTAGGATTTACACTATGCTTTTGGCAATAGGAACGTAATTTAACACCATCGTCGGCGTTTTCATCTTCAATAATAGCGCGCATTTCTAAACCATGTTTGAAAGCACACGTAACGTGGTATGCCGTTTTACAAGTCTTAACGGAACACTGAATACAAGCGCCTTTGCGATTACGACACAAAACACAAACGAGAGACCAGCGGGAGGGTGGAATGGAAGATATTTTAGTAATGGGTTCCATAATCTCCGCGCAGCCTATGGAGACCTCGGGTATCCATAGCACACAGCTGACGTGTGCCCATTTGTGCCCCGATGGCGTGCATTTCATGGCACCACCATTGTTGGGGCACAGCACACAGCTGGGCCTGACGCCATCTCCACACGGCCTACATAGCCATTGACCTGAAATCACATGAGTCACAATTAGGAAACTAATTATATAATTGACTGAGACAAAACATTACATTAATGCTATTAAAATAAGCTGTGATAACTTTGAACAAAACTAAAAAAAAAAATTAGCGATTTATTTCATATCAATTTTCGTACAGTGCGTTCGCATTAAGATAGAGCCCATCGCTTTCGTGTGTATGGTGTAGTCATTAATTCTTAGTAAACATTGTTCAAATCAAATCAAATCACTTTATTTGTGAACACAGGTACATGAAAGTTCTTAAAAATTCAGCTCATTATTATATTATGAAACAAACGGTGCAATTTGTTAGATATTAAATAAAACTTTACTTTGCTATTTGTATACAAAAGAGTTTAAGTGAATATTAATATTGAATATTGATTGGTTGAAAAATATGTTTCTTAAATAGGTCTTTCAATTGAAAATTATCATCTATGAAAGAAAAATTGTGGCTACAAGTTTACTTTTTTAATGTTTTTTCAGAAATGATACATGATACATACAAAAGCATATTTAGTTTATTGTAGTCATCGGGCTACTATATACTTAGTATGCTTGGGGTTCATATCTACTAAACACTTCCATTGATGGCACTATGATCCCGCGAATGCACTAAAGATAAATATTGTACCCACTTACCGTCTGGAATAACGGTGATGCCATAACAGGCCTGATGCACGCAAATGTTGCAAGAGTCGCAAAATACCATCTCATTGCCATCCTCCGAATCAGGAGAACGACAAACATCACAGATGACATTCTCGTCATACTCGATACCGAGGCCCTCTTCAGACTTCACAATAGCCTGGATTTTATCCCAGCTACGTATCTATAAAGATATCCAACGTGTTTATATTTAATACAAATATTTTTTTGAAATTATACTTTATTATTATAGTATTTAGAACGTAGGTTACGTGATGCGTGATTTCAAACCGATGAACGTAAATTAAAATTTTGTTGCAGCTCAATGTTTATATTATAAAAATAAATTTCATAACTTTTTAGTTAGTGGTTATAAAAAGGTTACATTTATTCAAATGTGCTTAAACTTTTTGGGCGCATACAAAAAAATTCAATGATGGTTATTAGGAATTGTTGATAAATTAACATGCCCCACAGTGGCATAGGCTAACCTTTAATGTATAACCACATGCTGAACACTAGATATTTGCTTGGTGAACACTATTATGTTTTTAATAGTTTAAGTCAACGAGCAACGCACTACGACTTTCGGGGAACAAACACCGGGTGTGATCGTCCGTCACTACGCACACGGGCACCGCGACATCTTCGCGAACTACGCAAAACTCTTTATTTGCAATCCAGGAGTAGGGAGATCACGTTTAACGATGAATAAAAGCTTTACTTACCCTTTTAAAAACACGAACGGAAAAACCGGTGACCAAAGAATGGCAAAAGAAATTAACACTTCATATACTAGCAATACTACGAGTATAAATCCGAAAGATTGTAAGGATGTATGTATGTTTGTTACTCTTTCAAGAAGAAACTACTGAATGTATTAGGGTGAAATATGGTACACACATAGTTGACAAACAAGATATTTTTATCCAGGCGTCTGGACCCAATTCTAAGAACACATAGACGAAATCGCGGGAAGAAGCTATTGTACTTAAGTATCAAAATTTAAAAGGGCTTCAGTTGCTCAATATTAGGGTTAATTGACATCCTTTGTTCTCGATATCCAAGAAAAACACGTGCCTCACTGTGACGCGAAATAGAGTAAACAAGTCTTACAACATATGAAAAAAGTTATTTTTAAATATTTTTTTCAAATAACAGTAACTCCTGACTGTACATTTGATATGAGCTAAAAATATTTATTATTTTCGTAGGTCACCTAGAATCAAAACAAAAAACTGTTGCCTTATTTAACATACATAAAAAAAACGTTTTCATATAAAACAAATATATAAAATAACGTTCAACTTTTACTTTTTTTATGATAGTACCTATTGTGCTTATCAGGAGGTGGTGAAACTGGCCATAAGGTTTTATTTCGTCGAAATGCGAAAAAATCGCCATGAAGCGTTTAAAGTGAATCTATCTATAAAATATTTAACCTACAATGGTGGCTACCGGACCACAAATACTTTAGACTTTGGTACAATAATGGTGTCCGAGTAGCAATGGCAATTCACTTGATAATTTGATTGTACTCGTACTCAGCCGGTAAAGTAACAAAACAGTCAATTGCTTCGCCCTAAACGTAGAAGGACGAATTTATAAAAGTTGATTAAAACTGTAAACTTAGGAAGGTGAAGTATGCGACATTGTGATATGTCATTATTCAACTACGAATCTTTAAATCGAATCCCCTCAGTGAAAGTGCGCAGCCTATCTAAATACAACAGCTGCTGCAAAAGCAAGACCGGATAAAACAAGTAGGTAACTACTGTTTCACAAGAGTATTTTTGAATCTCAACATTGCGGAATTCTCAAGAACCATTCCATTCAAATAATACCGGTACTGAAAGTCCCCTATTGTCAGTTGTTTTTTGTCGCGAACATGAGACCGCTAATAAAAACGATCTTGCTGGCCGTCTGGCTCAGCCGGGACACGCGGGAATCACTACACAATAGTCAACAAACCTTCACCTTGCACCGCGAGCTCGCGGCTACGCTGATATGCACGTGCGAGGATGCACACAGACTTGGTTATGTGTAATGATCCTACATTTGTAACCTAACGTCTTTCATTGAGCCACGGTTTAGTCAATCAACGAAGTAAATAATGCATTTATTTATAAGGTTGTGAATTAAGTCCACTGCCCGACGCGGCTGTGGATGTTCTATTCTAGTTAATTCACGATAAAATCAAAAAGTGCCGAATAGATTTTATAAGTTTTTCAGTAAATTAGCTAAAATATGACAATGATTGTTGAAGCCGACTGGGAGCTTTACTGGCGTATGCCGCGTAAGCCAATGGCTCTAATACGTACGAGTATATGCTCTGCTCCCTTTACTTTGTACCGGGGCAGCAGTAAATCGATAAAGGCTATTCTAGAATCTATCAATCTTATTACAACCATCAAAACAAATGCAATTATATAAAAAAATGTAGTTACGTTTGAGAACAAGATCTCAAAAGCATTTTGTGCGAAGTCAATAGATCAACAAGAGAATTAGCTGTCATTCTATATAATAAAAGTTCGCTTTGAAAAGTTATTTTCTTTCCAGCAATTAGTGGAGGTACTCGGAAAAGCTTCCAAAGCACGCCGGCGAATTTGAGCGTTGACGCTAAATGACAGACTACTGTGGTGCATTTATCTGGTGTAGTATTTCGACAGCCGATATTTCATTTCGGGCACTGTGTCAATCAATTTTGTGATGTGGTCGGTCTCTCTAAATTCTAAAAAGCTCTACCTATTTTTTTTACGCTTAGTCTTTGTTTTCCTATAATATTTGACAATAGAACAGTTACCCCCAGAGAAATAGTGAGAATACTGATATTAAATCCCGTATCAAACAGAAATTCAAAGAAATTAAATACTTCCCCGAAATCGGACTGCACAGAGTAATAATTCCAGCCAGGCATGAATCCAGCCAGGCAAAGTGTATTATGACCGATGTAACGTAATAGATTTTACAACTACGCAGCTTTTGTATGGATGAACTGCGAAGTTCTAACACACCTGCTATTTCAAATAACAAAATGTATACGCCTGGAATGTCGTGCAAAGTCACTTATGTCAGATACATTTATCATGCTCACTTTTCCTAGTGCGGACACGCCTATTGATGCATTCAGACCGAATATGAAGCTTGAAGCGTAAACCCTTACCTCGTTAGGGGCAATATACGAGTACTTACTGGCATTGAAGACAAAGTTCTTTTTTAAAAGAAAATAAACCAATTTTGTCACAAAGAACGAGCTATAATTATGAAAACTTAATTTTATAAAGTCCAAGTTTACTCAAGATGTGTTGCTTCGCTATTAGTCGAAGGCGTCAAAGTTAAACTCAAAAAAGATATTCTTTTAAATAAATAAATGAAATGCTTTTTATTTTAAACTAAGATGTAGTAATGTTTCGCAGCAGAAATCGTGCAGCGGATTTGCAATTTAGCGGCGGATATATGCTAAAGGCCTCATTCTTAATATTTCACTATCAGATCCCTAAATCGGAAAACTGTCTTTACAGGCTAATGAGAAAAAGAAATCAAATAAAAATATTTATCCTAACTTTAAGTGTCCCTCAACAAGTAATGTTGTCATAGATATCCAAAAAAATCTAATCCTTACTAATATTATAAATGCGAAAGTAACTCTGTCTGTCTGTCTGTCTGTCTGTTACGCTTTCACGCCAAAACTACTGGACCGATATAAATGAAATTTGGTACAGAGATAGAATAGACCCTGAGGAACAACATAGGCTACTTTTTACCCGGGTGTGCTAAGTAGTTCCCTCGGGATGCGGGTGAAACCGCGGGAAACAGCTAGTTCTAAATATTATTTACTGTTCCGTTTTCATTGCACGCGTGCCCGATTTCCCTTTTACCCCTACTACTACAACGCCTATTGTCTTCACCCGCACTATCAATTTACTTTGTAGAGCCGAGTCAAGTGTTATTTAGAAGGGCCAAACAAAAGGTAGCCCCGCCCCTCGAACGCTCCACCCTAATCCTATGCCTCCCTTTTCGAGCTTACCCCTCACCAATCTTTTACTTCGACACTCCCAATACCTTGCCTTACGTCGTGTTACGCACATCTTCCGCAGACACATTACAGACACGAATATTTTTTTTATAAAACTTAGCCACGGTTCTAAGGATAAACTTTCACTTCCAGTGTTACAGTGTTCTTTAAAAGTCTATCTATTTAGTGTTTAACTTTTTAATCTCATTGCATTTTAAGTTTATATTTTTGTGACGTTTAACGATGTTTTTTTTGTAATTTATATAATTTAAATCGAAATAAATTTGTTATATAAAATCGTTACTTCTGTGGATGATCAATTGTTATCAGTATACCGTTCTTAGAATCTTCGCAATCCTTCATAGTTATTGTATACTAAAATATTTTCGCTTTCTAAGGATGTTTTCTCTAAGTACTTACACGCGCTTCTTTGAGTATAAAGTTTTCCAAATAACAATATGTCTATAAACCTATGTCGCGCTGGGAGCAAACATTCTTAAAAAATATCAACAAAGAGACAAAGGTCTTCCCAAGCAACTAGAAATTCAATAGTTGTTGAAAATATGGATAATTAGGTATTTTTTTGTTAGACTAGCTGTTCCTCGCGGTTTCACCCACGTCCCGAGGGAACTACTTCATGCACCCAGATGAAAAGTAGCCTAAACCTTCTCCAGGGTCCCCTCCATCTCCGTACCAAATTTCATACAAATCGGTCCACGCGTGATGCCGTGACCAAGTGAAATAGGGATTCATTTTTATATATATATTGTAACTATATATCATACAGTATATACTGAATAAATTTCACAGTGTTATCGTGATATTATGTCCTCTTCGATCTATTAATAGACTGAATATATTGGACGACAATAATCCAGACAAAGACCTAGAATTGCTTTGAAACGATTTTCCTTTTGTGTCTGTAAGCGAACCTACCATGGACAGTCGATGCAATAAACACGTACCTATATTTTTTTAACTCATACCACTATGCACCAAGGACAAAACAGTTCGGGCTACAAAGACATTTTTTTATAGTTGGGTGCTTTTTAAGTTGTACTTGCAATAACAAGCTCCAAAGAAATGAAACGGGGCTCAAAGCTGACAATAGCTATTAGGTGATATGAAAAGGGATTCAAAGAAACTAAAAATATATCTACCAAGAATATGTCTACCTTAACAATAGTAAATATCAAATCGACACCATGTAACGATCAAATGAGAAGTTTTTATTGCATACAAATATAGAATGCAACTTGTTACGATTGATCCATCAACCCACGTTGGAAAATATATTGTATTTATTTTTTGTATTCCAGAAAACATATCATATTTGTTAAGCGTTAAGCCCACGCAGGAAATCAATCACTTGTAAAATGTTCGTGGAAACGGATATATCTATAATTACCAATTAAGCAATATTTCATTCCGAATGATATAAATTCAATGCAAGCTTGATACTTGTATAGTTTGATATTCCGCGTTATAATCTGAATGTTACGCGAGCTACCCATTTTACGAAGTACTTATATTATTTGCGAAGCTCCCGAGCTTATTCAACAATCCAAATATGTTTTAATGTATTTTAACGATTTAAATTGCATAAAATACTTTCAGATTTCGTGGAATGTTCGACAGTAAGCACTTTATACTGAATGGTTCAATGTAATGAAGGCTATTTCTAGGTAAAACACCGAGAGACTTCGCTTTCGAATATTGTTTTTCCCGACTACGGCAAAACAAAAAGGAGTGGTTATGATTTTGACCGGTATATTCATCTATTCCCTCATAACTTCTAAACTACTTATCATAATTTGATAAAAAAGTCTTCAATGTCTGCTGGTCATAGACTTAGTGACATCACGCTAATTGAACATTTTTTACTTTCTTTTTAACTATGGGCGGATGCCCCTTACAGCTTGTTTTGGACTACTGACCCTGACAGAAGGCTATGGTCGGCGCTTGACCTAAGCTAACCTAGTCGGGCAACCCTACCTATTCACTTTCCGTCTTATTCATAAGTCATTCGCCTAATAAACTTTTCTAGTTATCAACCTGTTTTGTCCTTATAAATAAAGTCAAAATGATGTTTGACAGAACCAAGAGACCAAATCGAACTGCGATAACTAAAATAGGCTTATAAAAAAATATTCATAATTTCGATATGAGTACCATACAAGAGGTCGATATAATAAAAAATGTTGGAATAATTAAATTTACCAGGCCTTATAAAAACATTACACTGGAACATAAAGTATAATCCAAGTTTCAAGAATTGAAAAAAGGAACATTGTGTTAATGAAATGGAGTGGCCAGCTCGAATATAAAGCAAAAAAACTCGTCATTTTTTTTTAATACGTGTTGTACCATTCTTAATTCCCATATTAATAAACCAAAGTGCGAAGTCTTGCACAGACGTATTATCTTTTTTTTTTCAAAAGCTTACTGTACCACCTTTAAAAGATGTTAATTAAAAGTGTCTTTTTAAAAACATCGAAGAAGAAATAATGTAAACTAAGTTCCGTGTTACGTAGAAATAAATATACTAAACCTATTAAAACATAAGGTTTCCTTTCATACCCTTTAATACTACTAGCTGGAAACACTTTGAAAAATTAATGTTAACAGCGAGCTTCCCTAGTAAAAGTTCACCGGAAATACTGGAGGTCCTCGAAACGCAAGCCAATAATATTAAGTAGGTACCCAATATGGAAATTCTACATAAAAATAACTATCCGTGCTCAGCCATGCGTTGCAATAACACATAAACCGTAGCGGGCGTAAGCAGAATGAACAGCTTATCAAAGTTTCATCACAATGCAATGGCTTAAGAACGCATAGACGATAAACACTATTTTTTTTTTTGGAAATATTAGTTGATTTTTAATTAATAACAAGACATAATTAATTAAGGTTTTATTTATGTAAACTCTAAGCCGGCTGCACCAAACTTTTTATCAATTATACTTTTACGAATATCGTAAAACATGATATCAATAACAAGCATACTTTATGTCATCAATGCATATAATAATTTAGTTAACATATTTCATAAATATTAAGACGAAAAACATAAAATTATAGCATAATTATTTAATTTTATCCTCCATTTTGACAGATCTTGAATGACAGTTCTTCCATTTTACGTATAAGTAACCTGATAGTTTTTTGGTGCAACTGGGTGTAAGCCCAAGCAGGACGAACTAAAGCGTCAAGTAACTAGAAGTGCCGTATATGTTAGAGCTAAGAATAGTTTAATGTTAAATAGTCTCCATTATGGGAAAAGGGAATAGGTTAGGGTGACTTCTAAAAAAACAATCATATGACAGCATTAGTTATATTTCGAACGTAACCACTTACTCCGAAAGGAAACAAGCGCGTTTTATTATACAAAAGATTTTCAACTTAGTACTTGTATAGCTTAATAAAAATAGGTGCGTTGGAAATCTCTGATAAAATTCATGTCAGGATGTTTCTAAGTCATTGTACAGAAAACGAACGCTAAGGCAATTAAGCTCGCCGTTCGAAGCGGCTACAGGTCGTTTAAGCTGGTTTTGACAGGACGTCGGATATGATGGTAACCATGCCCCACCGTCCTCTATTCGAGAACATTACTATGCAACAAGTAAGCCGCTTTGGTAACAAAGGCGGGCAAACATCCGCTGGAAAGTCTGTTACATCCAGAAGTCAATAAATTAGGGGATGATTAAAAAAAGTCTTCATCAAAATGTATTTTTTAACCTCAATGATTTAGTTTGTGTACTGAAAGTATATATTTACTGTGACGAGTGTAACTGTGTGAGAACTGGCATTAACAAACGAAGTTTTTTTTACGGTAATGTTTCAACGAGCAGCTTTCTTAAAAATCACTCATTTGTTGATTTTTTTCGAAAAACCCTTGATCCACAAAAAATATATTTATCAAAAAAAGTTTATATAAAACAAATTCAGCTTTTGGGACCTCATGAAAATAAAAAAAAAGATCAAAGAAAACAAAGATCTTCTTTCCAGTTGCTTTATGACTGAAACAGCACCCTTAAAGAAGTAATTATTAAAAACAAACTATTAAATTTAAATCTCAGCCCGTTACCCCTTTGGAGTGAGCAGTTTAAGAATACTATAACAAAATATTATTTAAAAAGTTACAAGTTCATTAATACTAGGCATTCCACTACCACAACCTCCCGCGCCTAAACCTTAGCAACGCCGCGAAGTAACAGGTTATTAAATTACTTTCTATCGCCAGGACTAGACCTACATGTCTTAACTGAAAACAAGCCGAGAAGACGAGAGTAAAATATAATTATTGACATAATTATTTACTTACAGAATAAACCTGCACCCCTGCTGGTCCGTGTTCCCAAACTCTCTTCATTTGCGTATAGTTTTACGTAGAATCACCAAATATTATTTAGGGGAAATTAAAATAAACATGTACAATATAAATTATAAAATACAAAACGAAAATGAGATACAGAAAATAAACATATATAATAAAGTTATAAAACTGGGAATCGTTGTCGAGATAAACCATTGTTTAAATTTTTAAATCACAAAACAACTTTAAGAAATAGTTTAAGATTTTTTTAGGAAGAAATCACTTTCGTTGATTTTCGAGATAAATGTACGTGTACATTTGTTCCGAAACTGAAGTACGCGCGTCCCCACGGGGAGGCTGAAAGCGAGAGCGGGTATGTCGGGCGGCCGCACGGGCGAGCTGAATTCAGGTGCGCTAGCTGTACTACTTGTGATGCGCGGACGGGCGCCGCGCCATAAGGCACAGACTGCATACAACTTTATTTAATAAATGCGACCTGTAGCGCTGTTTTCACATATTTTATAGCGAAGACTTTTTATATTTTACTTTGTCAACCGAATGATCAAAGAGATATTATTTTAATTATATATAAATATATTTTAACTATCGATAATCCTTTTATCGATACATTATATTTTTCTTATTATATTTATAATAATATGCCTACTTTTCTTTTATATCAATCAAGTATATATTGTTGTAAATTTCATTATAATGATTAGTTTGGATCAACTAAGAACCAGAAGTTGGTCTACTACAATTCTAGCTACTAAGAGCATTGTTTCAAGAGTTTAAATCGGTTTGTTGAGACTTAAGCTAATTATTTTGAAGTTTGAATTTGATCCCTTCAGTTATATCTCCAATTTATCGATTGTATGTTTAAGGAAATCATAAGCCTCGCGCCCTACCACACTTAATTTGAAAAATCATAAGGAATTAATCCTTTGTCTTTGTGACCCCACCGCCATTTTGATTTTATAAGTTTTCGCGCCCAAAAATACTTACACTTTACCGTGATATTTAGAGGCAAAGATCGCTAAATGATGCGAGTGATAAGTTATTCATTACGTCAGCGTATTGGCTAGCCTGGAGACGACGGTCCACAAGGTCCCAAGTTTAAAAACCAGGTCGAGCTATTTCGGAAACGTATCACTTTAGGGCACCATACTGCTGGACAAATTTAATTTCTTCAATTTATAAATTATATTTTATTTTTAAATACCAATTTTATGGCCGTGACAGTTTTTTTAGGTCTTTTTTATAATAGAGAACGAGCTTTTTAAATCACTTAAACAGTTTCTAGTTTGAGTCGTAGAAAAAAAAATGAAGTTTTTTTTGCTAAAGATACTGGGGGGTTAGACAAGTGGCAAAACGCTAACGCTAACGCTAACGCTCAATGTATGGGAATGACATATAGCTAGTCGTAAACGAATGTCATTCCCATACATTGAGCGTTAGCGTTAGCGTTAGCGTTTTGCCACTTGTCTAACCCCCCTGGTCTAGCTGGATGTGACGATTGTTTCAAGAGGTTTTTAGATCTCCACCGAATTGTACGATAAATAAATGACACAGATATGTAATTTATTGTGCAGATTAAAAAAATATTATCATAATGATGCCGATGAAGTTTAGACTGCGCGGTCATATTGTGGGCGGAGCTTAGCCGATCCGCGGGAAAACTTATTGGTACAAAGCGCGCTTACAAATTCTGTTTGAGCCGAAAAGTTCTGCTAGTGTTTCATAATCGCATTGAACTACGATTGTTCTAAGAATTACGCTATAATGAATTATATAATTTCTTTTTGAATAACTTTCCGCTTTTCTAAGCAAATTTAAGCGCCAGGCCCGATACTATCTTTGCTAAATAATAAGTGCGAAAGTAAATTAGTTTGTCCACTTTAATGGTAAAAAACTAAACCGGGTATGGTAATTGAAAAAAATAATTATATGAAACTAGGTATGAACATACGATTTTTTTCCGAGTGTGCAAAGTAATTCCTTTAGGATGCAAGTGAAACCGCGAGAAACATCTACTTAGTCATATATTTAAGTTATCCTCCTCTTAGTAACCAAAACTAACTTTTTATAAACATAGAATCTTTATACCAGAGATCCGGCAATTTGCCAAGGCCAAAGTCGATGTTCTGACAGACAAGTAAAAGTTTCAGCGACCCAGAAAACTACAAGATGCCTCCCAACTATGCAACAAGTAGAGCTATGTATCAATGATGTTATATGACGGTCCAACAAGAATGTATTGCATGCCAGACCTCCAGCTACTGGGAGTTGCGAACTGTGCACGGCGCGTTGCTGAAGCGAGCATACATGTACTTAGTTACATGAGTAAGCCGAAAAGTTGATGGTTCGGCAAATATTAGTCTGTATTCATGAGCAACAATATATTCGTGCTAAATACACAAATTGCAAACTGTTTACGTGTCCATCTATTGCAAATTTTGCACGTAGCTTAATCCGGACCCGAGGAAGAACCCGGAACTACGTAAGGCTTACTTTCACAATACAATACGAATACTTGTGAAAATTATTAACAAAAGAGAAAATTAAAACGATGTATGTAGAATGGTCGGTTTTATCACTACGTAGCGAATTCTTCCAGACAACCTTTGGAAGGACTTTCATAAAATATCTATAACTGATGCTAGTGAAATTGAAGAAAATATATATTTAGTAGGTACTAGTTACATGCCAGACATCGTGAAAAAAGGTAATCATAGTATTTTAAAACCTCTTTACTTTTCCATCGCTGGAAATATAGGGATTCCTATTCCCTGAATTTCTAATTTGATTAATATAGCAAAAATCTTTAATAAATTCCCGTTTCCTAAGTATTAATATTACAGAATATGCAACTAATCTCAATCAAGCTTCCTTTGACTGGCATACGGCTCAATGACGTCAAAGAAACTAAAAACCGTAGAATACGTATATTTATGCTCACATCGCACTTTCTAATTAAAATTCATGGCACTACACAAAACTAAATCTCACCATGGCAGACTGAATCGCCAAATGATTAAAATATTTCATATGCCACTTTCTGGACACTGTAAAAGGTAGTTTGAGATGTCTAACGGGTCTAAATATTTGGTCATCTATTCACGGCGGGAACGTGAGTCAAACAGTTTTGAATGGTGAAAAGCAGATTGTAGCAATGGCAAGGCTCCAAATCACCTTATGATCAAATGAGGACCGGTCATAGCGTCTGCTATAGTAATCAACGTTAGTGAAAGTTTGTTCGCTAAAATTACAAGATAGCAAATAATTAGTTACGCGGTCAAATAACGGTCGCTGAAGAACGTAGAATGCAACTGCAACTTAACTATAGAAAATTTCACTTTTTTTTATATTAAAATGATTACTTAATATACGTCATTGACGGAGGACGGCGATTATCTATTGTAAAGGACGAAACACACTGGAATACGGTACTAAGCTGTTAGGTAAACCTCACGTCATTCAAGTCAGTCAGTCAAATTAAGTTTTTTGCCTTTGATTTAATTGAAGAGGTATATTTTTATACACTATTTATGAAGTTGAGGCGTACGACCTCGACGTTAAACACTATTTATGAAGTTGAGGCGTACGACCTCGACGTTAAAAAATAACTAAATTGTCGTCTGAGTCCCTATGTCTTATTTATAGCTCGGTTATATTTAGGTATTTTTCATGAACGCCAATTACGTTCGTGAATCTGCATCCCACGCTAGTCAATATTAGTTTTACAGTTGAATTGTAGGCGTTGAGTAGACGTCGATTCCTCTTTGAATCAGCAAACGAAAGAGGAGTTACTGGAGAAAGATTATAGATATAAATAGGATTCTAGTTTCCAGAATAGTTATTAAAAATATGTATAAATATAAAGTAAATAGAAATATTATGGTACTCATTCAGTCCACTTTGAGATAGCAATTAAAACAAAATTTAAATCCTCCTGTGCATTTGCAACTATGAGACACCGCATTTTGGGGTGCTGGCCTAAATTGGTCGACGTTAAAAAGTAAATAATTCGTTTAGCAAAGTTAAAATAAATACTATTCACTTAGAACAAATAGACCCTCAAGTATATAACATGGCTAAGCTTTTCATATTGGATTAATAAACTAACGCATTTATCCTCGCTTCTAAGCAAACAATGGACGATGCAGTAATGGATCGGCTAAATTGATAAGGGGTAACAAGATATCTAGAATTTTATACAAAGTATATGGCTAATCCTTTCTGATGTAACGACAATGTGGACATCCCTAGGGAGGATAATCTAGTGTACTATAAATATCAGCTCGTAACTCGGGCATAAAAGGCCGCTTGGTTTTTTTTTTATTTTAGAGACACAAATTTTTACTAATAGACTTGTATTTAATTTCGTGACGTTTTTTTTTTAAATAACTATTTTGGACACAATTTATAAATTAATTAAACTAGTGTTACTTATTTACACGTAATTTGTGGCGATGCGTGAGAAGGAGCTAAAAGTATTAATAGTCGATCTACGTGTGAGCTCAGCTAAAGGACCGACAGACATGGGCACAACAGAGTGAGAAGACAATGTCATGGTCACTTACGATCCAAATGCTGTTCTACAGAGTCTTCTAAATAACAACACTGAAAACCACGACTATCTATCGACGTTTCCACATGGCTACCAAGCGCCGTGGCATACAAGCGCAAAAACTTGGCAAACACAGACTCTACCGTCAATCAAAGCCTTAAAAAAATATTGTTTTAATCTTTTACGGAATACTATCGGCGATTGAGTGCTAGGAATTTGTTTGTGTATCATATTGGTGTAGTTTCGGAACTAGTATTTCGGTTTTGCTCAAAACAAGTGCCAGAACTGTTAATCTTTAACTTGTTCATTCAAATTAAATATTCTCATTCTAAACCGCGTGTTATGAATTCTTTATAGACCGTAAGCTAAGCGCAAATTACGTCTATGATTCCTTCCGGGTGAAAACTCGTATAATGCTTAAGATAGTGTTATATGAAGCCTAATGAACGTCAGCTGCAGTTCGGTTGGTGGGATAAGCAGCGGGGGTCTCCCAAGTAGAAAAAAAAATTTTTTTCAGTGATTTCCTCCCGAATCAAAGATATGTCAAATCATAGTTAAACCCAGTCAGCACAGCCCAACGTCAGCTGCAGCACCAAGCAAGCCGCAGCTCACGTTCACTAGGCTTCATAATAAACCTATCTTAAGCATCTTACAAGTTTTCGCCCGGGAGGTTATTGGTCATCAAAATCTGTTCGTGGCTCGCGGTCTATTAGCTCAAGATTGCACTCGAGCATTAACAATATAACTTTGCTGTCATTAGGGCAGCTTAAAATCTCCTCTTTTGACATTCAAATTACTTACAATCACGCGCATATAATTATGTATTTGTTGAAATGTAATACATATATTATTCACATGTAAACTGGCTGTTGCATCATCAACATCAACTCCATTAATGCTTTTTGGCAAGGAAAATGTTGATATAATTTTTAATTCGATCGTAATTATTAATTCAAAAGTTATATTTATTTGCACATTATACGGTTAAATAGTTCCAATTAATGATGCTTTGCTAAAGTAAAACATTGATTGATATTTAATCTAGTTGTTAATTTAATGGTAGGCGTCCATTAAATCATACTGTGATTATTATAAGTTGAAACACAGTAACAGTACAATAATTTTAATGCATTTGGACAAATTTAATATTACTTTGCAATATTCCATTTCATAGTTTTATAATCATAAACCACATGGTGTAAACCACATATTGGGCAATTATTTTTTATTTTTATTTTTGAAATTTACAATTTGTATAAGGGCACAGAGTAAAGTGCATAGGCACATGTAAGTGATGGATTTTCTGCCTGATAAAGTAGGTTCAAACATTACTTTTTCAAGGGTTCTGCTGCTAGCCTAAATACTGGGCATTATTAAACTTAGAAACTGTTGACTAGATCAGTGCAGTGCGACATAGGAATTTGCAGTACAAGCACTGTGTCGTTTTTCATTTGTTATGCGGAGGGGTACTACTTGAACTCAAGTAAAAATATTCCACTGAAACCAAACTACTGAGCCGATTTCGATATATACACATGGTACATGTGGCATAGGCTATATTTTATACAAACTTAATCAGTATCGCGAACATTAAATACAAAATTAATAAATAATGTCAATAAAAAAACTTGAACAGGAAAAAAACACTAAAAGAACAAAACAAAACAATATTCAAGCGGTACTTTTTTCGTCTTCTGTTAGGGTTTCTTAGCCGAAATAGGGTGAAAAACAAAATCGAAATAATAAACTTTTTTTTCCGAAAAATCGCCCTACGCAATTCAAGCCTTACTTACGTCATTGGAGCAAGCCAGACGGTATATTAATAGCTAGCTTTTAAGATCTCTGAACGGCGGACTTTAAAAATGCAGAAGATGAATGAGAACAATCGGATTTGTTATTGCTGGCTGCTATAAAATAAGAGAAACTAGTTTCACTAGAGTTGGATAATGACACGATTAGTGATAGATAATAAAACAGTGCGAAAAAGAGACGCGTCTAAGTAGGTATTGGTTTTGTATAGCTTCATTTCTTTCTCTTGCACTATAAGATCTGGATTCGTGTAACTTGTGTTTTTTTTTCTCATATCTAAATAGGCTAGAACTAGATAGCTAGTAACTATATACTTTTTTCGGATTGTAAATCTTCAAATGACTCCTCCCGTCAAGGGTGAAACGAGAGGAAGTCTCTTACCATCTCACTTATAAAAAAAATGTATTTTGAAGCTCAACTATTTCTCACCTAATCCTTACTTAATCGTCGTAATCCAGGAGTAAGCTACTAACTTAAGTTGGGATTAATGCTTAACAGCATTTATGAGTGAGATTTTCGCTAATCCTTTGCTAAGCAGCAGATTAAAAATTAATCGGTCTTTATAAGTATGACGGTTACTGACTAAAATCTATCCATGTTCCTTCCTCAGCCCTTTTTATTTCGGGGGCGCGGTAACTCTTTTGAATATCCCGCAGGACATAGGTATACTGAACAAAACAATACATTCGTGATGCTAAACGTAAGTAAGATTGACATCAATCATTGACTGTGGAGGGTGGCAGTGTAGTTGAAGCTACGTAAGTACTAGAAACACCTACTGATATTTATATACAACGATCCATTTAGGTTTTTCATTTTATATACAGGCAACGAGTAATAAAAAAAAATATTTCATTACTCTAACCCGGAATCCGAAGAGACGCGTCACAATGATGGATCATTTATTTTTAGTGTAAAAAAAGTCATATAACAAAATAACAAGATGTTTTTTGTTTGTGTGAAAAAAGAATCGTATTTTAATTATTTGAAAGTTGAAAATACGATTGACAAATAAAAAAAAATATCAAGGTACTTAGATTTCATTTAAACCTTAACATTAAAGCTATCACATATTATGATCATATTTAGGTAAAAACAAACTAGACAGCAGCTTGTCGCATATGAAATGAAAAAATCTACGACGCGGCTGAAGACGGTAAGAGTCAGACACTCCCTCCTACTCCGCCCACATTGGGGAAAAGTCATTAGATGATATCCCATCAAAAAAAAAATTCAGAACGACCGGATCTGTGTTGACTGCATTAAACGGATTTAAACCATCATAATTTTTTTTTCTAGAACGCCACTGTTACTTTTGTTCATTCATAAAATGAATAAAAGTTCAAAATTCTAATTTAATTTTGTGGCCAATACTTTAATTTTTACTTTTGAAATGAAGCCTGAGTGATCTCCATTATCCTATTTTACGCGTAACTAGATAAATTAAGACATAGGTCAATTATAATTTTTTTATTAATAAATATAATATATGCTATTATTTTGACGATTCCTTAAAATCATTCAGAACGATTGAAACACACACCAAGACATACGTAAAGTATTGTAAATGCCAAAGTTAGAAATATTAAGGAAGTCCTTGGCAAATATCGATCGATTAACGTAGATTATAAACTCAGTCCTACAATGACATTTATATATAATTCATGGTGTGCGAAAGTTCTTAATTATTCACATTTATTGATTATAAATTTTAGTACATACGTATGTACCTTGTTTAACATTTTAGTGTGGATAAAATTTATTGGAGAACTTTTTTAATCTAGATCAAACGTGATAAAATGTTTTCGAAAAAAAATATCACAAGGCCAGGGTGTCTAATGTTTGTCCAAAATCTTTTTCGAAGCGTAAGTCAGCGCCCGTTAAAAGCGAAAAAATAAATAAAAAGCTTAACTTACATTTCACAATTTTGATTTTTAGTTTGTGCAGTCTTGAGTCAAGCATTTTTTTTTATTGCAAAACTTTCATCTTACAACAAATACAAATCAAATGTTTTTAACCAAATATTTGCGATCAAATAGGTGAGACATATAACCATCAAAATACAGTGTTTGTTTGATAATTTAAGCACACAGGGTTTGTTGACTTAAATAACGTGTTTTATTGGAACGGACTGTACATTTGCTTACTGCTACGGCGCGGGTTCAAAGGAAGGCGGACTATGATCAAACATAAATCTGCAAATATATCCACTTCCCAGAACCTAAAAGTGGGCTTGAAGCGCTTTACAAACGCGCTATGACATACGAACAATGAAAACTAGTCTTTTACCTGGAAATATTTTCATTTGTGAAACTAGATTTTTACCTGGAAATATTTCCATCTGTGAAACTAGATTTTACCGGGCATTTTTTTTATTTGTGGAACCTATTATTTGCACATTCAATGTAGGTATTGACTATAAACCGCTTTGCAACAAAAGACTCCAAACAGCCATTCCAAAAGATTTTCTTGGAAATGTTATGAAAGGAAACAGTTTGATTCTATTCAAGTCAACAAGCTGAAGTTTTTACAAGTGTATTTATTTATTCATTTATGCTTAATGCTTAAAGTGATAGGTATATATATTGATTGCGGTGAATATATTATCGATTTTCGACCACTGAGTAACCGCTAGCAATGCTTATGTTCATCTCTAATTATATCTAATTAATCCCTGATTAATTTATTTCATCCATTCGATACTCCACTAGTATTTAGTTTCATTGAAAATATCAGGATAATTGAAACCAGGCGCATTGTAGCGAAAATATGATGTATATTTGGGGCATACAATAAATAATCCTTACTTATACTATAAATGTGAGTGTGAGTTTGTTTGTAGCACAATAAAACCGCTTTAGATGATACTTGCATACCAAGTATCTATAGGTTGAGTTAGACCTGGAGAAGGTTATAAGATTCAGAAGTTTGTATCCGAGCGCGATAAGTAGTTCGGACGCCGAAACCGCGAACAACAGCTAATTATTTAATAACTAGCTTTCCGCCAAAGGCTTCGCCCGCGTGGGCTATACGAATTCAAATAAAAAATGACCGAGTTTCATGCAAACTTTGCCCCCCTTTTTTCACGTCCTTAGGGGCAGAATTACGGAAAATCCTTTCTTATAGGATGCCTACGTCATACAAAGATCACACCCTCCAATTTTCAAGTCTCTACGATCAGCGGTTTAAACTGTGCGTTGATCCCTCAGTCAGTAATTCACGACAAAGCATTTTATATGAAAAGATCTCTCTTTATTAGAAAGTCCTCCATCAATACGCAAATCCATTTCGTAACGTATTGACAACTTTTAATTTCAATAAACATGGAAAACAAGCCGCCGTGCAACTGAAGCCATACACTTCATTGCTATTGATAGCATACCCAAACAACCCGAACAGAGGGTTACTACATAAAATGTTTTGTTCATATTTCTGGGAAACTTTCACAGAAATCGACACTTTGTAGACTTCCCAAAAATTTTGCGGTGGAAATATTTTGCTTCTGTTATGACGTCATCACTCTTTTGAACCTACAAGGTAAGTTCATCCCCAATCCATTATGCTGCACTGCAAAGCCGTCCAATAATCCACTTGTCTATCTAAAGGCGCGATCCTACGACTGTTTTTTTTTCGGAACATTGCGCAAAAAACATGAAACAAAATCATTTGTTTTCATACACAAACCGTCTGCTGCAGTGGTAGGGGAGCCCACGATGCTAAATGGGGATTTACTCGAGCGTCATAGAGACCTATTGGGATGCAAAGCTTAGATGATAAGAAGAAAAAAATGTTATATAATGTATCGTTTTCATCGGTGGGGGGAGCAGCTATAGATTTTCAAAAATGTAAAAAAAATCTGTTGCATGGACATAATCGAGCGCGTCAGATATTGATAGCATCAATGTCCTACGTATTTTTAAGAATGTATGTATGTTAATCTGATCGTTTGCATGATGGGGGTGGTCGTACGTAAGGGTTGAAAATGAAAAAAAAAAATTTAATCGAGCGCGTCAGATTTTCTAAGGGGGTGTTAAGTGAACCTAAAAAAACGCTCTCAATCAATAATCTGACGATTTCGATGTGACGCAAACTCGTGGCCATTATTATAATGTGCAAAAAAAAAATCGCCATTTTGAAATACTCGAGCGCGTCAGATTAAGATATATATGGTTCATCTTTATGTCCTAGACGTGCTGTCTCATAATCTGACGATTATCTAGAGGGATTCGCCTAATCTGACAAAAAAACATTTTTATTCAAACCATTGGACTTAATTAATTGAAAAACTTAGGAAATAGCATGGAAATAAAAACGTGTACGTTTGTTAAGAAGAATACTACAAATATTCTCGTATTTATAAGAAAATATTTTTTTTAATGCTCAAAAAAATATTTTTTTTATAATTAATTGATTAATTAATCATCATCTTCATCAGTAGAATCATCTTCATCTTTTTCGTGCTCGAACAAAAAAAAACGTAAACGAAAAGCCAAAACGTTGGAAATACTGTTAATAATATTATGCCACGAACGAGTCTGTTCTGTGTCATCAGCTGTGAAGGCGTCATAGCAACCGAAACCAGAGTAGGGACGGAGTGAGAGAGTAATAGATAGAGAAAGATCGAGAGGGGAATAGAAGCGCGGAGAGGAGAATATAGGCATCACGCAGCTGCACGTATTAAACTTTACCGACGAATTTTTGTTACTTCGGCTTGTGGAAATGGTCAGATTATATATTTTTCGTTATCCTTGAATTATTTCCTACAAAATAAAAAAAAATTCAGCCACGCTCGAGAATGTCGAGATGACGTTTTTTTTTTTACAACTTTTCCGCCCTCCCCTTTCTTTACGTCACTCTCAATTTGTCAGATTAGTGGAATATACACTTTTTAGCATGTAATTAACTCACCCTACCTTAATCTTGTTGAATTTATGCAAAAATTAATTTAATTATTAGAAACTATTTAGTTTGTATCCTTCTTGGTTACACAATCATGTGTAAAGCAGTTTAAAAAGTAATATCAATACTTGACAGATTTTGAATAGCTGAAAAATAGATGATTCTAATTTTATCCCCTGAACTGACACTTCTTTAAAGAAATATAGAAAAACTATATTATTCGTATAATATTGAAGTTTAATTGTAAATTAGCCCCTGACCTCCAACAGGTTATGGGCCCAGTGCCGCGATATTAAAATCAGTGTTTAGTTTTATTTTCAGCGTTCATCCATCTTGCGTAATTTCGTTGCACATTTGAAAATTTGTAAGTAATGGAACAATCTAAACAAAAAAGAAATATAAAGCCTTTTGACGGCGATAAATATAGTATTTGGAAATTTAGAATACGTTCACTACTAAGTGAATTGAATATAATTGATGGTGAAATTCCTGAAACACGATCTGAAACATGGGAACGGTGCAACAGAATGGTTAAAAATATTTTAGTAGAGTATTTGTCAGATTCATATATCGGTTTTGTGAATGATACCAACACAGCCAAAGAAGTTTTAAAAAATTTGGATTTGCTTTATGAACGTAAAAGCTTAGCAACTCAATTGGCTATAAGAAAAAAACTGTTGGGGCTAAAATTTCAAACTGACATGCCTCTGATAAAGCATTTTACTGTTTTTGACGACTTAATCACAGAACTGTCAGCAGCGGGAGCCAAATTAGAAGAGACTGATAAGGTCGCACATTTGTTACTAACACTGCCCGCTACCTACAATGGAGTTATTACAGCAATAGAAACATTAACCGAAGATAATCTTACACTAGCATTTGTAAAAACACGACTATTAGATCAAGAAGTAAAATTAACAAATGAAGCAAGTGATACAAGCGCCAAAGTTCTGCATGTGGAAAATATACATTATAAACGAAAATTTAATTCTGGGAAACCTATGTATAACTCATATAAATGTAATAAAAAATTTAAAGGACAAAATAATACAAATATAACAAAATGTTTTCATTGTGGACGCAAGGGACATATTAAGAAGGATTGTTTTTATTTTAAAAGATCGAATAAACAGAAAAATACGTCTGATAGAACTAGAACAGTTCAAGCTGTCTAACTGCTGGAAGCATCCAAATCCGCCGACTTTTCAGGATATGCATTTTTGACTGGAGAGTACCAGCAAGATAATACAGCAGACATGATTACATTTGTATTGGACTCTGGAGCTTCTGATCATATAATTAACAGAGATGACATCTTCGTTGAATGTGAATATTTAATTACCCCATTAAAAATATCTGTTGCTAAAAATGGTGAATTTATTTCAGCTACAAAAAGAGGCACAATTCATGTTGTTAGCAACAACAACATTCCAGGCGTGCTGGAGAATGTACTGTACTGCCGTGAAGTGCCGTACAATTTATTGTCGGTGTCAAAGATGCAGCAAGCTGGTCTGAAGATAATTTTTGATCAGAGTGGCACTCACATTATGAAAGGAGGTAAAACAATAATGAAAGGTAAAAAATTTACATAATTTAATTACTTTAGATTTTAAAATACCATTAAAAATAAGTCAATCTGTTTCACAAGTATGCACAGGAAATAATAATAATTATAAATTGTGGCATCAACGCCTAGGCCATCTAAGCAAGAGTAAATTCCTTGAATTGCAGTGTTATGATATGATTGAAGACAAACAACAAATTACAAAAATTATTCCTACTAATGATTTATGTGAAGCTTGCATAAATGGCAAACAGACTCGTCTGCCTTTCAATAAGGCTAAAGATAAAAAATACATTAAACGACCATTATATATCGTGCACTCGGATGTATGTGGCCCTATCACTCCTTCTACAGTTGACAATAAGAACTATTACGTTTTGTTTATAGACCAGTTCACACACTATTGTGTGGTATATCCCTTAACATATAAATCTGATGTATTCTCGGCATTCAAAGATTTTGTTGCAAAAAGTGAAGCAAAGTTTAATTCAAAATTAGTTACTTTGTATAGTGATAATGGTGGAGAATATTTATCCACTGAAATGAAGGATTTTTGCAAATTAAAGGGAATTAGTTATCACTTAACGGTACCTAGAACACCACAGTTAAATGGCGTGGCTGAGGGTATGGTGCGAACTATAACCGAAAAGGCTCGTTGTATTTTAAGTGGCGCAAAGTTGGATAAGTGTTTTTGGGCTGAGGCAGTGTTAACTGCTGTTCACTTAATAAATATTACGCCAACAAAAGCCTTGAAACAGTCTAAAACTCCTTATGAATTATGGCATGGGAGAAAACCGAGTATTAAATCGCTTAGGGTGTTTGGTTCAACTGTGTATGTTCATAATAAAACTAATAAAACTAAATTTGATGACAAGTCATGGAAAGGTATATTAGTGGCAAAGGTATACAGAAAACGAAAAATATGTAACTGTCAGGGATGTTGTAGTAGATGAGACTAATTTTCTGGTATCCAGGCCTTTGCGAAAGCCTGAAGGGAATAATGTTAAATATTCTCAAGACAAAACTGATACTGACCAAGTGTTTAAATCAGTGTCTATTGAGTCTCAAATACTCCCTAAATCAGATAATTCTAAATCTGGTGAACAAGACAGGTCAACTATTATTCGCAAAATAGATAATGAGATACGATGTGAACCTGAGATAAACTCTGATATTGTACCTGAAAATAATAAAGACACATCAAATGAAGCGTCTGTACCAAGAAGGAGTGATAGGCTCAAAGGTCGTCCCCCTATTTCTTATACAGAAAGTGATGATTATTTGTATAGTGCTCAATCTTTTACTTATACAATACCTAAATCGTTTCATGAAATAGAATCACTAAATGATCGGGCTCACTGGCAGAAAGCTGTAAAAGACGAACTAGATTCCCATAAAACTAATAATACATGGACTCTAGTGCCAAGACCAAATAACAAAAATATAGTAGATTGTAAATGGATTTTTACTATTAAAAATGACGAATTTGGCAAACCTGTAAGATACAAGGCACGTCTTGTTGCAAGGGGGTTCAGTCAAAAATATTTAACTGATTATAATGAAACATTTGCACCTGTCGCTAGAATAACTAGCTTTAGATTTATAATAAGTTTTGCAAATCAACATAATTTATTAATTCACCATATGGATGTAAAGACTGCATTCTTGAATGGTGTCTTAAAGGAAGAAATTTATATGAAAATTCCTGAGGGTGTTCGAAGTAAATATAATAATTATGTTTGCAAACTAAATAAAGCATTGTACGGGCTGAAACAGGCTGCAAGATGTTGGTTTGAAGTATTTGAGCGTTCTCTTATGGATAAAGGGTTTAAAAATTCGCCGGTTGATCGATGTATATATCTTTTAGATAAAGGAAATATTATGAAAAACATTTATCTAGTACTATATGTAGATGACTTGGTTATAGCTTGTGCTGACGTTCAGACAATGAATGGTTTTAAAAACTATTTAATGAGCAAATTTAAAATGACTGATTTAAAAGAAATAAAATTCTTTCTTGGCATAAAAGTAACTAGATATTTTGACACAATTACATTAGATCAAGGTACATATATTCAAGCAATTTTAAATAAGTTTAATATGATTGACTGTAACCCTGTAAGCACACCTATGGAAGTTAAACTCAATTATGAGGCATTAAATTTACAAGATAAATATGATGCACCATGTCGTAATCTTATAGGGTGTTTAATGTATATTATGTTATGTACTCGCCCTGATTTAAGTACATCCGTGAATATATTTAGTCGGTATACAAATAGTAATAATAAAGAATTATGGTTATGTTTAAAACGGGTGTTAAGGTATCTTAAAGGTACTATCAATCTTAAATTAACATATAAAAGAGTTGATTATAATAACGTCTTATGTGGATTTGTGGACTCTGATTGGGGTGGTGGCGATACAACAGATAGAAAGAGTACAACAGGGTACTTATTTCAGTTGTTTGAAAATTGTACTATATCATGGAGTACTAAAAGACAAATGTCGGTTGCTGCGTCGTCCACTGAGGCTGAATATATGGCTTTGTATGAAGCTGTTAGAGAAGCCTTGTGGCTTAAATCATTAGCAATTAGCATCGATATCAATATTGATAAGCCTATACTCATTTATGAGGATAATACTGGATGTATAAGTATTGCAAATAATCCAACAAACCACAAACGATCTAAGCACATAGATATTAAATATCATTTCTCTAGAGAACAGGTAGAAAATAAAATAATAACTTTAGAATATATTCCCACAGGTCAACAACTGGCTGATGTCCTTACTAAGCAAATACCTGCAATTACCTTCCAGGTTATGAGAAGGAAAATGGGTCTACTCTAAAATGATAATTTGATTCTATGATTAAGTAACTTAATAGTTAATGAGTTTGTTATTAATATGTTGTAAGTTTTTTTATAATTTAAATGGTCTGATTAGGTTATTTTTCTGGGTTTTTCCTAATCCTTTGCAACAAATGTTGGACCATCATTGTACATATACTCCCAGCAATTACTTGGAAGTGTCATACGTTCTGTTCAATTTTAATGTTAAAATGTTGATGTAATTTATGATTAATTTTTGAGGGAGCGTGTTGAATTTATGCAAAAATTAATTTAATTATTAGAAACTATTTAGTTTGTATCCTTCTTGGTTACACAATCATGTGTAAAGCAGTTTAAAAAGTAATATCAATACTTGACAGATTTTTGAATAGCTGAAAAATAGATGATTCTAATTTTATCCCCTGAACTGACACTTCTTTAAAGAAATATAGAAAAACTATATTATTCGTATAATATTGAAGTTTAATTGTAAATTAGCCCCTGACCTCCAACAAATCTGACGCGCTCGAGATTGTCTGATGATCGATTTTTTTTTACTAATCTGATCCTTTATCCTTGACGCGCGTCCTTATATATGGGGCTCATATTTGGTGGAGGTACTCAAACGGGTACAAGGTATCCCCCTGTATACTAATCTGCCGCGCTTTAGTAAATCCCGAAATCCCCGCTTGGGCTCCCCTACCACAGGCAATATTTTTGTTGTTTTGTTTTAAAAATTATCATGAGTTCTGACGAAGAACGTGGCACGCATTTTAGCTATTGTAGATGCAATTTCAGGCAGAAAAAAACTATTTCGGGTTAGACCACATTAAAGACCTCGTAATTTTAATATTTATCAGGAGTAAAAATAAAAATAAAATGAATTACTTAAAATAGAAGACCGCTTCGGACTTACTATTTTCTTATGTCTGAAACGAATTTTGAAGAATTGCTTGCAGTGATAGCGCCTGATGTACTAAAAAATCCAACATGGCGTAATGAAATGATTAAAATTATAGAAAAGTTGTCCGCGTTCGGTAATTATCAAGAAATGAAACAAACCCTAACCCTGTTTACTCCGCGCGGGAATAGCTTTCCGTCGACCGCGGAAAACTAAAAAAAAATGTATGAATACAAAAATGTGTATAGCCACGCCCCAATGTCTCAATGATTTTGTGTAATATTTCAAAAAAACAGTCGCAGGAAACGCGCTTTAAGCTTATTAACTAACTTCGTATCACTTTTCGCGCTTTCACGCCAAAACTACTAAACCGAATTATGTGAAATTCGGTACACAGATAGTCTAGAGCCTGAGAAAGGACATAGGCTACTGTTTACCAGGGTGCACGAAGTAGTTCTCTCGGGATGCGGGTGAAGCCGCGAAAAACAGCTAGTTGTGTATACATAAGTTGTGCTCAAATACAAATATAATAACAAAAAAAATACATAACAATATTCATTTATCCTTCAAAGAGCCAACACAATACATGAAATGAATCCGAAATTTATAATAAAATATAAAATCCTACCCGAGCAGTTCTGAGAAGGCGCTAAGCTTCTTACTGTCTACAGCCTTACAGTATGTTTACCAAATAAAGCAACAATTACTAGCGCTGCTACATTTTATCATATTTAGCATTAGCACTTTGTTAAAAATATCTGTGAGTGGTAGTCCGAGCTGGGGGGGTCACATGGGATATCACCCCCTCCCTCCTCCCTAAAACGTACTCATCTAATTAACAAACACCATAAAACTAAACAATTTACGAACTGTGTTATTGTAATTACGCATTAGTAAGTCTTGCTTGAAACTATTAGCTTCGGCTAACACTTCGGCCAATTATAGTTGTTGATGGACTCCCCAATATGTACCTGCGACTGCATCGTCTGTACTCTTAATAAACTGAATTCATTAAATTCAGATTGCTATGTCTAAAATTAAAAGACAGGAGAAAAAAATATAAATTTACCAAAGCATTCAAAAAGGGAAAAAAACCCCCAAATTAATCCTGATTAGTCTTTATTAAAGTTCAATCAGCCCAAACAATTGCGCGGGCGAATACCATGAGGGTTGGAAAGGCTTCTGTGTGAGTGTTGATAGGATCAGACTTGCTCAATATACATACAAGCACCTACAGTCGGGATGGGTAGGTAGTACTAACATTTAATGCATGTGGCTTTCCCCCGCCTTCTCTCAACCCCCTCCGTCTGGTTGCGACTAACTTTGAACAGCGTGCCGTGTCAATTAATGAAAATAATTTTATTGTATTAGGTATTATAGTTGACATTACTCATCATAACGTAAATTTTCCGAACTATAATGTTTTTAAGCTCCGACGCATAAAGAGGGGTTATAACACCTCTCTTTTCACATCAATGTCTGTCTATCTGTATGTCAGTCTGTGGCATCGTAGCTCTCAAACGGATGGGCCGATTTCGATGCGGTCTTTTTCATTTGAAAGCCAGCTTCCTTGCGGTGATCTTAGCTATGTTTGGTTAATATCGGTCCATTAGTGTAAGAGTATCAGTTATTTTCCAAAATGATGTAAGGCATTTTTCCGTAGGGGTTTTTTTATCTTTTACTTTTCTTGTAACTAGCTGCGCTTATTGCGGGGTCACCCGCATTCTAAGGAAATACTTGGCGAACCGGGTAAAATGTACCATATATTAATCCTGGTTAAAACTATGCGTGTACCAAATTTCATCCAAATCCATTTAGTATTTTTTCGTGATAATTTACAAACAAACTTACATGCTCACGAGATTTCACATTTAAAATATTAGCAAGATATTTTATATCTCATGTTTACAAGTAGGCGTACGTTATATTCCATCGTTGGCTTATTGTTCGCTTTTAGGCATAATGCTTGACTCACGCACAATAAAACCCTTGTCCTTCAAACAGATCGTTTTATTCATACTTACGGAGCTTGTGTTCATTTTAATAAATAATTTTCTTTATATTTTTAGAATTGTTATCGCTTTTTGAGTTCGGAAAACATACTGACGTTATTATACTAATGATTTACAGAGTTGAATCCCACATTATATATTAATTTTTATGTAAATATTCCTACACCTTAAAATTTTGTGTGTGGTGTGCGGGTTCGAAACCTGGCAAGTAACAATGTGACTTTTCTGAAGTCATATGTACTACCTAACCATATCTTAAACGTCACTGACTAACGGTGAAGGAAAACATCGTGAGGTAACCTGGACTTTAAAGTCTGAAATCGCAAATCCGCGTGTTGTTCAATGCTTATACCTTCTCTGTATGAGAAGAGGCCTGTGCCCATCAGTGGGAAAATATATAGGCTTATTTTTATTTTTTTAACTTTACATACCCAACCTTTTACTAATTAAAAAAAAAACCTTATCTAATTAAATAAAAATAATTAATCATCAGTAACAAATGTAACTCTTTAAAAATAAAACCTTACTAATATGGACACAAACACAATATCATTTCTGTCCACGAACTTACGATATTAAAATATGAATCCTAATCAAGGGGCCCTAGACTGTCCTTTGAGGGGAGTTATTACAAGCGATAATATACCCTAAAAGTATCGAAATACATTACTAATCCATGTTTCAATAAAAGATGAACAACATCATATGTCATGTTTTATTAATTAAGTACTTCTGACTGGACATCAATAACTCTTTGATTAGCAAAAGGGTTGATTTTAAAGGCCTGCCATGCACAGTACCCAGTGCAACGCAAACTCATTTCATCAAGCGCATTCCTCGTGCGTTTTAGGGTTCCGACACAAACGGAACCCTTTTACTAATAAACCCTAAAAGGCAAACAGTTTTATTTTCACAGAGTGTATTCCTATTGCCGCTATAATAACAAAAAATATTTAAAATAAAATGTATACGGTTCTTCGGTAAACTTCGGGTGTGAGTCCGACTCGCGCTTTGCCGGTTTTTTATCAATTTGGAGTTTTTAGTGTGCTCGTGTTTATCATATCGAAATGTTTTTTTAACATCTTTTACTTTGATAAACACCTTTAAAACTTATATGAAGCTTCGTAGCGTCGTAGCACCGTAGCAGCGTAGCGCTCTACGGGAGCTACGCAAGTGCATCAGCTTTCAAAAACCATTTTGAGAAACCACAGAGGCCCACGCAGCATGCGTGTCTCTCTGCTTACTTATAAAAATGCTGGTTATTAGTTTCACGTTTCTATGTACTACAGAGATTTTCATTAATACAAATAAAATATGAGTTTAACTGTGTAGTTGTTGTAAGAAAACCGCGCATTTTTTTTTTAATTTAGTTTCGACTCCAGTTGGTTTCTTATAACAAATTGAGATAATGTTATACCTAAATTAATGTAAATTCTGAAGTGAAAAAAATATATCAAGCTATTAAAAAAACATTTTAGATAATGGAGAGGAAAACGGAATATGAAAAATGGTTGATAAAATATGCCACGTCAAAACGGCATTCTAGCGTCTCTCGAAAATTACAAAGACAAGGTAAAGTACATTAAAAAAATAATAAACTGCATACGTCCGAAATTACTCTTTTCATACTTGAGCAAAATAGCCGGTTGCTTCAAAAAAAATACGGTTACTTATACGTGAAACGGAAGAACTGTCATTCAAGATCTGTCAAAATGGAAGATAAAATTGAATATTTTTACTATTATTTTATGTTTTCGTATAAATATTTATGATATATGTTTACTTAATTGTGATATCTATGTATTGATATCATAAAACATATTTAAAGTATGCTAAATTAATAATGTCGTGTTTTGTGATTCGTAAAAGTCTAAAGTATAAATGATAAAAGTTGGGTGCAAGCGACTGTATGTGTTGTTAAACACTTTCGTATGATAATACTTTTGAGAATCTAACATCAGAAGTTTACAATTACTTTGAAAGTATAGTGAATTGAAAGCGTTAATTAACACTTCCCCTACTATTGAAGAGCCAGGGCCGGCTAACAGGAAAATATTATGGGTTTCATAATTTTCTTTTTCACGCAGTTTCATTTTCCCCGACTAGCCAATAAATGGAATAATAGAAAAAAAATGACATGATTTTCTTAAACTTCTACAAACAACAAGTGTTCGATTTTAAAGTAACAGTTTTTAAACATATTTTTTTTCATTCATCTTAATACATTTTCTTATATGCTATGTGGTCTAAGCTTTTACAGAAACATAATTTTAAGTACCTGCATGCATGATATATGCCTATATATATGCTAGTCGTTCCTCCCAAGCATGACTGCAAACGTTTAATAAAGCAACCAGCCAGATACTCCTATATCAATGTTGCCACCAACCACTTTACATTTTAACTGCGTTCAATGTCAAATATAGAAACTCCTTGCTGGTGATCTATGACCCGCTCACTTGTAAATGCGTCAGTAAGTTATGCTGATGCTATCGGTACCCATGTCGCTGTGATCACAACTCAACCCATACATAAACGGACCTGCGAAAATTCGCGATAAATATATATTGAAATTGTCTGTAGGATGTACCTATTTCGTAAATAGATCAGTCATTAATTTCTTTCGCTCCAATTTTATCGCTAATTAGTGTAAAATCTAGTAAAATATAATTTGTATTGTACATATTGTTTGTTTTTATATTATCGTTAATAAGTGTAGTTACTATAATAATTGTTAGAATACAGAATATTTATCCAGAATATCATTCCATAGTTTGATTTCAATCAATTCTGGGTAAAGTGGTAGTCTCGGTTTCGGCACCAAATCAGGCCGAAACCGACACTTAGTTTGTTTACAGGTGAAAAGCAATAATTTGCGGCATTAAATCCTGTTTGGTTCAATATTTGTCATTTGAATTACTCCCACAAGTGCGTACCTACGAACACAAATTAATGTAAAAAAATACTTAATACACGCGTAATAAAGTACTTATTTTAAGCGTTATCTGCCTACGACTGCGAATCGGAATACAAAAAAAAAACATTTTGGGCTGTAAGCTATTTATAAAACGCCTCTGACGTGTTTAGGTTTTGGTGGTGTCATTACAAAATGTACATAATATACATCTCATTAAACTTTCAGTCTTTAAAACCTATCGTTGAAACTAAAAGGAATTGCGTAAATACTTTTAATAAAGAGCTTAAATAGGAGCAAGACGGGCGGAAATATTTTCTTTTTTTACTTCGCTCTGTTGTTGCGAGGAGGTGCACTTAGTGTGGCATTTATAGGACAGTCTTGAGCGAATGACGAAGCCCTTGAAAGGCGCTGTCTATTTTCTATAATAATATATTTATTAATAAATGCGTTCTTACTTCATTTAAAAATAAATGAAATTGATCTATAATGAGAATGTCTTGGGACTACAGCACGTGACTAGACAGCATAGAAATAGGCGGTTCAATATCTAATTATTTCATATTTATAAATGGACTAGCTGTTTCACGCGGTTTCACCCGCATCCCGGGTAAAAAGTAGCCTATGTCCTCTCTCAGGCTCTAGACTATCTGCGTACCAAATTTCATTTAAATCGGTTCAGAAGTTTTGGCGTGAAAGCGCGACAGGCAGACAAGAGTTACTTTCGCATTTATAATATTCGTAAGGATTTCGCTACAGTAACCTTACAGCCAGTTGCACTAAAAGCATATAAGGTAACTTAAACGTGAAACGTATGAAGATCATCAGTGTCATTCCAGATTTGTTGAAATTGATAATAAAATCTAATAATTTTGCTATTAATTCATATTTTTGACTCATAATTTATTATATATGTATTCTTAATTGTTATATCTATGTCTTGATAATAATAAAAAATATGTAAATAATTGATACAAGTTTTGGTAAAGACGTAAAATTATAAAGTATACTTTACGTAAAGTTTTCTGTATAAAGTATAAAGATTTGTTGCTTAAAATATATGAAACTAAACTAAAATGGAAATATAATTATCATTCACGTGATAAGAACTTTGACTCGGTTTCTTTGGCCGAAACTATGTATAAATCGGTATCGGCTACAAATACAAAATACCTTTTATATTCACGCCTTGAAGAAGTACTTAAAATTTTCACTATCGTAATCATTATTGTATTTTGATGTAAGCACGCATAAATCGATTTACACAACCCTTCTGAAGTTAGGGTTGATGTAAATCAATGCGCTTATGTGTCTCGTTGCAGTGGACAAATTAATATTTACCGCTGCAATAATCTTTATGAAGTACGTCACAGCAAAATCGTACTTAATGTTCATCAGGCTGTCAGCTAATTTAAACCTTACAAGCTGCACACACGTATCAAAATCAAACGCGTCGACATCAAACGTAACCCACGTTCCTTTAAAAACGAGAATCCAGTGCTCAAGTATAGCAAAACATGAAATACACATTGAAAATACACTCGTTTTATATGAAAGACACTTACCTCCAACTCTTCGATGACTTTTTCGAGTTGGTCTTCGGTGACTGGTGGGGCGCCCGCCCTTGCGCGCTCTGCGTTCAACAATTTTAGCCAAGCAGTATCAGTGGCATCCAGGTCGTAACTACAGGCGGCCTCGGCACGCGCCGGTGTCTGGCTCAGTAGATGTTTGTCCGAATGATAGTGAGCATCGCGGCTGAGGTGAACGTATTTGTCTTTAGGCCTGTTGAATAAAAACGATAAATTTTTAATTAAGTTCTGAAATTTTCTATTGTGTTTAGAAGACTCTTGGGGATAATTAAGGTGAGTTTTGTGTATCATTTTTGGATGTCACGTGTAAAAAAAATTGAAATAAAATAGCTTAAAATTAAAAGTTAGCCAAAAAATACTTTGTATACCTAACAATTTTTGGTTTTTTGTACACTACTAGACTCCTTGGTGACTTTGAATGGATTTTACGAAAACGACAATTGCTATAAGTTGATCAACTATTACTCATTAACTTGTAAAGCCTACTCAGCCGTGATAGTTTTTGTTTTAACTTTGGTGTATATATGCTAATGCCGACATCATTTCACGACCCATGACTGTAACACCTGAGTTTATATGAAAAATAATATACAATATTTTGCAAACGAATCCCTAAATTAAAAAAGGACTCAATATTTTGAACGTCTTATTTAAGAATACTAAATGATGGGAGACACGAGAAAAAAATCATACCTAGTTTACCTAGTGTAGGGAAATAATATTCATAATTTTATTACGTCATGGCGTGCTTCATATCACGTATTATATACCGATGCCAACACAACTAGCCGATTACAACTTTCTACAATAAATAATCTGTCTTAAACTTACCCTACTCTACCTTTTCAAAAGCTTAAAGAAACCTATTAAAATTAAAGTTTTGATTTTTACTTACGTCTTTCGAAACAACGAAAATAATTTTCCTATAAAATATAATGCATGATATATTGTATGACCTGAGCCTTATAACATTTTTTTTTAATATAAATTTTAAATAAAGTAAAATAAAAAAAATGTGAATGCATTTTTGTAAAAGTTTACTTACAATTTAAATTCCTGAAAGTTGGGTGGTGGTGGATTGTCAATGATCTTGACCTTAGGCGCGGGAAGAGAGTCAGGGTTGACAGGCACCTGCACTCCTCTCTCCCAGTCCTGTTTCCACGTGTCTGTGATTATCCAGTATGAAGACGGCGTCAGTGGCTCATTGTCCGGCAATTTCATGGCGCTGATAAGGTCCTTTCTGTAATTCATACATGTAGGTTCAGTTAGCGATTTTCAGACCATTTCGCTCTTCATAATTCACCGCACCCATGCCAGTTTTACAGACAACACGATATGCAGATACCTGATTAGATTACGTAGATCTAAATCAGGATACATTACCAATTCAAAAGTTGAAGATTTTGATTTTAAACGCGATATTGGAACTCGAGTCGTCTGTAAAATCATGTTAGCCTGTTATACATATTAATCTTTTCTGCGATGTAATTATGGAGTGCGCAGTACATTTTAACCCATACCTTGCTACCCTCGCTTGACCCCTAATTGTGTGGGGTATATTCGACGTCTGTGGGTGACATTATATGTATGCGTCTTTTTTTCAATTTACCAAATGAAGGGTGTCGTATCCAAGTTAAGGAACAATCAGGCCTTGTTGTACCTTACCATGCTCGCTATGAACAGTGTCATCTCTACAATTTGCTACAATAATGAGAATTAGCTGACTTCAACTTTATATCATTGAAACATCACACAGCATTTGATACATAAGATTGCAACTAATAATATACCCATCACCAGACTTGTAGAAATATACTTTTTTTTTATATATTATACCAATTTTCATTGTATGCCTGGCCTGGATGGTTGCTTTCTTTTTAATCTTTTCATAAAAATATATTATTAAATTGAACAAAACAGAAAAGATTACTATGTTTCTGTGTTGAAAGCTGGTGAGAATGATATAAATATAAATGGAGTTAGTGAGTTATTATGATCGCCCTAAGTGATCTGAACAATTTTTGTTAGTTGCATTAGTAAGATCTCATAAATCGGTTAATTTGTAACATGAAACGAATGTTTTGGTTAGTAAAACATTTGTAAAATATTCAAGTTGTTGAAGCAGGTTTTATCCCAATAGAATTACAGTATAGTTGTACAGCAATAACAATTCAATTATTTATGTGAGGTTGCATTTTACTTTAAACTTCTAGATATCTGCACTATCTGAAGAATCAAGTCACGTTTTCTATGTAGGATGCATCAATTTCCCATCGATTTATGACAACTTTTGACAGAATTACGAGCAAGCTTAAAATTCGCAGAATATATAATTATATTTATATTATATACAACACTGATCTATACAGTAATTCTTATATGTCTATGCTTAAAACCTTTGCGCCAGCACATGCTCGCTTTCAACTTAACATTTAATATGAGAGGATGTATTTGTGACATAGAATTAGAACTCATAATTTCCTAAAAGGCGTTCTTGTCGCCTTATCATCTAAATATTGTTGCTAGCAATAACACATCCTCAATTCTCAGTGCTTTCTCAGTACTAATTATTAACAAAACTAGAAGAGTCAAATCATTACATCAATGTTATAAAGAGTGACACTTTAAGAGATTCAATATCTTGAATTTTAATTTATTATTTTCCCAGTAACAAACTTCGTAACATAGCTTCTTCGTATTCTGTTCTATATAATTAATAAATTAATTTCATTTTCTCAGAACCATCACTGGCAGAGGTTCCCGGCTGTTTCCAGTAATTCTTCGAAAATAGAGCAGACTACCATCAGGTAAAATATTTAGTAAAAATTGATTTATAATTTCTGGCATAAAATTATTTTCAAATAGATTTGAATTTATTGGTAGTAGCAATACGGTGATACAAATTAATTCAGAAATTGAGACTGCATTTTTAAAATGTTGTTGTAAATTGTGATTATATTCAACATAACATGTTGAAACATCTTTTTGTCTCAAATACTATAAATAACTTACCAGAAAGTGGTAAAACCTTAAAAATCCGATAATGCAAGTAAAATAAAATTTATTTTTTAGATTGCTGACCTACTGTATTCCGGGCCACCACATAAAATTCCTTAAGAAAAATGGACGACGAAGAATACGACCCATCAGTCATCTTCGCAGCCATCTATGCATTCATTTGGTTATGTGCATGTCTTGGTGGTAATGGATGTGTAACTTGGAGCTTACTCATGTTCTTTTCGGTTCTTGCAATAGTAATTTGCTATTTCCGTATTACTGATAATATGTAACTGCCTTAAGTATTATTGAAAGGCATTTTTTTTAATTATGGTCATAAACCAACAAGCTGCTATATTATTCAAATAGTTTTAAGTGATTATTTACTATAATTGATAAACATGTAGAGAAGAAAGCAAATGGCTGCAACCTTGTTTAAACTGCTTTTGGTTAAATTAATTATATAATTATCTTAACCATGTAATCTAAAAATAAAGATTCTAACAGAAAAGAATTTCCATGTACACTTTCTTTGAAAAAAAAAAGCATTATAATAAATTTCATTTGAGTAAGTAATTAAGCTCTAATAAAGCTTAAAATATTTTTAATAAGCACAATACTACTTGCAGAACCACTTGTAATATTTACTTTTGCTACAAAGTATGTAAAATGCATATATTTGTTTATACCTCTCTTGGTAAAGAAGATTTCAGGAAAATGACAGATAAAAAATATATTTTACTTGTGTTGTTTAGTTATGTCAAAATTGAAGAAAATAAAATAAGGAAAATAGCCAAAAATACCTAAATTAACTGTTTCTAACAATAAAACTATGATGGTAGGATGTAATCCTAACATAGATTTAATTTATTTACATGGATGTCCATCTACTGATAACATTGCCAACAATTTGAATTTGCCTTTGCATTAGTAACTCTACTATAAACAGCAATAAGGTCCAAATCTAAAAGAGTGTTTTTTTTAGCTTTGTTTTAAATTCAAACTTGATATGGGTAAGTGTCTAACTTTTACAGATTTATATAATGTGGTTAATATTCTATATTACAAGTATAATATACACACATTATTGGCACAGGCACATCCTCCCATTTTAAAATTTTATTCATCTTAACAGCTTACTTATGTGAGTAAACACAAATATTTATATTATTTGGCAAAATAGTATTTTTTTTTTAATCAACAGTCGCAATCTGTTTACTTGTTTATACACCTGATTTTACATTTATATTAAATCATTCAATTTTAGAATTAAGTACATTTTCAGTTATAATTTCGTAACATATAAATATTGTTAAATTAACTAATTAAAGTCATAAGATAAATAAAAGTGGAATATTTCTGCATATTGTTGGATAACAATATTTATATGTAATAACCATGTATTTGTTTTAAGATCTTATAAAAGACAATACAACGCAAAGCACTACATGAAAATATGAGTTAACTTTAACTAAATCTGTATTTAAAGATATTTCTTGATATTATAGAAAATGTCTATCAAACCATTCAATTGTCATTAAATTTTAGCAGATCTTACACATTTGAATGAAGTATAAAGCAGAGCAAGTTTACCTTAATTAATTTTAGAGCAAATTCGCATAAGTTTTACATTCTAACAGGAATCGCAATGCAAGTTGTTGCTAATAACTGATTTTATTGGTATATATCAGTTTAGGATTAGAGCTCTACCAGAACAAAGCTAAAATACTCTAGTAATAACTTAAGTACAGTAATTATCACTTTTTAATCCCAATAAATTTCTCAGCTGCAGTTTGTATTTTTATAGCTTAGCTTGTATTAAAATTCTTCCATCAAATAATTAATAATATTAAGATTTCATTACATATTCCTACACAGCAGTGTATTAATAATCGCGAAGGCTTGAACAGATCAAAAAAGTTGCAGTGGCATATAATTATTTGTACAGCATATATGTCAAGGTACAATGTTAAAGCTGATAACAACAATAGAGTATAATATAGAATATCTTAAGGAACTTAATGTTTCTCTAGTTTCTGAAAGCCTGATCAAGTCTTGGGTACCCATGTCAGCTTTTGTAGTAGGTACAAAGTTGACTACCAACTTTAAAATAAATTATAAATACCACAGAATCGACAATCATTACAAGTTGACATGAAACATACCAGGTTATACTGAGTCAGGCTTCAGATACAAGAGGTTTATATGATGCATAAGACCTAATACATATTATATACTCTAAATATCACTGTATGATCTGTACTGTAACTTAACCTAATATAATAAACTGTATTCCAATTATGGCATCCAATTCAAACATGTCACACAAACCTGAATAGTTCAGCGGGTGCCTCTGAGGCACTCCTGTTATATATTGATGACATCTTGAGGTCACTAACAGGGCGGAGCTGCCAGAGAGCATCCTCGGGCTCCGTCCTGCGGCGCTTGGATACGCCGGCTTCATCACCGCGCATCCCAGACGCCCGCTTTGTGCCTCTCAACGACATCTCGCTTAGTTGTCCACAACCTACATGTTCACGATCCTTCTACTGCTTTACACTTAGAACGCGGTAACAACATTGTGTAGAATGTCACATCATTCACTACATGGCACTTCAGTTTGCGTTCCGTAAACCTGAAAACAACAAAATGTTTCTTTTACAAGTACTTGTCACCATCATTATCATCACTGGTCCCTTTGTTAAGCAATTCTTTGTATCTTTCCTATCTTCCAAATTGTTCACTCAACACTAGCATACACTGAGTTTTGACAGTTGAATTACAATGAGCACAGTGATACTAACAACAAAACAATGTGCTTTAAATATTAATAACACCATCTCAAAGTATTTAAGCATTGGTAAATAGTAATCAAGTGTTTTAGACAAAACTATTCTATACAAAAGCATTGTATGTCAAATACAGAACAAAAATGTCATTTCAGGATTCAACAATGTAAAATGTACAGGTGTTCCAGCAGTGTGTTCAAGTTTATCCCCGCTGATTGCATCGTATGATGTATCAATAGCGAAATATATGGTATTTTTATGCACTATGTATGAAAATGAATAACAATCCCGTTTGACGTTTCACTTTATTGCACGAGTAAAATGTATGGCGGGCCAGTGGTCGGGCCGAGACTGTAAATAGCGGCGAGCCGTATATATCAGCCGCCCGCCGATTAAATCACATGCAGCCACCGATAATATACAAAATGCACTCACAGTAAACAACTAAGGAATCCAATAACTTCATTCTATATTAATTAACCGTAAATATTTATCTCACGAATAGTCTCCATTGTAGGCTACATAACAAAGTTGACAACATAGATAGCAGCACTGTTTTGTTGCCAGATTGACGTGAGTCCTACGCATCATTTTCTCCATCGTTTCGCTATGAATATATATCATATATACAACAAGTCGATTGTATATCAATTTGCAATAATGCAATATGTTGAAATACCTCATAATTCACATACATTTTCTGTAACAGACATTTGGCGCCATTGATCCAAAAACTACTTCGGTCACGTGACTATGTACGAATCACCAACGCAAGCCAAGTAAAATGGCCAAAACGCACATCGAGTTCATCTAATGTCATTGGTTTTGAAAGTAACTTGCCGCATAACATATACATGGAGATAAGATTTTTAATTCTTCAAAGCCGAGAATAAACCAAACACGAGCACATAGTTAATAAACATCGGATTTGTCAGCAAGTAGCACAAATTAATAGAATAAATTACAACATGAACATAGAGCCAGAGATATCAATATGAAGTTACACCAAATAGCCACCAGTTGGCGCTGTTGTCAAAAAGTGATAATGTTGCTATAATAGAAAAAATATTAAAATTGCGTTATTATAGTCAGATGGTATTGTTATTTATTACATACTTCCATGAATCAAGTGTTATAATAATATCACAAACATAAAGTTACTTTGGAAAATAAAATAATCAACACTAATCCCAACTGTCCCTTCATTCCGAATCCGATCAGTCCGTTTTAATAAAAGATACGTCGCCGTCGAATCGTATTAAACCGATGGTATCACCACTCCTAAAGGTAATAAAAGTAGGCAATAAAATTCAAAAAAAAATATTTAAGTTACTTTAGATCACTGACATGATCCAGTTATTACATTGTCAACTCTGGGCCCTAAGGCCTACCTAGTTGATCAAGCAGATAGAGTAAATCTAAGTCAATACCTACATAGATAGATGCCCAGGATTGATGAAATATTATGTATTATTCACAAATACAACACATTTGTAACTTTTACAAGACATTTTTGATCTAATGATTTAATTTATTTTATACGTTGGCCACAAGAAACTTAAAGATTATAACTGGAGTGGAGACAAACCTACAAAGAATTACCTGGTAACAGCTTAAATATATTCGATATGACTTTCTATGCTGTGTTGTTTTATTTACGTAAACAAAATACCTCACAATTATCAATAAACTGTTAAGTATATGTCATTCACCGAGGTCTACCCCGTTTTGTTAGATTTTAAATGATAGAGAATTGAAAGATGTCCATATATTTAGTTACATTTTTAGTCTTAACTGAAATGAGTCACAAATTTCATTTTATATCAATTATTTTTGTCAAGTGCAGCTTTCATTTGTTCTTTAAATAAGCTTCTTGATTGACCAAATTTAACTGTTATAAAATGTCATGCGAGTCATAGCCAGTGAATAGTGTCAGATCCGTTTACAAATAATGAGGTTTCTTTGTTCCGAATATCTTTTATTAGTTTAGAATTTATTTTGGGGAAAAGTAATAAAAAAGTAAATTAAATTATACCAATTTAATAACATTTAAATGTACTTTAAGTCACCATACATTACACCTTATAAAGTTTTATAATTGTACCAAAATCGCAAATAACACCTTTTCGAAAGTTTTGTGACACATTGTCAATCTATGAGTCACACGTGCTAAAGGTTAAATGGTCTGACTTCACTTGTTAACCGCGGTTTACTACGTTCAGTTATTTATACATACCTTAAAGATTTACTTGATTATAATATTTTATAATGAATGGGACAGGACACTTTTTATCCCGCCAGAGGGCGTCTAATCAACATTGTTTTGACATTAAACCTGTCAAATAGCATAGTACAGTCCGAGATGGCTATTTATGAACGTGGCTGACAGGTGAACTAACGCAAGCCACCATCTTGAAATGTCATTTTTAGTTGACTTATTACGTATCTCTAGTTTCCCTTCAAAACGCTTGTTAAACATCATGTTTATATTGTTTTTTCTAAATGGCCGGTAGTCGTAGCGTTCCTCAATGGAGCTCAACTTTAAGTTGAGACAGGCATAAACGATTACATTTAAAATCAATTATCATTTAAAATTTATCAAAAACAGCAAATACGTTGTTGTCAAAGGCCGTAAATAATGATCGGCAAAACATATAATGAGGATCAGTAATGTAATAGCAAATTCAATAAAACTAGTATCTATGTTATTCTTTATGACATAAGAATGATATATCTTTTTGAATTATCGAAATCGGACCATTACTTATGAAGATATTAAGTAATAAACATTTGCCGTTCCGGCCGCTAAAAATTAATGTCCGCGGGAGCGTGTGACGTCACTCCAACGGAACCGAGCGCAGTCTGCATTCATATTTCACTATTCGGCGGAGCTGCGACGCGGTTGGTCAGTATATTTGGCAATTTATTTTACGTAAAGTGTTGTTAGAGTGTGTTTTGTGATATTTGAGTATAAAACGTCCTAAAATATGAGTACTAATAAAGTAGAGGCTGGTTTTGTGCGAGCTCAGTCAGATAATCTTCCAAAGGTGGATTCTTTCATGACATTTGATTATCTCAGTAATCTAGTTCTAAGTTAATCTACGTTACTTATTAGTAATCTTAAGATATTGATTTAAAATCTTTAGGCCTCCACACAATCGGCTATTATCGCGGTGAATCGCTGTACATTGCTGTGAACTCTCAAAAACTCTTGAGAGTTTTTCATCCAACGCAGCAATGTATAGCAAATCACCGCGATCATCGGTGATTGTGTGGACGCAGCAGTAGGTAGGTGTAAAAAATAATGAATATAATGTATTGGTACAGAAATCTTGATAAACAAATGTTGTTTTCGTTCATTCCTATGCGGATCATTTCGCGGATGGCTATTTAACCAACTTGCGCTTTATTTAGTTCATAGTTCCCTATATACTTGTCGATCTATAACGGAAACCTTAATATTGGTTTTCAATGGCTATTTTTTGCCACCTCGTTCATTGTTACAAATAATTCATTCAGTATGTACCTACTTAGGATGGCTTGAAAAAATCATCATCAATCATCTCTTTACAACAGGATACCATTTTGAAGAAGTTTTGCGTTTTTCGGCACGTTAAAAATAATTTTTCTAAGGTAATAATAGAAGTATTTGTACATTTTGGCACTATACAATATTAATACATGTTTGAAAAGGTGAATTAGACACAAATCGGACACTTAATTTGTTTGAAAGTCACAATTAATCAAACAAAACACTGCGCGCCATACTGCTGCCAACGGCTAACCGTTGGAGTGACGTCACAGCTATCGCGGCGACCGCTCGGTGAACTTCGCTAGTAATTTGGTCATAACTTCGTCAATTTTTATCGTAGATCAAAAATTTTTGCACTGTATGTTAAGGATTACTTAGCTCTACAAATCTGCATTGTCAACTAAAAACGTTACGGATCCTCATTGATCATGGATATTTGTCATGTTCAGCAGTTCAGACGACTATGGCGCCATCTGCATACAGTTTTGAGTGTTCCCATCAATTATTCTTACTAAAATAATTACCTGCGAAAATTTAGCATTTCGATAAAATTAGTTTGCAATTAAAGCGTTGTAGTTGTTTTTGTTGGATTAAACTGGCACTTTTTTTCATTTCGTTTTTGAATGATTAGGGGTTCTGAACAGAAATTTACCATTTTTTATAAAAGAACCCGTATAGTGGTGCCACTACAAAAAAGTCTAGAAACGGAACTAATTTTTTTTATTGCTTGCAACCCCTGGCAAATAATGTCGTTTGATGTAAACAAAGTTCGCGAGTTACTTATTTTTTTATTTCGACCATCAAAACGGCAATTAAACTACGTTATAATAAATAAAACCATTCAGAGTACCAGCAAGAAACAATTCATAAGGTTTATAGGCGATATCTGGTCAAACATGAAGCTAAAACTCGTCTTTCCGATCTCGACGATATTTACCAAAGTACCGCCATAATGACAGTTATGATCTCTATTTTGTTTTGAATTGCTTGAATACGAAATAAGTGAAATTTTGAACAATAAACATCGAGCATATAGGTTATGTTTACGTTTTGTCTTTGACACTTTGGTATAGCGCGACTAGATTAATATTGATACTTGAGTGGCTTGAGCCTTGATACTCTGCAATATGTAAATTCGATTTCTACATAACTTTAGCTATGAGTGTAATCACAAGATAATATAATACTTGTTATAACTAGCATTCAAAAATCACAAAAAAAAATATAGATAGGTACCGTAAACTTTTTACGTTTAATATCGATAGAGGTTTAATCAAATTTTTTATCTTTATAGGAAGCACCGAACGCTCATTTCAATCTATAACCGATAGGAGTTCAAAAGAATTCATGCCAGCATGTTAACAAAATAGAAAAGGAGTATTATAAATTTATGAGAGGGCTCGTACTTGGACATAAAACGTTTAGGAATCAATCTCCAACATGATAGCGCAGTGCCTTTGAATCTGAGTGTGACTCAGATGAGTTTATGGCTAGCTCTAGCCAAGACATGGATGTGGCGGGCGTGAAATATTTAGAGGAAGATTTATTGAAATCAATTATAATAATGCTATAATATAGCATTCATACGCCTTTTTGTATATACCCAAAAAAAATTGTAAACACAGGAGTGCTTACATTATTAGTACTTATAAGTAATTTGTATTCAGTTACATGACGTGAATACTTGTTATTACATTTTATAATACTTACTGATTTTAATTAATTATAAAAATACAGCTTAGTATCAAGACGATAGGATGGTACGCTATACGGTCGCAGCGGGTTGCCACACGAACGGCAAAGTGGCGCCCCTATTAATTTCTACTATTTTTTGCCAAGCTGTATGTCCGTAGCAGCTGAGTATTTTTTGATAGTAGTTTTTTTTTATATAAACCTTCCGAAGCTCGTAACCCTCGGTGCGCGAGACCAACTCGGAATTTACGTTTATTTTTTCATTTTATTACTATCGAGTACTTAATAAAAACAATAACTACAAACAAAGATAAGACACCTATTTTAATTTAGAACTAAGAGATCATGTCGATTAATGATGGACCCTACTGGCTACTTGCATGATTATTTCAAGAAATATGTATGTCCGACGACCCTAACGAAGGCGAAAGTAGGTATTTGAGCACCGCCAATGAATACCTACCTATTGTAAAATTGAATGTCGTGTGTCCTGTTACGTGAACGAAGCAATCAATCAATCAACCAACGCATTCGCAGTTCAAAGTGCATCGCTAACGATGCAATAGTGGTATAGTAAGGCTCAAAATAACAGTAACAGTCTGCAGATAGGCTTTCCAAACATCAGCACAGTACCAAGACAGTTACCGAGATATATTAAAGCTGGCTACCAATGATACGTGATTTTGCGAATTAATAAGCACGGCCTTGGACAGTCAAGCGCCGCACTTAAGGTTCTTCCACGGCGCGGGTCTGTGTATCTGTATGGGTTTTACGATTTGAAGCTATTTTAGTATCCCAAAATGCTTAGGTAGTGAAAAAACGTAGATATAATCACATGCTATTGTTTATACTGACGACATCGCACAACTAAGCACGAGTCCACAATGCGTCATTGAAGTTATCAGGCTCGGATCGATCGACTCTTCGTATGGTGTCGGTGCGGGCTGATCCGAGTCCGTCCGCAATAGTACGCACCGTGGGAAGCCAGCATTATCGTGCAAATTTATTTACCAGATCGATTTTTTTTTAATGCCTGGTGGGTATCACTTTTCCATGTTACTGTTAGGTACCATTACATTAACTGTGCGTTAATTTAACCAATTCTGAAAAATAATAAGAATTAATTTGATACTAAGTTATATTTTTTATTCAAGTTATTACAGTGTTTTATTTTGTTAACAGTTATATATTAAAATTTAAACAATTAACTCTAAAAATACAAAACTACATCTAAATTAAATAAGAGATAGATTTTAAAGGATATCTTAATATGTACTTGATAGTCAAAACTGTACAAATGATGAAATAATAAAAAAAAATTAGAACTCCACATATTCTATTTAAATATTGAAATAGGAAATGACTTCATGTTTGTCTCTATGATTTTATCGCATAAGAAATGCATTATATAAAGAAATAATCATTAGCGTGGTTGTGTATAGTTTGTACCGATTGATTTTACGAAATAAATAAACAAAATCATAACCTATTGTTCTAATTTTGCCACGTAGATAAATAAAATGGCATTAAATGATGAATGATGATGTTTAGAGCATGAAATTGACATACAAAGCGACATCCTTATGCCATTTTGATAATTTCTGTGGCAGAATTAGAACAAATTAGGTTACGACTTAGTATTCATTTTTTGTCAAATCAATTGGGCGGACTATACCTAAAACACCCAATGTGGTTATTTTCTGTCCTTGCTTGTATTTTATACAGTCTTTACTAGCAAGTCTATAGCTTTTATAAAGCCATAGTAAATCCAACGAAATATAACTAATTAATGTCTGTAACAAACATTTTAGATTTTTTTATTAGCTAACGGCCTTTTTCGTCTATGCACTATCTACCAGATACATTCAGGAATAAAATATTTGTGAAGTTATCTGCTAGATAAGTGCTGACTGAAAATTATCGGGTAAACAGGCCATAAATCTTAGAAATACCCTTTCCGGTTATAAATACAATATTAATTTACAAATTAATTTAAAGTGCTAAATAAACTTCGTTGTTTTTATACGTCAAAGAAAAGAAGATTATTTTCCATGGAATGATTACTATTATATTTAAAATAAACATTATCGAAACGTAATAATTTTAACACATTTAAATAATACTTAACCCAAAATGGGGTTACTGTTCATCCGTATGTATGGCGATATCCCGGTAGTAACAACTGTAAGCTGGCTCCGATGTTTATGACGTACAGTTACTTTCATTTTTAAAATAATTGTGCACGACAAACCGGTTCGATGCGAGTCTGACTCACACGCCGACACACTTGCTTATCTTAAACAAAGCGCCATCTATCGACATCTTACGGACACTACACTCAAGTTACTCCAAAACATTGTTACGTGATTTTATTCCTAACTTTTTATTTACAACATGAGTAATCGATATAAATATCATATTTGACAATAGTTTGTAATATTTATTTTTATTCTAATAAAAAAGTGATACTTTTTGTGACTGATAGTTTGGTACTTTGTAGCAATGGCACGGTTAATTAGTTTTTGATTTGCGTTACAGCTATGAGATGCATACAACTTTGATTCCTAGGTATGTCGTCAAAGAATACTTGAAAAAATACCAATTATTTCAAGACATTCACATAAAAACACTTTTTTTACTACTATCTTATCTGTAATAAAATTATTAGGTAAATGAATTTGCGGAAAAAATTACATTCAAAACCGAGTAGATACGGAATAGGTACATAGCAATTCGTTAATCGCTGAAAACATACGCATATTTGCGGTCATATGTAAAATTGGTTTCACTATTACCATTTAATATAAGCCAAAACAAACAATATAATAATTGAACATCAAAAAGAGAATAAACAAGGCTGGAATATTGATAAGAAGTTTTGCACCGGAGTGATAAATTGGCGAGTTAACTGGCTTGATAGAAAGATTATGCCCCCAGTCGGAGCACTATTACGTGATAAACTTCGCTAAACCCAGCACGTTTATACCAAGTACTACACAATATCCATACAAAAAAAGAAATTTTATTTATGTACAGGATAAATAACTTGTTTAAATAACAATCTAATTATTCGTCTATAGAATGAGTTTTTTTAACAATATCTCAACCTATATTTTGACAACTCTATTGCGTGCGAAAATAATCTATGGACTAACATTTAAATATGTCGGTTTAAATTGAAAAATCATACTCCTAAAGTAATTTAATACTACCTCTTTTTATTTACTAAAAATAATTTTATACGATACTATTCACAAAATTAATTGTCTTTTAAACAGATCAAATTACAAAAGAGATTATAACCTACATAGCACACATGTACTGGCTTTAAAAAACACGATATTTATTGGAAAAATAAAATAAGGCCCTAAACACCTACATAAAATAATAATTAAAATTGTTAATTCTCTAATAAAGATGTGTTCTTAAAACTACATAACCGCTACTCTTTGTTATTTTTGGTATACAATCTTAATATTACACCTAATTTTAATACGTTATCCCAAGTGATCAAGTTGTGTAAGCGTCAGTAAATAACATGGTGGTAGGTGATACTGGTTTTGTTGTGTGTGTCTAATAGGTACATATTCTACAATACAATACTATGCTACTACTGCATTCAACGTAAACGAACAAACGAACGAATGTCTATTGCAGGTCGATTCCTTTTCGAATAGTATTTCTTTATTTAAAATACAGACAGATGTTCAGTGGCAAGATGATCTACGAAGTAAGTCTGGTGAATGGCCAACCGTGATAAAAACATCTGGTATTATTAACTGAAATCAGAAAAATATAATGAGAAAAATATTTTTTGTAATAAACTATTTCGTCCTGGCGAATATTGTGATGTTATTGTGCTCGAACTTTAAATGTGAGCTTAATACATATTCTTATGCTATATTTTTTTTCGTTTAAACCTGAATGTTCATAATGTGATTCTATTAGTACAGTTTTGCTGTATGAATAAGGGAGTACACTGTATTATATTCATTAATACAGTGTAAATTAAGAAGGCAAAACCAGATTTTGGTGTATTAAAACAGGTCACCACCTCTTGAATTGTAGATATCAGTCATTATAGAACACACACAAAAAACATTCTGTCAATCCCGATGTGATTATTATGAAATATTTAAAATGATTAACCAATTTCTTGATCTCAAATACAACTTACAAATCTCAACCAACATAACATAATAAAAAAATAATAACTTATAATAAATCTACTCCATATTCCTACATCAATGGGACATTAGATTTACCCACCAGACCCCCATATAAAGGTACATAATGATGTGTTAATATTCATAATTATTAATTTACATACTAAAAATCATTTTATTTTATTGTACTACAAGATAAAAGTACAAAGGGGACAATATCAAAATTTGTAAAAACCTTTACAAATACTTGTCGAATGTTTGACAATGACGTCTTACAGGCTACACGCTTCAGGGCACCCCATAACTTTGTAAATATGGTTGAAAAGAGACCAACCACTTGTATTGTCATTTAGATATAGAAGGTATCACCTAAATCATGTAGCCCGTAAGAATTCCATTCTAAAACTACACAAAAACCATTACACAATCCTGTATCCTCAGATCCATTAATTTCTATCAGTCCATTGCAATTTGCGAATACTTTAGTAACAAAACCTGTTTCCTCTGCAAATGATGAAACAGGAGGTAAAAATAACACCTCTTCACCAACTATTACAAGGTTTTGTCATCAAAAACAGCAAACTCAAATCATTATTTTATGAATTAAATTTCAAACATTGGAATAGTGGTCTGAAAACGGTTGTAGATAAATGCCGGAAAATTACGTGTAAACAATAGGCAATAAAAAAGGAATGGTTTATTTGAATGCTATGTTCCTCAATGTTATGTTAGGTACAATAAGAGAATGTATAATTTCGACAAAGCGATACGTGACTCTACACACGCTGCTCTGATATATCATAACAAGGCGGCAAACCCACTTTGCCGTCCTCTTCCGCGTCAAGGCAATATGTCCACGAGTTATGGCAATGTATGCCATATGAAGTTAAACATTGCCCACGTATACGGTCACCGGCACGTAACTTGGCAAAAATCTTTAATAGTCATTATTTTCTTTAACTTTCTTCTAGACATACATGTTTGGAAAATGAACATATCAAGCAGTAAAAGTGTATTCTTTCCTTGCTTTAAGTGTAGGTACATGCGCAAACATACTCCCACTACGCCAAAACCTTGCCAAATTACTTGCTGGCTACTATATCTCAGCGGAAACTGGTACCTCGGTAGTTTTTAGTAATTAATTTCGAACATCATTACTCGATATCAATAATGCATTTTGCTATAAAAAATTGCAAAGTGAATAGTAATCTTACCGAATTATAAAATAATTTGTACATCTCAGTCACGCATCAAATACTTGTGCGAATTTCATCAAACTTAATTCATACCATAGGAAGTTAAAAACGATGCAATCGAATCTAACTATTAGCTTTTTTTCCTGTGACAACTGCGCATTTAAACAAGTGAAAGCAATTATGGTTGGAAAAGGTCAAGTTCATACTATAGGAAGTTAAAAACGACGTAATTCAATCTTATTATTAGCTTTTTCCTGTGACAACTGCGCATTTAAACAAGTGAAAGCAATTGTCTTTGGGAAAGGTCAAGTATTGCGCATCTAACATTAATATGCAGGTATCGATTAACAGAGCGCAATTAAGTTGAACTTTATCGATTTTCCCTTCAGTACTAACAGCGTAGATGGTAATTATTGAGACATTACGAACAATTTCCATCTATAGGCCGTTTACTATATTTTTTATAACTTCTTTGTATTATCCGATGCTAGTTTTGATACTTAGAGCAACGTTATAGATTAATTGAAGCAACGAAACGCATGTATCGTTTGTGCAAAATGACAGCACACTTTTATATTAACGTGTATTATGTTGATTTATCAAATTAATATTATGCGTCGTTTACCTATGTTAACACATTCACTTATAGAAGAATTTCTCAATGCGTATTCGCCTTATTATCTTTCTAATCGCCAATTAAGGATCTCTTGATTGTAATTAAAATAATGGGTATACATACCTCGGTATTTATTAACCAAAAATAATTAAAACATCTATGATCCACAAAACAAAGTAATGTTATTATTATTTTTCCAGAATTACTCTAAGTGGCAGAATGGAAACTATTTACCTATAGCATCGAGATATATCGATAGAGATGCAATCCCGAACATTACGCGGTCACAAAAACGTAATCATTTTTAGAATGCAGACGTACCTTTGAAACTAGTAATCATTTTGATGTAAAATTATATCTATCTTTCTCACACTAACCGAAACGTAATGTTCATGACATCTGTATGATAAGGATGGCATTTACTACAAATTTGCCCATATTATTGTTAAAATCGTCCTGCTGTACTCTGATAGATTCAAGCTGGCTACCAAGTGACAGATGTCATGAATTATGACTGGTCAGAACCTTTATGGCACGCATTTTGCTTGGTGATTGCACATCTAGTTACTTTAGTAACATATATATCTATGACCTATAGTAAATAATATTGTTTTCAGTGGCACACAGTGATGTTTTTTTTTTTCAAAGAAAACCAACCTAATTTATTCTTGGGTTTTGTGAACAGATTTGTAATTTCACTCCACTGTTGAAAGTTGTAAGAACTATGGCGAAGCTAGGTAGCTTGTTTTAGAAATACCTATACATATATATATATATTAATGTAAGTAAGCAAAAGGCGTTAGAAAAGCTATACATATATTAGCGAATGTGGGGAAACAGATAGCTCTTTTTATTCATAACTAGCTGTTTCCCGCGGTTTCTACCGCATCCCGAGGGTACTACTTCGCGCACCCGGGTAAAAAGTAGCCTATGTTGTTCCTCAGGGTCTATTCTATCTCTGTACCAAATTTAATTTATATCGGTCCAGTAGTTTTGGCGTGAAAGCGTAACAGACAGACAGACAGACAGAGTTACTTTCGCATTTATAATATTAGTAAGGATTATGTCTCAAAATCGCTGAAGCTGATGGCCGGGCGATATGGCTCTTGTTAGAGGAGGCCTATATCCAACAGTGGTCAAATATTAATTAGGCTGATGATGATAATGAATGTGGACTAGAGTGAATTAAGAAATCACCATTAATGAAACTGTCAAATTGGTTCAAAGAAACTTTTCCATAAAAACCTTTATGTTTGGAGGGGTCAAAGCAAGCGGGCGCACATGCATTATTAATAAGCATCATTTATAAATTCCATATATTATAAAATCGCAACAAGAAATACATAATATACTATTATAATAATATCATAAATAAGTGAAAGCATCATAAATATAATACTTCAACAAAAAGCCATACAATAAAGAGATTCTGATAGAAAAAGACAGATACCCATTAAACCGTGCTTTAACCATATTGTTTAGCAAGTCTTCATATTTAATTCACGACTTAACATTGCCTATAAAAGGTATGAAAACATCCTGTATACAGCTCCTACCTAAAGGCGTCTAACAAAAATTTGGCAATCCCAATTTCAACATTTGACAAACATTCATATCAAACTACATTTAAATAATTATTATTTACCTCGTGATAATTATTTCAGCTACGATTTGTTCAGTTATTATTATTATACTGATTAGATAATAAAGATAGATTCCTGGTGTGCTAGGAGGAAATCTGTGAAATTGTTGATTGGCGCGATCGACAGTAGCGACATCTGTCCGTTGGGTGGCCACGCGAGGTTGGGACCAAATACCACAGCGAGGTTATTGGTGGTCATCTTATTGAGACAACTCCTATCTTGTACCTGTGAGGGAAAATTTACACATTGTGAAATCTATATTATATATATCTTTAGAGCCGTGTTTGTGTGAGCTCATCTCAAAAACTGACGATCTGGATGAATTGTGGTACATACACAATTTATACTTAGTATCTATGGAAAAATTGAAAAAGCGTTGCTGAATATTGATTGATAAGCACAAACCTTCCATAGAAACTGGAACACGTATTTTAACAACTTGTAGTTGTCCAAAGGTAGACGCTCGAGGATCAGAATTTTAACTTTGCGCGGCTTGTCTCGGGCGGACCAGTCTGTAATCACAACAATAAGTTTAACGATAAAACAGGTGTTTTCTTTTGAAATTCAAAATATAAGTAATAAATTCAACAATTTTGATTAGTTGGCTTGGTATTTTTTTAATAATTGGCTGAACACGCACAGCTGAAAGCGCTGGTTCTAGAAGTATCAAATTTTGCAGAAATGTCCCTTAAATGACGTAAGTGTGAACTAAGAAAAGATTTTTCTAAATTCATACCCTAAACGGCTTAAATGGGGAATGAAAGTTTGTGCTAAATTTGCGCTGGTAGAAAATTATATTATAAACAAAAAAGTATAATTATAATAACAGACGCATACAATGCTTGCGCTAGCAGTCAGAACTGGATGCTATTATTGAGTGTTTTGCATGAAACCGCGGTTAACGCCTAGTGCGCTCATAAGTTACAAGACCTATCGATAGATCATAGAACTTACTCTGGAAATCCATAATCTCGTCGTACAAATCAAATGTCAGAAGCGGTTCCTCCAAGTCTCGGAAGAAAGTCTTTAGCAGCACCGCAGCATTGTGGGGGTCATTCCTGAACCGCAGCGGCTCCCCCCTATTGCAGGCTCGTTGGAGCTCCTTGATAACTGACATGTTGGCGGAGCGCCGGAATATGCCCTCTGTCTCCAAGGCTGACAATAACATCGAAAATTTTAATTTACATCAGAAACTATGAAAGACTCAGTTAAGCTAATTTGATCAAGCTCAATTTTAAAACTGATATACTGTGTAAGGCTTTAAATGATACTAAGATGACAGATTTCGCAAAAAGTAAATACATGCCTGGAGCATCTGATCCACTTACCATCAGGCTGCGACAAGAACTCAACGCATTGCCGTACGACAGGTGGGATAGCTCCGACCATGTTGGCATTATTTTCCTTTATAAACGCCAAGGAAACGCCGAACTGTTGTGTTGGAGGCGGGGACAGGCTGGTCTTTGGTTTCTTTTTGTACTTAGCCACTGGCGACGTCTCCACTGGAACCGTGTTCTGGCGCGCTGATTCGGCAGCCCTCGGATTTTTCGACAGCAACAACTTGTCGTACCTAAAACAAATATTCACCAATTATTGGGTGTTGAAAAATGATGGGAAATTAAAAGGACAAACAGGATATAAGGAAGGTGAATAAGCTTAGGAATTACACACCATCGTTTTTCAATGATACCAGTAGATGTTGACGGAACTACTGTTACATCGTGAGTTTTTAAGTTCTTTAGAGCTTCATAGCCCATGACTAGACCAGTGGCTTCATCTAGGTTCGTATCTACCTCTTCATCAATAGTGGACAGTACTGTGGTTGGATTCTGCCTTATGCCCACCAACTCATCGATACTGTTTGGCAAATTAGCGTCCTGGTCTAGTTTCATACCCAGCAAGTCTAGTTCAATCTTATCAAACAAAGCAGCTGCTTGATCTTGTTTTGCATCTACTACGTTCTTAGCATCACTGGACAAAACAACTTCTTGATCTTGACCCGGCAGCATCCCAGCGGCATCTTTTTTTAGGCCCGGTAATTTCTTTGCTTTATTGGGCAAAGTATCTGATTGATCATGATCCGTAGTCGATATCATGTTATCGATATTGGGCAAACCAGCAGCCTTAACTTTTTTCGTAATGTTAGTAGGTAAAATAGTTCTTTGAACTTGTTTGGAACCTAAGTCCTGAACGTTGATAAGCAACTCCTTAGGGTGGGTGTGTAAACTAGCTGATTGATTTTGCTCTACTAGCGGCAACTCCTTGGAATTAGTGACCAAAGCAGATACGTAATCTAGCTTCGGGCCTTGTAGTAACTTAGAGATAGTGGGCAAAGCAGTTGCTTGTTTTTGCCTTGAATTCGGTAAAGCCCTCTTTTTTTTGGGCAAGGCAGCTTGATCTCCCATATTCATAGCTTCGATCCCGGCTCCTAAATACTCAACCTTATTTGAATTTAACGAGCTATCGGCTACTGGCACTGTACTGGCACTGGCACCGTACAATCGGGCAAGACAAGTACAGCTAATAGATTACAGATTTTTTGGGATTTTTTTATTGGACCGTCCTTTGAGGTCGTCAACTGTAACAAAAGCAGTTACTGACTTCCAGTATGGTCTGCGCGAAAGATGCGAATGTTTCATGCAAACTAAGATAGCTAGGTAAAAGAAAATTGTTAGATTGTAAAGTGAGTCAGAACAAAGTTGAGAGACCCTGTCAATGATCAGAACATCAAATCAACATGCAGTAATTTATTTATTTTTACTCCACATGCTTTGAAGTCCAAATATCGAACAAAATTGTCAAGTTTAATTTCTCGGAAGACTATCTATTTATGCGTATAAGTGGCATTTAAACTCGGGCCAATCGTTATCGATTGGGCAATTGATACTTAAATATAAGTTCCATTTAAAATTAATGCACACTGCCATCGATGTGTCAGTGAAGCATTCTGGTCAATAATCAACTGAATAATTAATTCAAGGAGACAGGGTTGAACTTTAAGCCGTCGGCCCACTGCGGCGCACGCTGTTCACTTGCATGCGGCGTATTTAAGTTGCTGTTTGTTTGAGAAAAGTGACTACGTGGGTCTAAGTTTTTAATGCAGCACAGACTATACACAAAAAGCCGAAAACCCACAACTATACAACTATAGCACAGCACAGGTTTGATACACCTTATTGAACGAAAAAAGTTCCGTGTAGCGCGTGTCGTGTTGACAGCGTTCATCTGCACGGCAGATCCGAGCAAGCCACGCGTGTAGTAAAAACGTCATTAGTCTCGTGCATAGTATTTCGTGGGGTGCAGTGGACGTTATCATACACATTTTCTTACAAAGCAAAGCTAGACACGAGCGTAGCCACTCCGAGCGCAGCAGTGGGACTGTAGCTTTATTGCATTTAAAAATAAAAGTTATTTTTTAATTGCGAATATAAAAGTTAAGGTAGAGGTCACCTCAATGAACTTGAAACTTTTATTTCGCAGTTAACTATTATTAAATCTTTTTTAAATGCACTTTACATTTTAAATCCGGCGTTGGCCTATTGCATGTTTATTTCGGAAACGAGCATGATAAGTCCAATTTAAATTTTAAAGGTCATTTGTAAACATCGTTCTTGAATTATATATTTGATTCTGTTACGGAAATAGATCAGAGGAAATAGAACTCTGTATTTTAGTAACAAAACTACAATTAGGTAAGCTTTATAGGATTCCGAGCCAAATTAGCGTTGTCTGTCAAAACTGATGAAGAAAAAAATAAAGAAGTTTAAAAATTATATTGCTTTCATAGCAAAAGTAGGGGGAAATGTTGGATTAAAATTACAACTATCCAAAAAGACTTCTGAAAGAAAACACGCAGTAAAGTAACAGTAATCTTTCTTTGTTCTGCGTTTTAGAATTTGAAAGCTATCTTTTTATTCAGTTATTTTCAGATTAGTTCTTGTAATAGAAAACGATATGACGGGTAGAAAATCGGCACCATAAGGGTTATTTTTTACAATTTTGGCACGGAACCCCATAAATGCGGCTATATGACGCACTTAACGACAACTAAAAGCGCACGTCACATTTTGAACATTGATCACCACATTTGCACAAGGCGGAATGGTATTTTCAAATTGTTTTTATATAACAGTTTCTTCACGATATTTTCCTTTCTCGTAGTGTAGACAGTGATTTTCAGGCTTATCTTAGAGAGCGCATTTAAAAAAAAAAGCCACATAGGTAACTGCCCGGTTTTGAACCTATGATTGAGAACCAGACTTCGTAACGTCTGGGCTACCGCCTTATTATTATATTATTAATATCTCGAAATGTTTAAACAATAAATTATTTATTAATTTATTATTTTAATTTAACACAATGCATTAAATTATTGCACACATAGAAAACACTGTTCAAAACTTATTTAGATTGATAACTGTTAAAAAAAACCATTTAAATGCCTAAAATATTTTCTTTTTTTGGTTTTGGTTAATATTATATTAGTAAAATTTATTTTGATTTTTTAAACACTGTGTACTCTAGAGCAATAAAGAGAAAATTTTATTATTATTATATTCAACGAAAAAATAAATATTATTATATTATATTTAAAAGAGAAATTAATACTATGTTTCGCGGTCACCGGTCGGAAGCTTTGACCAGACCAAACGCAAGGTGAGTTCTGTAAGTGACGTTATAAGTTCGATTGTAACATGGGGCAGTTCTCACGCTAGGCTGTCAAGTGCTTTAAAGCACATCGCACACTTTTTCACATCGATTAAAGTATCTACAAATGCAATATTAATTTTATAATCCAATTACTAACTATGTTAAAATATGTAACATAAAAACCGAATTTCTCGCTCTGCTTTTTATTTCTTCGAAAGTCCCTATTTTATGCTCCATGAAAAAAATACTTTTCAGATTTTATATGTTGGTCCAATTTCTCGGAATACATATATAGATTTTATTTATTAATCATCACCTATTTAAAAGGAGGCTTTATTAAAAAGAAAATCTTGCCAATACTTTGCGTTTTACACTTTTGTTGTCGTTTCTGTTGTATGTATATAAATTATCAGTTTACAGATTTTAATAACAGAGAAAAAGCTTTAGATACCAAAATTGGAGTAACTTTCAGAGGGCCTTTTTAATTCTCGAAAAAATAATGATCATGTCATCTTCCACTGTAACCTTTGTTAAATCGTGAAAGACATACAAACATACATTTCTATTTATAGGTAGATAAATAAATATACTCACTCAAGGACCGCGTCAGGTATGCACAGCTTATCCAGGTTCAAGTACTGTTGCAGCTCATGCAAATAATTAACGTACATCATTTTCCTCCCAAACTTGACGCTTATGGCGGGCTTCAGCATCTGCCATACTATACGAATAAAATTCGTCGGATGTACTAAATATAAAGCTTTTAGATTCTTCTTGTATTTTCTGTCAAACGCCTTGTAGGCCTTCCAGAGCCATGAGAGGGGGGGTTTGTTCTTGCTCGTCAGGCCACAGTGGAAGTATACAACGCTGTAGTCTTGCTCCACGTACTTGTCAAGTGTGAACATCAGGTACCTGGAATGTGAAACCGAAAAATCCTCACTATTATTCTATTTTTAAAACCGCGGCCCAAAAAGAGGGGTGTGTAAAAGAAAATTGGCAGCTTATGTAGTGTCATCTTAGAAAATAAAAGACTACATTGTAATAGACACAGATCACCAACTTGCTGAGATTTTTACTAAAGCCTAGAATTAGATGTCCAACAAGATTAATATCTAACACTACCCCTGAGAAAATGTGATCCGGGAAGAATCCTAATTTGGAACACCTAAGAAACTTTACATGCGAGCCAGCTATTGTCATGTGTAGGACTATGTGAGGCAGAATGTATGGCTGTATATAATCCAAAAAGGAGGTAAGCAGGCTTCACATTTAAGGTTTTATCTATAGAACGCAATAATTTAAAATTACAACTTCATAATTCAAATAAGGAAATAAGGAAAACATATTAATATTGCTTTTGTTAAATTCAACAGAATCAGTAAGTAGGTCTATAATGGCAAGGGACATGGTCTTCTTGTAGTGCAATAAACTGTAACGAGGTCAAGATGAAATAAACCATAGTCTATGGTCGGCAAGCAAGCGCCAACCTTCATGGGGTCATGTACAACTTAATCATGACTGGACTATTTACCTTGTAGTTCAAGCATCAGAATTTTATGATTAAAAGTTTATCCGGCATAAGTGTTTTGGTAGTGTGGCAGAGCAAAGAATGTATGTAATTTGTATGTTGGCACACAAAATCTAAGATGTAGGTATGTGGACGGAATTATGTATTAACAACATTTTAAGTCTTATTCCTTAAGCCTGTTTTAGCTATTGAACTGTTTTGTCAAACGTAATTTAGACTTGACAGAAAGGGACAGAAGTAAAAAGCTCTGGAGTAACTTGACCGATTTCACTGGAAAACGGCTCAACCGATTTTGATCAAATTTGGTACGAAGATAGATAGGGAATCTGGAGACGACTAAAGGCAACTTTTATCCGGGTGCATTAAGTAGTTCGCTCGGGGCGGAGTGAAACCACAGGGAACAGCTATATATAGATAAATGAACTGCGTGAAAAAGGTACCTGAGTAATTTGTCGGGATGCAAGTCCTTGCTGGGGGGCAGCCTGCACGCTGACACCACTATGATGCGGCGGCCGACCTCGTCGTCACCCACCACCTCCACCAGCCCCGTCCCGTTGAGTTCCGCGAAAGAGTCGTCGACAGACGACGAAATCTAAACCCAAGTAACAACTTCGCCTTAATACGAAACTTAGTAAATAAAATACCACCTATAATTTGCCATACTCATTATTCATAGAAAGTGTGGATGAAATTACAAGTAAACAGATCGATCAAGAACATGTGTTTATTAGCAATTTCTTCATACGATATCAATGTCAATGTCATTATTTTGCAGTGGATAAAAAAATATATCGATTTTATAAAATATGCTAAAATAAGTTTTTGAAGAAGCCTTTCTCAGTATATACTGTGTCATAGGTCGTGCTACATCTTATTGATACAGTTAGTATTCAATACTTCTATACAAAAAATATCTATAAGGTTAATTCATAAATGTAACAGCATTTGTACCTATGAAATAATCTGGCCTTAAAGTTTAACCGGAACTTATGGCAGGTGTTGAAACTGGTCTACTTTTCTAGACCTAACAATATTCAAACTATCGAAAATTAAATATAAATAGATCAGTGTGCTTACAGATAATTGATCAGAGATGATCTAATTTAAATTAAATTAAACCTAATATTGCAGTTACAAAAATAAAACATACACAAATTTATATTTTAGCATTATTTTAATATCCTCGATATTTGGCTTCACAATCGATCGAATCGAAATAAAATCGGTACATAAATATATTATACACTACCTTATAACACGCGCCGTTAGAATTCGACAAAAAAACTATTAGAAAAAAAAAATAGGAACGGTCAAAACTGCGTTCGCGTTCCTATGTCTAGCTTAGAACTGATGCAGGCTTTAATCTGTGCATGATAGTGTTGCGCTCGCATCAGGAAAATCGCGCTGCGCACGTGTACACTGAAGGATGACAAACAATTGTAAGTAAATACGATCAGGGGTCGTATTTTCACACGTTATAGAGATCCAGATTTCAGTCTAAGAAAAATAATAGTGCTGTCCATTTTCACATTGGAATCTGAAAGTTTGTAGTCATAATCCGCCTCCTTAATACTTAGTGAAAGTTTACTTTGTCGATACTTAATTACGTAATCAAGTAACTCGACTGATTGGAGGAGATATTTAAAAAATAGAACTAACTGGGCAAGTAGTTGCAAATACCATTGCTGAGCATGGGGTTCTTAGGTTCGACTTTCGCAGTGTGTATATTTAAGCGACATATTTAATATTATTTTTGAATACTAATCATTATACTAAATGAACATTTTGTCGATACTAAGTCCTTGTTTCGGTTTTCAGCAGTACATACCTCTGCATAAACTTCAGGAGCCGTCGCAAGCTCCTCTTCGAAATTCTCTTCTATCGTACCATCGCTGGCAGAACGTTCTAGAAGATCATCAGGAATGTCCAATAGCTCAGGTGGGAGCGGCGCTGTGGACAAACAGAATTTAAGATTATATAGCTTTTCTTTTAAGAAGTAACCTATACCTACTTCATTACTTTTTGGGAATGGGAAATTATATTTCTTCTCCCAATATGGGAAGAGCGGGTCTCGAGGGTGTCTGACTCTTACTGACCAAAACCCATCCATGTTCCTTCCTTCGCCATTTGTGTTGCGGGGCCGCGGTAACTCATTCGAACATCCCCTCGACTGACTTCATTACTCATGATTGACAATTGTGTTTATGAGGAGAGTCATTTCCCCTGCTGAGAGCAGTACAGGCTGGTCACTAGGAAGTAGCTGTCAAAAACTTGGCTGCGTTCAAATTAGTTTCAAGTAAAACGTCCGGTAATTTACATGTCATAACAACCAGACCGGTACATGTAAAGGATAGCCATTGTTCATTGTTGCTGTGCGATGCTAACCATAGACAAGTCAAGTATAATAAAACCTCAAAATCATGAAACCGGAAAATAAATAAATGAATAGGTATTTATTTATTTAATTCCATTCCATATTCCTGCAGCGACATAATTTCAAATGAAATCGAACCATATTTCTTTTTTATATTTGAAAAGCGAGTGTGAATCGAGAAAATCGAAAATCGCCAAGAACTTGTTACTAGCAATAGCAAAATTACTAAACAATTTCCCGATAGATCATTGGATTATTGCTAGATGGACTATTGCTAGGGTAGTTATAAAAATAGTATTTTACCACGCATATGGAGAAGCGCTGAAACGGGCGCAACCGTCATACCCTTTTAGTCTGTCCTATTTTCCTTTTCAACCTAACAATAGGCAAAGTAAAGGTAACACGGTGATATTTAGCAGCAAATAGAGCCTGCAGATTTATGGAACCGATGATTTTATCGTATTAAATAAGTTTAACTTTACATAATGTTTTAAAGATTGTAGGTAACTACCGAGCTTTCAATCTATCTCCATACCAAATTTCATCTATATCTGTTCAGTTATTAAGGCGTGAAAGCGTAACAGACAGATACAGTTATTTTAGCATATATAATATTAGTAAGAATTCATGTATTGAAGGGTAGGTGAGTTATGAAAAAACGCGTGCCTTGAAACATTTTACGAAAACTGTTGCACCAAGCCAACATCTGAAGATAGATAAGGTACTATGGATGATTACGGATAACGATAACAGTATTCTACAATGTCATCTTGACATTCAACAAGAATCTACAGCACCAATCAGAGGTCACCATATCAAGACTCTCAAGTGCATATTCACACAAGGAAGTTAGTACCAATAGGTGCGCTATATGTGTTGCCACACCAGTTAGTGCAGTGAATGCATAAACCTTTGAGTTAGTGCAATTTTCCAATCATTGAATGTAACGACTCCTTTATAGAACTGGCAGTACAAATTGCACTTATGCTACCGCACACTTCCTGTATATTTTTCAAGTAGGCTTGTATTTATCCAATGGAAAAGCACGTGTAGAATGTACTCAGATCGCCATTGTGATGGGACCAGTAAATACACTTCTAACAGATAGCAATTGCATAGGTGCTATGATGGTGGATTATTAAGGGAGATATTATGTATGTATGCAAAACTGTGATATTTCTCAGTATAGCTGCTGAACAGGGCAGGTACTAAATATTATTAAATCCTGTAACACCAATTTGGGATAGCACATTATTTGAAAGAATTTCTCTGATCACAATAGCCATACAGATGAGGGTATCCAAGTTTAATCAGTAATAGGCAGTGATCTAAGTTATTCTCAATACAATGTACTGCACTACACTATGATCAGGATAAAGTATAAGTATTGCTTTCAAGGTAAATGCAAAAAAACTATCTAAAGTGCACTATGAAATCATATTTTTTTGTTAAAAGTTCACTGAGTGTAAAAATACACTGAGCTCTGCTCTAATTAAAAAAATAGTTAGTTATGAGAACAAACATTGTATGTGGATTAACAATTTGACACGCTCTTTGTCCAAGCTACAATTGTATCCTTTAATTCTGTCATGTAGTTGTAACCATCGCATTCTGGATACATAGATTTTGCTTTGTCATGTGTACATGACAAAGTCGCCGCACAAGATCGCAAAAAAATTAAATCTCTTAGAGCCCTATGTCCCTGATGAGGGACCACAGGATCACATCATCATCATCATCATCATGTATACATGACTGTGGCCTTAGAATCAAATAACTACTCACTAATCAAATTTTACAAATTAATCTACTATGATAACACAGATATGATTCATCATTTAATAATAATAACAAATATGTAACAATATTAAATGTTGGAGATGAGCTGACTCATCTTATTTCCTGTGTGTTCAATCCTAAATGTACCACATAAATTGCCAAATTATTTTTGCAGCAAGCATTACGCATTTGTGTGTATAAGGTGTCATTCACCATACATGAAAGCCAACATCAGGAAAATATATAAAATCTGAATTAATACATATTTTTGAGACAAGAAGGGAAAACACATTATTAATTATTGCTAGTCGTAAAATTGTATACTTCCATCACTGCTTTAGTTTCAGAAGTCTCATTAAAACACATAAAAAACATGACCAGCCAGCCTTTTGGGCATGATTCCCGCTGACAGTGATGCGGACGAATATTTTGATGCCTAACTTCTGTTTTTTTTTGCTTACTGTATTTTTTTTTCTTTTAGATATCGTAAATATGAATAAAAATTATAATTTTACTTCAACAAAATCAGAATATTAGTCACTGCTTCCCGGTTAAATTAAGTATTATCAGTAGGCAAAGTGTGGTTTAAAAGATAATTACTTAATAATAGTGCTACTAAGTGGATTTAGCATACCTACTCATGAGCAATCTCTTCAACAACACACATATATAATAGTGTGTGCATGATCTGAATTGCTGCACTGCCGCTCTTAAAGGATATGCAAAGAATCAATTACTGGACCTTTAAGGTTCCTATTACATCATAACCGTTCAATTGAAATGAATGCACTATTGTCTGCAGTCAGTTAAGTATGGGGGTAAGGAACAGTTCTTACTTCATCGCAAGCATTGTTCTAAATTAGTCATGGGATATGAAGTGTATTCTAGCCAACCGGGCAGCAAGCTTGTTAATTGTTTTTTCACATTGGAATATTCTATGCATTTCTATCATCACACGAAAATTTCTGCATTCAACAAAAATAAGAAATGTGGCATGTACTGCCCTTTTACTAACTAACAGCTAAGATAAACCAATAAGTTTGCTAATGGTCACTTTTAACATATTATTGTGAAGAAATATTGCAATGAAAAATTCTCAACCATGTTTCTAAATAAATATAAGTTCCAATTAGAAAATTGAATTCGAACAAGAGTTTAGAATGAATTATGCACCAGCTTGCTTAAATTATCAGTATTACAAGTAAGCTGTAAAATAATATTAACTAAACAAATTCATCTCAACTTAGTACTTAGGTGTATTAATTGTTAGTCTGAGGGTGGGCATAGAAAATCTTACCAAGGCCTGAAGTTTGAATAAGTTCCGAATCATCGAACTCTAAGCTTGGCTCGTAGTCATGGTACTCCGAGAGGCTGGTGTACGACTCCTCAGGTTCAGGGTTGCAGCCGTGAAGCACTAGGAAGTTAAACAATAACATCATTGACACAAATATTTACCTACATACATCACGCGATTGCTGATCTCTTTACGTACCTTGGAAAGCCCTTACAGGGCTCAACTTGGGCTGATGTTCGGATTCCATCGTAAAAACACCCACACCCTTTTGCTTTCGTTATCACAAACTTGCTGTACGTAAACCAAACTGTGGGAAATGTCACTTCCTCCGAACGAAATTATGTTACAACAGCCTTACAAAACTCTGTTGGCACATTAGCAACGTTTTTCCTACGTCACGGTTTACTAAATGAAATAAAAATACAACGCCATTAGGTAAACAAATACCGTAGAACGCCAATACGCGATAAGAAAATTATGAAAATCGTTTTGAGTTTTGGTAAATCACAAAATCTGTTATTTTTAATGGGTGGGCTAGCTCTATGGGCTGACTGGCTGGATTTAAAGTTTTTATTTATTATCTATTTGCTTTATGTGAAGTGAACAAGAAACTTGTTGATGGTAACTGGAGTGGAAACGACTGGCTGGAGTACAGGACAAGAGCCTGGAAAAGCATAACTAACATTTTTTTCATATACAAGTAATATTTCATTTTTGAATATTATATGTAATTTCGTGGTATCAAGTACAGTAGATTAGCAGTAGTAGTTAAAATCAAGTATAAAATAAATGACACATCATGTTAGAGGCAATTTTCGAGAAACATTTTGAGAACGAACTAATCTTATAACAACAGAAATAGGAGATATAAACGCAATCGACAGCAAAGTAAAAATTTAGTTATTGTAACACAATCAATAAATATAATTTAAACAAAGCAAAAAAAAACCGGATGACATAACGTGGGAAAAGAAAGTAAAGAAAGCTTTCGATATACCTACTTGGAACGCGCAAGTCTGAGAAGCCTATGATAATTATGACGCTCCAGATAGTCCGGCAATAGTCGGCATACAAAAGCTGGGGAGAGAAAAATGGGAGGTCAATTTAACAAACGATTAAATACTGGGAATTTATTATATTTATTTAAAAAAAAAACAGATTGCTCGAAAGGAAACAACTTTCTGTCACATCAGAAAATTATGTTTAATGACATAAATAGAATTTAGTGTACCTGTTTTATGGATGAACATTGGTTATCCTTACTAATATTATAAATGCGAAAGTAATTCTATCTGTCTGTCTGTTACGCTTTCACGCCAAAACTACTGGACCGATATAAATGAAATTTGGTACAGAGATGATGATGATGATGATGATGATGATGATGTCCTCCTAGACGTTTCCGTCGACGGCGACACCCTGGCATAAAGCGGCAGTTTGGTTTCGTTCATGGGCTCGAATGTGACTTGCAAAACCAAATTTTGCCTTGAACACGCGGTCACAAATAGCGCAGTAAAGTTGCAGAGATAGAATAGACCCTGAGGAACAACATAGACTACTTTTTACCCGGGTGCGCTAAGTAGTTCCCTCGGGATGCGGGTGAAACCGCGGGAAACAGCTAGTACGGAATAAAGGTTTCTCGTATAAATATACGTAATTCCAGTTCTTTCCAGTACTAAATTAATAAGATTCAGGTACGCAGTCAGGATTAAAATTTAAAAAAAACCATAGATAATGCTTGACAACTACATTGAATGACAGTCACTGTCATTGACTTGTTGAATTATTGCTGCTTGGTTGAGCTTGTTTGCTGCAGCCCTAAGTCCCTACGTTTAATTGGTTTTCAGGCGACGCTTGAGCATTTTTTATTTCAAAAATACCTGGTACTTTAGCCGCCGGTACCAGCACGTAATCTACATCATAATTCTTATTCTCGTTCCACGACGATCTGTGGGCGCGACGCACGCAACGTACGGCAGTATTCTCGTACAGACGCTGGAGTCCGAATTGTTGTGATTGTGAGAACATTACAAAGACGTTAAATATATCATGCTTGGCTACTCTAATGCTGGTATACCCGATAAATCATGGCAACCTCCAGTGGCTGTGATAGAAACAACGTAAGAAATAAGTTTTTATTTACAAACACTCAAGTTTGATTCTAGGTTATGTGTTCATTAATTGATATAATTTATTTATATTATTTACAGAATGGGAACTATGGTCGTCGAGATGTATTGGAAACATTCACCAATAACATGCAGAAATTTCATGGAGTTGATTCGCCGAGGATACTACAACAACACTAAATTCCACAGGGTTATTAGAGATTTTATGATACAAGGTGGTGATCCTACGGGCACAGGCAAGGGAGGCCAATCAATATACGGACCACAGTTTGACGATGAAATATCATCAGATTTGAAACATACCGGAGCTGGGGTGCTGTCTATGGCCAATGCTGGGCCTAACTCAAACGGATCTCAATTTTTCATTACATTGGCCCCAACACAATGGCTTGATGGAAAGCACACAATATTTGGAAGAATTCAGTCAGGAATGGCCGTAGTTAAAAGAATAGGTTTAGTTGAATGTGACAAAAATGATTGTCCTGTTGATGATGTTAGAATAGAAAAGGCATATATCCCTAAGTAGATTAATGTTACAACTTTGAAGTGTCTGGTACTAAGCAAGGTTCATTTATAATAATTTGATCTTGTTCTTTTGAAAGTAAACAATGAAAATAACATTTTTATAATACCTAATTGACATCGTAGCAGAATACTAAAACATATTTTTGTTAATTATGAATTTATACTTAAAACACAACAAGACATAACAAAGCAATCAAAACTTTACTGTTTTCACATCTAAAGACAATTTACAGTACATATGCCCATTGTTAAATGAAATAAATATTGTCATAGAAAAACTTTTTATTGATTTTCATTTTATCCTGGACTAAACAAATATTTCATTTAAACAGGTACAACCATTCCCTTATTTAAATCAGGTATTAAGTATCCAGGGACCATATGGGCCCACCGGTGCTCTTCCCACAGGGCCAAGGCTGCGGAATGTTCGAAAGAGTTACTGTGCCCCCAGCTGGAATATAAAAAGCTGAGGAAGGAACATGGATAGGTTTTAGTCAGTAAGAATCTGACCATGCAAAAAAAAAATAACCATATGACACATTTAGGTGATCCAAATATTGGTGCAAAAAAGAGATGCTGCTATTTGGCATTGATAGTTCCATCTTTATCTCTCACTGTTACCTAAATTACTGTTTCATTTTTTCACAATGTTTCAAAATACAGCCCAAGCATCATCATATTTTTATTATAATGTATATAGTTTATTAATCAGAGGTTCCTAGAATAAAATGGTTATTTATATATTAAAAACTATCATTTTTTTTTTAACTTTAAGTGAAAATATATATAATACATTACTTTTATATGAACTTTCCTGTCCCACTATTGGGCACAGGCAGCTTTGCTCCAACCTCTTCCACTGCTCTCCCTGGATAGCCTTGGCTAGCCAATCCGTCCTACGCATCCAGGTCATGATGTCAATGAACTCAAGGCTCTACAAATTTCATCTTCAGCCCACCACTATCTTTGCAGACAGTAATACATTGTAAATTGTATTCACTTTGCCTGCTGTTATGACACACAACCAATGCACACAACAGTTTTAAAATGCTGATTGGTGATTAGTTTAACCAATTTTTGTTATTGGTCTAAATTCATAAAATCATTGAGGAAATGTGCAATCATTTAGTTTTTAAGTAATTTGTAAATCATCAGCAGACAACATGACTAGCTTCGTTTTATGGTTTTAGGCGAATTCTTCAATTAACTATTGACGTTGTTACCAGAATGAAGTGGCTACGTTCAGTTCTATATTTATTGGTACCTACACTAGCTATTTTCCACGCTTTCACCAACGCCCTGAGAAAACTAATTCATGTACCTACCCAGATAAAAAATATCCTATCTGGCCCCAAGTTCCAGCTTATCTGCATACTAATTTTCAGATTCTGTTCAGCAGTTTTTACCATCAAAACTTATGACAGGCAGAAAGTTACATTAGGTAGGTATTTAAATGTTTTAAGGTATTTTTATGTAAAACTAGCTGCCCCGCGCGACTTCGTTCGCGTGGTATGCAACTCCTACCCAACTCTTTTTTTTTTTTCTCTCCTATGTCCTTCCTCTGGTTCTAAGCTACCTCCCCACCAATTTTCAGCCAAATCGGTCCAGCCGTTCTCGAGTTATAAATGGTGTAACTAACACGACTTTCTTTTATATTGTTCATAATGATAATTAATAATTATGATCTATTTGAGTTCTAATAGTTTTCTGTTTTATTATTGTATAATAAATATTAATAACTCATGGATTATCATACTTTCTTGTCTCATTTTTAGGGCGTGAAGCATATTAGCATGGTTTTACAACCTGATAGACCATTCCCGGATAAAAACTAAACTATCCATGCGGTCTAACTAACTCCACCAAATTTCATCTCAATCGGTTTAGCAGTTTTCCAACCGTAACAGTCAGACTGAGATACTTTTTTTTAATATTAAGGTGGGTATTTTAAGGATTTATATTTAACCTTTAATAACATAAATGTTTAGAAAATAAAACAAGTTAGTTCTTATTACCTAATTTATTGGACGGATTACAATATATTTTGTATAAAATTCAGCATTCGAGTGGGCTAGGCACTACTATTAGAAAACATTAGTTAATTATATAGTGGAGTAAATCTTATTATTTAACTACGAACATACATAAATTTCTCTCAAAAAAAAAAATAAGCAGCAGTATTTAAGTAGTCTTTTTAAATAAAGTATAACATAGTACAGTCATTTATAATACAAATATGATAATAATAATATATTTATTTATGAACACATCAATTACAAAGTATTCTTGATATGGTAGCAATTAATGTCAGTTACGAATTTTATTAAAATTGTATAAAAAGTTGTGTATTTTATTTATGTCGCCTATGTTAACTCATTGAATAAAAACAATATAAATTAATAAAAGGACACTTACACAAATGTTCATTAGTAGTATAGGATCATGCTTGAAATAGGAATGCTTAATTTAAGGTTGTGTTTTGTTAAACAATATATGATAAAGCAACAGTTTGTTATAATTGTTATTATCAGAGTGAAATAATACATCTATGGCTATTATAGACATGATTTCTTGCTACTAATGAGCATGTGTTATGACTAAATTACATAATAAATCAGGCTTATATGGACGGATTCAGTACAATTCAACATAAAGTTGTAAATATAACACTGGCACATCAGCTTGACACATACATATAAAACCAATAATAAAACACAATATGCAAGGAATAAAAACTTATCCCTTATTTTCATAAAATACCATTTACTCTATAATATGCCAATATTGCTGATCATCTAATACTAACAAAGATTACTTAAGATCTTAAAAATATTAGTGCAATAACACTACCAAGAGTAATGAAAGTATAAAACACTAAGAACATGTTCCAAAACCAAAAATATTTAGATCAATATTATGCATATGAAACTTTTTGTTCATACGCATCATCCTCATTCCAATACTCCTGATCAGCCAGTGTTGAGTGACGGAGATTACACCAGCGTGCTCCGAATCTTAAAAGTAACATTATAACCAACAGTACGAACAGAGAGAGAACTGCTACAGCCGGGTAGATCATTAAGAAGGCCATGTTTATATATCACTCTCTCGTTTATGCAGCTCCAAATATTCTTGTGAAGTAGTCAGCGGCTGTTGTGATGCAGACGCTGGCAGGTTATGTTGGTGACCTTTACGGTAATCTTCACTGTCCTCACTGTAAGGGTGGACGTAATGAACTTGATGGAAGTTGCTTCCTAGCTCAGTGAGGTCTAGAGGCGGTTGCTTGTGTGGTGTAGCTGACCAGATTGAAACAAGCCAGCGGTTACCTGTGAAAATATTTTCTGGTTAATATAATAATCTATGGTTAGTTTGTTTTTAACAATGAGTTATGTGTGTGTGTTATAGGAATCATTAAGGATTTGATTAAAACCCAACAGAGCCATTGTAGCAAGTTCAGTTATTAAGTCTGATAAGAATTTTGTTTAATGATTTTCATACAATTTGAATTGCCTGTTTAATCTTAACAGAAATGTGTAAATAAGAAATCATCTCACCCGTGTGTCTGTCCAGCCAGTAGTCCGAGTACCTTGAGCAGGAGCACACGACGTTTAGTATGATAAGAAAGCCGAGGATCACCGAGCAGATTGCAATGGCTATGTAAAACGGAGTGAAATCACCAACTTTTGATACAATGGGGTTTATAGCCTTGTATGTCCCATTCCCTGTAAAGTAAGTGTTTATTTCAGATCCCGACATTCTTAACAAACTGGTGCCAACCTGTTGAAGAAAAAATCCCGATCAGGAACTAATAATGAACACTGTTTTTGTGGACAAGCGCCCGACCGCGCCTAATGACCAACGGTTGTTTGGAATGGAATGTAGGGCGTGGTGCGTACCAAATAATTTACTAATATTTACGTCGGTAAAATTGATTTTAAGTCGTGTTTAGAAAGAATACTTCGATTGCTTTGTAGTAAACTTAAGTTTCAGTCATTTTTTTTATAAATATGTAATTACAAACTTAGAAATTGTATGCGTACCGTTTCACACAAGCGTCATACCACAGACTAAATGTAGATTATGTAGAACACACAGACTGACACAGAGTATAAAAACAATACGTTTTGTAAAACATGGAAGAAATCCGTAGTTTGTATTGTACTTACCATAAACCGAATACGACGTCCATTTGAATAATAAGTCTATTGGGGGTTGGATTTGAGTGAGATTCTCCATCTCCATCTACGTTTATTTTGTTTGGTTATCACACCGTTCAGGCTTGGCACACATATCATAAATGAGGAAACAATAATCGGATAGTAAAATAATTTGCAAGTTGCAATATATTTTTTTATGTTTTACTATTTATTATTTTTGTATCATTTTGTTTATATATCAAACATAAACAAAATGATACGCCAACAGTGGGAAGTCAGCAGCCAGTCCCGTTAAACTTTGCTGACTGGCTTAACATACCTACTAATCTGTAAACTAATGGGTTTAAATATCATGATTTTACCACTGATGCCCGGTTTCTATATTTCTTTTGACAGTAGTTTATCGGTCATGAATGAACTATTTTTAATAATTGTAATTATCTAAAATCTACAATTAAAGTTTGTGCCCCGTACTTACAAGTTATTCTTTCTCTCTCCTCCCCCGCTCTAATTTCTTTTAAGAACTTCGGATTATTATGTAAAAGAAAACAGCAATTTGCCATTTAGATAATATGATTTTATTCAGAAAACTTCCAATATGAGTCATAATAACAATCGATTAATACCATATAGCTGAGCTTAATAACATCTTAAATTAATTAAATACTTATAATTAAAAAATATTCTTTATGCATTCTTCTCCGAGGAACTAGTACCTGGGTAGTACCTAATTTACACATAGGTAGGTACACAATGCTAATTGTTACAATTCAACTAGTTTCGCTTCCAAGCTCTGAAAATTCCTCAGAGAAAATATGAAAAGATACGTTAAAATTTAAATATATTATTGACTAGTTACCTATCTCTTAGGTATAGTAGGTAAGTGTTACTTAAATATAATATAAGTAAGTATCTTTAATTTACTACGGGTACCGATATAATGTAACTTAAATATATGATAAAGAAGTATGGTAATGATACAGTGCAAAAACATCATTGCAAACAGCTTAGGACATAGAGTTATTTAATAAAAATAAAAAACAAGAACGTGAAAGATTTTTTCAATCTAGTCATATCATTAAAGACGCACCTATCTGGGTTAACAGATTTTTTTATTAAATGGCTTGGAATATTAATTTTTGTAGTGTTAAAGTTCCGATCATGGTTCTGATGACGATATCTATCGAGTTAGTGCACTGTTACCTGATATGTTAATCTTCTATAACAATAAAACGAACCGAAAAACATTCGGACCAATTATTTGAAGGTTTCCATTTGCCCAAAACAACCGTACCTTATGCTTTCATTCATAAGCTGTTATTCCATTTCGAACCGCTTTCTGACTGATATTGAGATTTTTTTAAATGATTTGGGTTCAAGTAAGTAGGTATTTAAAATATCAAGATCAAATATTATAAATAATCTTTTTGACAATGCATCAGTTTTTAAACTTTGCCTATCATCGCCTGATATCTATTTGTGAACAAAAGCACCAGTACACACTATCATAGCCTACTCAATAATTTCTTATTCCTAAATCACCTCATTTCCAGTCATCACGGCCTTGGCCGGTTTAGTATTAAACTCGTCCTATCTACTTATATTATATTGGTCTCATACCTATATACAAACGTTTTCCTCCACTTCCTTCAAAGATCGTGGGTAAAATAATACGGTAAAATTGACAAGTATAATCACAGGACAAAATAATGAAAAGGTATCTAATAAAATCACCAGAACCCCTAATTATTTTTTTGACGTTACCTAAGTTTTGCTTTGATTATATGCGAAGTATCTAACATAATCAACCAATCTACATATAGGTACAAGTGTGTGTAGGAAATAAAAGTACCTAATGTACGAGTGGTTTGAAACTGTAACATATTTAGACGTAGTAGGAGTGAGGGCTTGATGGGCACGAGTCTGTGGAGGAGTGCGAGCCACACTCCATCAGCACACGGCAAGTCGGCAGGGGCGGTGACGAGTACTGCTAAAACAAAGTAAACGACACACCATTAGTAAAATAAGAGTCAATATTTTTTAAGCTGAAGAACTTCACTGATGTCTATATTCTACAGTAACACTCGCAACTGGCGAAATTCATGTACCTAATCTGGCCTATTCCAGGGGGAGGGGGGGACAAATTCGTCAGCCTGTATAAAAAGCATCCGATGTCCTTTTCCAGGGTTCAATATATTTTTATATCCTTGGACATTTTCTGTTTGTATAATTCTATTCTATATAGAAATATTACGTTAATGGCAGCGTTTGATTAGCATTAATTTCATAGCATTTCGTTACCAGACTAAAAAGTTCCAACCCTTTTTTGTGTTCCGTACCCGAAGGGTGCTAACGGACCCTATTACTAAGCGTCTTGCCTAAAGCTGTATCTACTATCTACCATCATAAGATATTAATCTTATGTATCGTCGTCTAGTTGTAATTATATTCTACGATGGTAGGTATATGTCGAACCATTCGTGTGCGAGTACAATTCACACTTGGCCGGTATCTTATAATATCAGTAAGTAGTGATGTGGTTTAGTTACTTACGTTCTGGCAAGCCGCCATCTGATTTACGGTAATATTCGTCGTTCCGAGTACTCGCTCCTCTCGGACGAAGTCAGGCTCACGATGGAAAGTTCCTAAATCATAATATACAAGGTTTTTAAAGCAATATGCGCAATGATACGTCATTACGTCAACATTCAACACAACAATGTCACATCCACATGAAATAAGTAAAGTAGCCCGGTCATATCTCGTGGGTTCAGAAATCAGAACTGGTCCTTGGATTTCATAACAGTAGGACCAAAAGGGACAGATAGAAACAGTTTCATAGATTAGGTGGAGATGGAAGTTTATTCATATACATTATGAAGAGCAAACACTTAGTAGAGGGGCAGGGGAGAGGCAGGGGCTGAAATTATTGCTATGCAGTCGTTGGGTGTTCCTGTTGTTGATGTCTAGTTCTTGTTTTTGCCCAGTTTGTACGCATCCACTTTCACTAGTTTCCTCGTATCTGGCAGGTGAATCCCACTCTCCAGCTCACCGGGTGTGCAAGTAGGGGGCATCAACGATTTGCGATAGATTAGAATAAAGCATGGCGTTTGCATAGGCTCAGCATCATTAGGTGCAGGACAGAAGACTTTAAGTAAGGCCATTAGAGACACATTTAATAGCTGGATATTATTAGATCTATTTAGAAAAGACATGTTTCTGAAGATAGTGATGTTACATGGAAGGTTCCTAAGTACTTTATTAATTTCAGTGATTTATGTCATTTTACGTTAGTGAATCTAATGAATAAATAAAGGTTGACTGGCAGAGAATGTCTTGTGGCATTAAGTCCGCCTATGTATCACTGCTGTACATGAAGTTTAAATAAATAAATAAATAAATAGGTAGGTGCCTCTATTAATTATTTATAGGTACCTACATTAAAGATTTTAAAATTTAATCATACACGTAGTACATATCCATGTATCTACGTGTTAAAGACAAAAATAAAACTTTGCTCCATTTAATTTTCCTGGGACACACAGATTAGATACAAATATATACATTTCAATAAGAACGAATACGTAGCTGAAGAATATAATGAAAAGACAGGTAGGTAAGTATTTTGTGAGAAACTAGATAGGTACACAAATAACTGTGTTAAACAACCAAACACAGCTACAAATAGAACCCGCTTAAAATTAATTTACAAAACATATTACATATTACAGTTTTCTCAATTGGCATTCATTTATGCTATCAATGCTAGCTATGCTAGCAATATCGAATTGAAGACATCCATTCTTAATTAATGAATGTTTTAAAATGACAAGCCTGCTCTTAATATCATCTAACGAGATTTGAGAATCTAATCCGAAAAAACCTGCGAATCTTTCATTATGCGGGTTCTATTGCAGTTGCATTGCTAAGTTTTATCACCTGCATTGAACCAAAGTAATATCTTCCCATCATTAACATACAAACAGCGTCTGTGCACAAAACAAACATTATATTTCAATTTGGTCCTTTGGGACTGGGTTGAAAGTGGGGCTTAGATAATATTTTATTATATATTATTTTATGTAATATTTTATTATTAGATAATTATAGAGATATACCTAAATCTGCCTTTATATTATTTTTATGAAGCTACGTAACATCACAATATTTGCATTTGGTAGGTACATCTTTTGGAAGGTTTATTTTTACATTCAGAAAAGTCAATTGTTTTTAGGGTTCCTTACCCAAAGGCCAAAGGGTAAATCGGGACCCTATTATTAAGACTCTGCTGTCAGTCCGTCTGTCACCAGGCTGTCACCAGGCCGTTTTTATAGATGGTACGGAAGCCTTCGTGCGCGAGTCCGACTCGCACTTGGCCAGTTTTTGTTATTTCATGCAACGTGTTCCTGTTACGTCACATATATTTCACCTCGATTCACTGACTAAAAATTAATTCAAAATTAATCGGGTTAAGTATAAAACTTACCATCAGATCGTGGTATTATATCAGGGTTCATGGCCGCGCTATGCCGTCGGGCGATCAACACCTTAGTGCCGAGGGTGATGGACACCACTGCGATGATGAAAGCCAAGGTTCCGACAAGTGCCTCCACGTAGGGCATCCATGTGCTTGTCATGTAATTATTTGCAGCTGAAAAGAGTATACTGTATTCATGTACACGGCCATAAAACAATTTGAGTTCAACTTAAAGGTATTTTATGTCCATTGTCCATATTAAATTTCATCACATTGAAAGCGTAGCAAATCAACGGATGACTTTACAGATTTTCGTTAGACATTCGCTGGTTTTAGTAAGGGCAATTCATAATTTGATGCAAAATCGTAATATGAGTACATCATAATATGATTTTCCGTTCCCAATTAAAAACAGACGCCGAGTCCGATCCCATGAATTCATCAACTTTTAAACAAAACAACGTCAAAGTAGACTCGATATTGAACAACCTGGGCATTGGGCATGTAGGAATCTGTGGTCAAGAGAACAGCGCGGAACGAGGGGTTAAACAAAAAGGGCTAGTGAGGATGGCATTCCTTCTAATACCATTGTAAATAATACATTACTTTACCTGATGCGAGCGGTGGCTTCAAAGACCGCAGAGGAATAAAATTCTCCAAACTCTTGCCCCGGGAGTTGGTGGCGTACAGTACTGCCGTCAGGTTTCGTGTGTACACTATATTTGGTAGGAAGAAGTGGCCAGCCAAGTCGGATACGTTTCTTATGGCTGAACCATTTTCATCAAGGATTTCCAAGTGAATTCTTTGTGGGCGACCGCCATCCCAAGCTAAGGAAAAGTATTATAATATTTAAGTGCTTGTTTACTTATACATGTGAGTATTTCGTTCCAATACTGGCTATTCAAACATGCTGAGTATTCTAAAATATCTTTCATAAGATAGGTTAGATTTGGATAGACTACGAGAAGACAGGAATAACGGTGCTTTGGTTCTCACCTTTTTTGCATTGTACTCTCAAAGAATTGGGGTAAGTGCGCATCATGTGGCACAGAGGCAGCATTGGTGGTCCTCCAGACGAGATGTTAAAGCTGCAAGGCTTCTTCTGCTCTCCGAAAGAATTTGTAGCCCGGCAGTTAAGCTGACCTATGTCGCCGTCGCGGGACAGCCAAGTCAAGGTTGAGGAGTAGCGGTGACGGTAACCGGATACTTTCTGCGGTATTTTCAAGAGACGATACTTGTGTTAACTTATTTTAAAATGTTATCACATACATTGAGTTTGTTTTTGTTTAAAGTTTGTTAAAATAGATGTCTGGTGTAGGGAAGGCCAACATTGACAAGCAGTTATACGTGTAATGTGAACAGTGGAACGTATGCAGAAGGTTAGGATTGAGGATTTCCCTTATTTTGAGCACTTATCTGACAGACGGAACAACAGCATACATATGCTTAACCAGCATATACATTTTTTAGCTAGTCACTACAGTGACAGACTTGTATATTTTGACACCAACACTTTTGTTGAGAAGTTAAGATCGACAAGGGATACTGCGTACCTGCCTATTAGGTTTAGACGTCAAATAGCACGGCTATTAGCATATAATATAAACTCAGACATAAGTAGTATGTCGAAGTCCTGTTCCTTTTCTACAATTGTTAGTAATATTATTACTAATTTTAATGATACACTATATAACTGTAGCACAATGGCTAAGAATAATTATACAAATAGTACGAAGGAGGATCAATGTACGGTAAGTGACATTGGAGTCTCTGGACTCACTCCGGATAGTTGTTTAAACTAGTCCATAAGACAACAGAAGATACCACTAATAAGGAGCTAACTAAGGCATCTTCTGGCAATAAAGTAAATCAAAAAGGAGTGAGGAATACCTTGATAGTATATCATCAAAATATTCAAGGTATGTCTTCAAAATTATTAGAAATAGAATTGTTTTTAGAAAAAACAATGTTTGACATAATTTGCATTACTGAGCATTGGTTGAAAGATTACCAAATGTTAATTAGTTATGAGAACTATAGTGTGGGCAGTTGCTTTAATCGAAAAACTATGTTACATGGAGGTTCACTAATTTTAGTTAAAAATAATATTAAATGCAAACAGCGTAAAGATATAGTTTGCTTTTCGGTTGAACATAGCATTGAACTGTCATGTGTTGAGCTAGATAAGCATATTATAGTGTGCGTGTACAGACCCCCCAATTTTCAAAACTTTGCTACATTTGAGTCGATAATGGAAGATGTCTTGGCAAAACTCTCAACGAGTAATAAAGCAATCATCATATGTGGTGATTTTAATATCAATATTCTTCAAAATTCGTGTTATGTTATTAAGCTATTAGGATTATTCAAATCTTTTAGCTTGTCGAATGTGTTTTTCGAACCGACTCGTGTAACTTCGACTTCTGCGACTTGTATCGACAATGTTTTCTGTAGTTGTGATTATTTAGAGAAAGCCATCGTAAATTATCTGCCTTCTGATCATAGCGGGCAAATGGTCAGTTTTAGGTGCGATATACCTAAGGAAAAAATTAAAATTAAATTCAGACCAACTTCAGCAAGCAATCTAAAGAGATTTGAAAACACTCTAGCCAGTAAATTACAATATGTCCTGTCCACAATTTAGAAAAAATTAATAACGCGTACACCGAGTTCTTTTCAATAGTTCACACAGAATTTAACAAAAATTTTAAAGTTAAGACAAAAAGTATTACGCCCAAGTTCATATTTAGCGACTGGGCAACTGCAGGTATTAGAAAAAGCCGAGAACGACTATTCGAGCTGTATGGTATGAAACCTTTTAATAACACTGTCTCTTTTAGACAGCATGTCACATCATATTCTAACGTTTTTAAAAATGTCTGTAAAATTGCTAAAGCTTTGTATATTAGTAATAAAATAAAATCGGCCGACAATAAAATAAAAACAACATGGAAAATAATTAATAATGAAACAAACCGGAAAAAAACAATCAACAACGACTATAGACTTGAAACGCCACAAGGTACTTTGAGTTCCAATATGGAAGTAGCTCAGGAGTTTGTTAATTTCTTCACCAATATTCCATTAAAAACTACGGAAACTCTTGATTCCTCGCCAGGACTTTCTATGGCTCTGCTCAACAATAACGTCTCTAGTTGTCCGGTTGAATTTAGATTTGAACATATTAATCATATATCGGTTATCAAAGCTTTCAAAGAAATTAAGGTTAAATTGACAGAAGACCTTTGGGGTATGTCGATTAAAGTTTGTCAGTCTATTATACAGACCGTAGCGCCCTATTTGGCCTTAATTTTCAATTCGTGTGTGGATCAAGGAGTCTTTCCTGATCTTATGAAGTATAGTAAAGTTATACCTCTATTCAAATCCGGGAATACTAAAAACTGTAATAATTATAGGCCTGTTTCTGTACTACCGTCATTCAGCAAAGTGTTTGAAAAGATTATGCTTAATCAAATGCTTCATCATTTTAACACCAATAACATTTTACACGAGGAGCAGTACGGTTTCACCAAAGGACGTTGTACTACTGACGCCGGTGTCACTCTTTTAAAACATATTTTTGATGCTTGGGAGGAGGTAAAAGATGCAATTGGAATCTTCTGTGACCTCTCTAAGGCATTTGACTGCGTAAATCATGAAACTTTATTGATGAAGCTTCAGTTTTACGGACTAAATAAATTGGCACTTAGCTTAGTGAAATCTTACTTGAATGATCGACGCCAGCATGTTCAAATAAACGGTATAAATTCAGTAGGCTTAGAGATAAAAATGGGGGTACCGCAAGGATCAATATTGGGTCCGTTTTTATTTTTAGTGTATATAAATGATCTACCCCATTTATTGAAAAATCAGCCAAAAATGGTATTATTTGCTGATGACACATCACTAATATTTAAAGTAGACAGACGTGCTGAAAATCTCAATGAGGTAAATAATGCTATTCTTCAGGTTCATAACTGGTTCACTGCGAATAATTTAGTGCTGAACGGCAATAAAACTAAATGTATTAAATTCTCTCTACCAAATGTCAAAGGTAGTGACTGTGACGTGGTACTAAATAATGAAAAGCTTGAATTTATTGATAACACTGTATTTCTAGGGATTACGCTTGACTCAAAGCTTCAATGGAATCCTCACATAACTTCCCTGTCAGGACGGCTTAGTTCGGCTGCTTACGCTGTCAGAAAGGTCCGTCAATTAACAGATGTAGATACCGCGAGACTAGTCTACTTCAGTTATTTTCATAGCATTATGTCTTACGGCATTCTACTGTGGGGACGAGCTGCAGAAATTGAATCAATTTTTATTCTGCAAAAGCGAGCCATCAGAGCTATCTATAATCTCCGTAGTCGCGAATCTCTTAGGGAATTATTTAAACAAATTAATATCATGACAGTACCGTGCCAATATATTTATGAGAACATAATGTATGTTAGGAAAAATCGTCATCTCTTTAGTAAAAGATGTGAAAGACATCATTATAGCACTCGAGATGGTAACAAATTAATTCAACCACGATTCAGATTGTCGAAAGTCCATACGTCTTTTATGGGGTACTGTATTAAATGTTACAATAAATTACAGTGGACCCCCGGTAATCCGGCAAACATTATGCAGGGCAGTGTCGGACTATCGAATTTGTCGGATTATAGAGCACTGCCTAAGACCCCTATAGTCCGGATTTTTTTACGAAAGAGTACCTTGTAATCCGACAAATTACATATCTAATGACAAGAATCTATATATTATACGTACATAAGTATGTACTTTGAAGTACAAATCAGACTTAATTTATGTAAGTCGAATTTAGTAAATTAAATAACAATTGAGAGCTTACGTTTTATTATAAAATTAAGCATAAATGCACATACATATCTACTATATTTATAATTCTAAGTCATGTCGGATTACAGGGGGCGCCGGATTAGACAGGGGCCGGATTATCGGGGGTCCACTGTACCTCCAAATGTTCTTCAGTTAGAGGATACAAAATTCAAATTATGTGTTAAACGCACACTATGTAGTCAAGCATATTACAGGTTGGAAGATTATATTGCCGACAAGGATGCTTGGCTTAATGCTGGTCCTGCTCCACTGCCACTTGGTTCTAACTAATGATATCAGTAATTGTGAATGTATTATTTGTCATCTTTTTATTATAATTTATACTTTGACATATTTAGAATGATATTTTATTTATTTTTATTTTACAGATTTTGTCTTCAAGTATGTTTAATTTGCACAATAATTTGCTTTGTAAAACATTCGTTTCATATTGGATTGTCTTAAATTGGATTAATTTCTCTCTCACTCATGTACATGTGAGTACTATGTAACTATTTACATAATTGTAAGCGTTCTTAGTCTGGTAGTTGAGAGTATGTCATGCTCGCTAAAAAGTCTCGCTGATGGTGGCGCGTGTATTGGATCGCTTGATTCCCTTCAAAATGGTTGAGTTCAGCGGTGCTGATGCACGCGTCATGTTCGTGAACGGGCGCTGTCAGTCGGGACTGGTCATCTCGAAATTGCCATAATTTGCATTTTAAGTTGTACTTTAATAACATTAGATACGATTCAGATAACCTGTACATTGTTCTCACATCTTTTTTATACCAAATGTAAAACAAATATTGTAAACTAACATGTTGAAAAAGAGTAACCATGGAGTTTCTTGCTCGTTCTTCTCCATAGGAATCTACGCTTTGGAACGAGCAAATAGCTTCAATTTTTCTTTTTTTTGACTAACGGACTGACTCTTAATTATTTGACAATTCAAAAGTGCCTGTAAATGGTCTAATTGAAATAAATGTTTTGAATTTGAATTTGAATTTGGATGCTGACGATCTAACTATAAGATATAACAGGTTAGCAAGTGAGACTTCTTAAACCTGAACGAACGAGCTGAAACCGAAACACACGGCAGTCGTTTGGTTTCCGATAACCTACGTCATTTCACACGAGGGCATAAATACTTACGGTAACACTAGTGTATAATGTAGTAGCATCCGCGAAGGTCCAGCTGAACTGCAGTGGCTCCGGCGAGGCGTCCACCACGCAGGTCACAGTCTCCGCTTCCCGGACAACAGCTCCTATCTTCTCCTCACGACCCATCTGGCAGACCGGGCGAACTACAGAAAGGATGCGTGAGTTAGAATTTATTTATGCCATTTTTATTTCGGTTCGTGTTCGGCGTAATTGTCACTTTGATTTTTGAGTAGGTTACCTAAACTAATACTGCTTTAGACGGTAATAGATAGGTATCTCTACGGCAGACCGCTAAAGTTATTTCTACGAAACTCATAGGTACTCGCTATTGGGACCAAAAGGTAACTCCTTTGTCAGTGTTACTTACATCCGACATTCAAGGTAACTTTTTGCTGGAACAGCTCGGCGGGAAGGTAAGCGTTGTGCGCCCGGCAGACCAGTTCTCGACGGTTATCTCGGAGAGAGGGCGCCAGCGTCAGCGATGACACAGTGTAGTTGCCGTCATGAAGCTCCTGCAGAGACGATGAGGTTTGCTTTTAAAGAGCGCAGTTGCTTGTAGATAACATTGTAGTTTGGAGTGAGTGTTTGGAAAACCAATATATTTAATTTGAATTCTAGTTAGCTAATTTTGTTTTCATGAAATTACTAAGATAGGTAAGTAAGTGTACGTATTTATGTCCTACTTAATTCTTCTTCACTTCGCGGAGTGTTTCTTTGTCGAGTATGAAGAATAATATATTTTTTTAGTCACTGTATTACTGTGCCTAGTCACTTTAACGCACAATGCTAATGAACTATACCTATCTGTTGGTCTTGATACTAATTAATGATTCACGCAAACATGAATAGACAAAGCGGTTCAGTATAAAAACACAATCGCATCCAATGATAGCTAAACAAACTTTCGTCGCCGCATAATGAGATACGGAGGCGGGGCGTCAGCATCGTCGAGCTTGCTTGAATGTGTCGGGGCGCTGGGAGGTGGCGAGCGCCTCCACCCGCTCTCCATACGGACTGGCGCGGCCGATGACAGAACCCGTTTGATCGGCCTATTGGGAGGGGCACATACCAATATGGCGTTGCATGCAAAAATTACGTGTCATCGACTTTCACGCGTTGCTCGTTTGAACAATGTAGCATTTTACGCACTCCTCTTCATCATAATAATTGTTTGTGGACATGTGAAGTTAAAAATTCAATGACATGGGCGCTACACTTCATTGGTGAAACAATGTGGTGGACCGGATCATCCTATTATGTTTTACCATATAAAGGTATCTATTTACTGCAAGCGTGAGGAATGTTGTAACTGTTCTTAACAATTTCGTAAGACTATATATTCCCCACTCTTACCCACCTTATGCACAGAGGGTCTAAGCATTGCGTCGCCGAGGTGCCAGGTGATGGCGGGCGGCGGCACGCAGCCGATCACCACACAGTCCACAACGCGCGGCTGACCTGCCTCGAAGTCGTAGTTGTTGTTCAAACGGATTTCGACGCTCATCGGGGGGACTGAGGCATAAAGACAAAGTTATTAGCTCCGTGCCTCGATTGTCAATAGTAGAGTTTCACAACTACTTCCACTAAGAGATGTCGTGTTCCCAGTATTAGGTTGTAAAGGTTAGTCGTGTAGGTAGAAGTTCTCCCTGGTAGTTCCTAAGTAGGTACTTAGTTTGTTAGACTAGAAGCAGATCCCAACACCCTTTAGGCAAAAAGAGTATATTTACTGCGACGTCGCGGGTAATAAAAATCTCGTTGAAAACGTCTTTCAGATTTTGTCGTGTGACATGTGGGATAACCTAATCAGTTCTTAAAACCTGATCTAAAAATCGACAGAATCCCTTGACATAATGATGCTTACGGTACATCTTGATGACGACACTGGCTATCAGCGGCTCAGAAACATCAGAATTTTGCGCCAAGCACTCATAATGGGCGTCAAGCTCGGCGCGCGTGAGGTTGTACAAGTGCATGTCGACGCGCAGTATGCCGGGCCGGTAGATGTAGGCGCGCTGGATCATGGCGCCGTTGCGACGCCAGTATACCTCCGTTTCTGGGTCCTCTGCAACAGGAACAAATGCTCACTCTCGGTTGGAATTGGCAATAGGTTAAACGTATATTATATTAATAGGTATTACAGGTAAGTTATTGCTTAACACCCTTTCTCCCAAACTATATAGCTAGTTATATAAATTAATAGATAAAACACATACGATCTTTGACTTCGCACTTTATGACGAGATCTGAACCGAGGCTTAGAGGTCCCACATAACCCTTGTTGATCAGTTCTCCATCGCTGCTGTAAAGTTTGGGAAATCCGGGGGACTCTGTAAATTTGAGTAAATTTTCTGTATTAGAAAATCTAGAGAAATAAATGATTAACCACACATAAGGACTATGAGTGCTCCTGCAGCGGTAGTGGACAATTGAATGAGTTAGTGTGTCACGTATGAAATATCAAATATCTGGCCAATCACCTCCACCAGGATCCGGTAGAAGGGGTTAGGCTAAGAAATAATGGTTTGACGTGGATGACACGCGTGGAAACCGTATCTAGAACACTAGCTAAGGACGCAACCGGAGTGAAGGCTGAGATGAGAGATTGTATGTAAGAGAGAATAGCTATGTTTATATTATTATTTATAGTGTAATTTCCCTGATAGTCCTGAGACAATGATATTTTCCCCAAAAAATGTACGAACTCACCGACCAGCTGAACATCAATGACGTAATCCACGGACGACGAGGCTTGGTAGTGGACTCGGCATCGGTACTGTCCTTCATCCGCATTTGAGGCCTTCTTGATCAGCAGCGAGGTGTCGTCGTGGCAAGTGCCTAATTCGCAGGACTTGCCGAATATGTGGTCGCGTTCGGAAGCCCTGCAAGCAATGTGAATGGTGGAGAGCAAGAAATATGAAATGCTTTGTCCTGAATTACTAAACCGCTGATCGTAGAGACCTGAAACTTGGAGGGTGTGTTCTTTGTATGGCGTAGGCATCCGATGAGAAAGGATTTTCCAAAATTCTACCTCTAAGGGGGTGAAAAGTTGGGCAAAGTTTGTAAGAAACTCTGGCATTTTTAGTTTCAATTCGTATAGCCCACGCGGGCGGAGCTGCTGGCGGAAAGCTAGTTACTTATATATTTATATAGAGCCGACTAGGTTTTATTTATTGTAAGGTTATGGCGATTTCTCTACTGACTGTAAGTGATTTACCGTCAAACAGGTAATGGAAGACAATAGGTACAATTATTCATATTAACCGACCATTAATAAAAACTCCGAACTCCTACTGAAGGAAATTCTAATAACACGGTGCCCAGCCCTGTCTCTCTATTACGTTTCACGCGTAAGTTCCATCGATCTTTTACAAACCAGGTTTCAATCATACTCATACCAAATTTCTTCTAAATCGTTCCACCATTTACGGTGAAACCGTAACAAACAAAACTCGATTTCGTATTTATAGTAATTTCGTATTTAGCTGTTTCCCGCGATTTTCACCCGCATCCTGAAGCAACTACGGTACTTTCCCCAGGTTCTGCGTATCAGTTCACGTACCTATTAGTTGTTTTACTAAAGATGAACAAACAAACAAAGATACTTGACCTCGCATTTATATAATTTGGTTATGATTTGCGAAATATGACTAGAAGACCTCGTGGCTAGGGAATGCAAATCAAGATCTCGCGAGTTTATGAATAACAATAGGTACTGCGAGATCTCGCGAGATTGGCAGTTTTGTGTAATTTTTTTGTAAATTATCACAATATTTGAATAAATTAATTATTAAACTAGTATTAGACGTACGTATCTATTAAATAATAAATGAAGGAAACATCCAGTCTTCTCTTCTAATATCAAACATAAATCTTTTAGTAGGTAATCAAACTGTCTTTTATAACAAATACATAACAACGAGAGGTCAAAAAAATTAACTTATTATCTAAGTTTAGTTGACTATTAAACTGAGATATTATATTCAATTAAATAGAACTAAGTTTACTCAGTGGATCCATTAGATATTACAGATTATAAGACGTTTTTATGCTCGAGTGCAATCTCGTTAAACTCGCGAGATCTCGCCCTTTTTTCGTCCGAGATTAATCTCGCTAAAAAAGGTCGAGATCTCGCGAGATCTGACGAGATTGCATTCCCTACTCGTGGCTAATCAAAAGCCGCGCAGGCAAGCCGTGGATGGCTGACCATCTTTGTCATACTGAGACTCCTCCGTGCCCGGGAAAGCAAGTTAAGCTGATTGTTCCGCCTGTTATTTGTAGACCTTTCAAAGATATGAATCAACAATTTGATCTTCAGATCAGATCGAGCCGTACTTAATCCTTACGGGTCCCTAGTCAGAATCCAGAAAGTCTGACAACCAGGTTTATCAAGGGGTATCGGTAACTGGCTGTGTAGTTGTGGAGGTTAGATAGCCACAATGTTACTCAGCTGCACCTGGTTAGGCCGACGACCCCAATATACTTGCGAAAAGGCTAGACAGATGATGGTTCTCGAAATATGACCACGGCGCAGTTTGTAGAAAACGTCAAAATATTTCAGTAATTATAGTGTATATTCGATATCACGCCCTCGTTTTATTTATAACCCGAAAATCGAAAATAATCAACGTAAGTAAGTCAATCAATAGGGCTGCACTATTACCTTCACGCTCCCTCCCTACCAATCACTGTCATTGGTGAAATGTGTTCAGGCTACATCGAAAAGTAGATCTTGAATTGTAAGTAATTAATTTGTTACCTAAAATAAAAATGCTTAGAATGCATTTTTGAATAATGAGTACCTACTGCTAATTAAAATTAGGACTTTAATAAATAAAATAATATCCACACAAGAAGTTCGTCGAACACATGCACAAACACCCAAATGTTGAACGATTTACCTATTTGTCTCGTGCGGGAATCGAACCCGACACTCCACCCACAAAGCAGCAAGTTACTTAAATAACAATCGCCAACCAGTCGGTCGTTGAAATACCTGAGGTATCCTCGAAATGCTTATAATAGTTATCGAACTCTAGAATATTCCATCCAACAATTTTACAAAATCGCTTGCACTTGAATTAATATCCATTGAAATAGATTTTCTCTGAAATGGTATTTGTAATTCTAGGAACTCCGCTCTGACCGCCTCCCCCTCAAATGCCTCAGAGGTACCTACTGGAAAATTCTCCTGAACACTGTGAAGGGCATTCAATTGGAAGAAATAAATCGCATCAATGCGATATTTAAACCGCGATCCATAGGGTCAGAATACTTAATTTACTTAGATATATGTAAACTAAATTAATTATCTATAGCTAAGTATATAAAACTAGCGGACCTGAAAGAAATTGCCTACTATATAGCAGCGCCACCTATCGGATCCAACTGTGAATATAAAACATCTAGAGACAAGCTCAAACAACCAGGGAAAAAAAAAACAAAATCATCATCACGCACACAGTCGCACACGTACGAGTCTCTCGATAGCCTAATATCTAGGTACGTATACGCAAACACGCGTCGCTAATAGGTACGCCCCAAAAATTAGACAAATTAATTCTTAACTAAAAACAAACTGCCTATATCTATGTAAAGTTAGCGTACAGCCATCTGAAACTCTTTCATAAGCACATCTAACAACTACGAAAATGTTACACATTCCATTTACTAAGAAAGTCTACCATCTGGGATTTGTGAAAATATCTCGAATTTTTAATTAGCCCCCTAAAATGCCCTCTAAATAATTGAAAACCATACCTGTGTCTTTGTTCAAAAAGTACCCTTATACTTACTTTACTCTTTGAGTCCACCACTACGAAGAAAAAAAAAATAGTTATTGAGGTACCTAATAATAACTTCCACGGGTGATTTTTTTCGCAAGGAATACTACCTCCGGTTCTACTAAGAAAAAAATATTATTGCATAACCTAACAACGAAACGCAACTCAAAAAGTAAATTAAAATAATGTAGTTAAAACAAAACCTAAAAAAATCTGGATTACAATGCACTTATCAAAACGAGTCATATGAGACCAAACGCTAGTTGAATTAGTACCCGCTGAAGAGTGCCACTGTCTCCAACGCCTCCAGGCTCCATCATCATATCAGCTTCAGGATACCAAATTATAGTATCGTCATCCGAACTAGGTAGGTATCTACCTACATAATATAAAGTTAAATTTTACGGCCCGTTCACGACCTTGCCGTTGTGAGCGGCAGCTTAGCGCGGGGCGGCGAGCGGTAAAATCAGAAGTATCAATTTTAAAGGTAGGTATACCAGCGCCAAAATGTGTTCAAAGATTTGACTACGTCGCTTGTTTTTAAATGGTTAAGATTAGATGCGCCAAAGTTTCAACGCATATTAAAAAGGGTATGCCACTCACCTCTTGTCGGAATCTTCATTAGGGAATCGATAGAGGAAGTCCCGGTCATTCTTCAGCCATAGCACGTAGGAGTCAGGTCCGTCGAGGAATATTTTCCCCTGGCCGCAAGGGAGGCGAGCGTCGCGACCGCGGACCGCACGGAGTACCACCACTTCTAACACCATTAATAATTAGAATCCAGAAATAACATTCGTAAGAGTTAGGATCCTAACTGGTGGATTAAGACTGTATCTATGAAATTAAAGTGCTAAACACATTTAAGACTGCTTCAGACATCAAACATGTCCCATACCACGAAAAAATTAATATTGTAAAGCTCTGTGAAAGGCTACCAGCAGCAATTGGATTTGTCAAGCAAAAGCCCGGGCGAAACGACACACGTTTGGCTAGCGTCTAGCCTATGTCCGATGATGATGATGCTACAATGCTGTAATGTGTGAATATTTATTAACTGTTCGAAAATATTCACGAGTAAAAAACAACATTAGGGATAGTTCACAACTTTGTCAATCATTAAGTAAAGAAAGGAAAATTGCGAGAAATAAACCATTACATATTCATCACTTCAGGATACCTTAACTGACAAAACGATTACCTTGATCAGGATTGAATAATGCCATAAACATGGACCATGCCCTGAAGAGATTCATGATACCTGACTTCATGAGTGCCACCTTACTGAAATTCGTACGTTTATTGTACTGTTCTAACGTCGTCTACTTGTCTTGTTAACTGCACGAAAGTCCAACTCGAACAGAAGTGAATTTAGTTCAAAAGTTCACCGTCTAATAGACATTTGAATGAGTAATCAGGCTCCGTCCATGACTAGCACCACAATGACGTTTATTGATGTAGGAAGTACCATTAAATTTTCAGCCAAATGCACACGCTACTCATGTTGAAAAAATAATTGTTTGTTCAGTTACAAGTTACAACGAAGGTGCAGCGATACTTAATCGAATAAATGCACATATTAAATGATGTAAAACGTTCTAAACTACATAGCTTCTAACGATAAGTAATTTTGCGGGACAGACACGGCCACACCAGCCCGCACCGACGACGCACCTCGGGAAGAGTGCTTGCGACCCACGCCAAATCAGTAACTTCAAAGGTCTTTGACTCTTTTACTAAGCATTTTGGAATGACAAATTGTGAATATCGAATCTACATACTTACAAAGAGGATCTTTATATTTTGGTAATATTTTTCGGATGGAAAATCATCAAATGACCCCTCCCGCCGTGGGTGGGGCGGGTGGAAGTGTTAGACTCTTACTGACTAAAACCATCCATGTTCCTTCCTCAGTCCTTTGCATTCCGGGGGAGCGGTATCTCTTACGAACCTCCCGCAGCCCTATAGAAAGGGTCTAGTGTGCGGTGCATGAATGTCCGTGGTCGACAGCCGTGCGTGAATCGTGATACCCCGCAGATCACGAGGTACACGTTCTGTGGGAAGCCAGCTTAATATATATCATCAATTTTCGATTTATATAGGACTAGCTTCTGCCCGCGACTTCGTCCGCGTGGAATAGTAACTTTGGGCTATCGCTAACTTTGACCCCCGATTTTGAAACATTCTTCATTGATGCTCCGCTCCTATTGATTTTAGCGTGATGATATATATGCCTATAGCCTTTCTCGAGAAATGGGCTATCTAACACTGAAATATTTTTTTAAATCGGTCCAGTAGTTCCTGAGATTAGCGCGTTCAAACAAACAAACTCTTCAGCTTTATTATATTAGTATAGATATAGATAGGAATATGTTTAAGGGTAGACGTATTATTGAGTATAGTGATATCCTTTTTAGGAAAAGGAACCCTTATGGGATTGATCACTTCGTTGTTCTTATGTCTGTCTCCGTGTTCGTCTGACAAGACCTATAGGGTAACTAAATTCCGGAAATCTAGAATCATAATAACTAAAAGAACATATAAATCAGGCTTTTTTTTAAACATCACGTTAAAAATTATTACAACATAAATAATCTCTTTATGTTATTAGATCTAATCCAGCGCGTTTCAATGTTAGGTAACTATAACCGATTTATCAGTAATTAATTCTCATACAGGAATCGTTTTGTTTCTAGTAACTGTTGTTAATTACACAATTCCACAAAGTGAATTCACAAATAAATTGCGATGAAAGTGAGCTTAAGTTTTGCAATTTATCTGTGAAACTGTGAATCCACATTGGGAAATTCTGTAAAATAAATTACACGTAGAATCTTTAGTCGGGACAATGGGGCGTTAGAAAGAGTTTACTGCGACCCTGGAACGCAAAGGGCTAAGGAAGGAACATGGACGGGTTTTAGTCAGTAACCGCCTTACTTATAAACTCCGATTATTTTTTTATCTGCTGCTTAGCAAAGTGTTAGCAAAAATCTCACTCATACATGCTGTTTAGAGTTAATCCGAACTTAAGTTAGTATCTTAATCTTGAATTACGACGTTAAGTAAGGATTAGGTGAGAAATAGTTAAATTTCAGATTACGGGATATTTATAAGTACCTAAGGCTATTTCTCATGCGAAAAAAAAAAGGTATATCTTCAGCACTTTAATTCAAAAGAAAAATATTAGATAAGACTGAGTAGTTTACGATTTGATGTTTCGGAGACGTCGAGAACCTACAGGTGTATCGTATTGTTTGTTATAGTCTCTACCAATTGATTTTACGAAAAAATAAACAAGGTCGTAACCTATTTTGTTTTAAGTCTGCCACAAAAATGCGTAAGGATGGCGCATTTATCTATGTCAATTTCATGCGCTAAACTATCATTCATCTAAATGCCATTTCATTTATTTATGTGGGAAAACTAGAACAAATTATATGGGGAACAAATTATAGGATATGATTTTGTTTATATTTTTCGTAAAAACAATTGATATAAATTATACCACCGATGTGCGCTCGACTGTACCATACATAAGAACATACTAACCTGGTTCCAGTCCCAAAACGTTGTTAAACGTAAGCAAAAATAATATGAATTTAAACAGCATATTCTGAAACAAGAGAAACCAATACAAATTAATATTTGAATTTCGTCAAATGGGAAGGCATTGCGGCGAGCGCTTTGATCAATTTCCAAACGGAAATGTAATATCCTCTACCACAACATCCACTATGGTTATTGTAGTAAACTTAATTAATATATATGTGCCTACTTAGTTCTCTATGTTGCAAATTCAAATACAGCTTCAACTTAATTAATATCTTCTTATTTAATGAAATTCGCAGTGCATTCGCAAACAGCTACCTACACGTGTACTATCGATTTTACTTAGAAATAGGTAAATAATATTACCAGAATATTCCATGAAGCATAGCAGCCCGGAGTTTCAAACTAAACTCGATAATCAGGCTCTAATATTATTAGCTATTTTCGAACCTGCTAAGGCCACTTTGAAAAAATTGTATGATAAAAAGTAGGTTGTGTAGGTAAGCTTATTACATCTTAAATTCATCAATTACCATCTAACTCATCATTTACTTGATTACCTATCACGCTTAGCATTAATAAGAGTGGTAATGAAATGGTCGCAGAAAGTACATATGTGTAGATAGGTACCTATAATTTGAGAACTGGTTTTGTGAAATAGCGAAGGTAAAGAAATTTAGGTTGCAGTATTATCATATATTAATCGCCACAATTATCATTATTATAAGTACTGATCTTCATAATAAAGCAACGCAAAAAAGATATTCGTTCGCGCACCTCGTTTCGCGTTCCCATCAGCACAGGCTCAGTTTGCGAAGCTTATTACAAATATTATATTCATTTACAATAATAAAAACATAAAAATAATAAATTATCCTAATAAAATTAGGCATCAAAATATTCATTCGCATCGCTTTATATTCATTAAACAAATAAACACATGTTGAATATAAAAAAGCAAAACACACCAAACACATGAAATCAAGAATTTCTCAATCATGACTCATACGAATAAACAAAAAATTAAACAAAACGCACAGCCCTATCTACATATTACGACTATTATAATTAGAGCTCCCGACACCAAAGACTCCCCAATTTTTTAATCCAATAGCTTAGCCGAGGAAGGGGTCGAGAGGTCAGATTACGATGGGGAGCAGTTCCAGTCTCACTACTCGTACACGCAACTTCCCTGGGGGTGACTCACGGTCGCATTGTGTCGTAAAACGATCGTAATAAACTAGAAAGGTCCGATTTGTTAGAACATTTTTAATGAACATGTATTAGTACAGTCAGTGACGAAGTTTTGTTTGATTTTTATTTGTCACACCCCTACGTAACTGGAGTGTGGAATCGTGCTTAAAAACGGTTTTAAGACGCCTCCGACACTTAACAATATTTCTATACAAATCGCCAATTAAACAACAAAACTCCCATTGTATTAGAACTGAAATCACAACTGCTTAAATCAACTCAAATAAAAAGACGCAAAAGTCAGCAATAACTTAAATAGGTGAAAAAAACGTGATGTTTTTTTTTTTTTTCTTTTAACTTTATTCAAGAAATTATAAACCTCCGTAGTCAGGTAAATTGATCAGTGACAACGATTTATCATTCAATTGATGCTTAAATAGGGTTAAAACTCAGGCTAGACCGGACTATGTAGGTTTTGTATTTTTTTACCCGACAGCATGTTTATGTGTTAATCTAAAAAAGCAAAACCATGCCGTGTCATGGTCACCTGCGCGACCACGGCAGAATCATTTTCTTATTTCACTTTTTTTCAATTTGATGTTTTTCGTAGGGTTTAAAATATTTGTTCTCTCTTCCAACAATATTTTGCTACATAGGTACGCACCACTAACCTAATCACGGCAGCTACAGGATGCATAAATTGAAACATAGTTTAGTTTTTGCCGTCATCCCTTTGAAAACATGTGGGAGTCATCAAAATACTTTGATGCTCGCATCCTTTGATGTACGCAAAAAACCGATAGTGGTGGCAAATACGGAATATGAAGTGCAAATATAAAATATTTGTACCAATATTTACAAATAGGCTTTCACGCAAATTTAAGGCAATTGCAAAGTGACGTTTACACCATTTTAATTGATTAAGCAAATTTTGTACACGCAAAAGGACATTCTTACATTTCTTTATATTCTCTTTCCCCTGCAATTCTTAGGATGCTTCCATCACAGTTATGACACGTTTTATAAGGATCAAGATTCTAGTGCCAGAAATATGGATAGAGTGAGAAGGAGATATGCAGGATGAATCGTCTATCGAACCATTCCTGTTTTCCACTGGTAGATGGATCACTTTCACATGTCGTGCCCCAGTTACCAGATCTTCTATTAGGTTAAGATGCGAGTGATATTGCATTTTCCTCTTGATATCGGGTGGGCTGCAAGTTTTTACTAACTTTACAAGCCTGATTTGAAAACTGTGACCTAGTGTCTAATTGTTTTCCTTCCCCCTGACGGCCTTAGACAAGGAATTGTAACTACAGCTCCTACCAGGATAGCAGCCGGGGAATTGTAACTACAACTACTATCAGGATAGCAGCCGGGGATGACGGCTTAACGCGATCTCCCAGTTACGAGAGTGTAACACCGCCAACTGTCTGACTCCGCATGGCTTTGTGAAATTTTAGAAAACCTTCAAAGTTACTTCGCTCCGTGTAAGGAACCCGTGCCCTCGTTATCAGCATTTGCGACTACGAGAAGACCAACAAGGCAGCTTAACGCGTTAAAACACCTCGTAGCTTTTGAAAAATATAGTTATTTAACAATTGTATTTACAATATTTAAATATAACTACTGCCTTAATATAATTATATATATACAAATAAAAAATAAAATAAAACAAAACTGTACAGACATGCGCAACAATGAGATTAGGCGTCAAAGTACTCCTCCTCATCACTGTCATCCGGAAACGTGCCCAGAAGACTGGCAGCATTGCCACGTTGAATGGCAATGCAACTTTAATATAGTTAGATACGTAATGGGATTCATAGGAGTCGTTTTACAAGTCCACCGCAACTGCCCGCTGCCCCTTCTGTTTAAGTATCTACTCTGCCGGCTGATGGGAAGATGAACAGCTGTCAGCTGTTGTTTAATAAGCTATTGTTTAATTATTTTTTGATGCATTTCGTAAAAAGTTTGGTGCTATTTTTTTGGGGTTTTGATGAATAACTTTCTCGTTTTGTTTAAATTAAAAATATGTAGTATAAATAAAAGTAGTTAAACAAATTGAAATACATATATTTTTTTTTATAATAATTTAATTTTTATAAATGAACTTTTACGTTGTTTATGTCAATACCCACTATTCGAATTTACGTGAAGAACCTGCTTATGATTTTGCGATAATATATTTTTTGTAGCCGACTGTATATCGGCCTAGTTTCACTTTTCATTGAATTTTTTCGAAGTCGTGAGTCGCAAGTAGGGAGTGTGACAAAACAAATAATTAATTACACGGTTAGGGATATTTTACATGGAAAAAAGTTTTTTTGCTGTTTATAATTTTTCTTAATCGTATGGTGGAGAATAAGCGGTGATAAAGCGCATTGGTATTATTTTAAACTGGTCGACATACAGATTTTATTTATTTATGTATTGATAATATGATTGTATTTATTTATGTTTGTTTAAAAAAACGTTGCTCCAGACTAGGAATTACTCTTGTATCGTGGGTGCGTTTCAAACATACATTAAACATGCACTAATGCGCCAACCCGGAACAATTTTAGTTGTCAAGTGCGGGAGTCGAACCCGCGGCACGCGTTAGTAAGTAGATACAAATATCGGTGCATGCACATTGAATCAATGGTTTACGACCGCATCTCAACGAATGTGGTATAAACAAAGAGATATTCAGTGTGATAATAATGTTGCCCAATTATAATGTTTTGGTTGTTGTTATTCATTTTATCGTATCACTTCATCGAAATCGGCACAACAATATTGCATTGTCAAAAAAATTCAATTGAATAACGAGAAACGAGTGTAAAATAGATTTACATGTAGATGCATCCTTATTCCTTACTAATGAAAATGCGAGTGAGTGAGTTTGATTGAATTGAATCGATTTCGAAGAATTGGCATGGAGATAGATGGGTACCAGAAGACGTTTATATTTTATAGGGATATTATATTTTATATTATTTGCTGGGGAGTTTACTGCGCCACTTCTTCTTCGCAGCAATGACACATAGAAAGTCATGAAGGGCGTTTTGGGGGTTGTCTTTCGTAAATTTGATGTTCTAAAAGTAATTTGAATAAATTATTTTTGATTTTTTTAATATAGGTTATAGACTACTTTTCATCCGGGTGCGTGAAGTAGGTAGTCAGGAAGTGATTGAAACCGCGCGAAACAGCAGTATTGATAAAATCGTTGGATATGTTCTTATTTTAAAATTGAAACGACACTACGGTAGGGTTTAAAAACGTAAGTAACAAATTGAGTTTTTAAACTATTGGACCTGGGTACTCCGGCTGTATTAGTCCTGAGTAATGAGGTGATCGTCCCAGGAGGACGGTAAACTGTCTTGGAACCCGCAACCGAAGTAAAGACGAGGTAAAAGGGTATGTCTATGGCAACTTATGGCCAGTCCAGCGGCGGCGATGCAGAAATAGACGTACATTTATTATTTATTTAACACGTCTATTCCCCTGCCCTGTGGAGTAATGGGACACCAAAAGAAAAGTATAATAAAATGAGACTGTCCGACTGAGAACTAAAGTTAGCGATAGCATAGCTGAAGGGGGTAGTGGGCTGACCATATCTGACCATTGAGGTAGCCGGGCTCTTCAGTGGAGACGGAGGCTAGACGAACGTAGCGTGGGATGCCCTCCGGTAAGATGGAGTGACGATCTCAAAGGAGGAGTGAACGGTTGCAGGCAGAAGTCGGAACGGTCAAGCTGAGGACTTGGAGATATGACACACAGCAGTGGACTGATAAATTAGGCTGATGATGATGAAGGAAACGTCTCTTCTGACATAGAGAAGGCTCGAGTACGGTGAGCTTGCTCATTTAATTAATCACTAGGTTTTTTCACGGTTTCACTCGTATCAAATATATTAAGTAAGTCGTGGTGGCCTAGTGGTTAAGGCACCTGCCTCTCGTGTACGAGTGTGCTGGTTTGAAACTTGGCAAGTACCAATGTGACTTTTCTAAAGTCATCTAAGTATATCTTAGACACCACTGCCAAAGGTGAAGGAAAACATCGTGAAGAATCCTTCAAAAGTCTGAAATCGCCAATTCGCCTTGAGCAAGCGTGGTGATCAATGGTCATGCCTTCTCTGTACGAGAAGAGGCCTGTGCCCAGCAATGGGATAATATTTAGGCTGATGATGATAAGAACTATCGTATATTATTCTCCAGGCTTCCGTCAACCTGCATACAAAATTTCATCTAAATCGGTCAAGCCATTACACCGTGAAAGCGTAACAAAGAAACAAAGTCACATTCGCATTTAAGGTGCCGCGGTGACGATAACGAAGTGATGTAGAAATTGCATTGAAACTGCACTTTAAGTTTTACACAGAAATTCATTTACAAAGGTAAGACTAACAGCCGGCTACACCAAAAAAATATGCGGAAAAGCTGTCATTCAAGAACTGTCAAAATGGAGGATAAAATTGATTAATTAGGCTATTATTTTATGTTTTTCGACAAAATATTTATGGTATATATATTATATTCAATTTTATATTATATTTATAATATTTAATATCTACGTATTGATATCATTAAAAAAATATTAAAAATATGCTAATTATTGAGATCATGATTTGTGATATTCGTAAAAGTATAAAGTATAAATTTTAATGATAAAAAGTTTTATGCAACCAGCTGTAAAACAGAATAGATCATACTTAATCATAATACATAATTATTATTACTACCTCGGCCGTTTGAAACAGTAAATTAGTTCTCTACGAATGCTTAGCGCGCGAATTTTCACAGTCGCTTGAAATTCCGTTCGCGCTAAGCTTTAACGCTGTGAAATTCTCTCGATTTAATTATCATGGTCAAATGTTTTCCTCTTTTACCTTTATGAATTAATTTATTACATTATCGTGCCTCGGAAAGGACCTTGAACTTCGTCATATGAAAAGGAAAGTTAGGCAAAATAAGTAAAATTATAATTTTCTTTTGTCACTTTTCTAGGTTACCTAAACTACTGTTTTAAAAACTGTCCCTTTCACTGGGCCTAGCACAAATCAATGTCGAAAAAGTATTCGTATCGAAAGCGAATTTTGAATGGATTTTAATCATAATATCTTAGAATGCCACAAATTGCTTTGGTATGGTTGTATTTACGATTCGAAATTTGCTTACTTTAACATTATCTAAGACTAGCTCCGAATAGCTTCAGGAAATTCAACACAAAGATTTAAGTGTCGTGGTGGCCTAATGGTTAAGGCACTTGCATCACGTATATGTGTGCGGTTTCAAAACCTGGCAAGTACCAATGTGAAAGTAGCTATATATATATATGTATATACACTGACGGACTAGTAAACTGCATCAATGTTCAACACACCTTTGAAAAAAACATTCTAACCCAGTATTCCAACTTTTTATACAAATTTAAATTGAAACCTATAGTTTGGTTCGTTAACTTCATGACAGCGTAGTATAATTATCCCTAAGTGTATGTTTGTATATTGGAAAGGGCCATTCAATTTTTTTAAAACAAAAACTTTGATGCAGTTTCTTTGTCTGGGGGTATATATAATTTCTATGTAAGTAGTAATAAGTATATGAACTTGAACTTGTGCACACTGCATAATGGATGCAGATCCCTGTAATGTACAGGTTGAACGTATAAACGCAATCGCCGCCCGCCTTTCTACGAATTCTCGATTCTCACGGACAAACAAAATCCGTTTAGGTTTTTGCGTTTGTACGTTAAACACGAAGTAAGTATTAAGTGATCTGCGTGTTAAACATTGTACAGGGACCTACATAAAGATCATTATGCAACATTACATTACGAACAACAGTCTAATTCCGCGGCGGTGAGAATTTTGCCTTACATATACATACATTAGTCACCTTGTATTTGTTCATATTGTAAAACATATAGGCACCCAAACATATTGGTAAACGCTCACGAATACTGTGCCTATAATAATTTTCCGCGAACCTCGGTCCGGTTTAAAGTGGTAGGTACCTAGTTCCGAGATATAGGGGGTAGATTATTGAATGGAACAGGAGATAATAATCCTTAATCCTAACTACTGCTGGTTGCTGGAAACAGATTATCTAGACCGGGCAGCTGCATAAGGGAGCTGCACTTGATCGTAGAGCTGACCTTCTGCTGAGTGTTCGCGGAGCTGTACTGCTGCCTACCCATCCATGTTGTGGCGAGATATATTTTTTTTGGGACAATCCCGCCACCCTATTCCCACTGCAACTCCTGAAAGCCAGAATCAACAGTGGCGACCACCAGAAATCGCCGAGACAATGAAGCTCGACGAGTCCCAGAGATTTTTTTTTATTGTCTTGAAACCCGCAACGAATTTAATCAGAAAAGAATAGTGGAGGATTAAAAATACTCATAGTTTCCACTTCCCTCCATAATACGTCGTCGTCGTCGTCGCGAGATAATGGTATCTTCGAATGATGACGATATGGTCATGATACGCCAGAAGGACGAGCGCGCCCAACAAATAACTCCCCGCTCAGCACATACAGCGTCGGCGCCATGCAGCAAGCATTCAATGAAATTAATATAAGGCGCTCGGAAAGCTTTCGGTACCGCGCATATAAAAATCATACCGATGCCGTGTTGCTACCGCACCGCTAAATGAGGAGGGATCGGTAAAATCTGTACAGAATTGCTTCAAAGGTTCGGAGTAAACAGCTAATTGCTCTGATAAGGTATTGGTTATGAGCAGACAATTCGGAATACGCGCGTCGCCAGCGGTACGGCTGCGGTACGGCTGCGGCGCGGCATTATGTCCATACACAACGGGCAGCCATTTAATATAAATAAAAGATTAACGTTTTATATTACCTACCTATGTATTATTAAAAACGATATGTAATTACTTCTCGACAGAGGCATTAAATACCACCTTGAAATAATAAAAAAATATATTGGCGATGGTAATTTTGTAATCATAAACCTACATTACACAATACAATTGCGAACCCCGCCAGCCAGGCACGACTACAACGCAACAGAGAAGTTATTATTTTGTACCATGCTGAAACTCGGAACAGGATAATTTTATTTTTTAATTATAACTAGCATGTTTGATAATATGTTTTAGAGAATTTATTTGATGAAACACCTTTTCTTTGGGCCCATCAACTGTTTTCCAGTGAAATTATAAAATATTTGCATATTGCACTCAGGCTACATCAACCCTGTACTTGAGCTATACGAATTCGAATAAATAAAACAGAGTTTCAAATAAAATTGCCCCTCCTTTTGCAAGGGGGCAATTGACAGGATTTCGGAATTGTACCGAATTTCGGAAAATTATTTCTTATTATAAAATCCTTTCATATCGGTTTGGTAGCCGTATCAATAGTAAATAATTTACCAAAGAAAAACTCAGTATAAGTTCACTATAAGCACAGTTCCGACCCGAGAATCAAACCTGTAACGCAGTTAGCTTTAAACGAACGGACCGCGCAGCTAGTTGTTTGATGTTTGCAATCCTTCGGTCCATTGACTGAATTTATGTATGTAAGGTGAACAGAACATTTTACTATCAAGTTCATATCAGTTATTATTAAAAAAATCATTTGAAAATAAAATATTTATTCACCTATTAATATTAAAAATGTGAAAGTCTCTTGCGCTTCACGGAAAACCATACCAAATTGATATACCGATTAACAAGAAATTCGTTGTGAAGATAAATTTAAATTTGGGTGCATAAAATTGTACTTTTATCCGTAATGTTTGAAAGAGTTACCGCGCCCCCGGAATTGAAAAGAAAGGAACATGGATGGGGGTAAGTCAGTAAGGGTCTGACAATCCCTCCCGCCCCACCCACAGGTGGAGCCATTTGATGATTTTCCACCCGAAAAAACAACCGCGGGTATGAAACTTTTCTCCATCCGATCGAATAACAAAATGTACGCATAAAAAAAAACACCTAATCAAAGCCATAATACAATAAACAGCTAACGACTGTTTCGTTGATCAAGTAGACACAAGAAAAACAAATGTCCTAGGTTCGATTCCCAGGTCGGGCAAAGAGGTAGGTTGCTCTCGTCTCTGCGAAGACAGCTCAGAAGTATAAATTTGTGATATGATAAAAAAAATTAAGTGACAAAAATGGGTACATCATCGGTATAATTATACCCCACTGCTGGGCAAAGATGGGATGAAGGCATGAGCATTGACCACCACGCTCGCTCAAAGCGGATTGGCCATTTCACATTGTTTGAGTCTAGGTTTTCCTTCACAATCAGTAGTATCTAAGATGCACTTAAAAAGTAAGTACATATCTAAGACTTTAAAAAAGTCACAATGGTACTTGCCAGCTTTCGAAACCGCACATAAGTTCTTAAGACGCTCGAAGCCACCGCGAGTGTGGGGACACGGCTACCTAACAATTTCCCGGAAAACGCTGCGTTTTTGCAAATAACACGAAATTTCTCTCCGATAATTAATTTAATTGTTAATCACTGTTTAATTAATTCGTTGTAAAAATTACTGTAATTAAATTAAATACATTAAAACCATACATTAAATTAAAAAATAATTACGTGTCAGGGGCGAAACATGTTTCATAATTCATTAAATTCAGAATGGAATTTTGAGAAAAACAATTTTAATTAATTTATATTTCGTAAAATTAACAGCAACATAATACACAAAATAAAAATCACCAATAATACAAAATATTGCATAATAAACTTACCACAATACGCATTTTCACCACTTATTTTTTTATGTCAGAATTTATTTTGAAAGTGCACACGTCTGGTCACGTCAAAAACTTTATTCAGAATAAAGTTTGCTGCACCTCGTACCTTCGTCAGTCAGGTATTGCAGGGCTGCGAGAGAATAGGGTGGGACACCCCACCTACCTCCACACCTCACTACTGTGGTTCGGTATACAATTATTAATTATTTTATTTGCAAATTATAATTCGGTGTTTTTGTTTTAAGTTTTTTTCTTTGCATTAAACTATTTAAAAAAGGTTTTTTTTTCTATGATAAGAACATACTACCCATACAAAATGTTGGTTAAAAAAGATAATCAAAATGTTTGAAGTGTTTTTTTTTGCAACCCGTACGTAGGAATTCAAAGCATAAAAATATAAATATAAAAAAACCGCTGGAAAGAGTTAAATAAAAAATTAAACTAGGCATTTCCCGTGGTTTCACTCGCATCCTAAGGCAAGTAATTCATGTACCTGGATAAACATGTATATGGTTTTCCTACGGTCTCATCTATCTACATAGCAAACATCTAGACGGTTTTTGCTTTCCATTACGCAACTCCAACATTCCATTCGAACCACTTTGTAATAAAATATATTTTATTATGTGTGAGTCTTACAAGAGTTCCATGAATCTTCAAAGTAATACTACACCTATTAAAAAAACGGGGAAACTTCTCACTGCGCTTCTAAGTAGTGAAAAACATCTAAGACAGCATTCAACTTCAGAATTAATTAATTTCACATTTTTATTTTCTAAGGTAATACAAATCGCTGCAGTGCGTTTTACTGAGAAAATTCAAGTAAGTATCTCTTAATGTTCTTAACAGAAATGCATTGCATTATTCCAGAGAGCAAATAAGCTTCGAAGGCTTTGCTTTATGACTTCAACAACTGATCAGCTCTTGAGCCATTCGAGATGTTACTTTCAAGGAAATGCGATTACATTTTTTTTTCTAATAGGAGTGACATGATGTGTCGCTGCATCTTAGTTTTGTTTGAACGATTCAATATTTTTGTTTTTTTATTGGAAGCTTAGTGTAATTATAGTTTTTTTACACCTGATTTTATTTTTATAGCTTATGCATTTAACCGTTTTGTGACACTCCTTTTATGACTACGTAACAATCCGAATCCAACGAAAGCATAACCTTCTATTTATTTGTGTAGTCGGCTAAAAATATTCAGTTGAATTTATTTCCTCCCACGTTATTTTTTATTTCTGTCTATTGCAATTAATAAATAAATGTTAAACGTTTTTTGTTTCGCGTATTTATAATTATTCCTACCGGAATAAAAATAATATCGATGCAATTGAAGAGCATATCCATACTAAGACACCCACGCATACTGTCAAGGGTATGTTTACTTAAATGTTTAAACGTACCAACAATATCACAGCTGCACTCGAATATCAAACCTATTGTGTAGTCATAACGTTCAATATCCTTAAAATTATTTTTGCACTTAAATCCTTTACCGACATGCAACCTTGTGATATGAACCACCAACGTTAGAAGGCCTTTGTTCACGTACAAGATTAGCATAAACGGAGATCGAAAGGATCTGGCAGCTAAGCTAGGGGTGGTCCCCTTTCGGCATATCGCAAGTTCATTAAAACCCTTTTGATTAAATGTGCATACGTGCAATTACAATTAGGAAGACTTGTAGGAGTCGAGTACTCCGAGTGGATTACCACGGAAGGGAGTGACAAAACACGAAGGAAGTATTTTTTTTCTATAATCACGGTAAACAGCTTTGTTATAAATTGGTGTTGATTGCGTGCAGCACTATAGGTAGATACATATATTAGAAAGGACAACTTTACGAATAGGTACTTGTTAAAATAGACAGTTCTATAATATGATGGTCTAAAAAATGTACATGTACTTATTGTTTTCGTATCCACCTAACATTCGTGCCAACCATAGAAAAAGGCACATATTCTGATGTTCAAGGATAGGTATACTGACATGACAGCTGATCGTATGAAGGATACAGCTCAAATTGCGTCGATTTTAAATGAATTTGGAGGAAGACAGGATAGTGATGTAGATTATTTATTTATTTGTATAGATGTACTAGCTTCTGCGCGCGACTTCGTTTGTGTGGACATCAGAATTGGATCCAGATTTCGAATGGGGGTCACGAATTGGGGGCAGAGATCCAATACGTGTCAATTTAGAACATGGTATACTGTGACAAATCCGTTTATAGCATTTGCGTAAAAGACAAGTCCATATATATGTATATCTATCCATCCATACAACACGCCTAATGGGATAGGAATTAAATAAAATCTGTGCCTAAAATAAAAAATAGATTTTCGCAGAAACTGTGCGCTCGCTGTCAGCATTACTTTCGTGTTTGCCTCCCATTGTTGAAACGTTTGATAAAATTTCGTATGCATATAGCTGGACCCCAGGGGGTGGGCATGGGGTAATTTTTAAAGTAGTTTCTCAGTAAAGGGCGGGCAGTTACTAGGAACCTAAAAATACTAAAAGGGATGCTTGCATTCTTACAGCGTATGGTATCCCGTAATTGCCCTCGGTGGCGAACTAATGCGCGCACCTGGCTTAAAAGTTCCAGGTTATGGATGCGTGTAAGAGTAACAAACATACACACATACATCCTTACAAACTTTCTCATTTATACATATAGGTCTGCAGTCTGTAAAATTCAATCATATTCAATGAATCGCACTCACTACAGGTGATAATGAAAGTCCTGAAGGTTAAATAACTAATAAAGTCGTGAGGCTGTAGAACAAAAATAAACCACCACTTGAAAGCCTTTCAAAGAGGAATATGTGAACTTGAAAATTATACGATAAAAAAACTACAAATAAAAATGTGTATTGAATTGTTCTCCGCACAATAGAATACAGTGGACGCGTAGGTAGACGCATTGTCGGCACCACCACCTCCCTATTCATATGAATTAATATTGAATAAAAGCAATTGAATTTTCAGTGTACTTACCTAGACACTACTTTGATCGTATATCGATAACGTATCTTGTGGACTGCATCGTTGGTACAGAGCCCCGAGCGCGAGGGCTGAGCGTATTGTTCTGGGTTCGAGTCCCAGGTTGGGTGATTGTGAATTTTCATGTGAAATTACTAAGTAACAGCTCGTGGTGTCTGGATTTGTTAACGATAACGCTATAGAAACATAACAAACTAACTAGTTGTTTAATAATGTCGTAGTGGCCTAGAAGTTACTGCGGAATGTTCAAAGGGTTACCGCGGAATTAAAACGGCCGAGGAAGGAACATGGATGGGTTTTAGTCAGTAAGAGTCTGACACTCCCTTTCGTCCGAGCCGTGGGAGTCATAGGATGATTTCCAATCCGAAAAAAAGCGGCTTAGAGGTTGAGGCGCCTGCTACTGAAACTGTAATGTCCCAGATTCGAAACCAGTGGGCCTAGCATGAATGAACTAATTAATACAATCAGAACGTTAATGTACCAAAACCATTTTTATTAATAAAAAATACAACTGTATAAAGCAAAAGAGTTGTTGAAAATGTAAAAAGAACAATTTGCAGTATTCAGAATCCAGAGATATAGTAATACAACTTATTTAATAAAGTGTTTAATGTAAATAAATACTATGTGAGAAACAAGTACCTAATATTCCGTTTAAAAACCGCTTAATATGAACGTTACATTAACTTAAGTGTGCGTTTGAGCTAGGATACTGAAAAGGATGTTATAGTTTTTCGCGGAATTCCTAATCTCTATTCCGACAATATTCGTATTTTACGGCGCGTATTTGCAAGCCAACATTTTCCTATTTATTTTGACTTCGAATTTGTCTGTGAATTTATTTTAGCGGTTATTTTCATCCAGAGAGAAGCAATCGCGATGGGTTCTGTACAATTGATGTTTTGTTTATTTTTTTTATTAGGTACGAAATCACTATTGTATGCTCGCACAATTTTTATAATGCTGGTTAGTAGTGGTTAATTTATAATTTCACGGCACGATTGGCGTGGCAGCAATTGGCTGCTGCGCTACGTGTCGCGGGTTCGATTCCCGCACGGGGTAACTAAATTGTTCCGGGTCTGGGTGTTTGTGCATGTGTAATGTGTGTTTGTAAATGCATACATGATACAGGAGAAATTTTTAGTGAGGCTACGTTTATAAAAAAATACTGTAATTTTAATTATCAACAATCTACTACTCTCCATTAGAATATACTAGCTTCTATCGGCAATTTCGTCTACATCGTATACATACTTCGAATAAAATTATCCTTTCAGCTAAACTAGGTTACAAACTATGTGTGTAATTAATTCTATCCAAAGTCATATAGTAGCTTTTGCTTGAAAAAGCAACAAACAAACAAACATACATACGCAGTGGCGGATCCAGGATTTTGGTTTGGGGGGAGCTTGATTCTGGTGAGGGTAGGTTTTTATTTCAAAGAACATTTTATTTTGCTTAATGCATAATAAGTCTCCTTGCTTACCTTGGGGGGGGGGGGGGGCTTGAGCCCCTTAGCCCCCTGGATCCGCCACTGTACATACGTAAGAAACTTCCGCATCCATACTATTAGTGGGATGTCGTTTTTCTGGTATTTATGATTAATTTATTAGATTAGGTACTCCGTTCTGCCAATTAGGCTTTTGATTATAGCTCTCTAAACAGGACCCAGATAAACCTATTTTCTCCATTTTGTTCAGACAAAAAATGCTTTGAGCATGGGATATTGTGGCGATGTCTGATAACCTAGGTTTTAACAGAAGATACTACATTAGATATAATTAAATAAATGACGCAATCACAATTTTCATTCAATTCATTAATGAAATGATGTAGGTATCTGTATCTTCATATAATTACATAATTTAAAACGACAAAAATAGGTCATCATCAGGATAACAATGTAAAATCAACTTTTAATTCACGGGGATTGGGTTCAAATTCAAGGGGTTTATTATAATGAATGTATCAATAGGGTGCATTGTTATCACAGGGGGGCAACGCGTGAGTCACCTGAGTGAATCATAGTTATTAGGTTGAACGACTTTTGTTCCCGGAAACTTTGTATGAAACATTTGAATGTAGGCTAGTTAGGGCATATCAATCTTCTGTAATTACGGAGGTAGGTAATTTATAAAATTGTTTAGACCATAGATGTATTATTTCACTACAGTTTGATAGCTCACCGCTTTTGCATTAAAAGATAATTTATTAGATTGTCGAGTACTTTCACGGATATGCTAAAGAGCCGAAAAGTCGGGCGTAACTTTATAACAATACAAATATCGCGTAAATTTGAAAACTACTTAATAATATAGTTCAAACTGTTATTTAATAAATGTAATTCATAATAGTTTCGTGTACTAATACCTGTATGTAGCGCATCAAAGGCGAAGAACTCACATAATTACACATTTCACACGTAGCAACGACTGGAACTTTTAGCTATTTAAATGCACTGTTTTAGAACTACTACAAAAGTTTTGTACTCAAATGATTGCAGAGATGTATGGCATTGATGATGTTTTAATGCTTAGGAATTGAAATAAAAATAGGTGATTTTTTGCTATTTCTAATCTCTGTTTTGCCTACAGACAGTGACATTATCCGTGACATTAACGATGAAATATTTTCTATACTTATTACTATTTTAGATTTCCTAAAAATATTGCTAACAGGCATATGATAACTGGGTGCCTAAAAATATTCAAAGATTTGTAGCAAGCATTTTGCGCGAAAGTATTTCCCTCACAGAGATGCGAAAAGAATAAAGTTATGCGTTGCTCCATACCCAGATTATTTATGCCCGGTTATTTTTGAATATTTTTGGTGTACTTTTAAGCACCGATTTTTTTAAGAAACTTCGTTATAATTGTTTATATAGGTCCATGATGTATACTAAAATCTATTCCGGTCGGACTGAAGCTAAAGCACCACGTATCAGCATATATATCTACAGATATATTTCGGCAATATCCAGTAGCTTACATTTTAGTTTATTAGTAGTGCACTTTTATTGTTACCCAGATCAAATCTCTCTATCGCTCAAAGGTTTGCTGTTAGAGAACCCAATTCTGGGTTTAGCTCGCCGTTGTGTATATACTATCTGTATCAAATTTGTTATAATTTTGTTTGTGTGCAATAAAGAATAATAGCTTTACAGCACATATTTATCGAAATATCGATTAAAGCTGAGACATGCAGTGCATGGCGCTGCACTATTTACTCACACAGTAGCATCATACGCACACTAGCGTATTATCTTTTTGGTTTCGCCCAAATCACTGCATTGCCAATCTATCTACTATAATAGCCTAAGAGCCCATGGACCCTAGACCTTCGTCATTTTATAAAATCTGAAAGTTTGTCAGCGCATGCTCCCAACACAGGTAAGAACGATGGACCATTATGAAGTTTGGGTTATGGTGGCTTTGGCAGCTACACGGTACTAAAGTTGTGAAAAAAAACTACTTTCGTCCAATTATATAGTGTGATATTTCGCTAATACCTTCGGAATATTATTAAAAATCACGGCATTCATTCCCAGACACTTAACATGGTGGCAACCCGTTGCCAGATACCCTTAATGTTGATCAAATTATAATTCTACTTACGTTATAAAAGTTATAAGAGGAGCTCGTGGCTAAGTAACAGCCGCACGGTTCGATCGATCAAAGGTTAAGCTGCGCTTGGCGCGGTCGGTCCGTGGATGGGTGACCATCTTTGTCATAGCGAGACTCCTCCGTGCCTCGGAAAGCACGTTAAGCTGTTGGTCCCGGCTGTCATTTGTAGATCTTTGACAGTCGTTACGGGTAGTCAGAAGCCAGAAAGTCTGACAACCAGTCTTACCAAGAGGTACCGTGTTACCCGGTAACTGGGTTGTGGAGGTCAGATAGGCAGTCGCTCCATGTAAAACACTGGTACTCAGCTGCATCCGGTTTAGACTGGAAGCCGACCCAAAGTTGGGAAAAGGCTAGGCAGATGATGACGTTATAAAAGCTATCCCTGCTCTAGTGACGAGTCGAATATCATTTGAAAGTTCTGTTTAAGTCCAACATTTCGTATTAACATATCTTATACCAATTGTTATTACTTTAGGAGTTAAAGCAAGATTAATCTGATTATACCGATATACCTATGTTTGGAAGTTAGTACACCCGTCCTCTAGTGACGAGTCATAGGTATATCATTTGAAAGTTCTTTTTAAGTCCAACATTTCGTATTAACATACCTTATATGGATGTTGGCGTCGGTATCGATGAAGGAGTCGGCATGCGTTGCAATACAATTCCACTTTTTGGGATATTAGTCCAAGAAGAACCCACTCAAACTTTATAAAAAATTGGCAAATAATTTTGATGAATAAAACTATACTTACCCGAAAAAACATTAATGTGGTCATTCCCCCCTTTCACTCGTAAAAAGATGTCATATTCGTAATCGGCGCCCCTTACAACCGCAATAACAACACTAATTAGTCCATTGAAATGTTACATTTTTTAGGCCTAACCTTGCGTTTGTTAGAGGACGCAATTTTATTTTTTTGATGTGTAGGGGGGGTCAGTGTAAAGCTAAAACCAAGTTTGTGGGGTCGCCACCCTTGTCCCCCGGCCGCCATCTTGAAAATAGGGGTTGAAAAGGTTTTCACGATATATCTCCTAAACTGTTTATCCGATTTAAAAAAAATCTTGACATTTTTGTTGCAAATTAAATTTTCTACAACTTTGGTCCAGAAACTTTTTGTCATAGAACTATAAATAAAAAAGTTATAAGCGAAAATGTTCAGAATTCCAGAAAAAAAAATATATTTTTCGATATAACTTTTTTTTATCATTTTACGAAAAAATGATATTAGACCATTTTTGTAGATCGTTTTACGAGGAACAACTTTTATGTAAAACATTTTTCATTAGGTCAATAGTTAAAGTTTTACAGCGCTCCGAAGTAATAGGCCAGTGCTTTTAGCCTCTAAAAACGGTATAAAGTGAATAAAATAATAGTAGGATGAAACCCATTGGAAAAGGAGGAGAATGTAATAAAAATGATAGGAAAAATAAATTACGGGCGATCTGAGGTCGGGAAGTGGGGGGGAGAGGGGGGTTGAAGTTAAAAAACTGGTTTATCTCAATTTCCGGCAAAACTACAAGTCCTATGAAAAAAAGTTGAACGGCAAAGTTGTAGGTAATAAAAAGATCTACAACTTTTGGATTGACACTTTTTCACATAACCTCAAAATTTATGTGAAAAATTCTAAAAACCAAGTTTTTGGAGTTTAATTTTTATCTTTTACAATAATTATTTTTTTTCCACGAAATTTGGTGAAAACTTACTTTTTTATGCCCCAAACACACTGTAATTTATTTCATTTAAAATTATTATTTTTTCACCCTTATTTTAAGTTAATATCGAAAAAACACCCTAATTTTCAATCGAAAACTCTCGCGTCAAAATATCACTTTTTTAAAAAAAGTCGGTGGTCTTTTTGTTTGTTGAAATCTCTACTTTCTGATGGTATAAAAAAATATTTACATTTCTATGGTAAATGTTCTCAGAAAATATAAAGAAACGCTACGAAATAACAGGTAGTAAGGCCTGAAGGTTCTGAACATTTTCGCTTATAACTTTTTTATTTATAGTTCTACGACAAAAAGTTTCTGGACCAAAGTTGTAGAGAATTTAATTTGCAACAAAAATGTCAAGATTTTTTTTAAATCGGATAAACAGTTTAGGAGATATATCGTGAAAATCTTTTCAACCCCTATTTTCAAGATGGCGGCCGGGGGACAAGGGTGGCGACCCCACAAACTTGGTTTTAGCTTTACACTGACCCCCCCTACACATCAAAAAAATAAAATTGCGTCCTCTAAAAAACGCAACCCCAAATGTAACTTTTCAATGGACTAAATATCGATTTTACTCAATAAGTTAAGGACCTCATTTTGGATCTGTAAAATGATCGCATATTCGCAAAAAGCACCCGTAAATACACTGGAAAACGATACCCATATCGATTTTACTCAAAAAGTTAATCCCGCCATCTTGGATCTGTAAAATGACTGCATATTCGTAATCAGCACCCCTAACAACCTTGAAAACGTTAAATATAATGTTGGTCCTTAAAACAGTAGTTAAGATTGACAACCTACTCTTGTCTCCTACTTAACACTTCCATAGTGTTCTCTCATATTTCACACCCACCGTCATTCAAATGATTAACTTTCGTTACAGTCAATCGATTTTGACGAAATAAAGACTATAATATCCTAGGATATATTTTATGATTTGTAGCTTAAGTTTTAACATAAACTCACCTCTTTTTGTGTGATCAAATTAACAGACAGAAAGACATTTCTAAAACCGGCCAAGTGCGTGTCGGGCCACGCGCAGTAGGGTTCCGTAGCAGGCCTCAGTTAGTCGAAGTATAACTCTGTAACTCCGTAATCCTAAAAAAATATTTTTTAAATTTTTATTTTACCACTTTCTCGGCGTGGTCAATATATATATCCATACCAAATTTCAGCTTCCTAACCTATTCTATTCCTTCCTAACAAGAACCTCGGAGCTATGCCGCGGACAGACAGACGGACATGGCGAAACTATAAGGGTTCCTTGTCGGACTACGGAACCCTAAAAATGATTGCAATGTCTGCTAATAGTTTTATTTATAGTCACTTGCAATATTTCTTTTCTCAAAATTCCGAAATGTGGGTTTGTAAATATGAATTATGGGGGTGCAGACTCATTTTCGCACCCAGGCGCCCTATATGGTTAAGGCGGCCCTGGATAGTTGCACCAGTCTTCTATATAACTTACCTTACCTACTGTAGCTGCAGCTTGATCGGATTGACATCCAAGTTTCGTAAAGGATGGATCAATTCATAGGGTAAAGGTTATGAATTAAAATACTAATATACCACAAAACTGTTTATTTCACAAATTATATGATAATATAAATAATTCTGACACGCGTGGCAACCACGCCGGGTTCCGCGTCTTCTCATATTACGGTTCTTGTCTGCGGAACCCTAATAAGCTTTTACAAGGCAACCAAACTGCAATGCCTAGGATATAAAATTACAGGCAATGTACTGCCTATATAAATTAACTAAAAGCCGGTTACTATTGGCGCAACTAGGATCTTAATGAGTTATTATTAGTTGATTTTATTGAACTTTCCAACTTGATTTGTAATGAAGTCTGAGGATAAGCCCAGCCACGCTATTTTCAAATGTAACTCCTTAAAGCAAGGATCAACAGGGGGTGACCACCAGGAACGCGTCGACGCAATAAAGCTCGACCGGTACCAGAGAAATGACTGTCATTTCTCTGGCACTAGAGCCTGCATCCAAATCAATCAAAATATCAGCGTAGTAGGAACAACAATAGTTTACACTATAATCCAATGAGTCTGATATGTAGATATATTTTATGATCGTTTGCGTTGATCCTATAATTAATTATACACCTAATTTCTGAATAAAGTTCATTTACTGGAATTAAATGAACCGTTTTCATGAACATTTAGGTATTGCTTAAAGGCGTCAATGGAACATGCTTCTCAGACAACCCATTCACACATTTAAGGTCTACTCACACGGGACGTGACGACGCGCCAACGAGTCTTCAATTCAAAACAGCCTAAGTCACTTCACATAAATCTATCTATACATTTTATTTTTTTGAATCGTATAAGCATAGCGTTGCTTTGTTGTAGAGTCGTTTCGTTCCGTGTGAGTAGAACTTTACTCAGTTGGAAAGCCTAATAAAACATTTTAGTATCCTTGAAACACCAATACCGACCAATCTCCTAAACAACCACATATTTACAACGGACCTCTCTGTCTGTTTGTATGCCACTTTTTTAATTAATGTAAATTAGTCTCGATTTCTTTATAATTTCAGTCTTATCAGACTTTATCGGCTTATCCAGCTACCTATATAGATTTTTTAGAATATTTTACAGTAAGTAATAGTTAGAATTTATACGCATAATGTTGTTTTTTGTGACTCCCGTACGTTTTACCGAAAACGATCTTACTAGTTAACACGGCTTATAAAAGAATTACACCTTTATACTACTAATGCGTTTTTTTTGCTTCGATGAGATAATGATGTTTGCGAAAAGTATGGTGGGAGTTTGTTAATAATATTCACTCGATGAACTATAGGAAAAGCAAACGTTCATTGGTCAGATGTACATTCGACCAGTAATAATATATAAAAGTGTATTTTTTATGGGATCCATCAACTAGTAAACTCGTTTTCGGTAAAAAGTACGGGTTTCGTTTTTCGTGTAACCACTTGGGTAGGTGACACCGCCAGTCACATATTTTTTTCTAAGCTTGCAAGCCCGATTCTTCCATATTATTTGTACCAACTCTGTTACTAAGAACGTTTATACGGGTTAATAATCCGAGAGCATTTTCTAAAGATGATTTTTGATAATAGGCACTACTGATTTCACAGATAAAAATAGCCTGTTGTCAGTCACCTGGATTTCCAAGCTATTGACGCGGTTTTAATTTCTTATAAAAGAAGGAAAACCTCGCGATTACCTTATATAACCTGAAAAATAATTTACGAGCAGCATATAAATTTAAAAATAACTTTACTATTGTCACATTTTTTCAGATTAAATCCGGCGCCTGGCTAAGGAACCCAAGAGACTGACGGCAGGCTATTTCTTTAAAAATCCTTTAGAAAATGCGTGCAGTTTTCGTTTACTCGCCTCTCGTGTTAAATTGAGTAGCGGCTTGTCGATCAGTCCCAGCTCAATCTTCAGGTCACTCTGTAAACATTTTTGCCCAACTACTAGGTAATTTATATCTATTAAATTAAATGGAACATACACATTACTACTACTGTTATCTCTTTTAGTCTGGAGATTAGCATAACCTACCCACCAAGGCGAGGTGCCTATGAGAGGAATTCATATACATATTTTAAAATGTGACATACAAACAGACAGTCCAAATACAATGTACAAAACATCCCAACGATCTATACAAAGGATTACATAATATTTTGAAAAAATTCAATTACTTTATTGATTTCATTAAAATCTCGTCACAAACTTACTAAATACTATTACACCCCGAGTTGTAGTCGATTAGTTGACTAAACTACGTTCGCACTAAAAAGGAGAATCGATTACCGAATCAAATTCGATTAGCGCGGAAGTGAATTACTAGTTGTTTATCACAGATATCGTGCATGCATGCAGGTCGGTACACCGGCAGGCTTAGCACGGTGAACGGACGCGTTGTCTCCCCACTTTTATCGTCTCGTTCAATACAAAATCTATAGACGTGGAGAATACACGTTTGTCCTCCCTCGTGTTAGACCTGCAGATGTTGAAAGGACTGACTGAAACTACTTAAGTACCTATATAATTAGTTCCAATGCGGTAATTATTCATGAAACTATTTTATTCCAAAACATCCATAAGGTATTTGTCTCTTCAACTTTGAATGCATGCAGCGGTGTCAATACTAAATAAATGATTAGTATTTTTGTACATTTCTCCGTTTTAGGCAAGAGGTGTTGTTAGCCAACCCTACAACCATGTCTTCACGTTGCACGAAGTCGCGACTACTGGGGAACAAACACTTCATAAGCGATAATTCCGACAGATGGCAGCACAACAACAGTTACGTAAACACACGTTACACTGACTTCAAATGATTCAACTATAAAAATACTATACTATATAAATCTTATTGTTTCTGTATATGACTTTGTATATACTCGTGCAAAATGAAGACATCACATAACGTTAAGTTTAGGCATTATATATTAATTTAAAGATAAGTTACAGACTATCGTTCGCCAACGCGTTTTAAGATATATATGGAAATGAATGTTTATGCATTCTTAAACAAATGCAGCCATGCGTTTATTATCGGGGCGTACGGCCTCAATAATACAGAGAGGAAATTTTAGTTTTAAACACCACATTTATCAATCATATAAATCTTTTAAAATATTGTAGCAGCAACATACTACAATATAACGTTTATATTACAAATGTACCAGCTACGCTTTTAAAGCTAAAAATAAACAAATAATCGATTATTATTATTTAACATTTATTATAAGTCTGTAGACTTATGTGAACAATAAAACGGAATTTAAAACGAAAATTTCCACGCTTTCCTTTAAAATTACGACTGAAAGACTCAACCCCGCGCTAATTCTGGATTGGCGACCGAAGCAATGTAAGGTCGCGGCAACAACAAAAAAAAAATATGCACGTGTGTGAGTTGGTGAGCTGAGTCAGGGGACGGGGTTAAAAGTGTAGGTATTGCATAAATAGATTCATCTATGAGTTCTAAACATAGCAATAAAACTTATTACGCCTACATTAAATCACATTGCATTATCTAGTTGCGACATCAATTAAACGGCACAAAAAAGTAACAATGATTAAAGTTGTACATGTTTAAGGCAGTATCTAATTCTATTGCAAATTGACTGTTTCAACTAGACTGCTTATAAAATATCTACAGTGCGAAGGGGTGCTGCATTATTCTAACCAACATAACGACATGACTTTGCAGTGGGGGGTATGTAGGTAAATGTATAAGACCAATCAGATGCTTCTTCATTGAACTAGCGGACGGATTGAAGCGGTTGTGCACGCTGACACTACACCGGACAACAAAACATGAGGGCCAATGACCGTGTGTGATAACGGTTGGACGCCGGTGCAGATCAAAGTGTACAAGCGCACTTATTGTCGGTTGTGATAGGGGACAAGAAGGTGTCGTGGGATGTTTGTCGTGTCGCGTGATTGGCACATGAGGGGTGTCGTGTAAAAAAACCAAAAAAAAACTCAACATAAAGGTTAGTATTTATTTAACTAGGCAAAAAGGTGATCTTTTTTATACAAAAAAATATATTTGCTAAATCGCACTGTGTGCGTAAGTCCTATTAAAAGTCTTTAAACAGACTATTATATTTATAAATAATGACTTTTCCTAGGAAAAAAAATACACCAACATATGGTATTCACCTTTATACAAACATTAGTTACAAGCGAACCGTACTTTTGTAATGTTCATAAATCATATAAAGTAAATGCAAAGAGATCGTGTAATTGCTATCGATAGATCTCCTTTGCTGCATGCGTGTTGCGAACCGACCTGATCGAACTGTCTCCACTCTTTATGTGGGATACATTTGAATTAAATGTTATAAGATTTACTTACTGTAACGATTGTACGGACGAGTATCCTCCGTGATATTGTATTCTATAACATCGAGCAACGATTAGTCGATCCGCATCACTAACACGTATTGCACGCAATTTCAAAATTGCACTAAGTTTAATTGTAACTAATTAGCGAACCACAAAGGAATCACTAGGACATAATAGTCTTAATATTCAGGCACAGTTGTATACAGGAAAGCTATGAATAATCTCGGGCGAGTCCATAGTTTTCCATCTACAACTGCGACTGTCAAACTTTTATAAATTACAAAGAAATAAACAAAAAAAAACACTATGATAGGGCGTTGAGTTGTTTCTCTCAGCTATATCTATATTACAGCCTTACATATTTTGTTTTAACTTTTTTTCTTCTAAAGTATAAATAGATGTATCACCAGCCTTAGATATCAAAAGGTATTGTTTATTTAAAACTAGAATAATTAGTTAAATGAAGCGAACTTTGCTAGTTGGTTACAAATTGATGACAAGTCCATTCCAACAGCGTTACACATGATCACAATAGTTGGGATTCGGGCAAAATCCATTGCCTGCATCTACAAGAAGACTATAAAAACATCCATACAAATGGGGCATTGTATAGAAACATTGTGATCGCAATAGTAACGCAAAGGTGGTTTACAAGTCATACCGTGATGAGGACATGGATCTGGCTAACGCAGTGACCTGCCTGTCTACTAATGAAGGACGCACGCGGTTGTCCGTATACGACAAATAAACAGAACAAGTTTGTACTGCGGTCATGAGAAAAAAGGCCAAACTAACATTTTTCTACTAAAAATGTAGTTACGGCCTTTTTTTTCTATGACGGCAGTATACTTGTTCACGGCCCTGCCTCCACGCGTGCGACCGGAATAGGCGAATAATACGGATCAATGAACAATAATATATTATTATCCTAATTTGTTTTATTTATAGCTAATACATATCACTTTTTCTGATTATAATTACGGGCTATAAGTAATTGCTATTCAAATTTTCATCAGTAATTATGGCGCGTTCTTTTGGAAGTTTACTGTGCCTATATACATTGATTGGAGTTTCGGAATCACTTCATTATCAACGGCATTAACGTAATATATTTAATTTCGCGATAATATTTACTAAGTTCCCAACAGTACTCACTAGGTAAAAGATATCGTCGACCACTTTTTCACAAGTGACTTAAGCCCAAGTTTACCGAGAAGATAACAGTCTGATCAACTAAAATAGTTGTTTACAGTAAATTCAAACTTCCAGATTTCGAAGGGTAACACTATCATTTGAACTTTATATTCCTAAAACACTCGATTACTAACCCCAGTTTAAACAAGTAGGTAACACGAAAATTCTCGCTTCGTAGTTAAAAAACGTTTTATTTTAACGGGCCGATTACGTAACCATCTTTCGGTGAACTTGGGCCTTAGTTACAAAGATTTGTTTTCTATTTTCGTACCAATAATATAAAAAGAACTACATCATCAATCAATTGCCTAAATCCGATCAAAAAATAAAAAATAAAGAAGTCTGAACTGTAAAACAGAGGAGGGGTAGGGAGAAATGTTAGTCCCTTGGCGGGTCTCAGTGCCCCGTTGGGAACCTATGATTACCCTCATACGAACCGTCAACTTCGGATCATAACGTACTAGCAAAGATGAATAAAAATAATCGTAGTAAAAAACATAACATTTTTAACACTAACTCATCTAAACTAATAACCACGCTATAAACTATTATATTTTTGATTAATATATTGAGGTGTGGGACGTGGACACGCATTCAACTATAGAATACTAGAGGAAGAGTGGGGGAAGACGCCAGGGAAGGAATTTCTAACAACTGTCATATACTAATCAGCTATTAAGCGACCTAAGCGTATCGAGCTGAATAAATATCCGAAACAATTTGTACGAGTTTTATTTCAGACTGGCTGTGTAACGCCCCGGTGAGCTGTCGGCCATTTGGGGAGTAGGCACTTGATAAAATGAGCAAAATATTTTAAAATTATTAATTTCTTGAAAAACATTTAAACTTTGGCACCTAGCAGACTTTTTAATGGATCCATCTGCCTATTTTGTAATTCAAATTGGGTATAAAACAATATTAATAAAAAAAACCAACATGGTGTTTCATAATTGTGAGTATTCCGAAAATTAGTTGATCAATGGTTTTATACTCAATTTTAGGAGCGCGCTACTGCCCAAATTCCCGCCAGCTTTTGGGCCAATGTGTCCACGTCAAAAATCAAGGAAACAGCGCATGCGTCAAAATGATCACAGCATCAACATGATAGCGCTTAATTTTGACGGAGTGACGTCAATAGACGCCTCGACCTCAATAAAGGCTCAACACTCTCATCCAGTTGGGGATGGCCGATATTCAAAAAATAATCCAAACTTTACAAAAACAGATTCGAGATTGTCATGCGATAATGAACTTTAGGCCGCGTATGTTCAACGCGCTATTTATATAGGTATTATATACACATAATAACGAATGATAATTACTATATAGGGCAGTTTTCTCTGAGGACTTATAATTTATCAGTTGTACTCGCGCGTGACTGAAATTTTAAGCAACGGCCGAAATGTTATTCTTGTTGGCTCAGCAGTTTCACGCGAGTCCTAACAAACAAACATACAAGAAAATATCAACATCCGATTCTCTTAAATATTATAGTTATATAATATTATTCCTCTGAACTAATCCGTATAATAGATAGCTATATCTTTCATCATAAGGTTACAGTGTATTTATTATATTCAAAAACTTAAATCCAATTTACTTGGTTAATTTAATACGGCCAAACTCATAACATTGTAAAATAATGTACTTATATGTTAAACACGGTTTAACAGCAAGCAAACATTTTAATAATGACATATCAAAAAAATGCTTTGATTGAGAGATAGCTTTACTGGTACTGTTATTTTAAGCCAGTGCCGTCCATCTCTCTTCACTCCTCACGTAGATACTTATGTCCGACGGTAATGCTACCAGGCACTTCAAAAAGAAGTCAACTAAAAGTTCATAATTACAAATATTCAATAAAACTTGATATCAATTTAAGGCAAATACCACTGCGATTCAATATCTGAATAAATTGTCAAATATTTAATTATTCCAAATACTATCGGAGTTGCTAGCGATTTTAATGACATCTAGAATGGATTCAAAGTTATTTAACTTTATATTGTCAGTCAGTCAGTTCTGTTGTTTATTATACTTTAGAATAAAACAGATATAATGAAAGTGGCCGGTCACTATACTTGAGTAAGGGCAATACTTTGCTAGAATAGAGGATGAAAATACCGATAAATATTAAGACAGGCGTAGCGGAGACGTCCTGCAAAAACAGAGGTCGGAGTCATTCGTCAAGTCACCTACGACTGGAACAGGGAGGGGGTAAAGAAGATATCCTACACGGATAGCCCATCTATGAACGGGAAAACACTAAATACTACTATGACATTGAATATCAAAGGGCACAGATATAAATCAGATACAAAAACAGAAGAAAAAAAAACACCTGCTTGTAAAGAAACATTCTAAATCAATGTCAAAGTGCTTTAAGCCGTACGTGTAGGTAATTGTTACCAATAGATATCATTACTTGATGGGCCAAAATAATCAAGAACGAATCGTATAAAAATACAAAAACCCACCACCGTAAAAAAAAAATACGTTTCAGCAACTTCTTTTCAGTCACAGTCAAACTTTTGTTTGTAACGGTGTAAATTAATTCACAGTTTTCCTGAAAACTATGTACTCAGCTAATGAGTTTCTACATGAGTAAGTACCAAATATAATTCTCAAAATAATCTTAAAAAAATAGTCATTCGTGCCGATTCTGACTTACACACGACTAAACTAATTTTAAAATATCATGCTCTTTTTCTATTGCGAAATACAAGAGGATAGCAAGTAATTCAGTGCTGTCAAATTAAATGACAGATGACATTTTGTTCGTACAGGTTTGTTAATTTAGTCGAGATGTTACATCGTGATGTTTAATTTGTATGGAAAACTATTTTTTTCTAATTTGACAGGTGTTAAAAGTTTGCTATCCCTTTTTTATATTTGTTGATGGAAAGAGAGAATTATAGACTAAATTTAGTTTAGATGGTGTCAAGAGAATCGCGGCCATTATTAATTTTATGATGTCGCGGTATCGTTTAAACACGACATCTAAGCAGTTGTCTGGGTATGCTAATTAACTATAATTATTAATATTTATATGTTGATGAATAAAAGATAAATAATCTAGAAATGTCTCATGGACTTAGTATATACCTTTTAGGAAAACAGTGAATTCAATTCCACAATGTCTATATATTTGTTTCGACTGGGCCTGTCTCACCACTAAACGACAAATTATTCACAACTATACATAATATATCTAATAATCATTTGCAATGTACAACAGTTCTATTATATTTGTGTTCGAGTAAATGTATAATCAATTACCTATACGGACAATAATTAGTATTTCAACTCATGATTAGTGGTGAAACGGACTTTGTACTAGATGGCGCTGATAGCATGAGCTCACATATTCTACAAAATGTCAGTCCTTGCACAAAAAAATATTTAAGTCAGGTAAATGTCTTGTTTTCACATGATTAATTTTTTACTAGCTTCCCGCCAGCGGCTTCGCCCGAGTAGGCGAACTCAAATTATAAATGACAGTTTCATAAAAACTTTGCCCCCCTTTTTTACACCCTTGCAGGAAGAATTTCGGAAAATCCTTTCTTTTCGGATGCTTACGTCATACAAAGACCACACCCTTCAAGTTTCAGGTCTCTACGATCAGCGGTTTAGTCTTTGCGTTGATCCATCAGTCATTCAGGACAAACCATTTTAAGGAAATTTATTTCATAATGATTATGAATAACGTTTAGTCAATCATTAATGCATATAATTGAATAGAAAACTTAATTAATATTACGTCATTGATATTTTTGCGGACAGTTTCGTTTCGCAGAATATAAAATAATTTATAATTTCATAGCTATAGCGCCACCTTGTACATGCAATATCCAATTACGGTGCTACTTCTACTAATCGTCGCTAAGCCGAATTAAAAACGTTCCAGCCGCCTGACCCTGACAAGCAAAGTGGCCTAAACAACTCTAGATTTAAATATAACACTATATAAATTTACATTTGAGGTGTCCATTTTGTGAACCTGATGATTCAACTTATTTGACGTCGCTAAAAGTCTAATCTAGACCATACATGGTAAGTTTTTAAAATAACCACTGAAGCTTTCGTGCTAGAAGTTAGAGGTAAAAAGATCTGTTTTGGAAGAAATATAATTGGATGTACAAGATAAATCGATACAGAAGGATCGATTTCATACATCGATCATCAACGTTATCGATTCAAATCGAAACTCTCGAAAGTCCGTGATGGAAGCGCTTATCCCATCCAACCATTGCTTTGTGTTGTACTTAGTTTTGAATTTTAGTGCAGGTGTTACAATGAATTTTATAAGAAAAATTTCAAAATATTTAGAGACGCCAAGACAAGCTAGCAAGTACATAAAATCGAGATCGGCCGACTCCTACATACTGTACGTAGATATTTGAATGTGCTGGAGTTCATTACAATGATAAAAAAAAGTCCATAACTGCATGAAAAAGAAAAAGAAATGGTTGTCTGAAAAGTCGGTTTACAGACAATAATTTTACGTGACAATGAACGCTCGCTTGGCTCACGCGGAACGTGACTGAACGGCGTTCATCGATTTATAAGACGCTATCACGTCGAAAAAAAATGTTTGGCAAATAGTAGGATAGAGATAATATAACTTTTTTTATCGAGTGTACGAGGTATTTCTAATTCATGTTAATACTCAAATCGTCCATTGTTATGAGTACATCGTTGATTCATAAATTTTGTTGTACACATATCGCTTGAAATAATACGAACCAATTTCTTACAACACACATCCCTCCATCTCTAAATGCAAGCTACGCGTGGTGGCTTGTTAAAAATGTTACCGTGTATACACGGTCAGCATCGGTATAATAAAACGAATTTAGTTATCCGACGATACAAGTCGCGATGCTAACGCGGGGGTCAATGCCTGTACGAAATCTATAATAATATTTGTCGGCTCTCAAGAACATTGCAATCGCGCTGCCTTAGCAACGAACTAAATATGCGCGAGGCCAGTATGTATAAGAATAATATGAAGCGATAGCTAAAATTCAATCGCTAAGCATGTTTAAATTACCTTGTGATGCCATCATCATCCGTATTTAATGAGTAAAGACGCCTTTATTGCTTCTGGTAAGACTGCGTGTACGCCCGTATGACGTAAGCAGGTGAGTTATAAGCGATGTGACTTCATAGCGTCAGCTGAAATTGTAAGAACTTACAGACAAACCTACTTTGGACACATCTACATGTTTTGTATACAAAAGTCACAATTATAATTTTTGTTTCGATTGTCATTAAATTTGGCAGATCCTATACAATAAATTGGAACTTACTTGACACTGACTAGAAAAAGAAGAAAAAAATGTACAACCATCTAGGCGTACTTGAATTTCATTGTGAAACTGTTTTTTTATGAAAAAATATGATGATACGTTTTAACAAATATCTGTCTGTCAAACTATGAGTAGAATGGATGAAATCAAATATGTCAAATATTAAAATAATGTCTGATAATGGGTTATGTCAATGGTGTTAGGAAATGAGCAATTGTCTCCAAAGAAAGTTGTCGCGTAGCTCTCCAGTGTAAGTAAACGAAACACTCAGTCAGCCGGCCAAAGGAAGAAATCACGTAGCTTATCGCCTGGCCACACAGCCACGATGCAACAAACTGTTGCTTTACACAATATTTAATCTGCGTTTTTGAACTCCGTGTCAATGCGACGCTCAAGCGCTTGCAAGCCAGCCTCTAATTCTTGCTGTAACAAAATTAAAAAAAATTATAATCCAAATATAATTAAAATCTTAAGAGTTCTATTTAAAACAAGGTTTTTTTCTGAATTACAAATGGAAGCCGGGGCAAAAAGAAATAAAGTGAGAAAGAAAATAAGTGTACCTACTTGAATAAAATATTAATATTTCTCGCATAATTCATTACCCAAAAATATTTCCAAGAAATGTCTTGTTACGGATGTTTACGTAATTTCAGTTTTATTTTAGAACTTTTTACGAAATTACGTAATACACTTGATTCACGGTTTGATCTATAGAGAAAATAGCAGCAACATTAAAATGTTATAATTTTATAGTTTATTATTTAATATTATATAGTTTATAATTTTACAGCGTATTTGTGTAGTTTCCCAGTCTAATTGAAAACTCACCTAACCAACAATAACAACGATATTTAAAACATTTTTTTTTTTGCAATACTACTTTGATGCATTTAGGACGGACTGGACAGATAAGGCAACGCAAAGGGAATAGGGGGAAAGGATAGGGGGAGACCTTTGCCCAGCAGTGGGACAGTAAAGGTTATTTTTTTAAGGAATTGCGGCTTCAAAGGCTCGTGGCAATACGTGTACTCACATCATCCGATCCCGTCGCTTGATAAGCCTTAGCGGCGGCTGCGAGGCGCTCGGAGACCGAGGCTCTCTCTCTGGCCAGCCGGTCGGCCCCCACTGCCAGTCTGCTGGCCACCACGGTTTGGCTAGGCACCGGCCCGTTGACAGTCACTGTGGGGACCGCAGCCGGGGCTGGGTAGGGCTCGGGGTTGGCCGCGCATGGGGCCTGGCCGGGGCCCGACACGGGGCCGCCCACTGTACGCGGCCCCATGCCGTCCACGGGGGACGAACGGCGGGACCGGACTATTGGGAGGATGACCGACGGCCGAGCAGGTGGGAATGCCTGTCGAAAAGTGGAGCTTGTCAATGCATGCTGAAGTTTGGGTTAATAGCATGGATTTGAGAAGCCAGGATGACATTGAAAATAAATATTTTGTTATGTTACGCTAGCGTAAGACGGAATTTCTTTTTTATGTTAACCGTGTTAGTATTTTTATATGGGTCAAGCTAATACAAATATGGAAAGTTACCCCTCTGTGAATGAAATACAAAAACATGTATGAGGTTTAGGCCACAAGCTATTCTCAGAAGTAAAATAACCGTTGTTATTGAGGTTTTTGGGAAAGTTTGCTTGAAAGCCAACGAAAAGACTTTTATATTTTAAAAATTGCCTGACTGAGACATTTTAACTAAGGCATAATAGAGGTAGCAAGACATTTCTTAGACGTATTTACAAACTTCTCTTTAAATGCGTACTCTTTGCTATCTTTCAGTTTGGGTGGAATTAGTTAATGACATTTTAGGATGGAAGCTGTCGTTAGTTCACCTGTCAGCCATATTATAGCATGATACGCGCACTGATAAAAATGTTGTTTTCAGTTTATTTGAAGAAATTTTGAGAACAAAAACTCCAAAAAATCATGTGAGGTAATTTGTTAGTAAATAGTATGAAATGCGATAACTAAGAGCTATATTTACCTCAGCGGCCAATGGCGGGGCCGGCGGCAGAGCGTTGCGCATATCCCCGAAGTTAAACATCTGAAATACAATGTAATTTCATCGAATTGAAGAATACGGTCGAATGATCTTTATAGGGCGTTTTTCTTGATGTTAGCGCAGTAATTTTGCGCAAAATGCTTGTGTTGAAATATAGCTGTATTTTGATATTAATGCACAAAATCAAATCTTGAGAATGCTCCCGATGTGTCCCGAATTTAACGAGGACAATTTTTATCCTATCGATTTTTTTTAGTGGCATTGGAATCAACAAATAGACAATGAATTGAGTTCGAAAATAATGACGTCATATTTTGCTATTATCATACCAAATCTATAGAAGAAGCACGTTCTGACAGCTCATAAAAAATATGTCAATTTATTGGTCATGTCATCAACTCAATTTGATGAGCTTACCTCTCCGGGGTTAGGTGCCCAAACCGCATCCGGGCGCGGCCCGTAACTGTTCGCGTTGACTCGGAATTCCGGCTGAAACTCCGGCAGCAGCTCCGACGGTATCACCGCTGAAATATTATAGGATGTTTAGTTGGTACACTATAAGGACAGACAGAGGTCCTAATGATTATTAGTCTATCATCTCTATATTAATATAGGTAAGTATACAAGTAAGGAAAGTAGACTTAGGGCTGTTCTGGATATAAAATTTCGGATCGAGATCTAGATGGGCACAATATAATATCGGTTTAGATTTAAAGTATGACATTATTTCGAAAAGTTTCAATAAATACTATCGGAAAAATACATGCGATGCGGCTTGAGTATCGATTCGACGGACAAAACTTCCTACCAGAGATTATTCAAAACTTTTGTATCGGATCTGGTTACTCGATATTCTTCGGATATTCGATATTTTATATGAGTAATGTGTGTTTATAGCGGGTAATGTGACCCATTTCTGGAAAAGTCAGAGTGATAGAGGTACAGTGGGCCAAAGTTACGCATGCTCACTTAAGAAAAATTGTGTGCGGAAGTGCAGCTAGTGATAAACCACACCTCTTCCTTCTTCCGGCCAGTTACAGATAATTTGTATTTGTGTGAGTGAAGGGCGCGCAACAAAAAATGTCGATTAAACATCATCTTACAAACGAGTTTACGCGCACTACAACTAAATACGCACACAGTCAAAATGCGCTACGTGCATCCTATTCGTCAAAAGGATACTTCGGGCGATCGAGTCGAGAGCCGTGCTATACGATTATCGCCTTTGCGGTGATCAAGCGGATGTTTTGCCAATAGTACATACGTGTAAATAAATCATCCCTCGGTGGTGGGGGGGCCTCCTGCTGGCCAGGGTACATGGGCACGTTGTTCTGCGGCGGGACAAACGTGCGGTACGGCACCGCCGCCATGTGGTCCTCGGCGATGCGCGTGCTGTACCGCGAGTAGTAGCGATCCCCGCTCGCAGGTATCAGTATCTCATGGCTGAGGATGATGGGATGGTGAGATGAGAAGCTGCTGGAACAATTAATAGTTTCCAAGATAGGACTAAGATGTTAATAATATAACAGCTTTTTGCAATTTTAATTACTTCATTTACACTTTTAAGAATGTGAACAATTGTCGTCATCATCATCATAAGCCTAGCCTATTTATTGTCCCGCTATCTCACTTACTCTAATGGCCTCTTCTCATACAGAGAAGGTACGAGGATTGATCACCAAGACAGATTGGCATATGATACATACTCGATATTAGTTATTTGCTTTTCAGTTCATTTATGTTATGACACAGTTTAAACTTTTCTGGGGGGTTCAAGTTATCTTCATACCAAATTGAATTCGTTTTACCATGAGAGCGTAACAAATAAACACCGTAATAATAAAATAATAGGAGATTTCTCTCTGGGGTCCTGACCACCGGTAGCTTGGACCATGTTCCCGTTTCCGGTGGTGTACTTTTTTATATATTTAAATGTTTTTAATATAGATTTGCAATTTAATATTTAAAAATGTAAATATTTGTTAAACTAGCTTTCTGCCAGCGGCTTCGCTCGCGTGGGCTACCTATATGAATTCAAATTAAAGATGAACCGCTCGACCGATTTTGTGCAAACTTCACATAAACCATCTCCTAAATAGTCCGAACAAAGCCGAAACATTTGGTTTGGATAGGTGAGCCCGTTCTTGAGTGATAAAATTACAACGAAAAGTGACATTGATTTATATAATTATATATAAATCAATGTCACTTTTCGTTATATATATATATATATATATATATATATTGCTAAATGATAAATGAAACATAATTTAAAAAGATATAAAGTGTAATTTGTTAGTACTCACATGGTGCCGGCGTGATGGCCGTTGTTCACGTGTTCCATGTCGGCTGGCATGTTCACCGGCGGCATAGCTGGAAGCAGAAAATACTTAATACGTTTTTCCATAAAAAATATTATTTTAAACTCATATTATAAATGCAGAATCAATTAGTGATATAATTAATGTAACTGGAAACTGTAGGGCTAATGACGCCACAGTCTACCTATGTAGATAATATGACTGAATCATCATCAGCCAAAAGACGTCCACTGCTGGACATAGGCCTCCCCCAGAGAACGCCACCATGTCGACTCCACTCCAGTGGACTCCAGCGACCTTCAGCAGGTCATCAAATATAAATACTGATGACTGAATATTCAGTAAATATTATATGTACTAGTTCTTGCCTACGATTTAGTCGGCGTTGTCTTAAAATTGAGTCCAGATACCTGGATTAAAAGGATCTTATGTGTGTCCAGGTCATAAACAATAGGTGTTGGTACACATTCTTCATTTCCATTCCATAGTTTTTGCGTGAAATAACATACATCCATCGTCGCAAACTTTCACATTCGTAATATTGGTATAGTAGGCTATACAGAACTATTTCTATGACTGTGTCGTTAGTGTAATGACCGAAAACGGTTTGATTGTTAAAAGTGCAGTGGTAGTGCTTTGATTTCTCAGCCTAAAAACCTGGTACTTTAATCAAACTGGCGAAATTTAGCTGTACCACAGACAAGCTAGTAACAAATGCATAATTATGCCAATGAAAGGCTCTCGTGGCGTCACAGAAAGTATAAACAAATTATACGTTAGGCTTTAATTAGTATTAATTAGTATGGCGGACCAATTTATATACATCTGTGGTTGTAATTATAGGTACACATCTCGCTGCCTCCTCCCTCCCTCCGTCCGTGGAAATAAGACATGATGTTACAGTAGTTACAGCTGGCGAGTCGAGGCCTATTGGAAACTAGCTTTTTGCCTGCGCTGCCATTTTTAATATCGAATACCTACGCCATTACAACTTTGTTATGTTTGATTAATTTTATAGTTTACTAGCTTCCCGCCAGCGGCTTCGCCCGCGAAATTTTAGCTAATGGATGCAAAAACTTGACAAATTATATACTAAAACCTTCCTCATTAATCACTCTATCTATTAAAAAAAACCGCATCAAAATCCGTTGCGTAGTTTTAAAGATATAAGCATACATAGGGATATAGGGACAGAGAAAGCGACTTTGTTTATACTATGTAGTAAAGTAGTAGAAATTAAAGGCTTTTTTATTTTATTTTTATTTACCTCCGCCATTGCGCAGCAAGCTAACTGCAGAGTCATGTGCAGTATGTTATGTAAAATAAAACTATTAGCTGAGAATTGAAGATGAATGTGATAAATTAAACTCAACAAGTGTATAATAGATGCAAGAGTTGAGGCTTCACTTGTTATTGTGGACTCCTTGCAAGCACGTGGCTACGCGGAAACAAGCGCAGTTACATAAGGAAAATAAAGTGGCACACATTTACAGCCGGTTGAACAGAAAAATAAAATATGCATTCACTTTATACGTGAAATGGAAGGCCTGCCATCCATCTGTCAACATTAATGATATAAATTAATTATTTTGCTGTTCTTTTTTAATTTTAAGATTTATGATAAATGTTTAGATTATAATTAGTAGAGCTACTAACGTCAAATCCAACAGGCCATCTAATCCTCCTGGCGGCCTCTGACAGGGAATTGCAACAACTGCTATCAAGATAGCAGCTGGGGATGACGGTTTAACGTGCCTTTCCCAGGCACGGGGGTATAGCACCGCTAACTTCCTTACTACAGGCTGCTTTTTTTTTGTGTATGGCATCTCGCAGGTCAACCTAGAAGGTTGTCGACTGCTTAACCGGGCTTGCCTGTGAAGTGCCTTAAATAAATTTAGGGCCTCCAGCCAGGGCTTAACTTACAAAACTAAGCGACTACACGCTAAGGGCACCCCCTAGTGGGGTACGGGCCTCGGCTAAGGGCGTCGCTGGGGGAGGACAGCAAGGGACAGGCTGGATCAGAATATATTATGATTATTATAATCGGGAAATTTTAAAACTATTAGCTCAGCTCGCGGGCTGGCTCGTCGAGCTAGGGTCGGGAGGGCATGAACATTAAAATTTATTAAGTTCAGGACAATATCTTACGTGGCACGTTATAATTGTGTCCTTCTATGTGCGGCTGCTGCATCGGGAACGGCGGGTACGCTGGGACCGCTGGGGCGGGCATCGGCATGCCCGGCGTCGGCATGGGCCCGGCCTGGTTGGGGTGCATCGGCTGGTTGCCGTGCATAGCACCGTACGGGTAATTACCGTTCATCCTGAACCTGTAGCAAACAACAGGAACTTTTAGTAGGGACTTTCTTCTGTTTGCGTGGCCACCGGATTCTGACACCAATTACAAATATTACACGACTCAAAAAATACAGACGAATTCAGAACCTTTTTAAAGTCGGTTAAAAATAACACCTAATTTTACCCCTGAATATCAGAGTTTTTTTTTAACTGACTGTAAAATTATCTATATTTTTGGTTGATTTGAAATAAAAAAATATTAAACAATTGACTAGGAATAAAAGTGACGTCCAATTTTTATATTGCCACACAAAACCTATGGGAGAATCGCGTTTTGTGTCATCTACTGAATTGCAAATAATATTATGTAGCTTTAAAATCTAAAAACACTCTCACTAATCTATTGAACTTGTCAAAATGATCATATAAGCTCAAACTCGGGTGCGGGATTATTCGAAAGTTACCGCGACCCTGGAATGCAAAGGGGAAAAGAAGGAACATGGATGAATTTTAGTCAGTCTGACACTTCCTCAAGCTCCGCCCACAGCGGGAGGAGTCATTTTGATGATTTCCCATCCCCAAAGTTAAAAGCGTGTCAAAAAGTAAGTAAAAGAAGCTTTATTTTGAAGAGTAGTGTGTGATGTGACATCATCGGAAATGTCAAATTAGCCTCATTTATTGATGTCATGTCATGAGTACAACGTTAGCGTGGTTCCGCAGGCAATGGTCCACCTTTTATGGTGCATGGGTTCTCACATGTGGCCAAGCACGAATAGCCCAGTCATATTAGGGCTTTCACCTCGGAATGAAAGATAATAAGCTGCAAATTGGTATGAACCTTTGTTTTGTCATTCTAAATGTTGTCTCAAAAGTCACAATCGTTATCGTGTCCGCGTCTCAAGATATTCAAGGTCAAAGGTCACAAAAATCGGTTTTTCGCGAATATCTGGCTTCCTATCGGTTAAATGAGATTTGCATTTATTATAAAAGTTGTAGGCTATAAAATTCCCTACAACTTTTGTTTAAACTTTTTTTTCATACGACTAACCGTTTTGAAGGTAGAGCGCGAAGAGTGCACATCGTACAGTCATATACGGCCTAATGCAAGGTCAAGCGTGAGTTATGGTTATCAGTACGTTATAAAGTCAATTATTTACTTGGAAATTATAATTATTAAACAATGCCTATTATTTATGTACTAACTATTAATTATTTATATTTAATTAAAGTAAGTAACTTGATTATTTATATATAATTATTACGAACGTTATTACCTCCAGCACCAGCCGAACTACTAAACGTAATATTTTGCAATTGCAAAAATGGTTGTGGTTCCCGCTGTGGATGCAGAAAATCAGGGCTACAATGTTCTTTAGCTTGCGGCCAGTGCAACGGACAAGCTTGCCTCAACGCTTCACTGTATCCAAGTAATCCCGATGAAGAAAATACATATGATCCCGATTGCAATTGCAAAATATTACGTTTAGTAGTTCGGCTGGTGCTGGAGGTAATAACGTTCGTAATAATTATATATAAATAATCAAGTTACTTACTTTAATTAAATATAAATAATTAATAGTTAGTACATAAATAATAGGCATTGTTTAATAATTATAATTTCCAAGTAAATAATTGACTTTATAACGTACTGATAACCATAACTCACGCTTGACCTTGCATTAGGCCGTATATGACTGTACGATGTGCACTCTTCGCGCTCTACCTTCAAAACGGTTAGTCGTATGAAAAAAAAGTTTAAACAAAAGTTGTAGGGAATTTTATAGCCTACAACTTTTATAATAAATGCAAATCTCATTTAACCGATAGGAAGCCAGATATTCGCGAAAAACCGATTTTTGTGTCCTTTGACCTTGAATATCTTGAGACGCGGACACGATAACGATTGTGACTTTTGAGACAACATTTAGAATGACAAAACAAAGGTTCATACCAATTTGCAGCTTATTATCTTTCATTCCGAGGTTGACCCCTTTTTTTACCTAATATGACTGGGCTAGAACGCAGTAATATAAATGTAACGTTGTCGTTTTTACGTAAGCGGTTTTTTAGTGGTACAAACTCCTTGATCATATACTATTTATTCAATTTAAAGACTTTGTTTGTCTTTGGGTGCTCCGCATTTTTTTATATTTCGAACTTCTTTTTTGTTTTAGCTTTTAAAGTTTTTTTTTATTTAAATATTATATGGCTTCCATTAAGGTTACGATTACATTTGTCCGTTAGAGTTAAGTCCACTATACAGCGTACACGTGACGTAAACAAGGTTCGCAATTGCTGAGTGTTGAGCAAAAGTTTAAGTATGTGGAATCGTGTTATGACCTCTTAAAGTGATGCCGATTTCAGTGTGAAAGAGAGAGAGAGATGAAACCATACATGACACATATCTCCATCCCTTTTTCGAATTTAAATTTTAAGCTAATTGGCAGCTAGTCCGATATTTGATATAATTCAAATGAAAATAAGTGTTGATAATAATATAAAGATGCCAAATTAAATAATGTCATGTCCAATGAATCTTTCTAGTTGATTTTTAAAATAACAGTACTTTAATAAAAGTTAATGCGCAATTGACATTCGATTGACGCGACAAAGTCTCGCAAAGCATAATTATAAAGGTTAGTAAAATCGCATGGGCGTAAAAACAATAATATAATAAGCAAAAATATTCTTAAACCTGAAGAAAGGTACTGTAGTAGTCAATACCCCGTCTAAATCCAGAATAATAATAACAACGTTTTCATTCCAGTATTAACTGCATAAGAATAATCAAAATTAACGAAAAATCCAGCCAAAATAGTTTAATTTTCTTCATAAAAAATATTAGTATACTTCAAAACAATGATTTGCTACCAATGTATACAAAGACCAATAAAAATAGATTTATTCTCAAATCCCGGGACTAAAAGATATACCTAATTATAATAGCCTTTCCCATATTTAGAGAAACCGAAAAACTCACTTCAGGTAATTATACTGTAGGTATCAATTCCAATCCTTATAGTTAGTAAAGATTTCTAAAGGATTTTCAATTTACCGAGCACGTTCATAACGTATATTATAATACTCCCATACACGTACATAAAATATGTGCATAAATAAAATCGAATATAAAAATCACATTGTTAATTTCATTACAATACTTACAAATTCAATCAAATGAAATCTACAAAGATCTCGGTAGACTAGTGTTCCGTGTCTCGTCGCGAGGCGGACTGATGCATTCCGCTAACTTTTCTTAAGTGTTAAATTGCTTGCATTGCATTGATATAAGGGCAATCCCACACTCGGTTTGTTTTGGCACTTATGCGAATTTTATCCTGATTTCTTTTGATGTTTATTACACAAGCACTTGTTTTTAACCGGGACTAAAATATAGGATTAGATTTTTATCTCGGTATCTAGATCTACGCAGAAGAACTCGCGGGTATAAGCTACTATGTTATCCTTACTAATATTATAAATGCGAAAGTAACTCTGTCTGTCTGTCTGTTACGCTTTCACGCCAAAACTACTGGACAGATATAAATGAAATTTGGTACACAGATAGAATAGACCCTGAGGAACAACATAGACTACTTTTTACCCGGGTGCGCTAAGTAGTTCCCTCGGGATGCGGGTGAAACCGCGGGAAACAGCTAGTCTTGTATATAGAAAGTGTTTTTTCTTTCCGTAAACAAACTGGAAAGTAAAAATAAATTTGTTTTTTTTTTAAATAAATGTCCAATATCATTACTTACTGCTAACAAGGTGTCAATAATACAAGCTGTCACCGAGCTGTGTTTAGTGACGGTCGGAAGACAGCCACGGTCGGTTACACTTGGGTGCCGTAATAACCAGCCAAAGTCTAAGTGTCAGGACGATTGATGGTAATGACATATGGTTATAGTATAGTCCTGCTATTATGGAGGCATATTATTTAAAACTACCACGCTATATTTGAAAGTATTTTCGAACAAGAAATCTCGACACATTTATGGGAAAAAAAGACATAAGTTTTGTCTGCAAGACAGTTTACACTTAATATAACTTTAAACTCCGGGTCTTTTAGAAATTATACTGAAGTAACATTCAAAATAGCGAAAAACCCTTAAGTTCATAGCACACTATGCAAGCACGGCAACGGCACGGCTCCAACCCAGCGATGAACTTGTCATTTGAATTTGACCCTTAAATCGTATGTCGTATAATATATTTCATATAAAGCCAACGGCGGGGTGTCTGCGCACTTGTTGCTGCCTAACAAGAGACAGAGATTCGAGACAGAGTCGTGCACCGTGCTCCAACTGTGCCGTTACCGTGCCGTTACAGTGTACCATGACCTTTATAATGTAAAATCTCAGTACACATAATTGCTTTATTAACTTATTTATTATACCTTTTAAAATATTTAATATAAAAATATTGTTCATTGATTTAGCGATGTTAGGTGAGCGCCAATCTTTAGATATCAGCGTAAACATATTATAGATCGATAGGGACGGCCGCTTGTTAAGTATATTAATACTTACTTGAGTTTTTTTTATATTGTATTTTAATAATCAATACATATAAAAAGTCGGGTTTATTCGAACACTTATAACTCGAGAACGGCTGGACTAATTTTCATGGTTTTTGTTTTTTTTGGATTAGTCTCAAATAAATATTAAAATAACGGAAAATGTTTTTAATTGATGAAAAAAAAATGAAAGGGCGGTACGAAGTTCGCCGGACCGGCTAGATTTATATAAATGCGAAGACAACGCAAAATATTTATCTCTGCCAATCGCTTGAGGCAAAATAATAATGTGTTTTCAAAGACCTGATTTATTTAATGATTTCCCATCCCGAAAAAAAAGGACACGGGTGAAACTGTGCATAACCGTTACTTATTTTTAAATAACGCTTGTCGCACATTTTTTGTGGTTATTTAATTTGTTGACCTAATTTAGATTTTGTACGATTATTGAGTAATCAAAGGTAACAGTACAGTTGATTAATCTGAAGATTCTTTCTTTAGTTTTTGAAAAATACTGCATTTTTCAGCCCAGCTACTCGTTTTTAACGAATAGTTTACGGTAAAAGCGCGATAGAATTATACGTTTTTTATATCCTTACTTCCTTACTAATATTATAAATGCGAAAGTAACTCTGTCTGTCTGTCTGTTACGCTTTCACGCCAAAACTACTGGACCGATATAAATGAAATTTGGTACAGAGATAGAATAGACCCTGAGGAACAACACAGGCTACTTTTTACCCGGGTGCGCTAAGTAGTTCCCTCGGGATGCGGGTGAAACAGCGGGAAACAGCTTATAAGACTGATCAATCGTAAATCGAGGGTACAAGGGTATCTGATTCGATGCAATTACTTACAATGTCAAATGATTTAGACGATTTTTAAACTTTGAGCTCATTATTTAGGTTTAATTTGCATACTTAAATGAAGCATTTTTTTTTAATTCTTTACTTTGAACGTGAACGTAGTGGGCGGCGCCCCCGTTCCTGATAGGGCTCTTTAAGCCGTCGTCCCCAACTGCTACCTTGATAGTTTTTTTTTTTACGATATATTGTCAGAGGTTTTAAGGATATTTGAGAAAACTCTGACACTGACTCCGTTATTAAAAAAAAAGCACACAAGATAAGAAGATGACTTGGACCATAATAAACAAAAAGTATTATTAGTGTATATTGAAATAGCCTTCACCAGTGGCGATACTTAAATGCGCGTCCGGTGGTCATGACCCAGACCCAGTCCCAGCTCCCAGCTAATATTTTTACAATGACACGAACCTTCTTATATTGTTGACGACGACACAAAAAAGGTTATATTTTTGTAAATTTCTTCTTTTGTTTTAGTCTATAGCTCTAGTTGTTTATAGTTTAAGACAATCTTATACCGACTTACTTATAAAGTGCAATTAATTATTAATCTGCTGCATAGCAACGGATTAGTAAAAATCTCACTCATAAATGCCGTTTAGCGTTAAGCCAAACTAGGTTAGTAGCTTAATCCTGGATTACGACGTTAAGTAAGGATTAGGTGAGAAAAGGTTAAGCTTCAGATTACAGGTTTATTATAAGTAAGACGGTTATAGTTTAAACTTTTGAACGTTATTGTAACGTACGTGACAAGCAAGCGCGAGCCCTGTACGCCAACGACGCAGATATGTGTCGCAGTGATATTGTGGCTTGGCGTGGAGGGCACGCGCATGCGTTTATGCTCTGACATTCAAAAGGTTAAAACATTCCCAGGAAATTAAGAAGTCAAATAAAGTTATAACATCCAAAGCGGATCAGTAGTTTTGAAGAAAATCAGGAACATATATACACGTCGGGTCAAACATAGAACATCCTAATTTAAATTCGATTGAATGATACTCAATATAAAATCAATTGAACAAACAATCGTTGTTCAATATAAGATTTCGCCGCGCAAAAAAACTTCGCAAATAGATAATTAAAGGGATTAATATGTTCATACATGTTTTTGATCATATAAAAACTCAACAAGGCAATGTTAGGATTTCGCAAAGGCCATGAACTCTTATAATTATTTTAAACTAATTAATACTGCTTGGGTACTATTTTATTTTTAAAAGTGCTATAAAATCTAGTTCTTAGTTGTATTACAAGCGGAAAGGAAGTCGAACCTTTGGTTGTGGCGTATTTCACAGTGTATCTTTATTAAATGTATTTTTTTTGTAACTCGAACTAACCTATTAAAATATTTTTCTCAATAGAGAATATTACATTTGATTATTTTATTTACTACACTATAGCTTGTTACTTTTAACAAATCAAACACATAAGCATTAGCCTATTTAATACATACAATTTGCATCCATGGAGTATATTGCTGGTGTCTTGTAACCATACAACTATTAAGACCAGGGGCCGTACTACCACGTGTTTTACAGAATAAAAAATGTGAAAGCGAGATACAGCTACTAACGCCGTATAGCATCGTCTCTTTTCACAACTAAACTATACCTGCTATGGCACGTCATGGTAAATATAACGTATTTATAACTGCTTGTCAATTTATTAACTACTTCACGCACCCTGATAAAAGTAGCCTAAAACTTTCTCCAAGGTAAATTCTATCTTCGTACCAAATTTTATCCAAATCGGTTTAGCTGCTCCCGAGATTTGCGCTTAGCAACACATTCGACGATTCATTTTTATATTTTAGAAGATATATCATCATCATCATCATCATCAGCCTACATATTGTCCCACTGCTGGGCACAGGCCTCTTCTCATACAGAGAAGGCATGAGCATTTTTATATTTTAGAAGATATAAGTAAAACAAAATATCGTACATCCTACCAATGATCTGTTTGGGGAGAGAACCTGCCTCATACCTTTCAAGTTCTTCTTCTGAATGCGCGAACGTGCACGAGCTGCCTCGCGGGCAGAAGGAGCGAGTTGCCGCGTCCCTGCACATCGACACTTTGTACTTGGTGTGAGTGGGGGTGGAAGCGGCCGTCTGCGGGGACACCTGGCCTGTGGGGAAATGATGCTGGTGTGAAGTGGGAACTTTAATTGAATCAAATAGCTCTGATTTTAATGGACTCGTGGCTATATAGAAGCGTAGACTATAGAAGAGTCGATAAATCAAAGGTTAAGCTACGCTTGAGGCGTGCCTCGAAAAGCACGTTAAGCCATTGATCCCGGCTGTCATTTTGTAGATCTTTGACAGTCGTTACAGGTTGTCAGAAACCAGAAAGTCTGACTTAGTTATGAAAAAAAAATTAGTCTGATATCGCTAATTCATTTTGAGAAATCTTGGTGACATGCTGGAGTATTTTACGAGAATACTCTTACAGCCGGTTGTGCCAAAATAATATAAAGTTAACGTGAAACGGAAGAACTGTCATTCAAGATCTGTCAAAATTTAGGATAAAATTGAATAATTTTGCTATTATTTTATGTTTTTCATCTTAATATTTACTATTTATATTTACTTTATAATTATAGCTATGTATTACGAACAATAATAATATTAAAAGTATGCCAAATATTAATTAATGATATTGGTAAAGTTTGGTGCAACCAGCTATGATATCAGTCACTATAATGCTGGTCACTTACTGGTATTGTTGTCCATACACCGTTCGGGTATGCTATGCTTCTGGTTGTGGTTGGAGTCCCGACCCGTCGCCTGCTGCTGTAGGTAGTGTACCAACCCAGCCACCACTTCCTTTAGTGACGTCATCACCTCAGCTAACTGCTGCCATGTTGGATTCTTCGCATCTGGAATGGATTGATTTAGGTTTTAACTATAAATGTCCCGCGGTTTCCCCCTTTATATCCCCAGAACCAAAATACTGCATCGCCCGCAAGGTATGAGTATGTCGTAATATTTTTCACTTTTAATAATCATTATAATGTCAAAGCGTTATTTTCAATACCCTATAATTATCATCAAGATTTGGGCTATCAATTTTTTTATCAGAGCCCTAGATCCAGATGTCTGCGCGTTCAAACCAACAGACCATAAAAATCTCTTCAGTTTTATAAATAAGTATAGATGGCTACTACTAGTATGTACAGAGATCATTAATTTTTGAGAGAAACGGGTGTTTTCGACATTATAAACCTATCATATTATATTATGTACTATCATACCTGGACTAGCGTCGATGTTCGCCAGCCTGTCTAGATGCAAACTCATGACGATCAGCTGAGCGGGGTCGCCGGTCCTTTGCAGCGCAATGAATAACTCTTGAACTGATTGCGCGAACGATTGTGGTGTCTGCAATTTATCTGGAAATAAATTAAGGTTGTAATTTAGTCTAGAGTTCTTAAACGACCTGAGTGGTTTAGTGGTCAACATGCCGAAATGAATGTCACGCAAGAGGGGTTCGATTCCCGGCCGGGCAGAAATAGAAATGATGAATTTTAATTTCTGTAACGGGTCTGGGTGTTACTATGTATAATATGTATGTATTTATAAAAGTATATAAGTAGTATATCTGTTAAGCTAGCACCCATAACACAAGCATGCTTGCTTGCATTGCTTACTTTGGTTCTAGATGGCGCTGTGTGAAATTGTCCAAAGATATTTATTTATTAAGAGGAGACACTAGCGAGGTATGACGTCAGAAGCATCGTTTAGTTAGTTAAAACAAATAGCGTGACTATTTTCAATCCCACGTGAAGTATTAAGCAAGTCCGTGTCCTCAAGTTGTTCCACATGGCCAGACATTACCATATTCTATTGTATTATATTTTGCCATTCGCTCGTATAAACTTTAAACTTTTTGAGACTTTGGTTAGTGTTTATTAGGATGATACTCTCGGCAATAGCATTACTTTGCGCAAGCTTGTTTAGGATTGGTAGATCTTGTGAAATTAAATCATCATTGTTCCAATATACATCTCATAATCAAGGTTATCATCTTATCTGATTCTCAGTATGGGTTAAAGAAGGGAAGCATTAAGATTACTTTTTTTGTGAGATAAATATTGTTTGGACCTCAAAAAGGCATTTGATACTGTTTCTGCCCCGTCCTTGTACACGGGCTTAGAGTTATCGACACAAAGGATGTAGCTCTATCCATCTTTGAAAATTACCTTCGAAATGGACACCAGCAGATGACATTAAATAATTCGACTAGTAACGAACTAAACGTTTTCTACGGAGTTACACAGGGGAGTGTGCTAGGTCCGATGCTATTTTCTTTTAGCATCAGGAGCGGTTGAAGTATATAATTCATCATCATCACTATTCATACTTATAATTTTAAGTATACGTCTACTAAAGGAGAAAGGCAGAGTGAGGCAGCATGGATCATCCATCGATCATTTTTTAACAGGGATTACATGGTGATATATATATATATATATTTTTCCCTAAAGTAGGGTATTTTACTAGCACGCAGATCTGAAATAATTCGCAGACGCATTCAACTTACCTATGATGCTTTGCATGTGACTTTTGTGGGCGGTGTCCCCGTACAGCAGCGCACTCCATTGGTCGGGAGCTATCCTAAGCCCCGCTTCCGTGGCGATCTGAACTATCTGCGCGTCATGCTCACGCCTCAACGACTCGTACGTTCGAAACTCTTCCTTTAGTTGCATCAGGGAAGAGTCGCATTCGCGTTTTGATACCTAGAAGGGAAAGGAAATTTTGATAACATTTAACAAGTAAAAATATAGCTAAGAAATAGTTGAACTCGCGATGAAAGATACCGTATTATCTCCTGAGATGGGGGTACAAGTTTTTGCCTTTTTGCAATCTTTATCCTGTACGCCATCTTTAAGCTCACGGAACCAGTTTAGGTTTTTTAGATTTGGTCCAATCAACGGGACATGGTTTTTGACTCAATGCCAATGTAATTCAAAGAACAAATAGTGAAAATAAGCAAGATGTTACATTACAATATACACAAATTCCTTACCTTAAAACAAGAAGCTCTGTATAGGAGCTGGACGACATGGCCTATGCTAGTTTTAGAAGCCTGCGGAAAATGAGGCTCCAGTCTTTGGACTACAAACATCACTAACACCTGCAACAGAAACCGATATATCGTTAGTAATTAGATTAACAAAACATACAAGGTATGAATTAGAACCTATACAGAGCAAGCAACAATTTTATTTGACGTTATAATTCCGGATTACCCAATAACGATTTAAAGAAGTAAATTTTATCCGTAACCTGACACTATTTGACAGAAATAGAAACCACGACAGTTGATAATTGGTTTACTATGTCATAAACTAACATGCTTTACTAGTTAAAAATGTTATCACAAACAAACAAAGATGCCAATATGCTCATCAAATTCAGACGATTTTCTATAACATTATATGAATATTCTGCTACGATGTTTTCTTCAGTCAGTGGTGTCTTGGATAGAATCCCTTCTTTGTTCAAAGCTTGTAAATGTGTGGGTATCACCTTTCTAGACAGAGCAGAACCGTCCTCTAGCGCCAGCAGCACTAACTTAAGGACTTCTTCTTGCATCGCCGGCCCCAGGAACTGACACCCTCGCGCTCTTACAGCCGCCCAGAGGTTCGCGCTCAATTGCTGAGGGTTCTGGAACAATCGCACCATATTTTGTTACTGGATGAACAGTTGTAAAAGGAGAAAGGATCAACTTGAGCCTTGTATGGGGGGAGATAACACCAGGCCACTGCTGCGTCAATAATATTAGTATAACATAGAAAATACAATTATTTTTAGATTACAAATCTTATGAAATAATCGAGAGTAGACGCGGCGAATACATAGGCATATCATTTAGTGGTGGCACAACAAAAGGACACGTGTAGTTTTCAGCGTGTGTTACACTTACCTACGCAATGATGGATTAGGAAGTATTGTTGAATGATTTGTCTATGATGACGGTCTCAATTTACCTGATGCTGCAGTATGAGCTCGGTGACGGTCCGCTCCCCGAGAGAGCGGGCAGCGCGTGCTGCCCTCCCTCGTCCCTCTTCGTCGGTGATGGCACACTGCAGAAGCATCACCAGCTTTCTCTGCATAGGCCGAGAAAGCCGGCTGCCAGCCATACTGTTGTTGACTGCAACAAAAAACGCAATTTATCGACAAGCTGAAATATCTCAGGCAGACTTATATTTTATTACGTTAGATTGAACGTTCCAAAAAATAGAGATAAGTCCGTAGCGTGTCACGATGCGTCATAAGTAATCATAAACTGTATTAACCCGTATGTTCGACGTCAGCTTGGAGGAAATTTAATCTAGGTTCCAATTAAGGGGGCATCCCCGATAAAAATCCGATACGAATTTAGTGACAATTATTGCAAAATTAAGCATGCATCGATAATTTTCAATCCGAACATGACTTCAGCTGGCGTGTTACTTGAAGTGTCCCGACGAATATTATTATTCATTCTCCATTGGTCTTTTCTTGCCTAAATATCTTAATTCCTCTCATCAAAATTGAGCTTGTTTGCAGTCAGTAACTCAAGTATGCGATTTTGTAGGTAAAATTTGCCTAAGTTTCACGCATAATACTGGCTGTAAAAAAGAACCTTCCACTGCACATGTTCTGGAACATTACCAAACGTTTACCAAATAGGGTTTCTATATAAAACTTTTTTCTTTAGCTGTAATTACCACCTTCTTGCTTTAATAGAAATTATTAAACAACGGTTGGAAATTTTGCCCTAACATGAGCTGTACAACAATGAAAACTAAAAACTTTGTTTGCAAGGTTTCACACTCGAGAAGCCTGTCAAATACCTACAGAAAATATTTTAACTAGGTTTTTCATTTGTCGAGAGAAAACGTGCAGAGTTGTATGTAGTCTGGAAAATTCCACTGTGCTTACGTAATATTATGACTTATTGGAGCATTTTTTGAGTTTACACCAGTAAATTTTGTATCGTTTCTGTAGCTTGGGTGAGAACTTAGAAATTATGTTGTTTTTTTTGTGCCAATTGTGGAAATACCATAAATGGGATTTTGGGATATAAAATGCTTAAATAAACATGGTTGCTTGTACCATACCACGATCACGTAGAAATAGTAATAGCCATGATCAAGTAAACAGACTAAGAGGAAAATATTAAGACTCAGTATGATTCGTCATAAGAAATTAGGTTTTTCAAGATTCAATTAACCTTGGAAATTACATTGAGTAATAGATTTTTTTATGTGAGAGTGTCGTTTAATTATCCGTAGGGAAGGAATACTGTTCAAGCCCCTATGATGTATAACAAAATAATTTATAAAGAGTTATTTTTACATCGGTAGTATTGAACATCTCTGTGAAAAACGAGGACAAGTTGGCAAAGTAGATTCCGTATTTCTCAGAAAACTGTAGGTTCTCGATAAAAAAGGCGTCATAATAAAAAATACAGAATGTAAATAAGCGATAAAGTATAGTGTCAAGCAAAGCTATAAGCAAAAATCGTTGTCTATAACTAACGAAATATTCTGGTCAATAATCCGTCTGCTAAGAAACAGGTAAACGGCTAGTCCCGAAGATATCGCTGTCTTGAGAAACAAAAGCAGACTTCGCCAACACTATGTCCCCAATTTCTGTAGAAACTAATTTGAAATCGGTTTGTGGGTTTAAAAAGCAAACACAAATCTGCTCAGATTCAAAAAGTTGGCGGTGTCACGCCCTGTGCGTAGGAAAGAACGTTAAGCCTTCCCCGGCTGCTACCTTGATAGCAGTCGTTGTTACAAATCCATGTCAGAGGCTTTCAGGCGAATTTGAGAAAACTCTGACACATGATATGTTATGTAAGCCATCCTGCAGTACACACAATAAAAATATAGTTTTAATTATCATTATTTTAAGTAATACAGGGATGGAACTTTTTGGAATCCTTGTTATGAGCCCTTGAATTTAAAACCCATATTTCAGAAAACAGAAGAGTAAAAATATCATCTTAAACAATGAAATCTAGCACTCCATATGTTTTTTTATGTCACCTATCTAAAAACACTTGGACTAATGAGACGAATCTAACGATACCTTCATTAAAGAAATCCATCGAGTGTTTTGGAAAATGACGCGGTGTCCTGCGTGAGCGACGAACGCGACGCGACGCGACACGTCGCGACGTAATGCGACGCGATGCTACACGCGACAAATGTCCTACGTGATTTTGGTCATTACTTCTCGAACCATGGAGAAGTACAGTACAATTTTGCTCGAAAGTTCATATTTAAAGTACAGAATTTTAAAAAAATATCGTAAAAAGCACAGAAAGAAAACGCTTCTGAATCAACCATTTCGAGTTCGTGGTGCCTAAAGAATATTACAAACAAACAAACAGGCTCGAAAAACATAACCCTTTACTTGCAGTCGGGTAAAAAGGAATTCCACGCTTACCATTGCCACAATACTTGAGGTAAACCGCGAGGTGTTCCATGCACTTCACGATGCAGTCGTACGCTTGTTTGTCTGGATCGGGAAGCGCTTGGATGGAAGGTGGGTGGTACGGCTGCGTCGGCGGCGAGTATCCTGCGAGCTGGAGTAGCGCCGTGTTTACCACCAGCTCTTCGGGTTCCACTTGAATGACTGCCTGCAGGACATAACAGATTTATTCATGGTTATTATATTGAGGAAAATTGGTGTTATTATTTTATGCAGCTCGTGGCTAAGTAACAGCCACACGGTTCGACCGATCAAAAAGTTCAGCTGCGTTTGGCGCGGTCGGTCCGTGGATGGGTGATCATCTTTGTTCATAGCGAAACCCTCGGAAAGCACGTTTAGCTGTTGGTACCGGTTGTCATTTGTATTTCTTTGACAGTCGTTACGGGTAGTCAGAAGCCAGAAAGTCTGACAACCAGTCTTACCAAGGGGTACCGTGTTACGCGGTAACTGGGTTGTGGAGGTCAGATAGGCAGTCGCTCCATGTAAAATACTGGTACAGAACTGAATCCGCTTAAGACTAGAAGCCGACCCCAACATAGTTGGGAAAAGGCTAGGCAGATGAAGATGATTGGTTAACTTGTTACCTACCTATATGGTAACATTTCTCATAAATTTTGTTTAGCCTGTTTGCGAAAGCGCTGGCTTTAGTTGGGGACAACGAGACAAACCACCTGAAAGCGGAACTGTCCAGCCCTAAGCGGTGTTTACTTCGGATGTAAAATACTCAACTATAACAATATTTTAATAATTCCTATTTTGATTGCTATGCGAGATTCCCTACTTAAATCATCATCAACATCAGCCTATATATTGTCCAACTACCGGGCACAGGCCTCTTCTCATACAGAGAAGGCATGAGCATTGATCACCACGCTTGCTCAAAGATTGGCAATTTCAGACTTTTTAAGTCCAGGTTTCCTCACGATGTTTCCTTCACCGTTAGTCAGTGACGTCTAAGATATACTTAGAAAGTACATATGACTTTAGAAAAGTCACATTGGTACTTGCCAGGTTCCGACTCATACACGAGAAGCAGGTGCTTTAACCACTAGGCCACCAAGACTAGATCTACTTAAATATAAGTGCGTAAAAGTTTTCTTAAAACCGACAAGACTTTAGCCGTAGATAAAGTATCAACAAAGCCGCAAGGTGACATGGGCAGAAATGGACATAATTGTTATGTATCATGAATTAAATTTAAACATAAGCTCGTACTCAATAAACAGAGTAAATGCTAGTAATTCGTATAACTTTTCCAGTCTACTTATGAATAAATCGAATAAAACTCCTACGAAGCACAGTGGGTAATGTGAAATTCTCAAGTTTAATGTGAAATTCTTCATCCACACAGCAGTCAGAACGCTTGAAATTAACCCTGTATGCAAATAAAATATAATAAGATAATACAGTGAACATTCCTTATAATATTTTTCCTTGTTTTTCCCCCTTAGGAAACTACAACAATATATCTATGCCGCAAAATAGGTGTTCGCAGCACGCAGGCTGTAAACGCCGGTTTAATTACAAGCACAATGCGATATTTCTATTTTGTTTTCGGAATGGCAACCCTTGCTACTGGTTAAGTAGATACCGTTCTGTGGCGACGACCAATAGCCGTCAAATAGGCTAAGTGTTTGCCATTCAAAAATATTTAAACAATGGGGACAATGCGTTATTTATTGCAATAAAAACCATTTTTTTACAAACTTTATTACTTCAAAATCATGCTTGCGCCAACATTTTTAATTAAAAATAATTATTAAAAAGTGCAAAAAATTACCGCGGAATTCAAAGCAGATGAAGCGCAACGCTATCAGTTTGAAAGGATGTGACGTAAAAATCTACAATATCAATGTCAAAAATGACACTTCTGTTGATTTATTATTATAAACTTTGACGACACATCAAGCGCACCAAAATGTAGACCGTTTAAAGTACGGTCTACCATATTTTATTTTATTTTTACAAAGTTTTTATTTTGTAAAAATAAGGGCTGGGTATTTTATTAGTCACTAGCTTCTGCCCGCGACTTCGTCCGCGTGGAATAGTGGTGCTCCGCTCCTATTGGTTTTAGCATGATGAAACATAGCCTTCTTCAATAAATGGGCTATCTAACACTGAAAGAATTTTCAAATCGGACCAGTAGTTCCTGAGATTAGTAGCGTACGCAAAAAAAGTTGATTGATGAATTGAAAAGATGGTTGATTTCTTACACCTTGTGGCCGAAAAACCCAAATATCTTACGGAACCCTATTTTTTTCCAAAATAAATTTTTTCGAATGGTAAAAGAATTTTTAAAATCGGTCCAATAGTTTTTGAGCCTATTCATTACAAACAAACAAACAAAGTTTTCCTCTTTATAATATTAGTGTAGATATAACGAGGCAAACTATCGTTTATAAATATTAATAAATTACACGCATATTCCCTTTAATAGTATCTACTATTCCTAACATTTGTTCCAAAACACGGACACTCAAACGAATTCCTATTTTATAACGTAATTATGTTTCAAGCAAATCCCCATTCATTAGCGAACATTTTTAAATTAAACTGTTTATTAGGTCCCGCACGTGCCTGCTTCGGATTATAGAGTACATGGTAATCAGGACCGACAACATAATGTAACGGGTAGCATGAGATAGGATAACACTCACAAAAGGTTATTAAAAAGAGTATTTAAGCCTATCTTTGTTAGTTCACCCTCGTCTAACTTTTGTTGTTCATAAGGTTCAATTCGTAAATGATAAAGCTAAAGAGTTCGTTTATTTTGACGCACTAATCTCCACTCATATTTAAAAAAATCGATGAGATTCAATGGGGGAATGGGACCGCGGGGCACAGTATTTATACTTACATGATTATTAAATAGTTTTAGTGTAAAATGATAAAAAAGGCAATAGAGGGGATTGCCTTTTTATTAAAACCAAAATAATTAAATCACAATGCTGCGAGATGTAAAAAATTATATTTTGTGATTTATACAGGTGCTTGAAAAATAAAAATATAATATGAATGTTTTCTGACTTTAGGAATTTTATTAAACTCCACCGTCGAGTAGTAGTCAGTTACTATTTATTTAGAATTTTCCAAAGATATCGACCTATCCGTAGAATAAAGTTACTTCTACAAAATCGTTACTTTTGAGGAGAGCGATTTGAAATTTGTCATGCACAAAATCTGCAATAACATTTTTCTTATTTGTTCTAGAGGACTGATTCTTTTCCTAAGCATGTAAAATACTATTTAGCATTGTTTTCTATAAATACATTTGATTAAAAACAGTTTTTTTGGCATTTTTGAGTGTTTATATGCATATGTAACCCATTTACTATGGAAATGTTTACGTCGTATGTACACATATAACCTTATTCTTGGGAAAACTATTAGTATCATGTGTACATATAACTTTGTTTTATGTAAATTAGTATTGTGTTCAAAAGTTATATGTGATTATAGTTTACGCTTTGATACAAGACTTAACATGTATTGAGATCTCGTGTTTTTCATTTTGAAATCATATACAATCTACTTTGATAAAAATACGTTTTGACAATATTGCTTATTGTTACAAAGACGTGCGCACGGGTCGCCTCCCCGAGAATAAGGTGACGACTGCCGATGTCCCCTTGCGTCCGCGCGGGTCTAAACGGCGAGTAAAGATACTCGTACGCATATCGCCTTCTTCTTTGGAGAAATAAATCACATGTAACTTTATTCGACTGGTATCTTCGAAACTACATAACGTTAAGAAAAAATGATTTTACTAATACAAAATATAGGTCAGCTTAGCTTTATTAATACAATAAAAGCGATTTGGTATCATAATCATATATAACTTTGTTCTTCGCATAGGTCGATATGTGCATTTCATCTTAGTCTATTTTGGCTTCCATACATCTTTAAGATTACAGAAAATGTTTGGGGCGTAATTAAAGTAAGAATAAAACTGCTTTACAGTGTAAAAAATAAGACACTTTGAATTACATCTTCTTTCTGGTCGTTCCCTCAATGCTGAGGATCGTGACTGTATGTCAATCTTCTCCACTCGGTCCGGTTCTGAATTACATAAACCTTACCAAAAAACCAAGGCAGTAAACTTCTAGGCACAAAAAACCTAATCGATCCAGCATCACGATGAGAATAATTATTTTACATCGTTGGCCTTGAAAACTTCATTCTCTTCCCTTGTGTTCGAACCCTTACAAATTCTCCCCCATAGTGACCAGTACATAGAAAACAAATAATCCGGTTTGATGCATCTCAATTACGCCCCTCAAAATAATAAACCTGATGCAAGGGGTACATTAAAGGACAAGTGTTATTATCAAATATCTATCATGCGTGCTTAGCTATAGAGGACGCAACTCAATACAATATTACATTCTTTAATAATAATTCTTCAAAACTTGTTTAATATTTACGATAAAGTGCAAAAAGAATGAAATGAATGTGAATGAATTTAATCATCGATGTTGACAGCCAGAGCTATCACAGATAAACTATCTAAAGTCGACAAACAAATCACAAAACACATATTAATTTTAGAAACAGAAAAGAGGTTTGGCGATAGGAGGGCAAGATGGACCGAAGACCTATTGATCGAATTACCGCAGAAACTATTGTCGTGGCGATGTTTAGCAGCCTAAGTAAGGCATTGAAATTATTTTGCCTGCCCTTTTTTTATAATATTCTAGGAAAAATGGCCATTTATGTCGAATACATATCGAATCGTTAAGTGGATCCGTACCTCGGAACTCAATTCGATATCTATATCGACTTGTTATCGTATCGATATCTTATCGATAGATTTTTAAGGCAACACCAAATAGAATACAAATCATTCATTATTCATTCACTTACAATTTATTTTTTTAACGGTTATTTAATGTTCCACGACTAAAAAAAAAAAATGTAATTGTGACAGTATTTTAATAATATTAATTTTAAATTGTACCTATCCCTATTTTCGTCATCCGACCTCTGCAAATATTCTGTGGCATGTGTGTATAATCTGTGGTGTAGCAACAACCACAATTTATTTTGTAAACGTTTTCTATGAAATTACATTATATTTTCTCTTTTCATTTAATTAAATTTACTTTATTTAGCATTGTGCTATAATTACATTGTCATATTCATGGATGTAAATATTATAATTTTGTTTACTACAAATGGTAACTAATATCTTTCCAAGAAATATATAGGTAGTCCATCAGATTTAACGTGATGTAAGTATTCTTAACATTGTCCCTTAGCACATCTACAATGTCTTTTTTTCAAGATTGGATGTAATAAATTTAAACGAAAAGGTTATATAATGTTGGCTATGTTTTGTATATTATTTAACAATATTAATTGGTTTTATTGTCTTTTAGGTCTGCAAAGCATACAGGACGACACGTAAATCCTTGCATTTACCCGCACTGAACACGGTTAAGACACACCGCATATTCATCTCATTTATTAGCACAATAGGGCACCATGCACAAAATAATTATTGAAGATGAACAATCGACATCAATGAGCAACACTAAATTTCCATCGTGACATTCTTAAAGGAGTGTTAGATTGTATCAGCTCCATGCAAGAAACAAATGAAGTCGGACCCTTTTATTTTTCTTTTTGTTTGTGATGATGGATAATGTTGATGATGGGTACATTATTAGACTAAAATGACAGCAGTGAAAAGTGATTCACAGTGAAAGACATGATTTTAGTGTATAATAATAATAATATGTAACTTTTCCTAAGCGTGCGCTTTCTTACATGTAAATGAAAATTTTAGGTTAATGACATGTTATTTTTATTACAACTTCGTCGTGGAAAGAAAAACGGTAGATAGGTAAGGTGATTCTTGGAGTCCACTTCTTGAGTGGTAAGAGATCTTTATTTTCCAATTTTGAGGGTGTCGATTAAAATTCGATAAAGTTCGTCAAATTTATCGAGAAGAACTGTCAAATAGCTTTTAATGTCATGTCGTCATTTTTCGGTAAGGTTTGTCGATTATGTCGAGTCCTCTGTTAAACACGTTCCATGCTACCTTTGTTGCTTTATCTATTTCTTATGTCAAAGTTATTGTTATAATTTTAATCGATAAATGTGTCGACAAAAAGATCGGTGCTTGCACTACAGTTTCGATTTTACAATCCATTACTAAGTTTTCAATTGTTATCTTCGTTTTTTCAACTGACAATCATGTCTTTTCAATTGGACAAGAAACAATTTTGTGTAAGATTTTTTAAATGCAATTAAATATATTATTCAATCATATATTAGTGCTAAAACTGGTCAGATAACAAGTGAAACCCTCTAAATACGGATAGATGTGTTACTAATTCCATTTAGTGGGTGATTGTGTTATTATTTTCAAAACATAGGGATTGTTTACCTTTTTCTTACATTAGTTTGAAATGCAGAATAATAAAAGTGTTACGATTAATTATTGTCGTAGGTACTTCATTGACAATGAATTACCGAAGTGCCAGTATCAGACGAACAGAGACTATAGAAAATGGGAAGATAAAGTCTGGCTGACCGAATAAAAATACGCACGAGTCGAAACAAATTATTATGGGTAGGTTTTTAATGTCGTAAATAAAAAAATAAACAGATAAAAAAAAAGGTTGTTTTATATTATAATCCCTATAGTATATCCATGCAACTATCGATTGCAAGTTTTATGAGAATAATTCGCCTGTTTGCTTCAATACCGTGAGTCTTAAGCCGTAAGTATTTTTACTCATGGATTACATTATTGATTTGATTGGCATTACTTTATTGATTACAATTTAAATAAATTGTAAATCTAACATATAAAAATGAATCGCTGAATGTGTTGCTAAGCTTAAATCTCGAGAGCAGCAGAACCGATTTGGATAAAATATAGGACGAAGATAGAGGAGACCCTGAAGAAGGTTTGAGCCTAGCCTTAGTTCCCCTGGGAGACGGGTGAAACCGCGGGCAACAGCTAGTTAATAATAAAAAAAGTTATTCATTGCGACACAATAATTTTTGGAGGTAAAAATTATCACCCTTAACTTTGACCACGTCTAAAACCTGCATGCAATTGCTTTAGCGATGATTGGGCCAGGTTGCATCATGACAGGCGTTCACAACAAGCATTCAGGTCTAGGAGTGAAACAAACAAGCCAGCCTGACCAGTCCTGCCCGTACCCTGGCCACTGTTTCATGGCTTTGGTACAATGTTCATTATTTGTGATCAGTGTGAATTGTGAATGAATAGCAATTTGTTTTGTTTAGTCTATTGACTAATGTCAATGTCATTATTAAATAAGTGTAATTTATTGGTTTGACTTTGTCAACTTAAGAACTGTTGAGTATTTGAATTGTAACGTTTTTGAATTGGATAATACGCATTTAGTGGTTCGGTTCGGTGGTGCGGTTGTGAATACAATAGTGCAAAAATGTCGAAGAAACGTTATTTAAAGGATTTAAAAAAGAAAAACAAGGAATTAGAGGAAATGGCTGTATACTGGCAGAAGAGGGCGGACAGAAGGAACGATAGTAACGAGGTCCTTAGACAAGAGGTTCGCGAATTAAAACTAGCATTGATCGTAAGTTTATGATTGACGTGAGTATTTTTTTAGCCATTCTAAACCGACGTCTATTTTTAAGGGAATATATATATTTATTTATTTCATATTTAACTCGACAGTTAAGCTTATTTTTCGTAATTGTTCTTTAAATATGGGTTAAACGAATGCATGGCGTTAGTTAAAAAATCAATTTATGACTTGCTGACTTCGTACCTACATATTTTAAGATTTAAAAAAAAAAAAATTGTATGCAAATCTTGTCCTGGTAATAACGAAAACAAAAAGTCTAATCCAATTTGGTGCAGTCGTTCTGAAGTTATAGGTAACCTAAAAAAACTTTACAAATGGCCAGTATTACTTTTTCTTTAGACGCACCAAAATTATGAATGCTTTGAGGCAAGGACTCTTGAAGCTGAACTGAAAGACGCCAGCAAGAGTGCAATAACATTCGTAAAAAAAGCTTCAGCAGAAATTATAAACAGTACGGAAGCACGTGCTAGTTACATAAGAGTTACCAGCGGTGCTACAGCAGGGGAGAGTGAGAGAGTGCTACCGACGATGGGAGGTGAGTCTATACAGCCTGTGGTTGCAATTACAAATACAAATAATCCGAGTGAGTTGCTAATATTTGTAGTTACAACTAGCCCAGCGAACTGAGTACCGCCTCATCATTTTTTTATTTTTTTTCTATGTTTTAATAGTTATTCTGCTATTTGGGACAGAAAAATACAACAAATCAAAAAACATACAAATATAAAACAATCATAAAAAACAATCCCGACTTTGTTTTATTGTATATAAAGATTAGTGATTAATTAATGAGTTAATTTTTGTATGTGATTTATATTTAATGTTTTTATACACCCATCAATATTTGTGAATAAACCACAAATATACAAGAATATATTTTATGCTAATAATTAACTTTACTACTTGAATATTTGTAATACAAAATTGTTTAGTAATATAATACCTGAAGCCATTTAAATGAACATTTATATTTATTTATTTTCAGGTTCAACAAGTTATAACCGGTACCGTAGCAAACGCCGTCGCAAAAAAAGAAGATAATTCATATGGCATGTATTTTTGTTTTGAATATTCGAAACTTTCGGTGTGCGAGTCTGATTGCACTTAGCCGGTTTTTTTATAACCTATATTGCATTTGATTCCCGTACATATCACTCCATTTAACATAACATTAGAAATTTGTACGCACGCATTACTTATGACAACGAGTTTTTCTGATATGTTCTTGACACCTATCAGCTACAAAATTATAACCTATTTTGTTATAATTTTCCCACATAGATAAATAAAATGTCATTAAATGATGAATGATGATTTTTAGAGCATGAAATTGACATTAAACGCCATCCTAAAGCCATTTTGTTAATTTCTGTGGCAGAAATATATTGGAACAAAATAGGTTACAACTTTGTTTACATTTTTCGTAAACTCAATTGATACAGACTATACCTAGACAAGAACGACAGCAATATTCCTACATCGCGCAAGCAGAGTTCTCGAGCTTATTAGACAATATACAACTTCCCGACATCAATCATGGGGCAGTGGCCCGCCAGGCAATATCATCCGCCTATTTTAAATCTATCGCCCATCATCATCAGCCCATATATTGTCCCACTGCTGGACACAGGCTTCTTCTCATACAGAGAAGGTATGAGCATTGATTACCACGTTTGCTCAAGGCGGATTGGCGATTTGAGTCCAGGTTTCCTCACGATGTTTTCCTTTACCGTTAGTCAGTGACGTCTAAGATATACTTAAAAAGCTTAAACTTACCAGGTTTCGAACCCGCACACTCGTACACGAGAGGCAGTTGCCTTAACACCTAGGCCACCACGACTTTTATTTTATATTATTTTTAAAATATAGGTAGTTTTAAAAAATAACCTTACAAATATCCTGTATTCTTTTTCTGCAGAGGCTCATAAACAACGGAGGCAAAGGAAAAGTTGATGAAAAAGTTGAGTTTATTCTTGTTTTTTTTTGTTAATACAATATTTTTAAATGCTGTCGTTTATTATAACTAGTTTATTCTTGTTTTTTTTGTTAATACAATATTTTTAAATGCTGTCGTTTATTATAACTAGTTTATTCTTGTTTTTTTGTTAATACAATATTTTTTAAATACTGTCGTTTATTATAACTAGTTTATTCTTGTTTTTTTGTTAATACAATATTTTTAAATGCTGTCGTTTATTATAACTAGTTTATTCTTGTTTTTTTGTTAATACAATATTTTTAAATGCTGTCGTTTATTATAACTAGTTTATTCTTGTTTTTTTGTTAATACAATATTTTTTAAATACTGTCGTTTATTATAACTAGTTTATTCTTGTCTTTTTGTTAATACAATATTTTTAAATGCTGTTGTTTATTATAACTAGTTTATTCTTGTTTTTTTGTTAATACAATATTTTTAAATGCTGTCGTTTATTATAACTAGTTTATTCTTGTCTTTTTGTTAATACAATATTTTTAAATGCTGTCGTTTATTATAACTACAGCTTGGCAAAAAAGAGTAGAAATTAATAGGGGCGCCACTTTACCGTTCGTGTGGCAACCCGCTGCGACCGTATAGCGTACCATGCTATCGTCTTGATACTAAGCTGTATTTTTATAATTAATTAAAATCAGTAAGTATTATAAAATGTAATAACAAGTATTCACGTCATGTAACTGAATACAAATTACTTATAAGCACTAATAATGTAAGCACTCCTGTGTTTACATTTTTTTTTGGGTATAAAAAAAAGGCGTATGAATATAGCGTTATTATATTTGATTTCAATAAATCTTCCTCTAAATATTCCACGCCCGCCACATCCATGTCTTGGCTAGAGCTAGCCATAAACTCATCTGAGTCACACTCAGATTCAAAGGCACTGCGCTATCATGTTGGAGATTGATTCCTAAACGTTTTATGTCCAAGTACGAGCCCTCTCATAAATTCATAATACTCCTTTTCTATTTTGTTAACATGCTGGCATGAATTCTTTTGAACTCATACTCGGTTATAGATTGAAATGCACGTTCGGTGCTTCCTATAAAGATAAAAAAAAATGATTAAACCTCTATCAATAATTAATGTAAAAAGTTTACGGTACCTATCAAGTTTTTTTTGTGGTTTTTAAATGCTAGTTATAACAAGTATTATATTATCTTGTGATCACACTCATAGATAAGGTTATGTAGAAATCGAATTTACATATTGCAGAATATCAAGGCTCAAGCCACTCAAGTATCAAAATAATCTAGTCGCGCTATACCAAAGTGTCAAAGACAAAACGTAAACATAACCTATATGCTCGATGTTTATTGTTCAAAATTTCACTTATTTCGTATTCAAGCAATTCAAAACCAATTAGAGATCATAAATTAACACTTGATACAACTAAATACATCAAAACAAACTCTTACATACCTGTCATAATGGCGGTACTTTGGTAAATATCGTCGAGATCGGAAAGAAGAGTTTAAGCCTCATGTTCGCCAAATATCGCCTATAAACATTATAAATTGTTTCCCTGCTAGTACTCCGAATGGTTTTATTTATTATAACGTGGTTTTATTAACGTTTTGATGGTCGAAATAAAAAATAAGTAACTCGCGAACTTTGTTTACATCGAACGACACAGAACCACAGAGTATATAAACAGAACGACATTAATTGCCAGGGGCTGCCAGCAATAAAAAAAATTAGTTCCGTTTCTAGACTTTTTTGCCATGCTGTAGTTTATTCTTGTTTTTTTGTTAGTACAATATTTTTAAATGGTGTCGTTTATTATAACTAGTTTATTCTTGTTTTTTTGTTAATACAATATTTTTTAAATGCTGTCGTTTATTATAACTTTTGTAACTACTTCGCGCACCAGGGTAAAAACTATGTTATGTCCTTCACCAGGGTCCAATCTACCTTTATACTAAACTAGCTGTTTCCCGCGGTTTCACCCGCATCCCGAGGGAACTACTTAGCGCACCCAGGTAAAAAGTAGCCTGTGTTGTTCCTCAGGGTCTATTCTATCTCTGTACCAAATTTCATTTATATCGGTCCAGTAGTTTTGGCGTGAAAGCGTAACAGACAGACAGACAGAGTTACTTTCGCATTTATAATATTAGTAAGGATTCCATCCAAATCGTTTCAGAACCAGACATACAGATCCACAGAATTACTTTCGGATTAATTTATGTTCGTAAGAATTTTACATGAAAATTGTATTTAAAATACTATAAAATTAAATTATTTCGAAAGCAAAAAACATATTTAAAAAAAACACACACACTGCAGTCTCTTCCTGAGTATTCTGTTTTTTTTTTGTATTTTATTTGGAATCCAGTTGCAATATTAACAACGTAAGTAAGTATAATTTAGATTTTACCAGTAATATTCGATTTTTAAATATATATATATATTTTAATTTAAATAAATTCGAGCTTGATTTCTTTAATGAGGGTATCGCTCCCGAATTCGCCGCTACAGGCGCTAGAGTAAGGTCTCAAGAAATTACCTAATTATGTAGGTAGAAGATTATGTCTGCGAGCGCTTTTATTTCGAACTAGCTATTTCCCGCGTTTCTCCAGGGGGTGACCTTCTTCGGGGTCCCCCCTATCTCCGCACCAAGTTCCAGCCAAATTGATCAAGCGTCAAAGCGTGATGCGATGACCAAGGGAAATAGGGATTCATTTTTATATTATGGATTACTACAAATAATTGATGTTTGTTGCAAATATTGTGGCATTCCTGATTAATTTATTTATCCTTTAAACCATATATCTAAAACTTGGACTAATAATGTCGTCAGTACCTACCTGACGAGGGCGAGACATTTAAACGGCTCAGACGAAAACCGCTTGATATGACGCACGTTAACGTTCCAAACTTTTATAGGCTTTCACTTTGAATTAGCACACGTGTTTGGCGGAAAACACTACTAATTGAACTATTAATAGACATAATGTTCGCTTCAGGTAATATAAATTCAGGCTGGCTGGATGTTGAGTGACGTGTGACATCGTTCGTTTAGATATCCAATAGATATCTACAAACAGGTACCTATTTCTAATCTAGAATTACGACCAAAGATAAATAAAAACCATAAGGGTTCCTTTTTACAATTTTTGGCACGGAACCCTAAAAAGACCCCAATGAAATACACAAGGAACATTAAGTACGTACTTCGATATGAATAGTCTTCACGGTACGAAATCAAAACTTGACCAGGCTCCTTATGCTACCTGGAGTCGGCTACAGAACACAAGATTGTGATATTGTGACCACGTTTTCTCCCACTGAGACGTTTGTTTCTGTTCTGAAAACGGTCCGAATATATAGCACGATACACAAGGTAGACATACTCGTATATGTATAAAATTCGCCGTCAGAAACGAACGTGTTAAACAAGAAAACTACACGAAACGCTGACTGACACGTGGCAGTCTATCGTCTAGTGGCGCTGCACTGACCCCATTTTTCGCTGGTCTCAATAGATCCTCCGGTCCGATGCCAATTATGGTGCATTGTCATATAAAATTGAAAGAACTTAGAATTTCATGCTGCAAAAAGGATTTTTTTATAATTAGGTATTTGCTGCCACTCTTAATATAGAATCTTTCCGAGGCAATTTTATCTAATAAGCTAAATGGCTGTAGAAGCCATTAATCCATAAAGGAATAAACACATGTTAGATAATATTGTGATGGGATAGGATTTTTTTTAATCCGACTTCAATTTTAATCTTCGCAAATAAATATAAGTTATTAAGTATCAGATCTAGTCGGCTGAATTTTCTAATTTGACTCATGAAATGGAAAGTACATTTAGGCTATTAGCTTTTCCCATGGCGATTGTTAAATATGACTGTGTGAGTGTGAAATACAACCTTAGCAGCCGATGATCGTTCATACACTGAATATGACCTACACCCTATTCGGTACACGAGCTTGACCTATAGAGGTAGTTTTCTCACACAAGCAAATAAGCTTTGTTCACTCTTCAGCTCCTAGTAGACATAGAGTAGAGAAAACGCGTTTGTCCCCCCCTGGGGATATAAGGTCCATTACCAAAGTATCTAGATTGAACGAGATTCCACCGTTATGAAGCCACAAACAAAAACAACAAAACAAAAACTCAAGAATACCTACACAAAGAAAAGTTACTTGAATGATAAAGTTTGTGATCCAAATAAAAATGGAAGCAATGAAATCGGCCTTGGATTCGCATTGAAGGTTTATTCAGGCGTTTTGGATTACTCAGGGATAAAAAACAGCTGCTACCGTATATTATATCTTATTTAGTTATGAATAAAGCGGGCCCATTTAAAGAGTGTTAGTAATAGAATTAAGTTTATACACTTAAAGAGGGTGTGAAATTTTTTTCTCGTGTATTCCGTCATGTGTGGTATCTTTGTGGTATATTTGTCTTACAAAAATAAAGCAAGTGTGTTAAGATCATTTTCCAATTTACGGAGCCGTTTGCGAAATATCAAGCATTGTGCATAATATATTTTTGTTTGCTTTGGCGTTCGTTTAACGCTCGATTTGTGAAAAAATTAAAAGCCGTAGTATATATTTATAACGAACTTGAAAGGAAAACTATCACATGATATATATCATGTTCATCATCATCTGCCTAGCCTTTTCCCAACTATGTTGGGGTCGGCTTCCAGTCACAACCGGATGCAGCTGAGTACCAGTGTTTTACATGGAGCGACTGCCTATCTGACCTCCACAACCCAGTTACCGGGTAACACGGTACCCCTTGGTAAGACTGGTTGTCAGACTTTCTGGCTTCTGACTACCCGTGACGACTGTCAAAGATGTACAAATGACAACCGGGACCAACAGCTTAACGTGCTTTCCGAGGCACGGAGGAGTGTCGCTATGACATTGATGGTCACCCATCCACGGACCGACCGCGCCAAGCGCAGCTTAACCTTTGATTGGTCGAACCGTGTGGCTGTTACTTAGCCACGAGCTATATATATCATGTTATAGAGTAATATAGTCGACCAACTAAAACCTATTATGGAACCCTATTGCGCGTTTCGGCCGGTTTTAGTAAGTAATAAATTCTCATGTAAAAAGATATCAATATTCAGATTCATCGACCAATATATCAGTTAGTGAAAGTAAAAAAAACAACAACATGACGAAAAATTTATAAAAATAATTCAACAGTATAGTTCTTATAGTTTCGGAAAAAATGGCTGTGACATACGGACGGACAGACAGACAGACATGACGAATCTATAAGGGTTCCGTTTTTTGCCATTTGGCTACGGAACCCTAAAAAAAATATGACTCCAACACTTAGGCGGAAAATATTCTCGAATATTCGGGCATGTTTCTTTAGAGAACGAGTCCATTGTCAACCACAAAAAAATTAAAAACCCCTACTCCGGGTTACTACTAAGAGATTTCATAAGGAAAAAGTTCAACTACATTGCCAGAACCCAGAACCAACATACGTGTTTGAAATCCCTAGTGCATCTAGGTAGTTGCATGATTGTTGTAATCACAGACGTGTATCTAAATAGATAACGAAGTTCCGTCATTTGTTTAAACCAAGCGTATCACCAATTTCTACTTTCTTTTTGCCACAAGAGCGCTTTAGAGATTTCCTAAATCCTGGAAAACATTTTTATTAGTTTTTGCAGCTCAATAGTATTTTTATAGCTTTCGGTTGAGTGGTGCCAAAATGGTGGAGCGCGAACTAATTCAAACGGATTGAAAAGAAGGAATTCAACATCAGTCCAGCTTAGGAGTTCAGTGGCAAACAAGCGTATAGAAGAATTATACATTATGTCGAGATACGGACCTCATTGGTCAGATCATTAGGTCGCACCAGTGTCGTCCGGACGACACTAACACTCGACTATGACGTAGCAGACAAGAACGACAGTAAATTCCCTATCAAATCCTTACTAATATTATAAATGCGAAAGTAACTCTGTCTGTCTGTCTGTTACGCTTTCACGCCAAAACTACTGGACCGATATAAATGAAATTTGGCACAGAGATAGAATAGACCCTGAGGAACCACATAGGCTACTTTTTACCCGGGTGCGCTAGGTAGTTCCCTCGGGATGCGGGTGAAACCGCGGGAAACAGCTAGTGTTTTATAAAGCCTTGCATCCACTAGGTGGGTCGGGTCTCATAGCAACGTAAAAATAAGCTTGCCTATGTTTTGTATGAAATATCGTCCACTAGCGACGGATGGGGCGGAGCGGACCGCAACGCATTTGCATACTGGCACGATCCGATCCGATGCGACCCCCGCTTGTGGACGCCAGGGTTTATAAGGATGCAGCATATTAATTTAGCACTCACCTGATCGAACGGACATTGTTTTCTGTGTAAATGTTTGAGGCAGTGTCTGCATAGTGTGTGGCCACATCCGAGGCTAATGGGGCTGCGGGGCGGAGCGCCGAATTCGCGGCAGCACACTGGACAGTTCAAATAATCCGTCCATTGAGGCGCCTGGATTGGCATTCTGAAACAATAGTATAATTATATCAAAACTTATAATACAGAAATTCTATGTCACGTAGAAATGTGTTCAGATGACGAAAAAATGCGAAGATATCTCAATAAAAAGCCCAACTCACTAGGATGTTAAGTAATTAAATAAATACCTGTGCAATAAATCGATACACACGATGGATTTCATAACAATATATACTTTTAAGCAATTTTTATGCAAAAATCATCTCAGTTACCGCATAATAGACGGATTAAACAACGAAGACACTTTCGATAAATTTAAAGAGTATTCTCTTTTTAGATTTCGAAGTCCCTCTTGGAAAATGCATTGCTTCGGAAATACACAGACGGAGGCTGGACGGATATAAAGCAAAAATTTCATTGCCTATCTCGGAGCCTTTACTACACTTTTTACTTCGACCTACACAAATTAATTTAGGCTGCCTGTGTTTATTCTTAAACCAATTTTAATATAATAGCTAACACAGCTAACTTCGTAAGTACCGCCTTTTTTGTGTTTTTTTTCTGATGTTTTGATATAAGTATAGTCTACTTACTATTCGGGGCATAGACAAATCAAAGACAAAGATCATACAGATCCTACCTAGGCTGTATAACTAAACAGACTGACTGAGTTTTATGTATTTAGATATATAAGAAGATGAAAATTAAAGAAGCCTTGCTATATGTTTGCGTGACTGGAGCACCGGGCTTGATTTTTAGGTCAGCCAGTGTTATTCTGGTTTCCAGAGTCCAAGTCCGATATAAACGTAACTGAGGAAATAAATGTGAATTATTATTAAATATATTCATAATATCAGATGAAATTGGTATCTACGAAAGATTTACATCTCGTAACTACACAATATTTATAAATTCATTTCGCCTTATTCAAGATTCATATATTTATTTATTTATTTATCACACACACACATATTTACTTTGTCGAAGTCGCCGCACAAAATCGCAAAAAATGGAAATTTCTTCTTAGAGCCCTATGTCCCTGATGAGGGACCACAGGATCGCATCATCATCATCATCAAGATTCATATTAGAGAGTTGAAAATATTAGGTTGGTACTACCCCCTTCTGTTATGTGAAACTCGGACTCGCGTACCGAGGGCTCCGAGCTATGCTATGGAAGGATTATTCGCAGTAAAGTTGCAATTATCTTGTATTTTTACGATCGCATTATAAAGTTTGTTTGTAAAAATATTGCTGATTATTTGAAAACTGTTTTGATCAGAATCAGAGTTTTAATTTTACTTTTTTATATTTTAAAATGTTTTTTTTCGATATTATTTGTAAAAATATTTAAAATTGACGATTATATGTTTAAAAAATAAATGAACGGCAATTATAATTAATGTTTATCAACCGCTTGACAAAAAATCGCTTCACATATTTCTGTGATAATATGGGGGAATAATTTTTATTTGTCATTATAAATCGAAAATTAAGATATAAAAATAAGAGCGAATCAAGCTTTTTAATGGGGTATCACACATGACGTGGTAGCTACTACACTTTTAAATTTTAAACCCCCACCTTTCCCATAATAAAACAATATTACTTCTTAACTTTTTCGCAAAACAAATGCACAATCAGTGTATATAACTATTGCATATTTTCAGTCGATAGCATTACTAGTTTCTAAAATAAGCCGTTATAGACGAATTTACAGACAGACAGACGAATGCGTTGCGTTTTACCATTTTGATTCGGAACCCTAAAAAAGCTATGGTTTATTGAAATAAATTTAATATTGCATGTTTTTTATCGCTGTTATGATAGATAGTAATGATAGTAACTCTATTGCGACAAGATTATACAGCAGAGAGAGATATTATGATCCTTTTGAAGTAAAAGTGGTCACAAAAAGTACGCAATAATAGCCCTTATTTCAAAGAAAACAAAAAATAACAAGTTTACTTCGCCTAATTTTTGTATAGATTATAATTTTCTGGACCCTTATTCAAATCATGCACATAAAATGAGTATCTTACCCTTTAATAAAACCCATCGTTATCTTAATAAAATATTTCAACGATACTGATAAAAATGTATTTGAGTAACACTTTATTTACAAACACCCATAGGTACTTAGCTAGGTATATAAACACAAGTTTCCCGAGGATATTGCTCAGTCGGTCATCAGGTCAAACGCAAGGTACTCAGTATTTAAAATATTGTCATTTTGTCATTTTGAAAAGTGGGTGTGAGTAAAATATTTTTTTTTGCTCTCATACACACACACACACACACAGTTAGTCAATGGGTCTTGAGATTTTTCTGAACTTATTTGTATCGGGTCCCGCGACTTTCGGGTCAAGACTCTCAGATTTAATAGTAATCATTATATTTCCAAAAGGTCATTATAAGCTTTATTAGCTCCCGCAGTGTTATTGAGAGCGCCATCTGTTAGCTTAACGCGTAAGTACTTGATAGGCACTCATACGTGACATACTGAGTGACTGTCCTACACAATAAATGCATTCCCCGCAATGTTTTCCCCGTTTTTTTTATGAGGAAAGAAATATTTGTATCTGAACAGTGGCCGCGAATGCAGTGAATAGGTTCTAGATTACGATACAAAATCAATTAAGAATCGTTTTTTCAATTAAAATTAATTATCAGAATGAGCAAATGAATTAATGATTAAAATTTATGATGAACTAGCTGTTTCCCGCAGTTTCACCCGCGTCTCTAGGGAACTACTTCACGCACCCGGATAAAAAGTAGCCTAATACCTTCTCCAGGTTCCCCTCTATCTCCTTGGCCTAGGCCGTGACCAAGGGAAATAGGGATTTATTTTTATATAAAAAGGAGGAGATTATTATATTCGTTATTACTGAAATTGCTGTTTCATTGATACAACTCACCAAAAATCATTCGATTTTATTCTAAGTATCTTATTTTTGGAATGTCCCGGGACTTTGAGATTGGAGAGACTTTTCAATGACTGATTGAAAATATTCTTAAAACCATATTAATTCCTGTGTCTGGTGACTGATTTCACTGATATTAATAATCCCAAATCATAAATAATTGAGCGGTTAGTCTTAGACTCTACATTCAAGAAGTCTTTATTCAAATTAGACTTAAAATCAACAAAAACAGTCCAGAAATGCCCACCCCATAGGGTTTCTATGCTTTATTGTTCGAAAGAAGAAGTGGTGTAGTGTCTCCAGCAATATGCTAGCTCTCTGCTGTTTACAGTAGCCTACTTGCTTACCATGAAGATACATATATATCTATCGCTTACTAGTCAGTAGTATAAAGGTATAGCTAATAACCTGGCACAGATCCAAATTCCAATCTTCACTAAGTTCTTATCAAAAAAAAACAGTGCTTGTTGACACTTCCCGTGACCCAAAGGCTGGCTTTTACTTTGGCCAAAGGCTAAGCATTGCCATCCAACGTGGCAATGCCGCCAGCCTCTTGGGTACACTTCCAGTTGACGGCGATGAGGAAGAATTTTTTGACGCAATATTTTAGTTAGATTTATATTAGAATATATTTACTTTTTTTTTATTTTTCGTAATGTAAATACTTTCTTTTAAACAAATTTTCATATACAAAAAAAAAAAACAGTAATGTTACTAATTAGCTATTCCCTGTGGTTTCATGGTCCGTCCGTCCGTCCGTCTGTCTTGGTACCAATTTTTATCCAAATTGTTAAGTTGTTCTCAAGTCATGGCATGACCAAGGGAAATAGAGATATTTTTTATATTATATAGGTATAGAATTATAGATGAAATATGAAGGGATGATGATTAAACATAAGCAAGCAATAAAAATAAAATGTACTACTAATTTTAACATACAAATTAAAATTCGCTAATGCATTAGTACAATTTTATGCCGTATTATGGAATGTTTTAGTCATAGGAATCCCTCTGCGAGAGAGAGAGATGCGAGTTAAAATATAGAAATATAATGATATATTTTATATATCAAATATATGAAAAACATACATCTGTACATACATAAAATGTCATAAAAAAACATAAGGTAAGATCATAGGCACAATGCAACAAATTATGTAAATGTACCATCCAGCGCACCCTGGTCAATGAACCCAGCTCCAACCTTTTTGACAAACTCATATTATTACATTTTCATGTGTAGTTCACAAGAAAGAAAAAATATCATTCTAAAATTGCTATAGATCATGGTTATTTTAACATTGTCTTAAACTTTAATTTATTTAATAATGTTCCGAAATAATGATAGCACAATGATTTTGTATGATTAGATCTTTATGCAAGTCATGTAAATATGTGGAGATGACAATAATTTGAAGCTCTTACATATCAGTTGTGTTTATTTTCATATCACTCTAACAAAAAAACAAATAAAAAGAATACTCATTTATTACACTGATTCTCAAACTAATAATTAATAATAACTTTAATTACTCATTAAGTGGTTGATTGTTAAGTAGGAGTGCAAACGCACTTGCTCTTTAACCACTAAAGAGTCATTGAGTTTTATCAATAGCAGTCCATACTTTGTGACTTCAGATATGATGGTGTAGATATAGGTCTACCTATCCCTTCAAGATTACGGTCATGATGTTATATTATTCATTGGAGAACTGTTGGAATTTCATAATCTATTGAAACCATGAATAAAATAAAAATGATGTCATCAAGAGAAATAATAAACAATCCCAGAACATGATTTTTTTAAAAGATAAAACTAAACAGAACAATTAGCACAACAACCTTTGCTTATCAACATCAACATGATGGCAATAAATGTGTATGTGAGTTTGATTGTTACACTTTCACTTTAAAACCGCTGAACTCATTGAAATGAAATTTGATAAGGAGATAGCTTGGAACATGGGGAAGGACATAGGACAGTTTTTATCCAGGTATGTGAAGTAGTTTCTTCAGGATATGAGTAAAACTGCAGGAAACGGCTAATGTGGCTCTTAATACCTATGCAACATGTCTCAAAACTGTCTAAAGTATGTCAGAGAAAACCCACTTCTAAAATCCCCTAAACTATCCACACAACTAACACACTGGCTATTACTTCATCCAGCCAATCAGCTGATTTAGCTCAAACAAATCTCTGATGTTCTGATTGTCATTGTAATCTGTAATTAAATCTACTGTGGAATGTTAGATTAATTAAATTTGTGGAACAAAACTGTGTAGAACCAAGTAAATTTAGTTTAGAAATCTAGGATAAGAATTATAATAGTCTGGGTATGCGAACTGAAAGAATACTATATAAACAAGCAAGTCATTAAATTAAAAACACATTGAGAGAAATAGAACTCAGAAGAGATTGATGAACGGTTAGATGTGATTCTAAAGGCTCATAAGGTAGTGAATGATAGTATGTCCATTGAGAGTAAAGAAAATTGTGCTAATCACAAAAATAATATGAACAGCAGCAAGAAGAAAGAGCTCTAATAACTAATAATAAAACTTTGGAGCAACTGACAATGCAATCTTTTAGAACTATTATTTTATGATTAAAGGTAGGAGGTAGAGCTACTGTAAACCTACTGATATATAGCTAAAAGTACAATCATGTTTAAAGAGAACCTACATTATTGTAAACCACTCTTATTTAAAATTTATGAATGTTTTTCTCATAAAGTATTCTTGAGTCTGACACTGCTAGACCTGAATTGCTAAAGTGTTTATACTGAATGAATATTATACGATATCACACGCAGGGGAGAGGTCAGAAATTACATTATGATGCCAATAACACAGTGAATATGGTAAAATATTCGCCGTGACATTGGAAAATTAACATTTTGAGAATCATGACGATCTTCTATCAATTTATATTTTCACGTTCAGTTATGCTCTCCTCGAAATTCTTTAAGAACCATACGATATCAATCATTCTACACATTTTTTAAATTAACCCGAAAATAAGGCTCTAAACGTAAAAAGTAGACACTGTACAAAAATTATGACATCTGAAAATTGCCACCTAGGCAGTCGTCTGATGGTCTGAACACGCCATGATTCTCAGTTTATTGTTTTTGTATATTAAAAAAGGGTACAACGATGTTATGAAAACAAGATTTTTTTGTAATTACCTTACAAATAACTCGAACAGTCATCACAAAAGTAACACATTTAGCTTCTACCCACTTCAAAACATGATCGGTCAGCAGCCGTGAAACATAGACTAGATAGAATTTTGCAATTTATTTATGAAATGGAAAAATTGTCTGACAGCGCCATAAAGGCGAGGTGTTGTAATGTAAAGCACAAATAAATAATTTAAAAAATATGTGGTTTTTTATTTAACAATAGTGTATTTCAGATTCTTTTAAACCTGAATATTCAGCAATTTAAACTATTTACTTTTGGTCTACGGCTAATGTTCTCCTTTGCTTCTGTCATTCTACTGTTCTTTACAAAGATAATAACATCGTCCCACATCAGAACTTTCAAATTTTTCATCGATCTTCAAGTTACATGTTCTAAATTCTATGCCCACGGTGGATAATTTCGATTAAACAGAGGGGGATTAAACTTTTACCGATAAAATTAAACGCTTCTTAAAAAAAATCATTGTCTCTGGCTTTTTATCAAACTGTCATCATCATCTGACATTGACTTTACTTTATTAGTCAATTTCTGTCAAACAGGTGGCAAAGCAATGCTCCTTTTAGAAACAAATAATGATTCTGAATTGTAAATTTTAAAGCTAATTGCTCAAGCCTGATTAATTTTGTATTATAATCTTAAACCTTGCTAACTCAATAAATACTATTATTTTAGGTACGATATAATGCCGATGACATGCATGTAACGTATGCCATAAATAGATACTTTAACAACACTTTTTCCTGTATACATAGTAAACCGCTTTTTGATATGCTATTAATGTTCCCCGGTTTGAAAGAGTACAAAGCGACCCGCTGACCCTGAAAACACAATTGATACTAGATCTAGTAGCAGACAAAATTGTCTAGCAATCAAACATTTCTCTTCTTACTATTTAAAATATTTTTATAATATATTTGTGGAATGTAATATTTATACAGGTCAACAGTTTAGGTAAAAAACCTGTTGCACATTCATAGTCTGATGTCTACTTTCAGTTTATCTCACCCAATATTGCACAATCATAGCCCAATAACCAGAAATTAAATAATATTATTATTATGCACTTCAAAATTCAGACAATTAACTAAGACAGCAATTAATTAAATGAGTATTCAAATGTAAACCCATATGACTAGTGCTGCCATCACCTAAATCGCCGACCCTGGACTAAAACTATAAAAACTCGGACATTTGAGTTAGTTTGTTTTTTTCCCCGGACACTTTTTTTATTATTAGTTTTAATCAATCATATATCAGGTAAAACCTGGATCTAGAAAGTGATTTTCTCTGGACGCTCTTTGAAAACCCACCCAGATGCACCCCGGATGCCGGACAAATCCGGGGAAACCTGGACGGATGGCAGCCCTACATATGACTCATAATTTTTTACTTTATTCTGTTTCAGCTTTTGACTTGTATCTTGTGAGGTCTTAATTGGACATTCATGATGGATAAAATAATAGTCATGCTTTCACTGTTCTCATTAACATGCGTGGAGGTGAGTTCTTTTTTATTATACTACAGACCCAACCCAACAACATAGGAATTGGATCTTAGGTGCAATTTGATTTCTATTTAAGTTTAAAAATAAAATAAAATCTGCCTTAGCCTAATGACCTTCTCCGCCGCGCCGCGTCAGAACGCGGCTTGGCGGACGGAGCTCCGGCGTGATCTCATGGCGGAATGGAAAGAGCGGCTGTTGCAGCCCAGCGCAGGGCACGCCGCAATCGCGGCGGTAAGTCCCCTGTTTGAGGAGAGGCTATGGAGACGCCACGGCGTCCTCACTTACCGCCTGACGCAGGTCCTCACCGGGCACGGAAGCTTCGGGAGGTTCCTGCACAGAATCAGGCGGGAGGAAACGCCCTGGTGTCGCCCGGAGGACACGGTGGAGCATACAGTGGGGATTTGCCCCGCTTGGGCGGAGCACCGCAGTGTCCTCGTAGGGGCGATCGGCGGCGGCGAGCTCTCGCGTCCGGCCTTGGTTCATGCCATGGTCCGGAGCGAGATGGAATGGGAAGCCGTCGCCTCCTTCTGCGAAGCAGTAATGCTGGTGACGGAGGCGGCGGAACGCGTGAGGAAGCGACACGCCTCACGCCCCAGCCGCCGCGGGAGACGCCACGGACGTCGTGAGCCGCGAGACGACTCCCGGCCACCGTAGGCGCGGGGCTACGGACGGTGAGCTATTGGTGGCTCGCCGTCCGGCAAGGACCAGACCCGCGTCGACGGCGCGTTCGTGTTCCACGCGTGCCTCAAAGAGATGTCAGTCAAAGTGACGGGGCCCTCCCCCAGGGCCAGTCTGCCGGGGCTGCGGGACGTTCGAAAGAGATACCGCGCCCCCGGAATACAAAGGGCTGAGGAAGGAACTTGGATGGATTTTAGTCAGTAGGAGTCTGACTCTTTAAACATCATCATTTGTCATTTAAATGAATTTTATTTATCTATGAAGGAAAATTCGAACAAAATAGGTTATGATTTAGTTTTCATTTTTCGTAAAATCTATTTGGCTATAAATGGATCAAGAAGTGGATGCTGCAATGGATTTTCATTTATATAGAAAATAAATAGTAATTACTAGAAGCTTTGCACGGGCGCATATCGATTAAATTATCTACTTATTTACACTTTCACGGACAACAGAACTGTGGGCCTACTCTAACTCACCAAAACGAAACTTCAGAAAGACAACGATTAGACGATAACTTTTTTTGTGGTGCGGTAAGGTTCGATCAGGGTGCTCTGTACTTAGAGGGAGATACTTATACTATCGATATGATAGTTAGGATGGTTATAGGCTTCTTTTTATCAGGGCGCGTTATGTAGTTCTCTTGGGATGCGGGCGAAATTGTGGGAAGCTGCTAGTTATATATAAAAATAATTTTCTTGAATCACTCTGTCTATTAATGGAAACCTCATTAAAATCCGTTAGGTAGTTTAAAAGATCTAAGCGCACTGACGGCGGGAAGCAACTTTGTTTTATACTATGTAGAGATTTTCTAATTTTACATTGGTTAGTTTTAAACTGTTTGTCTGTTACGCATAGGTAAAGTCAAACAGGTCAAACAGCTGAACCGGTTAATGTTATATTTCATTTGGAGATTGGAACCTGTGCAATAAGGTATTTTTTATCCTGGTACAGTACGAGTTGTGGTTGAGGAGCTCCTGGCTAATTAACAGCCGCACGGTTCGACCGATCAAAGGTTAAGCTGCGTTTGGCGCGGTTGGTCCGTGGATGGGTGTATCTTTGTCATAGCGAGACTCCTCCGTGCCTCGGAAAGCACGTTAAGTTGTTGGTCCCGGTTGTCATTTGTAGATCTTTGACAGTCGTTACAGGTAGTCAGAAGCCAGAAAGTCTGACAAACCAGTCTTACCAAGAGGTACCGTGTTACCCGATAACTGGGTTGTGGAGGTCAGATAGGCAGTCGCTTCATGAAAAACACTGGTACTCAGCTGTATCCGGTTTAGACTGGAAGCCGATCTAACATAGTTGGGAAAAGGCTAGACCGATGATGATGAGTACGAGTTGTGGTTGCTCTGAAGGTAGGAAGGTAGAGAAGCAATTTTTAACCCCAAAAAAATGACGGGAGCTTATAAGTTAAACATGTTTATTTGTGATGAAAATCTTTGTCAAACGGATGAACAGATATTAATGCAGTATCTTTTAATTTTAGTGTATTCGAGATGATTCTTAGCTATAATTGATGAAAATCTGTTTATCAGATAAAAAGAGAGCTGTTTAAAAAAATGGCGAGAAATTTTCTTATAAGAGCTACCAAAAAGTAATGGATGGACCGATTGTTTGCGTGAATGTGGGGATAAAGTTGATGGTGACGTGTCTACCAGAAATAAAAGTTTAAAAATCGTAAAACAATAGTTAGTTTAGATCGTCCTCAGTGGCAGATTTCCAGTCTTCCAACCTAGCCCTCAGGCCATGTCGTACCTAAGTACCAGCTGCCTCTTCCTCAGTACCCATCATAGACTACATAATGCGGCCCGTCAAAATGTACGTAGCAACCCTTTAGAATATTAAAGTTCTTTGAGTTATTTCTTGTGGTCATCGGTGATTTTGTTGTCACGATATGTCACTAATATCTGGTCGCGCTACTGGGCCTCAGGGCAAATCCGCTACTGATCGTCCTTTGTTTACCGAACTAAATAAAAATAGTCTATTTGTTTTTGTTTTATCTTTCCCTCTCATTACGGAAAATCATTTCTTTTAGCAACGAATTCGTTTAGAGGAATTATTCACTTGGGCATGCCCAAGTGTATTTTTAATCTGCAAGTTATTGCATTGTTTGGTTAAAATGTTATTAATGTTTTAATGCTTGGCCAGTTGCGCGCTTCGTGCCTCAAGGGTCATTAGTCCATACAATACAATATACTGAACTTATTGAATAGAAGTGAATTACCGGTCAATCTGCATTATGTCATTCAATGCATCCCGGCGGTCATTTGGGCATTATCACCAGGACTTTGTTGAAAAAGAAATCTTTGCACTATCATATGCTCGATCAATGATTTGGATGAATATCGCTGGTTATAGGAGAAAAATTAAGCTAAAAATAATGTCTAGGTAAACTTAGTTACAAAATCTATATCTTCTATATCTATATCTATATCTATACTTATAATAAATCTGTAGAGAGGTCAATTCTGTACATGAAATATATTTCCAAAATAACTATCAGGGGGTGATTAGGGATCGATACTGATGCCAAAAATGCAATCAGTAAAATTTTTGTCTGTCTGTCTGTCTGTCTGTATAAATTCTATAGAAACAAAAACTACTCGACGGATTTTAACGAAACTTGGTACAATTATTTGTCATACTCCTGAGATGGTTATAGTATACTTTTCATCACGCTACAATCTATAGGAGCAGAGCAGTGAAGGGAAATGTTGTCATTTTGTTTAAACGCGCTAATCTCAGGATCCGCTGGTCCGATTTAAATAATTCTTTCAGTGTTAGATAGTCCATTTATCGAGGAAGGCTATAGGCTATATATCATCACGCTAAGACCAATAGGAGCGGAACACCACTTTTCCACGCGGACGAAGTCGCTGGCAGAAGCTAGTTAAATAATAAAGTATCGAAACTTCCGAAGTATTGAAATATTTTAAACATGCATTCGACTATCCGAACGACGATAAATCACGTGCATTTGGAAGCAGCCGTCTATTAGCAGTTCATGTACTTACATATAAGGGTCCAGCTCCCCTTTCAAATTCTGAAGTATATAAGGGGGTGGCTGCCAGAGGCGCGGTGTGTGCAGCGACCACAGGGGTAGCGGGCGGGGCGGATACGCGGGGGGAAATTGTGCTTGGGGTGTTTCTTGGCTGTGATGCATACATGTGTGTGTGCTAAGCGCATGAGCATGAAGGCAACATCAAGGCGAAACGGGGATTACGCGGAGGGGGCGAGGTAATCACCATCAACCCGAAGCTTACCCCTTTCTGACGGCGCCGTCTGCCTTTCTGCTCAGTATAAATCACGCCGTGCGCTGCAACGTTTGTGCAGATAGTTGATTTATATCCTCGCTATAATTATCGATAATATTAATAAATTAATTTTGCTTTTGAAAATTATATTCGTGTTTGAGGTTTGAGGTCTTTTCTTCGGAGTGCAGTAATCGGGGTGATTAATTGGTTATCGATAATATGAACTGCTCTTTCATAGATTGTTAGGTTTTTATTACCTTTAATTGCGTTTTAGAATTGTTGGGTAAATATCGCGTGGTATTTTGGTAAAGTGATAATTGGTGGTTTTAGATTGGTGACTTTTATTAATGGGCGGTTTTCTTTCAAAGGGCCAATTTTTTGAAGATCGGCGCTGCAGGTGCGTGTGTCCCAGTCCAGCTTCAGTTCTAAATATCACGACTACTAGACAAATATACACAGGGAACGTTCCGCCTAATAAGTGGTATGTGATAATTGTGTTTAATGCATTACAATTTACTACTGAGTTTAAAGACAATATGGTGGTGTTGTCATTCGACTGTACATTTGTGTGTCGTTGAAAGCTTGTCATTAACAACTAGATTATTATTTTTTGGTGAAAATGTGGTTATCTAGGTATTTAGTAAAATATTGTCCCTTGCGAAAGTGGCTTAATTCCATTTCGTCAAGAAATTGGATTTAAATTAGCGCGCTCCGATGGCAACTCCATCGCTTTTGAAAAATGAAAATTCGTTTATTTTTTGCACACCACGATCTTCGGTGTAGGAATTACAGTAAAACCTACAATAAACTTAATGACTGTGCTTTATTTATAAAAATCCTGTAAAATTCATCATTCTTAAATTACAAAAAAAAATACATTTGACGCATATGCTCCCGGTGTTTGCCGCCCTTATTGCGGTCAAAATTGGGATGTAAATTTTGCTGATATTTTATACTTACTAATCAACAGAAGCGCGATAATTATTGTTTTTGCTAAAGTCAGACTTAATGGGAAAAACATATAGGTATGTATTGCAATGTTCCGATTTTCCCGTTCAAAAGTCCTGTTTTTTTTATAGCCACTGCGAGGGCGTTGTTTTCCCTCTGATCGGAAAGGAGCTAGAAGGCAAACTTCACTTGTTCTGTCCTCGCTGCGAGTGTGTGTATCAAACTCGCAACACAACACTCATAATGGTGAGTAGCATAGGTTTCATACTAATATTATAAAGAGGAATGATTTGTTCGTTTGTTTGGAGGGTTTTTACTCAAAAACTACTGGACCGATTTTAAAAATTCATTCACCGTTAGAAAGCTACATTTTTACAAAGTGTCATAGGCGATATTTATTTCCAGAAATAATTAGGGATCCCTACTAAAACTTGAATAATGTAACCCAAGGTGTAAAAAAAATGTCCACGCGGGCGAAGCCGAAGGAGGAAAGCCAGTATTTAATAAACTCGACTCCAGTTCAGTAAATAAATGACACAAGTCAGTTTCTAATCCAATATATATTAATTTCAATTACAATCCATTTAATTTTCATACAATTTGCCCATCCATTTTCCCGCCTTTTTCTTTCTGCCAACCAACTTTAATATCCATTTAATATAACTATAATATAGATGACTGCGTTCCTAGAAAAAGGCGATGCCGTGTAAACTCGAGATATACATATCCCGAGTGGTACACGGCTGATATAATTCGCGACATAAAACTGAAAGCTATTTTTCATAAACAGTACAAAAAGAGTAAGTCAAGATGTGATTACGATACGTTTTCTGAATATAGGGCGAACGTGAAATCGATGATAACAGCCGTACATAATAATTACCAACAGCAAATTCAGAATAAGTTCCAAAAAGATCCAAAAGCCTTTTGGAACTATGCCAAATCTAAAAGAGGTAGTAGAAACAAGCAAACTATTTTAAAAAACGGGGTTGAGCTATCCGATGATGAGTGTGCTAGAGAATTCGCAGAGTATTTCTACTCAGTATATAGCAGTAAGCGGGCGGATCTTAATGTGGAAGCAGCGATCACTGCAGCAGGAATCGAGAACGGCGCGGGTCGGGTCCACCTAGACCGGTTGCTATTAGACGACGTACAAAATTCATTACAGCGGCTAAAACCAAAGACATCCGCTGGTCCTGATGGCATTCCGCCTTACATATTTAGGGATTGTCGATCGGTGCTTAGTGGTCCGTTGCTCTATATTTACAACTTGAGTCTGAAACATGCGGTATTTCCTGAAAAATGGAAACTAACTCGCGTCGTTCCGGTACCGAAAGGAAATTCGAAGTCGCAGGTAGAGGGATACAGACCAGTTGCTGTGCTATCCACAATAGCAAAGGTATTTGAGTCTGCCATACACAAAGCCATTTATGAGCAGGTGAAGGCGCAACTGTCGGAAGCACAGCACGGGTTTAGGCCTAAAAGGAGTACCACCAGCAATCTCTTGAGCCATATGGTTCATGTGGTTCCGACAGTAGACAGTGGGGGACAAGTTGACGCCGCTTACTTCGATTTTAAAAAGGCGTTTGATCTAGTAGATAATGATGTGCTATTAACAAAGTTAGCGGCTGTCGGTTTCACACCGCATTTACTAAATTTTTTTGCCAGCTACATGAGGGATAGGCAGCAGTATGTGGAATATGCAGGACGTACATCACAACCTTATTATACTAGATCTGGAGTGAGTCAGGGTAGTAATCTTGGACCTCTAGCTTTTATATTAATGATAAATGACTTACCAAAGACTGTTAAATATGCAAAATGTTTATTGTTTGCTGATGACCTTAAACTGTCCCTAGCTATTACCAACGAGCTGGACTGTAATGTGCTTCAAGAGGATATCCATAGAGTGGTGACCTGGAGTAGGCAGAACCGTTTGCAATTTAACATATCCAAGTGTCAAACCATTACTTTCTCTCGCTCGCGCAAACCTGTATTGTATGACTACAAGGTGGACGACACGCCGATGACTAGAGTCAAAGAGGTCAGGGACTTGGGGGTTAGCCTTAACTCGGGATTGGTGTTTCGTGATCACATTGTAAATTGTTGTAAAAAAGCATTTAGGAATTTAGGGTTTACACTTAGGACGGTCCATAATTTTACTAATATTAAGGTTATTATAGTATTATATAACGCTCTAGTCAGAAGTCAGTTAGAATGTAACGCAGTCATCTGGTCTCCCCATGAAACTAAATATAGTATTATGTTGGAGAGAGTGCAAAACAAATTTATCAGGTATTTATATATGAGATATTACGGAGTATACCCGTTCTATCCACTAATGTACCCCACTTTATTTATATTAGGAATGGTAGGATACAACGAGCTGAGAGTCAGGAGGGAACTGGCACTCGTATCGTATATTTTTAAAGTTTTTAGAGGTGTGATACACAATGCCGATCTTCTGGAGCAGGTGGGTATGTGTGTCCCGGATAGGTACGTGTGGCGACGGCTCCGGCCACAGTTGCTGGCTGTGCCGCGGGCGCGCACTAACTTGCTGGGGGAGGCACCGCTGACGCGCGCACTCCGCACTTTGAACCTCATAGCTAATAGGATAGACCTATTTTGTTGCTCACTGAGTGTGTTTGAGAAAACAGCTTTACATATAATTAGTTACAAAACAGAATAGTTTATAGGATAGAGATAAGTAGATAAGTAGGGATATGATATATTAAGTAAGAAATTGTTTTAAGTATTAAGGTATAATATATAAGTTACACTATCGCATTAGATTAGTCTGTAAGGATAGTTGTAAGAGTGGAAAATAAATAAATAAATAAATAAATAAATAAAAAATCCTGGTCATCGTTTTTTCTTTTTCTTCTTTATTTTTCAAATCCGTGTTGCCCGTACTAAAATTCAAGTTCCAAAACATTATAAATAGATAAAACTAATTAAAGTTAAAGAAATGATGACCATAGTTTAAGTGGTATTTTATTTTATCATTGTTGCCCGCGGTTTCACCCGCGTCCCGAGGTCACTACTTGCACCCAGATAATAGCCTAAAACCTTCTCCAGGGTCCCCTCTATCTTCGTACCAAATTTTATGCAAATTGGTCCAGCCATGTCATGCGTGATGCCGTGACCAAGTGTAATAGGGATTCATTTTTATATATTATCAATTATCAATAAATCACATATTAAATTAATTAAATGTAACGTATCCTTACAATTTGTACTTTGTAACATGCAAGACGCAACGGTCAAAGTTGTATATCGACACTGTCGTAGAACAAAGTCAGATGTGATAACACAACGAAATTGTGATTTTTTCAAAATCAGCTTCAACTAAACATAATCTATCAATCGATATAAGCAAGAAAAAAATATATATATCTGGTACTTTTCGTGATATTAAAACGAACAAAGTTGTATTTCCAATACGTTCCAAAGAAAATCAAAACTTTAAAGTGCTCTCCTGTAAAGTAGCTATTTTGTAGATCCGACTTTGTTCTACGACAGTGTCGATATAGATCTTCGATATCCCCTGGCGGTAATCAAAAGCCGGAATTTCTAAACAAGGGATATCGTGTTATATGTCGATAACTAGGTTATGGTTCAAACGAGCAGTCGCTCCATGTAAATGAGTTACTGGCATTACCTGCATCCTGCATCCGGCAAGACGGGAAGCCGAACCTAATTTAGTTATATGCGCTGAAACTCTAAAGAAATTCTGCGAAGTAATTAGTTTGGAAAATTGCAGCCATTAGTGTAAGGCAGCCATACTCAACTTTTTTTATTATAAGGGCCACAAAAACGTTTCAGTCATGGTGTCGCGGGCCGCTAGACTTTCTTTTTTGGTTTTACAGAAAAAATATATAAGTTTTCCTCAGAAATGTTGATACGGTCCTCCGGTTACTGTCGCTATGCATAGTTAATGTTCTCATACAGAGAATGCAGGAAATGTGTTCAACACATTGCAGCCTATTGATTAAGTCCAGGTTTCTGATGTTTTCCTTCACTGTTAGTTAAAAGAGTTCTAGCAAAACTTCGATGCTTCAGCGAATTTGTTCTAATATAAATGTATTCTATTGCAATGCTTCCGAAATGAATACAGGACTTCTGCAGGATTGTAATGAGGTTTTTTGCTTTCGTACGGACCTTGTTACGGCCGTGTACGGTGAGATTTTTTTACATACAGATTTTTTAGGTATATATGATTTTAAAATGCGTTTATTTACACACATTTCACATGCCTAAACACCCAGACCCGGTACAATTTTAGTTATTTCGTGCAGGCAACGCACCCGCGATATGCAGAGCAGCAACCATTATTGATTCATTCTTAGTAAAATAAAAGTAGTAATAATGTGGGGACTATGAATTACTTCAGTATCGTGGGTGCGTGTACCAAACATTCATTACACATGCACAAACACCCTGGTACAATTTTAGTTATCCCGTGCGAACCCGCGACACGCAGCGCGGCAGCCAATTGCTCAACCACAACGCTAAACGATGTATTTTCTACTTCTTCTACGTTTCATTTCATAATGCATGTGGTGGTGCGAAACTCGATTGCGTATCGATTAAAAACTAGCCTAACTAAAAGTCGTAGTATTATTAATAATTCAATCTGATTGCTTGCAGGGCGTCGTGTTCTTCATGGTGACTATAATCACCATGTCGGTTATCTATATGGTCACCTTATGCTGGTTGAACAGCTGGATAACCAGAGCTCGACGTCCCACTGGCCCACGAATACAAATAGAAATACATAAAAGCGTGAATCCCGAAGAAGTAAGTGCTATTATTATAAAATTCGCCTCAGTCATCTTTTAATTATTGTGTACAGTTTCATTCATATTGCGTTTTTGTTTTTTGGGTTTTTGGAAACATTGCAGTTGACACCACTCATCTAATTTAACAGCTAATTTTCTATGGACTTAACTCATACTGCCGCAAAATTGTGTGTAATATTTTAATCCAACGGGAATAGTAGCTAGTAATCTTAAAAATAAAGACCCGTTTTTCGACAAGATCTTACGAATTTCGTAGAATTATAATATATATTACGATTAAACTAGTTTTTTTTGTTTGCACATTAACAGTTTTATATAAAGTTCATTATGCAATGTGCAGAAATTTTATTTCTACGAAATCTTCGGCGGTTTGAATTAAGTCTTAATTTCTGTCTTTATTTTGGCTTGCGGGTATATTTATAAGAGATAAAAAATATCATCTTCATTTTTATATGTATTAGCAAAATAACCTTCAACGCTTGCTAGTGTGTAACAAACATCTTTAGGCTTAAAACTTAATTTAGCTTAACCTTGCAAACGCCCGCGCCCTACGGACAGACCCCGTGCATAAGAATCAGGGCCTGTAACATTCATACATTTTGCCACCTACCAATCTAATCTGGGGTAAGTAAATAGGTTGAATATCATTGTCCATTTGGCTAAATGGCAGCTAATTTGCTTGATATTGCTTTTAAAATATAGGTACTGGATAAACTAGAAATAGTTTGTATCATTTATTATCTTCCTAACCTTATCCGTATGCGCAGTACCTATCTTATTATTGCATGATCTCGATTTCATTCCATTTTTTAGGTTTTTTATAATACATATTCAATTTATATAATACAATTTATATATATATTATATAATTATAAAAATTAATTACAGAACAGTTTGTTGTTATGCGAAGATCCGGAGGAATAAGCAAACGACCAAGAAAATGTTGTGCAGGGTTTTGATCAATTTCGATGAGATGTGTGAGAAAGTGCTACTACGCTAGTGTTACCAAAACGGGGCCAAATTTTATGGATTAAAGCCAAATTTTACTGACGGTCTTCACGGACTTTTAGCGTTGGTATTCGGTCCAAATTCGGAAGCTACAATCAAAGTACACACGAGTCAAGTCACTATATGGGAACCAAATGTAGTGACGACTTACATTCACAGCAACGCACATACTGCCAAAACGCATGCTGTATATGCGTCATGTAAAAAATATAAAAAATAAAATAATAAATGCGCGATATATGTATATTAAATAAATCAACCGAAATCGATTCAATGTAAGATAATTTACGAAAAAATGCATTCCCAGAAATGAAAAAAATAAATGTAACCTGTGTCCCACCACCAGTATGCTCTGATCCTATGTTCTATAGTTTGTTATCCTACTTAAAATATAAAATATATGTCTTCTTCAGTCTAGTTATGTCGTCTCCATTATAATGTTGAGATAAAACATCAATGGCGCGTACGCGTCATCAATGTATAAAGATGAGTACATATAAATATAATACAAACTTTAATAATGACCTTTTTGTTTTACTCAAATTTGAAAATAAGGAGGAAATAAAAGTTATTACTTTTATCAGAAGAGTGTGAGATGTTTATTTTAATAGACAATTTAAAAAGTTACGTTTTAGTTAAATTGTTTGTAAAAAAAACAATGTAACATATAAAGTAGTTTGAATTGAATAAAGGCTAAATATTTAGTGAGACTAGCTAGGTATAGTGTTGAATATTCATTATTTTTTGACTATCGAAACGATTGACAACGTAAATATTTTTATAATAATATTACTATATTTTTTAAGTTGTTAATAACATTGTATTCTCTATTTTAACTTAAAGTTAATGTGTGTAATATGAGAATTTCCAAAATAATAATGATGAGCTTTTAATAAATTACGTTTGTGAATACCAAAGTTTAGTGGGGCTGCAGTTTAATTCGATTTTATGCTGCGTTTTTTTTATTTATTTCATATGAGTAGGTTCTTATACTACGCCGTAGTAAAATTCATGCTAGTGGTCTCATAATGCACATATCGCATTAGGACCGCTACGAGGGCTACGATGAATATTAATTGATAGATTAAGCTACGACACGCTACGCTTAAGTTTAACTATTGTAAGTAAGTACACCGGTATGAAGAATCTAGATTTTCGATTTTCGTGAAAAGAAGTCCTCGCATAAATAAAGGTAATAATTTTAACGTTCCGATAAAATTAGTATTTTTGTGCTAAACCCCTGTTTGTTGAATAAAGGTTTTACGCTATATGATTTTGAATTACAGTTCCTCTTGCCTACATAGATATTTAGTTACCGTCATGTATGAATAAGCATACATCGCTCCTATATCTATAACTTAGTAGCTTGCGTTATTATATAAGTGTTATGTTGCATTTGTTATGATTATTTAAGTGATAGATATACCATTAAGTGATTCCGCTTAAGCTGGCTTTCCACGGTGCGTGATTCTGCCGATTTTCACGTACGGCCGACGACCACAGAATGCCACGAACTGCACTAAAGGCCTTTTCAACGATGCGTGTCAATCTTTTTGGGTCTTAAGATTCGAAGCAATTCTTTAATTCCAATTTCGCCACGGTACAAGCTCGCAGGTAAACGTGCCATTTGGCATAAGCTTGCACTGCATATTGAGAGCCAACGACTCTACGCAGATCGAACGCGATGGCCGTGTATTCGTGTATTCCATGGTGCGTGGGTGCGGGCTGGTCCCCATACGTACAACATTTCACGCACCGTGGGCAGCCAGCTTTATAAACAATATTATTATTTGTGAAAATATGCATATTGCCCGATATGATTTAATAATGTGATTTTCCTACGGTGACGCTCTCGATTCGCGACTGTATGTTGTATTAGGTGTGTCGTAAAAGTAACCACATTTTATCGACCGAGTGCTTTAGACATACTTTTACGTCAGAAAGCGATGCGTTGGATGGCCTGAACGGGGCGGTGTGATATTTCAGTTTGATTCGATAATATAATAGTTCTGATCTGAAAAGTACAACAAAAATAGTTTCAGCCATTTTAGAGTTATAAAAGGTGTAGCAAACCCGACTTTGCTTTAGGTATATATTTAGACAGATATCTAAATCTTTACATATATGTAAATCAGTAAATAATTTCTATGGTTTTTTTCGTGCTATGCGTCACCGTGGGAGAACTACTTTATACTGTAGAGCCCAGTCGTATGATTGTCGCTCAATTTATTAGCTGAGTGCCGATAGACTGCAAGCTAAGCACTTTCTTCACTGATTTCCAACAGGGTGAAAACTCGTATGATGCTTAAGATTGTTTTATTATGAAGCCTAGTGAACGTCAGCTGCAGTTCGGTTAGTGGGATAAGCAGCGGTGGTCTCCCAAGTATGTAGAAAAAAATAAAATTTTCAGTCATTTCTTCCCGAATCAAATATGTGTCAAATCATATTTATACCAATATCTTAAAGAAAGAAAATAGTCAGTGTTTCTTTCTTTCTTTTAAAAATGTTAAAAAAATCAGTCATTTCCTCTCATTTGAAACATTAACCAAATGATAACTTATATACTATTAATACTATTAAAAGTATGAAAATAAAAATTTATTTTTTTCTACGTACTTGGGAGACCACTGATGCTTATCCCACCAACGAAGCCGTAGCTGACGTTCACTAGGCTTCATAATAAAACTATCTTAAGCATCATACAAATTTTCGCCAGGGAGGAAATTGGTCACCAAAATCTGTTCGTGGCTCGCGGTCTACGAAGGAGAATAATGTTCTTTATCTAAACTTTTTAGGCTAGTTGCGTTTTGTTTTTAGTGTATAGTATATTTTATGCTACTGGATGTATTTTTTTATTGTAGCATAAATGTTCAGAGTTTTGCTTTTATTTATGAACCTAGCAATTTATCTTAAGGTGCAGCCTGTGATTTGACTTTTATAAATTACATATTTTATATTTCAAACCTATTTTTTTTTGTATTTCCTTTGATCCCATTTATTGGTACTTATGAGTTATGTATTATATATGTACCTATGTGTAATATTATTTGTTGAATGTATTTAGTAATGTCTTGAAGTAGTAATAATGTATGAAACCGATATGCTTCTGGCACGACGCACTTTAGTGTTTTTAGTTTGATGCAGGATGTATTTTTGAAAGGTTGTACGATAACAGTTTTGTATGATTTTTTATGAAACCTTTCCTATAAAATATTATCAGCATATTTTTTTTTTTTTAAATAAATAGGTCCTGTCTATACCTATATGGCTCTGATGGATTAAAAGCTGAAAGAAATATTTATTTTTGTATAATTAAATACCTACAGCTTACATATAATTTCGTTTTATTCATCAAAACATTTGTTGAGTATTAAATAAAGCCAGCATTAACGACATCATCCGCCGTGCTCTTGTCACCGCCGGGGTGCCAGCCGTTCTAGAACCCAATGGTTTGGCACGCGACGATGGCAAGAGACCGGATGGGATGTCTGTAATGCCATGGAAGATGGGAAGGTCTTTGGTGTGGGATGCAACTTGTGTCGACACCCTTGCTCCATCCCATCTTCCCAGTACGGTGGGCTGTGCTGTTACTACCTGTTATTTTGTAGCGTTTCTTTATATTTTCTGAGAACATTTACCATAGCAATGTAAATATTTTTTATACCATCTGAAAGTAGAGATTTCAAAGAACAAAAAAACTACCGACTTTTAAAAAAAAAGTGATATTTTGACACGAGAATTTTCGATTGAAAATTAGGGTGTTTTTTCGATATTAAGTCAAAATAAGGGTGAAAAAATAATTATTATAAATCAAATAAATTACAGTGTGTTTGGGACATAAAAAGGTAAGTTTTCACCAAATTTCGTGATAAAAAATTAATTATTGTAAAATATAAAAATAAAAAACCAAAAGCTTGGTTTTTTGAATTTTTCACATACATTTTGAGGTTATGTGAAAAAGTGTCAATCCAAAAGTTGTAGATCTTTTTATTACCTACAACTTTGCCATTTAACTTTTTTTCATAGGACTTGTAGTTTTGCCGGAAATTGAGATAAACCGTTTTTTTAACTTTAACCCCCCCTCCCCCCACTTCCCGACCTCAGATCGCCCGTAATTTATTTTTCCTATCATTTTTATTGTATTCTCCTCCTTTTCCAATGGGTTTCATCCTACTATTATTTTTTTTGTTTTCAAAAGATAAAAGCACTGGTCTATAAAGGGTATAGTCTGACATGGCTCTTTATGAATGTGACTGACAGGTGAACTAACGCTAACCACCATCTTGAAACGTCATTTTTGGTGTAAATAAAAATACAGCTGTATTCGATAATACTAGATTTTGTCCTTGAACTAGTTAGGAAAGGACAAGGATGAACTGCGATGCCTCTGGTGTTGTAGATATCCATCGGCCTCGATGATCGACTCACCTACTAACATCCAAATGAGTGTTAATGTTCAAATATTACTGTTTCCAATTTATTTTTCCAATTTTATTGTTTCCAATTCAAATTGTTATTGTTACGTAAATGATGAATTAATAAATTGCTATTTAACATGTCACGATTTACTTAAAAAGATGGAAATTCCATTAATTGGTATCATTAAGAGTGTCATTCCAAGATGACAATGTTAGTTCCAGTTTTCACCAGATTATTATAGATCCATGTCGGATTATAAGTTAGTACTCACTGAAATTCAATAATTATATTTTGTTGATTGACTGTCCTTCTTGGAGCTGGCCATTATCTTTTAAATTAGCAGGACTGGGGCCGTACCACCACGTGTTTTTGCAATCACTATTCAAGTTTGAGAGCGTGACACAGATACTAACGTCGTATAGCTCCGTCTCTTTTTCATAACGAAAATAATCTTGTTTTGGCACGTCATGGTAAGGCCCCTGGTAGCTTGATTTGCATTAAGGATGGTCAATCCACTGCCTTCAGTTGAGGTTTATATTAAAAAGATTTATATTACCGCTATGTATAGTTCAATTTTTTTCGATTTTGTGTTCCTGAATCGAAACGCAACTGTATCTTTCTCTTTCAATCGTATACGTTTAGGTAAGAATTCTAGTTTAACCAGTAGTTTTTTCGAGTTATGTCAGTGTGTATTAAAGCGTGCGAATAAAATGTATTCTAACTATTCAACACTTTTGAAGAGTGTCTCAAAATGGAATTCGAATAATCTGTTAAAAAATCTTTTTAAGATGTCACTAACGGTAATTTAAAACAAACCTACATACATAAATACTCTCGAAAAACATATCCCTCCTGTCGCAGTCAGGTAATTAAAGGCACATTTGTTTTTAAGATGTTGCTGTACATCTGGATGATTCAATTATTCTGGTTATTGGTGGGACTCTTATACTATCGACATCAGCAACTTCGTGAGGCGGTAAGTAGGCCTTGTATTTATAACACTATTTTGCATAGATTAATAAAAGTCTGCGTGCCGCTCTGTGAATGCGACAATTATCAGCGCAGTGTGTGTGATTTCAGTGTTTTACTTATTTTTATAGTATTATTTTCACTACAAAACTGGCATTTTACTTCTGATTGTGTCTACAATTATTTAAATCATTCGGGACGACTTCGTTGCCGGGATGGCTTCGGACTGGCTCGGGTATGCCGACTTCGGCATAGTATTTGTTGTTGAGTTTACAAGTACACCGGCGGAATCTTAAGTCAGCGCGGAGACTTTCATTAATCTATGCTATTTTTACTTTTGCACATAAGTATGTCTTCAAATAGGGTTATCGAGGTTGTAATATGTAGGTAACTTATGGGAGTAATACAAAAGTCCGTCCGTGCCTCCGTGGAGGCGCTCGTAAGTCTAGCTTCGATATTTATTGAAAATTATAAGAAAATTGTTAAATACAAAATTTTATCTTCCTATGGGAATTGAAAACAATACTACCCATAGGTAAGTAGTTAGACAATTTTTAACCTTTTGAACGCCATTGCCGCATACGACAAGCAAGTGCGTGCTCTGTAGCCAACGACATAAATGTATGACAAATTGATATAGTATATAGTGATATTGTGGCATGGCATGGTGGGCATACGCACGCGTTTATACTCTGGCGTTCCAAAAGATTAACGACCCAAAATACTCAACATTTCTGAATCCTAGCAACAGGCCTTTGGTTCGAGCCTTTATGTTAAGAAAAACAAAACTAAAGATTTTATTTGGTACTTAATTAACCAAAAAAATTTAGTTAATACTGGTTTTCTAATTACGCGGAAATCATACGCTCATTGGCTGGATCGCTCTGTCATTGTTATTTCTCGTGAGTTCAAGAAAGCTACATTAACCCTAGGATGCGCGAGGTCTCTCGGACCGCGAGGCTGTAGGCGGTGGCACACGTCGCGGACGCCGCCCTCGCCCTGCATCGTCAGTGTAGACCATAAAATTGTAATTATGAACATATTTCTTTAAAAATATCTCCAAGTACTTCATATTTTTTTACAACTGAAATGCTCGCTAATGATTATTATTTCTTAAGTAGGATCCAACCCAAGGTACAATAATTTCTCTACCGATTCCTAAACGATTAGTGTTCACGAGCATTTTGGTAGAATATACCTATTACCTACATATATTTTTTTATTTGTAGTATTTTTGACAGTCATTTAGATAATATAATTTATTTAACAGAAACACGGATTGAACACGGAATTTGAGTCTGAGTCTGACGAAAGCTTGCCTGATGCGGATGCCACTGAAATTAGGCCCAATTCCAGGAATTCTCTAAGGAGAGGAGGAACTTCGCCAATGGTATTAAGAAATATAAAACCTAAGAATTATAATTTAAGGTAAGGATTTGTTCCTGTTTCGGCATGGTTTCCTGTTCTTCCATGTGTTTTCGTTTTCACAGTGTTTTCGTCCCACATTCCTAAAAAAATCTTGTTTCGTCCCGCGTTAATTTTCATTCCTGTTTCGGACCATTAACAATAAAGTAAAAATAACAATAGCTTACCGAAAGTGTTTGGGGAAAGAAATTAAAAACGTCAAAGTTTTTTTTTCAAATACCTACGTTGCATATTTTTCTGTAGGTACATTAATTTTAAAAACCTATCAAACAATTATAGGATCGTCTTGATCACAATGCACGATATTGAAAATGCTTATTAAGAATTCAAGTGTCCTAAGTGTTTATTTATTAAAACTACCAGGGAAAGAGAAATGAATAGGAATCAGATGCTTAAGCGTCTTACTTACCGTAAGCTTTTTCTTGATAGTGGTAAAAAAGATAAATGTTTTCGAATTTTGAAACTTCTCGAAACTAGGTAGAAGTTACTAGGGGAAGACGGGCCTTAACGGTCTCACTAAGTTCTTCACCAACAATTTTACACAAAAAAGAATAAAGGTAGCGTTTATTATTCACTATATCAATATAAAATATAACAGTTTTATAAATAATCAAGTACATGCAAAGATTTCTGTTTTCCGAAACGAATGTTTTACTGGATGTATACTTCCAGTTCATTTCTGCTACCCGGTAGTTTTAATTCGCCTTATATAAAGTTTATGGTGTTAAGTAACATGCTGAGAATAAAACATTGTGAAAAATAAGTTAAGTCAAAATGTTTGAAATGATTTTTAACCCCTGACGAAAAAATAAGGGTCTTATAAGTTTGACGTCGATGTCTGTCTGTCTGTGGCATCGCAGCCCTCAAACGGATGGACCGATTTCGATACGGTTTCGGTTTCATTTGAAAGCCAGATTCCTTGCGGTGGTTCTTAGCTATATTTGGTTAATATCCGTCCAGCAGTGTAAGAGTATCAGCTCTTTTCCAAAATAATTGAAGGCATTTTTGCGTAGGGGGTTATTTTTTATTTATTTAATACTTGCTATTCTCTCTGTACAAAACATGTTAAAAATACTGCTCGAGACGAATCAAGAACAAAATGTCGGACGAAACAAGAATAAAATTCAAATGTATTAATTTTATTTTCGGAACGAAGCAGGAATAAAATGTGGGTCATAACAAGATTTATTTGTGCGGGGCGAAACTCGTGACACGAATCAGGAACAAATCAAGGTAAGGTGGGCTAAGACTGACATACTTTTATTTCTGTCAGACAAAAAAATTGTTTTATGAAAAAGTTGTTTGCTCTATGTTTGAGGTATTCAGTATAGTGATAAATGATAAAATATACTTTAATACGACAATATTTTTTTCATATAAGTATCTTTAAAATGGAAATAATGAGGAAAGTGTATAACTGGCCCCGTGGTTGGGGCAAGACTAACAGTAGGTAATATTTTTTAGTTTAAATCGTGGTCAAGTGCTGTTTCTCAAGAAAAAATATAATATTAACAGTAGTTATGTTTATTTTTAATCTCAAGTTTAACAAAATAGCATTACTTTTTGAGAAATATGTAAAATGGCGGCAAGACTAACATACTATCGAAATCAGGGGTAGCAAACTGAAGGTTTATTACAGGTTAATGACCACTTATGTGACCTGACAAACAAACGTTGGTAAAAGTCGTAGGAGGGAAACTTTTTGTTATATTATGGAGGAAAACTGTGTGGGGTCCCTCCATAGAAAAGGGAGGATCCTCTGGCCAGGCGGGTGATATTGCCATAAAGTGATATTGCTAGAATTAAAATTAGTGTTAAAACAACAAAATTAGTTTTAGGAGTGCTGACTACGAATATGAGAACTTTTAACAGATCCAATATCGTAGTATCGGGTATCGTTTTCGAGGTTCATAGGGAAGCCGATTACGAAAATGCGATCTTTTTATAGGTCCAAGATGCCCGACTCTACTTTTTGAGGATAGTCAATATGGGTATCGTTTTTGGGGCATTGATACTAGGCACTGATTGTCTTGCCCCGGTGGCAGTCTTACCCCACCTTACCCTATATTTTAAATTAAGGTCTTTCCCGCTATATCGATATGAATAACTTTTTGTTGCTTACTACCAGTAGAGTTACTACCTACTGAAAAAAAATACAAAGTTCCTCGTTCGACTTTTCTTTAAGAAAATAGTGAGTAGGAGTACCTAAATCGACGGTATCGAATCGCGTTTTGGAATCGATATTTCCAGTATGAACTTATATCATAATCGGATAATTAAAAAAAAAACTAAAATAATTGCCAAACCGGTTTAACCGTTCGCAAGTGACGCGCTCACTACGAACACAATTTAATTTATATTTATAGAGCAAGATCCCAGGACGCCAGACGTTACTTATTTCAGAGATAAAAGTGTATAAAGTAGTGTTAGGTGTACAATCAATGAATGCATACTTGATTTCTTTTGCTGACGGTCAATTTACAAGTATAATCAAATGCTAAAATTAGATAAAATATGCAATTATTAACTTTGGTTTTGATATGTTTCGACAATATTCTTTATTGTTAAAAACTTGTTTACAAAAAAAAATACAAACGATTTTCAAAAGCACTGAAAAGAGAAAAATACATTTATTTTCATCTAAAACGCTAAGGACCAATACATCGCTCTAGATGTCGGTTTCTCTACGTTACTGTGAACATTTTACCATGGACTTCTAGAGCGATGATGTGATGTACACAAATTATATTTTGTATTTTTTTTTACTTTTCATTGTTTTCGGAAGTTTCACCAAATAAAAAAAAAACATACACACATATACAATCAAATTGAGAACCTCCTCCATTTTTTTTTTAAATTAATCAATCCCAAGATAGCAGGTGTGCATACATTGACTACAAGTACTAACACTACTTAATTCCACACTTTTATCTAGGATAGAGAGAGAGATTTAGATTAAGATTGCTGTGTTGTGTCACTTATTAAGTATGTATATTATGAATAAATAAGTCATAGCTTTTGAGTATAATTAATGTCCCATCTTGAAGAGTATTAGGTTATAAGATTGATATTTATTTATTATGAAATATATATTTGAAGTACCTACGAAGAATTATGAAGTAACGTAGTTATAAAAAGAATGAATATTCTTCACTTGCAAAGTGAAATAAATTTATGTAATAAGTAATAATACAGGTACAGGCCTTGTACAGGCCTTAAACAGGCATTAATCAATGCTTATTTGCTTTTGTGTGGTATTTTAACGTGTAAGAAGTAACCAATTAATGCGGGGCTTACCTATTTAGACCAATCATCTTTTTAAGCATAGCATATAGATATTGGGTCTATAAAAATATAATTTGGCGAGACTGAATAAAAACAATGTTTCTTTTCTTTTATTTCATTAAAATGAAATTATTAGTAGGTATGTTTTTTTTTTATAAAATGGGTATAACTATTTGAGAGTATATTCTTGTAACTAATTACAAACTATTGTTTTAACGGAATGTTTAAAAGGTATACCTTTTTAATTATTTATCGAATACAGAGTTAAGTCTTATGGTCAGTAAATATATTTAACATTTCCATTTTGACTGTTTTTTATTTTGTTTGATAAATATTAATAAAACTGTGCTTTAGAAATGATACACATAGTATCATTTGTCCCCCTAAAATGTAACAAGTTTATCAATTATTATGCGTATTAAGCAACGACTATACCTATGCGTATAACGTAAAAGTATTATTAGTATACTATTTCTGGATTAATGTGTGATGTTAGATTAAGATTGCGCAAGCGCAGCCTATTGCGAATAATAATAGTGTGCATTTATGTGTGCGAAAGTGTTTTGCTGACAGCGATTGTTGTGATATATTTATATTTTCCCGACTACGGTAAAGGCAAAAGGAATGTATTGTATTTTAAGTCTCTGTGTTGTAGATATGTAGGTACATATATCTATGTGCATCATGTGTGTTCCACAATAAATTCTGGACCGATTTTGATACATATGGTAATTGATTCGTTATTATAGGCCCGGGTGACATTTTATTATACACTAAATAGTAGATGTTTGTATATGATGGATGTTACATCCAAAAATTCCAGTATATTTTTGAATTGCCGAAAGTTAAAGGGCTGACGGCAAATTACTAAAACAAGTTCTCGTGAAAAATATACAAGAAAATATAGGTTGTATTTTTTATTTCATGATTTCGATTTTTACCGTAGTCGGGTTTTTGTTTATACTTATTTTAGGGATAAGCTTTTTAAGATTTCAGAAGTTTTACTAGTATTTCATAAGCCTGTGTCAATCAATAAATTTTATACTATCTATACTGTGTTGTTTATTTTCTCATTTATTTGAATAAAATTAACCTCTAATTACCGACAGATGGAGATGAGGTTGTTTGTCAACATTTTGACAAAAGCGAGAGAGAAGAGAGTGTAGATTTTCAGGAAGAGGCCAATATATTGTCGTTCTAAAAAGATATTCATGAATTGTTTTGGGTAGAGGGCAGTCATATTTGTATTATTGTAGTCAACATCGTTTATGAACGACTTTCGGGGATCTAGCAATTCAATGATTAATTTGAAATCAAAAATATTGCACTTGGTACCTGAGAATATTACAGTAGATACTATAAGTTGGTGTTGTTTGATAACAAAATATAATTATTTTCCAAACTTTTTTTTCAGGAAATTAATACTTTTGAATAAGGACTAGGACAGTGAAAAATACCAAAAGTACTTTAATCACATTTATTTTGAATAAATATGAGATGACAATTATACAATCGAAAGGGCATTAAAATATTTACATACATTTTTTACACAGCCTACAGATTACTGCAGGGAAATACATTATTAATGCTACCTGTATTTTGCAAAGTTCCTACATATCTGAATCATTGTCCCTACTGATTCCCTTCCATCTTTCTCTGGCTTAGTTGAAACCTTGGTTTAATTAAAATCTTAACTCCGATATCATCAATGACATTTTATCAAAATTTTAACTAAAGAATATGCCTTACCGGATACAGTTAACTCTTAGTCTTACTTATAAAATACCTGTAATCTGAAGTTTTACCATTACTCACCGAAACCTTACTTAACGTCTTAATCCAGGATTAAGCTAGGATTAAATTAATCGTACTTTATAAGTAAGACGGTTAGTGGCTTTCAATTAATTCCAACCCAAAAGAAGATCATAACATTACTTACAACAAATAGGATTCTCTTAAGATTACTTTTAATATTTCTTCATGCAGTTTGCCCTTTTGGGAGGTAAATTAACAAGAAACGGTAAATTCATGAAGGGTGTTATTATATACTGGCATGCTACATCAAAACAGCATTGTTTGCATACGAAATAGCTGCCATTTAACGAGCTCCAGACAAAGTATGACACAAAGTTTACTTTATATAAAATATTTGCAATACAAACAGCTCTTAAACTAAGTATAATTATTTTATTTTAATAAATAGACATTAAAATATCCATTAATCATAATTACACAAAATGCACGATAGCATACCTACCTAAATAATTTTCACATTAATTAATCTTTTTATAGAGTGCATATTAGTGTATTCATTTGTATATGAGCAGCACAATCCGATCGGTCAATCAAATTGGTTTAAATCGAATATAGAAATTATGAGTAAGGGCTTGAATACAAATTCTACATCTAAGGCCTGTCGGTGATGCTGAACTTAAGCTTATCGCTAAAAAACTATACACTTATAAACTGATTTACGCTAAGGCCGCTTGTTCACATACGTTTTTGCCGTAAGAAACTACGGTTTATTCGCCGTGCGTAGACACTGTCTTCAGTTTTGTATGTATCACTATAGTATCTTGTATGAATACACGGAAAAACTACGGCGACAGCGCCGTGCCATATGGCAAAAAATGTGTGAACAATAGGCCTCAGATAGCGGTACAAAATTTCATACCATGTAACTAATTAATGTTCATAAAATACCCATGTTTCGATAAAGACCTCACCTATTCTGTCGCATTGACGATAAACTTTTATATAGCTCTGATACAATACTAGAATATAATAAAAACTAAACATGTGTCTCAAAACTAAACACCAGTGACTGACTATTATAGAAACATATTTTCGTACAAAACATTTTTTCATATATACAAAAATAATTAATAATAATAATTTAAAACAAAGTCAACAGATAATATACAAACAAAGTCAAATAGATCTCTAAAGACTAATTTGAAGTTGTACTTTCTTTTTAAAGAGGTACAATTACAGAACAAAATATGTAAATTAAAGTTTTAAATATAAGTCTATAGCTACTCATATTAAATATAATAAAATAGTAAAAACTTAACTGCACATACAGTTTTTGAATTAAGACTTATGAGCGAAATCTTACTATGAAAAATCAAGACGTTGATGAAGATGCAATATAATTTGTATTTTTTTAGGATACACTCTAAAACCCAATAAAAAAAGGTAGCGACGAATTGAGTCTTTTTTCGAAAAAAATAATCTAGTGTCAGCGTGCAAAAACTACTATCTATACTATTCAATACAACAACGAATTATTTAAATCTGACTGCCTTAACTGTTTCCTAGCTATATTTTATCCACATTTTTCAAATTTTATATTTATTTCTTAGAATATGTACACAAATATATTTTACACTAATCGACATTCGACAACATTTGACCTTCGCATTGATTTAGGGTAAAAACTTACCCATTTTAACTACTAATAGTTACACCCATGTTGAGAGTTTAAATATCATTAAATACCTAATCATTATTTAAATTTAATAATATTATATACCCAGTCGATAAAAAAACACATACATTTTATAACAGGTATAAGTAAATCAATGTAAAAAAAATAGCTGCAAGTCGATATCTGAATTTGAATATGCATCGGCTGAAAAAGTCAGCAACGACTGTGGCTCATAGAGGAACTAAAGCTAGCCGCCATTCGCCAGTCAATAAAAAAATATTACCCTACATGAAGCGCTCCGATAAGACAAGGCAACAAAAATCTTTAAATACGCCTCGTATTTAAAGATTTAGGGTCCCGGGCCAGTTAGCTTAGCCGCCCCATTAACAAAAATGAAAATATAGAACCTAACTAATGCATCGTTCTTGAAGTTGGTGGCGAAAAAACACAAAACAATAACGATTGGAGACACCAACTTTTAGAACGATGTATCAGTTATTTTTCAATTTGTAGTGTATTTTGAGTCGGTTTTATTTTTGCAAAACAGTTGTTTTTTTTTCCACTTTTGAGTTGTTTTTGTTTGTTGCATGATAACGTCCAAACGTTAGAAGTTAGAGACATACACGTCAGTTCCTTTAGAATTTGACATTTTTATCTCACGAGTTACTTGATCCTTGTTAGAATTTAGCAGGCTTTAGTCCAAACTAAAGACCTATAAATTTTAGTAAAAACAAACTGTTAAAAGAAAAGAACAGATGAAGGCGTGAGGTCTCTCAGCCTGCGGGCATAACCACGGGAAACAGCTAGTCGAGTAATTAAGCGATAATAATAAAATGGTAAGAAATCTTTGAAGCAGCACAGTAAAATTTAATTACTAAATTCTAACGTAGGAATAAATGATTATATTTTTCACTTTTATATTTTGAAATGTAAAGTGAAAATGGGTTGTAATGAAATGGGTACAAAATACATAATACGGTATGTTACATAGCTATGCTTTATGCACCATAGCGCGTCTCTAAGCCTAGACTAAAAGTAATTTTATGACGATATCGAGAAATAATTTATATTCTTCTACAATTAGCTGTATATCGCTTCGAGGACAGATACTTATTATAATTAATAACCACAAAGCTGTACCTATAATAAATATCGTTGTCCTATGCGATGCAATTAACGATTTAAAGAATCGAAATATCGCCAGAGATTTTTTTATCGATAAATTTTTCCGAAAGTTTTGTAAGCCTTATCAATTATACGATCTATTAAAACTGCCTTCGTTACTAAACCCTATCTACAACAGTTGCCTCTAACGACACACTGAGTTCAAAAAAGATTTCATTCAAATTGATTATTATAAACAGAAAATTGTTTAATTCAGTATTTTTTTTATAACAAAACTGTACAATACATGAGAATTTAATTCATATGGCAGTGTTGCCAGAGTGCTCAATGTGTCAATTTGATAAATTTATTCTCTTGATCTTCGAACTATACTAACATTCCTCTGCCATCATTTTGTACCATATCAGGTCGTGGCAGCCATCATGTCATGACTATAAGGCCTTCGCTTCATTACATAATCAATTTTAATATATATAATTAGTACAATATAAATTTCACTAATCAGAACATCTTGTCTTTCATTTGTTATTAATTTTAACACATATAACCTAATCAAAGCAGCTTTTTGATTATGATACATAAGCATTTCTTATTCCTATACCTTACAATATGTTGATGGTTATATTAAAACCATCTTTAATTACTAAATACTTTATGAATATGAAGATATAATCAATTGTCTTTTCCAGAATGTGTTCCATAAAATACAGAACAATATCGTGTCAAATCAAAGTAGTACTATAGACAATATGTATTAACTTTTTAATTTTAACAAAGGTGTTGACAGTTATAATCAAAATCAATATATTAATAAAACTATTGCCTATTCAGAAAATATAAGAAACCAGTTACTATTCTTTTATATTCAGATATAAAAGCTACAATGTAAATATATCAAAACAATTAGTGATGTTTCATAATTTTTTTTTAGAAATGTATTGTGACGCAGTTATACTCCATTTACTATAAGATTAGACATTTAAACGCACCCTATTTACCGTTAGTTCAAACGATTGTGAGCTCTATTGCTCAGGTGACATGACAAAAACAGAATGCAGTATATATTTGTTATTGTAAACATTATTTTGCTTTCAACACCATCCTTATCAGTACGGAATAGAACTTAAAATCGGTTGAATAAGCTGCAAAAAGAGTGGAAGTTTTTCTAATGTTATTGTAAATGAAGTATAGTTAATATTAATTCTGCGTAATTTTTATAAGTGACACATCTAAAGAACATTAAATTGCCTGTCCTCGAAGCATTTAATTAACACAAATACATTTTTTTAATTACCTACATCGTACGGCGACGTTGCGTTAGTGGGCCCCAGTTACTTTTGTTCAACAATTGCAGAATTTCTTTAATTAATCTGGGGTAAATATTATTGTGTCGAAATCACACAATTACCTATAGGTAAACAATTATTTCTGTTGTATCTACATGCTGAATTATCAAATAACAATACTTACACAGACTAGAAGATAAAATTAACATACAATTCTTTGCAGAAACTTAAAACGTTATCTTTATCGACATACAGGGTTATGTATATTATGAAGCAGTGAGAAGAGAGATTACTCTTTGTCTATTATATTTGTTTTACAAAAAATAATGGATGTTTGATTATTCTGCCTTCATAAGAAGAAGGCCGTAACTACAATTTTTTTTCGATTGAGTTAATTACATATTCGGAATCGGGAAAAGATTCTGATTACGAATATGTAACTCAATATCGAAAAAAAGTTAGTCACGGCCTTTCTTCCTTGACTGCAGTATTGTGGACTACATAAATATTTTAAAGCCGCCATTGCAGCGCGAGAACAAATACAAAAGATATACTTAACCTCTCTTCAAACATTAAAATTTGATCCGACATCACTGCACTGCAACTTCAACACTACCTTAAACTTGCAAATTCTTACACCACAAATTAGCATTAACACATTAACAAAGATGACAAGACCCGGGGCCCCGGTAAACACATTTACCTTAGTCTAACTACGCCACGGATGAGGTATGAAGCGAGTCCTAGTTCAGCATCGTGTGCCTATCGTAAATGTTGCGGCGTTGCTCGCGTACTTGTCGCTTCCACTTGTCCTGTTGGTGGGTCACTCTGTTGAGGACGTTTCCACGCGCCCCCATCTGCTGCGAAGGCCCACCAACGGTGCTCTCGTCCTAAATTAGACAAGTTACATTACTGTTCTGTTATTTAATACAAAAAAGTATAAATTTTGAAAAAACAATGCTGTAATTATTGTTTGTTCTTATTTTTAACCACCGACGCAAAAAGAGGGGTGTTTTAAGTTTGATGATCGATGTCTGTCTGTGTGTGTATCTGTCTGTGGCATCGTAGCTCTCAAACGGATAAACCGATTTCGATGAGGTTTTTTTCATCTGAAAGCCAGCCATGCAGTGGTTCTTAGCTATGTTTGGTTAATATCGGTCTATGATGATGATGAGTGTAAGAGTATCAGCTCTTTTCCAAAATGATTGAAGGCATAGGTAGGGAGTTTTTTAAATATTAAATTTTGACTAGAAAAATATGATGACCAGAATATCCAAAAGCTTTAATATCTTACAACATAGTGATTCACCGCGCCTAGCTTGATTAAGAAAAAAAAATAGAATAATCTTACATCCTCATTGGTGTGCTCCTGGTAAGAAGCCTTCGCTCGCTTGTTGATAAGAGGATCCAGACAAATAAGGAAGCCCATGTACACGACCAGCAACATTATGACCCAAATCACGATGATTACCACCACCTGGAAATTGTGGGTCGCAACATATTTAATTACTTCTGCCTAAAATTAAAGTTAACCATATTTTTACACATAAAGTACTCTACTTTACCCAGATTTATAATCATGGATAAGATTCATTTTAATGCATGCTGTCGACTCACCTTTACTATAAATAGCGAGCACCGACCCTAGCCTTGATGCTGTGAGGTAGACTGCCCATTTATACCAGGTAGAACGCTCTGCATAATAGTGATCACACTACTAGGCGTGAACACAGGGTAAGTAACAAATTTCGGAGAGCAAGAGGATTCGATCTGGTGTAAATAGTCCATACATACCTGCATATCCTTATAATACAATTCTTGTTAGTGATGGGATGCGAAATAATTTACAGCTACATGAAATAGGGATTGAACCTATTAGCGAAAACTACATAGGTTGTCCTGAGAATCGAACTCAGAATGATTAGGGAAGCGCGTTTCATGCGCACTCCTGCTTGAGTCAGGGTTGATCCCCACTTGTCAGAACGGATGAGAATTTCGGCTGAAGATCGACGGCAGCTCCTACACACATGTATACAATAATCTACGCCTCACGACACCATCTACCTTCACTTCGTGAGTGGGTGTCCGCGCGAAGCCATCGCATCAGACGATGTGAGACCGCGAGAACTTCGCGGCGCGGCGTCGTCGCTGGATTATTCTCACGGTACCCCATATAAAACATATCATTAGTATTGGCGATGTGCTGACCCTGATGAAGTGGGGATCAACCATTGTAACATTGCTTGGCTGTCGAAAAAGAAGTCAAATGATTGTTCTGGTGAGACTAAGAGCACGGTGACAAATTGTGTGTGAGGGTACTGGCGTACCTTGATAATGGTAGTGTTCCTGTTTTCATACTTGCACTCGCAGCGGGGACAGAACTCTTGTTCCCGGCCCTTGATCTGATCGGCCACGCGCGGGAGGATCACTGACTCACAGTTGCTGACCGAGAACAAACATAGTACATAATATATCAATTTGTTTTCATACAGCACAAATATATGTGCAATGCATACACGGCTCAATTTGGTCATTCGCTTTTTCCAATCATTAAACATTCGCTAGTCAATATAGGTTTTACGACAAGCGGACAAAGCAAACAGAGAAATTTCATGTGTATATAGATACACATGAAATTTCTCTACGATACAAGAATCAGCGCGAGCAGTTGATATTCTACAAAAAGGGTTACACAACTAAAATTTTTAGTACTATTATAATTTGAGAATAACTGCCAGTTTAATGATGATAGTTTATCATGGTTGAATTAATAAACCAAATTAGACAAAATTTTGCATGGAGATAGATTGAAATGTAGGGAAGGACATTGGATATTATTTATCCATTTTCGTAGTATGTAGTTTCTTTAGATTTTCAGTGAAAATGCAAGAAACAGCTACCTTACATATAAAATAAATAATAGTTTAAAAAAAACACGCTTTTATTGCTGATCGAACTAAAAAGTAGAAAATAATTTTTAAATAATTCAATTCAGAGTAAAAAGCGTGGGGTGCATTTTCCTATATTTTCATGACTCTCCTCTCATAAATGGTTGCCAATAGAATAGGTGTAATAATTAAAATATCAAGCACCCCACGCTTTTTACTCTGAATTGAATTATTTAAAAATTATTTTCTACTTTTTAGTTCGATCAGCAATAAAAGCGTGTTTTTTTAGTTTTTTTTAAACTATTATTTATTTTCCATTTTTTAGTTCGGTCAGCAATAAAAGCGTGTTTTTTTAGTTTTTTTTTATCGGATTATTGCATTGTCATCGGCCCTTAACACGTGTGCAAAGTTCCAAGTTGATCAGACGTCTAGAAACCAGTGAAAATTAGGTTCAAAGATTCCGTTACATACATACATACATACATACAACCCGAGCTAATAAAAGCGTGTTAAAAAAAATGCATCAATCGCTGTGTAACCAACCACCATATAAAATGCATAGCAAATCAGAAATACAATCGTCCCGTCGCATAATCAACGCTTAAGTAACAAACGCATTAGTTGTACTGAATGCACGCTATTGACGGTCATATCTGGTTCAAAGCTGCACTCAATTACTAAATTGCCACTCGTTTGGATGTGCAGACTATATTATCTATATGCCCTGACTTCTTATCATGTGAGCCGCAAATTTTATTCTAATCTAACAAGCCATAGTGTCAGTTTTGTCAAATCCGCCTGACGGCCTCTGACATGAATTGTAAAAATGCCATCAATATCGCAGCCCGGAACGACACCTGGCTGCTTTGTGAAATTTATAAAAACCTATACAGCAATTTTAAGGATTCCAGGATTCGAACCCGAGACCTCGTTCACAACAGTCGCATCGCACCTACGGGCAGTTTGCATAGAAAAAAGTTATCTAAATTATTACAAATACTTTTTTTTTACTATGGTGGTCATTGCAGTTGCCATTTTTGCCTCTGCATTTTGAACCCATTTAGATCAGTAATGATTCTTGTAGTAAGAATCAATCCTTACTATAATATAATATTATAAATGCGAAAGTAACTCTGTCTGTCTGATGCACTTTTACGCTAAAACTACTGAACCGATTTAAATGAAATTTGGTACACAGGTAGTCTAGAGCCTGAGAAAGGACATAGGCTACTTTTTACCCGGGTGCGCGAAGTAGTTCCCTTGGGATGCGGGTGAAACGGCGGGAAACAGCTAGTAGCATATAAGCAGAAAAAACAATTGCAGGAGGATCAATTGAATTTTCTATTTGCATATTGCCAACATAACAAAGCAAGTAGCAATGACAATACAATTGCAATATGCAGATGCATTGAATGAAATAACAGTAGCAAGAGCACCACATTCAGAGTCGAGTCAAATCTCAAAGGATAGCATACATTATCATATTATGTAGAATTGCATGAGCACTGTGTTTGACTGATTTTTGTCAAGTATTACAAAAATTGGAAATTGAGGTTGTATGATTATTTGTTACTGCTTTCACTATGATGAAATTTGGTAAGGAGATGTCACCCAGGAGACAGCTACAGGCTTGGAACGTGGGCCTGTACAGCCAGACAGTAAGCCTTTGGATGAGTACTGGTTAAATTTATTGCACATGATAACTTCAATTATACTTTAACTTTAATTATATATCGCCACATACAGGGCTAAGTACTTCGGTAACCCAGGTACTATCCAAGAGATAGTCAGCAGACCCAAGCATCTGCTGGCTTTTCTCGAGGAGTTGGGGTGGATCGAATAACTATCCAATACACCCTCTCACGCAAAATACGCGCTTTGTCGTGGAGATGCGGAAAACAGCCCACCTAAACCTAACTTCAATTATCTGGCATATAATTCCAATCTAGATGTGTGAAATGGGTAAGTAAAAAATAGGGAGATTATAGAAATGAAGATTCTACTTACCATTTATTTGGTGGTACATTGGCGGACTTCATGAAAGGGCTTCTGTCGGCTGCTGCTGTGTCGTTGAGCACAGCTGCCGGACTCGGGCACACACATTTGCAGCGATTATCTTCATAGGAATGTCCCTGTAATATGATTTAAATTCTTCATTAAATTGGTTTAATTAAAATGGCTTCCAACTGTTTGAATAACCTAGTTGGAATGCAATCCTGCAGTACTTGTACCTGTACAGTACCTGTTTCTCGAAGATTGCTTTTAAAAGGTAATGGGATCAGATGTTGGTCTCATACATTCTTCCAAAAGATAAATCTTAAAGAAAAACTTCTGCTGAAGCGCCAGGCGGTAAACCTTCACTACCATAGCAAAATTTGTACTTTCAGGTATGTGGTTTAAACCACCATTTTCACCATCAGGATTGGTGTCCACCAAACTGGAAATGAGAGGAGCAGTGCGGAGACTAGCTGTGAAGCCAACAGTGTTCCCAACCATGTGAGAAGCAAAAGTCTCTCTCTACTGTCCTAGGTAAGGCAAAGAGGGCAAGACCATGAGCATGAGTACCTAAGAGTGTTCTTAAAAATTGCTGATTAATATCCCCACATGAATAATATTCACTTGCACTACAGCTATGACAAAGTGTGGAGAAAAGATTTAAATTAAACATTCAGTTTACACATCACCCTCTCTCTGCTTTTCTCTCTTTAAGAGGAAATCTAGCCCTAAGCAATCTTTAGAGCAGTCATATTGCATTGGAGATTCTTAGGAAGATTTAACACTCCATACTGAAGGGAAATTTTGTCTCAACATATTGGATTGGTGTGTTTACAAACAGATATTTATATCCTTGACTCCCCCTCCCCCTGGTGGGAATCACTTTCCATGGAACTTTCCAGTTAAGGCTGAAAAAATTCAACAGCTATAAGAGAGAATAGAGCCAAACGGACTACTAAAGGATATTTAAGTTTATTGTAGTAGATATTACATTTACTATCTGACTGCTACAGGTTGAAATAATTACTTAGAGGTAAAGGCCTAAAATTTGATTACAAGTAAAATTGATCCGCGTCGGGCCACTGTTTGTAAATTGTAATGACAAAGATACGCGGCGCAGTTTACTCGATACGCCTAGTAAATATCAATAAAAATGTGTAATATTATAACAGGGGATAGAATTAAATTTATAGTTCAAAAATTTAAGCAATAAAACATGGAGAAGGGAGAATGGTACAAAAATATTATAATGTATACTTACAGAGACAGCAATCGCGCAAGTTGCGGCGAAAATCAGCACGATAAACTTAAGAGACATCTTGGATGAGATGCTAACACAATGTACGATGGAACAACAATAGCAACGGTTTGTTGCAATTATTCAATTTTATTATAATTAATCTCACACCACAACAGAACTTACAGAACTAGCAGCCATTTTGTAATAAATTTGCGCGAAAAGTTGCCAGCTATAAAAAATTTAAAATTAATAAATATAATATTGTCTCTGATATTACGCTGGTGTTCATGAAATTAATATAGTCCGACATGGCTATTTATGAACGTGGCTGAGAGGTGAACTAACGCTAGCCACCATCTTGAAATTTAATGTCATTTTGGTAATACCGGCCAGGGGAAAATTCTTTCCCAACTATTAGTAAAAATATAACGCTATTCAATAAGACTAGATATTGTCCTTGAAATAGTTTAGAAAGGGCAATGATGATCTGCGATGCCTCTGGTGTTGTAGATATCCATAGATCGCGGTGACTACTTAATAATCAGGAAGGTTTCAGCTTGTGAGCCACCTACTAACATCCAAATGTGTGTTAAATGTTTAAATATTGCATTTTATTGTTTCCAATTTAAGATTATTATTAAATCTTGAATGATGACTTAATAAATTGCTATTTATCATGTCACGATTAACTTAAAAAAATGAAAATTTCCATTAATTGGTATCATTATCACTGAAAATGACATTTCAAGATGGTGGCTAGCGTTAGTTCACCTGTGAGCCACGTTCATAAATAGCCATGTCGGACTATAACTTCTAATTTGTTATTTATTGGCGATACCTACCTATATAGACCAGTGCCAATAACAAGGCCTAGATCCTTCTAGCAACTCCCCACTTCTCTATGAAATAACTTTTTGATGAGCTAAAAGGTATTTCATAGAGAGGTCCGAGGTTCCGTAGGTCACTCAGATACATAAGTTATCTTAAAATAGTAATAAATAGGCATCTACGCAAAAGAATTAAGCCGGTCTAGGCCTTACTACCTGTTATTTCGTAGCGTTTCTTTATATTTTCTGAGAACATTTACCATAGCAATGTAAATATTTTTATACCATCTGAAAGTAGAGATTTCAACGAACAAAAAGACCAACGACTTTAAAAAAAAAGTGATATTTTGACACGAGAATTTTCGATTGAAAATTAGGGTGTTTTTTCGATATTAAGTCAAAATAAGGGTGAAAAAATAATTATTTTAAATCAAATAAATTACAATGTGTTTGGGACATAAAAAGTTAAGTTTTCACCAAATTTCGTGAAAAAAAAAATATTATTGTAAAAGATATAAATAAAAAACCAAAAACTTGGTTTTTTGAATTTTTCACATACATTTTGAGGTTATGTGAAAAAAGTGTCAATCCAAAAGTTGTAGATCTTTTTATTACCTACAACTTTGCCATTTAACTTTTTTTCATAGGACTTGTAGTTTTGCCGGAAATTGAGATAAACCGTTTTTTTAACTTTAACCCCCCCTCCCCCCCACTTCCCGACCTCAGATCGCCCGTAATTTATTTTTCCTATCATTTTTATTGTATTCTCCTCCTTTTCCAATGGGTTTCATCCTACTATTATTTAATTCACATTTTACCGTTTTTAGAGGCTAAAAGCACTGGCCTAATATAACAACAATTCTTCATATAGAAATAGGTACAAATACTGAACTAGATAATAAAACAATTAACGCATAGATATCGAAGAATTTAAAATATAAGTAATGTGAATATATCACGGTGATTTATTCATTAAAATCATTCCCTTTGATATTGCAATTCGTAATTTATAACGATTGACATAATATTATGATTAAGGGTTAGCGGTCCAGCAATTCTCAATGATACAATGAACAAACCAATAGAAAGCACTTTTTTTAGTTTTTCCAAGTGGCTGTAACTTTGGCTACGATAAGAAACGTGTGTTGGTGATTTCGCCAATAGATGGCGCTTGCTGTTTTCAACAAACCGTGTTAGAAGATTGGTCTTCTTATATACAACAACAAATTATTCTATAGTACTTCATAGAGTTAATTAAAATCTTAAATCTAAATCAATTTATGGTTTCTTATTACATACTCATCCGGATTCAGCTTATCTGCGAAATAAGAAATAAAATACTTAAATATTATACTTAATGCCATTCATATTTAATGGTAAATATACTTTTCTGAAGATAATTATAATGATAGGAATTAAATTACTAGAAATGTTTTAAATAACATGTTTTTTAGATATTTTATTATTATAACACGACTCCGTTTGCTCAGTGGTTGTAGTATTCCCCACCAACAGGAGATGGCGCTACATGTTACTTTTTTGCATGCCGTACATTCACGTCACACTAACTAACCGGTTTCAAATATGAATGACATCAGCCTAGACTTTCTCCAACTGTGGCCGACTTCCATTTAAATCTGATGTAGAAGATAGACCAGTATTTTCCTTGGAGCATCTACCTATCTGATCTAAATAAAAAGGTTGGTTGCTAGCATTTAGGACAACGGTAAATACCTTTCATCCCTAAAAATAAATAGCTTTATTTTCACCTTTACCTTTATTTCAACGCCTAGTGCCCAGATTCTCGGTTTGAAATGGATTATAGGTACCATTATTCAGTAACCAGAATTTTAATCATAAATTACCTACCTACCTACCATAGGGCTCAATTGAAAAAAATATAGCTAGTCAAAACTCTTAAGTAAACTAATCATGGCACGGGACGTGGTATACACCATAATAATCCTCACCACGGTCTCCGGAGATATTCACGACCTAAAAATAACAGCATTTACACAAGCCAATAGAGCAAACTATAAAAAATTAATTACATTTTTAATCTGCAAAAACGCGAGCTGAAGATGTATCAGATGGTATGAAAACACTGGAAGCGCCAAAACGCATCAAATTACTTATTAAAAAAGTTACTTCAGTATTATATTATAATACTGTAGTAACTTAAATTTGTGCAGATGCAAAGATAAATATTCATAATTTTTTTTTTCATGAAGTTGAATTTTATTTTCTTGTTTTTCAATATAAGCGTATAACCTATTATGAAGATTTCATTTATCTGCTGTTGTTATTTAATATTAGTGTCCTTTGTTTTGTGGATATTTAAATACGGCAATATTTTAATGATTAAAACACATTCGAAATTCATTGGCGCGCTACTCTAGAATGTCATGGGTTTAGTCTCTTCCAGCGTAATTTATTGCTCTGGCAACCCTCAGTAGCCCCGAGGCGTACACATCGGGCCCTAATGTGATTTTATGGAGACCATAGGATGCCGATTAGATGGTACTTGCTGGGGTCGCACTGCACTAATTTAATTTTATAATTCACTGTAATGTATCTTCTGTTACAAATCGGTATCTCGCTCGTATTTGACGTCGGTCAATTTGATTGCAATTTTATTTGGTTGATTATGATTTCCATTATAAAAGCGGAAATTTTATGGTTTTCTATTTTACATTCAATAGATTTTACTATGGGTAGGTAGGTGTTGCAAGTAGAAAATATTCTTATAGTAGGCAACTTATTTTCGGATGTGAAATCATCAAATCCCGCCGTGGATGGAGCGGAAGGGAATGAGTCTCTTACTAACTCAAACTTATCCATGTTCCTTTCTCAGCCACAGCAATCAATGTTATGTGGTCGATATAAAGCACATTATTGCATCGTACTTATATCACAGTGTTGCAAGTAATTAACGCACTTATGCAGGCAACACAGCAGCACTAGCTGCTTCCCGCGTCTTCATTGAGCATGAGAGAAGCACTTAATATAGGTACCCAGTCTGCAATTAGGGTAAAAGTTAATATTAAATAATATAAAGATCACTGATTTCCTTGAAAAACATGGTTTTATTCTCCTTTGTAAGAGACTGGAGTCCGTACCTACTAGGAAATCAGGCAATCCCTGTGTGATAGATCCAAAATTACATAGCTGCCCATAGGTAGCGTTAAAATAGATTACGTACTACCTTAATCGGTTAGTCAAACATGATAGTTTGTTGGTCCTACACTGACAGCCGGTTTCATCAAACTTTTTATCATTAATTATACTTTTACGAAAATCACAAAACATGATATCAGTTATTAGAACACTTTTAAAATGTTTTATGTTATCAATACATAGATTTATCATAAATATTACGATGAAAAACATAAAATAATAGCAAAATTATTCAATTTTATTCTCCATTATAAGAGATCTTAAATGACAGTTCTTCCGTTTCACATATAAGTATCCTGATATTTTTTGATTCAAACGGTTGTGAGTCTTCACTGCAGTAAGGCATAGCTGAAATAATACTTAACACTTCGAGCTCACCTGTGCCGGCCAAGAAAGTTGGCAAACGGCTCCCGGGGCGGCCTTACAGGCGTAACTACGAGCAAGTTACCACCTTCACGGGACGTGGCTGCGATTGTAATATTAATGCACGTTTGAGGGTAACTGTCACGAAGCGACGGCTGTAGGTACTTGTGCCCTTAATCACAATAACAATAACATGGAGAGTACAGGGTGGTGCGTTCTGTTAGCCCTTTTTTGGCCGAGTCAAATGTAAAGCTGCTTGCAGACTACGCTATAATATAATAACATATAGTATATAGCTCATAGCACAACAATATCGCGCACCATACATTGTTATGGACACATTCACACTGTACTGTACAATATATTATTGGCTATGTATGGTGCACGATATTGTTGTGCTATGAGCTATATGCTATATATTATAGCGTAGTCTGAAAGCAGCTTGATGCAGATAATGTTGAAAAATTCTAAGGGCCAAGTTCAACGACAGATGGTTAAATAATCGGCCCGTTAAACGAAAACGTTTTTTAAACACGAAGCGGGAATTTTCGTGTTGTCAACTTTATGTTCAACCCTGGCTTGGTAATCGACCGTTTTAGGAATAAAGAACACAAATGATAGGTTATCCATCGTACCTATGGTAGAAGTTTGAATTTATGCTAAACTGTTTTCAGTTGAACGGACCGTTATGTTGTCAGTGAACTTGGGCCTAATAAGCTGGATTCAAAATTGTTTAACAGCTGACTAACACTTATATTTAAAAAAAATAGGTACCTACCTAATTACCTCCTAAATGAAGTTTTTTTTATAGTGTAGCAATTCACAGATTGCTCATCGTCGAATACGGATCTGTGATTGGTTCCTTTCGCGCCACTAAGGTGATCTATATTACTTGGCATAGTATTGTTCCTAAATACAAGTGTTACACTGTGGGTTGCTAGATCCCCTTTCTTGTATCAGCCCAAAAACTACAGGTACAAAGACATAAAGCTCATGTTGGGGTTTATAAGCTAGTAAGCAAGGTAGTTGTCAAGTATTTGGCACCATCGATCAATTGACATACTTTTTATGAGCCGTCTAAATACTATTCTCCCATAGATTTTGTATGGAAATACAATGCGGTGACGTCACTTATTTTCCAAATCAATTGGTTACCTATCTATTGATTTCAAAGGAAATTTTTTAAGGTTGGCACACACTTCATTTCATTTCAAAGATTGATTTCAAAGCAACTTTTTCAAGGCCAAAATGAAGTGTTTATCATGAGAATTTGTGTTGGTTAATAGTTTCAATGAACTACCCAAATGTCAACTACCAAACTATTAAAAAAGGCGTGGGTCAAATTCGAAAAAGTTCTACGATCAGTTACATTTTAAATTGACCACAAGATGGTTCTAGCTGTGTCTTCTTAGAACAAAAACATTATATTCCACGGACTAGAAGATTTTCAGTTCACAAAAACGAAACATCATGTAGCTGTTACTCCGCAACCCTATCCCAGAGGCAATTATGAAGGCGAGTGAACTGCAATCAAAAACGTAACAAAACCAAGTTTAGTCGAGAAATGTTCTTTAATATTTCATAAGCTATCGAATTAGGTGGCATGTTAATCACCAGATATTCAACCCCTTATAATTACGGCAAAACAACGGTTCTAAACGAAAAAGCTTGATCTAATTTTAATTTTAATAATATCAAACCGCCAGGGATGCTCCTGAATTTCCTCTCGCTTTGTTGTTTAGGTTTAGGTACATTGCGAGAAAGTTAAGTTTCTTCGTTTTTATTTACAATCTAGTTCTGCTTTTCTTAGAAGTACAGTGTCTATTTCCAGCGGCGCGCTTTCTACCGTGACTCTTCATTAAGCGTTAAATTGGGTTGGTAACAATATTTTTTCACTTCCCATATAAAAGGACTTGAAATCTACTAAAGATGTAACACATCTGATACCTTTTTAAAACTTTTTCATGATCGTACCAAAGCACCGAAACTCTGTAACACTTCAAACAAAAGAAAAAAGGCATCTAATTCAATTTATGTGACGTCATTCAATTACCTGGCACTTAACACCGTCCACCATCCATCTCAACTCCAACTTTAAATGAACATAATATTTTAAGAGGAAACAGATCAGTATAACAATCCATCTCTTTTCTCAGCTGCCTAACACACTCTATTGCTGTGGCAATTTGTAAAAGTTAACTCACTGAGTGCCAAACTTAGGGAGAACGACCACTTTGGTTTGACACCTCACAGACTATACACGTCCTTCTAGGACAAGGAATTATTGGTGGCAAGGGCGAGGGGTGGAAGCTCAAGTAAGGATGGCCAGAAAGAAATGATGATTAGAACCATTTATCATTTTAATACGAACCCCGCCCTTGTTAATAGGGTGTTTGGGGGATTAATAGATGTAACATTATTTTCATTGTTAATTTTGCGGGTTTTGTTATATGTAATTTCGCTGTGTTGGTCATTCGCAATGAATTTATTATGAACCTATCTGGTGGAGAAAGGGTTAATTTTAATGTAGCTTTGTTTCTGTTTTAAGAGGAGAATACGTTAACGTGATCAGTAATGCTTATGTTGTTATGAAGGTACAAGCATCTGCCAGCAATTTCGTCTGCGTGGACTTTGAATCCAGATACTAATTGCATAAAAAGTTAAGTTTCTATATACTAACAAGTTTTGTATATTACAGTATATATGCTAGTTTATAAGGTATATATCTATGGGCTAAAGTTGTCTGATAATAAAGTTTATTGTAAAAAGTATTCTATGTGTTAATCCAGGATATTAACTATCGTTCTTATTCACTAGCTTTTAATGAATTCTTTGTCCTGAATGACTGGCTGATTGACGGATCAACGCACAGCCTAAGCCGCTGATCGTAGCTTTGTATTGTATGACGTAGGCATCCGACAAGAAATAATTTTCCGAAATTCTACCCCTAAGGGGGTGGAAAAGAGGGTCATTTTTAATTTGAATTCGTATAGTCAAAAAGATTATCTCAAACAACAACACTTCTGGGAAGTTTTGGGGAGCACTGAAAGATAAGAATAAAAATGTTTTAGCTAATAACCAATAAAGAATATTGTACCATGGGAAAGTTTAAGGTCCTAATAACATAAAACAATTCCAGTTTAAGCAGCTTTCTCCAAAAAACACAGTATAAGCACTGCGCTCTAGAAGGAATACAAAAAAGCGACAATACAAAATTCTAAAGCTAAAACCGTAGGAACACTAAACACATATTTCTGATGGTTTATGAAACATGCAAAACGTATCCGTGCCTTGTATTTTATACGACATTTTGTCATCTGCCCACCCCAGCACGACGTGGTTTGGGTGCGTAAAACGCAGAGCATCTAGTAACTTATGTATTTGTGTTTAACTTTTTTTGTTTTTCGTACATTGCTTCTGTTTTTTTTTGAATAGGAAAATGAAGAGTAAATAGTTGACTTAGGTTCGAAAAGTCGTAGATGAGTCTATGGATTAAATGTCGCTAACGCGATAATTTTTTACTGATATTTTTTTCCCAACACACATTGTGATATTGATATTTTTTCTGCTAAAATCCTTACTGATTACAACTTTGAAAATAACTCAGTATTTATGTTACGCTTTCACGGGATAATGGTTGAACCAACTGAGATGAAATTTTGTCTGGGGATAGAGCAAAACCGGAAAATTGGACAATCAATTTTGATTCTACATGACCTTTGCATGTCATTATTTTATGTTTACATGAAAGTGTTAAAACTTATTTAAGGAGTAACCATGGAGTTTCTTGCCAGTTTTTCTCCATAGGAAACTACTTTTTGGAATGGGCAACAATTTTTTTTGTTGACTTTCAAAAGGGCTTTTTATTAGGCCTAATTAAAATAAATCATTTGAATTGAATTGAGTGTTTATCTGGGTGCGTGAAATAGTTATCTCTGGAGGTTGGTCAAACCGCACGAATCAGTTTCGAAAATGCGAAATCGAGTTTGGTTTTTACGGTTTCTCGGAAAACGGCTTAACGGATTTAGATAAAATTTTGCTGATCAAAGCTTTTTATCTGGGTGTTTCAGGTAGTTTCCTCAAGGCGCGGGTGAAACCGTGGGTAATAGCTAGTGTATTCAATGTTAAAGTAGCTACTACAGAAAAATTAAAGATTGTAAAATTAAAATATTTTTTATTTCACATTACATTTAAGTAAATTATATTTCTTAATATTAAGACAAAGAATAAAAAAAACTATTTGAACACTTTATTCTTATTTGAAGTCGTTTCTAAAAACAGCGATGAACGCCAATTCTGAAGAACCTACCCAATGATACAAGACGAATAAGATATTCTAAAACCGTTCTGTTTACCAAACATGTGTCGTATTTCGTGTGCAGAATGTGTCCAATAATACGTCTAATATTTATTTATGGCAATAAATATGTCATATCTTCGGGTTATAAGAGCTCGTGGCTCGTGGCAAGTAACAGCCGCACGGGTAGATAGATCATAGGCTAAGCTGCGCGCTGGCGCGGTCAGTCCGTGGATAGGTGACTCCTATATCATACTGAGACTCCTCCGTGCCTCGGAAAGCATGTTAAACTGTTGGTCTTGGCTATCATTTATTGATCTTTGACAGTCGTTACGGATAGTCAGAAGCCAGAAAGTCTGACCACCAGTCCCACCAAGAGGTATCGTGTTACCCGGTAACTGGGACGGGGAGGTTACATAGGCAGTCACTCCGTATGAAACCCTGATTGTCAACTAAATATGGTTAAACAACCCTAATATAGTTGGGAAAAGACTAGGCAGATGATGATCTTCAGATAATAAACAAGATACATCATGTAGGATAGAGTGTGATTTTATATTAAAGATTGTTTCCAATTCAAAATGCATTTATTCAATAGGCAATAGGCCTGACACTCAACGTTTCGAAATGTGAACTTTTTATACCTGACACTACTGACAGACAAGTGACTCTCTCGAAATTTAACGCAATAGCCCCAGATCTAAAATTAATTGACAAAAGTTCTCTTTGCCTCCTTGGTTCTCCAATTTTTGATAATTCCTTTTCTAATTTTATTGATGAGAAAATACAAAATTTCAGTGATGTTTCGGAAAGGCTGTTCCAAATTAACATGCATTCGGCCATCACCATAATTCGGTACTGTTGTTTTGGTCCAAAATTAACTTATATTATGCGCGCTTCCCATTTATGGAAGCACGCAAATCTTTTGGGCAAAATTGATCAAATAATTCATAAAACATTAACATCCATCTTAAATGTGGCCATGGACGACCGAGCTTGGACTCAAGCCACTCTTCCCATTCGTATGGGAGGCCTCGGCGTCCGTAAAATTTCTAGTATAAGTTTACCGGCTTTTATATCCTCCGTCCGCGGTACTGAGAAATTAACCAGGAATATCTTACCTTTCACACTGGTTAATTTTGAGGTACCGTGTTTGACTGAGGCTATAGATACCTGGAAAATCACCTGCCCGAACTCTGATCTACCCGCCAACCCATCCTCCCAAAGACAGTGGGATGAGCCGCTCTGCAGAGTAATTCAAAAGAATTTAATCGATTCATCAATTACTTCTGCCGAGCGAGCACGCCTGCTGGCTGTGGGTGCATGGGAATCGGGTCTTTGGCTTCAAGCACTTCCGTCATCAAACATAGGCACCATGTTTGATGACACTACTTTCCGCCTTGCTGTTTGCCTGCGTCTGGGCGCGCCATGCTGCTCTCCTCATCGCTGCCACTGTGGCGAAGCTGTCAACAGCCTCGGTCACCACGGCCTGTCATGCAGCCGAAGCGCGGGCCGTATCGCGCGGCACGCAAATATAAATGACATCATCCGTCGTGCTCTTGTTGCCGTCGGCGTTCCAGCTGTATTAGAACCAAATGGCTTGGCACGTGACGATGGCAAGAGACCAGACGGTATGTCATTATTTCCATGGAAGATGGGTAGGCCTTTAGTGTGGGACGCAACCTGTGTCGATACTCTTGCGCCATCCCACCTTGCTAGCTCTGCGTGCTGCGTTGGCTCCGCTGCTGCGGCTGCGGAGAACCTCAAGCGGCGAAAGTATAGTAACCTTATTGGTAACTATATTTTTGAGCCGTTTGGGGTTGAAACTCTAGGGTCGTGGGGTCCGAGTGCCCACCTTCTTTTTAAAGAATTAGCGAAGCGGCTTGTTGACACTTCCCGTGACCCAAAGGCTGGCTTTTACTTTGGCCAAAGGCTAAGCATTGCCATCCAACGTGGCAATGCCGCCAGCCTCTTGGGTACACTTCCAGTTGACGGCGATGAGGAAGAATTTTTTGACGCAATATTTTAGTTAGATTTATATTAGAATATATTTACTTTTTTTTTTATTTTTCGTAATGTAAATACTTTCTTTTAAATAAATACATTTATTCATAAATTACTGTGTCCCGAAGTTCAATTATTGTTGTTCAATAACTCAGTTAAAAAACGTTAATTCTTTTCCAGGTTTATCTATTTCCATACCAAATCTCATCTGAATTGATTAAGTATTTTAACCTTAAATCATAATAAACAAACAGTTACTTTTGCTTTTTTAGTAAATTCTACCTTCAGCCTGCGACTTCATCCGGACTGGACCTCATATTTATTTTTTAAACTATCCTGATCACCGGTGTGTGCAATTTCTTTTCAACTTAATTTATGATGTCATTGTTGTCATTATAATTATCATGAATTCAAGAGAGAAATTGGACCTTATTTTTCGGTTTGGTACCAAATCTACCAAATCTGTTGTTGTTACAAAATGTATTGTAAGTGGTGTCTTAAAAGAGATATCTTAATAATAAATAATGAAATGCTTATAAAACCGACTCATTTTGGTAGTATTTTTATTATTATTTAAATAATTGTATATGTTTGCTTGTTCGGGTCTTTTTTGGATCAGACAAATTGGAACGACAGTTCACGAAATTATCTGGTAAATAATTTTAACCGGTACTTATTCGGGATCGATGAAACTGGCTATGGTCTTGCTTACAAACTGATCAACACATTTTTGTTTTTAATTCGCGAGAGAGGAGCTCTTGGCTTAGTAGGTATGTACCAGCCGCACGGGTCGACCGTTCATAGGTTAAGCTACGCTTGGCGCGGTCGCTCTATATCATAACGAGACTCCTCCGTGCCTCGGAAAGTGCGTTAGCTTGTTGGTCCCGGTTGTCATTTGTCTTTGACAGACGTTACGGGTAGTCAGAAGCCAGAAAGTCTGACAACGAGACTTATCAAGGGGTATCGTGGAGGTCCCATTGGCAGTCGATTCATGAAGATACTGGTACTCAGCAGCATACTGTTTAGACTGGAAACCGACCCCAAAATAGTTGGGAAAAGGCTAGGCAGATGAAGATTCGCGAGAGAAAATTGATTAAATAACAAAAGTGATGTCGATCTGGTCCGTTCTTTAGCAACTAAAATATCGTCCTCACTTTGTCCGTAAGTGTAATAAAACTTTCCTATAAGCTTGTTTACAAGCACACGTATTTACTATTTATGTACTGTAAACGGGAGTACAAAGGAAGTAGCCACATAGGAGCGAACCGTTGCTATTCAAACTTGGGTTCGTGCTCGGAAGTATGACAATGCTTCAGTGTACGCCGATGTGAATACACCTTTAGGTACGGATGTCGGGGTGTTAAGATGGCGCTGACGATTTTGTTCTGTTTCAGCTAGCTGCGTATATTAGTTTTGTCTTGATAGCTGAAGTTGCCAAGTTCTTCAGATAATTAGTGTGGGTGGGAAAAGTTGGAATTTAGTAGATCTTGCTTTGGACAGCTGAAAGTTTTTTAGTAGGTGCTAAGGTCCGAAGTTTTTAGTATTCAACTTGGTTCCTGCCCATCGTTGTTATCGTAAATTATAAAGGTGCTCTTACATGCTATTAATTAAGCACCTGTACAGCTATATTAGACCGATAGTTCAGTCAAATATTTCATTTGTAAAAATATTTGCTGAAGATTGAGGCAGGCAGGAGCCCATATTAATAGATAGCCCTGACTCTTTTGTTTTTGTTGAAATCTGTAACATGCTTTTGCTTCAGAAATATAGCCACTGGATATCGTTTATTAGTTGTTTCTAACATAAGGCTATTTTAAGGTACTTTTTGTAACTTAACTGACAGTTAGCTGTGGAATTCATTTAGGCTGCTCTCACTGATTCACACTGATCAATGCTCAAGAACGGGATTCTAAAAGCTAACTTTAGCTTATCTATACCTATAAAAATTAATCCCTATTTCCCTTGATCACGCCATAACTTGAAAAACTTAACCAATTTGAATAGAATTTGGTACAGTGATAGAAAGGACCTTGGAGACGGTTATAGTGTGCCTACTTTTAATGTGGGTGCGGGTGAAACCGTGGGCAACATCTAGTATCTTAATAAATTTCAGCCAAAATATAAAAAGGTACGTATCAATTGAAATTTTCTTTAGCACGCGTAAGTACATTCAGCGAGGTCCATGTCGGCAGCGCTATCTTACCGCCACCGCCAACCGTTATTGTTCCCAGCGGGGCGGCGCGCGAAATTCAGCGCACTACGCCAACACACCTACACTTTGCAAACTTTATTGCTCACAAATTGTATGCATTATTTATTTAATTTGAAAGCGAAGAAACCCAAGCGCGATCATACGCCTCTGCGCGGAATGAGGGCGAGAGAATGCAAAAATATAAATAAGTCCGCTATTCTGTGTAAAGGCAATGCCATATAGCTTTGTTTGTTGGGATTCTCAAGTGTTTTTAATGATCTGTGAGGTTTATCAACCTTTGGGATGTGTCAAAAGTTGGTTTGGATATAGGTATGGTAGACAGATGCGTAGTTACTAGGTAAATGCACTGTTGTAGTGAAAGTTTCAATTCATTATTTTGTTAACGTTACTTAGGTTAGATATAGTTATTTCCGCTGATCAATTCCATATAACCCACCGAAAGAAAGTAGGGTGTAAAATTAATTTAATTATTATTATAATTATTAATTAATCTTATGCAGCAATACAACAACGGGAAACCGTAATCAAGACTCTATTTTTTTTTAAAGTATTTCCCTATATCGGTCGCTTAAGTTTAGTCAGTGAAAATCAGGTAAGTGTTTTTATCAAAATTTTACAGTTTGTCAAAGAAATCTGTTCCTACCTTTAGGTATTAATCAATAAACAAATAATGTTTTCTGAACAAATGAGACTTTCAAGATTGTCACTGCCGATCGACGATATTCGAACGTGAGCCAGCGCTGTGCAAATTGATTATGTGTGTACCAAATTTCATCGAAATACATTCGATAGTTTTTGCGTGAGAGAGTAATAAAAGTATATACACCACACATACGTACATCGTTAAAACTTTAGCATTTATAATATTCATATCCATATATTTATTTGCATTCCACAATGTTACAAAAGGATGTTACAGAGGCTTAAAGCTCAGTGCGATCTTGGACCCTGTTAGGGCACAGCAAAATTACGTATTATATACTAGCTGTTTCCCGCGGTTTCACCCGCATCCCGAGGGAACTACTTAGCGCACCCGGGTAAAAAGTAGCCTATGTTGTTCCCCAGGATCTATTCTATCTCTGTACCAAATTTCATTTATATCGGTCCAGTAGTTTTGGCGTGAAAGCGTAACAGACAGACAGACAGACAGACAGACAGAGTTACTTTCGCATTTATAATATTAGTAAGGATAGTTATCTATTATTTTACTTCTATATAATATAGGATTTTACACACAACACCATTCTTTCATCCCACTTAAACGTCCATTTTACTTCGTTCGCTAGTGTCGTGTACCCCGACGCAGTATATATTAAGTGGAATTGCGTCGTTACCAACTATAATGAGTTAGTTAACCGCACGATTGTTTTGATACAAACCGGAGTTGCTGTAATGAACGTCATTTGTCTCGGTCGCACCGACGCCATCTTGGGGGGAAAATCCTGATGGATGTCAAACGCGTTTGCGCGGGAGGTTTTAACAGTGCTTGTATGGTTGGACGCTATTTTTCTTGATAAATCGATTATTTTATTTTATCCACAATCTGCTAATATACGTATCAACTAAACGCGAATTGATGTGGTGTTAAAACAATATTAGAAAGACGTTGAGCTGACAGCTTTGGACGTGCCAGACATTATTTGTGGCTACATTTAAATTACTATCATCACAATAGTAAACAATTATATTTTTTAATAATTAAAAATGTTTTCTTAAATTGAATAAAAATGCATTTTATTATTCACATATTATTTATTTATTAAATAAGACATCAAAATATTTCTTCACATCGCTATCAACTGTGAAGGTTTTCCACATTAGACGGCAATGCTTACCTACCAATAAACCACTAGCCAGCCGTTGTGTACTATAGTTTTTGAAATGTACTAACAATTGCCTGAAATATTATTTAATTAAGATAATAGAGTAAATATATTAAACTAGCTTTCCGCCAGCGGTTTCGTCCGCGTGGGCTATACAAATTCAAATATAAATGACGGAGTTTAATACAATTTCCCCCCCTTTTTCATCCCGTTGGGGTAGAATTTCGGAAAATCTTTTCTTATCAGATGCCTATGTCATACAAAGAACACACCCTCCAAGTTTCAGGTCTCTACGATCAACGGTTCAGGCTGTGCGTTGATCCGCCAGTCATTCAGGACAAAGCATTTTATATATATAGATATAGATTAGTCTACCAATAAGCTAAGGAAAAACAAAGCTCTTGTTGCTTTTTTGCGAACCAATCTTGCAATACAAACATAATATTTGATTGTTATTACATCCATAAGGTGATTCCTCCTCTCCCTCACCTATTCGCATAAAATTAAATCGCGTTAGTATATCTTCGAAATAATAAGTGTAAGATTGCTTTGTATTGTTCCATCTAGCTAGATGGTTGAACCTTTTATTCCTATAGCAGCAAGGACCAATAGGAAAAGTATACACTCATAAGATAATTTGTTTTATGTTATTATTTATTTTTTCAGTCTCCTCCGTGCCTCGGAAAGCACGTTAAGCTGTTGGTCCCGGTTGTCATTTTTAGATCTTTGACAGTCCTTACGGGTAGTCAGAAACCAGACAGTCTGACAATCAGTCATACCAAGGGCTACCGTGTTACCCGGTAACTGGGTTATGGAGGTCAGATAGGCAGCCGCTCCATGTAAAACACTGGTACTCAGCTGCATCCGGTTAAGACTGGAAGCCAACCCAAACATAGTTGGGCGTTGGAAAAGGCTAGGCAGATGATGATGATGAGTCTGTGTCCAAAATATACTTTTCAGGTTTTTTTCGCATTAAATTGGTTGTTTTCTACGGCTTGACTAGCATTCTGAAGTATCTACTTCGTGCATAAAGTGTTCTTTCTAAGGTTTCAATCTATTTCCAAAGTAAATTTCATTTGAATCGGTTTAACTTTGAAACCAGTAAAGATGTAGAGACACACAGTAATACTTTTGCATTTATTTATAATATAAGTTAAGGATTTGAGTACTGGAGTCGTATACTACCACGTGTTTTTGCAATCACCATTCAGGTGTGAAAGCGAGACTTAGCTACGAACGTCGTATATCACCGTCTCTTTTTGGCCCCGGAACTCTAAATAACACTATTACAGAGAACTAGCAAGTGGTTAATCTCGGGTGGAACCTTCTGATTCGTTGGTGGAACCAACCCTAAGTTCGTATTAAAATACAGTACAACACGTAACATTTATTAATCTTTATAAATCCTTACTAATATTATAAATGCGAAAGTAACTCTGTCTGTCTGTCTGTCTGTCTGTTACGCTTTCACGCCAAAACTACTGGACCGATATAAATGAAATTTGGTACAGAGATAGAATAGACCCTGAGAAACAACATAGGCTACCTTTTACCCGGGTGCGCTAAGTAGTTCCCTCGGGATGCGGGTGAAACCGCGGGAAACAGCTAGTATTTAAATAAACAAAAAATTAATTAAAACATGACTAGTCATGTGCGTCAAAGTAATCATCCTCATCGCTTTCATCTGGAAATGTGCTCAGAAGACTGACAACTTACTACAAAATGTTCCCAAACAGAAACACACGACGCAGTAACGGTCACATTTGACCTCAAAAATGAAAGCAAATGATGCACAAAGCCATGAAAATCAACGATGCACAACATAAATATCACACCGAACAATAAACAATAAGTCTGTACTTGAATGGAAAACCCTTGTGTATCAAAAACTCCAGCAAAAAAATAATATTCATAATAATACATCGAAATATGATGGGGAATACGCACCAAAGTAAAACATCACACAACAAAACATTTGACAAGCGAACTGCAACTTTATTACGTACACAGAAAGGTGATTGATGGGCACGGTTCAGTTTCTGGAGTGTAAATAGAAATTGGTAAAGTTTGGTGTGCATTTCTGAACATATGGATCCATTAAGCAGGTTTTGGATCGTTTGCAAATGAATGTAAACAATACTATAGTTGGCCAGATTTTAGACTGAAAGGCTGATCAATAATGATTCTTTTTTTAGATTTTTCTAACATATTCTGCCTCTCGCTTTTGATCTTTGGGGTGAAATAGTTCAAAAGCTAGCTCAACTTTTAATAGTTTTAGACAATTATTAGTCAAATGTCATACACCAGGGAGTTGAATATTTAATAGGTAGCTAAACAACCATCCTAGCCTTTCTCAACAACCTTGGGGTCGGCTTCCAGTCTAATCGGAGGCATCTGAGTACTAGTATTTTACATGAAGCGACTACATGGACCACTTACATGAAGCACCCCAATTGCAGGGTAATACAATTAAGGCTGGTGATCAAAATTTTCTGGCTTCTGAATACCGGGCCTAACAGCTTAACGTGGTTTTGCCGGGAGAGTAAAATTTTCAGTGTTCCTAGTACTCATCACTTTTATAATGGGACATAAATAAACTCGTGAAATCCGTGGAAAAACAGATCCAGCCTACTTCAAGTTACTTAAAGACACCTTACGTTTTGTTGAAATTTTAAGTCTTCACTGTGACACATCCCATTTCGGGGTAAAAGAAAAGTAGTTCATTTTGTTATTTACAATTTTCACATTAGAAACTGGTATCAATCAAACGATTTCACCGAGAAAATACGAAAAAAAGCTAACAATACCTTGGCGCTGATTCCTAAATTATAAATAATGTTTCTACACCAAATGCGATTTCCGTGTTTTTAGTTGCGCCTCGAAAGCGCTGGTTCCACTTAACTGAGACGGGCTGTCTTCGAAGATACGGAAGCCTTTTCAACTGCGATAATGTTATGATCTGATAAGAATATTCTTCACCATTTTTTTTTGCATCATATTAAGGACTTTTTTTATAGAATACTTTTGTATCATTATACTAGCTTCCCGCCAGCGGCTTCGCTCGCGATATTTTAGCTAATGGATACAAAAACTTGGCAAATGATATACTAAAACCTTCCTCATTAATCACTCTATCTATTAAAAAAACCGCATCAAAATCCGTTGCGTAGTTTTAAAGATTTAAGCATACATAGGGATATAGGGACAGAGAAAGCGACTTTGTTTTATACTATGTAGTGATATATGTTCGTATGTATTGTCTATAGTTGTTTAGACCCTTAAATAGCTCGTTAAAGTATCTCTCTCAACTTTAGAGAGATGAGTTGTTGTGATTTTATACTTTCCGATGTCAATTAAGAATTCAAGTTAATTCTCATTAAATAGACACTATGTGAAAGAGTGTAAAATAATTTTAATCCAGTTTTTTCAAGTATACTAAATTTAATCGAAGTCATTGAGTTATTTCAATATACATATTAAGTGTTAATACTACTTGCTATTGTAATGTAGGTAACATTACGGGGCAAGAATTTTTCATTTGTCATAGGGCAAAGAAAATATCACGGCGTAGCCTATTGAATATTCGTAGAATGTCTTGCTACGCCGTAGTACGAAATGGTCGTCGTAGATTAATTCGTTAGTATTTCTAAAAATAATTATTTAATTTAATCGGTTTAAACAAATCCTCCGCTCATCCGCCTAAAGGCAAAAACGAAACGTCACAGGTTTGCACACAGAGTAATCAGATCAGGGGCACAAGTGAAATTGAATCGGCACCGACTTGACCCATTGCGACCCAACGGTCGAGCCAAAAATTGCCCTTAATTCTTTTTATTTAGAGTGTAAAATCCGGTGAAAAATTATCAAACGATACACCAACGAGAATAAGACTTTATGACTAAAGAAATAAAGTTGCGATTACAGTGAGTGAGGGAGGACTGCTTAAATTGGGGTGACCGGAGATCAATGCTTATTTGTGTCTAATAGGAAAAAAACAACAGATGTAGGCATTTCACGGGTATAATAATGTACTTAGTTGGATTTTTATGGTGCCTTTGATCTGGTGCGGTCTCAGTTGGGTTCTACGCGAGTAGCCGGGGTCCCCAGCGATTGCATTGTTTGGACAACGATTGTACGGGCTAAGAGTTTCGTCATGTTTCTGGCTGTTCCGAGTTTTTGGACTTACTTATGTAGACGTATGATGTTACAGTAGGGACAGTTGACATCTGACAGTTATGCGTCTTTGATCATCAAAAATGGTTACCCAAATGATTACGGTATTTATCCATACGTGTGTACAATTTTATCATCAACAAATTTCATCCAATAATATTTAGTAGTTTTTGCATGATAGAGGAACAATCATATTATATACATACATCCTCACAAACTTTTGCACTTATATTATATTAGTAAGGAAGTACATCCCTAAAATAAAATTGATTCACTTTTAATTTCTATCACAAACTTATTACTTAATAAAAATACAGCTTGAACACTGCAATTGAATTCCAGCCGATCATATCACTCCCTCTGACAGCCGCGAATCCTTTTTCAATCTGGCAACTTTATCAAAGATGGTTATTGGCTTACGGGCAACATTTTGACATAACGATGTGTGACGTAAGAGTATTCGAAGATCACTGAGGGGTCCTCTGATCCTATTTAGCACTCGGAACTTAGATGTGAGCGTAAAAACTTTTTGGTTGGTTTAAATTTTAGCTTTTAAGATAGTGTGTTGGTTTTAAGGTGGTTAATAATATCTGCTAATTCGAGAATAATAATGAATGAGGCGTAAAAATTTTTACACTTTAAAATTTTGAACTTTAGGTAAGTGAAGTATTTAACTGTGAATATGTCTTTATTTAAAAAAATTTTTTTTCAAAGCATTAAAAGCAGTATTCATAATTGTATATAATATTATCTTTTTTGTAAGTGACTGAGTCATTGTCTCTGAGTGTGATCTTTTAATCTTTAACTAATGAAATTAAAATAATAATAAATTACAAAAAAATATCCTAATATAATTTATTATGATAATTTTTATCACACAAAGCTACTGCAGTAATAGTCAAAAGAACTCGATCAGATAGCTTTAAGAGTATAATATTAACACGATCAAAAACAAATAATCGCGACCTTTGTGCTCACCCCTCATCCCATAACGAGATGTAATATAACATACTCGATTATACACCCTTAAAATTATTTCTATGCTAACCCTACCTAATGTTATTACATGTCTACAAACTAAATGAATTCTATTGCACATAACAATAAAGTTTAATGTACGCTGGCGATAGTTTTGGGCAATTTTGATGGGTGATGTGCGAATAGTTGTGATGTCTGCATGGCCATTTGTTTGTTGCTTGGATTCTAAAATTGTGGATAAGGTTTTAAGTTTTAGGATGCAGTGAAAATGTGATCAATTCGAACGAAACAGGTGTATAGAGCTAAGATCAATGACGAGGCCGAGTTGGTATTAAAATAATATAAAAGAGGGAAAAATTTTTTTTTTCATCATGCAACAGTAATCAGTCCAAAAACACTGGGACACAACTCTGCTTCAGATAAAATAAATACAGTTAATTTGATAAATATTCAGTAAAACGTAAATTGAATAAAAATATTTTCTAACTAAGATAAATATTCTTCTATAAAGTACGAAGATGAACGTTTAATATTAAAAACTGTCCAAAATTCTATTCCTGTTCTTGGGATCCCAGTGGACCACACAAAACTGCAGGGCGGTGCGCGTCTAATTTCATTGTTATTACACATACATTTGCGAGGGGTGAATTTTTTGCTAATCACCGACATTCGTTGACACACATTGTTCGCTATCGCTGACGGTCTCACTCGATTGACACCAACTGACAGCTTTGTAGGACTACTTGGAAATATTTCATTGTTTCTTCCGAGGGGGCAATTCTTGTAATTTGACGTGTTTTCAAATTAGACTTCATACTTTTTGATCTCTTTCAGAGCTCGTGACTAAGTAACAGCCACACGGTTCGACCGATTAAAAGGTTAAGCTGTGCTCGACACGGTCGGTCCGTGGATGGGTGACCTATGTCATAGCAAAACTCCTCCGTGCTTCGGAGAGCACGTTAAGCTGTTGGTCTCGGCTGTCATTTGTAGATCTTTGACAGTCGTTACGGGTAGTCAGAAGCCAGAAAGTCTGACAGCCAGTCTCGCCAAGGGGTATCGTGTTACCCGGTAAACTGGGTTGTAGAGGTCAGATAGGCAGTCGCTCCATGTATAACACTGGTACTCTCAGCTGCATCCGGTTAGACTGGAAGCCGACCCCAACGTAGTTGGAAAAAGGCTAGGCAGATGATGATCTACATTTATTTAAGTTTGACTTCGCCTGTTTAATAATGCATGAATAAATAGATACCGGTTGGATTCTCATGGATTTTAGCAAAGATTTAACTACCCATTAAAAAGCGCACGAGTTTCGCCTATTAATAGTTTAAAAATTGAGTTGTGTATTTTCCAGGTTTTTTTTTATTTCTGCATCTACAAAAACTATACGAGTTTTGAAATATATATACATAATAAAAATAAAAAAAAAAGTCAAAAATAAAAACGTTTTGTAGTGGTAACAGTACGAACAAACCGTCATTGTTTATTAAGTTTTCTCCGAATAATAATTCCCGGAATAGAGTCGCATGAAAAATGGTGCTATGTTATATTAATACGTGTAAAAAAAAGATTAAAGGGATTTTAGGAATTTTCAGATTCAAAGCCGCACCAAACTTTTTGTCATTTATACTTTTACGAATATCAATCACTAAAACATGATATCAATGATTAGCACACTTTTAATATATTTTTTATTATAATTAAGTAAACATATATCATAAATATTTTGATAAAACACACAAAGTAATAATTAAATTATTATTTTATCCTCCTTATTTACAGATGTTGAATGACAGTTCTTCCGTTTCACGTATAAGTAACCGCATATTTTTTGGCGCAACCAGCTAATGATCGCAATCATAAAACAAATATATAAAAACAAAATTGAACTGTAACCTCAATGACATACGGACGAATTTCGATCACAATCGAATTTCGACTATACCATATCACGTTACCATGTTATCGGCCTTAGAATGCAGTTACCAGTGCAACGACCTACTGCTTTACATTCCACGATATTAATAAACACACTGCATGAAGCTAAGAATAGCTGGTAACTACCACCCACCACCTGACCTACCACCCTTATTCATAAATACACAAAGAATGTTTATGCGGTCGAAGAATACACACTTGCAAGTCTGGTTAGTGCGGTCAGTTACCTTTATGTATATATATATATCTTTTTATATATTGTGCTGTCAAAATCTGATGATTAGAGTCTTCATCATAATCAGCTTATTCATAATCCTACCTTCTCATATAGAGAAGGCATGATCATTGATTTCCTTTTGAGACCTTTCGCTCAAGGCAAATTGGCGATTTCAGACTTTTTCTAAAAGGCCACGTTTCCTCACGATGTTTTCCTTCACCGTTAGTCAGTGGCGTCTATAATTTCGGTTTGAAAAAAACACCCATTGACACATGACTTGAAGATTCGTATGACCGCTGGTTTTTTAACGTCTAAGTCAGCCATACTCAACCTTTTTCATTATAGGGGAACACAAAAACGTTTCAGTCATGGTGTCGCGGGCCGCAAGACTTTTTTTTAGGTTTAAATAAAAAACTTACTAAGTTTTCTTCAGAAATGTTGAAACGGTCCTCTTTACTAGTTACCTTTTTCATTACTTACATAAAGTAGTTACCTATTTTACTTACGCGGTTCGCTCACAGTTTATCTGATGGACGCGAAATTTAAAATGGTTATAATTTTGTAACTCAATGTGGGCCAATCACAAATGCCCGGCGGGGCCGCAGCTTGAGTAAATCTGCCATTACGGTGACAATATATACAGTAGTAGATGATCAATACGACTATAAATTGTTATCTTTCCTCAGTGTCCATCCCAACTTGCCAACAGCCAACGGGCTCTCTTCAAACCGCTGCCCACCACATTCTCCTTCGTGTTCTTCTATCGTGGCTCAGGGTGTACTACAATACGTTTGCCTCAGCGTGGTCACTCTTATGCTATAGTTCCTGTTCAATCAACGTCAAGTCTTATGTCTCTAGCTTCTACCAACCCTTGCTCGATCTGCACCATTGAAAAACGAAGATATTTACATGTACGTATATTTGTTATTCACAAAAGGCCTATAATATGGATTTCGAACGCGAGAGCTTTATAAACTATCAAAATAATATCTTCGACTTATGTAAATTACTTAACTCCTGCAAGCTAGAATCAATAGTATCGACTACCATTCACTTATCCATATCAAGATTTTTTACTCGTATTATAGCAACCTATATTTTAAACTTTTCTATTTTATTTCAGAGTACCAGTTGCCTACGGCTGTCACCCGCAACCGGTAGGAATTACTTCGCGCAACATAAAGAGAAACGGCTCAGTCGTTTTACCGAGACAGCATAACAGACAGACAGGCATACTTTCGCATTTATATAAGCAAGGATGTACATTCTAGATATCATAGAGGAGTCATACATTGTCATCAGCTAAGTCCTTCGTATAAGCAGTCTCTTCGCTGCTCACCGCAAACCTGCCTGTTCTACATCAAGGGCGCCACGACTACTAAGAAGCTGTAATCTCTTCGTAATATTGAAAATCAAAGCGAATTTTGTTCACGTAAGAGGGATTTACTTAGTTTGCCGTCTTTATATGAGCCGAAGTAAGTGCATTGGCTTTGTGGTACAAGTTACAGGATGCTGAAGTTTTAAGGGGCTGTGGGATGTTCGAGTTGCCGCAGCCCTGGAACATAAAGGGCGTAGGAAGGAACATGGATGGGTTTTATTCAGTAACCGTTCGACTTATAAAAAACCTTTAATCTGAAGTTTAACCATTCCTCACTTAATCCTTACTTAACGTCGTAATTCATGATTAAGCTAACGGATTAACACTAAACAGCATTTATGAGTGAGATTTTTGCTAAGCAGCAGATTAAAAATTTATCGGACTTTATAAGTGGTAAAAGTTTGCACTGCTTACCGCTGTGGGTGGAGAGTTATTTGATGATAACCCATCTCTTAAAAAATGTACCTCAAATTAAATATACTTTAAAAAAACAAAAGATCAAAAAGTCTACAGGCCACGCATCTATCTCATCGCCCGTGATCTGTGGTCGTACTCGTCAGAAAAGATTAATGAGAGACCAGATCGCGACAGTTTAAGTTGTGGTGCCCTGCAATTTGTATACGATTGTTTAGATTCGAAACCTAGTACGTAAAAATGTGACTTGTCTAAAGTTACACATGTACTTTCTAAGAGTATCTACACCACTGACTAATAGTGAAAGAAACCATCGTGAGGAAACCTGGTCTAAAAAATCTGAAATCGCCAATTCGCCTTGAGTAAGCGAGGTGATCAATGCTCATGCCCCCTTTGTATGAGGACAGACCTAGTATAGCGGGATAGTAAATAGGCAGATAATGACATCGCTACCGCTTGTGACTCATAACCCTATAGACTTATAACGCGCGCGACCAGCCACGTGCAACGCTTATTTGTCACTGGCTACAGGACGGCGCAATATCTCACATAAAACATACCGGCCATATTAAAATTTAAATAACCGCACTTCTATGCAGCCGTAAGTGGATTAGGTTAAAGTGCAATGAGCGTAAGAAGCTCATGCATGCACCTATGCACTTGCGCTAGAACATTTTTATACTTTATTTATTAAAACAGAAGACAAAATGCGGATAAGATGGCCAGAATTCCGGCAAGATGTTTGTAAAGAACGTGATTTGCTGTGGTCAAAAATATTTTGAAAATAAAACAAGATAACTTTAATAATATTTTGGTATATCTTACACCATATTTTTTATTTTATAAAACATCAGTTGCTAATATTTTCTAAACAAATCTTTTTACACATTCTCTTTGACAACCGATTACAATGTAAAACTGAGACTAGACCATCCAAAAATCCGAAAATACAGTCTTTTTACCAAAACATATTCTCAACAAGTTAAAAAATACTCTCCCCAGCGCTGCTGCCCACCAAGCACTCGCATATCATTTCAATTTACAAGCAAAACTTTACCTTCTAATTTGTTGGAAAAAAGTAACGAAGGATGCGTCAACAGTCTACTCCTGCCAGCTCTGAATGGGATCATAAACTGGCGTAATGGAGGGAACCGTCTAACGACCTACGGAAAGCGTCTTAATCTCCTAAATAAAATATCAAGAAGAAATCACAGGGCAACGGGTGCGAGGCAAGTTTATAGCACGGAGATTGGACACATATTACAACCAACTTTTCAGTAGCTTTTGTTTCGTTTTTGCAAGTTTTTAACTGTAAAATTTTTCGGACGCTTGTGTATATTTTACTTTTCGTATGTGCTTTTATTAATTTTATATTCCATTTTGTTAGATAAGCTATAGTGCCGTGTAGAAGGCTGAATAACAAATTACACGTAGTTACGTCGTCAGCTGTCCTGAGATTAAAAACAATGTTCGTATTTTGTATACATCGTTGTCGTTGCAAATACCTACTGATTTATTAATCCTTTCGTATAGCAAAATTTTAGTTTGTAGTTTAAATTAAATTTTAGATTACGAAAGCTTAATGGTTTTAGTTAATAGTACTTTAAAACGTCGATTAATTTATAAACTTATCTCACTAAAAATGCAATGATGCATTAACTCTACAGATTAGCCTCATAAAAGGCGAGGTAAAAACCACAGACAAGCAAATAAATATATTATGTATATATTCAACCTTATTATATAATATTTTGAAATAAAAAAATTGAAGAAAACGATAGCTATATATATTTGGATGTCAGTCACTTACCGATTTCTAACACAGATTACTATAACTCTTTTCGAATGAAACCAAACCTCTCATCTTTGATTTAAATAACGACTAATACTTCTGTTTGTATAAAATTCTTCAATGTTGTACCCATATTACCAAGTAATAAATAGATAATATTTTGTCCTAATACGATAATATAATTAGAGATTTTTTAACCCAAACAGCTGCTAGGCTGACGTGGAACTGTGTTGATCGTATCTGCCGCATGTCGGATGAGCAATAGGCGAAAGAAAATATTTAGTGATTAAGATTAGAAAATTGCACGGCAACGGTTAAGAGGCTGCAAGGGCACTAGCATGAACAAATTTATGTTATCGTTATGTTAATGTAAGACATTTTTGAACCATTATGTTGGTGCGTCCATGCTAGACTTGCAGTTCTTAATCATATTGCGTGTCCAGAAAAAAAAACTTATATTTTATTTTTCCATAAATAATTATGTATTTTGACACGTCTTTGAATCTTATTTCGGTACCCAATAGGCTAGGACAAGTGCCTATCTTATAGGATCAGAATGATAAACTTAATATATTTTTTTTATTAACCAGAACATGTGCTATTTAATCAGCCCAATTTTTTTCCAATTTTTTTTCTACATTATTATGCTTTGAAAATATCAAAAATGCACTTAGAAGGAAGCATTAAAAATTTCGAATTAAAAATGATTTGTTTCTTCAGTTAAAATCGTGCACGTATCAATCGTATTTAATATGCATGGCTCTAAAGAACTGCTTCGTCGCTATAACAAGTTTACCAAGTTCTGAATTTATTCAGTTAGCCAGCCTTCTAGTCATAACCTCGTCTTTCAGGACTTCCCTAAGGACTATGAAATATTCTTTTTTTCAGCCACAAAGACATAATTAAACCCCAAGGATAACAATTCGGTGCTTCGTACCGTATTCTCTTTTGTGCGCGTATTTTGAATTTTAATGCGCGCGAGTTTCGATCCCACGCCCGTTGATCGTGCAGGAAAAATAGCTACCAATTCAGGATATAGTTGGAATAGTAAATTTTTACGTAATTTATTGTTTAATTATGGATAAAAAAAATCCTAATCGGGTTCCTACGCGATTTTACAGCCGTTTTTTTTCAGAAATGCTCGAGGATATGAAATTATCGTTTGGATAATGACTTAATAAGGGGGGAAACATGGCGAGGTTCTTATTGAAAATCAGGCTTCCGGCAGTAAATTTTCTTCGCCAGTTACCGTCTTATAAATTGTACCTTGGGAACGAATAATGAGGATATTTAATAAATAAGTACGTAATAACCTAAAAGAGGGATGCCTTTTGACAAAGTATAAGTATAGTGCAAAAAAAAATTTTTTTTTAATAGCAATACGCATCGAAACAAGGAGGTGACGCCCTGTTCTTAGAAAAATGTGGCGAAAATATTGGATTATAATGAGATTTAAAATACTATTATCAAAATATAGCATCATAGGTGACAACAATAGCAAGCGACCAAATATAAGCGCAAAACCATAATTTTAACAGCCCTCTGATTTTGAGCGCAACAATGTAAAGCCGATAAAAAAAATGTACAAAACGGTGTGTGGTCCCGCTTGACGCAATTTTACGCCAAATATACCGCAATGTGATATTGTTTTAATAGAAAAATGCGGGTTTAGTTAAATTCACCCATTTCCTATAACAATTTGAAGACGCAATATGTTTTAATGCGCCCATCAAAGTTGGCTATCAACGAAAATTTGTTCAAAGCCGAAATGTATGCAGTCTCAAGCACTCAACTGCCCCCGAAAATTACAACAATAAAGAAATAACAGATAAGTGCTCTTACATTAAAGTTCGAGTACAAAGTACCAGTTTATCTTGATCAACGAAGACCCAGAAATTACCTCTTTCCCGCCCATTTTTTACTGCTACAGGGAAGCGGGGGAGGTCTAAGAAATTTGGCTTTGTTGAGTAGGGTAAAAGCCCCAAAATTTGGACGCGTGGCTTACGCGTGCCTCAGAATTTCCCCCTCCACTGCCAAAGTTTACATCACAATTAATGTCACCTCACTAATTGGTGATAGCGGTTTGACAGCTAGGCACAACACTAGACCGTGGTAAAGTTTGTTCAATTCTACTTAACTGAAATTGTATAATCTTGATAATTACCGTAACGTTGCTAAATTATTATAATTTGAATTAAATCTACATGAATACCAAGAATAATAATATCTCAGTGTTTTTTGTAACAGATTCAACCTCAGTGCTAGCTTTCACCGTTAGCAACAGAGTTTTACCTTTAGTTACAACAATTCCTATAATTTATTACCAAATATTTTATTACATCTTATTCTGCTTAGAATATTAGTCCCATATTCATGTTATATTACCCATTCAATTACTTACATAGTCAATTTTCCTACGTTTTTTTTTTCAAAGAGTAAATAAATAATTAATAGTTCTGCAATAATATATACGTACTAGCTTTCCACCAGTGACTTCGCCCGCGTCGGCTATACGAAATCAAATAAAAAATGACAGAGTTTCATACAAACTTTGCCCCCCTTTTTCACCTCCTTAGCGGCAGAGTTTTCGAAAATCCTCATTGGATGCCTACGTCATACAAAGAACACACCAACCAAGTTTCAGCGGTTTAGGCTAAGCGTTGATCCGTCAGTCAGTCAGTCATTCAGGATAAAGTATTTTATGTATAGATTAACTTCAAGTTACAATAACTAACTTATATAGTAGGTATATGTAGTAACTTACTGTCCATTTAGGTCAACCAATTACAGCAGATACTGATCAGACGTCATCAAAACATGTAAGAAAAGTCTAGAAACAGTTAAAAAAAAATTCTGGTCGACTTCTTCTTTATTTGCGGGGATCACAACTCCATTTAGTTAGTACTGTCATTGCATTATATTTCAAAATTATCTAAAGGCTTTTCGATCCTTTATTTGTCTCATAGCTACACAGAAAAACATCTCAAAAGTAACAAAGATGAAGTCTGCACACCCTGAGTTTGTTTCGTTTTTTTTTTTCAGGGGCAGTCAGCTAGGAAATGCCGGCAGCGTTCTCATAATACACGCTAACGTGTAAAAGCGATTTAAATATCACCGTTACAAAAAACTTCACTTCGGGTCTGTGAATTCGTGGCTTTTTTCCATGCATTTTGCCACTGAGGATAGTCCGCTCAAACTTCTCGAAGGTCCTACGTCTAATATGAGTGTAATTTACATTATCCTGTGACTTTTTAGTAGTCGTTTGAATAACGAACGGTGTCTTTCAAAACAAAATTTATTTTAAAACATAACATTCACATCCCGTCGAAGGGTGAAAACACTAAAACTTGAATGTAGGGTTAAATAAATAGGCCGTATATAGAAAACCGATATCGTACGTCCGTTCAAAATGCATAATCTAATCTATTTGCTATTGGATCGACGCGTGACTCATGACACTCGATCTCAAGGGATGCCGCTGACACTATCGCGTTTTATTTCACGTGCCGACCGAAATTTGGTGTTTTCGCCTCGATGTTTTTTGGGGAATACTTGCATAGTTTTGACAGAGTCTGAATGTAAATCTAATATTATGTTGAATTTTGACTGTACTTATATAAAAAGTTGTTTTTTTTTAAACAATAATTGATTCGTCTAAGTTATACGTCGCCAGCTTACCAGCTTACCAAGTCTAGTTGGAACAAGAGAGCAGCACTGTACTCAACGAGGTTTATGATAGTGCTGAAGGTGGACCGATGACGTAATAAAATGTTTGTACTTTATATTAGTATCTGTTTCTTGCGCTTACTGTCGCGCCTTGTGGCAACCACTTAGGAACTGCACCACGATTAAACTAATGCCACATCCTTCCCAAAGATTTAATCTATCTTTACATGAAATTTAATTTAGGACAGTTCAGCGGGTTTACCATTAAAGAAACAGAGACAGGATAATAATATTTAATTCTAATTTCGCATTTATAATAATTAAAATAGGAAAAATGTTACGTCATCAATAACCTAACTTCTGTATCGATTCTGAGCATGCTACAATAAAGTCGTTACAGTTGAATTTTGTTAGAATCTGGAGCTTAAAAAAACCTGTGAAATTGTCCTCACCCTGGTACGAATCACATAACATAAATTGCGCGTCCAATTGGCGTATAATCCTATAAGCGTGTCTAAATGTCCCGCCAGTGAAGTTCAGATCTACCCGGACCCCAAACTTACTTATTTGGCCACGTGACCAGCAATCAGACAAATAGAGACATGCCCATTTGAACTTAAAAAATAATAATCAAATGTGAATTTGGACACCCTTGTCAGTTTAGGGTGTCAGCAATTATAAATTAATATTTGGTAAGTGGTCATGTTTTCTGATGAACGCGAGAATTTTAAGCTTCATTAATGCGAGTTTCTTTTGAGTAACTTTAGGATTATTTTTTTAACTTGTGTTCCTTACTTAGTGATTTAGCCATTTTCGTTAGGCCGTTTTTCAATTCTGCCAGCCTGCCTGCCAAAAAAATATGAGGTTACATAAACGTGAAACGGAAAAACTGTCCATTCAAGATCTGTCAAAGTGAAGAATAATATTGCTATTATTTTATATTTTTTGTCTCAATATTTACGATATAATATTATATTATGTGTTAATGAATCTCCCAATACCTAAGTCATAGGTTATTCATTTTTGAGGTACATTTTTAAATAATGATAATAATAAAAAAATTAAAACAAGTGAATTCTGTTTCTTAAGTTGCTAATACCCAAATACAGAAGTATAGATAGAGACAATAGATACTTAGATGTTTTTCTGTAAGCTACAATAAGCTATAGTATCAATGATGGCATGAGTAGTCCCGTGCAAATTATCACATCATTGTTATTTGCCACCAATATCATCATTAGAGTTTCATTCTATTCATTCATGTACCTACCTGTACAAGCAAATAGCTTTCTGCATTCGATCCCCAAATCCTCAATAACTGTCTAGTCTAGTTACGGATAAATGTTACTTGCATTAGTGCATGCGTCGACGGCACTAATTGCATCAGTCGGTCTATGTTTGTGATATATTTGATCAGTGCACTAGGGTCGAAAAGCGTAGCCCTCTGTTCTTGTTACGTCAGCAGGGCAGAGCTGGATAATCCCTTGATTAATCTTATGATAGCCATCGGGAGTACGAAACCCTGCGCGAGTGCTTGATGCAATTACGAAGCATATATGCAACTGATGACTACCTATATAATGACAACAGTTGATTTTTTTCTTGTATAAACATATTGTTTTTTTTTTTGTAAGCTCTCTATTCCATTTTGCAGGTAAACTCATTTGATATAATAAATTTTAAAAGGATCTTCATTAGAATCTTTATTACTAAACTTTTAAGAGCAGACATTAGACAATGTTTTTTTTTACTTAATCATCTGCACTTTACACAATTGTTACACAATTAAACACAATTGTTTTCCGTTTCCGGCTTCGTAACTGTCAACATCGTAATTATTGTGTCCGATAAAAATCACGTAAATAAAAATAGTTCCCAGTTGTAGTTCGTTTGAAACTTCACATTAAACGATAATACAAGTGACAACAAGTGTTTTGAGCGGATCAGTTTGGTGCGAACATTGGATTTCACTGAAGATTATTATATAGAAAACCAACAAAAACAACAAGGTTAGAACTTTAGAAGTAACATAATTAGTCAACACCGCCTTGACTCATCAATCAATCCGTCAAATGTCAAACTAATTTTGACAGTTTGACACATACAGATTAGTATTGCCAGAGTAAATAGTATTATTCAACCATTTCTACCAAAACGTTTCGTTCAACGCGAAAATAATAAAATGGAAGATCAATTTCAAATGTTATTTAACAAACTTCAAATTGAGATGCAAGAGCGAAACGCTGAACTAAAAGCATCTATAACGAATACTTTGGTTGAGAAGATTGATGAAAAATTAACTCCATTAGTTGAAGAAAATAAACTTCTCAAGACAAAACTAGAAAAACTTGAAAAAGAAATCGAATATTTAAAGAGAGAAAAAAGGAGCAACAATATTATTATTTTTGGCTTAGAAGAAAACGAAAAGTCTTCATTCGAATTACTACAAATGGTAAAAGTAAATATTAAGAATGATATTAATATTAATATAGAAGACTATGAAGTTAGCAAAATCTACCGTCTGGGAACAAGTATAAAGAAGGGGGTAAACTAAGACCAGTTCTATGTACGTTAATAAATGCTTGGAAAAAAAACGAAATTATGAAAAATAAAAAAGGCTTAAAGAAAATTTATATAACGGAAGACTACTCGAAAGAAGTTTTAGAGAAAAGGAAAGCTTTACAAACAGAGTTAGCAGAAGAAAAGAAAAAGGGTAATATAGCTTACCTAAAATATGATAAACTGGTAATAAAAGAAACAAAAACTAATACAGAAAAAAGGAAAAGAGAAACACCATCACCTTCAAACCCTAACCCTGATGACCAGCCACGAAAACAACAGAATTTAACTTCTTTCAAAGGAAACAGGATAAACGCCTTTGATGCAATGAGGGCCAGATCTAACTCCCTTGGAAAAATATAGCAACTAGAAATCGGCAAACGGAAAACACAACCAAATTCAGAAACAAAAATAAATTTATCAAGAAAAGTAACTCCCCCAAGCCGACTGGTCATCGTGGGGGAAAATGACCAACACCCTCTAAAAATTAATGATACAGCAACAATAACATTGGATGCACCAATAATTGAAAAACCTGCAGATATTCACATCGCCACTCTTAATACAAGATCATTGAGAACCCCTGAAAAACTTATGGAATTAGAAAAGGCACTTGAGAATATAAAATGGGATGTACTAGGTATGAGCGAAATCAGAAGGCTCGGAGAAACAATAACAGACTATGGAAAATATATTTTACACCATATAGGTGAAACTCCGGGATCATATGGCGTTGGATTTATGATAAAGAAAAAACTTGCTAAAAATATAGTAGAAATAAAAGGAATCTCTGAGAGAATCGCAGTATTAAACATAAAACTACCGTTACATAAAGATAAAAGTGAACCATGGACGATTATACAAGCTTATTCGCCTACAGAATCTGAGAAAAAGGAAGACATTATAAAAATAGAAAAATTCTATAAAGACCTACAAACTACCATCGACAACTCCTTTAAAAATAAGATCATCATGGGCGATTTCAATGGACAAATTGGAGTTCAGCAGATGGGGGAAGATTATGCGATAGGAAAGTACGGTCAAGGTAACAGAAGTAAAAATGGAGCCAGATTAGTTAACTTAGCACTAGAAAACAAAATGAGTATCCTAAATAGCTTTTATAAAAAGAAGCATACAAAGAAATGGACGTGGACGTCTCCAAACGGACTACATAAAAATGAAATTGATTTTATTATGTCAAATAATAGGAAGGTATTTAGAGACGTCACGACTATTAATAACCTAAATTTTAATACAGACCATAGAATGATCCGTGCTATATTGAGAGGACAACGTAGAAGTCGAAGGTTCCAAAATATATACACTCCTGTGGCAGATACCACCAATAATGATTTGCTTCACAGCAATTTAGAAGAAGCTCTAAGAAAAACAGGAAAAGAAAATGCCTCTACACAAGAAAAGTATGATAACGTAGTGAATGTGATAAGAACAGAAACAAAAAGGACAAATATGATAATTAGACAATCTATTTCTACTGCAGCCAAGGAACTACTCGAGGAAAGGAAAAAGCTTTTACAAGGAAGGAAAGTAAGGAAATACGTAATAAAATTTCAAAGTTAAGCAAAGAGATACAGGAAGAAATAAGGAAAGATAGGAAACTTAAGCGGACAAATACTTTGAAATTATACATAGAAAACACAGGAGGTATAAAGAAAGCATTTAAAGAACTGGACAAGAAAAAAGAATGGATGCCAAAAGCAAGGAACAAGAGTGGAAAATATTCTACTAATAGAGCTGACATAATAAAAATTGCTACAGACTACTATAGAAACTTATACCGGTGCCAAAAAAGGACTTTACTTTCCACAAAATTAAATAGTTACTTACCAAATGTTGAAACCGAATCAACGCCTACAATATTGACAGAAGAAACTATAAGAGCAATAAAAACCCAAAAACTAGATAAAACTCCTGGACTTGACAATATAACCAACGAACTTTTAAAGGCAACAATTTCAGTAACATCACAAAAACTAACAGAGATCTTTAACGAAATTATGATTACGGAAACAATACCCACGGATTGGACAAAGTCAATAATAATATTGATTCATAAAAAGGGAGATAAGGGAGACATTGGTAATTATAGACCAATTAGTTTAATGTCTAACATCTACAAAGTCTTCTCTAAAATACTCTTGTCACGAATAAGCAATGTGCTTGACGAAAATCAACCAAAGGAACAAGCTGGGTTCCGTAGTGGCTATTCGACCGTAGATCACATCCACGTCTTGAGACAAGTACTCCAGAAGTACAACGAGTACAACAAAGTATACTACTTAGGTTTTGTGGATTTCAATAAAGCTTTTGATTCTTTAGACCACACATACATATGGGAAGCTTTAAAATGTCAAGGTGTCCAAACAAAGTATATCAGGATACTCAAAAACATTTATGCTAACAGTACAGCACAAGTGAGGCTAGAGTCTGTAGGGGAAGAATTTCCGATTGAAAGAGGTGTTCGTCAGGGGGACCCAATATCGCCTAAATTGTTCTCGGCGGTGTTAGAAATGATATTCAGAACGCTGGAATGGTCTGAGTATGGACTCAACGTAAATGGAGAACATTTAAATCACCTACGCTTTGCAGACGACTTAATCTTGTTTTCTGAATGCAACATGTTTTCTAGGGTCTTTGGAAGACCCTAGAAAACATGTTGCAACAACTTTCTGACGAAAGTGCAAAGGCGGGTCTTTCAATGAACACAAAAAAAAACTAAAATTATGAGTAACACTAACGAAAAATTACAATAAAAATAAACAACGAAGAAATTGAAAATGTAAGTGAATACATATATTTAGGTCAATTGGTATCGATAGAGAACACTATGCAGAAAGAGATAGATCGAAGAGTGGCTAATACGTGGAAGAGGTTTTGGTCGCTCAGCGAAATAATGAAAAATAAAGACGTGCCAATGACTGACAAACGGAAAATATTTAATATGTGCATACTACCATGTTTAACATATGGGTGCCAAACATGGGGTCTAACAGACCAACAACACAAGAAACTAGAGGTATGTCAAAACGGAATAGAGAGAAGCGTAGTAGGAGTTAGGATCAGAGATAGAATAAGATTAACAGATATTAAACAGAAAACAAAATTTAAGAATGCTTGCAAAACCTACAGAAAGCTAAAATGGAGATGGACAGGACATATACTAAGAGATCAAAAAGAAAAATGGACTAGATCTATTACAGAATGGTATCCCAGAAATTGTACGAGAAATAGGGGAGGGCAAGTAAAACGTTGGGAGGACGAATTTAAAAGAGTAGCCGGACCGTCATGGACCCGAGTTGCGAAGGATAGAGGGCAATGGAAATTTTTAGAGGAGGCCTTTGTCGTCAGACAAGCTGTCACTGATGATCAACCGGTTGCCGATATATTATAAGAAACTAAATCATATTTTATTTTTTTATTTTGTTTTCATCATAAATATATCTGTATATATTTAAACTCTTTAACGGACAGCAATAAAGGCTTATTTTATTTTATTTTATTTTATTTATTATATTATGTTTATTTAATTATAATAGCTATGTATTGATATCATAAAGAATATTGAAATATCATGTTTTGTAATACGTAAGAGTGTAAATGATAAAAAGGTTTCAACCAGCTGTTAGTTTTATTATGATACCAGCAACCAGCCAAGTTACATGATTTGTTTGATAATCGATTTAGTTAGTAAATTATAGCTAGTATTTAGATTGGCGTTACACAGGAGTTGAAAATATCTTTAAAGGCTGTAAAACTAACACAATATGATCAGACAGGAATCTTATTAAATTATATTGAACTTATCTATCCTCTATATCTATACTTATAATAAATCTGTAGTGAGGTCAATTCTGTACATGAAATATATTTCCAAAATAACTATCAGGGGGTGTTTAGGAATCGATACTGATGCCAAAAATGCAATCAGAATATAATAAATCTGTAGTGAGGTCAATTCTGTACATGAAATATATTTCCAAAATAACTATCAGGGGGTGTTTAGGGATCGATACTGATGCCAAAAATGCAATCAGAATGTTTTTTGTCTGTCTGTCTGCCTGTCTGTCCGTCTGTCTGTCTGTCTGTCTGTATAAACTCTATAAAAACAAAAACTACTCGACTGATTTTAACGAAACTTGGTACAATTATTTGTCATAATCCTGAGATGGTTATAGTATACTTTCATCACGCTACAATCGATAGGAGCAGAGCAGTGAAGGGAAATGTTGTCATTTTGTTTAAACGCGCTAATCTCAGGAACCACTGGTCCGATTAAAATAATTCTTTCAGAGTTAGATAGTCCATTTATCGAGGAAGGCTATAAGCTATATATCATCACGCTAAGACCAAAAGGAGCGGAGTACCACTGTTCCACGCGGACGAAGTCGCTGGCAGAAGCTAGTTGTGTAATAAATTCAAACAATAATACCTAATTGAAGATATCATCTAACGAAGAAGTTACTTCTTCGTCTTCTTTTCGTGTGGGCTGCCGGTTTTACCAACCTAACAAGCCCTAGTGTCAGAGTTTTCTCAAATTTGCCTGACTGCCTCTGACAAGATAGCAGTCGGGGAAGACGGCTTAACGTGTCTTTCCTGAGCCCGCAACACCAAGTGTTTTTGCATTCACTGTTTAAGTGTGTGAGCGAGACGCAGCTACTAACGTCGTATTGCACCATCTCTTTTACACAACGAAAATTTTCCTGCTTTGGCACGTCATGGTAAGGCCCCAGGCACGGAGGTATAACACAGCCAACTTCCTGACTTTCGGCTGCTTGGTGACATTTCCCAAATTCCTCAAAGCGATTTCTACTCGTCAGTAGGTAATAGTGACCTCTTATACGAAATTATATAGTCGTACATACATTCTCACTAACATCATACATCCATTTAGAATATTTGTGAAATAATAATAAATAAATAACGTTTATTTCTCACCACAAAACCAAAAAATGCATACAATTATTATAAAAAAACAAAAATAATAGCTATTGCGACATCCTATATATATTTTTTGGTTTGTGGATCGCTGGTGCCTGTGGCAGGTGGAAACACCATGTCATACACGTGCACACAGATCACCAGGTTCCCATCTCCATCAAATTACAACATATACAACATGAATTAGCTTAAGGTCACATTTTTATATATTTATTTTTAGTAGGTAAAACAACTAGAAAAAAATCGACCCTAAACGAAAATTAAGGATTGTTATTTGATTTTCACTACAAATTCGAACCAAGAACGAAATCGTGACCAAAAAGCGGTCCCTAAAAAATTAATACAATCATTTAAAACAATTTTGTACCACAATTGCGGTGTCGGCATGTCGTTACTGCCACGTGCCGTATCCGAATCGTATCCGGGATCGTTCCGGTTTGTGACTCTAACGGCTGACATTAGATAGAAGTGTTCCATTTATTGTTACCCCTCGATGTATTTAGAATAGAAGGAAAGTAACAAAAAAACACTCGAATGTAAGTAGAGCGGGGGAAATGTACGTATTTTTCTCTAGAGAAATATCTATTGCTATCAAATAGAATTTATTATTGTTATAGTGGAGCTCGTGTAGTTTAAGTAATGTTGTTAGATATTCTTTGTAGTGTACTAAAATTGGTGCATGAGATTTCAAAAGTTTTTCTTTGCTTAACTAAAATACGATTTGAACGTTGAAGATGTTTTAGATTTTTTTTATTCTATTTCCAGTGTAATATTTTAATGTTTGTTTGTGTCAAATATTTGAAGACTATGGTCTACCTAGTCTACTTACCTATCATTTTGGTTTCAATGACAAAACATGGTTTTGGTGAGCATCACCTAACTATACATCCAGGATAGGCTTGAGAATAACTCCTCAACTGTCATCAATTTGCATAAATAAGAGGCAGGTGCCTTAACCACCACCACCCTTAACGACGTATGTAGTACCTAGTTATAATTCATCTAGGGAAGAAAATCCACTGCATTTTTGGAGTCGCTCAACAGACTCAAGTGTAATAAATCTATGGATACAAATTGTTTGAGAAGGAATTCTTTTGTTTGTACATTGTCTCATTTGGTCTGTTCAGACACATGTTGTGATGCAGTATAACACTAAAGAGTACGAAGGTAAAACCAGCGAGCTCTGTAATTGGGATTAGCGCTTGCTTTAATACGGAGTTAATTATGATTTTAATTGGGATACGCGAATAACATATTTTCCCCAGTCCGTGCGAGCGAGCGCGACCTAAGTACCGTTAGACGAAAAAAAATGTTTGTTTGTAAAATATTTTATTTTCTTCTTCTTATCGTGTGGGGTGAAGGCTGTAAAAGGGGGTTTACACGGGTGACTAAAGCCGCACGATTTTTGCCGCACGGCATAAATCGACCATCTAAATGGCAATTCGGCTAAGTCGCAAGTGACTAAAGCCGCAACCCCCAAAGTTGGGTAGCATCCGACTTTGGCCGCGCGGCGACCGGCCGCATGCGACTGGTGACTAAAATCGACCGTGTAAACGATCAGTTGCAGGCGATAGCCCGCCGCATGAAGGTGTTTCACGCACGCATGTTGTATTCACTACAGCGATTCTATTCTACATCAATTGTTATTATATTAATTAATTATTTCAATTCCGGCACAAACGGCTATTCTGCTCAACATTTTTGATGGAAATGACCGAGCCGCATGCGATTTTAGTAACCTGTGTAAATGGGCTAGCGATGCGGCTTGGTGAGGCAATTTGTGAAGCGACTCGCCGCACGGCGAAAATCGACCCGTGTAAATACCCCAAAACCTAACAATCCCTGGTGACAGAGTTTTCTCTAATCCGCCTGACAGCCTTTGACATGGAATTGTTACACGGACTGCTATTAAGATCGCAGCCAAGGCCGTGACGACGAGTGAAGCCCGAGTTGAGGTGTAACGTCGCCAACTTTAGTGAAATTTAAAAAAGCAGCCCAAAGTCAGATGTCTCTTTGTCAAATTAAAAAAACCCATAAAACAGTGTCAGCCCTACCTGGAAATCGAACCCGAGATCTCGTTCACGGCAGTCGCATTCGCGACTACAAGGCCAACGAGACAATTATTTTAATTTCAATGATTGAAATTTAATGAATTGAAATGAATTACTTTTCAAATTAAAGATTATGTTAACATATTCGGCAATGAAATTTGGTATGGAGATAGCTTGAAACATGAGGGAGGACATTGCATAGTTTTTTATTTGGGTGCGTATAATAGTTCTTTCAGTATGCGGGTGAAACAGCGGGAGCAAGCTAGTACAGCGTAAATTAAATATTTGTCTAAATCACATAATAAAACATGTTTCTCCATTTTTGCGGACGCTACCACCTTTTGCGTTTGTCGGAAGGGCTCGGTAGCTTCCGGCGGGAGTGGGGGCGCCTCGCCACATCCGGCGGAAGCTGCAATCCGCCCCCGCCCCACTGTCTTGCTCGTCTCGTTCAAACCTTTCCTGTTTTAACTTTTTCCGTTATGTAATACCTAATGATATTGTTGTTGCCTACTCTTTTGTTGGGGCCGCGCTGGAAGGACTTGGGTTTGCAAAGAAACTGTGTCAGATAGGACTTATCTATCTGTACTAATATTATAAAGAGGAAAGATTTGTTTGTTTGTTTGTAGGAGTTTAACTCAAAAACTACTGGACCGATTTTAAAAATTCTTTCATCATTACAAAGCTACATCTTTACGAAGTGTCATAGGCTATATTTATTTTCAGAAATAATTAGGGATCCCTACTAAAAGTTGAATAATGTAACTCAAAGTGGAAAAAATGTCCACGCGGGCGAAGCCGCGAGCGGAAAGTTAGTATATTATATTTATTTAGTTTCAATTAATTAATGAAGTAACATAAATTATAAGAAACATATTTCAAAGAAATATCAGTAATTCTGTTCATTCATTCATATTTTTGTTTTTATTATTATTAACTAGATGTTTATTGTTTTAAACACGTCCTGATAGAAGTGCTGATAAAAACTACCCCTTATTCTTCCAAAGAGTTCAAGCTATCCCCATACCAAACTTCAAATCAATCAGTTCAGCCCTTGAAATCGTATCAGACAGACAAACAGAGTAACTTTCGAATTGATTTATTAGTAAGGATTGTTTTTAATACGCGCATGAAAAAAAAACATGACATGCAAAAGGAATATCGTGTGTCTTTAAAAGTTCTAGTTGTTGTCCCGAAATGTCATTCGCGTGAACAGAAGCAGAAGGAATATATGTATATATATATATATTCTCATAGTTTTCCTCAGGGTTTAAGCTACGTCAATACCAAATTCTATCTAAATCGGTTTAGCCGTTTGACAAACAAACAAACCCATTCAGAAAGAGTGGAATGAAAATATTATTTTTTTCAGATTAGTGTGTCGCCGCTTACGCTAAACAGAAATACAAAACTCCGTTATCTTATGCCCAAACAACAAAATCGTCGAAAATGCCGCACGAGTATAAAATTAAGGGTATACGGTGTTCCCTTGGGATGCTACGGCTCACCCCTTTACTGACCTGGACATGTGGTGTTTTTTTACAGATACACTTATACATATTGTATCTATCTAAACAACCTTTTTGAAGCGTGCCTTGAGCAAGCGTGGTGATCAATGCTCATGCCTTCTCTGTATGAGAAGAGGCCTATGCCCAGCAGTAGGACAGCGGTACCTACTTGCGTTAATTTGAAATGGAGTAGCTTTCTAGTGTTTTTTAAAGACTGCATGGTGGTAACAAACATATATACAACCTCACAAACTTTCACATCCTACTAATCCTTCATACTAATATTATAAATGCGAGAATTTGTAACGATGTGTGTATGAAAGAAAGAAAGAGAGAAAAAAAAAATATTACAGGACACGCACAGGAATTAAACAATGAGTAAAAATCAAAGGGTGACAGGTTGGTCTACCTGTACAAGGTCGGCTAAATGCTTCTATTTCAGCATAATGCTGTATGTATGTTTGTTCCTCTTTCAAGAAAGAACTACTGAATTGATTAGGATGAAATTTGGTACACACATAGTTTATACCCTGGATTAACACATACCATGGTTTTTACCCATGTGCAAGCAGTGGTTCATTCAGGATGCAGGTGAAACCGCGGGAAACAGATCGTTTATAATGTTACTATGAAGCTGTCCTACTTCGCAGTTGATGTACATACAAGTAAAATAACTTGCACTATAATATTTATAGTCTTCCCATCAATCTTTTCTAGTACCACAACATTATACCCACCACCTAAACTTCATCATCTGCCTAGCCTTTTCCCAACTATGTTGGGATCTGCTTCCAGTCTAATCGGATACAGCTGAGTACCAGTGTTTTACATAGAGGGACTGCCTATCTGACCTCCACAATCCAGGTACCGGATAGGATACCCCTTGCTAAGGCTGGTTGTCAGACTTTCTGGCTTCTGAATACCCGTAACGACTGTCAAAGATCTACAAATGACTGGGACCAACAGCTTAACGAGCTTAGTACGACATAGATGTCACCCATTCACGGACCGACCGCGCTAATCGTAGCTTAACCTTTGATCGATCGGCCCGTGTGGTATTTACTTTACCCTAGCTCCTCCACCAGCTAAATCTATTCCTACATATTCCTAAAACAAAAAAGTTTCACTACGTAACGCTAATCTCAATTAAGCACAAAAATAGCGCTTTCTATACGGAAAATTGGAACATTTGAACAAGCCGGTGATAAAGAAAGCTCTTAATTACTGTTCTAATTCGCGATAGAATTGTTAATGGACAGCTAAGTATGGCACGGAGCGCCGACCAACCGTACTTCCGTGCCTATCTGTGGTACCCTAAAAAGGGTACATGGTAGATGTGTGGTATAATGTATAGGAAAGGAGCGAGACAAAAAAAGGTTGCAGTGTTTTGTTTTTATACTAAATTTTTATCACGGTTTCACCTGCACCGTGAGTGAATTACTGATGATGACTATTATTATTATTTAATTAGATACGTGAGTGAATTATTGAGCTCATACTGATAAAAGTAACTAAAATTTGTGTGTAACCATTTTATTACAATCGAAAAAGATAAACAAGCATACATACATTACGTACATCGTCACAAACTTTAGCATACTTAATAATAGAATGAAGTTAGAAAATATATAAAATACTAAAGTAGAAAGGAGTCCACTCTTATTCATTTGATGTAGGTATTTGTTTACTACATGCTTAAAAACGACTTTTTTTAACTTACTAATTTGCGTATCTTGTATCCAATATGCTATCTGACCCGGTAAACTTCGCACTGCCTATTTCGTGCCTTATCCGATATTTAATACCTACTTATCCTGCTATTCATGGCGGTGACAAATCCAATAAATCAAAGATCATAAACATAACAGAACCTTAAATTTTTTGTGAAAAGAATCCATTCGATAGTTTATTAATTTTGGACGTAAATCTTTTATTTCTCTAACTACAATATAAAAAACATACTAGAAATAGCTTATTCATGACAAACTGCGCCGACCCCAAAATATTTTTGGAAAACGGCAAAAAGAGAATGATGATTTAAAACGGGATGAACAAACAAAAACAACAATCCGCTGCCGCCTATCCCGTGGTCCCTATGCCACGAATCCCCGAAGGAGTCGCGGCGGCGATAAAAGCCTCATGCATTATACAGTCTGGTCCGAAATCGAAAAATTAAAACTCCCGCCATCTGCCGGCCGAGAGCGTAATTACTGGGGCGTTTGATGCACCAGCGCTAATTATGAGCATTGTGATAAAATGGGATGAGTATCGCTTGAGTTCATGGTGGTATCATGAGCGTGGAGCTATTTTTGCATAGGTATATGTGGAATCACGTAGGGGTGCCGAGCTGATGTTTGCAGTTACACTCAAACTCGTTAAATTTTACTAATATTATGAGGATGTACGTATGTTTGTTGCTTTTCCACTCAGCAGCTGCTGAATAAGATCCAGATGAAATCTGGTATCTGCGTAGTTTAGAACTTGGAATAACTTTAGGATACTTTTTATCAAGGTATCTGGAACCAATTTTGAGTACATTCACACATACGAAGTCGTGGGCAGAAAATAGTTTTACAATAAATGCGAGATTGTCTCGGGACGACGGTTGTAAGTATGACACCGACTATAAAAAATCAAAACAAAATTGGGTGAATTTTGTTTTGTAGTATATTGTTTTTGATCCACTTGCAGTATACAGATTTCAAAATTATGAAACACGTTATCAAAAAATAATTTCAAAAAATATGTATTGGGCGCTTTTGTATGACGTATTCCAAAGATTCTACATCATCATTCTGCTGCCTTTAATCCCCATTTATTTGGGGGTCGGCGTAGCATGACTTCTTCATCCTTACTTCTCTGTCTAACGTTATCTCATTAATGACCTCCTTTCTAGCCATATCATCTTTCACTTATACACACATTAAATAAAATATTTTGTTGACAGGAGGTTCTTTAGATTTTTCAAAAGTATATTTTTTACCGTAGGCCTCCAAAAAGCACTCATGAAAGGTCAAATTATTTGCACGGTTCCAAGTGGATCCTATGGAGAAGAACCGGTAAGAGACTCCATGGGTAGGTGCTCTTTTCAAAAGTTGTGTCTACAATATTATGGTTACCTACAATGGTTTTCGAAGAAGTTATACAGTTCCATGCCATATTATGGTATTAAGATATACTATAAGGTTTTATTGGTTCACTCTTGATTAAGTAAAGTAATAAAAATGTTTAATATTTTTTTTAATAATTGAATTGATGGTTTATTATAAAAAAAACCGGCCAAGTGCGAGTCGGACTCGCTCATGAAGGGTTCCGTACCATGGGAGCCCCCTTAAATATTTATTTTAATTTGTTTTTAGTATTTGTTGTTATAGCGGCAAAAGAAATACATATTTTCGAGCCGTTTGGGGTTGAAACTCTTGGGTCGTGGGGTCCAAATGCTCACCTTTTATTTAAGGAAATATCCAGGCGGCTGATTGATGCTTCTCGAGACCCAAAGGCTAGCTGTTATTTTGGCCAACGGATAAGCATAGCTATTCAACGTGGCAATGCAGTCAACCTCTTGGGTACGCTCCCAGTTGACCGCGATGAGGAGGAATTTTTTGATGCTCTGTATTAGTTAGTAGTAGTAGTATATATAATTATATATTTTTAACTATAGTAAGTTTTTTGGTTGATATGTAAAATACTTAATAATGTGTAATTAAATTTGTGAAAATTTCAACTGTCTAGCTATCGCGGTTCTTGAGATACAGCCTGGTGACAGACAGACGGACGGGTAGACAGCAAAGGGTCCCATTTTTACCTACGTACGGAATACGGATACGGAACCCTAAAAAGTATAGAAACTAAGAACACTCCCAATTCTAGTAATGTATTTCTGCCTGCAAATAAATCCTATAAATAAATATCCTATGTTGTTTCGTTCCATAATAATAGCCAAGTCGACTAACAAGAGTATGAAAATAGTCAAGAATACACCTAGTGACTGGTTGAAGCTTTGACATTGAAGACTATTTTAGAACCGCCTTGTTTCAAGATTGAAGATGTCTTGACCGGCTTTGTACCCGTCGAACAGTCGAATGAATGACCTAACACACTTTGGAACTAGGTTGTGACCTGAATGCTGTCAATGAACATTTTGTCTAAAAAAATATTAATACCTATGTGATTCTTTTTCTTAGGATAGCGTTACTTTTTTCTAACTCTTACTGTTTACCGGTATGTATGCATACATTTAGTCAGTCGTGGTGGCCTACTGGTTAAGGCACCTGCCTCTTGTGTACGACTGTGCGGGTTTGAAATCTGGCAAGTACCAATGTGACTTTTCTGAAGTCATATGTATTTTCTAAGTGTATCTTAGACGTCACTAACTAACGGTGAAGGAAAACATCGTGAGGAAACCTGGACCTAAAAAGTCTGAAATCGCCAATCCGCCTTGAGCAAACGTGGTGATCAATGCTCATTGCTCATGCCTTTTCTGTATGAGATATGAGATAAGGTCTGTGCCCAACAATGGGACAATGTATAGGCTGATGATGATGTATGTATGTATAATGTGCATTTGTTCCTTGATAACTCTTAAACTTCTAGATTCAGATTCCAGTGTAACCTATTTCAAATTTCCCCAAATTTCAAGTCGATAGCATAGGTAGTTCTTGTAATAATCAGCTGTGACAGACAGAAGAAGTAATTCCTTTTTACCATTTTTGGTACGGAACCCTTAACTATTTTTTTTCAATATTAAGTGAAATACATATTCATAATCAGAATCTTTTTCTGATTCCAAAAATGTACCTAACTCAATATCGAAAAAAAACTTTTTACAAAAAAATTAAAACCGACTTCCATAAAAAAACTGAAAAGTAAAAAATAATTTTTATTTAAACGCTTTACGACCAAAACATCGCTCTAGAAGTCGGTGTGATGTAAGTTACTATTGTTAGCATTTTCGCTTTTCAGAGTCTCGGTCTTGCTATCTTAACAAAATAAACACACCACTTTTTTAGGTTGTAATAAGCGTAAATAACCAAATCATCTAAGTATTTGGCATATCAGCAAGTAGAGATAAATCGTTATTTTTGATATATTTATAAAACGGCTGAACCGGTAGTGATAAAATGGGACCACACGGGAAGTACCAGCTTTCAAATAAAAAAAGAATCATGAAAATCGGTTCACCCAGTCGCAAGTTATGAGGTAAAAAACATAAAAAAAGAAAAAACAGTCGAATTGATAACCTCCTCCTTTTTTTGAAGTCGGTTAAAAAAAAAGTTACGCCCTTTTGTCTTACTGCAGTATAATATTTGTAAGATACTTAGGATACTTAAACAGACTTTGGTAATTAAACTTTGTAGTTTCCAATGTACCAAGTTTGAGCTGAGAGTAATAATCGTGATGGTACCTGTGCCCTCTTCAGAGAAATGCATTATGTGTCGAGTAAACAAGCTTAGTACAGATGTCGTGGAAGCCCCTGTAAGACCAGTGTGTCCCTGTTAGCCGTGATGTACATTCAGCATAATATGTGAAGGTCCTGAGACTTGGCCGGACACTCAGAGGTAATTTTCCTTAACGATTTGTGGAGTACAGGTAATCCTAACTTACATAAATTGCAGGGCAAGCTTATTTCTTGGACAAAGAATTAGCATTGCTATTCAACGTGGCAATGGTGCCAGTCTTCTGGGCACATTATCAGGGCGGTTAGACAAGTGGCAAAAACGCTATAGAAACGCTATAGAATAGAAAACAATATGTATGGGAATGACATATAGCTAGTCGTAAACGAATGTCATTCCCATACATTTTGTTTTTTATTCTAAAGCGTTTCTATAGCGTTTTTGCTACTTGTCTAGCCCCCCAGACGTGGAGAAATATTTTGACGTTTAACCTTGAGGTGATTGTTTTTTCTTCCTTTTTTGTGTTTTGTTTTTATAGTTTTAGCTTACATGATGTAGTAGTAGTTTTCAATCTGCCTTAAGCAGTTTTAGGCATGTAAATTAATTAATGTTTCCTATTTTTTTAAATATTAATAAATAGATTAAGTTACATTATAAATGCGAAAGTGAGTTTGTTTGTTTGTTACACTTTCGCAATACAACGGCTCTATAGATTTGAATGGAACTGGATATGGAGATAGATGGAAGTCTGGACAAGATTACAGGTTACGTTTTATCCGGGTTCTCACAATGGTTCCCTTAGGATGCGGAAAAAATCGCAAGAAAATGCTAGTACCTATTCGATAAATTTATGAATTATTTTTTTGCACTTCGGTTACATAGAGTTCCTTTAATTTATCACCAAATACTACTTCTAAGGTTAGTCTCCATTTAAACACTTTTTAAATATCTATATATTTATATTATATATAGATATTTAGTATATATTATATCTATACTAATATAATAAAGCTGAAGAGTTTGTTTGTTTGAACGCGCTAATCTCAGGAACTACTGGTACGATTTGAAAAATTCTTTCAGTGTTAGATAGCACATTTATTGAAGAAGGCTATAGGCTATATATCATCACGCTTAAACCAATAGGAGCGGAGCACTACTATTCCAAGCGGACAAAGTCGCGGGCAGAAGCTAGTATATTATATAACTCATCCAAATACTCATTGTATTTTACAGAATTGAAAATAAAATGTGTAAATACGAATAAAATATCTTAAAAGAAGGCCACGTAAGAAGCATTTTAAAAGAATTTTCTAGAAAATGCCAGTAAGTTTAAAATATGACGTCATCACGTTAAAATGCTGAGTAACTCAACAGTTGCAAGGAGAAAATGTTGTTTTGCGTCAAAGTCGCTTTATAGAAACTTCTAAGCATGCATAAGTTGCAAGCAAGTATTTTTTTAAATATTAATTTTAATTATTGTTTGACTATTTGTTTTCTTTGTTGTGATAATACGCAATACTAGTTAGTACACGTTGTCTAGTCGAATACTCAATTCTAATTAAGCATCTACAAAACATTTTTTGTTTTACGCGTTAGCACAGATGCCTAGTGATTGCTTCCTAAAGTTAAGTTATTCTGTGGAATCATGGAAAAAACTAGTATGCAACAATACCCATGAAAATTATTTAGTTTTATCATTCATTTTGACTGACAGCGCGTTTCATTTACAACAAGCAACTTTATTTTTGGTGTAACCGGGAGATAGTGACTCTATTGTGACAACTTCTAGGACAAAAATACACACAAGCGTGTATCGAAGTGCCGCGGTCTCGGAGTATCGGCTCGCGACCTTGCCGCCCACGCCACGCAGCCGCCACGCTCGTGTGCCCCGGGTGCCGTACGCTCAAGTTACGCAAGCAGCTAGCCTAGGGTCTAGGTCGAGTTAAACTTAAATCCGTTGTTGTGGTTGTTAAAATATAATATGCTATACAATATATCTTGTATAATGTATGTACATATATGCTTTTTTTGTCACTATATTTAAAATTTATTATTGTATAGGTAATATACCTAATATTTAAAATTTTTGTCGGTCCTAATAAATCGTAACTAAGATTTAGGTGATTGTTAAAAATAGAAATAGCTGCAATTTTTTTACTGACTCGTAATTATTTGACAATTCAAAAGTAACTGTAAATTGAAATATTTTTTGAATATTATCATAGTTAAAAATCCGTCCGACAGATACAATGCCAGACGCCATTATGTAGGTAATAATCTCATTTAAGGAACCAAGCGTCCCATTAGTGAGGTTGGCTCTGATGCCCAGTACATAGACACACGAGCTGCTAAACCTGCATAACACAATAATGATAGGTTGTCGAGCGGCCGAGCTCGGTCCCGCGCGTATTGATTGTCGCGCAATTAGCCGGCGTCGATCGTCGCAGGCCATCCGTCAACCTTTTTAGAGAAGCGTGAAAAGGTAACAAGCAGGAGAAGTGAATGGACCAATTAAATAATTCAGTAATTCGTGAACCCGCCGCCGGCGACGTAAACATGCGTGAGACGGTGAGGGGGGCGGTGGGCGGGGGCGAGTGGAGGGGCGAGGGCGTGGCCCGTGACGTCACCGCTTTCCTGCTTCAGTCGGTCACTACCCGGCGAAGCGGACGGTCGCGGCACCGCCGCCATTTATATACCCGAAAGTACGATAAAAATCGCCAAAATTTTCGACCGGCAGTATCACTCACCTTCCAAGGTGTTGAAATTGGAGGACGACCCCTGGGGGTCATGTGCGATGTACTCGCCGGATAAGATGAAATCCGGCGGGGGGCTCATGGCGCCACCGGGTTGCTTCCCGGGCCGGTACAGCCCCACGTACCGGAGTTCCGACCCGCGGCGGTGCGTCCCCAACCCGTCCGTGAGTACTCTGCTTTATACTACAGCCTTTCACTACTACTGAGTCTTCGCCGAGTGAAGGTCTCGCTTGTTGACGTCGGACACACGGACGCGACCAACGGAAAACAAAACCAAAAACATGATAAATAAATTATTTACTTTACTCGTATATAAATAAAAAAAATAGGTTCTAAACGTTAAACATTTTTTCAGGAGCTTAATACGTTTGTTTCAGTTTTATTTATTATTATATATATGTATGTATATAACTGCTAAGCGATGTGTCTGTATTCTCGCTAGCGCTAGCCGTGGCGATTTCATGGAGCTCCATGGGGGGATTGTATTTCAGCGAAGTTGTTCGTGTGTTCACTCTCGTGCAGTTTTCAGTGATATCAACTAAAATATACATCGATAGTCAATAATATGCTGGATATGACATGACAGCTATTTTATCTAGAATTCACAAATACCAAAATGTAATTATTTTGATTCATAATTATTAAAAGAAAAAATGTTTGGTCATTAACTATTTTGATTGCGTTGGAATCATTTTAAAATATAATATAAAATGAAAGTAAAGATTTTTGATGTTCAGTAAAATGTAAAGCTTATTATTTCAATATAATAAATAAAAAATACATTAAAAACATAATTCGTTAACAAAATAATTCGATGTAACAAGGAGCATTAAAATAAAATTTTTTGAACGATGGTAAACGGCTAGGAAACAAATGATTGTCGATTATTACAGGTTCAATGTAATTTGAAAAGTTTGAGTGCGGTTCGCTCTTGCCAGGGGGGTATTGTGGCTTATAGATATACCGGCGGCGGCCTGCGCCCCATTCATTACACTTAAATTGTTAAACAGTTTATTTTCAATCGCCGTATTATTTTTATATGACTGGCCTTAAAATTACCTGTTCTATTCAAAGAACAGCTGCAGCAGTTTTCCGACGGTGACGGTTAAATACTTAAAAAGTTTTCAGTTCAAAGTTATCAGTGATTTTATTACAATTTGACGAACTCAGATCGGTTATTTACGCGCCATGGCGGTGTATAATTTTTTTCTTTCGAACAATTTCTTGGAAATAAGAAAGAAGTAGTATTAGTTTAATGATTTAAATAGCTTCAGTAAGTTTCGTTGATTTACATCGTATCTAACATTTAATTGACATAATGAGCAACAATTTTGCTTTAAGAATTACTATAATAGCTACTTAGGTAAGCGGCCGACGGCTACGCCGTAGCTCGTAGCGACGGCCGTAGCGTCGTAGACTGCCTACGTTCGGCCGACGCCATTATGAAGGCGGGGCTAAAAGCGTTTTTTCTTTCAATATAAGAATCCGAACGTTTCAGGTTTAAGTTTTTGGCTATCTGACTCAAATTATTTTGAAAATTAAATTAACATTTTCGCGTATCAAACCTTTTTAACTTTCGAAATTTCAGTAAGTTTAATTTTATCAGAAATAAATGTTTTCATTTATTGGTCCTTAACTTTGTGAATTCACGATGGATTGTCCTGTCATTGGAACTTATTATTGGCTGAAAACTATGCAAGTGAACACTTATTTAAATTATGATTGGCGTGAATTATAATTAATTTTACAGATTGCAGCCGGCGCGCGGCGGCCTTTTGGAAATTGACACGACGCTAATTGCTATTTACGAAAATAGCTATCAGACATTTTTTTATTTACACAATAGTCATTTTATTTCCGGGTTGACTGTTTTAATTTTACGCTTTTTATTAGTTCTACATTCAAAAAGTTATATAATTTTTTAATGAATAAAAATGAGACATAACGATAATAAAAAATATAGTCAACGACATTTAATTGTTACAATATTTAACGTTTACATTAATTTAATAAAAAATAAAAATAGTTTGTGTAGGTTATTTTATATTTTTATTCACTGACATTTTATACATTAAAAATAAAATGTTAAATAAAATAATTTATTAAAATTCAGCGATGAATCGCAAACAAAAAAAAAAGAATTATTATTTAAATAGAATTTGCTCAGTTTTTAAATAAAATGGAACACTTTTAGAATCGCATTAACACAAAGAATATTAGGTATAATCTGCTAAACCGTAGTCACACTCACATTGTTATTTCAAATAGGAGCTTATAAACTTTACGTATCATTCTTCTCGGCTTACGTACGTTATTAATGTTTATGGTTTAATAAAAAAAAGAGTTTCGGAAGATAATATAATTATGAATATAATATCGGTGATAGCTTAATTGAGAATGTATTGCAATTACTTACCTTTTATTTTCCTCATCGTAGTTAATTTAGAATAACCATGGGGATCGGTAGATTCGCAAGGTTAAGCTACTTAGCCTAGGTCAGTTAATAGATGGGTGTCTGTTTTCTCAACATAGCAAGATCTCTTCCATGCCTCGGATGAAAAGCTGTCGGTCATTCGTCTGATCTCTCTCCGGTCCTGACTCGAATTTTGAAAGTGAGGGAATAGAGTGCATCTGAGTCTGCTCAGATTCTTGTGCACTATTATATGTACTTAGCAAATAGCTGGTCTCCTTCGAGATTGCCTGCCGTGACTAAGATTCATTTTGGAGACGATTTTTTTTATATTAACTACCAGTTTTAGCTTCTCTCGACAAGTACCTATTGGTTACGTTTTCTCGATATAGTTCCATTTTCCATTTTTGAATTTATTCGGTGAATAGTTCTTATTCAAAATTTGGGAGACTGGCTCCAAAAATGCTAAAAGTATACGTCGGTCAAAAAAAAAGCTTTTTGCATTTAGAAGGTCCTGCACTGACGCCGACGTATAGTGATTTGTATAATTTGGCTTATTATTTAAACATTGCTGCTTGCATCAAAGCAGTTGAAATACTATGACCACTAAATATATAGGGTTACTGGTAATTCGACGTATATCCAGCAGGAGCTGGTAGAAGGGCAGAAGCAACAAAAACCACCAAATTCGACATTTAATTCAATTTCAATATTTCGAAGAGAAAGTACATTTAATTACAGTTTTTAAGACAAGTGCTTATTGAATAGGATACATTCTAACATAATTTCCTGCCTGATACTTTTACTAATCTGAATCAATAATTAGAAGCACCAAAATTACTACATACGACCAGACAAACTATTGCATTTTTAATATTAGTAGAAAGTGCCACCTATATTTCGAAATTTAATAAGCGATTGCCTATTAATATGTAGATTTCTAGCGAAAACTACTAGGTTGATATGTTTTATTGCATTGACGATAAACACATGGTAGGGCCATTTAATGACGCAATTTGTTGAATTGCCGTGGTGTAATAAGGCTTAGTGTACTATTACAGGATGTGGGACAGCCCCTTAGGTTATGTGGTAAGTCCTCAAGCTTCTTTGTGAAATACCTAGCTTATGGTATTTCCCAATCGATCGATTGATGTTGCGCTTGCTCGATTAATCTACGTCATATCGAAACTTCTCCGTGCATCGGAAAGCAGATTAGACAAACATGTCTTATCTATTATCCGTAGATCTTTGACAGCCATTACGGGTAGGCAGAGACCCAAAAGTCTGACTACCAGTCTTACTAAGGGGTATCGTCGTAACATAAACGTATGAAAAAATACTATTAATCTTAATTAATTTTTGATTTGAACTTTTACATGCTTAATTTGATTTTATGTATATAATATAAGCATTTTTCTGTGGTTTCACCCGCATCCTAATTAAACTACATTATGATGATAGCGGACAAGTCGATTGATAGATTAAACTATTTTTTCTATCTAAAATCACGTGTGTACCAACTTTCGTCCAAATCCATTTAGTAGTTTTTGCGTTTAAGAGTAACATACATACATGCTCTAAATTTTTTTATTTATAATATTATCCGAACTCCACAATCTAGATACCAGGGGGGTTAGACAAGTGGCAAAACGCTAACGCTAACGCTATAAAATAGAAAACAAAATGTATGGGAATGACATTCGTTTACGACTAGCTATATGTCATTCCCATACATTTTTTCTATTCTATAGCGTTAGCGTTAGCGTTTTGCCACTTGTCTAGCCCCCCAGGTAAGACTAGTTAACAGACGCTCTGGTTTCTGACTACCCGTAACGACGGTCAAAGATCAACAAACGAAAACCGGGACCAACAGCTTAATGTGCTTTCCGAGGCAAGGAGGAGTCTCGCTATGACATAGATGGTCACCCATCCACGGGTCGACCGCGCCAAGCGCAGCTTAACCTTCGATCGGTCGAACCGTGCGACTGTTACTTAGCCACGAGCTCCTCCTCAATAATAAAATAAAATAGTACGTTATTTATGAAACCTCAATTGTAATAAAAACTCTAGTCTAAAGCTACAATTATTATAATTGAAGTTCCGAAGCGAAAAATACTGGAACACAAAAAAATATCAGTACTTTTATGAAATGAAACCAATACTTATTAATAATTCCTCTATCGCGCAACATTTTTTTACTACCCTATTACGTATTCAATGTTAGGTCACAATTGCAATTCAAGTTGACGATCAAAGGCTATCAACTATTAATTTAATCGCACTATTAATGAAGAAATTAAAAATTGAAGTTTAACGTGATAACAACATAACTTGTATGAAATCTACCAGCGCGTGTTTGATTATGCCACAATAGATTTTCAGATCCAAGTTGATGGAATATATAGGGGATTGTACCTTCTAGCACATTCGATGATGATTTTGCAATGTATACAGAATGTTTTGCTAAAAATAACAGCCGCCATGGCAAAAAGTACAGCCGTGTCTTCCCTTTGTCGAAGCCATTCAGATCATTTTATCTAAAACGAAATTAGAGGAATTGCGTTGTAGATTAAACTAGAAGCCTGATTTTTTAGTGACCAAGCGGGTATACATATATATATATATATAACCTAATTGCTCATTTATATTAGTTAAGTTACATTCAGTTTGAGCTTGTATTTTAGAAATTATTCAAAGTCATTATTTTACATTAGATTGCCGAATTAATTTATTAAAATAATTAAAGATGTCTAAATTAATCGACTTGGTATTATATTACATCTAAAAACTTTGTGAGGTAGAAGAACCAAATGGCAAGACTTGTAATTTTTTACACGTGATTATTTTGCAATTCCGTTCATGAAGAACATGGATTATAGATGGAAGAACAGAAACTGTTCCCTTCCATCAAAAACCTAACATTTGTAAAGAGTATCCACTCTTTACAAATAAATAAAATAAGACAAACCTGAAAATAAACATATAGGTAAAGATTTTATCTTGCAACTTCCTCGCATGTCCAGTTTCCTTTTTATACTGGGTATTACGGGATCTGTGGTATCGATATACTGGCTACGGGCTAGGTCGAAGATAACTTTTATATTTCACACCAGTTTTAACAAACTCCTATAAATAGTCAACCGCAAAGCTCGGTTTCAAATAGTAGGTAAGTTCAAGATAGAAGAGGCGGTAAGAAAGCCCATGGATATTTATGATTTTTAAAACAAGATCCCATTACTATTAGTGTAACTAAAAAATATTGAACGTTTATTATAATTAACAAGTATCCGTTAATAAAATACAGACTCTCAATTATTAATGTCACATAATTTTCATACTGTCTTATTTACGTACAAAACAAAGTGGAACACATTATAATCGCTTTAAAAATTACAGCTCCAACGAGGTTCGAGTGAGGAAAAATACTGAAAATAATCCTTCATTCGCTATGTGAAATCCATATGCGATTCAGACAGGCGCGCGGAACGATTAAATAAATTACAGTGAGGCAAAGTGAATATCCCTTTCATTTAAAGGAAGGTTTTTAAAGGCTTCTGTGTCAGCGATTGTTGCTACCTCCACGACTACGCAGTAAATTGTCGTAATTCCTATGCCGCATTTTATATTCCGACTTGTCTGATAGGTAGCTCATTCGTTTCTTTGCGTTAATTTGTTTTTATTGTTGATTGCCGTTGAAGGGTTGCATTTAAAGATAATTGCAGCGGATTGCAATAACACAGACGTCTAACAGTTATTAAAGTGGTATAAAAGTAAAAAGTGAAGGTTTTTTTTTTATTAAAGCTGTTGGAAATATTATTGTTAATTATTTGTCTATGGGTAATTGTTTAAACAGTTAATTGATGTTATAATGTACTGAGAATAGGTACGAAAAAAGCGAGATGGGAAATGAATTAAGATCGATGTTTAAAAAGGTTTTTTTTTAATTGTAGTGACACTGACATTTTATCTTTTTATACTATTTAAAAAAAACCATAATAACAATAGAATAAGTTACATTTTGCAATCTATTGTGAGGTACGCTGAAGTATTTTCAATGGTTATACAATTAGAATTTGTTTAACAACGTTATGACACTGCTATAACAAAAACATTACAAAAAAGGCTTTAGTCTGAAGTTAACACGACACGCAAAATATATTTATGTTTACATATGCAGAAAAATAAGGTTCTCCATGTGGCGGATTAAATGAAAATTCTATTCACTGTACATGCTGTTTCTTGAAATTAGATTCTTTACTTTTTACGACTATCTGGAGGCAGAAACCATAACACAGCAAACGTATATCGTAAACAACAAGACCTTACACGCAAACAAAATCAGCTAATTTGCTTGGCACTAACCAGTTCACCTACCTTTAACGAAACTGCAACATAACACAAATCATTAACGGACCTTTTTAAAAACAAACACTCTTTAGAACAACGAAAAATCGGTAAATAGTTATAAAATCGATTCGAACATTAACGTGACAGCTACCGAATAGCGTGACTACCATAGACGCAAAATTGATTCACTATTACCGTGTACCGCACGGTGACCTGCTGTTGTTCCATTACCGAATATCTGGCTGACGTGATTCCTATACCTTCACAAAGTATCAAGCTTATTTTCTTTTTCTTTTTCGAATATTGTTTATTTTTAGTAACTACTTTCTAACAACGTCTATTGATTATATCTATTGATTATGTAAAAAGGAATTTCGCCTTTCTGTAAGTGGCAGGATTTCTAGTTTTTGTGTTAGATGTTATATCGCTGGCCCCGGGCAATAAAGCGGTAATATACAAAATCGAATTTTACAGGAAAAATAAAAGAAGCAAATTTGTTTATAGTGCAGCGTACAGTGATCCAACACAGGCGTTCAAAATGTCAAATGAAAGCTAATTTTTTTACCAATATAACCTTTTAAAAATAATTGTTATGGTATAAATATTTAATGAAATAACTGAAAAAAATTATAATACAAATTATAGACGATACTGTTTCAATTGCAACATCATTAATGACTTTATAAACACACCGACCACTGAGATTCAAGAATGTAAGAAAATAATACGACGTAATTTCCACTTTAGATCTCGAGCGTACCAGCCGATTACCACCTTCTTCACGGAAATTTTGTAGCCAAATCTTAGCTGTATCATCCACTATCGCTATTTTATTTTAATACGTTTATTTCCAAAAAACGCGGTTAAATTCATTACTGTTATTCTTTGTTTAGAAATTAAGTGTAAAGATGTTCACCGGTTTTTTGTGTAATGTTTCTTAGAGTAATGCAATAATACATAACTTAGTCGTAAGAGAATTTTCCATGCAATAAAGCTGTTATTGTAATTTACTCTAGAGAAATATTATTTTAAAAATCTGAAAAAAATAAGAGTGATAGATTGATACTCAGGGAAGCTAAAAATCAAATAACATTAAAAAGGGCGTAACCGGTGTTTACCGCTATATTGCCCGGGGCCAGCGATATATTATTACTTTCTGTTTTTATAATAATTGTAGAAAACTTATTAACTAAATTTTCTTTACGTTTTAGGACTCTGAATCTCAAATGGTAGGACTAAGTTTAATTCTATTGGTTTTCTTTTTTAGCTTACTTTCGATCAGATTGCCTGGATTGTTGTCTTGTAAACTATACCTTATACCATTGTTTTTCAGTTCGCGACGCACTTACAGGTTTAGTACGTGCGTCGCGTGGACTATATGAATTCAATTAAAAATGAAATAGTTTCATACAAACTTTTCATACAAATTTTTTTTTCACCCTTTTAGGGGTAGAATTTCGGAAAATCCTGATGGCTATGTCGCAATGAACATGCCCTCTAAGTTTCAGGTCTCTACAATCAGCGGTTTAGGCTGCGCGTTGATTCGTCAGTCAGTCAGTCATTCAGGACAAAGCATTTTATATGCATAGATAGATTATTTAGTAGATTTTTTTTCTAGTATAATACAGTCTTTGTACTACATATTTTAAATTAGCTAAGTTTTAACTAAAACATAGTAAACAGGAGCGGCTCACGGAGTCCCTGTTTGCTCTCTACGGTGCACAGTTTGGGAACCCGTTTCCTTTTCGTATGGGAAATCATCAAATGACCCCTACCGCCTTAATGTCAGTTTCTTACTGACTAAAACCCATGCTCCTTCCTCAGCCCTTTGTATTACGGGAGCGCGGTATCTCTTTCGAACGTCCCACAGTTTGGGAACCCAAGCCCTACTCTCACTCTACTAGTACTCTTTAGAAGAAAGAAAGAAAGAAGAAATATTTTGTTGCTAGCTGATTCTCGTGGTTTTGGCTACATCTTGATAATTAATTCACGCTTCAAAACTATCGTATGTTCTTTTCAAGGTTTTAATCTATATCTATACTTACCAAATTTCGTTGCAGTCAGGCGGAATTATTTTCACATTTATAATATTAGTAAGCTCAAGTTCACCGTCAAGATAACGGTCCGATCAACTGAGAACAGCTGTTTAGCATAAATTCAAATTTCAACCATACTATGGATAACCTATCATTTGGATTTTTTATTCCTAAAACGGTCGATTACCAAGCCGGGGTTCAACAAGAAGTTGACAACACGAAAATTATCGCTTCGTGGTTAAAAAACGTTTTCGTTTAACGGGCCGATTATATAACCTCCTGTCGGTGAACTTGGCCCTAAGTAATTTTAAATATAATTACTCATTCGACTCGTTTATCTACTAATGTATGATCAGTTTCTTGTATTGTAAGTCTATCGTGAGCCAACAAAGCCATGCCCAGCAGTGGACGCCTTAAGCCTTATAAACGACTGAAACCTTAATGAAATGCAACCTCACACTATGCCTTATGTATAGCCATAGAGTGTGCATTTGTACACGATCTATAAATTCTAGATTACTACCTACTAACAGTTTTCTTCTATGAGGTGACACAACAATTAAGGGTTATAAATATAATTGGCTTGGATTAAAATGTTAATTATTTAGTAAATCCTAATAATATAATTGGTTTAGACACTTCTGGATATTTGGGTCAAATTCCAGAAATTTCTATTTGTGACTATAGCAATTATTGAAAATTGATTAGATCTTGAGACAGCAGCGCAAATACGGAAATGTTATAAGCCGAATTTGTGATTCCCTTAATGATTTGGTTATTACTTGTAAAGGTGATTAATTATTTATAACAGTTAAGCAGAAATATGTTATTTTAGCAATCCAAAGGCGTTCAAAATAATATACCCCTATAGCTAAAGGAGATCATTAAATAATTGCCCAAGTACATGTAAATAACATAATAACACTTTATTTCAATAGAGCCTTCCACGTGTTCAGTGAAAGTCTACTACATTTTTTACCGCCAAAAGCATAAACATAACGCGCCTGTTAAAATGTAAGGACCGCTCAAAAATTATCCACCATTTAATGTTATTCAATAAATCATTTAAAATCTCCAGCCATAATTTGTAAATGATTTTTACAAAGCGCAAGCAAATAAATAACATAATTATGTTAAATTAAATGCAAGTTAACACTTCCAAACGGTTTCTCTTTAAGCAAATAAAACATCCACGCATGAAGAGAACTATATTGCTGTATAGGCACAATCTCCCATGTAGGCATCTCTGTTTTATTGCATTTCTACCCTCACGTACTGTCCCTCTCGCACTTGTTCGAAAACCCCACAAAAGAGCGAGACAGATAGCGGCAGTCAGTGTTGTTTTATTCATGTTTGCTCCGATGTAACGCGGGACAGGCATAGCCGTTTTACAATGAGAAAGAAAGAGACGGTTGACGCATCTGAAGGCCGTCTTTGAAACAAAACGCGGGTGAGGGAACGTTACCGATTGTTATTCTTATGTACGTCTACGGTCGTAAAGGAGGCATGCTTATAATAAAAAAATGCACTTATTGAATCGTAACCTTTGAAGATATGTAAACAAGTTATTGTGTTCGGAGTTCGGATGTAGGCTGTACGGAACGTTAGTGACGTGCTTTTATTGTTATGTAGTTGGACTACGTTCATGTTTTGATTGGTACTATCAATCCAATTGTATATGGATTCCTTAAAGCTGTCTTTGAACCACAGCGATATAAGGAAAGATTTTTCTTGCTATTCTAGTAGTGCCTCAGTTTCGAAAAAGTAAATGAAAATTAGAAAAATATAGGACTATTTTTCTAATCCAGTGCTAAAATATTTTCTAGAAATAGTAATTTATGTATTTTACAATATATAATAATAAAAATATATTTCACAACTAGATGAACCGGTAGAATTCGTATCACCTACATCTTAACTCTTTCTCATCATTTAAACCTTCCCTGGACTACCACAAATATTTTAAAACAAATCAGCTAAATTAGCCCAGCCGTTCTCGAGTTTTAGCGAGACTAACCAACAGCAATAATTTTTATTTATATAGATAGACATCCTTGCTCTTCAAAGGATGATTTAACGAGTAGAAATAATTAGGTACAAAATTTCATTGATAACTATGCGAGTCACAACCGATTAATGATCGAGTAATTCACTCGAATTTAATTGTTAATTGATCCTCCTATTGTGTGGCGAGGTTTGAATGCCGACTATAGTATATATTGACAGACTTAATTAGCTTTATTAAGTACTTTATTAATTTCTGGTTCGTTTGATGTTTTCAAGGAGCTATAAACTAATAAAGACTGTTCATATTCGAGTTGGACACGCGTACATAGGGTTCCGCACTATCGCGCCGTCTTTTTGTATTATTCGTTGTTATACTCAACTCTCTTCCTATGTGTTACGGTTTATGAAATACAGCCCGCTGACAGACGAATGAACAGCAGAGGCTTAGGATCTAACAGGGTCCCGTTGGCACCTTTCTGGTTCGGAACCATAAAAAGCTATTGTATATTAATAGTTAAGTTGGTCTAGTGTATCAAAGAAGTCATTGATCACCACACTTGCTCAAGACTGATTGGTGATTTAATACTTTTTTGTCAAGATTTCTTCACGATGTTTTCCTTCGCCGCTAGGCAGTTACGTCTAAGATAATAAGACTTTAGGAAAGTCACATTGGTATTTACCAGGTTTCGAACCCGCACACGCGTACACAAGCTGAAAGTGTCTTAACCACTAGGCCATCACGACGTTTATAATACTGACCGTAGGTGCTTGGATTTAAATCCCAGATTGGGCTGTGTTGATAGTTACTAGCTAGGAAGCTATATCATTTTGCTGAATACTATGCTTATATCTAAATTTTTTATATATTTTTTTAAGTCTAGGTCTAAAAATTTCATACTGCCTACCTATTATAATATAGAGAAAAAAATGACAAATAAGACCTTACCTATATGAGAAAAGACTATTGTAAATATTTCCTTTTGAAAAGAGTGTCTATGGAGTTTTTTGTCGGTTCTTCTCCATAAGACCCCCCTTGGAACCGTGCAACTACTTTGACGTTTCATTTCAAGTGCCTGCAAAGACCTATTTGAAATAAAAACATTTGAGTTTGAGAGAGTTTGAGTTTAGAACTTATTATTAAACTAGCTTCACTCACGAGAACTTAGCACATTCAAATTAAAAATGACAGAGTTTCATGCAATATTTCAACCCTTATGGGTATGAATTAAAAAAAATCCTTTCTTAGTGCACACTGACGTCATTTAAGGAACATTTGTGAAAAATTTCATACTTCTAGGACCAGTGGTTTCAGCTGTGTGTTGCTCGAACAGTCAGTCAACCAATCAGTTTCTTCTTTTGTATATATAAAATAGTACAGCATTAAGTTTTATAAGTCTGGTATGCCTGATATTACTCCTGAGAGGGTTAGGAGATATTACTTTAAATAATTGTTATTATTTAAGTACCATACCCAACTCTTTCGATTTCATTATTATTATGATACTTTAATTTAAATACTAGAATTTCTCGTTATTTATACGGTCTATAAAACATAGAAAATCGCCCTTATTCTTTGAAAGATAACGTTCAATTTAGTTCCGTTAACGTTTTACAATTCAGGATTTATAACCAAACTAAAACCAACTTTATGCGGTAGTTTCAGAGTTCATTTTTCACTTTAAAGAATCCAAACACTTAGGTTCTTTGTGATGTGGCGAGTCATTGTTTTGTTCTATAAGGTCGACATTGCTTTCAAGTTTTAAGTCTATTTACCTTACTTTAAGCCGGATTTGTATGAAACGTGCGCATGAAATTGAACCTTATACGTTTTATTAAATGAGGAAGTATTTTGAGAAAGGCGTTTATAAATTATTGATGAGTGTTTATTTGATGGGTTAAAAAAGCCTTTTGTTAGTCCTTTTGAAGTTGTACTTGTCTGTTGGTGAGAATAGAGGTAGAGGTTAGGTTTTGACGGCTGCGGTTTAGGTAGTTTGATTGGTCTTTTAAGTAGGGGTATATTAAAGCAAGGGACAGTTGCATCATTTTGCTGTCACAAGTATTTTTTTAAAAGACTTTGTATGGAATTTACTTAGCGACAAAACTAAAACGGATTTATTTACTAGATATTAGTGTTATTAAATGAAATCTATGTTGTAGTCACGTCAGGCGGATTTGAGAAAACTCTCACTAGAGCTTGTTAGGTAAGTAGATGTACAGCTCACACGATGATAAGAAGACAGATAGTGAAAGTATGTATAAACGTAATGAAAAGTTAAAGTGAACTCTAGTAATCATCTAATAGGTATCAGATTCGCTAACAATATCGCTTTAATGACTTATTGCCGGGAACAATAAAATATAAAATATGCATAGTCAAAATTAAATTTTAAAATTTTAATTAAATAAAAAAAAAATGAATTTTCTAAATAGAATTTTGAAGTCAAAAGTTTATTCTTAATGAGATTCGAATAAGATCGACTTGTTGTAAATGTTTTTTTCAGATTACATTGTCCCTCCTTTCAGGCTTCAGCACAGTCGGGTAAATTTGACTAATATATTTATCGCTTCCTCATAGAAAAATCTCCCCCACTAAGGTATTAGGTATCCCCCAGTGTACATGTATGATACACCTTGTTTTTCTTTAATCCCCAGGTCAACATGGAAGCGAACATACACACATATGTAAGTACATATATACACTCTTCTTTTTAATTCTTCCACGCCTGTAAACAAATGAATATCTCAATTATTTTTAAGGGATTTCCAATTTTATGATGTTTTTTATATCTTTGCTTATCTAATCGGGAAATATATAAATAAAATAGAATTAAAAAGGTCTTAAAAAAACTTAAAATGTAAAATATAAAATTTTGTAATATTAGCTTATTTACATTTTCTTTTGAAATTAAATTATCTAAAGGTAGTTACCTACTTAAACACTAATGTAAAATTTCAAATATATATAATTTTTTAATTAAAAAATTAATTACAATTGCAACAACTATCTAATTTCATACGCTTGTAAAAATAATACCACCTGATATATATTTTTTTAATCTTAAAAAAGCTGACCTTAGGTGAATAGAGACTATCACTGAAAATAAAATAAAAATTATGGAACATCTAACCATTATTATGTCATGTTAGAGAGAGATCGCTCTATTCTAACAAATTAATGTCGTCAAACGCTGGTGTGCCATACAGTTTTCATACTAATAATCGTATTACGGGAAAGGGATAAAACATCTCTTTTTAATCCGATTAGAAACTTTAAACGCTTATATTTCGAAACGTTACAGATAGACAGACATACCGACCTATTTATAACTATTTTTAAAAAAGCGCGGTGTATACGAATTCTAATTGATGATGACAGAGTTTCATTTAAACTTTGCCCCCCTTTTTCACCCCCTTAGGGGTATAATTTCGAAAAATCCTTTCATGTCAGATACTTACGTCATACAAAGAACACACCCTCCAAGATTCAGGCCTCTACGATCAGCAGTTTAGGCTGTGCGTTGATTCGTCAGTCATTCAGGACAAAGCATTTTATAAATAAATAAATAAATATCTTTGGACAATTTCACACATCGCCATCTAGCCCCAAAGTAAGCAATGCAAGCAAGCATGCTTGTGTTATGGGTGCTAGCTTAACGGCTATACTACTTATATACTTTTTTTTAAATACATACATATTATACATAGTAACACCCAGACCCGTCACAGAAATTAAAATTCATCATTTCAATTTCTGCCCGGCCGGGAATCGAACCCGGGACCCCTTGCGTGGTAATGTTGACCACTAAACCACTCAGGTCGTCGTTTTATATAATTTATAGAGTATAGAAAATATTACCAGTAAGGGTTGTCAAAATAAAATGCATTATGATTGTGATTACATTGTGTCAATGCCTTGTCTCTCTATCTACAATCTCACACATGATTTGTCAAACCCAATGTACCAAGCTGTAGCATAAATGAACAGATACGTACAATACCTAGGCATCAATATGTCATATATGCTTAATCCCTAAAGCACTAGACTGGATCTGTACAAGGTAGAGGGAGAGCCGGTATTACGAAGGATCCGATTTGATTGCAGGAGATATTCTAGTCTTATTTATTAGTCAAGATTGTACTGAAAGGTATTTCAGTGCTCCTTAATTTAATCTTAGGTCCGAATTACCAAACAATAGTCAACATTTATATATATTAACTGTAATAAACATTTGTAGTTTGTAGTCATTCGATTGGTTGAATTTTGGATGACTATTTGTGCAGCAAAGTGAGTTTGTTTCTTTGTTAAGTTTTCAGGGTAAACGGCTTATGGGATTTAGATGAAATTTTGTACGAAGATAGATTGAAAATTAGGGTAGGTTATAGGGTAGTTATTATCCGTCTGCATGAAGTAGTTCCTTCAGGGCGCATGTAAAACAGATAGAAATGGCTAGTACAGTATGAAAAAGATGCCAAGGTATCTTAATTGGATATCTGCCATAATAACCGCAAAAACCTTCACTTAAACTATTTCCAAAGCTTTCAGATATCTAACGAACCACGTAACTATGCCGTCCAGTTAGTAAGTTCAATTACGTGCTAACTGTACCCAATCACAGGTTAACTGGCGCTGTCGCTAACTGCACTTTTAATATTTAACTAGTATTGTGTTGAGTGAGCTCTCCACACTTGGCGACTATTTGTGGTGAGAGTGTTGCCCGTCACTTTATGAAGTAATTCTGTGTATTTAGGTGATGGTAACATTATTTAGCGTTTGGCAAAACAAATATTTTATTAGGGATTTGAAAATTAAAGTGCAGTATTTTTTTAAGCACTATACCTACCTATACTCTTACCTGTACACTAATAAATGTAAAAAAATAAATATTAAAAATACGTCTATCTCCATCAAAGATTTGATATGATTTCTACCGCGAAAGCGCAACAAAAAAAAAACAACGAAATAAACAAATTCATTTTAGAATTTTAATAATTATTGTTAGGATATATGACTGTAGTAAAAAAAAGCGAACCTATTATTAAATAAAGGCAAACAGATACATTAGCCGGCTTTATAATTCAACAATCGGCCGCGTAAACGTGTCACTGATTGCGACCGGCCTTACTCACTTTAAATAAACCAACAATGTGACGAGATATTTAATCGTTTCTATATTAGGCTGTCTAGACGCGATGAGCTCCGGCCATCAGTCAGGGCGGTTTGATACCAAAGCCAGGTGTCAGGCCGACTTACATGCATTGACGATTTGCGGCGCGACTGCTAGCGGGGATTAGTCATAAGTGATTAGCGGATTTGAATACGTAGGATTGTCGTTTGGAATAAATAATTATAATAATTTGAAGATGAATAGTTGATTATTATTGTTACCTTGTATGTCTATATAATGCACGGCACTACAGAGTCACGGATCTTTGGGAGGCGAACGTGGGGCCGAAGCCAATACGCAGAAGCCCTGTGAGACAAGTAATGGTGACAGATAATTTAGTTTTCTTCATTCATTTATTTACCATATTATTTACATTTTTAAATATTAAATTATAAAGATATATAAAAAACATTAAAAAAAAAATAAAAAAAAAAAATAAAAAAAATAAACAGATCATTATTATTATAGGGTAAATTGATTAGTCTTGGGCAATACTTTATAAATTAAAAAATATACATAGGTTTTCAATTCCTAAGGGAATATTCACAAATATCTATATACGAATAAATGACCTAAAACTGTTATTAGTTATTGTCAAAAAAGTTTAACAGTTTAAGATCTGCTTTCTATGTTTATCTTAGCAATTTCTGGCAGTAATGCATATTTTACTATTTTAAACTCTACTTTGTAAACCCTGTATTATAGTAAGATAACGTTATTACACGCAATATCCTAATAAGATTATCTCAAGGTTAATTGCAAATGTCTTTGACATCTCGCCCCTCACTTTATCCCTGAAGACTTGTGGTGTTTACAAATTTTAATAAAACATTTTGTACGGGCTTACCTGTGTAAGGACATTTGCATTTTATTCACAGTATTCCCGTCTGTTTGGTCGTGTTAAATTCAGTGTACATAATTTTCTTTTACATTATAAACTTTGCTGATTCAAGGTTCATTTACATAAGTTTAAGCGTAGTCCCATCACACGCTACACAGTTGATTTTTAAGCTCAGAAGAGCTCGGGGCTAAGTAACAGCCGCACAGGTCGATGTGCGGTCGGTCCGTGGATGGGTGACCATCTATGTCATACCGAGACTCCTCCGCACCTCAGAAAGTACGTCAAGCTGTTGGTCCAGGCTGTTTTTTCTAGATCTTTGACAGTTATTACGGTTACTCAGAAGCTAGAAAGTCAGACAATCAGTATAACCAAAGGGTGTCGTGTTACCTGGTACCTGGGTTGTGGAGGTCAGATAGTCAAACTCCAATAAAGTTGGGAAAAGGCTAGGCACATGAGTTGACTTTGAAGTATTTGTGATGTAGATTTATGAGTCGGAACTTTATATCATGAAGTCTTAAATGAAAAAAAAAATGTTCTGGATAAAATATGATCTTGTACCACCTGGGTCTCTGCCATGGTCTTTACAAAAACAATATCTTTTTAGATATGAATTTCCATGCATTATTTTGAATCATCACTTAATCCGTCGCTAAAATCGGCTGTCACAACAGTCTCGCTGTCAATGGGACCACACCTTCATTAGTTATTCTCAGTGATCTGATGTCAGCATTGCGCCGAACCGTCTACAGGCCGGTTTAGCCTTTGAATTAGACTGTGCCAGGCCTTATTATTGCGTATATATTGATATATATGACACGGGGGGGGGGGGCGAGTTTCTAATTATGTACTGCGACATATAGGTACATTTGCACGTGTTTATAATTGTCCCTTTGCAAAAATCGAGTGACGATTTGTTTCAACGGTAAGGGGAATTTGTATTTTTTTATGGCTTACAAATAATAATGTCCGAAATAAGACTAATTTTTGTGTGTGTATTTGTCAATTTTAAAAATGATTTTTGTTCACTTTTCTTAGGCTTTATTCCACTTTACTCTTAGTGAAGTGCCTAGTAGGCAGGTATAAGAAATATTTGTATGACTTTTTAACTAACTAAATTTATACATCTACATTTTAGTAGTATGTGTAGAGGTAGATAGTAATCGCTCATCTTACAGGTACCTTACTTAGATTAAATTTTACTGGTAATTTCTTTGGCCAAATTGTTATTGTTTTATTGAAAATATTATATATCAATGAAACGATAATTACTTCTGTACTGTTATTATTGCTGTACTTAAAATGATTAAGTGATCACTCTACTCCGTAGTATGGCTATTAACACACGGCAAAATCTCAACAAATTAATTAATAATTACTTCTTAACCTTGCCTATTGTCTTCTTCCTAGAACCACCAGTTGGGATAAATTAAAATCAGAACAGTAACTAAAATATTAGCAGGTAGTATCGTTACGGTAACATTACATTTAACGTTATCGTTTCGTACATATTTAATGTTAAATATTGATATATTTTCAGTGTATTTTCATGCCGATATCGTAGCTTTTAAAGCGTATTTTAAATAAAATATATGAAATGCCTGCGTGTAAACGTACTTCAATTTTTTTTTTGGCAATTCATAGTAATCTTTTAATTTACTTTCGTCAATAAATAACGAGTCGTATTAAAATAAGATTTTTTACAAAACCTACTAGATAATGAAGGATGTGGTTGTCTTTGCGGATAACTCAAATGAATATGAAACATTTTGGTTTTAGTTAATTTTTTATTTAAAAAAAATCTCTATTTAATTAAAGCGTATCATTTTCGATTCGTCTGTATGTCGCATGGTCATCATCATCCGCCTGCCCTATCCCAATTTATTTGGGGGATTCTTCTTCCATACTTCTCTATCTGACGTCTTTAGTTTTCTTCTTACAAAATTTACATTAGAGACCTGTCTTACTATTTGATTATGTCCTTTATATTGTTATTTGGTAACACGTCTTGGTGTATAAACCACTAGCTTTCCGCCCGCGGCTTCGCCCGCGTTTATATTTGTTTTACACCTTGGTTACATTATTCAAGTTTTAGTAAAGATCCCTAATTATTTCTGGAAATAAATATAGCCTATCACACTTCGTAAAGATGTAGCTTTCTACGGTGAAACAAACAAACAAATCTTTCCTCTTTAAAATGTTAGTATAGATTAAATGATTCTGAGCGAATAATTTCAATTTAGCCTTCCTATCAAATACGCTTTTTAGCTTTTTAACTAGTAAATGTACGTCACATGGTATAATTACTTAATCTTTAATTTTGAATTCGTTTGCTGAACACAAATGTCTTGCATAGTCTCTTTTTAAATACGTAAATGTAAAAACAATGTTTTACTATTTTCCAATAATCTCCCAAAACTTATAACAGAAATTAGGGACCTCTATAACCCGGGAACACCTCGCACCATGGAAAAGCGACGCCACGTCCAAGGATTCACAATGGCGCGCAAAAACCAAGTTCTGTTGCAACTCCATGATACCGTCTACTGCCGCTAACAATAGCCTCACAGTATGCCGTACCGTATTCATGGCTTTCATACAACTCCCAGGGGCACAAAGTTAATTTCAAGTTACGAGAGTGCCTGTGACGATCTCTCATTTATTAAAATACTAACATCTTGAACTTAATAGGTTTTGGTAACTGTGAAAGTTGATGGAACGCCAGACTATTGTTCGGTTAGGTATTATGTTGGGTTTAGTATCGGTTTAACTTATGTTATTAAGTTTGGAATTTACAAGTATTGTTTGCCTTTATACTGTACGACTGGATGAAGGTTTCTACCATTATTTAACAGACTGAACAGGTTTCTTCTGAGTAAGCTCACTCCGTCGTCGACTTTATCTCTTTTACCTCTGACCCAGACTAGAGTCATCAGTCAAGAGCAAACCCATATAAAAAAATCTACACATACACAAGTACTAACTACACAGTATTCCAACGTTAAAAAGTAGCGAAAAATAGGATAAAAAAACAATATTTAAATGAACCAAATATTTAGATAAAAATATTCATATCGAAATCACGCATCGCATCAGTCGAACCAACCGTATATTAGCTTAGCTACATATTTTTATGATCAGTTTTACGAGATATCATTTTTACGATTTTTGGTTCGCGTCTTGAAGGGCGTGGATGGGGTTCTGACCGATTTCTATATATAATTCGATACGGTTTTATGTTTTCTTTGGTCTTTGATTTATGTACGAAGCTATGATATTTTGTAATGCATTAATTTTGTCAATAACCTATCAAGCCAGGTTTACGTTTTGAAGCAAACTTGTTGCATAAAGATTTAATCGATGGAAGTAAACCGCAGTAGATGTGGCCGCCAGTAACAACGACCACTGTCATTGGGTAGAAATAGCTCAGCTTACTTTAAATTCTTTCACTTTATTTGCCTTTGCATTGAGAGGACTGGATTCCAAAAGTCTCCAACGTTCTAAATGGAAATAAATTTTGCAGGAAATACCGACCTTCTGGAATCATTCCAGTTGCCAACAATTCGACGAAGTAATTTGATACATCAAATACCCACTTTTCTGTGTATTAAAATTGTATTTTTTATTTACTTAACTGTCAACTTGATTTGCGGAATTCTAGAGTCAGGTCGTCTTTACTAAATAGATATGGAGGTCGTAGAAATTCTAATTCAAAGTTTCTATAAATAACATTTTGATATTTTTCTGTTCTCTTTAGTCTCTCCAGGATGAGATAAAATATAGGTATATTGCAGAAGCCAGGTGTCTTTTTCTATTAGACTGCTGGAGTTACATGAATGTTCTCAGTTGGTTGTCAGTCAAGTCGTTAAGTCTATACAGAAGAAGACCTTCGATTTCCAGGATTATTTTATTCTTCTCTATAATATTTTCTGAAGAACTTCCAGATCCTACGCGAATCACAGTCATTATAGGTGACTTTTCTATTCAGTATTTCTTGATCAAGATTTCAAAAAAGTAAAGAAACAGTGGGAGTAACTAGTGACGAGGTCTATGTCAAGTTATCAAAACAATGTGGTCTTTCAAAGTCCGATCTGACTAGTTCTGATTCTGGTACAGCACCCAACTGTCTGCTTGCAATACTCCCAAAAGACTAAGTGCTTAGTATACTCTTGGTGGGTCGGCGAGGGCAAACAGCGGTGTATCACCTAAGGCGTGACCTCGGCAACGTTCCTTAACCTCGTTAATCGATCGACAAGAGTCGTTGCCTTTTTCCACGATGCATTTCAACTTATTATCTACAAATCAGCCCATTAATTCTATCGGTTATGTCTATTTGAGGCTTGGTTTTATTTAAACTCTCAGTAGTAAAGCCTTGGGGCTATTCTTGGTTAATAGAGTTTAGAAAGTGGCATAGCTAGCGGACTATCACCCTTCCTGCCACCTTTGTAAGGTGACCATTCATTTGCAGTACGAGAAAACTAGTCGACTTTTATATTCTTCTGCCACCCACACCTACAATGCTTGACCAAAAATTGGGCGTAGCATGTCATATCGATTGCACATACCGTGTCTAGTGGCAAATTATCGGGAGTTGTGATTATAATAGTTGGCTTAGTGGTGGCATATGTTGGATCTCACGGTTGGTCACGCACACGTAGCAATTAGGACTGTTTGCCGACTGCTGAAGAAGGGTTCAGTTTTGGTGGATTACTATAATTTTATAATTTATTTTTTGGTTGTTTTTTTTTTGGATGGACGTGGAATCATTTGGATGGCTCCTTTTATTGATTGTATTATATAGTTAGAGATTAACTAGACTATTCACTTGTATTCTATTTATACACTGTCCCAATATCGGCATAAACAAAATAAAGAGAACGTAAAAAACAAAGTCTTTTCCCCGATTTTTTGGAAGAAACAAAAGTTAAAATAATCGTCGTTTTATAAATTTACCTACGACAGTTCAACAAGGTTACAGCAGCAAAACGTTTAATTCAAATGTCCAAGCGAATAATAAGGTCCACTAGGTATTTGAAAGTCATGGTGATCCGCTGTTTAAAGAACCCGCTTTTAGGACGAGTTTAGTTTCAATATGATTAACAGAAGTCAGTAGCGGCGTTAGGGTAGGGCGAGGTGGGGCGACCGCCCAGGGCGCCGGATCTGAAGGGGCGCCGCAGGCGCCCTTTTTATATCCTCTCACTCTTTGAGGCCTACTTACCCTCATACATATAGTTTGCTTAGCAAAAGTTTTCTTGAATTTGTCATAAAATGTCTATCAATTTTGGGTTTTTCTGCGTTATTGACATTAGAATGCAAAAGTTGACAAGAAAAAAGCTGTCGTCTATTTTCCGGCAAATGAGAATGGGCGTGTTGGTGCCCCTCCAGTATCGTCTTTACCATAAGGGCACTCGGGGCGCCATTGTCACGGGGCCCCCAAAAACGAAGCATTCAATTATTATAATATTGTTACTAGCTGTTTTACCCACATCCCGAGTGAACTCCTTCGCGCACCCGGGTAAAATGTAGCCTATGTCCTTTCTCAGGCTCTAGACTATCTGTGTACCAAATTTCATTTAAACCGGTTCAGTAGTTTTGGCGTGAAAACGCGACAAACAGGCAGACATAGTTACTTTCGCATTTATAATATTAGTAAGGATTATTATGTTGCTCATACCTAATACTTAAAAAATTTCGCGCTCGCTTCGCTCGCGCTCTAACTCTTGTTCCTCCGATTTTTTCTCACCTTATTATTTATAGTTTTTAGGGTTCCGTAGGCGACTAGAAAAACTTTTAAAAATCAGGGTGTCCACTATTTGGAAAATCAGGGAAGCAATAGGTGGTCACGGATTTTCAGGGAAATGTAAGAGTCATGAAATATAAATATGATTCTTCTTTCTTTCTCTTACTCATATTGCTCTGATGTTCTCTTAGCTTACTGTTTATGGTTTATAACTCCAAAAACAGATAATATATCTTTTCCTACCTATACGCATGGTCTAAATTTTTAACATAAATAGTCCAAAGTATACACTCTGGTTAAAAACAAAATAATATAATATTTTCCATAAGACGACAATATTGGATCAGGGAAATGTGGTAGAATGGTCAGGGAAAAGTCAGGGAACTATTTTTGGTATTTATAATGGACACCCCGCTTATAGTTTCGCCGTGACCTTCTGTCTGTCCACGGTATAGCTAAGCGTTCTTTAGTACAAGAAAGCTGAAATTTGGTATGGATGGATGGATGGATACAAGATTTTTTTTTTGTGTTGCCAATAGAATAGGTGTAATAATTAAAATATCAAGCACCCCACGCTTTTTACTCTGATTGAATTATTTAAAAATTATTTTCTACTTTTTAGTTCGGTCAGCAATAAAAGCGTGTTTTTTTAGTTGTTTTTAAACTATTATTTATTTTCCATTTTTTAGTTCGGTCAGCAATAAAAGCGTATTATTTTAGTTTTTTGTATCGGATTATTGTATTGTCATCGGCCCTTAACACGTGTGCAAAGTTCCAAGTTGATCCGACATCTAGAAACCAGTGAAAATTAGGTTCAAAGATTCCGTTACATACATACATACAACCCGAGCTAATAAAAGCGTGTTAAAAAAGTTATCGTTTGCGTAAAATATTCATTTAAGAACTTAATTTGTTTAAAACTCGCCGGTCGGCTTGTGTGTAGATATCAGCTGAGTCGTATTGTACTTGTGAGCTCACTCTTGCATGCTTAGGCAGTGTAGTGCTATTACGAAAAGATTATGCCCATGTTTTACTTACTTACTAAACATAGAAATGTGTTCAATTACTTATACCGAACCACCAAAAAAAAATGCGCACTGGTTAAAAACTTTTCCAGTATTGATCACGCCGACGCCGATTCTTTCCAAATGTTGGAACCCTCGGTGCGCTAGTCTGACTCGCACTTGGCCAGTTTTTTTCCGTATGGGTTTAAATTGCCGGTTAGGGGGCGCCGCAAAAATCTCGCCCAGGGCGCTGATGGAGGTAAAACCGGCACTGACAGAAGTCATAAACAAGTACTTAATAATTTTATCTTGGATCATCATCATCAGCCTTTTAACACTAGCCTACAGCTGGACATAGGCCTCCCTTGACTTGTGCCAAATGACCCTGTCTTTAGATTGACGCATCCAAGTTCTGCCTGGATCATCTTGGATGCAGACGATAAACTGAAAAAAAAAACACGTTAGGAAACTTAGATCCCGAAAGCGCCGATCTAGCTTGGGCAAGCGTGGTGATGAATGCTCCTTTTTATATATGAGACAAGTCAGTGATTAATCAATAAACAATCCGTTGGAAAAGCGAAATCATCATCATCATTAGCCTATATATTGTCCTACTACTGGGCACATGCCTCTTCTCATACAGAGAAGGTATGAGCATTAAACACCACGCTTGCTCAAGGCGGATTGGCGATTTCAGACATTTTCCTCACGATGATTTCCTTCACCGTTAGTCAGTGACGTCTGAGATATACATAGAAAGTCACATTGGTATTTGCTAGGTTTCAAACCTGCACACTCGTACACAAGAGACAGGTGCCTTAACCACTAGGCCAGCACGACACTACTCCTTTACACTAGGCCACCACGACACTTCTTAAAACTTAAAAGCGAAAGCCTTTCAGATACTGCTCTTACTATTTTTGGCAACAACATTTACCAGTCTGCAATTCTCCAGCTCAATAGGCATCCACAAGTTAGGTTACCAACCCATGAATAGTTCCCTTACTGTTATTTGCTATTAGCGGTCTACTTGATTGCACAAACTTTTATTGGTCTGTTACTACTTTGAAAGTTCCCTTGGCGTGGCTGCCATTCCAGTTCAGTTGAAATATAGACCTTCTTTTTTATGAAATGGGGTTCATTTTGCAATGGCTGTAATTTTTCTGTTTATTGCCTGGTTGATGTGAGAGTTAATACACTTAGGTTTTGTGCTTTGAAGATTATTGTGGAATTGACTTGTGGTTTCTTATTTTTTGAGATTGCTACCTACGTGTAGTGGGATAAATTCGGATGGCTTAGATAGATATTAGAAATTCCCATACTTTTTAAAAGAGTCTCCAAGGAGTTTCTCACCGGTTCTTCTCCATAGGACCTACTCTTTGTAGCCGTACAACTAGTGTGTTATTTGAATTATTTTTTGTCTCAGTCATGACTACATTAGTCGAAAAGTTAGGTGTTTGCCTGTAATGTCAAAATTTAAAATGTAGCTCATGTTAATAAATAAAAAAAATAAAAAATAAACTGGTTTGTATTTGCTTCAGGCATAATCATTGACGAAAATTCTCTTCATATTTTGATTTTAATATAAAACAATTTTAATTAAGCAATGCACGATTGGACATTTTCTATTGAAAAGTTGTTTAAATGGCGTGATAATGAAAGTTCATATATTTATAACAGAACTTGAAAATTAGTGTCAAATGGGGCTTATAATTATATAATGGAGCTTATAATTTTACACTGTGATGTAAAAACTTGTTAACGTTTGTACTCTGGTATATATTCTTGTAAAGTTCATAAAACATACGAAAGAATAGGTGCCTTAATTTGTAACGAATAAAAAAATCTTCTCAACTAAATAAAACTTGCATAGCCACAAAAGGCCATGAAAAATAAGCTTAAACAATCTAAATTATGAATGAAGAAAATATTCTATGGTCACATGCACTTTTAGGGGTAGCTTCAGCTACTTAAATGCAGTGGAATACGACAATAGCAGTAATATTTTCATACACCTATCTGCCATGCTATTTCAGTTCAATATATCTGTATCGTTCCCATAGTCGGATTTAAACATATTCTTTTAATTTATTTTACAATACAGTGAAAAATAAAATGTATTTTTTTAGGCCGGGTGCGTAAAATAGTACCCTCAGCACGCAAGCCAATCCGCGGGAAACAGCCGTTTTGTTTAACAAAAACTTATCAAAATTTAAATCAGTGTTCGACATTTGTACTGCAATGTAAGTTATGCCTTAAGTCGTAAAAGTCTAGGGGGCGCTATTGATTTTAGGTCGATCAACTTAACCCAAGGTTAAAAATGTAGCCTTCAGTAAATAGACAAACAGCTCAAGCGACTGTTGTTCGATACTTTAAATAACAATTAAATCGATTGAAGCTTTAAAAGGAAAATGTCGAACTGATTTTGAAAGACATCCATCGCTGTTACGAATCGATCTTCGGCTGTTGTGATTTACTGAACGTAACACGAACAGAACATGTTAAAGATTATTCACACAAGTTTTAGTGTCCCAAAATAGTTGTGCAATTTAGCTAGTGGGTATCCAATTTAACAAGAGGGTGGCTTGCACCACACCTCACTAAATAAATTTACCGCTAAATATATTAAAAAATCATTCTGTTTTATTCAACTTCAAACTGTTGGGACACAAACACTTTAAATATACATATTTAGCGGTAAATGTATTTAGTCAGTAGTGGTGCAAGTCAACCTAAGCATTGCTCAAAGATCCTGTGCAGACTTTATCACTATTAGAATTTTCTTTTTAAGTTTAGAATTTTGACTTTTTGCCAAAGAATTATCCTTTGATCACCATAATGCTTCCATTGCATTGGGCACCCAAAATATATTCCAATGCATTGAAGCACAGATGGTAGTACTCCATTGTGCCGATCTAAACTCTATAACAGCAAAGCATCATCATCAGCTCGTGTCGTATAGGACATGACTCCTCTCATAGCATAACATCAATACGAAAAGATAACTATATAGCCGTCAACAAACATGTAAGGAAATTAGGCGTCATAGTACACCGCATCGCACCCAGACGACGTAGTGTACCGAGACGACTGACAACATTGCCGGTTTGGATTGCAATTTTATTTTTTAGCCATAATTTTTTTATTAATTACTGCTTTCTGAGGTTTCACCCGTGTTTCGACGGAACGAATTAACGTATTAGTAAAAGTTTTGTCGTTAAAGTGTAATAACATACAAACAATCTCACTTTCGCATTTACAATATTTGTTAGGATCATCTTTTGTCATCTATAACTCCATTCATTCGATCACGGTAAAATTATAGCGAGTTTAAGCACATGCTGAAAAAAATCTCACAATATAAAGGAAAGACAAACAGTCATCGCGCTGTCAATAAAATAGCGATTATTATTCTTCATATTTATGCCTTTAACAATCGCGTCACTCGAGTGCCCTTCAGTCGATAGGATCGGTTTCCGACGCGACAATAATTAGTCGCACGTGTGTCGTGTGCTTGATTTGTGGATGTACCCTCCGGTGGAACACACGCGATCGGACGCATCGTACACGGGTTTGTAACAGTTTTTTTTTATTTAAAAGCACTCGTACTTAGAGCTAAGTAGTGCGTAGTTTTTTGTCTAACAGTGAAAATCTTTTAAAGAAAAATTTTTTTTTGTCGCAATTAGTGAGTATAAAATCTTAAACTCTTATAAGTCTTATAACCATAAAAAAGGCCTTGGGAATCGCACATTTAATTTCAATATTAATCAAAAGTAGTTACAGAACGAAATTCCAAAAAAAGCGTTACCAAGTTGTTATTTTCACCAATCAGTTTTACGGTCACCTGCAAAATCACAATTTTGTATGCCGTTACCTGGTTTTCACAGTGACGATATGCTTTTCTGATAGAATAGTACAGTAGGTACGTGTTTAAATATGCGATAGCTGGCTCCCATGACGTATGTATGATGTCCTGACCACGGATATGGTTCCTACTAGATTATTAGCAGCGCGCCGCGGTCGGTAACGTTACCAATGCCCAGTTCCGGTGCTACGCACGCATCGCCGGAAACGGTATTAATAAGTTTAGTCAATCGCGGTCGAAGTGGTTTCCATATCTGCAAGTACTATAAATTGATGTGCATGTTATAAGGTGATATTTTATTTATGTGGTGATGTCGGTTTGGTTACACTGGAGTGCAATGAAAATGGATTATCGTAAATACATTTTAGTAAAACTATTTTGAAGCTGTGGATAACGTAGTTAGTTGCACACTGAGGTATACTTACTTATCTGATCTTTTTTAATCATATTAAGTGTATAATTCTTTGTTTTCCCAAAAAAATAAAATACACTATTTTCATGTCGTACGAAGTGCTTGGAAGATGTTATGTGTATAGTAACGAAATGCTATAAGTAAAACTATCGTTTTTCAATATTCAATTAATTTGAACAACCTGCCAATTCAAACAGTCAATTTTATCGACTTTTAATACCGGATTTCAGTGGAGGGCACTTTCTGTAATACGTCACTGAGTTTGACATTAATCGACAAGCAAGATCGACGTCTGACAGTCGCTGTCTTAAAATTCTTAATATACACTAATATTATAAATGCGAAAGTAGCTCTGTCTGTCTGTTACGTATCACGGTAAAATGACTGAACCGATTTCGGTATGGAGACGGGTTTCTCCTTCTTCCATCGTGTGGGCTGCAAGTTTTTACCAAGCTAACAATCCCTAGTGTCAGAGTTTTCTCAAATCCACCTGACGACCTCTGGGGGAAAGGACATCGGTTTTAGTATCTAAATGCCAGACGCAATTCGCTCAAGGCGACGGGTATCAGCCAGTAAAAATTATAGCGCTGCAAAGACGAGAAATCGTACCAAACGTAATCTAGGAGTTCACACGAATGAACTAATGTAATCGTTACGTTAAAGTAAGCAAGGTTCAAAATTGAACCAAAGATAAAACTGTCCTAAGAAAAAGTCCTGTTCAAAATGTAAAAAAAAAAATCATAGCATCCAAAGATATGAATAAAGTCTTTAATTTCAATAAATAGTACGTGACAAACGTATAACCTTACATTGACATTAGTGCCTTTATTCTAGGGCTATTGATGAAGCGTCAATAATAAATTATAAAATATTGTGTCCAAGATTTTTACAGTAAATACTTACCACATACCTACGTTACACATCATTCACGTCCCCGCTCGTAACCAACTTAAGTCCCGCCAACAGAGTGTCAATATAACCAATAAACTTGTCCAAACTTTTCTAACTAGCTGCTGAACGAAATATATCGATTTAAGGCCTTTTGCCACCCCATACATCAGTTAGGGCTGATATTGATAGTCGGTGACAAGACCGGCTTTGACATCCCCTGCTCCACGATTACACACTTAGCTCTTACCTCTAATACATCACGATCGAGCAAATTTCAACCTTATGTGTTACTTCTTAAGGTCTGCTGTATTAATCTCAAGCGCAAACGTAGGGTTGTCAAGAAACTCGTGCGGTATCTAAGAAAATATTTTCCTTTGAAAACGTACCGAGGTTTCCGGTAGGAGGCTTATAAGCTTTTATTTTTTTCTCTCTCTCAAACGCAGCCTTTTCATAACTGTCGGGGACTGGGATCGATCCGGTCAAAAGATTTGGTTTCTTAATCCCGTCTCATCCGTTACTGCAGTCCGTCATGGTTTAAACCGGTTTAGATCCGGCAAAGTTTTAGTTTTAAGTTTATTTTCTTGGGTGTATGGTTTTATAGGGTGACAAGACTTTGGAGTGGATGATGGGATTTGAGATTTGAAGATAAGATGGGGGACTTCCAATAGAATAGAGTCTTTTAATAGTTTTCGGAGATGGTTTGTGAAAAGTAAAGGTTATTTTTAAATTATTTTATCAAGGATAGATAAAGAATAAGGGTCATAGTTCTACTACTAATAATGCGTATTTATATAAAATGAGATCTTAGATGGTCAGTCATAGGAATGCATGACATAAGGATTAAAAAAAAATTTTTTAGTACTCCAAATCGATTTAATTCGATTTAGTTAAATCGATGGTCTAATATGAATTTTCATTTTCCGAAATTATTAAAAATAAAAAAGTGTATGTAAGTGTACAGTAATGTACATGAATTAAATATTAAATGAGCTGATGAAATAATTAAAAAAAAACTCGGCCTTTAAAAATTGACTATTGAAAAACTTAAATAAACACAAATGAATAGTTCATACAAAAGTTGCTGCTATAAAATACATAAAAAAAACATGAACACTGACCATTTCAAGAAAACAGGATCGATAGCGGCTGTCCAAATGTTTGCAACCAGTGCGCCCGCACCGGAAGTACGTAGTTAAACAAGATGGCGACCGGCCGGTCACGTGACCGCTACACGGATTCACCCCGACTTCCGGTGCTCGCAACATGTCAAGTGTATTGCAGGTAGTTATGGTTTGATAATTATCAATGCCATTATGACCACCCCTCGCCTCGTGGATGGCACGCATCTGTCATGATTTTTTGGTGTTCGAGTGGTCACTTATCATTTATGGTCAGTTGGTCAGTAATTAATTTGTTTTGTCCAATTTTGGAAATGGAAAAATCAATTCATAGTTGGTTTTGCTTTTGACATAGCCTTAGGAAGAAATATAGGCACATTTAATTAGCAATGTCCTAACAAATAAAAGAGCTGTATCCTTAAATTTGCGTATTAAAGCAGTTAGGGAGGTCGTTTTCTTTAAGTCGTTTTCAATTCCATCTCGCTCTAACTCCTGAATAGCGTAGCAAAACACATCATGATACATCCCCGCAGATTCGAAACAGTATTGGTGTAGTTGAAGCCAGGAGCGCCGATTTCATGGGTGTTCGAGGGCTTTAGCACCCATGAACACAAAGATCCTTACAGAGTTTATTTCATATATCAGCCCTTATTAGCCTTTTTCCAACTAGGTTGTCGCCTTCGAGTCTAATTGGATACGCCTATGGATATTTCTAAAAGTCGCCGCTTCTGTTTGAAGCCTATGCTTTTTGAGGAGTTCAAGGATTCAAACAGAAAGAAGAAGCCTGATCGTGCAGCACTGGAATGCGAGTTCAATGTTCTTCATTATTCAAAGTCATATTTATTAATAGAAACATTAATTAATTTACATTCTTAAAACTACTTAAGGCTAAAGATAATAAACTACTACTACTACATCATAATATGCTAAAACAATTGCTATAAGTTCCTCACAGGTTCAATATACAATGCTGCATATGTTTGAATGTTTAGATCATTGATGCTTTCAACGAAGCAATGTTTACCAATGAACTGTCAGAAATCAAAGGTATTATTGTAATTAAAATTTAACAATATTTCGTTATGACTTTGGCTGGTTTTAAAAAATCCGAAAACGCCAAAATTTTATAGCTTTATAATTGAATTATTATCTTATATATAAAAATGAATTACTATTCCGTTACTCTCGCTGAAAGTCAATCGAGAAGGACTGGGCCGATGTAGCTGATTTTGGTTTTGAAATGTTTGTCGTAGTCCAGGGAAGATTGAAACGGTGAGAAAAAGTAAATATAGATGTAGGTGATAGGTACTAAGTTCACCGGGTTATCTAGTAAAGCTATAAATATCAACATTATCGGTCTATTTAATTTAAGTCCACTGTTGGACGAAGCACCAACCTTGAAAAGTCGGAAATATCGATAACTTGAACGGGTAATGTTTGAAGGCTTTGACCTGGTATGTAGGTCTCGGTTATGTAATTATTGGAATGCCATAACATAGGTCGTACACTAGATTAATAATTTAAAATCGCCAATAAACCGCTCTTACTTTTTAATCGAGGGTATCAAATTGATCCCATCATCAGCCTATATATCGTCAACACCACAGGCCTCTTCTCATACAGAGAAGGCATGAGCATTGATCACCACGCTTGCTCAAGGCGGATTGGCGATTTCAGATTTTTAAAGTCCAGGTTTCCTCACGATGTTTTCCTCCACCGTTAGTGATGCCTAAGATATACTTAGAAAGAACGTATGACTTAAGGAAACACTCGTACACGAGAGGCAAGTGCCTTAAACACAAGGCTACCACGACTCCATTTCAAAAAAAAAACTTTTTAAATACATAATATTCCTATTATGTTAGTTTATTTAGGCTTCTAAATACGCCTGTTAAATTTCACAAATGTCTATATACATAGATATTTGTGAAATTTAGTAGCTACACATGTACTGAAACTGTGTGACTGAAAACTAGACTAATCATGATTTTTTTAATACACTTACCAAATGATTACAGGCTATTTTTCTTCGTCATTAGTAAGTCTAAGTTATAATTACTAAGTATATATGACTATGACAAAGTTACATCGCTATCTTTAAGGCTTTGAACCCACATACTCAAAACCTAGGTATGTATACGATATACTCGTCAATTACGTATAAATAGAACCGATCCAATTGATATTTTAAAAGTATTATTTTATGAAATAATATTTGTATCCTACAAATATTATTTTTCCGATTTGTATCCTACAAATATTATTTTTAGGATACAAATAATATTTGTACTGAAATAATAATATTTGTAGTTGTGTAAACTAGCTGCTAGTTAGCAATTTTTTATGTTCGTTTTTTTATTTTCTTTTGCTACAAACATTGTCCTGACAATAACGAACACAGTAAAAATAATTATCCAATTTGGTGCAGTCGTTCTGAAGTTATGCGCGTACCTATATACATTTTTACCACGATACATTTTTATTTATACAAAGAAAGATAAAGACAGGGATGAGAAAATTTGTGGGGTTGTATGTATGTTTGTTACTCCTTCATTCAAAAACTGCTGAAGTTAATTGAGGTATACATACACGGTTTATAGTCTTACTATTTAAACGGGCGCGCGAAGTTCCTTCAGGATGCGGGTGAAGTCGTGGGAAATAGCTATTTTATTATATAATATAAAAATATATATAAATAGATTTTTCAAGTTGTTTAGCATACAATTGATACAAAACATTATTAAATTATAGACGGGGAATTAAGTAAGTACTTAAAAATTTATTTAACTTTCTATTTTGTGATGGCAACACTACCATTCAGAGGGACGTTAGCGCTTGTTGTGACAGCTAACATAAAACGTACATTACTACTTAACGAAATGCACATGTAATGAATCTAAGGTTAATAGCGGCAATGTATATAAAATGCATAGTTCGGTAACTTTTTTAAAACTTGCTATTGTATTTAGTTGATTCGCAAAACAGGACTGAATTGTTTATTTAGAGGGTAATATTATTTCCATGTTAGGTGCGGATTAACTGGCGATTATTAATTTGCATTCAACACAATTATTTGTAATTAAGGTAGCTACCTCATCAACTAATCTACTTTTCATGATATCATTGAGTCAAATGAAAAATACATTTCGAATTTATTTATTCATTATTTGACATCTTTCATCGTAATTTCTTATTAATAAAATAAATAAAAAATGCACAAATATTTTAAATTGAAACGAATAAAAATTACACGTTAATTATTCAACTTTACCAATAATCTCCAAGCAATGCAAAAAGCAAAAAAAAAAACAAAGCACGCTAAGGCATTAACCCTAAAATGTTTACGTGGAAATTAAATCCAGTGACTCCCTGCAATAAAAAGCCGAACGCCGCGTCTGCCCGTCAGTTCGTTTGTGTCAATCAATTATAGCTGGTAGCGCAGATGAGGCACGCAGCGTCCGAGACCACGCCTTCTATCGATCGTGCCCGCCCAAATGCGCTGAATAGCTCCGTGCGCCGAACTTACTCTTGTTTCAGTTATACTACGAGAACGTGATTTTTTGCGGAGTATACAGATGATTTTTGACGGTCAAAATTTATTAAGTTACTCTTGAATAAATTCACACGTTATTTAAACCTTCGATGTTCAACTATTAGTTCGTTTTTTATGTTGACATGTATTAAAGTCACTAGTAAAAGTGACTTATTTTTTTAAGGTGAATAGCTTTATAGCTTAATTCCAAGCTGTTAAGTTTAGCTTCACCTAGCTCGAACTATGCAAGCATTTCGTATGTACCTAGCTAACGCTAAGCTAACCCGTTTACCGCGACGGAGCCTTCAAACTCCATTTTTAAAACAATATTGTATACGTCTTTTTCAAACGAATAGAATACTCTTTCTATCAATACAAAACTTTGGACTTCGTTTAAAGTTGTAACATCTTATTAGAGTTTGTTATTGACTGACAGCTCCAACATATGTTTATCAGTCTACACGCGAACTTAATAATACTAGAGCGTCAAATAATAATTAGGTATATGTTCTACCCAGTAAGAATGACTAAGTTAATGATCATGTCAGTCTTCTACGACGGTAATTCTACGTATTAGTTACTAATTAGATGCTTGATTAATAATCGTGTAAAAACCGTAAAAAAAAATATTGCAATATTTTCCATGTTTCATCGAGGACTATTATTGCAAATGGGTAAAATTTGTATCTAAGTTTGTATGTTAGGGGTGATCTATGGAACTACTGCACAGGTTCTGAAAAATGTTCCAGTAGTAGAAAGTTACTTTATATTTCATGTATTGACATAAACAGCGGGTGAAGCCGCGGGCAGGAGCTATAGTTAACACTCAGAGCATGGGACACTATTAATTCGCTTTTAATAATGCATCTTTAGTTTCATGAGAGGGTTCTCTATAAAATACAAATTATTATTTATCCTTTTTTTGCTTGCAATATTGTGTACAGTGCATTCATAGATATAGAATAAATAATAAATTATATTCTCTATGGTTTACACGTGCTAAGCCGACGATATGAGTAAACGTCTTTAGGCGGTTTTTAAATGGGAAGGAAAAAAAAACAGTACCATTTTTTTAAGTTTGTTACATGTGATCGTGAAATGCGTATGTCAAGTATATAATTTTTAGATTGATTGTCTGTTTGGATGTTTATCTGTTTGAGCTTCATACCAAAACTACTGAACAGATTTACTTGAAAGTTTCTGTAAAGTCTATTTTAAACCGGGACAGACTTTTATTATATATTAGGTATCATCACGCTATATAAAGTGCTGATTGATTTATGTAATAAATATGTAAGGTAGTAAAAATGTTTAGATAATCAGAATTTTTTGCTAGTATCATCTCGGAATAAGCATTTTTCGGGATAAAAACCATTCCATGTGTAAATCTAGAACATGTATGTAATTTTATCAACTTTCATCCGAATCCATTAATTCGTTTTTGCCTGAATGAGTGACAAACACACAAACTTTTGCCTTTTATTTTTAATTAACAAAATATAATAAGATAAGTTATAACCATCAATATTTAAACACTAAATAAAAATATTTCTTTTTACTCTAATTATATCTTTCATACAATTTTTTCTTTTGAAAGTATGAAGACTAACGACTAGTAATTGACAGCAATTAATATTTCTTTGTAGCTATGCAAGTGAGACTATGACGCGAAATAATTGACTTAATTAAATGTTGCTACAATTGTACCTGTAGTAATTGAAGGGTTGAGGGGAAAAAAGAATCGTTATTCAATGTGTTCATTTCTCAACGAAGCATAATAGATTTAATATTTTGTTTTATTTACTTTATTTTAATTATTATTTACGCTTTTTGAGTTTTAATACTCAATTTGTTTTGTTTTTTGTATCAGTAAAAAGATGGTTCGGTTTTATTGTTTTTTTATTTCTGCAATTATACCCACAGTCATTTTAGAGTTAGCACATACATAGATGATTAATCGTATTCATAAATATGGATAAATGGAAAAGGATTTAATGAAATAGTTAGATTTTTTATAATTTATATTGGATTTGGTTTTGTTTTTATTGAATTATTTATTAGGTTTCATTATTTAATTCGTTCTGCTTTTTCGTACTAACGTTAATCACAATGGCAAGGATTGATTTTTGAATATAGTTTTTTTTTTATATTAGGTATTTAATCCGAGGTTCTGTAATCAAATTCAGCATTTGTATTCGTTCGAACTTATAGTAAACGACAGTCTATCCAATGTTTTATTAGCATGGAACTGTTTTATTAATGAGATGGTTATGGATGGGGCGTAACATCAGCAAAAAACGTCTCCAGTCCGGTAGTAGGTACAACGCTCACGATGCCTACTCACATAGAAGAAACGTCTAATAGTACACAATAAGTGCCGTAGTGCCGAACATAACACCAGTAACGGCAAAGGCAATAACAATTACTGTAACATTAACCGTACAGCTAACCGCTAATGTTACGCTATTCTGTATCGTGAGGCGGGACACTCACGCCCCGATTGACGATTATGCGACTAAAAGTCGGTGTAGGAAGAAAGCACGTTTAGATAGCATTGTAATTAGGTAGACTGTAGTTTGTATTTACAACGAGATTTGAAAGGGATATCTTGATTAATATATAACAATAGCTTTCCGCCCGCGGCTCCGCCCGCGTGTACATTTTTTTTTACACCTTGGGTTACATTATTCAAGTTTTAATAGGGATCCTTACTTATTTCTGGAAATAAATATAGCCTATGATACTTCGTAAAGATGTAGCTTTCTAACGGTGAAAGAATTTTTAAAATCGGTCTGGTAGTTTTTGAGTTAAAACCCTACAAACAAACAAATATTTCCTCTTTATAATATTAGTATAGATCTAGCTTATTCCCGCAGTTTCACCCGCGCCCTCAGGAAATTGCTGCGCGGAACTGAATAAAAAGTATCCTATGTATTAATGTAGGTTGTAAGTTATGTGTTCCAAATTTTATCCAAACACGTTAAATCGTTTTGGAGTTAAAAAGTAACAAATATTCATCCATCGATCCTTACAAACTATCGCATTAATAATATTAGTAGATTTTACCGAGAGTCATCGTCTGCCTAGCCTCTTCCCAATTATGATGGGGACGGATTCCAGTCTAACTGGATGCAGCTGAGTACTAGTATTTTACATGGAGCGACTACATATCTGACCTCCACAACCCAGTTACCGAGTAAAACAATATCCCTTCGTAAGACTGGCAATCAGACGTTCTGGTCTCTGATTACCGTAACGACTATCAAAGATTACAAATGACAGCCTTGGCCAATCCAAGCTTAACGCGCTTTTCGAGGCACGGAGGAGTCTCGATATAATATTGATTGGTACCCATCCAAAGACCGACCGCGCGAGACGTAGCTTAACTCTTTATCGATCGACCTGTATGGCTGTTACTTAGCCACGAGCTCCTCCAAATTTTTTTCAATAGTGTTTTATTTCATCGATATAAAAATATTATTTATCCTCTTAAAGACATTGCAATAGCGAATTGTGTCAAAAATAGTGAAACTTTTTTCTTAATTTTTATGTAAAAGATTTAGAAAATCTCTTATCGTCTTTATATTTTGAAAATAGGACATCAAAGGGATTAGTTTTCCCACATCAGATTTGACACTTGGTGTCTTAGTATAATCTGTACCAATCAAAACAATATTACGGAAATAAGTTTTTTTAATAATTTATTTTTTGAGGCCTTTTTTGAAGCCAGCCACGTGAGGCACACAAAAAATATGCTGCTCACTTGTAATCCTAAGTTATAAGTCAGAAGTGAAGTTGATGTCTTGATCATTAGTAAAACATAGCCAAGACCAACAGCTTCTTAAGCTGGTAAGGAGACCGTTCCAAAGATGCACTATTACCAACAGTATTCATATAAATACGTAATAAGTATTCTAGTAAGTATATCGTTCGTCATCATCGACCTATTTACTTTTCCATTATTGAGTAAAGGTCTCTTCACAAACAGAAGGCATGAGCAATAATCTACGCTTTCCCAAGGTGGATTGACGATTTCAGTTTTTTTTAGTCCAGGTTTCACGATGTTAGCTTTCACCGTTAGTCAGGGTGTCTAAGCTACACTTAAATAGTACATAAGACTTTAGAAAAGTCGATAGCTGCCAGGTTTTGAATCCGCAGAGTCGAACTAGAGTTGCAGGTGCCAACCACTAGGCAACCACGACACCTTTTCATTCGTACCATGAATAAATAAAACGTACGATGCATCATTTATTTATTACGGCTACCGCGTATAAGTTCAAGGTATGGAAATCTATTTTAGTAACGAAGTCTGCTGTGTCATAATTAGTCGTGACGTCAGGCGTCGTAGACAATTTTATCGTCATTTTGCAGGTGTGATTTTTACACTTTTATATTTTGAAGCGACTTTTTATAGCAATTTTTTGAAGCTTGATTTTAATTTAGGCATAAGATGGGAATGGCGTAATTTGAGATTTAATTTCGATGATTAGCTATTAGCGTTTATTAGACTAGTAAATACGACTTTAATTTATCGTCAAAGGTGCAATAAGACAGTAAGTAACAATATCAACTGCGCCCCGCACCTTATAGGAGAGAGCGCCGACATTAAATATTCAGCGAGCACATCGGATCCCTCTGTAAGCTATGATTTCTATCTTTATTGATATTCTCAGCCATATGAAATGTTTCAAAACTTTGATACTTTTGATACAAAAATTTCCTTGAACTGATTCAATTAGTGAATCGTGTTTTCTTGCCTAAGAATTCGGCGTATTCGAATAGCCGTATATACATTATCAAAAAGTACTTTAGAGTTAGATTTTAGTGATCTTTCTAAAAAAAAGTCATTAAAGGTAGGTACACAAAAATCATGTTGCTAATATTAAACAATAAAAAAACTGACGATCAGAAAAAACAAAACACTTCTAGTCGCACGACAAAAAAGTCTATACTCATTATAATTACATTTTCACGCGGCGAGAGTGGCGAGCTTTATCCGTAGAAACCACGACTATATCGCGGAGTGAATGGCGCGTCTCTAATGAAACTCATTAACCGTTATTGTTATAGCTTCGCTGCTGATTACCCGCTCGCATTAACCGGGAGGATATAATAGATATGTACACTGTATAGCGCTGTATGCGTTTGATTTCAGGAAATGCTTGCTTTGGTAAACACGATTTCATACTGGACTCTGTACCTACATACATGCCTATATACGTAGGTGTTGCCTTCTTTCTTTCTTTCTGGTCGTTCCCTCAATGCTGAGGATCGTGACTGTATGTCAATCTTCTCCACTCGGTCCGGTTCTGCGCCATATGTACCGCTCCCTATATCTGGCCACCAATCACCTCTTTGAGTTGGTTCACCCATCTAGCTTGCGCTCTTCCTCTAGCGCGCTTCCCCTCCATATGTCCGAGAATGATGAGTTTCTCCAGGCTGTGCAATGAGGATCGCATTATGTGCCTACTTTACCTATAATTTGTTCCGATTGATTTTAAGAAAAATGTCAACAAAATCATAATCCTATTTTGTTCTAATTCTGCCACAGAAATTAACAAAATGGCGTAAGCATGGCGCATATATGTCATTTCATGTTCTAAAAATACTATTTATCATTTAATACCGTTTTATTTATATATGAGTAGGTAAATTAGAACAAAATAGGTTATGATTTTGTTTACATTTTTCTTAAAATCGGTAGATACTATAGGTATTATTTCGTGGAAGAAATTCTTTAGGTATTTTTTTTTATTATTATTGTTTTATTACTTGATGACCGACTTGGCGACCTTCGCACCGCCTGTTCTTTTCGTCTATTTTTCCCATGTTTAAATGACTATTCTGCTTAGATTCGGAGACAAGTCCAAAATGAAATAACATTAAAATCGGTCTAGCTGGTCTTAGAACATAACATAATGCTAGCTGTTTGCCGCGGTTTCCCCCGAATCCCGAGGGAACTATTAGCGCACCCGGGTAAAAAGTAGCCTATGTCCTTTCTCAGGCTCTAGGCTATCTGAGTACCAAATTCCATTTAAATTCGTTAAGTAGTTTTGGCGTGAAAGTGAGACAGACAGACAGAGTTACTTTCTCATTTATAATATTAGTGAGGATAATATGTACAATGTTATAGTCCACTTTTTCTCCAAATGATAGAGGTGTATTAAGTAGCCTGATTTTTCGGTTTTCGAAAATCAGGTGGCAAAAATATTCGTCGTTACATTTTTCTTTGCGATTATAGGGTACTAAACTGGCTCTCGAAAGTGTGTTTAGGATATTCTCACTTAAAAAAAACAAGTACCCCAAATTTTAAATTTCGAACGCTGCGCTAGGTATAATGGGAACTACCAGTAGTGCTATTATCAGCTCAAAAGCTGTACTCGAATGTTGTCAATATACGTAACTAAAGTACTAGTAGCAGTCAAAGTATTACCTGTAGAAAAACAAAACACACCTACGTCTACTACCTATGTAACACATAAGCAAACATCCTGCGCTAAGCACGAATGCCTGTACACACGGAATTCGAAAAATAACCCTTCACTGCCGACTAAAAGCCTAACTAAGTTCTCACTCGACGCGCGAATAGGAAAATCCCTAAAAACCGAAGCGATAGAGTGCACCCCAATTATCAATTCAAATCCCTCTTATATCCCTCCCGAAAACTCCGCTTCAAACATTAAATACATATCTTTAAATTGGTCGTAAGTACCACCACCCTCATCGGGCATTTTTATCATTATCATAATCTTATAGTCGTCTCCTTCGCTCGTATTGAATTTCAACAGCTTAAGTGTTGCCCTCTCTGTCTGTCTTAAAGTCCGTCGAATTTAAGGCTCATTCTGTCGTGTCAGATTGAATTCTCGGAGACTATTATGTTTCTGTAATTGTAGAATGAGTTTTGTGAAATACTTTTTTCGTTTCGTGTGAAATATCGCAGATGGAGCTCAGGTTTTTAACGACAGAATTTTATTATATTACATCGTTTAATGTAATTGGTAGTCCTATTTCGTGATATGGATTTTTACAAGTTAAGGAAGTTATATGTGGTGAAACTTGATGTGGGTGTAGTGTACGAAGGGTTTACTAAATGCTGATCAAATGAAAATGATCATTTCAGACATGTTTTTATTGATCTTCTTTCAATGGATCTTACTAATATAATAAATGCCAAAATTTATGAGGGTATTATGTGTATATAGATTGGTGTTAGTCTTTTACGCAAAACTCCTAAATTTATTTGGATGAAATTTGGTACACACATAGTTTATAAACTGGATTAAAACATAGAATAGTTTTTATGCAGGTAAGCTAGTCTTTGTACCTATATATATTAAGCAACCTAATGGCCATAGGTAGGTATTAAATTCACTAGGAAAATCACCCAAAAAGGATATTGAATATCGCACGTTCACCTAGTGCAATAATATTTAGTAATTAGGTACACAGACGCAACTTGATAGTAGCAAAACTAGAAAGCCTATCTAAACCTTAACATCCTTCATTATGACTCTCATGATTTCCTGTTATCAATAACTATGTAATCTTTATAATATAAATTTTATATTTATGTCAGCATTCTTTTAAATACGTTTTTTGGATTATTTAAAAAATATTACTTTGTTTAATCTTAAAAAGAATGTGCATACTATTGTATGTATATATTGAATATTCACTCAAGATTGTATTGAGGCTAAAACACCATTTGTCTAAAAATATTCAACAAAAACCATCTATCGATGTACTTTTGACCTGCACTCAAAATTGCCCTAAAACAAACGTTCAGTATTAAAAGTTTTCAGCGGAGGGTACCGGGAGGAGGGTCGGCCCTCCCTTATTTAGTCACGCCATTAAACAGCCGAGGCAAAGGGCTGGGTATTAATTATTTAAGAGCCTTGTACAGGAGGAAGATGTCACTCAAAGAGGTAGATGGCCATATTTCGCGAAACAGCCTTCTGTTGATACTTTCGCTTGATTGAGAGTGAATTTAACCTTCATAATGGTTTTACCTGTAAACAATATTTCAAAAATTATATATTACTAGCTGTTTCCCGCGGTTTTACCCGCATCCCGAGGGAACTACTTAGCGCACCCGGGTAAAAAGTATGCCTATGTTGTTCCTCAGGGTCTATTCTATCTCTGTACCAAATTTCATTTATATCGGTCCAGTAGTTTTGGCGTGCAAGGGTAACAGACAGACAGACAGACAGAGTTACTTTCGCATTTATAATATTAGTAAGGATCTTACGAGTAGATATATTATTTCCAAACTTGGCAACACTTTGTCCATAGCCACGTAAACACGTAAAAGAATAAAAATTAAACCTTTTAGTTATTTCGTTTAATTATACTTATAGCTACGAGTAGCAAAATGCATCAATATTTTTATATATTTTTTCAAAATTACGCAGATATAAGGAAGAGTAAAATATTAATAATACTGAATATCGCTGAAAGTAGCATAGCAGTAATAAATATTATCAATTAATATAGCACAGGCCACAGCACATAATTCGATTAACAGACAGCACAGCAATCGAATACTCTCTAAAAGATTTTTTTCTGCGGTAATATTACGAAATAATTAAATTCCAGAAATAACCAGTTATGTTTTTGTACATAAATTTCAGTTATATTTTGAAATTACATACAGAATTGTCGCTATTTAATTTTATTTTCACATATTTTTATAGCCATATTTACTTACATCAACCCAATAATCACGAAAGTAAATATGATTAGGTACTTTTATTTTTTCTTAACATTCTGTAATATTCACGTGCGTGACAACTTAGTCGATAAATTCCTAATTTTAAAACTCCCAAAGTACATAATATCGATGACAAATGTATCGTTTACTAGTACAACTAGCAAATAAAAGTACTACTCACATATTAGAGTAATTGCTTTGTTGGTACTTCTTAATTTTGTGGAGTGCAATCAATCATTGTGCTGTGTTAAGTCATATTCATCACGAATGGTATTTAACTATATGATGTTTTTATTTGAACCTTAACTTATATTAAAAAACCTTTGACTGATATTCTGTATTAAAGTGTCTAATCTGATTGTAGTTTTAGCAATAGATACAAAAATAGCTCATCCGATTAAAAAAAGCTTGAAAAAACAGTTTTATCACCATAGGGATTTTTTTAATATTATGTCATCTATCAAAATAAGCAGGATCCAGAACATGCCAAAATAATAAAAATACAAAATCATTCGGATAAAAACTAGTGAAATCGGTTTTAAATTTAGAGACACTATTCTAATTTTAAGTTATAAAATGAAGGCTTAAAAATAATCACCCTATTTGTAGTACTATTAGTCCTATCAGTTATTCAAAGGCATCACGTGTGATCGAAAGATCGGTAACCGTTTCTTCGTGCAAAGACTCGGAACTAAATTGTATTGACATTACCTGGAGCGACGCTGCACTAATAATGCAAAGTGTAATTGGCTAAACGGCTGGCTAAAAGACTTGTGATGGCTTGAAAATGTTTTACTATGCACTAATGCCCTTTAAGATTCAGTAGACAAGCTACATAAATAGATTTACTAACTAAAATTGGTACGATTTTGTACCTTTATATTTTTCAGTATAAAACGAGGTCGTTGACTATGAGTTCAAGTAGCATGGTCGTTGGTTATTTAAGGCAACAAACAAGTATGTTAGACTAACAAATAACCGGTCATGGTGTTAGTGTTACGAACAACCATTACTCACGTTTTTAATGCAACTAGCCACGCCTGTTAACCAACTGGTGCTTAAGTTGGCCGTTTAATAACTTCTCTTATTTTTTGTTTTGAATGCTACATGACGCTGGTGTAGATTAAAATATTCAATATTGCTGGTACAGCATTTAAATGTATTCATTAATACGTTTATGTTCTTTCATGTAGTGACTTAGAAGTAATATTTTTAATGGTAATAATCCATTAGAATGAAGATGAAAAGGTTTTTGGATGCTATTTTTTTCGAAAAATTAGTTTTTTTTTGCATTCACACTGTTTTTCATTACACTTTCAACTATACCGATTTTTTTATTCCATTCAAAATTGTCTTATTGGAAACTGGCTTTTCGCCAGCGGCTTCGCCCGCGTAGGCTATACAAATTCAAATTAGAAATGATAGAGTTTCATACAAACCTTGCAAAAGGGGTTAACCTCTTCAAGGGTAGAATTTCGGAAAATATTTTTTTACCGGATTTTTACATCATACAAAAGATACACCCTCCAAGTTTCAGGTCTTTACAATCAGATCCGTCAGTCAGTCAATCATTCAGGCCAAACTGATTTGTATAGAGACTAGATTATTAATTTCATTAAAAAACATTTTTATAAACATAAACATAATCTACCTAATAAGAGCTAATTTACGTATTTATCGTATATTGTAACTATATTTCAAAAGCTAGTAAAAGAGACCATAAAGGTATAGTCGAACATTGGCTCATGCGGCATTAAATTCTAGTTTGTTTTTTTTTTCAAACGAATTAACAGAAAGTGTTGTTTGTTTATTAGATCCCACGTTTAATCTCGTGTAGAGTGAGTTTAATCCCGAGCGACGGCAGTAAATTTTCTTTTAGTAGTAGTTTGTCGTGCACGCTTTTATATTTTCTGTAGGATTTGCTACGTCTACGTGTTTCGGTTGCGGGTATTATAACTATTTTATGTAAAATGTATCGGAGTTTTACAACACGCTGTAGTTTCTTAATATTTTTTTTGGCGACGCAAATTAAAAACGTTATTATTTTATCAATAGTAAATATCTTCGTATTATAATAACAAATAAGATGTTAAAAATGGTCTGTGATTATAAAATTACGTCATAAATCTTCGGTAAAATAAAAAAGTACTAAATTCATAACAATGTTTCTGTTATGTAATGTATAATTTTTCTCTATTATTTTTTTTTCTAAATTTAAAATATAAAATTACATGTATTTAAAATACTATTCTGTCAAAATTGACATGCATGCAAGAAACATGTGTTTGTAAAAGAACCAAGATTTTTCTTTCCAGAGTCGGATATTGGAAGATGCATCGTTGATGTGCAACTCATGGTCACCAAGGCACAACGTAAGTTCATAATAAAAAAACCCCAAATATTTTCTTATTGACTGATTTCAAGGTTGCACTGTGACATGCTTTGCGAATACGCTTGCGTTCATCTTTGGCCAAAGATGTTACAAACTTTTTTATTTTTTCTTATTTCGCTAAGCGATGTAATTTTTTCGCAGGTATTGTAATGTATCTTACTTGTAAATAGCTCTTCTTTCTTTTGTAGATTAAAAGTTGCAAAATCTACTTATGTTTTGTAGAACTAGTGTAATTTAAACTTCATTTTGTTTTATAGATAGTTGATTAGACTTTGGCGTCAAAATGTCACGGGTATGACGTCATATGCATACGTCACTCGTACTTAAGTAGGTAAGTTCCTTAAAAATGGGTTTCTTGAACTGTGTTATTGTATTTAGTACAATCAGTTCCAAATATAACGTGAAAATTCCTACCTAAAAAATAAAATTGCCATTAGCCGTTTCTTTATAAAATAACTATTTATTTATTTAACTAAAATTGTATGCGGAAGATATATTCAATAAACGAATAAAATCAAAATAAAATTCTAGCATATTTTTATGTTACCGACCTAGACGTTCGTAAAAATGGCTGAATTCACAGTGTTTTCGTAACATGTATCTAAGAAAAAAAACAGTAAAAATATTTTAATTTTTTAGATACTTTATGCTTCAGAAATAGATTTACTTTTTTATTCACATCATAACTTACCTTCATTTTAAACCAAGTCGCTGATGCATTTTCATTTAGCATCGCCACTCGTCGAAACTATTTCAATACATCCCGGCTACTATCTATAAATACGTCCACAAAATGCTGCAAATGCATTTAATTTCGTCCAGACCAGACGGTTAATTAATCACGATTGTGTCAAAATACAGTAATTAGAACAGGCATTTACTTCTACTGAAATTGATACCTTTTGTATAGTGAGTCGTCCTAAAATAACGAATAAATGGTTTGAAATCTATAGTAATATAATAAAGCTGAAGAGTTTGTTTGTACGTGATAATCTCAGGAACTACTGGTACGATTTGAAAATTCTTTCAGTGTTAGATAGTCCATTTATTGAGAAAGGCTATAGGCTATATATCATCACGCTAAAACTAATACGAGCGGAGCACCACTATTCCATGCGGACGAAGGGGCAGAAGTGGGCAGAAGCTAGTAATTTTATAAAGAGAGACTGGTTTAAGCTTCATAAAATATTGCATGAATAGCATGTTATTGAAATACATATTAAAAAATAACATTATAATATTTAATAATTAACAAAAATACATATATAATATTTTACATAAAAAATATGTTGGAGAATATCTAAAAGGTAATTTCGTTTTTTTTTGTGTGTTTAAAAACTTATGGGAACACAGCGTCAAAATCTAATTTAGGTAGGTGTATAGAAACAAATCATGATTCATGTATGTGATTGAGTTTTCGGAGAACATGTTAAAAATAAATTGACCTCAGTATATATCGTGATATGTCAGGTGGGAGGCAACACCAAATTACGACTAACAAGACATTTCGTAATTATTCGCCGAATCGCTTGAAAAATGCCTAACATTTAATTGCATCAGTCACACAGTTAGATTGTTCGGTAGAAATATTTTCAGAGAGATTAGTTTTCATATTCCGTCGTTAGGGACCGTGGTAGGGACAATCTTTATAGCTCATCTTGAGATATAAATTTTAACCAGATAGCTAGGTATGAGAGCCTAAGTAGGATTAATGCAATTAATTCCATCGTAAATATTAATAAAAAAAATTCTTTTAGCTCAAATAAAGACTATGAAAAATTGTGGGAGGTTGTGATGAAATAAAATAAATAGACATCTTTTAAACAGTCCAACAGACACGAACATTTAATTAATGCATATTGATTTTTTTCGTAAGTTAATAGCAAAATTAAACTATCGGCTTTCAAATTCATTTACATTTTTTTTAGTTTATTTCTATCGTGCGGGAGGAAATCTTTTAGACATGTCTTGTGGAAGTCTAAATTATTCTTTAGAAACGCAGCATTTTTTTAGATAAAACTTTTGCTCATTTACGATAGATTTCTTAAAAAGAATGTCGTCTTTTAAATCCCATATTATATTTATGGGTAGATAATAATATTAGTGACTTTGTTAATAAACTTTTTAATATAAAATGCAAATAGAAATTTGTAATTATCAAAATAATTTGTATATTTTATGATGAAACCGGTGTCTGTCTACCCTTCGGAAGCCACCCCCTATAATTGCAGTACTAAGTGCACAACGCATAATCCCAGACGCAACGGCTGATGTACAATCACTGAGTAAAGTGCTTTCGTCAATTTATTCAACGTTAGGAGTAGCGGACGAATTTTTGATTGAAAATTAATAGGTATAATGTAATATTGTAATCATATCTATGAAATGAATTCCTAGTTTTAATATCAGATTTGTCGACTAAACAGAGTTTAGTTATAAAGACAGACAAGTGGTTATGCATATAAGTAAAGTGTGCAAAGAGGAATATTTGCTTTTATACAGACAATTGATTATTTGTAATATACAATATATTTAGATGAAAAAAAGCTTAAAATATCAGGCGTATTAATGATATACCATTTAAGCTTGAAAAACTCTAATGTCATTAATATTGTATGTCATGTAGTATACGATGTACAACATAGTCCTAGTTTATATTTCAAACGCGAAAGTTTGTGAGTTTGTAGCTATATAATGTTTGTTACTGTTTAACGCAAAAACTGCTAAATTAATTTGGTAAATACTTTTTAGTAGAAATTTTATACATAGTTAATAGTCTGGATTACCATATAGGATATTTTTGTCCAGATATCTGGATAAAATTCTAAGTGAAAAGCTAGTTCGTTATATGAACCAAGAAAACAGAACCAAATTAATAAGGTTTCCGACAGTTTTGTTATAGCAAAATATTAAATTTCAACAAATTTGTCGCCTGTACATGCTCGTAGAAAATGCGTCTCCAACAGTTTTGTCGGCGATGTTACCACGGCGGACTAATCGACCGGTCCCCGTATCTCTGTGACATTTGATACAGTCAGCCGGGATCATGCCGCCTCTTAACCCTAAAACGCTCGGCTGATGAGTAATAATAGCGAGGATTAGACCGGGACTAATGCTTTCAGCTTTTAGTGATAAGTTTTGGTGGGTTGCGTCTAACGGCTTTGGAGGGGATCGATTATTTTGTAATTATCTCGGATCATATGACGTGTTGCATATTAATTTATTTCGTTAAAACTAATGAAAGATGGTGCTTTATGACACATAAAATAGTTTGAATTTACCTGTTTTCTTTTCCATTTTTGAAGAATAAAGTCGTGGTGGCCTTGTGGTAAAGGCACCCGCTTCCCGTATACGAGTATGCGGGTTCGAAAAGTATCAATGTGACTTTTCTAAAGTCATATATGTACTTTCTAAGTTTATTTTAGACGTCACTGACTAACGGTGAAGGAAAACATCGTGAGGAAACCTGGACTTAAATAGTCTGAAATCGCCAATCCGCCTTGAGCAAGCGTGGTGATCAATGCTCATGCCTTCTCTGTATGAGGAGAGGTCTGTGCCCAGCAGTGGGACGATATATAGGCTGATGATGAATTTCTAACACTATTTTTAAAGTCTTTTTAGTCCGTAAGGGAAAACAAAGTTAAGTTAAGTTATCTAATGTAATGTAATATCATTATCATCATCAGTCTATATAATATATTGTCCCACTGCTGGGCACAGGCCTCATCTCATACAGAGAAGGCTTGGGTACTAATCACCATGTTTGTTCAAGGCGGATTGGCGATTTCTGACATTTTAAGTCCAGGTTTCCTCACCGTTAGTCAGTGTCGAGATACTTGTATTCTTAGAAAGTTCATATGACCTTAGAAAAGTCATATTGGTCTTGCCAGGATTCGACCCGTACACGAGGTGCCTTAACCACTATCTCTATAATTATTTTTAGTAGGTATTTAAATAAGGAATATGACAAAAGAAACAAAACAATTATTTCAATTAGACTATTCACAGGCACTCTTGAATAATAAAATTATTTTCACTTAGTTTAAAAAAAGAATACAAAAAGCTCTTCTTTGCGGCGTCTTGCCAATAAAAAAACAAATTACTATTCATAATAAGAAGACCCTCTCATTTTATTGCTACTATGACAATATTGCTGTTTTAACTGTGACAGTAGTAATTGTTGTTTGACAAGGGCTCTGACTGCACAATTGAATTAAGCTGGACCCCTGCTTACTCCCCTTTGAACGTGATATCTAATTGATTAACAACTAATTCATCAGTTTATTTTCTATTACGAATTAGTGAAACTTTAGTTCTTATTTGAAATGTATTAAAATTTTAATATTATTGAATTTTACCAAGTACATAATTAAATTAATAGCTGTTTGATTGCTTCTTGAAAAATCATGCCTAAATAGCTGAATGGTATTTTTTTCGTTAATTTACCCCTTTTATAATATTCTATGTTAGTTAACATACTTTCTTAAATTTTTATATGCTCTCTTTCAATTATGTAGGTAATCTTAATAACAAAACATTTATAAAAAAATGATAATTGTTCCTATTTAATATAACTAGCTTACTGCCTGCGGCTTTTTTTACACCTCGGGTTACATAATTCAAGTTTTAGTAGGGATCCCAAATTATTTCTGGAAATAAATATAGCCTATGACACTTCGTAAAGATGTAGCTTTCTAACGGTGAAAGAATTTGAAAAATCGGTCTTGTGTTTAGTTTTTAAGTTAAAACTCAACAAACGAATAAATCTTTCCTCTTTATAATATTAGTATATAATCTTAAGAAACTTATCTTATCTTCTTCATCTTATAAAAGCAAGATCAGTCAATTCTATGATACATTTTGGTAATATGAAACCTATTTGGTGATGTATAACCTAATCGGCAAAATAATATTTTTTACAACCGTTTGTGAATGCAATGAACGTAACAAAAACATACTAATACATAACTAATTTAATGCGAACGAATCGTAAACTGAAAATACTCGTTTCACACTACAGTTTATTCAAATTGAAAGCTTTATTCACGGCCGTGAATGATACATTGCGCCTGTCGCATTTTAAACAACACTTTCACTTTAGAATTAAAATTACTCACACTAGCTAATGTCATGTACGTTCGTGCTAGCCCTTATTTCTCGCTTAATTTTGGCGAAACGCGATGGCCCCGTATTTTTAGCCATCAGAATTGGAAATACAAAATATTCTTGTTTCGTATTGCCTGTTACGACGGCTGTTAGCGAAACAAGCGAGCTTTTAATAAACCTTTCGGTTTATTTAAACAGTTCGTTCCATTCTATAACATTTGGGTCGGATTTGACAGTAACTAGATATGTGTTTTGATCACTTTGTTAACTTAATTAGTTTATTATCGGCACAAAATATTTGTGGATTGTATTTGCTTATTTGGTACTTATTACAGAGTAATTACATGTGGTTAGAGATGTTTTCTTCTTCAAAACTTCATATTTTTGCATTAAATAAATAATACTTAAAGAATTTCAAACGAATTAATACAATTAAAGATGAATTAAACATTTAACAATTGTGATCTTTCATTATTTATTACTATTATCATATTAACATTATTTATTATGATGTAAAAGTATGTTTTGCCAGTTCACAAAATATATGACACAACTTGGCACATTTTTGTAAAAAAAAACTTTCATCTTCAAGTACCGATACTTTTATTATGACAATTTTGTCATTTTTTTACTTAACTCACGGAACATAATCCTTGATATCTAACCCTTCCACAGTCGGTGGCACCCGGCGACAAATTACGCGACGTTTCGTATATCAAATGGGCACTTGTTAGCAATTACAATGAGGGGTTATGCGAACTAATGGCTTCAGTGAGGGCATGCGAACAACCTTCTATTCCCACGCTCAATTGCTTCGGATTATATTTTCGATGTCGAATTTCGGACACTCCGCTATTGAGGGTTGAATATTTTTTTATGGAATTTTCATGGATGTATTACGTAAGTAACGCGGTGCTAAATATCGGTATTGGCGGATAATCTTAATTGCATATTTTTGCCGACACTTGACTTGCTAAAACTATAAAATATTTTTTCTGATGTAATTCATACACTTTTTACAATATTATTTATCGGAACGCACGATAGAAAAAAAAACATATACAGCGTTAATTTAAACTACCACGAAAACCTACCTACGTGCAAGTTATTCGAACCGCTTTTTTATTTCTCAAAAAACCTCCCTCGCTACAAAAACCTACCGCTTCCATTATCACATCAAAACACGGAGAGCCAACAGAAAACCGAATCGATTTGAGCCCACAAAATTCCAATGCAAACAAAATCACCGGGGGCCTGCCAAATAAAACTAGCAGACGTGCTTGCCAGTGGCAAACGTGCTGGCATTGGCAAAGCGGGGCACTAGCGGCGTTTTAAGAGGTCCGGGTCCATAAAACTGCCTGCTTGGGAGTCGGACCGCGAACCGGGCATTTATCGGGACTCCAGCCTCAACATTTACACTTGACTTATGGAATGGACTCGGGACTTTTTAATGTTAAATGGTTTTAAGAAATTTGTCTGGAGTTCATGGACTAATTTTTAGTATTGGTTTTTAGTTTTGTTTGTCTTTTATCACTATCCACTATCTTTTACACTATCAAAGTCGCTTTCTCTGTCTCTATGTATGCTTAAATCTTTAAAACTATGCAACGGATTTTGATGCGGTTATTTTTAATAGATAGAGTGATTAATGAGGAAGATTTTAGTATATAATTTGTAAAGTCTTTGTATCCATTAGCTAAATTATCGCGGGCGAAGCCGCTGGCTGGAAGCTAGTTAACTGATAAGATGATCACCGCAAAAAAATAACAAAAGTCATTTTCATGAGATAAGTGATCACTTACCACATTTATTGAACTACACCTAAGTACGCACTTTCTAAGGCTTATTAAAAAATAGGTCCGTAACGAAAACAGCACATACATAAATACGATTAAAAACGTAACCTCTTTATTTAAATACGCATATTTGCAATCAGCAAACCATTTAATCCCGCGAAACAGCATCTGAGTTCAACAAATATCAATTACGTTGACCAATTGAATTTCAAGTCCGGGGTTGGGGGTCTGGGAGTGTAAACGTGGCGCCAAATAAAGTCTGAGTAACTCATGGGTCAGAATTTCTCATAAATTATTTAAAATAATCCGGGAAAAACCCCTGTCCGCGGCCGCCTTAGGTAGTTGTATTTTATTTATTTATGTACACCACATATTGCGTACCAAATTAGTGCCCGTGAAGGTTACCTACTCGGTTTGCGAGCAAATTTTTGTCATCTCGTGATGAAATTAATTTTCCGTGTAATGTAATTATGTGAGGTCTGATGTTTTTTTGTGTGTTTTAGAATGTTACAATTAGTTTATTCAATTATTATTATGATGTATCCAGTGGTGGTTAAGTTTTGGTTTTCAATGTTGGAAATTGACAAAGAGTAGGTATGTTTAGTTAGGTACCTATTTCATTAGGTACTGGTATTTATGAACGACATCAGAAAGTCATTTATATTAATTAAAAAGTACCTACGGCGGGTATGATGGCAGCAATTGTATTATAGACTTTGCATTGAACGTACTTATCTACCAGAACATCATGTAGAAATCGTGAAAAAATTAAGACAGTTAAGTATTGAATTAATTATTTATAATTAGCGGACTAAGCAAATATCGTACAACAGAGATTTAAAAATAAATGTGTTCGATAAAAATATTTGGTACAGTCGTTCGGAATTATAATCAGTCATCATATTTATCTAAAGACATAGATATTGTTTTGCTTGCGTTGATAGACGATGCTGCCGACCAGCATACAATGAACAATTATATATATATTATGACTTACATATATCTGATTATCTCCCATACAATATGTTAAGCTTTGTTGAGACCCTATGTTTTTGCCAAAGACATGCATGACTTGTAATATACTGTATCTATACTTACTATATTCAATATTTTAATAGTGTGCATGGCAGATTCATATTTGCTTAAGTAAATAGTTTAACCCATTTTTTTATTTACAGAAGATAATGTAACGAATTTAATTTTATCATAAAATACGAAAATATTAAATTGTATTGCATGGAATATTTTTTATAATATTCTTTTTTGTCTGTAATAGATTATATTTAAGGTGAATTATTCGAAAGGTATAATTCATAAATTGGTATAAAATTGCAAAATTAAAGAGCACCTTTAAAAAAGAATTAGAAAAATTCACCTTTATTTACCTCCTTATTTAATGTAACGAATTAATTAAATACATTTTGAAAATTAGTTTTTTTATTCATTTATTTTTCATCTTTCACTTTCTTCCTTATTAAAATTCAGCTTTTCCTTAGATAATTTAATAGTTACAGTTTAATCTTGCCCCAATTGTCATTGTAAATATAGGCATGAATGTAGAGGTTTGAACGAAAACTTTGATAAACAAAAGACTATAGATCAGGGGTGGCCAAATTGATTAGACTTAAGATTACTGACGAAACCCTGTCTATTTACCTATATTAAATTCGCGATCGACCGGTTGGCTACCCCTGCTATAGACCTTTTCAGTGGGCCTTTTTGTCCGAACGAGAACGAAAACAAAATTTAAAAAAAATACACATTCGAATAACGTTCTAGAATACATTCAAAAATTCCCTAATTCCCTTTCAAGTCATTCTAATTAGCTACCTCCTTTGTCCAGGGCGACCTATTTGGGGGCCTCAACGATGGTCTGCTGAGCCGGGCGGAGGCGCTCGCCGCGGTGGATATCAGCAAGCACCAGTCAGGCCCTCAGCCGGGCCCCCCGCTGCCACAGCTCAAACACGACATGGTCTACCATCACGGAGTGGGGGGACCTTCGCCACACAATGCCAGACCACATCAGGTAAGGGAGTTTATTTTCAGATACTTATAAACTCAATTCTGCAGAAGATCACGAGAGTTAGGAGGTACAATCTTCTCTTTCGGTTTATTAAAGTGTATTGTTACATAATGTGCTTAGAACTGTAATCGAATTACAAAGATAATTTTAAATTGTAAGTAATGAAAAAAAAATCCCTCTTGTTGTGTTGTGTTAAAAATAGTATATAATGGCATACTTAGACACATTTCCTATTATGACTATATGACTCACGGATATAAAGCAGCACTTTTAGTCATATATGAAACTCTATACATATAATAGTTCTACTGACAGAAATAATCAAATAATAAACATTATTTCTCCTCGTATAACTTGCGTAGGTATCTACCTACCCCTCAGCGTCATAACGTTACGCCTTCACTGCAAAATCCATACATATCATACCAAATCGAGTTTAACATCAATAAAACTAAGGCGAATATCATAAAGTCCATAAAATTGTTCGCAAATTCAACCGCTCCGCGCCTGCCTTCCCTTCATAAAACACCCTTGCAACCTTCATGATTCGGCAATATGCATCATATTTTAGGACCCGGCTTATCAATGGCATGATGGTTCTATCAAATTACGAGTAAATTCCTGTACTAGACAAGCTGTGATAAAAATGTTAATTAGCTGACAAACAGTCTTAGGGTTTCGTGTTACCCGATAACTGGGTTGTGGAGATCAGATAGGCAGTCCCTCCATGTAGGTAATATACTGGTCCTCGGATGCATCTGTTAAGACTGGAAGCCGACCCCAACATAGTTGGGAAAAGGCTAGACAGATGATGAATTAGCTGATAAGAACTAAATCCCACTTTTGATTACACAAATCTAATCTTATCGTATCTTCATAATATTTGGCTAGTAATTAATTCTCTTTTTGGTGTCTACAAGGTCTTTCTAGTACACGGATCCTAGATCAAGAACTAGCATCGAATAGCGAGAACATTTCACCGAAAGGCAACAACATAAATAATAATAACAAATGCATTTCTGTATGCGTGTACGAAATCTTCGAACCTTTGGGGTGTCACTCCTTTGGGACCAGAGGGGCGGGAGGACGCAAGAAATATGTGCCTTGTACTATAAAAATGAACTAATATTATGCACTATTCGCTATAATGGCTCCCGGAATTGCTTCCAGGGTAGGGATAATACTGATAGCAGTAGAATTATTGGACCTAATATGTCAATTTGCATTGCGTATTGCGAAAAAGGCATTAGTCTCGAATTAAGTATCATTAAAATATTAGTTTGATTAACTTAATTCTGCCTTTGCCAATAATATGTTTTGAACAGAAAAAGGAATTGTTTTTACCAACTTTTTCAAAGGAGGGTCATGGTTTTTTAATGTAAGTATGGCTATTCAGTGTCCTTAGCGTCTTGATAGATGGTAAAGCATGAGTTGTTATTATTTTTTTGGCAATTTCTAGTGAAATTAAAGAGAGGAGGCGCAATTTTATCTGAGGCCCAGTATGTTCAATATTCGCTTAGAAAAACTTCCAAACTCTATTTGCAGCTTATGCAACCGATTTTAAGTTCTATTCCCTACTGATAAGCATGGCGTTAAAAGCAAAATAGTGTTTACAATAACAAATATATTTTGCAGCTGTTTTTGTCTTGTCACCTTAGTAATAGAGCTTTAAATCCTTTGAACAAAGAGTAAATAAGGTCGTTGAAATGTCTGATCTCATAATAAATGGAGTACTTGTAAATGGAGTAATTGTGTATTTAACCTTATATTCCTCTCTGTACGTATCTAGATACTAAATTGAAAGTTTTACAAGGATTTCTAAATACATATAATTATGTAGTTGATCAAAGATTTACTCATATTTGATTAATCAAATCTTAAAAATAAATATTGACCTCATATTTGAGTGAAGATTTCATAATAAAAAGAATGAGTTGACCTCATAAATTATTTATTGCTCTTTTCTTCTAAATAAAATAAGAATTTTGAGTTGCGCAGTGTCATTGCGACTTGTATAAAAATGAAGTTTTGTTACTTAATATCGATTTAAAATGCTTGAAATTTATTTTGTTCGTAATCTTTTTAATTCATTTATCATCATCATCAGCCTATAAATTGTCCCACTGTTGGGCATAGGCCTCTTCTCATACAGAGAAGGCATGAGCATTAATCACCACGCTTGCTCAAGGCGGATTGGCGATTTCAGACTTTTTAAGTCCAGGTTTCCTCACGATGTTTACCTTCACCGTTAGTCAGTGACGTCTAAGATATACTTTGAAAGTACATAATTACTTTAGAAAAGTCACATTGGTACTTGCCTGGTTTCGAACCCGCACACTCGTACACGAGAGGCAGATGCCTTAACCGCTAGGCCACCATGACTTTTTAATTGATTCCAAAACATAAATGAGAAAAATACCCAAAAACCTGGCCAAGTTGTGAAAACCATCAAAAACTGTGAATTTATGTTAATAATTTACAGCACCAACAATTTAGTTATGAAAATATTGAAAACTATTTCACAGTCATCCAACACTTTCGTTCATTCATCATTCAATTGGTCACCGCAATTAGTAATTTAATTCAAACATCGACACTTCGAGTACAATGTTACAAGAGCAAAATTTATAAATAATTGAGTTCGCATGATAAACTTACGCTTCGAATGTATTTGCAATTTTTCTTATTCCCCTCCCAAGGAGGGTTGTATCCCACGTAATGCGTTCTTTATTGCCCACGGAACCCAAACGGCAGCAGTTTGGGGTTCCCTACATGTCTCTAATCTGTAAATGTAGTTGTTTGGGGTAGTTGGGACCTTGTAAAGTGGTAGCAACTAGTTCCGATGAAGTATTTTATGGATATTAGTTTAAAATCGGTGTAGACTTACCTATTTTAAAGGATTTGTAGAATTTAAAATATCTTTAATGAAGCCCGTTAATGAACTAATAGATTCAGAATAAATTACATTTCAAAACAATTTATATATACCATTTATATATCTATATAAATTAATATTTATTTTAGCAACATTAAAATCCTAATATTGTAAATGTAAGTGAGGTTGTTTGTTTATTTGTTTGTTACGCTTTCATGGTGAAACCGCTGAACTGATTATGACGGAGATAGATTGAACCCTTGGAGATATTTTAAGAGGTTTTTTTATCAGACTTTTACATTGTTCTCACAAATTTTGGAATAACTAAATACCTAATGTAAAAACAGCTCTTGTAAACTTCTTTAAACGAGTAACCGTGGAGTTTCTTGCCTGTTCTTCTCCATAGGAATCTACGCTTTGGAACGGGCAAATAGCTTCAACTATTCCATTATGACTAACTGACAGCCTCATCATACTTTGATAATTCAAAAGTGCCTGTAAATGGTCTAATTGAAATAAATGATTTGAATTTTGATATCTAAAGGCCCGACAACTAATAATTAATACATAGCTCAGAAAATGTGTACTAATGTATCTAGAAATTACCAATGGAGGCGGAAAGTTCTTAGTTCTTGAGGTACAGGTAAGCATAGTTCGTTATACCACCGCAAAATGGACTGGCTACCTAATTCAGGTCGCAGGTATCTGTTGTAGGTATACAGAGAGCACTGTGATTGTGGCGATGTTGAGGGACCCAGGGTCTAGCAGGGGACAGTTTTTGGTGGTATGATGATGATAAACAATATATAGCTACTACAATGCGGAATTTTGTTCTATACACTATGAAATTGAGAGGATAGTACATTCTTTAAACATAGAACAGAGCATCATCTGATAAATTTTGGTCATTTTAATTGCGGTTTTAAAGGCAGATCAATTATTCTCATAGAGTACAGATATATAATAGAAGAGACATATAGATTCTTGATTAGACAAATAGGTTATTGATTCGTGGCTCGTCAAACTTTAACTATCTCGTCGCTTTGTGATTTCTGTCTTCTGTTTATTCTTGCTTTTAAGAAATGCAGTAATTTGGAGAAGTTTGTTTAGAGAAATCAAACCAACACTCCCTTTCTCTTTACATAAGTACGAGCGTGGCTTGATATTATGTATGTACCAAAAAACTTTACACAAGAAATGTGGACCATTCCGAGCAGTTCGATATGCATTCCAAATGCTAGCTGACACAAAATATTAACAATTGTATACTTTTAAACTTCTTGACTGCGAAAATAAACCTAAAAGTCGATGCATTTAGGTGTAGTTTTGTGGTGGGTGTCCAAAAGTCATATTAACCATGGATATCCATGTATAGTAGGTGCAGGTCTAATGACTGTAGCCGGCAGCACTTTCCTTCAGTTTACTTGTAGACGATGGCTTGGCTGCTTCTCCCTGCAAGGTATTGTTGGATCGATTGGGGTAGCCTAATATTTTATGTGCAAATTAATCATGTAAGTTGCATTTTTTCTCTTGTATATTTCATTTACACTTACACGTTAAATGTTCATCATGTTTATGTGTTTTGGTATATTTTTAACGACAAAATAGAGGTAGTTCTTAATTCGAAAGCTTTTGTTTTTTGTATATTTTAAATGTGCCTTTGTGATATTTACTTTTTTTAAATATTTTATGTAATTTTCCCTATTTTTTTTACTGAAAATTTTCCGACGTTCCACTTTCATTTCAAAACCTGTAGGCTTTCAAAAAGGGGTTGTGTTACAGTCTACCCTCTAAGATACGGCATGAAGATAACCCTATTCGTGCAACAAACGTTGGAAATCAAACAACGACTTGTACAAAGGGTAAACACAACGCTAGGGTAACGCCAGCATTTTAGTGCGCAATTGTCACTGTGGTCACAGGGGACTCACATGACAGTTTTTTTGTACTTTTGTTTAAAAATCGACCGTGTAATGTGAAGGGTTTATTGCTTAGGGTAAGCAGGAGTAGGCGCTTGGTGATATTGTTTTTTTTTTCGTTCAAAGACAAAGAGTTTGATGAAATATTTGCTCCTTTTTAAGTACTTTTTATGTCTGGTATTTTTTTGTTTTTATTTTTATTGTATTGTGTATGTGGTTTATGCAGCTGAGGTAGTTTCATATGTTATTTAAATTCGGATGTTCACAAGTTTTGACTTTTTTTGTTGAATTGGAAATTAACACATGAAAATTAAAGGCATGCATAAATAATAAATAGATAGCAAGTTACAGATAAAAATTATTTAAAAAAGTATTGTTCAAATATATAAAATTTTAATTAATTATTTATACAATTTTAATGTGGATTTATTTATTTACAGAAAGTATTTACATTAGGAAAACTTAAAAAAAAATAATTAAAAACCTAAAGCCTTTTAATAAAAAAAGCCTATTTATAAAAGTAGTTGACTTTTCGTGACCAAAGAATATAATATTTGACAAAAAATGTTATTTTTTTTTAATAATTGACAGCTCGATTGGCGAAGTGGATGAGCAATTGACTGCTACGCTGCGGGTCGCGGGTTCGTTTCCCGCACGGGACAACTAAAATTGTTCCGGGTCTGGGTGCATGTCTTGTGCATGTATGTTTGTAAACGGACTCACGATATACAGAACAAAAGAAAAGTTACAAAAGAAAAAAAATATTGATCGACAAATAAAGATTGATTGATTGATTGATTGAAGAAAAAAATCCTATCATATTACAGTTCCAAGTTTTAGGATTCTGTTCTTCTTCTCTCCCGTTTGCTCTGCAGAATTATTACAGAAGGAAAATGACTTTATACATCACATTGTGCATAGATTATTTTTATTCGTTAAATTTGATAGTCTAGTCGCTCTGAAATAAAAAAAAGAAATAATCTCTTCTCCTCCTTAACCTGCACGTTGGTCTAACTCTAGTAAAGCACTGTGTACGAGATCTCTGTGTCAATTCCCAGGTCAGGCCAAACCAGATTATCAGCACACCCTAGGTAGTTAGCTCCGATAGGTACCTGCTGATTAGCTTGCCTTATTCATAATCCGCATAGTCTTTTTCCCAACTATGTTGGGGTCGGTTTCTAGTCGAACCAGATGCTTATTTATTACCAAATTAGCTGATCTTGCGATCCCACCCGCGTCCGGGCCTACTTAACGCTCCCGGATAAAAAGTAGCCAACTCCAAAGCTACATCCAAATCGGTTCAGCTTTATAACCGTCAAATTGTAGCAAACAAGCAAACTCATTTACGCGCGTATTATATTATAAAGTTAGGAAGTTAGGATACTGACTTTTATAGAGCTGAGAAAGGAACTTGGATGGGTTTTAGTCGGTAGGTAAGAGTCTGATACTCCCACCCCACCCACGACGGGAGGGATGGGAAATCATTTGATGATATCCCATCCGACAAAAACACAGGATACCGATTTTTAAAATGTTAGAATGTATAACAAAAAAAACTCGAAGAGTTCATAACATCAAAGAAAAAGTTGCTGCTATGAAAACGTGCACACTAACAATGTGGCTACTTAAAAAAATAAACATTTCTAGTCACAACAAAACCTTGCACCAATAACAGCGCAAACAAAAACCCACACACCTCAACATAATTGATTGCGTTTAATAGTTCGGTAAACAACTTGGCAAGTGAAGGTCAGGACTTAGAACTACCACCTACAAGGTCAAGCCAAAGGAATTAAATACTAGGAATTACCCTACTTTTGATGACGTAGTATAGTTATTTGTGTTTACACACACACACACACACACATACACACATACATACACACACACACACACATAAAAACAACACGTGATCTCAAATATTTTGTTTTGTTATTTTTTTTAGATTTATACTACTAAGTTCAATTGTTTTTTATCATAATTCATACTATCTTGTTTATTTAGCACTACTTTTACTGTCATAATGTATGTTATGAAGAGCTTGGCCTCATACTTAAAAGGAGTTCTCGACGTAAGATTAATTGTCATAATTGAAAAAGTTGATTACCCTAGCTCGACGAGCCAGCCCGCGAGCTGAGCTAATAGCTTTAAAATTCCCGATTATAATAATCAAAATTTATTCTGATCCAGCCTGTCCCTTGCTGTCCTCCCCCAGCGACGCCCTAAGCCGAGGCCCGTACCCCACTAGGGGGTGCCCTTAGCGTGTAGTCGCTTAGTTTTGTAAGTTAAGCCCTGGCTGGAGGCCCTAAATTTATTTAAGGCACTTCACAGGCAAGCCCGGTTAAGCAGTCGACAACCTTCTAGGTTGAACTGCGAGATGCCATACACAAAAAAAAAAATTGAAAAAGTTGACGAAATAAACCTTTTTATTTTTATTTTATTTATAATACTATAATATAATCAAACCTCATGGTTTGATTACAAAAAAGAGTACAAAAGTGAAGGTCATGTAGACAGAATTAAGACAAGATAATGTCAAGTAGAACAAGCAAAAATTTGAAACTTAAAAAACACCCTACGTAAAAATGCCTTACATCATTTTGGAAAAGAGCTGATACTCTTACACTGCTGGACCGATATTAATCAAACATAGCTAAGAACTACCGCAAGGAAACTGGCTTTCCAATGAAAAAAACGCATCGAAATCGGTCCATCCGTTTGAGAGCTACGATGCCACAAACTGATACACACACAGACAGGCAGACATCGACGTCAAACTTATAACACCTCTCTTTTTGCGTCGGGGGTTGAAAAAAGGTCGCTTTCACTACTTGAAGAGAATTTCTCAATGTTAATCATTTTGGTCATGATTGTTGTAAGGTTTATTTTTAAGTAAAAAGTTTAATATTTGTTAGTCTATGTATTCTGCATAATTATTTGTGTATTCTACTTGCATAGTTATTTATATATTATATTTATTGTTAGCAGCGTCATAAGGGAAAAAAGCGAAACAATTTTTTTGATATTTATTTAAATACATATTAAAATTTTTGATCAGAATATTTTCCTGATTCAAAATAATGTACTCAATATTGAAAAAAAGTAAGTTACGCCAATTTTTATGATGGTAGTATAGAGTATACTAACTCTAAGGTTGACTGGCAGAAAATGCCTTGTGGCATAAATAAATAATTACCTATAGCTAAAGTTTGTCCAAGAAATCGGCTATCGGAAATTATGTCCATAATGTCATGTCATTTAATGTCATACATAATTATAGGATTGTCTTTGCAATGAAAAGTTTATTAGTAACGTTAACATAATAATGAGGTGGTCATCGCACAACGCATTGACGTAAAATCTATATCAACCGCCTAGCCTTTTCCTAACTATTTCCAGTCGGCTTCCAGTCTAACCAGATGCAGCTGAACCAGCATTTTAAATGACGTGACTGCCTTTCTGACATCCACAACAGTTACCGAGTAACACGATAACCCTTGATAAGACTGGTTGTCAGACTTTCTGGTTTCTGACTACCCGTAACGACTGCAAAAATTCGAAGTTGAAATCTTTTTATGGATGAAAAACTTGTGTCACAATTTAAAAAATATAGACTGACTTTCTGTTTCACACGTATTCACCCGCGTCGTGAGAGAACTAGGTACTTAATGTACCCGGGTAAAAAGCCTATAACCGTTCCCAGGATTCCCTCTATCTCTGTACCAAATTTCATCCAAATCGGTTCAGCTGTTTTACCATGAAAACGTGACAAACAAACTTATTTTCGCATTTATTTATATTAGTTATAATTTTATATTCATCATTAAAATTTATTGTTTATAATTTTGAATGTTTCTGAATATTAATATAATGCTTGTGTTTTCTTTTTATAAATTATTTTTTCTAGATTTTTTTCAAGTTCGGTATTGACTAATTTTATGATTGTTTTGGGTACTATTTATTTTAAGACTGGTAGTAGTAATTAAAATGACAATTGTTGTGTAATTATATTGAGATAATTTGCGTGCCGTAAGGAAAAATGTACCGGGACTTTATATAAAAAAAAATCTTATTTGTATACCTACCTAAATTATGAGCAAATAAATAATTTATATTTCTCTTTCTATTTCAGTTCGAATTAGGATAATCTAAGTAATACAGCAGTAAGAGAATGACGTCATTGCTGCTATTCATAACACCATAAGCATTACGTGAATCAATAGCCTTTTATTCGTGATGCGTATGTACCGGAGCACTCTAAATAGTACCGCTTACTCCTCAGCCCACCCATTTCAGGAGACTATTTCCAAATATATGCCACAACACGAATACCCAACCACGGTGGAGCAGTCAAAACACAATTCAATCGCAGTCTTACCGCATTTGTGAAATTTTATCGCGTGAAATTGAAGCTTATTCCCACAACAATAAGGGTTGTTGATTGAAGTTTGAGCCAAGGGATATTGAACTTTGTCTCATTGATATAGAGGTATAGGACATCAAATTGTATGACCGTGTATCAAATGATGGGGTGGGAAATGGCTGGTGTGGCCATGAAGTTTTTGTGAATGTATTAGGATTTGATATAGGTACTTACTATCTTAAATGCAACTAGAAAGATTAATCAGAAATATTAAAAGTTATAAAACATGATGATCATTCGAACATATATTATATACTTAATTTATCACTAGTGTAAGAGCATCTGCCTAGCCTTTTCCCAACTATGTTGGGGTCGGTTTCCAGTCTAAACCGGATGCAGCTGAGTACCAGTGTTTTACACGGAGCGACTGCCTATCTGACCTCTACAACCCAGTTACCCGGTAACACTGACTAACACTTGGTATGACTGGTTGTTAGACTTTCTGGCTTCCGATTACCCGTAACGACTGTCAAAGATCTATAAATGACAACCGGGACCAACAGCTTAACGTGCTTTCCGAGGCACGGAGGAGTGTCGCTATGACAAAGATGGTCACCCATCCACGGACTGACCGCACCAAGCCCAGCTTAACCTTTGATGCGGCTGTTATTTAGCCACGAGCTCCTCACACTAGTGTATCCTGTGTATCCCATTACTTGTGTAAGAGCATTAATCAATAATTCCGACACCGCAAACAGAGCTTTTCCGCATATGAACCATCACATTTCGATGTTCGAGACAAAAAGTGCCAAGACCTTTTTTTTAGATCATATCACAATTATGCATTACACTAGAAAATTATTATCGATAAACCGCTGTCGCTCTTGCATCTTTTTTTCGCTCCATCCATGGCCATCCCCTAGAACAAATTTGGCCACTTGTCCCAATCATAATGTAGCGACACAAATCACTATTAAAGGAATATAATTTATTTAATATCCACTTGCAATCGGACTGCCTAGGGAGGGAGAATTGGTCGATAAATAAAAATAATTAAATTACAATTTGTCGATAAAAATAATTATATTTTGTCACATAAAGTGTTTGCCGTATGATTTTATTAAAACTAACTATTTATTGCATAAAATAGATGAAATCTAAAATTTGTCGGTAAGCAAAATAAAATAGCGTAGGTACTTAATAAAAATATTATGTATCGATGAATATTTAAACTGTAGGTACTGTATGAATAGAAAAAAATCTATTGAATTCCAATTCCATAAGTGACAATTTAAATTGTAAGTATATTTTAGTTTTGTAGGTGTCCAAGAAATTATCAAAAGAAAGAAAGGCCCTTGGAAGTAAAAAGTTATAATAAAGAGAAATGTAAGTCCCAATTTGTACTAAAGTTGACCTTAGCTCACAAAAACCCAAGACAAAAACTATTAAAAAAAAACTCTTCATATATTTTTTTTACGCAAAAAAATAAGGTATGAAACCCATAACACTACACTATGTAATGTTTAAAAAAAAGAAACTATACTGTTAAGTTAAGCATTTAAATAGAATTTGTAGAGTAAGTACCTACGTAAAGAGGCTTATCTATTATTATGGCCAAATTACCACAGGGCAGAAAACGTATGCTTTGCAATAGAGAATAACATCCTTTGACGTTTTCATGCGGTTATGTAATTGGCATAATTCTTTGACTACAAAGCATTACACTAGTAATGCATGCCGTGTATTCATTTTTAGAACACATTTGCATTTAGAAACATTTCGAAGAAAGTTAAAATAAAAATATATTGCAAAAGCACTTATATTGTTCTAGCCTTATATTTTCGTAGCCTTTGCCTACTCAATAATTTGTATAATCCATCAGGCTATAAAAGAAGAAAAATTGCGGATTACAATTATTCAATGGGTCAACTTTATAAGGAATAGTTTATTTACAAATGACGGTGGCTAAAACTGAATAATTTAAACTTGTGTTATTCACATACTCATTAATTCTCAATGTGTGCTAATAAGGCCTAAAATACAAAGAAATGGAACTGCCTTGTATTACCTAGTGTCCAAAGTTGTACTCCAATTATGAATAACTTTGTCTTATAAATGTCTGTATTGGAATTAAGTACTTAATTCAAAGGCGTTAGGAACCTTTGAATTAATTTGTAATTACATATTCAAATCGAGTTTCCATTTAACTGATAAAAATATTCAATAAAATAATTTAAAAAAAATAGTTTTGAGAGACGAGACCAGCTTACACACAATATACGTATTCAACACAACATTTTTTACAAGGCTCTCAAAGCTCCTTCCACATTCATGGATTTTTTGATACATTGCTCGACCGGTCACGAATATTGCGCTGACCTTTTGAAGTCATCACGACCTGACCTACTTGAAAAACAATAACTTTTTGATGGCATTCGTTCAAAAAATACCAACCTTTATTGCTTCTATAGGTCAGGCGAAGCAGAGTTATAGTTTGTGTCGAATAATGAACGCAGGTAGAGCTACAAATAGACTAATTATTTTCTTCATCAATACCTTCAGAATTCTGGTATAATTTGTCAAGTGGAATATAGATTAGTAGACGAGAGTTACCGCAACAAAGGTAGAGATTTTACTTTTATATCAAACAATAATCTAATAAAAAACTCAGCAAAAATAAAAAAAAATATTTTTAAATAATCACACATGAATGTCCACAAAGTAATTCCTAATCGACAACATTATCGATATTCCGTAAAAATGTGGATACCCCATCACTATACAATGACATACGTGCGGCCCCTGTTACACGCGTGTATCAAATATGAGGGGAGCACCCGTTAGAATTATAGTCGTACATTGCACCTGTGAATCTAATGTGGTTAGATTTTAATTAACATTCTGGAATTATGAATTTAAATATATTATAGGGTTACAAAGTAAAGGTGTGAATATAATTTTACATTTCAGTTATAAATAAGGTTGACTGGTAGAGAATGCCTTGTGGCATTAAGCCCGTCTATGTATCACTGCTGTACATGAAGTTTAAATAAATAAATATAAGAACATCGTTCAATCGTGTATAACTGGGATTGTTCTCTCAATTTTCATGAAGATTATTACCGCTATTATTATATTCTGTAACATTATTCCCAATTTTTTACCGACTAAGTTGTGGTCGGCTTCCAGTCTAATCGGATGCAGCTGAGTGGCAGTGTCTGATCTCCACAATTCAGCTACCGTATAACATGATACTCTTTGGTAAGATTGGGTGGTCATCTTCTGGTTTATATACCCGTAAAGACTGTCAAAAATCTAACAGCTGAGGCATGAAGGAGTTTCAGTATGACATGGATTATGACATAGACCAACAGCGGCAAGCGCAGCTTAACAATATGAATAGAGACAGAATTATTATTTAAATATTCGGTGAGCAATGATATACGCCACCCTTAGTGGTCACAATTGATAATCATTATATCTACTTACCATTAGATCGAATAAAATCAGATAAACAAACCGTATTTTGCAAATATGTGCAATCTTCGCTATTATAGAACATACACAGACATGAATTTGGAATTAAAACCGTATTGAACAAAACTAATGACTACAAACCTTTGCCAGGTACAACAAGTATCTATGTTTGGTTATCGTACTGTTAATACAGGCGTTTTTTTGGACGGGAAATCTTCAAATTCCTTTCGACGTGGGAGAGAGTGTCAGACTCTTACTGGCCTAAAAGTCTGAACTATAGGGAAGACACAAACAATATTTTTTCACGCTTTCGCTGTAAAACTGTTGAATCGGATTAGATCAAATTTGGTATAGAGATAGTTTGAACCCTAGAGTGGGGCATAGGATACTTTTAATCTGAGCACATGGAGTAATATTCCAGATACGCGAGTGAGATTCCGGTAATAATCTAAGATGAATGTAATAAAGCGTCAATGCAGCAAGTTTTCAGGCAAACACCTGGCAATTAAAGCTTTGGATAGTTATATTTCACCTCACCCGGCTAAACAAACTAATATCGATCCCAAAGCTAAAGAAAATACCTTAAAAAATACATATAACGTGCAGCTACACTGCAATATCGTGAGGATCCCTAATTGTGAGTTAGTGCGCCCCCGGGAGCGAGTCAGACATGAGCCAAAGACTGCGTGTAATAGATAGTGCACTTTTTATTTTTTTCCCCTAGTTCGAATGCGGGCTTCGAGCTGAAGTGGCGATATGGATTGCGAAAGAGAAATTAAATGAATGAGAATAGGTTTCAATATTACTAAACATCATTCCGGCAAAAAACGCAATTTTAATTCTGCTATGAAATTATTACTCGTAGGTTTCGAATAAATGAAACGATTCATTAATTAATTTCAATAAATAGTCGAAATAATAGAGGCCTAAATTTAAATTTTGATAACCGAGTTTTATAATGAAATAGATTATGAATTTATCTATATTTATAAATCTATGCTCATTCATTTCCAGTAATCGGAATACAATAATTAATAAACATTAAATATTTTATTCACTTTGCAGATTAGTTTATGGAGTTTATTTATAAAAATAGTTCAGATCTATGTATTTACTATGGTTTGTTATTATTGAAATCACAATTTTCTGCTACAATATTATGCCCGGATTACGCATACGAAGTACAGCGTTGTACAATGTTAACTGTATTAATCAAGCGTTCGTCTAATGGGATGCTATACAATAACATTTGATTAGGTGCCTAACAAAAGAAGTTTCATCATAAAAAATCAAAGCGTCTAACCCAACAAGGGCTGCATCGAAATATTTATAGCGAGCGCATATGCGACGGCGACACGACAAACATTCATTTCGGCAACAATGGCGGCCAACAACTTAAGCATATTGGCTGAACACTCACTCCCAATCAACGTCACAACACTCGCCCCCATCTATAAAAAAACAAGTGTTTGCTCTCATAAAGAATGAGTGCAAATCTGCACAATGATTGTTTATGTTTCCATATCGTCCCGAGCACCATTGTTGCGCCGAGCACCCTCCTTTTATTTACAATAAAACGTACGATTTAACATGAATGCAGAAGTTAATACGGCGGACAAGTATAATAGCGACGACGCCCCTCATAATCCTCTTAATCATTAAAATATTGACAGGGAACTGACGAGTGTTTCTGTCCGCAGATGGGCCACCACGGCATGGAGGGATTGGACATGCTCGACCCACTGACTTCGTCGTCGATGACCACCTTAGCGCCGATGGGAGAGGCAGCTCCCCCACACCACCAGCTGCATGGCTACGGAGCCATGAACCACGTTATGAACCACCACCACCATGCTGGTGGGCTGGCCCATGCCCCACCAGCGCACCTCGGTCACCCATCAGCGGCTCTCCACCCCGACACCGACACAGATCCACGCGAGCTCGAGGCTTTTGCCGAAAGATTCAAACAACGAAGAATCAAACTAGGCGTCACGCAAGCTGATGTCGGCAAAGCCCTCGCAAACCTTAAACTTCCTGGCGTGGGCGCCCTCTCACAGAGCACCATCTGCCGCTTTGAAAGCCTCACACTAAGTCACAACAACATGATAGCTCTGAAACCAATCCTGCAAGCGTGGCTTGAGGAGGCAGAGGCGCAGGCTAAGAACAAAAGACGAGACCCCGACGCGCCGAGCGTGCTTCCAGCTGGTGAAAAGAAACGTAAGAGAACTTCCATCGCAGCGCCAGAGAAGAGAAGCTTAGAGGCGTACTTCGCGGTGCAGCCGCGGCCTTCCGGGGAGAAGATAACAGCAATCGCGGAGAAGCTGGACCTCAAGAAGAACGTGGTGAGAGTGTGGTTCTGCAACCAGCGGCAGAAACAGAAGCGGATGAAGTTCGCGGCGCAACACTGACCGGCGGGCGGCGGCGCGGCTCTGCTGTACCCCGGCCCCGGGTACGGCTACTGAGCACCGCCGCTCCGGCGCGCCCCGCCCGGCACGCCCGCCACTAATCCCTCACACAGCAATAAGGATCTCATTCCGATCTCATTCTTATACTCCCTTCGAGTCAAGCAACTTAGTATTTAGTGTAGATATTATACCGTTCTTAAGTTTGTCTATACACTTTCCACGGATTCTTATATATTTTTCGAGACACAGGGTATATAATAATCGATTATATACATATCATTACACTGAGTAGATGTCGCTTCAATCGTTCAGTTCGTGCGCGCCGTCTTTACAATGTTTTCGGAGCATCGAATATGTACATGAATAAAATTGAAATTCAGGATTTTTAAGAGAATGTGCCTTGCAAATAATCAATATTCTGTGTTTTAATGTTAGTAACTTCATTGCTGCGAGTCGCAGGAGTCGCACCAGACAGCCGGATGTCCGGTGTCCGGGCGTACACACGGTATGATGCGAAGTGCTCGGACCGGACGGGTAACAAGCGAGACACAGTTATCCTTTTTAAATGTAGATTAATTTTCGTGACTTTGCTCATTATTTAGAAGCAGATAATGTTCTCGCCTTTGTTACCGCCGGCGTCTGTGCGAGTCTAATGTTTAAATATTTAATGATAAATTTGTTAGGCGTTTTGTTCTCATTATATTGATACTGTACAAAATAATTGTAAGAAAATTATAGTTTCAAGCCTAAGTTGTAGATAATATTCGGTAGAATTTTGTACTATAATGAAATTATTTGTTTAAAGTTCTGTTCGTTTGTTCATTTTGTATGATTATAAACATTTTCACGAAATGGCACAATTTCTAGTTTAAGAGGTTATTAGTGACATTTAGCCAAAATAGTATTAAAACAATTCATTTGTAAATAGATCACCTTTCAATTAACAAGTAGGCGTTAGTTTAAATACACATAGTTACTAAAACGAAAGGAATTAGTACAACGCGGTTGGATTCATGCACAACATAATGATACAAGGATGTTTTGGTCTGTCTGTCACTTTTGTATTGTCCGGAACGGCGATGTAACAAAAATCACTCGATGCCAAAGTCTTACCTTGAAACGTCAATAAATTATAAATTTAAATGCGGCCAAATTATTGACGATAATTTGAAATTAATAAAAAAACTTATTTGTACCTTTCTTTGTTCACTGCATGAATCCAAAATGGTGTTATGCACCACAGCTTAAGTAATAGAAAACCTGAAAAAAAAAACCATAAAATCTTTGCGAATTATAAATAATATTTTTAAAAGATATTTTGTAAATATAGATTTAATAAAAAGACTTAAGTAATGAAACGTGCAATTTAGACCTCGGTAAAAATAACTGCTAGGAATTTATGGGATCTATGTACCACAGACAGTGACCACACGTTATTCTTTATAACTATCTAGTCATAGCTTTATTTGCATTAAAATATTTATTGTATTGTTTTTTAATAATTTAATTTTTATAATTTATTAATGTTAAATATTGTTTTAATCCAATGTACAATTTTACCAAATTTTAAGTATAATTATTAAGGGAATTATGAGAATCAAGATGTATCTTTTTTGTTGACTTTTTAGTACTCATTGGGATTTCGAAGCCATGTATATACCTTACGTCACCACATAAGAAATAAGATTCGTGATATTACAGCGTTAAAATTAGAAATAATTACGCAACTATTCTTTTTAATATTTTTAGTAGTAGCATAGGAAATATTCGATAACTCTGAATTGGTATATACCTAATGGAAAAATGACTCCTATCTCCTACGTGTAAATATAAGATTGGATGAAAGCCTACTAAACAAACCCTACTAAATTGTGACGTAAGCTATGTACAAAAATAATTAATTGATTATTTTAATTTGTAAATAAAAAAATGAGAATATTAAATAATAGACCGAACGTAACTATTATTACTATTAGTTCCAGTAACTAAGTCAGTAATAATTTTAAGTAGACATTAGAAAAAAGTTTCTCTTGCAATTATTAATTCTTAATTAATTATTATTATTAATAATAAAAAGAAGACAATCTTATTTCGAAAACCAATAAACAATAAATTGAAAATAGAAATATTAGTAATACCTGTTGTTTTATTAAATCATCCCTGTGCATGTTGCTGTTAAAACTATACCAAATTCAACCACAAGGTTTTCAATCGTCAAGGGTACGATTCCCAATTGTTATCCAATTGTCATTAGAATCCTACTAATATTCTAAAAATGCGAATTTGTGAGGATGTATGTATGTTTGTACATCTTTCATGCAAAAACTACTGAATGGGTTTGGATGAAATTCGGTTCACAAAATAGTTTATAGCCTGAATTAAACGGAATAACTAACTAACCCCTAAGATCTACCTAGCAAATACCTCACAGCATATATGAATATGCTGTTTAGCATTAATGCGTACTTAAGTTAGTAGCTTAATCCTGGATTACGACGTTAAGTTGGACTCTTTAGACCATCCCCCAGGTTTGCTTTTTCCTACCCTCGTCCTGGGGAAACTAATTCACACATGCGAATAAAAATTATCCCATGTCTTCCCATAGGGTTCAAGCTATCTCCATATTACATTTCATCGCAATCGATTCAACCATTTCCCCGTGATCGGGTAGCAGACAGACAGGGTAAACCTACTCTGTCTGCTACAAAGAAAGAAAGAAATTCCCGTTGGAAAAACCCGCTAACAATTTGTCCTGGACTTGAATGAATTGAATGAAGAAGATGAGGTGACGTCACCAACATGGCTAAGAAAGTTAGATTGTTTCAAGCTTAAGATATTGTTATTCTAAACATGCTAGTGGTCCGAAAAGACAAAGTAATATCAAAACATTCTTGTTTTAATACTGTTTTAAGAATATGCTTTAAGAGCTGGTGGCCCCTTGGGAATTGAATACTGGACAGCAGTGACCCTTGCTCCATGCCCTCCCGACCCTAGCTCGACGAGCTACCCCGCGAGCTGAGCTAATAGCTTTAAAATTCCCAATTGAAATAATCATATATATTCTGATTCATCCTTGCTGTCCTTCCCTGTGATGCCCTAAGCCGAGGCCCGTACCCCACTAGCGGGTGCCTTTAGCGTGTAGTCGCTTAGTTTTGTAAGTTAAGCCCTGGCTGGAGGCCCTAAATTCATTTAAGGCACTTCACAGGCAAGCCCGGTTAAGCAGTCGACAACCTTCTAGGTTGACCTGCGAGGTGCAATACAAAAAATTGACCCTTACCATACAAAAAAACTAAGTACTAAATAAGTAAGGAAATATTGGGTAAGCAGCATGTGCAAGTTGTGCATAAACAAAAACAAATATTCCTGAAAATTATGCCCAACGCCTTTCACAGAAACACAGACTTTGCCCATATCCCAACCATTGAAATATTTTAAGCTGATTATGTTCTTAAAAAACGAAAAATTCTTTATTTTTTCATCATATTTTATAATCTGAATTTGTAATATTACTATGAAAAAAATACCCGCGGTCAGGCGGATTTGAGAAAACTCTGACACAAGGGCTTATCAGGTTAGTAAAAACTGCTGCCCACACGATAAGAAGAAGAAGAAGAAACAGATGGAACCGCAGGAAACAGTTAGTAGGAACATACATTAAAGACAATGCGTTCGATAACTTTTTAACGTCACATATTTTACTAGCAGTATCCCGCATCCTGAGGGAACTACTTCACGCTCCCTGATAAAAACTATCCTATGACCATTCCCAAATTGTAATCTACCCCTATACCAAATTTCACCTAAATCGGTTCAGCCGTTTTCCCGTGAAAGCGTAATAGACAGACAGAGTTACTTTCGGGTCTATAATAATACTAGCGGACTCGACAGACTTTGACGCTTTTATGAAAACGACGACATATACCGGGTCTAATTGTATTTTCAAAACACCCAGGGACCCACACAAAATTTCATCCAAATAGATAAAGTCGTTTAGAAGGAGTTTCGTGTCAAACACACAATTATATATATGTAGTAAGGATACTACGAAAGTTCCTTGTTTCAGAGGAACACCTAGGAGTTGTAAGACGGCTCTGGAAATAGCCACGTTGCAGCCGGCTATTTCACGGCCACGGCCGGCTAAGAGTAAGTTCCGGTTTATTTTAGACTGAGATGGGAAAGTTACAAGATCTTCGTATTTCAAACATTGACTTGCAATTTCGATAACACAGAAGCTGCCTAGTCTTTTCCCAACTGTGTTGGAGTCAGCTTCCAATCTAGCCGGGTTCAGCTATGCTTTACATGGAGGGACTGCCTATCTGACCTCCGCAACCTAGTTACCGGTTAACACGATACCACTTGGTAAGATTGGTTGGCAGACTTTCTGGGTTCTGACTAAACCACGAGCTTCTCAAAATATTGTAATAATATGAAATATTTTTTAAGGAAATTTTTGTAAAATGATGATTACATGATGTTGTAAAGTACTAACATATTTTTGGACAAATTATTTAAAGTCAGTCTTTTTTTGACAAAACGTTAATTATTTTGCAATCTTAAATATATTAAAAGACCCGGTGTGTCCGTTTATTGAAATAAAAGTGACTTAAGAAAAATAGAACACAAATCACCAATTTTTAATTTTTTTTCGGAACTAATATCTGTCTGTCTATTTACAAGCGCACATCTCTGTAGCTACTGAACGGATTTTCTTGCAATTTTTCACAGGTGAACAGAGTATAACTGGGAGTAGAATAAGGGCTTTGTATACTTAAAATTTAATATGGGAAAAAGTCATCGTTATTTTAATTGGTTCCCTCAGGTTGCGGGTGAAACCGCGAGGATCAGTTAGTTAGTAAAATAATAAGTTACGAGTTGTATATCTAGTTGTTATAAAAATAATTACAGCCAGCTTATACATACAAAGGAGATAATATTGTGTTGTAATGTAAAACATTTTAACGTCGCAGAGCTACGAAGCTACGCCACTGGCTACGCCGTAGCGCGCTAAGTAGAAATGTGTATGTATGGTAGTTGCCTTTATTGTGGTGGAACCTGTAGTTTTTTCACTTATAAGTAAAGAATGATTTTTGATTCATTTTGAAACTTAGTTTTCAGGCCGGTTTTCTTAGAATCTTATCTTAACCCGACAAAGTATATAACACTAAATACTGAAACGCAAAATAAAATAGGTACTATCGATGATAATTACTTTGTTTAACTCAAATGTTGCAAGCTGAATAATAACCACTTTCTCTTATTTGGAATTAACATATTGGTTCAGTTCCAATGATAAATGACTTTCATGGCAAGCATCATCTGATTCTACCTCCAGGATTGGTGTCAGAGAAAAGAACTCCTTACATCCACAGAATAAATAAAAATTGTCCCGAAATTATTTCGTAGAAATTTATTTTTTTATTATTATTTGTAGTGTTTCATGACATATGAAATGCTTTGTCCTGACTGACTGACGGATCAACGCACAGCCTAAACCGCTGATCGTAGAGCCCTCAAACTTGGAAGGTGTGTTCTTTGTATGACGTAGCGAAAGGAATGTCCGAAATTTTGCCACTAAAAGGGTGAAAAGGGGGGCAGTTTGTATGAAACTCTGTCATTTTTAGGGTTCCGTAGTCCGACAAGGAACCCTTATAGTTTCGCCATGTCCGTCTGTCTGTCTGTCTGTCCGCGGCATAGCTCCGAGGTTCTTGATACTAGAAAGCTGAAATTTTGTATGGATATGTATATTGATCACGCCAAAAAAGTGGTAAAATAAAATTTTGAAAAATATTTTTTTTTAGGGTAGCTCCCAAACACGTAAAGTGGGGATGAATATTTTTTTTCTCGCTTTCCCCTCCATGTGGGGTATCGTTAGATAGGTCTTTTAAAAATATTATGGGTGTGTGAAGACCATTTTTTGGTTAAGCGAGCCATTTGCGAAATATCTAGCTTTTCAGTGCAAATTTTTGTTCGATACGAGTTACCCCCCCCTCTAACTTTTGAATGGCTGTACCTAGAAATGTGAAAAAAGGAAAGGAAAACTATCACGGCTAAGTAGGCTTAACCGGTTACAGATTATTACAGAGTTATAGTCGACTAACTAACTCCTACTACGGAACCCTACTGCGCGTGGCCCGACACGCACTTGGCCGGTTTTTTTTAATATGAATTCGTATAACCCACGCGGGCGAAGCCATCGGCAGAAAGAAAGAAAGCGTCATTGATTAACAAACTCACAAACATCCAACAAAGAATGCCTCATCATTTCAAACATTAATACCTCGATGGCGCATCTAATTTCGCCGGCCAAGTCGTAAAGACACAGGTAATCGCTCGCAGACAGTTGATTAGCTCAAAGCGCCGCTCACGAACGCTGTGAAGTATGTACGAGTACTAGTCCACTCTGTAGGAATTAAAAGCACTGATCCCGAATATTACTGAGCTATGTAAACGCCTTAAAATATAACTGCTTTATCAAAATTTTCCTATGTATTTATTATCTTACTGGTGAAGAAAGAACTCTTCTTATATAAAGCAGGTATGAACATTGATCATCACCATGCTTGAACATTACAAGAAAAGTAATTTATGTATATTACTAGCTTTCCGCCAATATACAAATTCAATTAAAAAAGTGAGAGTTCCATACAAACTTCCCTTCTTTCCTCCCTTTTTCACCCCTTTAGGGACAGAATTTTAGAAAATTCTTGCTTATCTAATGCCTACGTTACACAAAAAATACGATCCACGATCAGCGGTTAAGGCTGTGCGTTGATCCGTCAGTCAGTCAATCAAGACAAAGCATTTCATAAGTTTATAGAAGATACACCCAGTTGCACCAAAAAAAATCTCAGACTACTTTGTTCGTGAAACGTAAGAACTGTCATTCAAGATCTATCAAACTGGAGGATAAAATTGAATAATTTTAAATTGTTCTTCATAGTATTTATGACGTATGTTTTCTAAATTATTTTAACTATCTATTGATAATACAAAATATTAAAAGTATGTTAATTACCGATACCATGTTTTGTGATATTCGTAAAAGTAGTACAAATAATAAAAAGTTTGGTGCAAACGTATGAATAATACAATATCATTATTTTTCAGCTCATATCAATTTCAAAGTTTTCACAACATAGCAACTTTATAAACGCTTTTATTAAGGTAGAATCGGTTGGACTAGATAAAATCTGGCTAGACCAATCAAGTCATTGACAGCTGTCTAAAGAAACGGAACGAACTTCAATTCTAGACCGCGTCGATGTATTTTAAACAAGACTGTTTGGTCGACCAGACGATCTATATTTTCATATCACTATTACTATTGGTCAAGAATGTGGAGAGTTAGTTATTTTTGTAAATATAGGTATCTCATACACTTGAATCGTTCTGGAAATACTGTGTCCATTGACTTTCTATTTAAGTTTATCTCATCGGTACTGACTGACGGTCAACGAAAGTATCAGCAACAAACGTGGGGCTTTATCATGACGTGCCAAGGCAGGAATAGTTTCGTTGTGTAAAAGAGACAGTGTTATACGAAGTTAGTTATCGTGTCCCGCTCTCACACCTGAATAGTGATTGCAAATCACGTGATGGTACGGCCCCTATCCCCTAATGACGTAAGCAAATATCTTTCGATTTCAGTTGCAATACTTTTCATTTTATAGTTCAATGACATACATTGCTTCGGTTGAAAGTATCAATGAGATAAACGCCCAAAAATATGCAGCGATGTAACTCCTTTTGATGGGCATGTCAATTGGATACTCATTTTTAGGTAATTAGGGTGCTGGATCTTTAAAAAAACAAGCTAGTGCTAGTTGGACTTTCACATCAAGGGACCCGTACCACTGCATTAGATAAAATTCTATGTAATTTTGTGACTGTAGCAGTAGAAAGACACACTCTATGATAATTTTAGTCCTGCACCTATAATGATACATGAGATACAGCCCGCTAACAGACAAGAGACAGACGGACGTTTATATATAAGGTCCTGTTGGCACGCTTCGGATAAGGAATCCTAAAAAGATGTTAGGCAGAAATTACCAATTCGCTTTGAGAAAATTCATATGCTTTTTTTGTAAAGTACCATATTTTATACAAATACATTCTGTAGTTTTAGAGGAGCTCGTGGCCAAGTAACACCCAACGGTTCGACCGATCAAAGGTTAAGCTGCGCTTAGCGCGGTCGGTCCGTGGATGGGTGACCATCAATGTCATAGCGAAACTCCTCCGTGCCTCGGAAAGCACGTTAAGCTGTTGGTCCCGGTTGTCATTTGTACATCTTTGACAGTCGTTACGGGTAGTCAGAAGCCAGAAAGTCTGACAACCAGTCTTACCAAGGGGTACCGTCTTACCCGGTAACTGGGTTGTGGAGGTCATATAGGCAATCGCTCCATGTAAAACACTGGTACGCAGCTGCATCCGGTCTAGACTGGAAGCCGACCCCAACATAGTTGGGAAAAGGCTAGGCAGATGTATGATTCTGTAGTTTTTGCGTGAAAGAGTAACAAACATACATACCTACATACATACATTAATATATCCTTACAAGCTTTCGCATTTATAATATTAATAAGATACTAGGAATTTGATAATATAATTCTACATTTTATTTTTGGTGCAAGTAAAAATTTGTGTTATTCTGTCCTTAAGATAAATCTCAGAAAATATACCAGTCGTCTGACAGACAGACGGTATTCTAACATTTCTGACAGTGAACGACAGCCATTATTTTAGTATCAAGTATTGTTTTATGATAGTACTTGGCGTAAATTCTTTCTTTACTGCTCTAAGTGAGCTGTAACGCGCTTATATTGCGTTTGAGTGGTAATAAAGAACAATAGCCTAAGTGAGCCCTTTTCGTCGAACCCAGTCTTAGAATGACAGAATTCCTAATTTGATTTTAAGTAGCTAAACTAAAATACTTTTCATTGCTTTTTTCTATTAATATTGCCAGACATACGCCGACTCGCAGACTCGGTTATATGTATCTAAATAGATGAAGCAAGTCTGTTATTTATATGATAAGCAAGCGTGTCACTTTATGACTACTTTCTGTAATTTTCTTTATACTAGATTTTTTGTACTTTTTGCAGCTGATACGGCACAATTGTATAATTTTAATTATATATTTCTCTAGCTGTCGGTTGACGTCTGGTGCTTATGCGGTGTAGCGCGGACTAATTCAGACGTTGTCGATTTAGGTGCACTACACTTATCTGGTACACGCGAAATACACACATTTGCGTCATCTATTTCGATATGTACATGCCGGTGGGCTAACTGCATAATTTTGCACTAATTATGACTAAATATATCGAAGTATCAATCTGTCTCTATCAGCTCGTTGAAGAAGACAGGGATAAAATAATAATTTTTAATATATTTTTGCATACATTACGCAACTATAATAGGCTACCTACTGCAGCTCGGGTATCAGATTACTCGTTAAATAGCAAATATTTTAAAATCCTACTAACATCAAAAGGAAAGTTTATGAGGAGGGAAGTAGATATGTTTGTTACTCTTTCACGCAAAAACTGCTTAACGGATTTCATTGAAATTTGGTCCACACATAGTTTATAACCTGGATAATCACATTGAATACTTTTAACCCCGGTATATAGAAGGCCATGCAGACGAAATCGCGGGCAGAAGCTAGTAGAAAATAATCAATTACTTTCGTTTACTGATACGGTTCCAAAGTGACTGGCGGTTTGTCACGTTGCATGACGATTGAAGCTTTGGTCAAAGTAACAGTCAGTCTAATATGGCAGGTTGCGGGAAAAAAGGTTCTAAAGATATTTTTAAAACAAGGATGATACCTACCTCGGTTTTATCGAATCGATAATCATGAACGTAAAATAATTCTAATCTTCACTAATCATAACGTGAATGATTAAAAAAAATTAAACTATAATCTTCCCCAAGGTTCAACCTTTCTTTCGCTTGTGATATAATAATATATGGTACAATTGAGAGGTTATACTTTTAAACAGTATGTTGATAGTAATGCTTGGTATATTAAAAAAAGTTAGACATCATTTCAGTATTCTTCTCCCATTTGTAAGTTCGTTCGGTAGCTACGAACATACACAAAACATTTATTGTATCTACTTACCTGCATTTAGCTATATTTATTGATATATTTTTTTATTAATAAAACTGGCCAAATGCGAGTCGGACTCGCGCACCGAGGGTTCCGACCTTTGAAAAAAGTCGCAATTATCTTATTTTTTTTCCGATGTCATAATTAAGTTTGATGTAGAGGAAAATTGCTGATTACTTAAAAACTGCGATACTTAGAATCATAGTTTTATTTTTCATTCAGCTCGATAGCATGAGTAGTTCTTAAAATAACCAGCTATGACGGACGGACAGACAGACAGACGAAGTGAAACCATAAGGATCCCCTTTTACCATAGACTCTAAAAACGAATTTATTATAGCCTAAATTCCACCACATACCTTAGAGCTCCACGATAGGCTGAGCTACGAAGAACGTGCAGTTAATACCATGTACCGCTAAGCTTAGCATGCTGGTGTAAGCACGTGACTGAGTTAGGGCCGCCCCGCGCCATACGTCACCCGGCTCTAGGGAATAGCGCATAGCACGTAACTGGACGTGCTCACGCTTATACACGTGAGTTTGAGAATTTCGAATTTTTAGTTTCGGATACTTTTATTCTGCAACGATACATTGGAGTTTTGTATACAGTGTTAGTAATATACTTACAATCACTTACGTAACCGTGCAAACGTTTGCACGGTGACGTTTACTTATACGTGAAAAGGAAGAACTGTCATTCAAGATCTGTCAAAATGGAGGATAAAATTGAAAATGTTTGATATTGTTTCATGTTTTTCGTCGAAATATTTATGATAAATGTTTACTTGTGTATTGATATTATAAAAAATATTTAAAGTATGCTAATTTATTGATAGCGTGTTTTGTGATATTCTTAAAAGTATAAATGATAAAAAGTTTGATGCAACCGGCTGTTACAGTTAAGTAAATAACGCGTTGAAGTTAACGTACAAAGTTCTAGCTGGATGCCGTCCGGCAAGATGGAGTGATGATCTTCGCAGCTGCAGGCAAAAGCTGGGTGGGCTGCAAACAGAAGAACTAGAATCAAGTTGAAAACACGGCGTTAGACCACGGATGACTATGTCCAACGGTGGGTCAATATTACGTAAGATGAAGATGATGTTGAAGTTGAAGTTCTGGATTTTTACTAACTACTATTATTAGTGCATCGCTCGCATTTTGTTCTTATCACAACTCTAGTCTTTAGTCACATTCGCATCCAAATAAAACGTAACCTGTGGGCCTAGCATGAACCACATTCAAAAAAGATGTGACCTAAGTGATTTTAATGAAGTTTACTCGTTTCGCACATCTTTTTTCATATGTGTATGGATAAACTACGAATTGTTTTGTTGTATTCTCGTTACGATTACATTAGTCTGTTCGTGCCACTGTTTTCCGACTACTTACAATTACAAAACTTTAAAAGCCACTTCGATTTCATGCTATGTTTTTGTATAACACACGAGTCGCGATAAGAAACTTTTTAAGTATGCTAAGTAAAAGATAACCTATAAGAAAATACTGAGTGAAAAAAAATACATTTAAACGAATATAATTGAGATACCTATTGTTTGTAAATAATAACATACCTTATCAATAAATATGTAACTATTTTAATATTATACTACTTAGCAGCTTTTTATTTCCCTCTCTCTTGCACTTTGCATAAATATCTCCCCTCTCTGTCACACCCTATCTGGGCCCTAGTTTTTTGCACGTGTCCGTTTACGTTCTAGAATCATAGTCCGGGGTATCTTGGACGATACGTTTTATTGTCGGACGGTAGCGAATTATTTTATACAACTATGTATATGTAGTTATAGCGATGTTGGGTGTGTTGAAAATGGCTTATTTGTTACCTGGAGTAACTCATACTTGGTTTAGTATTAGGTATGCAATGTACTTTCGAAGGCTGGATGGTAATCTATATTAAGTCTTTCATGTAAGTTTAGGAAATTGTGCCATATTTCTATAGCCATAAGAAATGTATTAGTTTTTCGTTTAAGAGTAGTCTATGATACTATTCTAACTTTGTATTTTTGTTTGTTTCACAGGATTGCCTCGTTGGTTAAGTATTTACAAGCACTAGTTCTGAGCACGGAGGTAATGGGTTTGTCTTCAGGGTCAAAATTCAAAGAAGGAATAAAAACTAATCGCGGTCTTTTTGGAAATTAGTCAGAAAAACTGTTTACGCGATAATCAATAGTTAAAATAATAGGTTAACTAAGTCGAGAAGGAAAATAGCTCGTGGCTAAGTAACAGCCACATAGGTCGCAGTACTTGCCGCGATCTTTGGATAGGTGACCATCTATGTCGTACTAAGACTCCTTCGCGCTTCGAAGAGCACGTAAAGCCGTTGTTCATATTATATCTTTGACAGCCGTAACGGGTACCAAGTCTAACCAAGGTGAATGGTGCTACTCAGTAACTGGGTTATATAACATGTATAGTCGGATAGGCAGTCGCTCTATGTAAAATACTGGTACACATATGCGTCTGATTCGACTGGAAGTTGATCCGAAGATAGTATAAAATATCTGAGCGAAATATGACAAAGTATCAATCTATTTTTGTGAGATGCGAATAATATTTTTCCTTAACCAAAATTTGGTTACCCTAATAAGCATAGATATAATACATGATACTGAAGTAACTTCATCTGCAATCACCAAGCAAAATGCGTGCCATGAAAGTTTGAGCCCCCAGCCACAATTCTTGTCATCTGTCAGCTTGACTTCAATTGAATGTCTGTCTGGAAAAACTGACTGTCGCCGTCTTTGTCGAACAGATGTCACGTACATAATATTTCGGTTAGTGTGAAAGAGATAAATATAATGTTGCTAATAATATAAGTCGGTGACGCGGTTATTGTGAATAACGCGTGGCTGCACTGCTGCTAATTAATATGACGTTACTTATGTATAATTATGATCTTCAAACTTAAGGAGTAGAACTTTTGAGAGTACTAGTTTGAAACTTGGATTTCAGGTCATTCAGTTCTGATAGGAAATTCCCCGTTAAATACTGTGGCCATTTAATATGAGCATATTAATTTTGAGCACACGTAGAGGACGCCTTGTCGAGTGTCAAGCAATTTCGTTAGTTTAATAGCAGTCTTTTATGGATATCTTGTTTAAACGAAGGTTTTCTCAAAGATGGTTTTTATTTTCACAGTCTGATATGTTAGGAATGATAGATCCGTGCCACCGCTGGGTACAGGAATTTCTCATACACAGATGGCATGCGCATTGATCACCACGCTTGGTCAAGGATTTTTGCATGTTTTCCTTCACCGTTAGTCAGGGGTGTCCAAATTACAGTAAAGTGCATATGGCTTTGAAAATGTCTCACTGATATTTGTCAAGTTTCGAACCTGCACATTTGTAGTTCAGGTGTACCATAACCACTAGGCCACCACGACATAGAGATAAAGCGTATATGTAAATAACTATATCTGAAACTACGGGACCGATTCCAAAAGAAATAGTTTATAATATTAATTTTATACCATGAATAATCTTATCCATATCTATCAAATACCTATAACAAAACTGCAACGTTTAAATGTTAATCTCTAAAATAGTACCTACACGTGTGTGATAAAATAATAATTTAATTAAAAACAAACATCAAATCAATTGGCACGCAAGCTAATAAACGTGTGTACTTATAATACAAAATTGTTTGAAGCACAGTTTACATTAAATTTGTATGGTAAAAGTGCCTCGGGCATTTAGCGAGTGGATTTGTTTGCTCCTCTTGATTCCGCGACCAACTAGGTAGTTTAAATAACGCCGAGCATTTGTTTGTATTCATTTATTGGTTGCATCGAGGTAAGTTGATGTGGTTTCAGTAAGCTCGTCTCTATTTCCAAAGTTTAAATCTCAATTGAGTAAAATTCCACTAAATTTCTTCTAAACGGCTCGTGGTTTTTTGGCAATGAAAGTCGCAGGTACGGTCTTTTTAAATAGAGAACGTATTTTGGTAATCGTATGTAATTAATATAAAATGCTTTGTCCTGAATGACTGACGGATCAATGCAGAGCCCAAACCGCTGATTATAGAGACTTGAAACGTGGAGGGTGTGTTCTTTGTACCTATAACGTAAGCATCCGATAAGAAAGGATTTTCCGTATTTGTACCCCTAAAGGGGTGAAACAGGGGGGTAAAGTGTATATGAAACTTACATTTTTAAAGCCTCTGGCGGAAAACTCGTCGTTTATAAAAAGACTTTTATCATAATCGATAGACCGATCGAGTTGTAATCGGCAACGCCTACAACCCTACGTTCAATTTCAATATTAACTCCTTGTTTCTTCAATCAAACAGTATTAGCCTTAATGATTAGCCTTAGGCATTCAATCCCCCACAACAGAGGTCGCCAAACAGCGGCTCATCCAATTAGACGGCAGAGTAAACATCTGCAGATTAACCAAATAATGTTTGTGTAACAATGGATCACGATACATTCGATATTAGGGGCCTGATCATGGCAAACACGCTGCAGCCATTGTTCCTCCAACTTCGGGTGGGTAGACCAGACCCTTGTGGGTTATGTACTATATGTCTACTTCGACGTTCATGTAGGTATAGCATAAATACCGCTTTTGTTTCTCAACTAGTAATGCATCACGAATTAGTTAGAAGATACTGTATATTTTTTTGTATAATGTCGTTTTTTCTCAGAGATGGTGTCAAAAATAGATTTGTCGATGTGATCGGCTTTTTAGTTAGATGTATTTTGAACTGCTCTCGCGGTTTCACCTACATGCTGAGGGAACTCCTTCGCTCACCCGGGTAAATAGTATTCTGCATGAAAATTTAAATTAGAAACTACTAGCTATGTCCCGCGGTTTCACCCGCATCCCGAGGGAACTACTTAGCGCACCCGGATAAAAAGTAGCCTATGCCCTTTCTCAGGCTCTAGGCTATCTGTGAACCAGATTTCGTTAAAATCTGTTCAGTAGTTTTGGCGTGAAAGCGCGACAAACAGACAGGAAGAGTTACTTTCGCATTTATAATATTAGTAAGGATATGTGTATCGAATTTCATACAAATCCAGTAAATAGTTTTTACGTGAAAGGGTAACAAATATACATACGTACACCCTCACAAACTTCCACAATTATAAAATTAGTCGGAATAGTAGAATTAATACATATTCATCAATCATCATACCTCCCTAGCCTTTTTCTAACTATGTTGGGGTTGGCTTCCAGTCTTATGCAACCGAGTGGCAATACAGATTATAGTATACCATTTAACATTGGTTATTTATTAGAAAATATCAATAAAAAACTGTCTTTTCTTCTTATTTTTTTTTTCTATATGTCCTCTTGCAAGGTGCTTCTAACAGCATTCGACCTGCTTAACCGGACTCATTGGCGAGGTCCTCCAGCTAAGCTGTCTTTTCTTTCTACAACAAAGTTTTTTATATTATTTTCTTTAGAAGCCTGATTTACATCTTAGGTTGTATGGTTTTGTTCTAACAAACATTGGAGCACATGAATTGTACCAAAATTGGAGTAGGTATCTATGTAGTGAACGTACTCGTACCTCAAACCAGACTACCAGACTACCCGACCATATGTCATCTATCCGTAATAATAATTCACACAACGGTTGCCAGTGTTTGCTCCCACACAAACAGGGTAATTCACCGGTGTATCAACCACTTTATTGCGCTATGAATGTTTGAGGGGTGGCCAGAAGTCCACGAGGTTTGATTTAGTGCGTATCTGCGATAGAAGGAAGAAGTTTAATAGTATTTTAATTGTGTTAAACTGGAATCTCCCTGGTGTGACCAGAAAGAAAAAATTGTTTGGTTTTTTTGTCTGTCTTTCAGTAGACATATTATTTAGGGCGGATTTAAAAGTGTCTTGACATATCAAGGCTTGCATATATTTTTATTAGTTCAGTAAGATCGAAGCAGATTATCGATTAGAATCGGTTATAAAAAAACAAAAATAATATAAAATCTTATAGTACTATACGAAAGCTGATAGCTTCTAAACAAAACCATAGATCTGAATCATCTCTAAACCATATCACTATCACCATCTTGAAAATCTTCTAAAACAACGGCGCCCTATCAATTCAATTTAGAAAGCTAAGTAGTGTACCAGGTACAGAACCCGTACTCACTACGCTATAAATAAATCAATTCAAAACCGCTTGGGGTGTCCACCTCGCCTGGGGAACTCTAAATTCTAGGAGGGTGTCACTAAATCACTCGTTATTGTTGCATGTTGCGAATGGTCAAAGGAATTTCCTTGTAATGTTATCTTCGAACTGGGAGAGTGTTTTTGTGTCTGTTGCTAAACCAGCTGAGGAAATCTTTATATTATTACTAATCCTTACTAATATTATAAATGCGAAAGTAACTCTGTCTGTCTGTCTGTTACGCTTCCACGCCAAAACTATTGGACCGATATAAACGAAATTTGGTACAGAGATAGAATAGACCCTGAGGAACAACATAGGCTACTTTTTACCCGGGTGCGCTAAGTAGTTCCCTCGGGATGCGGGTGAAACCGCGGGAAACAGCTAGTATAATATATACAAAAGTTTGTATGTTACGCTTACATATAAAATAAGTATAAACTAGTATAGACTAGCTTTCCGCCAGCGGCTCCGCCCGCGTGGTCTATATGAATTCAAATAAAAATTGACAGAGTTTCATTCAAACTGTTCCCCCTTTTTTTAACCCCCTTAGGGGTAGAATTCCGGAAAATCCTTTGTATTGGTGTGTTCTTTGTATGTTTGTCATAATCTACGATCAGCGGTTTAGGCTATGCGTAGATCTGTCAGTCATTCAGGACAAAGCATTTTATATGTATAGATTAGGAGATATATTTACAGAAGGTAGCACCAAAATATACGGTTACGTAAACGGAAGAACTGTCATTCAAGATCTGTCAAAATAGAAATAAAATTGAATTATTTTTCTATTATTTTATCTTTTATTTCTAAATATTTATTACAAATGTTTACTTAATAATTACATCTATGTAATCAAATCATAAAAAAATTAAAACTACGCTAATTATTGATGTCATGTTTTGTGAAATTCATTAAACGAAGTAGTATTGTATAAACGAAGGTTCTTCAAACCTTATAGACAGATATGTGTTGCTGGGAAGTTTGTTGCGCCACTTCTTCTTCCCAGCACAAACACATAGGAAGTGGTGAAGGGCGGGCGTTTTGGGGGCTGTCTCTTGGTCATTTGACGTTAAAAAAGTGGAGATTTTCAGCAAAATTTTAATTTTAAAAGTATAAATGATAAAATGTGTTGTAAAGGCAACATATATACAGCTATTGGTGGATATGAAAACAATAAAGGCGACTAATACAGTAGCAATATAAGCAAGGTTGCAGAGTCGCAAGACAATGTGCTGAGAGCACACTCGTCGGCGTCATGCCGTCCTACAATGCAGGGTGCTAACGAACTTAGCTGCTACTGCAAATTTTGCATCGACGTGTCTTAGTAGTCTATTGTTCTATATTTTAAATAAATGTAAAAAAATCTAATAGGTTTTTTTAATAATTAGTAGTAGTCAATGGAGTCGCTAGGTTTTGATTTAAATACTTTATTTTCAACTAGCTTCTGCCCGCGACTTCGTCCGCGTGGAATAGTGGTGCTCCGCTCCTATTGGTTTTAACGTGATGAAATATAGCCTATAGCCTTCTTCAAAAAGTGGGCTATCTAACACTGAAAGAATTTTCAAATAGGACCAGTAGTTCCTGAGATTAGTAGCGTACGCAAAAAAAGTAACTTTTGTGGTTGATTTCTTACACCTTGTGTCCGAAAAACCAAATATCTTACAGAACCCTATTTTTTCCAAAATAAAATTTAGCCTATGTTACTCGTGGCTAATCTAGCTTTCGAATGGTGAAAGAATTTTTAAAATCGGTCCAGTAGTTTTTGAGCCTATTCATTAGAAACAAACAAAGTTTTCCTCTTTATAATATTAGTGTAGATAAACTACGTTTAAAAAATAATCTATGTTTCCTATGAAAAATAATAGAAAATATTTTCTATAGTTAAATACATTATTTGAAAAATAAAAATATTTATCAATCAAGTAGACGCAGCTACGCCTCTATTTACAAGCGCCCGAATCGACTTGCACGGAGGTGCACTCGGTTTCAAGCTTCACCGACGTGACTAGGGCTGCCAAATGTCGATACTTGCACCGGCGTATCGATAATGAATAATTAATAGAGTTTGAAAATAAATCATAACACACGATAATTATATTTGCTTGTATGCTAATAATATTTCAAATGTAATTTAATAATCTATAGGATGCACAACCAGATATCGATAATCCGTTTTTTATGATTTTATTTGTGAGTCTTTATCGTAGTAGAAATATAATTTCATGTCATAAAACTTCATCGAGTTTTTCGTGGGTTGATTTTGTGTAACAGTTAAAAAATATTAATAATATTTGCTACATGCACATATGAGATCTTTAATATTAAAAAATATTCTGCTTATAACAAATTAACTTGATGAGTCATAAAAATTGATATTGTTCACCTGTCTGTGACCGCATGCAAATTTTAAGGTAATTGATATACTTTACTCTGTAAACAAATTTTGAATATTGTTGTACAGAGGACTTAATTTTTATACAAATTATCGATATCATAAGCGACAATTAACCCACATCCTTATCCACGTTAAAGTTTGATCAGGACCCCTCATTACGTTTTTTTCATGTGAATACTGCAGTAGGCTTGCCCGTGATTTTGTGGGCGGCTGGCAGGAAACACACATATATTTTACCATTCACATGATCTTTAAGTCAATACCGTTAAGGTCTATATTTCGGAAATTCAATAAAACTTGTATCAACTGTCGTCTGTAATAATTCTGACATGGAAAATAGGCGGGTCCGTATTACAATCCATGGAAGTAGATACGTAAGCTTATTTTAACATAATTTCTTTTGTTTTATTATGGCGTGGAGTGGTAAAATTATTTTCATATTGGGTACATATTTAAAAATACATGGATTCAACGAATGCTCTTTTTATTCAAAAATATATTTTGGTAAAATCATTTCCGTGTGCGGACGACGTAAATCAATGTTTATATGTATGTAAATGAAAATTAAGTAAGTTTAAAGAAATATGCTTAAGTTTAGTCATGTCTAGACAGGAGATAGGGTTCAATGTAGGCAATTCTTTGCGTGTCATTCCTTTGTTGCAACTACTTACAATAATAGCGCTTTTCAGAATTTATGTGGAAATTGACATTACGAAGGTTCATTACTTGTATTATCTACTGGTACATAAGTTGTATAAGTATGTCGTGGCAAGACCTCAGAATTGGTCATTTCATGATGTTGCCACCTCATCTGCCTAGCCTTTTCCCAACTATGTTGGGGTCGGCTTCCAGTCTTAACCGGATGCAGCTGAGTACCAGTGTTTTACATGGAGCGACTGCCTATCTGACCTCCAAAACCCAGTTACCGGGTAACACGGTACCCCTTGGTTAGACTGGTTGTCACACTTTCTGGCTTCGACCCGTAACGACTGTCAAAGATGTACAAATGACAGCCGGGACCAACAGCTTAACGTGCTTTCCGAGGCACGGAGGAGTCTCGCTATGACAAAGATGGTCACCCATCCACGGACCGATCGCGCCAAGCGCAGCTTAACCTTCGATCGGTCGAACCGTGCAGCTGTTACTTAGCCACGAGCTCCTCAAAATGATGTTGCCACCTATTTGATGAAATCGGTTCTCGTGAATACTCACTGCCCCCAACGATGAATGATATTGTCTGGCCAGATCAATAAATAATAAGCATTTCACGATATGCTAACGCATGGCGACTTCATGTAGTTCATATTTTTGTGTTAAAAATTAAATAATAATGTCCCAATCCTTATCCTTACTAATATTATAAATGCGAAAGTAACTCTGTCTGTTACGCTTTCACGCCAAAACTACTGGACCGATATAAATGAAATTTGGTACAGAGATAGAATAGACCCTGAGGAACAACATAGGCTATTTTTTACCCGGGTGCGCTAAGTAGTTCCCTCGGGATGCGGGCGAAACCGCGGGAAACAGCTAGTGGAATATAAAAGCGCAGTGAAATATCGTCGCGATACTAAGCTGCGTAGTTTTTATGAGTCACTCGAAAAACGACGCGATTCCCCACATTAGCGATATGACATACAACATCAAATGTTGACATTAAAACGACGTTTAGCCGACTATTATCATGAAATGCAATAATTCCATGGAAATTATTGGACAAGTTATGAAGAAGCCAATTCTATAATGTGACTACGACATGTGAATGAACGTAGTGAACTGTGTAATTTGTGTCGCCAGAAATCTTTAAGTCTTTATTATTAGGTAGCTCTTTCACGCGGTTTTACCTGCATCCTGAGGGAAACAAGGGTACTCGGATACAAGTATCTTATGTGTTAATCCAGGGTATAAACTACAAGCTTCTGCCCGCGACTTCATCTGCGTGGAATAGTTGTGCTCCGCTCCTATTGGTTTTAGCGTAATGATATATAGCCTATAGCCTTCCTCGATAAATGGGCTATCTAACACTGAAAGAATTTTTCAAATCGTACCAGTAGTTCCTGAGATTAGCGCGTTCAAACAAACAAACTCTTCAGCTTTATTATATTATTATATTATATTAGTATAAATGTGGGTACCAAATTTGATCCAACACTGTTCTATAGTTTTTGCGTTAAAAGTTAACAAACATACATACATCCTCACAAACTTTCGCTTTTATAATATTATTAGGATCTCTTTCATAGACTGCATGTGGTGCACCTTCTTGCACGCACCCATGTCTGGGCCTTCTAATTAAGATGAGATGACCAACTGTCACTCTAGCGCTCCAATTCATAATTCATCCAAGCGAGCGAAAGAATACTTTCTTTACAAAAGTACATCTTTACCTTTATCATCGCGCAAGTCTGAATACACTCGCTTCTCTGTTTAACTATGGCATTACGCACAAAATAAACAAAGTAGTTTTTAATAGGGTATGGGGAACAAGTATTCCCTACAGCCATCGCGTGCCCTCCCAATAAAAAAATGTTACCTCTGTTTATTAAAAATAAAGTTACAACCACAGATTAAAAAGTTCCCCGCGTCTGTAAACTTCAATTAGTCGCAAGTGAAAATAAGTCCACATGGGGACAACGAATTTTTATTTCTCAAGTCGCCAAAGTAAAAAATCTAATTTCTTTTTACGACATTAAGTTACTTAGAAGTAAGGAGGGACAAGGCGCGAAGGACTAATTAATTTTTTTTTCGAAACCTCCCGAATAACGGCCGCCGAAGTTGTTTCCCGCCATAATTGGAAAATTTACGCACCGTTTCATTTCTCCGGGCTGTTTTTTAATCACCATCTTTTTTTGTAATTAATTTTTAGCAATTTTTTCAAATCGAGTTTTGAACGGGTTTGTTATTTTATTCGGGTGGAATTTTTGAAGGTAGTTATGGAAGTCCAATAAAAAAGTCTAAATGAGTTGAAAAACCGATTTAATTTTTACAAATAGCTTCATTATTAGCACATAATCGTCCAGAATAATTTACTACGGTTGTGTTTGTGTTCCACTGACATTGGTGCCGATTCTGACTTACACACGACTAAACTAATTTTAAAATATCATGCTCTTTTTCTATTGCGAAATACAAGAAGAGGATAGCAAGTAATTCAGTGCTGTCAAATTAAATGACAGATGACATTTTGTTCGTACAGGTTTGTTAATTTAGTCGAGATGTTACGTCGTGATGTTTAATTTGTATGGAAAACTATTTTTTTCTAATTTGACAGGTGTTAAAAGTTTGCTATCCCTTTCTTATATTTGTTGATGGAAAGAGAGAATTATAGACTAAATTTAATTTAGATGGTGTCAAGAGAATCGCGGCCATTGTGTTGATGGTAAATACAGTCATCTCGTGCTCGTGAGTGCGAATTCGAGCACTGGCAAGGATTTCTCTAAACTCACATTAACTATCTAGGTAAGTGTATCTTATATACCATAGACTGATGGTGAAGGAAAATATGATAAGAAAAACCTCTACTAAAATGTCTGAAGTCGCCAATCCGCTTGGTGATCAATGCTTTACGTGTAGAATAGTATAGGCTGATGATGATGACTGACATTGATTTCCTATAATTTATATATTTTTATTACCTTTTACCTACCTACTTACGATATAGAATAGAACTTTTTATTATTATTTGTCATATAATTAATTGTTTTTAGATTTGCGCGCATTTGCCAAGCTAATCTCGTGAGTACAACAAATACAGATATATAATAAATAAAAAATATCGAAAATCCTTTTTAACCTTACACAAAATAACAATTATGTGTCCTAGAAAGTATATAGATACCTACTTGTTTAACATTTTTTTATATTTCAGTTCTTTGGTCCTAAAGGGACAGGAATATAACTTCCAAATTGGCAATTAATAGAATCCGCTGTAATTACACTAGTTTCCACATAATTTTCATTCCGCTTCCATTACTAAATGTTTTCAGCAAACGTTCCCCTTTGTGCAGTTTTTAAAACAAAAAGTTCCCGACGCGCTCTCCCGCCCGGGACCTACATTCATAATCTGATCCAGGATTTCACCCAAATTCAGCTGGCACTTAATTCGTTCAGGGAATTAGTTTCGTACGAACGTAATTAAGGAAAGTTTTCGGATTAACCACCTTGTTTTTCCACTTGTAACGACCAGTGTAAGTTGGGCCCTTGACCCCCGTTAGGCTAGTACGAAGCGCGCGTAATGACGGCGCTTGTTAACAGAGTGGGAGGTCGGTGAAAAACGGTGGTTGTCACAACATTTTTCGGCCACTTATTTAGTTTTAGTTTAGTTAGGGTGTTTTGGAAACTCGGCGCCCCCTAGACAGTGAGATATTCGCTAATTTCGTTGTTGCAAATTTGTTTTGTTGTCGGCTTGTTTTTCTCGCGGCCTGCGGTGACAACGGATGTTAGCAGTTTGCTTTTTCAACACTCAAACCAGGAAAGTTTTTATTTGCAACATCACACAAGGAAAAGCTCGAAAAGTGAATTTTGAATGATTCATTTTTTAAAGGTATTGTACAACTCATAATCTATATATTATGATAAAAAAATGTGGAGGTATATGCATGTGTATACATATTTAATTATAACGTAATTATACATAAAACTATAAATATAACTTTAAATTACAAAAAAACTAGCTGGAACTCTTTCAGAATATAGCGGTGAAAAGAAAATGTTATGTAAACTTTTTTTTGTCATAATGATATATCGACGTACTTATACCTACCTATATATAGTAAAAGGTTGTTCCAAACCTCTATAAGGTAGTCTATAAATAAAAGTAAATAATCAGAATTATTCTAACAACAAAGCATTATATGTACCTACAAGCAGTCACTTTCAGTACTCAACTTTAAAATCTGAATTCGCAAGTACGAGTAAACTACGGTAGAATTGTACGGTGCCCAAACGTGATATTATTTCAATCATTTCTACATAACAGGCACCCTAGAGGCTACACAGCCAAGGAGTAGCGTTACTTTTGAAGAAAAAAAAAACAAAAGAAAATTCAAGGGAATGCCCGACATAAATTGTACTGCTCGCGGGAGCTAGCGTTTGCATACCCGCCGAGTAGGTTGCGCGTGATTTGTGAGTATTCAGGACAAGTTCATGTCAGAGGTGCTATTTAATTATACGATAAGATATAGTTTATTAATTTACGATGAACTTCACTTACCTATATAAATCTTATGTATGGACTTCTCAAGACTTGACGTTGGCAGGAATGTTTTAAACAAGTTGCCATAAATAAAATTCTTATGTAATACTTTAAAGTTTCACTTTAATCTTGTCTTTAACAATTGACCATAATATACACCTACAGTTTAGGAGACTGTATCACGAGGATCAGAGTTTCATATGTTAATAATTTTTCATTTCTCATACACGGAAAGTACGCTTGAAGTTACCTGATCAGAGGGACGAAAGTAGTACTTTTCGTCCCGGGGAAGCGATTTTCCCTGCTGTCAAAAAAAAAAAAACTATGCAAGCCATGTCCCTGTATACAGCCACTCTGTTACATCGCGGCGTAAAATTGCAAAAAAAAAAATATTATCTATAATTTTGTAACATGTTTTTATACTTACCCAGGTATTTTTAATTTAGAATATATATTAATTAATTATTAATAATAAATTATTATTTAATTTAAATAGATTTGAGCAAAAATAATTTACTATCAAAAAAATATTAAGACTGCCAAAAAAAAAAAAACTATGCAAGCCATGTTCCATCTATACAGCCACTCTGTTATATCGCGGCGTAAAATTGCAATAAAAAATATTATCAATAATTTTGTAACACACAGGTAATTCTAATTTAGAATTCAATAAATTATTCGTTAATTTAAATAGATTTGAGCAAACTTTTTGACAAAAAAATACTGGCTGGTAGAATGCCACAGAAAAAAAGAGGCGGACAATCCATCTTCAGTTGTTTCGTCGAGCTAATGCTAATTATTTACGTTTATAAATAAAATATTGTTTGTTTATGTAATAAGGTTTGTATTTCCTTTCCTCATATTCGAAATGAAAAGCAGAGTGTTTACCTCGGGAGAAAGACCTATGTAGGCCCTCGAACTATTAGCGCCCTCGCTATGCTCGTGCGCCAAACCATCTCGGGCCTAAATAGGTCACTTTCATCCCTTGTGTAACAATCTACTATTATTACACGCGCTGGTCGCTTCCTATATTGAGAATTCGTATTATATAGATAGGTACTATAACAGACAAAACTAATAAGTCTCTGCTATCGGAGATCACTTCCACTAACATCATACATAAATTCCTTTCACTAATAGTTTTATATTATCTCACAACGACCAAGTACTATGAAGACAGTGTTAGAATATAAATAGATTTTGCACAATATATTCAATTCTTATCCTCAGTATCTCGTGTAAAAATCTCCATGAAGCATGTTCACCCTACGCTCTACGCACACACTCACACCGCCTTCATACGCCACACATACACGTTCCGTTTAGGGCCGCGCGCACTATGTGCTCCCAGCCCGATAGGAACATGATTTCCCGCGTGGTGCAACCCTGGATAAGCGCGATGCTTAAGCTTTTATCATGTATACGTCTTCTTGATGCTCCCTTCTTCTATATAAACGTATAGAAGTTGTGTTTTGTTTTAAAAACGAGTCTTACACGAGTATTCATGAACAATACTATGCTAAGTAAGCAATTTATCATACTGCAGCACTACTACTGTAGCAGTCAGCCATTATATTCATAAACAAAACTCAAGCCGTTGCAATGTAGTACGCAGTGTCGAATACGGTTTGATTGGTTCATTTTGCGTTCCTTTTGTGATCCCTGGTACTTGGTACATCCCTTACTTAGCATAGATTTGTTCTTGAATAGGGGTTGTTAGATCATCATTATCTGCCTAGCCTATGTTGGGACTCCAACATAGTTGGGAGAAGGCTAGGCTTCAAGTCTAACGAGATTCAGCTGAGTACCTGTGTTTTATATGGAGCGACTGCCCATCTAACTTCCACAACCCATTTTACCTGGTAACACGATACCCCGTGGTAAGACTAGTTGTCAGACTTTCGGGATTCTGACTACCCGTAATGATTATCAAAAATCTACAAATGACAGCCAGGACCAACACCTTAACATGCTATCTGAGAAACGGAGGAGTTTAATTATGTCATAGATGGTCACCCATCCACGGACCGAGTGCGCTGAGCGTAGCTTAACCTTTGATCAATCACCCGTGCGACTGTTACTTAGCCACGAGCTCGTCAAATAAGGAATAGGAGTATTAGATAAATTATATACTCAGTCATATTCCTTGGTGGTCACTCATATTCAATGTTCTTCTTAGCGAGTTGACAGCAATTACATTACATTACATTTGTTTAATGGTAGGATTAATTTATTACTTAGGGAACCTTTTTCGGAACAAAGTATCAAAATTGTTAGGGAAATATTTTTAAGACGAGAGTAGTTAATTTCGTTTTGTTTTTTTCTGTTTGTGTTGAGTTTTTTCTTGTTTATATTTTCATTTATTATGTAATTATTACATTTGTTATACTTTACGAGGCTGGCTTGGCGCAATAGCGTTAAAAGCCTCAACAAATAAATGATTTAAAAAAAAAAAATGATACATATTTCGGAAGCCTAATATTTCGCCGCGCGACTGCATTGTTTCTCGCGTCAATGAAGTCTTGTATTGTTCAGGTGTCGTAGAGGTCCTCGATGATGGACCAGATAAATGGTATCTCCTAAAGCCTTAGCATAAAGCTATAGTATTGAACATTGAAATTACTGGTAAAGTCTAACAACGGGTTGGAGCTAAATTCAAGAACTCTTAACGTTTTGTCAAAAATATCTCGCTTAAGGTCAATTTATACTAGCGCTGAGTCGAAGCGCATCGAAGCGTCTATCCAAACCTGAACATAACAAATTCAACCTTAACCTCCACAGCGTAACGCACACATTACTTCTGAGATTTTTAAAAACCACGCGAATTCGCACGTCTGCGCGTGAACAACGCTGATTGGTGCGCGCGCATTCGCGCGTATCCATGCGCCAACTAGCGAACCTACGCGTCATCAGTCGGAAATTGGCCTGCGTCGGTGTTGATCACGACGCATATTCTGGCGTATACGCGCGCATTCGTGCGGCTTCGCTTTAGTTGTAAAGAATTTGACGCTTCGATGCGCTTCGACTCTGCGCTAGTATAAATTGACCCTTAAGCCTTATATCCTTTTAGGTAATTCAAAGTATTGACTTTTTAAAAACGTTGTTTTATTTTACAGAATGAATAATAATCAAGGGGTAGTCCGGTTCAAAATATTATCTGAAATATAAATAAAAGACAGCACATATTTTGTTCATATTTTATTACAAATAAATACTATAAAATGCTACAATACAAATTATATTACTCACAAAATTATCCTTCAGTAAAGAAACATGTAAAAATTATAGTAAAAAAATATCTAAATAACACACATATCGTCAATTCTTTGGCGAACTTTAAAAAGGAATATTTTTATTAAAAAAACCGAATTACATAATATAAGATTTAAGGCACTTACGAACAGTACTTATGTTTATGTTATATTTACAATGGTACCAATAAAATTATGGCACATTTTTTAACGTAGAAAAGCCTCATTATTTTTTTTCTATTTTATAGGTATTTCAAGTTATTTTAAATAATAATTCTAAGTACAAAAATGCAGATAGTAAATGCAGCCTCTAAGTGATAAAAACAACTCATTTTTTTATTCACAGACTTGAGAATACAAAATGCAGTAAAAATTGTTTTTTTTTTATACAGGAGTAATAAATTTGAGTCAGTTACAAAACCTATACCTAAACGATGTGTTGGTATTAATTTGTCAAAAAATAGAAATTAATCAGTTTTTTAATTTTGATTGATTATGGTGTCGTAATTGACTCGAGCTTTTTGGTCGCGAGTGTAGAATATTTAATGTTGTTTATCAATACAAATAAAATTGTAACGGTGGAAAATTATCAATAAGAAAACTTATTATTTAGGTATTCAAGTGGTGTTCTATAAAACTATTTATCTAAGGCACATTCAGGACTGTGAAAACGATTTTAAACTCTTATTTTTTTTTAACTTGGAAAGGACTCGTATATAAAGCTTTAAATAAAATTTCAGCAATATCTAAGCTGTTAAAAAACAATCCTTGTTTTTATACATTACCTTTATTTTTGTCCAAGATATATTTTAAAATTCTTTTATTACTTTTATACACGATGAATAGTTACATAAATCGCGGCAATTTAGATCAAGTTTAAAATTTTAATATTTTTTTTATTAAATTGTTCCTACTCATTTCCTTTGAAAAAAAAAACAGAAAACACTTTTTATTTTTAATTATATTTTTAAAAGGCCTTGTACTAGATAACCGAACTTATTATTGATACTTCTTTTATAACTCCAGCATTTGACGAGTGGTCAGTCTACCTGAAGTTAGCTGATCTACTGGGCCCCTCAGTGGGCTCCAGCACGATCCTCTTGAAGCAACCTTCGGGCAGCTGTTCGAGTATTTCCTTGATGTTATTCACCTCTAAACGAAGGTGATCGTGCTCATCCTCATATTGTTTCATCCACCTGTGAAAAATGATAAATCAATATATTTTATATACCCCCAGACAAAGAAACTGCATCAAAGTTTTTGTTCAAAAAAATTTTAATGGCCCTTTCCAGTATACAAACATACACATAGGGATAATGATACTACGCTGTTATGAAGTTAACGAACCAAACTATAGGTTTTAATTTAAATTTGTATAAAAAGTTGGAATACTTGGTTAAAATGTTTTTTTCAAAGGTAGGTGCGTGTTGAACATTGATGCAGTTTATTAGTCCGTCAGTGATATATATAAAAATCAATGCCACTTTTCGTTGTAATTTTATAACTCAATAACGGGCTCAACTATCCAAACCAAATGTTTAGGCTTTGTTCGGAGTATTTAGTAGATGGTTTATGTGAAGTTTGCACAAAATCGGTCGAGCAGTTCATCTTTAATTTGAATTCGTATAGCCTATGCGGGCGAAGTCGCTGGCGGAAAGCTAGTAAATTATTTAAGTTCTAAAAATACATTAAAATTTGTCAAAGGCGTTGTGTTTTCATATGAAACGTGCTTGAGCCTTATCTGTATGAGAAGAGGCCTGAACTAAGTTCACCGACGAGATAACAGTCTGATCAACTGAAAACGATTTATCATAATTCAAATTAAAAAAAAAACTAATCATTTATTTCAATTAGACCATTTACAGGCACTTTTGAATTATCAAAGAATGACAAGTCTGTCAGTTAGTCATAATGGAGAAGAACAACCTTTTACTTTCAAAGTAAGTTTGAGAGTTATATTCTTAAATTGGTCGATTACTAAACTGAGGTTTAAAACAAAATTCTCACTACATTGTCAAAAAACTTTTTCGATTAGCGGGCAGATTACGAAACTATCTGTCGGTGAAGTTGACCGTTAGTATTGGAGCAACAAATAGCTATGTAGGTACATACCTCTGATGGTTGTTTTTAGCCTCAGTCAAGCTTTTGATCTTGCCATCCAAGTCGACAGCTATGAGATCGCTCTCAGCCTTGTTCAAGCTGTCCTCTGTAAAAAAAATAAATCATAAGTACTCAGGCCTTTGCCCTACAGTGGGACACAATAGGCTAAAAATAAATAAAATAAGTACTCCAGTATAGTTTACATAATGACTTGGAGTTCATGCCAATATTGTTAGCTGCCTTTCTAATTAAATTACAACACAGTTACTGATTATCACATATATTGATTGGAAGATGTGCCTATCTACCATTAATCCATTATTTTATTGTGTTTTAAAAAAATCGGTCTACACTGCATATACCTACGCTGCGGTTTAAAAAATAGTTGCTTGATATAACGAGCACACAAAAATTGCAAGCGAATAAAAAGTTAAGTTGCAAGCTAATACATGCATTTTGCAGAATTTAAATTCCAATTCTTTTTACGAAATTTGTAACTTGCAAAGCCAGAATACCGACGGAAAATCTCAAGAATAATAATATTAAATTTTGAAATTCAATTTATATAATTATTTATTTTTTAGACTGCATTGGTAGCAAACTAGAGTTGCTTGCATATGGTCTGATTACAATGGCGTATAGACTCCTGACATACCAGGACAACCCATCCCATCCTCGATCCATTAGCAACTAGCAACTTCACTCACGTAATCGGTCGAGTGCGTCATCATCCAGCGTGGGTAAGTTCTGCAGCTCGTCCATGATGATCTTCAAGTCTTCCAAGCCTTTGTCGACTTGTTTCTCAGCCTCCCTTGCGTCGGTGTTCGCTTGACCGACCTAATAATGAGAACAATTTTTTTATTCAAAGAAATCAGTTGACTGTAAAGTTGGAAATTTCCTTGGTACCTAAAGTAATTATAAATACATGTTACAAGAAAACATAGTTAGGTACATATAAGTAAATATCACTCACTGAAATTAAATCTAAATCGGGTAAGCGATTTGTCTGAGATCCATTGAATTGCTTGGATGCAATGAAACCATCCATGGCAACTCATGTAATAACTGTCTCAAGCGATTTCACCCGTATTCTGAGGAAACAATTTATCACGCACCCATTACTCTCACATCCAGATAAAAAACTATTGTATGTTCTTCCCGAGGTCTATCTTCGTACCTCATTTTAATCCAAATCAGTTCTGCTGTTTTATCATGAAAGCTTCACAGACAGACCGACAGATTTACTTTCAGATTTATAAAGTAAATATTACGATTCGCTAAGCCATCGTCCCCTGCTGCTACCTTGATAGCACTTGTTGTTACAATTCCATGTCAGGCGTCAGGCGGATTTGAGAAACCTCTGACACGAAGGCTTGATAGGTTAGTAAAATGCAGCCCACGCGCTAAGAAGAAGAAGATGAGAATTTACCTTCATTTTAGCGTCTCTAGTGAGCTGCATGTTTTCAGCTGCCTCCTTCTCCAAGCTCCCGATCTGAGTGGCCGTTTCTTGTACACGAGCTGTTTCACAAAAAGATTTTGCTAAGATCGTAATACAAAAATGGAATGCAGCTGAGTACCTACCAGTGTTTTATATGGTGCGACTGCCATTCTGGCCTCTACGACCCAGCTACTGATAACACATTATATAGATCTTACTAATCACCACTAAATACAAAATAGGCGATCGTTTCTCAATACATTGCAACATGAAAAAGTATTTAACGTGTCATAAAGTTTTTGAGAAAGATTAGAGAGATTAGTACTTACTGGATAGTTTTTCAGCCTCAAATCTGAGCTTAGAAGCTTCGGCCCTCGATGTTGATGACTTCTTTCTAACTTCAAACGCGGCCTGAAAATATTCGAAAGGTTTTGCTATCAATAAGAGTTCATTCCGTTTAATGTAAGATTATAAATTTAAACGCATCCTATTTACCGTTTGTTCAAACGATTTTGAGCTCTATTGCAAAAGAAACATGCAGAGTATATTTGGTATGTAAACATTATTTTGTTCTCAACACCATCCTTATTTGTACCGGTATAGAACTCAAAATCGGTTGAATAAGCTGCAAAAAGAGTTTGGATTTTTTTCTGATCTTATTGTAAATTAAGTAACAGTAGAAAAACAGTTACGTTCGCTTTCATTCTTAGATTGTATTACATCATTATTCCACCATATTATTATACATTTGTATTTCACTTTTATTCCTTTTAATAAATTTATTCTTCTCATACGAAACGTGGTCGCTTACGATGGACCTTATAAGAAGGCTCAAAGTCACTCAGAGAGCAATGGAAAGGGCTATGCTCAGTTTCTTTACGAGATCGAATGAAGAGATCCGTAGAAGAACCAGGGTAACCGACATAGCCCGAAGAATAGCAAAACTTAAGTGGCAATGGGCAGGGCACATCGCTCGTAGAACCGACGGTCGCTGGGGCCATCTAGTTCTTGAGTGGCGACCACGCACCGTATGACGCAGCGTGGATAGACCCCCCACAAGGTGGACCGATGACCTGGTGAAAATCGCTGGAGTCCGCTGGATGGGGGCGGCACAGGACCAGTCATGGTGGCGTTCTCTGGGGGAGGCCTATGTCCAGTACTGGACGTCTTTTGGCTGATTATGATTCTTCTCATAATATTAGTAAGAATTCTGTACCTCTGACGCCTTATCAGCGTACTCCTTCTGCGCCTGCTGAGCCAAGTCTCTAGCTTCCTTAGCCTTGTCGCTGGCGGTGTACAGCTGTTCAGTGATGCTGTTAATGCTGTCTTCAGCTGCTGCTATCTTCTGCTGGACTGAAGGCACGTCTAGAGCCGCCATCTCGGCAAGCTGGCGGGATTCCGTCACTTGATCGCTGAACTCTGTAATGTGGATTCGTTGTTGAGTTTCGGTTTGGGATATTCCGATTTTAGGAACTTTAATTATTATCAACTATGATGGTCTTTTTATAATGTTGATTATCCGTTGTACAGGTATTACTCTCGTAGATATCAGGAGTTAAATGGAGTTCATGCATGGTTCTCACTGCCTAATAAAATAAAGACAGCGTAATAAAGAAGAAATTAGCATTGAATGTTTTCCTTTTCTTTGAGTTGAAAATTAAAATGATCTAATAAAAAAAATATCAAAGGCATCCCTACCTTTCAAGGTCTTGTAAATCGCATTAGCGTCCTTCAGCGTCTGATTGGTGAGATCCACATCATTTCTAGCCTGTCCCTGAAGTTCATCCAACTTCGCCAAAAGGTCATTTAACTCGTCCTGTCTGTCGTGACCTTGGTCCAGAAGACCACGGCCCTGTTTGATTGCGTTCTCCAGCTGTTCTAACGTATCCTCGTTGTCAGTCATCAAGCGTTCTAATTCGGCTGATTTTTCGTCAATCTGGAATATAGGGAAAAATATTAGCTTTTTTTCCTGGCCATCTGTACGTAATCATATATTGGAGGTCAAAAAACTCCCGGTTTCGAAGTTTCAAAACTTAGAAACACCAATTTTCTTTTTGAATTCCACCTTTGATGTCACTAAATAGGCCGTTGTTGAGTGTATAGCAATACTTTAATATGTCACGACGTCATCCCTTACCGTTTTATTCATTTCCCTCGCTGTATCCTTCAGTTTGTTTAGCTTAATATCGGGCAGCAGCGTGGTGTTGACCTCAGCGTAAAGACCGAGAGCTTCTTCGTACACCTCCTTGGCTCTCTTGAGCGCCTGGTCAGCTAGTTCTGTCATGCTGTTCAATTTGCCTGACGCCGCATTCAGTTCATTCGTTAAGATTTGCACCTCGTTACTAAAAAACGATAAAAAAGTTATCTACAATGACTATAAATAAATTAATGTAATACCTATTTCATCACGAATAAATCGTGTTTAAATAGTCTCTTTTTAACATAGACCGTTTGGACTTTTTCTTAAAAACTGTCAAAACAACGGATTAATTACATCGATATCTATATACATATCGGTAGGTAAGTATAGTTTAACCTGTGTAAATATTTTTATGTCCAAATCTTACCTAATGTTAGCCTGTTTAGTAATGCCATCCTTAGCAATTTTGTTTGCCGTGATTGAAGTATTGAACGCTTTGTCGGCTATTTCCCGAATATTCTTTGCTTCGTTTTCAAGTTTTTCTGCTAATAGTCTGGATTCCTTTGCCAAAGCTGACATGTCAACGGATTGCTTTCCAAATTGATCTGATCTGTTGCGCGCTTTGGATAGTGCCGCTGCTCCTTCACCGTCCATGTATTCCAAAGCACTCTAGGCAAATAAAGATAGAAATATTAATTTAATTAGAATTGAAATGGGTTGATCATGTTTTAATATAATCGGAGACTAGATAAGAACCGTTGAGATACACACTCTGGTAAATATACAATTATTTAAGAGCATAGTGTCGTGGAGTGGATTGAATAAGGCATTTATGATGATGATAACAATATGATGAGTAAATTTCATTAGAACTAAATTGTGGGGAAAGAATGAAAGAACAAGTATTTTCAGCGTGAATGCTTTTGCAGTCTTGTAATAATAGTATTTTTTGAAGTCTGACATCATCTGAATTGTTCTGTGTTAATCCTGCCACTGTTTGCCTAAAGATAATTATTTCGAAATACCGTAATTGCTTATAAATATCTTTTTTCAATTCATTTGGGGAATTATTCTTAACAAGTATGTTTACGATGATCTTACATTGATTTCCTTCTGTGCAGCTTCAATGGTATCTTCAGCTTTGGACACGTTACCCTTACTCTTTTCAACTGCCTCGTTACCATCGTAGCTCTCGTCTTCAATCTTGAACAGCATATTTCTGTGAAAATAATGCCATTTGTGAATTTAATGAAAAATCTTGACCAGTTATCATTATAGTTATCGCTGGAATATTATCCAACACGTGTTATTATTATCTAACAAGTTAAATTATAATTACACAGATTTTTGTCGGTTAGTCCAGCCGGTTCAGTATCAGTACCTACTTTCTAAGTGTATCTTAGACACCACTGATTTGATTGGCCTTGAGTAAGCGTGGTGATCGATTCTCGTGCCTTCTCTCTATGAGAAGAGTCCTTTAGTAGGATAGTAAATGGACTGATGATAATGATGAGTATCAGGTAGTGGACCGTGGTCTTTAAGCACAGTCCTATTTCCTTCCATTACTGGATGAGACTTGATCATATTGTGACACCTTAATTCTTTTGGGTTTCATAAGGATGTGAGTAAAATAGATAAATAGATCTAGGGTAAGATAAACATTGAAAGGCAAACTCAAATCACATTCAAATAGTTCAGTGTATAACTTATGGCTAAAGAGATGAAGTCGATAATGAAATCTATATAGGTATATAAAATGCTTTGTCCTGAGTCCTGAATAACTAACGGATCAACGCATAGCCTAAACTGCTGATCGTAGAAACCTGAAAATTAGAGGGTATGTTCTTTGTATGACGTAGGCATCCGATAAGAAAGAATTTTCCGAAATTCTACCTCTAAGGGGGTGAAACAGAAAACTCTGTCATTTTCAATTTGAATTCGTATAGTCCACGCGGGCGAAGCCGCTGCTTGAAAGCTAGTAAAGGTATAAAATCACTGTCTTGTTCTTACCTGACGTCAGCCAACCTATCAGCCAGTTCAGCCAGGTTGTCAGTCAGGGTGTTTCCAGGCCCATTGCCCGACTCTGCTTGAGCCTCCGCTGATAAGCGCTCGATCTCTCCCCTAACTTGTTGTAACTCCTTGTCGAAGTCAGCGTTTTCGACCACGGTTGGAGACTTTGAAATCTTTGCTAGTATCTGTACAATGAAAGTTGGATGATTAGATATTTGTATATATAGAATTCTAAATATGGCGCATTTTTTATACAAGCTGGGTTTGAGACACTTTTCTTTATTGATGATTTTGTATTTTGTTCGTCAATACGAGTAAGTAGGTTATGTTTTTAAATAATAGCCAATATTGTTTGTAGGGTTTTCAATCTCTTCCCCGTATGGTAAGCTACTTTGTGGTTTGCTAGATGCAGTCGCACTATATTTTAGTATCGAATAATTCTACTTTTAATTTCTCATACACGGAAAGTACGCTTGAAGTTGCTGATCAGAGGGACGAAAGTAGGAGTGGGCGATATAAATCGTATATAGATGCAATATCTATATATCGGCACAATACCCAATATCTATGTATCGGACGGCATGGAATCTATATATCAGATATCTACAGTTTTCACGTTGCTTCAGTCACAGAACACACAATATCGTATGAAGGTAGAGGTACAATATCTACCTGTACCGATATCCAACCGATATCAGGCGATATCTATGTATGCGAATTGCGATTCATTCTCTCGTATCTGGTAACTGATTCGGCCTCCTCGGGCATTCTCGGTACCAACTCGGTTGCCGATTACAATGCGTGCGGGAGTGAATGAAAAAACGATACGAACGAAAGAATTTAGACGAAAAAAGATTTAATTATGTTTAAAAAATAATAGTGAATGGATGTTAACTAAATGTATGTTTTAAAATTATAAAAATAAATGTAAATAATTAACAAAATGTATATTGTTTATTGAGTGTTTTTATTGACATTCACTATCTGTATCGAATTATAAATCCTAAATCTTAGAAAAGTATGAAGAAAAGTTGAAGTAAATTCACAGATTCTACCAGTTTCATTTCAGTCATATTATCATAATATTAACACTAACGTACCTACTTACTGATTTCGAGTACGGTTGCTTACAATAAAATACAACACTGAACACATCGTTGTACCTACATTTAAACTAAACCATACGGAAACCCAAAAATCACATACCGATTTCGTCTCCGAGTTCCACAGATTTCAACCAATATATAGATATTGAAATATATAGATGCGATATCCGATATTTGAAATCGATACATAGATACGATTTGATATAGTGTAAAAGCGATATTACCCATGCCTAGACGAAAGTAGTACTTTTCTTTTTTTAGCCCCGGGGAAGCGATTTTCCCTGCTGTCAAAAAAAATAAAAACTATGCAAGCCATTTCCCTGTATACAGCCACTCTGTTATATCGCGGCGTAAAATTGCAATAAAAAATATTATCAATAATTTTGTAACATGTCTTTATACTTACCCAGGTATTTCTAATTTAGAATTCAATAAATTATTAATTAATTTAAATAGATTTGAGCAATTTTTTTTACAAAAAAATAATTTACTATACACAATTAAAACTGACAAAAAAAAACTATGCAAGCCATGTCCCTCTATACAGCCACTCTGTTATATTATATCGCGGCGTAAAATTGCAATAACAAATATTATCAATAATTTTGTAACATACAGGTAATTCTAATTTAGAATTCAATAAATTATTCGTTAATTTAAATAGATTTGAGCAAATTTTTTACAAAAAAATACAGGCTGGTAGAATGCCACAGAAAAGAAGAGGCGGACAATCGATCTTCAGTTGTTTCGTCGAGTGCTAATTATTTACGTTTACAAATAAAATATTGTTTGTTTACGTAATCAGGTTTGTATTTCCTTTCCTCATATTCGAAATGAAAAGCAGAGTGTTTACCTCGGGAGAAAGACCTATGTAGGCCCTCGAACTATTAGCGCCCTCGCTACGCTCGTGCGCCAAACCATCTCGGGCCTAAATAGGTCACTTTCATCCCTTGTGTAACAATCTACTATTACACATTACAGGCATAATACTGAATATCTCCTTAAGCAGGTAAAATAGGTATACATAATGATCTTAGCATTTTATTGACTACTACCTCTACTATCTAAAACTTCAATCGAGGCCATTTAAATCGGATTAGTTAGGCACTAAAAATCCCGATACCATTTTTTTTGTGTGTATAAGTGTATTTTGCCACCATCTAACAACAACTTACATCATCAAGTTCCTTCAGCTCCCTCCTGTGTTGGTTGACGGCATCCAGTACGAGGTTATAACAAGGAGGACAGTCTTCGCAACCTTGGCCGTCGGCGCGACGCTTCTTATTTTCCATACACCTGGAATGTATATGAATGTTTAGATGAGCGCGTTCCAGAATAAAATGATGATAATTCCGTTTGAAGGTCTTTGTCGAGAAGGTTTTTTTTAATAGTTCTACATTCCCACAGACAAACTGAAAACGTTCTGTACGGTCTTGTTTACGGGTAGGACCTACGAATAGCGAGAAAACCTAATGTAGAATGAGTATAATTGCATCTAGTGCCTAAAAGTTTCCGTAGAAAACAACAGTCTATCGCGAGTACGGATTTTAAAGATATCGCTGTCACCTGCTATCTTATTATGTAACTCAACTTCTTTCCATATCAATTGCAACCCTTTTCTGAATGTTGAAATGACTATCATTAAAAAATATGTATAAACATGCGATATTAAATATATGTAGGTACTGTGTGAAAGTTGTTTAGAAAAGGTCAATTAGCTCCTTTACATAACTATTAATCTTACCGGTCGCAGCGCCTTCCTTCAACGTTCTCCTGGCAGGAGCACTGGCCTGACATGTCGCACTGGTAGTTGGTGGAGCCCCACTCGTCACAGTCACAGTCTCTACAGCCGTCTGCTGAGAACCCGTAGTAGTATGCGCGGCAGCGGTCACAGTGCTTTCTAAAAGACGTACAAATACTCTGTTATAATGTACTGGTTCCAAAAGACCAGTGTCGATCTTTTCACAAAATTTTCTTTGTATGGCTTATATATTTTTTAAAGAATTGAGCGATATAAAACACATTAGGGAAAGCCTATGACGACTAATAGACAAATAGGCTGATGATGAAGATGACTACCAAACTTCCTTCGTAACTGCTTTCAAAACAGAAACACATCGCACTCACCCGGAAACCAATAAACCAAACAAATGTACGTATAATTCTTGAAGAATTAAATACCCTACGTGATGGACTAATATGTAGGGTAGAATCAAGTTTAACTATACTTCACAAATGGGAACAAAAATCTTCATCACCAATCTTCGCAGAGTGACTGATAGTAGCTAATAGAAGGTAGATGATCCTTACCCGTCTATACCCGGTTTGCAGTAACACTGTCCGTTGAATGGGTCGCAAGTATTGTTGTAGGATCCCTCCAGGTTACACTCACAGGGTTCGCAACCCTCGCCCGAGTTGATGTTGTAATATCCGTCCTGGAAAATTGAAAATTAAATAAAGTTGAAATTAGTGCCATTTATAAAGCTAACTTTAAACTTATCTTTTGGTGATCTAGGGGACGGTATAGTGATTAGAGAGAATTGGAAAAAGGATTTAAAAATATATTAGGAAAGAGTACAAATATCTACGACCCTACGAGATTTATAACAAGTCTTAAGTAGGTACTTAATCCGTTAACGTACCCCCGAAATGCAAAGGGCTGAGGAAGGAACATGGATGGGTTTTAATCAGTAATAGTTAACAACAATGTCGGGGGGTATAGTTTTATCCCATCCGAATAAAAAGTAGTTACCTACCTACCTAATTTTTTTAAACATTGTTTAATATCTACCGAACTTTGAAGATCAATCTGCATGGTTTCTACCACGGCAACCATCAGCTTCATTCTGGACTTACCTCACATTTGTCACAGTTTCTGCCGATGACATGCGGATGACAAGTACAGAAGCCAGTGAGGCCATCGCATTGCGGAGGTCCTTCAGCACTCTCCAAGGTTCCAGCCTCATGACACTGACACGGCTTGCAGTCGCCCTTCTTCTTAGGGTCGAGGGCGTCACCGAAGTAACCTGAATGTGGAAAGTAGTGATGCTAATTTATGGAAGCGTATAATTTACGTCTGTGCTAAAGGATAAGTAGACGCATGAAGATTTATTACTATTTCGTATGGCAAATATCGGTTAACCTAAAATTTAACCTGCTACTCTCATTTACTCGTTGGAATCACCTAAAATTGACCAATATATTCACTCCTTGAAAGTATATTTTTCGCTTTCAGACAACCGAAATTATAAGGTACGAAAAGCGTTCTGTAATTTGTTAGCCAGGCTTTTACCGTTACACCATCACAGCATTTGATTTTCGAACCTTAATAAATCAGTAGGTATAAATAATATTGTTCAAGCCTTATATCTTTTAGCATTTAGGTTCATTACTCAGGCATTTAGGCATTTTTCATCTTTAGCATGATTTTGATATCAAATAATTTCTACATTATTTAAGTTATTTTTGAGTTATAAACTATGTTGGTAGGTAAGACACAAAGAACAAAATCCTTTACCACTCAAACACTTGTCACAGTGTTCTCCAGCGGTGTTGTAGATACACTTGAGACATTCCCCAGTAGTCCTGTTGCAGTTGCCGACAGCGTTCGGGTCCACGTTGCCATTGCATTGGCAGAGCTCACACTGTTTCGGTGGTCCAAACTGGCCGGTCGGGTCTCCGAAGTAACCGTCGGCACAGACCTCGCATTTTGGTCCTGAAAATAGGTATCCATGACAAAAAGAGCAAATTGGTTTCTAGCTACGACATCTATAATGTTATTCTGGACTATCCCTTCAGATTTTGAGAGTGAAGAATGTGCAAGGACCTGTGTTCGCGCACAAACTTGTGCACTATAATATGGTCCGGTAATGGTCTCCTTTGAGATTGGCCATTGTGACCAAAATTTGGAGGATCAAAATTTCTGTCTTACTAAGGGGTATCGTGTTACCCAGTAATTGGGTTGTAGAAGTCAGATAGTCGCTTCATGTAAACGTTCGCACTGGTACTCAACTGCATCTAATCAGATTGAAAAGACTCCAACATAGTTGGGAAAAAGCTAGACAGATGATGACAGTGTCGTTTTTACATAGCGGTATTTCACACGTGCTATATGTAAAACTACTAATATGTATGTAATAGTCGTAGTGGCCTAGTAGTTAAGGCGTTTCGTTTCGTTTTTTCACCTCTCGATTACGAGTGTGCAGGTTCGAAACCTGGCATGTACCAATGTGACTTTTCTAAAGTCATATGTACTTTCTAAGTATATCTTAGATACCACTGACTAACGGTGAAGGAAAACATCGTGAGGAAACCTGGACTCAAAAAGTCTGAAATCGCCAATCCGCCTTGAGCAAGCGTGGTGATCAATGCTCATGCATTCTCTGTGTGAGAAGAGGCCTGAGCCCAGCAGTGGGACAATATATAGGCTGATGATGATGGTGATATGTAAAACAAATTCTTACCAGCATAACCCTCAGGACAGTCGGTACACACTATGTTTCCATCCATGAGTTGAATACAGCCACTGTCCTTGGGGCACGGGCAGGGCTTGCAGTCGTCTGGGGTGCCCGCGATCGCGTTGCCGTAGAAACCCTTCGCGCATAGTTCACAGTTGCTCCCAGTTGTGTTGTGCTTGCAGATACAGAAACCTATAAAAATAGAGTGTTTATATATTGTATGTCTTTTCGTTAATTTAATTTAATAGATGCAAAATAAAATGTAGATAAGTGCTTGTCTTTTACAGAACCGCAAATTTGGTCTGCTGTTTCATAAGTCCACATCTAGATTAAATTTAGAAGTTGCGTGTCATTCATTGTAGCTACATAGAAGTATTACCAGTTATGTGGTATCGTCATTTTAAATCGATGCAAGTCATGCCATTATATTTTTGTAAAATTTATATTTTCTTTTTTACTCATTTTTAATCACGCGACTCTAAGGATTTTTAATCTTTAATGACGCGGCCTTAGACAAATATTACACACACCCGCATATCTCTATACCAAATTTTCTCCATGCCGTGATAGCGTGACAGACAGACAGACTTATTTTTGGATTTATAACATTAGTAACAATTAAACTTACCAGTAGCGGTATCACAAATGTGAGCATGTCCATTGCAGTCACAAGGTATACAAGTCGAGTAAGGACCTCCGTTCGCGGGCTCATGCTTGTATCCCGGCGCGCACTCCTCACAATAGTCTCCTACATAGGCCTTTGGACAGGAGCACTTCTCCACCCAGTTGGCGGCGGCAGAACCTTTCTCACGCCCAACTTTAGCAGTTTCCAACTTGAAGTTCATCAGATAACCTTCACCAGGCTTGTTGTAGGTTCCTCTGATTTTGATGGCTGTCAAGTTTTGGAGGAGCGAAATGAATTCAAAGTTTGACAGAGTTGGAGACCAGCCGTAGCGAGGGTCTTCGTGAAGTCTGAAGGTGTACTCTTGCGCCTGGAACAATGGTCATCGTGAGATGCGGAAAATGCTGTTAAATCGCATAGCTCTAATAATCAGGTCTAAAATTGTATAACTTAGAGTTTTGTTATGTACAGATCTTTACATAAGAAGACTTGAACAGTTTTGTTCCGCAAAGCAATTAAAATATGTTGAGACAACTGCAATATTTTATTTAAATTGAAAATATTCTTTACAAGCTGTTGCCGGCGTTTTCAGTCAAACTAGAACGTAAACAAAAACTTCGGGTACAGTCAGAAGTGTTCTTTATTCCAGAATTCAAATAACATCAAATCCATTTAGTACTTTAATTGTAACAAGCAATAACAATATCAGACAAAGACTCTTTCGCGTTTTTAGAATACTCAGCGTCTAAAAGAAGTATTCATGGCACAGGTATTGACACTAAACAAGTACATACGGAAATGTAACACACAATTTAAACAATCGCTTCATGCTTTAATAAAACTTTTCGTAATACCATTTTTGACAACAAAGCAAGTTTCAACATAAGACAAAACAATCGCAGTATATTATTAATGTAAGAAGCCAGCGCAGCTAGACGATAACCTTAACATACCTGGTTAGTAGGCTCTGGGTTGTTCTGGGCGTAGATGTTGATAGATACGGAAGCCCGTGGTCCTTCGAGAATAATGTCTTGAGCTGATGGGTAGCCTCGCAATTCACCGAGTCGCAGGGAGAACTTCAGGTCATGGTTGTACGAAGGCCTCTGGTCTCCAAGGAACTGGCTTGAGGCAACGAAGTATAACGTCTCGCCGCCTTGTGAAGCAACAGCTGGGGAACAAATTTGCTTGTAATACTAATAAAAGTTCTAAAATATTTTAATTAATATAACCAATTTTAAAGGAGGCATGGGTATACCTAGCAGAGGACGTATTTCAATAGATATGATAAGTCCAGATAATCAAACCTCACCTATATTCTGTGTATTAGCATTGAATTGCAGCTTCGCGGCCTTCTCTTGTTCATCTTCGGCGGTCCACTTCTCTGAGTCTCTGATGAAGTGTGCGCTGGTTTCATGAGCTTGATACTTGGGAGCTGAACTGCACTGCGATGAGTGGCCGAAACAGAAGCAAGGTGTGCACCCAAACTCGTTCACGATGTCCAGGTTGAAGAAACCTGGCTTGCATCTACAAGTTTTGGTGAGATTAGAGGCTTATAAAAGTAAAACAGTGCTGATTGATGAGCAGGTCCCAAACCACACAAAAAACAATCGAAGATTTTAAGTAATACCGATAAAGCAATACTTACTCTCTACAACGTCTTCCTTCGACATTCTGTTTGCACAAACACACGCCGGTCTGGGGGTCACACTGAGGCATGTTCCCGTAAGAACCGGACTCGTTACAACCACAAGGCTTGCAGCCCTGGCTCGTGAACTCGTAGTGGTTCGGGGCGCAGACGTCACACTTGTCGCCTGTCACTCCAGGCTTGCACTGACACTTGCCTTCAGCGTTGCATTGAAGACTGCGGGACCCTGAAGGAACAAAGTATTTGTAGATCATTAGGAACGTTTAAGTGAGCTGTACAATTTCCTAATCTCTATTTTATTGGAATGGAGTAAGTACAACATAACGTCGGTAAAGTTTTAAGAGTGCGTAAGGTATTTTTGGTGGATTGGGGAAATGGGAATAAAACTTAAAATGACTTACGCACTGTTAGAACTTCACCGACGATAAGTATGAGCATAATTTTGTTAATTCTGTAAATCAGTGTTGACTGTTGGAGCAGAATAGTACTACAGTAGACACCGCGCATTGATAAGCATAGCTTAAGACGCCAGTTTCTTGATGGACCGATGACCTCAAAAAAGTCGCTAGAATTGACTGGATGTGTGAGGCGGAGGCCGGGTATTGTAGCGCAATTTGGACGAGGTCTATCGGTGGACTGCGGTAGGTGGAGCTGATAGTTTAATTCAGTGAATAAAAACAGTATACAGCTTACGTACCAGTAGGATTACAGTTGCAAGGTAAGCAGATATCGCCGGAGCCCTGGAAGAAGTTTTCCTTGCACCTTTCACAGTTGGCCCCATCCCTGTTCTCAGCGCAGTCGAGGCAGCGACCACCGTGGCCGGTCCGCTCGTACAGATCCTTGTCGAACTCACACTTGTTGGAGAACCCGTTGCAGTTGCAAGCTGCAAACGAACATTAATCAGGGTGTGGTGGCGTCACTAGAAGATAGTGGAGGGATCTAGAAGCTTCCAGAAAGGTATTTTGTTGTTTCGCAAAGCTTTTATTTAATTCGCTAGTCATGTGACTGTTGAGAACTGTTGTAGAATTATGGATTTATTTTTAATAAAACATACAAATGCCTTACAAACGTCTTTATTCTTTTGTAATAAAACAATGCAAAATCATAAAAATATTATATATTTTTTTTTAAATCACGTACCATTTTGTTACTAATATACACTACGCTGTTTTCATAAATAAATAAATAAAGTTAAGGCATGTATTTTGAAAATAAGTGAGATTTAATTATGTAGCTGAACTACAAACTTAATATAATTCGTTTCAGTTTGAAATTCGTAATTCTTTTTCTCTCGGAATAGGTGCTCCTTTTGTTCTCTTTTCATCAAGTAAATCTAGCTTACCTATTCATTAATAGGCAAAATTTACTTTTACAAAGGTAGCAGAAATAGTGCAAAAACTCAAAACGGCGAATCAATCTTTTATAAAATAGAACGCAAAAGAAACCAGTAAATCCATCCATCACCCGCTTACTATAAACCTTCGCATTGTAATATCCATTCGCTGTGCACATAGCGATCAATGTATGTTCAACTGACCTTTACACTCGTGTACGTTGGTCGGTGAAGCCCTGCCCCACGGTGCATCGTTGTAGAAGTCTAGACATCTCTCGCATTCGCGGCCTGCTGTGTAATGTTCACATCTGGAAAAAATCATTTAATTACGAATGGTGAATGTCTAAATCAACCGATTAGATGTTTTGCCGACTGTCGGATACTTTTAATACAAATGCTAGTCTTACAAAGGAGGAGGTCAGATAGGCAGTCGCTCCATGTAAAATACTGATACTAGCATCCAGTTAGACTGGAAGCCGACCTCAATATAGTTGGTAAAAGGCTAGACGGATGATGATTTTTGATATTTAAAAATTACCAATATCTTCTCATTAGAATAATCTTTTATGGTCTCTGAGGCATACTAACCGACCCAATTTTATTGTAATACAAATCGACTATTTCCACAAAAAGAAAGACTGATGTTACCTACCTATATTTCTGTAGGAGCCTACATAGTTGAGCTCTTACTGACTAAAGTCGGTACCAAGATCCAATAGATTTTGTGACAAATGTAAACAAAGTCGTAACTATTTTGTTCTAATTCTGCCGCAGAAATTAACAAAATGGCCTAAGGATGGCGCATTTTTGTCAATTTCATGCTCTAAACATCATCGTTCATTATTAAATGCCATTTTATTTATGTATGTAGTAAAATTAGAATAAAATAGTAATAATGGCATTTTATTTATCTATAAAAGGCTGCAGGCAGAAGTTGGATGTGTCAAGCTGAAGACCGGGCGATATGGCACAAGTTAGGGAAGGCCTATGTCCAGCAGTGGACTAGTGTTAGATAGGCTGATGATGATGATGATTTATCTATGTATTTACATTATTATTATTATTCTATGTATAATACAAAAAAAAAAAAAAACTTCGTCCGCATCGCTTTCAGCGGGAATCGTACCCAAAAGGCTGGCTGCATTGCCACGTTGGATGGCAATGCTGATTCTTTGGCCTATTATTTTATCTATGTGGATGTATTCCTATTTCTGGGATTGAATAATTTTATAGTAATAAGATAAAACCTTTACCTGCAAGCCCTGGCCCTGGTGCCGTCTGGTAGTTCCTGAGTTTCGCAGACAGAAGCGTGACCGTTACACTTGCACCTAGCCCCCACGGCCACATCAGCGATAGCGTACCAATACGACTGCAATACTTGGACGTCTCCAAATATCTCGTCTCCGAAGGTGTTCAGACGGTCTAAGGAGATCCGAAGGTCAGTTGCTGTCACCCATTCCTAGTTGCAAAGTAAGATGAATATAGTGAAATTGATTTAGGTATATTGTCGTTTTGGAAGGAATTTGTGTGTAACTTTTTTAAAACTTCTGATAATTTAAATTCTTATTATAACGGACTTCCAAAATTGATCCATATTTTAGTATGTAAGATAGATAGTGCTATACAAGACCAATATTATTGTCCCTTTTTTCACACTTTAGCGTCATGTTATACGGCCTCAGATTGTAATACTAAATGTGTATAATTTTGTACTGACTACTTATTACGTATTAAGTTCTGTTAATAAAATTCAAATAACATAGCATACAACTGCCTGGAATTACAGTAACAATGCCTTATCGATTGTTCGACATAAGTGAAAGACCTTTACACAGTGTGCAATTGCAGTTCAATGAATATTAAATGTCGAATCAATAGAAAACCAGCAGTCTTTTTGAAATCGTTAAAAACTGCTAATAGATCATCAATTCGCACAAAAAAACCAACTGGCTGGAAAAAAGGGGCCTTATTATTTGATTCTGCTCAAGAAAAAGAACAAAAGAGACTGAACCTGCAATTCAGGGCTGTTGTCAAAGGTGTACGCCGAGGGCCGTCCTTCTAGAGTGGAGAACAGAACGTTTCCTCCGGACAGCGGCGAGATATCGGAGTACTCGCTGGTGCAGAGGGCGCGAGTTTCAGCGCCTAGTTCTGCTGCCTTCTGCTCTTGAACCCCGTAAGTGTCGCGACAGGATGCACTGGAAGAAATATATGGAAATGAGGATTAAAATCTTTGTCCCGCTGAGCTGGTATTAATAAAAATCTTCCTAAATCATAGTTTTGTATTGATAAAAGGTTCTGGATGGACTACTCCATGCGGAACGAATCATACGGGAATGCTCATGGTGCAGGTTTATGTGGTGTTTTTCTTTATACATATTTTTAACAAAGATAACAATCGTGTAGTTTTCATAAAGAGTTCTTGTTAAAATATATTTTATTTGTGTTTTTATGCAGTCATAAAAGCAAACTTAATAGCTAGCAAGAAGAGTTGCTTTTAAACGTTATATAGGCACCTACTCTACTATTCTATACGCCTCATGATACATAAGAAATTAAATGAACCGATCTTCATTACAAAATACTGCCAGCCTCTTGGGTACGCTTCCAGTTGATAAAATGTATTTTATTATTGTTTAAGGTAAGGTAATATTTTTACCTGAAGTATTGGAACGGCTCCCAAACCCTTTCCTCGCTGGTCTTCTTATAGACGGCGAAACTCTGAGGCCTGGGCGAGTAGAACACGATCCTCACATACGTTATGTCGTATGCCTTGCCTGAAATATACATCGTGTTTTAGTCAACTAATACGCAATTGGCACCGACCTCATATCGTTATTATTTCTATAGAAAAAAAAAATCTATAAACGACCATGCATAATATTATTATAATAAATGCAAAAGTTGTGAGGATGAATATTTGTTACTCTTTGAAAACAAAACAACTGTATGGACTTGGATGAAATTTACACATATTGTCTATAACCTGGATAAAAACATAGACTACTTTTTATCCGGGAGAAGAAGTTTCCTCAACATGGGAGTGAAACAGCGGGAAACATCTAGTATCAAAAAAATTATACCATCTTCTTTAACGGAAATTAAAACTTTTTCATCTACTAAACACAGCGAAGCTTCGAAAAGGATTTCAAAACTTGCTTACCTAAGTGCAGCGTCAAGTTAACCTGGTTGGGATACTGGATCCCCTCCTTCATGGTCTCCGACTGCCACCACGTCTGGTTGTCCTGCTCATAGTGGAGATCTGTTAAGTAGTAGCTGGAGAACTGGCCTGGCTGGCAGCTGTCGCATGACCTGAATAGAAAACGAAAAATAAAATTCGAGCTCTTTTGATTTTTGAAGTCTTTTGACGTCGATTTGATTCCTCGAGGACGTATTATAATAATACAAACGTTTCCTGAACAAAGAACTCGTCTACCTTTCTGTTCCTAGATCCTTTCATTACGAAATCATCTAGTGTTAAGAGCGGGTCGCTATTAGAGAAGATAAAGATTACCCCTTAATTTTTAGTAAGTTTAGGGACGACTTATGACAACACAAATATTTTTGCTTAATCTTCCGCTTTCATGAGAGCAAACATTTATTTTTTGAAAATTGGACACAAGTTTGGCTTGCAATAAAAACTTCTTTTTCACAATAATGTCTAAGGTTTATGTGAGCCTATTGCATCCTTCGGAGATGTTCGCAGCAGCGCATACCGATGTTTTTTTTACGATATTGGATAAAAGATCTCATATAAAAGATATCGTTGCTGTGTCGTGTGCGGGATAGCGAGAACAGTCTCCTGAATATTGTTGCTAGTACTGAGGGTTACTTGGTGCTGGTGAAAGCAACTGTACGCTATACATGTTGTTGCCAAGTGGATCTAAAAGATGGTCGATTGATATTATAAAGAAAATGTGTCTATGTCTAATTCTGAAATAATTATTTTTTCAATCCAATAATAAATTAAATAAACTAACATCTCTATTTTAATTTTGCTTCATTTGAAATCGATTATAACTGACTCGATGAACTATCTAAATGATCAATCGATAGCATGAAATAAACTTCGTTCTTTATCAGCCACCATGGATGTGTCAAGTTATATTATATGCGTACCTAGTAGATGTGCCAGCTGACGTCTGGATGCAGAAGACCTTAACGCCGTTGTCTCCGCAGGTATTGGTCGCTTCCATCTGAACCATGAACGCAGCATTCTCGAACTCTGGTATACATCTCTGTAGATAGAGACAAAAAATTAAAGTTGGATTAAAGGAATTTGAACTGTATGTATGTTAGTAGACTGAAGTCGACTTTACATTAGTTTTACAAAGTTGGTATAGAGAGTGATGAGATGGTCTCCCGCATGGTAGGCTTCTCCACCAACTCCTGCCTACGAAAACTATGGCACCAGCTTACACTAAATATTTTACAATGAGCTTGTCTGCTACTAAAGCTTAGAAGTTATATACATAGGGTAGGTAAGGTGAGTGATGACGCGGGCGACTACTATTGTTCTATTTTTAAGAATTTTATCATTACAAGAAAATGAGTTCTAAATGCACTCATTGCATAATGCTTATCGTTATATAATATACATATATCAAATCATACACAACTCTGTCTATATCCAAAGATTGTCTGCAAAAAATGCCCCTATTGTACTGCTTATTACATATTTGTTTTAAAATATCTTCCCATTGTTTTTGTTAAACGTTGTCCCACACTAGGAATTTCTCGTGTATCCTGGGTGAGTTTACGAACATTTATATTATACTAGACCCTGAACAATTTTAATTGTCTTGTGCAGGAATCGAACCCGCGATACGCAGCGCAGCCATTACGCAAACGGGCCGTCAATTGTTTGTGCTCTTGCTGTATACTAAAGAATATTCTATCTTCTATCGACATCTGTATCTATTGTGAACATTTCCTGATTCCAACGATCCTATACTGACTGGCCAATTCGTCAAACTAGAACAGCGTGAATAACCCACTTCATCTGCCCGCGTTCTAAGAACGCACTATTTATTTGCATAGCTACCACAGAATATGTTTAGTCAACAGTAATGTGAGCTGTCATTATCTGCAGCGTTAATTAAATATATAAAGTACCTACTGTACTGTAATATTTCTGCAGTAATTACAATGCCACTGTCAGTTTTATCGATAATATTTTTCAAGTTGATACAATAAGCCACTATTTTTAGGGTTTCGTAGTCGACTAGGATCCCTCGCCATGTCCATCGGTCTGTCCGCGGCATAACTCAGAGGTTTTTGGTACTTGAAAGCTGAAATTTAGTATAGATAATATATGTTTATTGATCACGCCGACAAAGTGGTAAAATAAATTTATGAATTATTTATTTAGGGGAGCTCCCAAACACATGTGTGGGGATGAATATTTTTTTCTTGCTTATACCTTAATGTGAGGTATCGTTAGATAGGTCTTCAAAAAAAAATAATGGGTGTGTGAAGACCATTTTTCGGTTAGATGAGCCATTTGCGAAATATCTAGCTTTTAATTGTAAAGCAGTGCTCGAAGCAGTTTCCTCATGGATGAGGGTAAAACTTCTGGAAACAGCTAGTAAAGAAAAGGGGTAAAGTATGGGACTGAAAAACTGGCGATGATAACAATTATTTCATTCATCAATGCTAAACATACTCGTACTCTAGTATTTGATGTGGTTGGCAGACGCCAGTTGCTCATCTGAGACATTACGTTGCATTTTTATGGCGTACCCAATTACAAACGTAAACTTATACGTTTGCGTAAAGAGTCGTAAGTTTACGTTTTGCGCTGCACCGGGTGCCCTGATGTAAGAGTGAGCGCAAATCCTTACGTAGTACATACGAGGTGTGTGGGTGAATGTCCTATGAGTCGAGGCTATATTTACCAGAGCCGCACTATTTTGGGTACACCATGTGTCACTACATAAAGCGGGTTTCCTTGTCTTTCTTATTTTTATAATGCTTGGCTGGCAGATGATAAGATTTTTTTAAGTTTGATTATAGAATGCCATGGGAATTAGAGATGACTGAAGTGAAGAGTTTTATAAAGGAGGCTTAAATGAAATTCGAATACTGATAATTATGTCCAATAGACATGCTATAAAATTTAGTCCTAGTAGCCGCCTTTGCTTACTGAGTCAAAAATTCTCTAAAAAAGTTAACATAAAAATAACATGAAATTTTTGAATCCTTAATTGACCTCTTTGAATTCATAAAAGCTGCTTTGTACATACGCATACTTTTTAAGATTACTTACAGCCGGATGTACAAAAAATAATATGCGGTTGTATATACGTGAAACGAAAGAACTCTTATTCAAGATCTGTCAAAATGGAGGATAAAATTTAATAATTTTGCTATTATTTTACTTTATTCTATATACGTATTAATATCATAAAAATATTGATAGCATGTTTTGTGATATTCGTATATAAATGATAAAAAGTTTGGCGCGACTGGCTGTTATACTTTGCAGAGTTTTTTAATGAATTGTAACTTCTGCGGAACAACAGACTATGTTATCTTTTCCTGTCAATGAAACACCTACTGATTCGTTACAAGTTTAGTTTCAAACGTTTCACTAAATACTGTGGGCCTAGCACGAATCACTTGCGAAAAATTATTTGTATCGAAAGCGATATTCGAATCATAGATACTAGAGCAAAATTTATATTGAAAATATGTAAATAACAATTTGTAGCATCCAAAGATATGATTAAAGTCATAAATTGAAATAAATAGTTCGTAAAATACGAGTAGATTTCATTTAGAAATCGCTATCGATACGAATACTTTTTCGAAATTGATTCGTGCTGCCCACTGAACTCTTTTATACTTACATTAAAACGAAACAACTCAAAACTATAGTTGTCCTTTTCTTGTTTTGCATGTTAGTAAGAGATATCAATAAAAACTCTAATTTCATTTTTGTTGGATAAAAATTGAATGAACACAGGTAAAGTGAACAAAGTCAGTTGATAATGTAAGCCGGGAACTATTATTGCTTCATTTTATGTAAGTATATGGTAAAACACGTGGTATTTTTAAAAGGTAGCAAATCAAATCTTACATTTCTTAAATGTTATAAACCAGTTCGGCAGCATTAATAATTAAATAATAATAATAAAAATGTTGATTGCGTTTAATTTAGACACAAAAATAAAAATGTGAATACCATGCAGCCATCTCATATTTTTCCAATTTCGATTCTATCGCATTTCATTATTTTATGACATGAAAATTGTTCAAACTTATTTAAAAAGAGTAACCTCGGAGTTTCTTGCTCGTTCATCTCCAAAGGAAACTATTTTTGGACTGGGCAACTTAATTATATTTTTCGACTTTCAAAAAAACTTAATATATTTTTTTTTCAAAAATTGAGTTTATTGTGGTTACGATATAGTTTTCTGAGAAAATTATACAATGCGATATTATGCTGTCAAGATATACAAGGCTACAATATTCTTATCAATGCATCATCGATATATTACCAAACAAACATTACATTAAAACAAACATTCTTAGCTTACAACGAACTTACAACCACGACTTTGTTCTTTAATTATGACATCAGTCTTTCTCTTTGTATGAAGCGGGTTCCTCCTTGTATCACACTTGGAACTAATGAGGCTTCGGATGCATCCTAACTAGTGTTATAAATAAGAATGCAGCTCTATCTATCACGCTATCACCGGAAAGAGGAAAACTTTATAAGATCAAATTTGCTAAGGAGATAGATTTACACCACAAGGCTTTTTTTTCGGATAGGATATCATCAAATGTCATTAAATATCCCAGCGTGGATGGGGCGGAAGGGAGTGTCAGACACTTACTGACTAAAACCCATCCATGTTCCTTCCTCAGCCCTTTGTATTCCGGGGGTGCGGTAACTCTTTCGAACATTCCTTAGCCCCGGCAGGCTATGGTTCTGGAGGAGGGCCCCTTAACACCATCAGGCCTAGGACGGGGTAGACAAATACGCTTTCTCTCCACTTTGTCTATTGATATTGTTTTGAACAAGGGGACAAAAGGGGGAAAAGACCCGTTTGCTTGGCCAGATGGTGAACGACATAGAATGTAGAAGGTTTTTAACCTGATCCGCGATTTAGTTTTCTTAGGATGCGGGGGAAATAGCTGATACCCTATACTATAGACTAGCTTTCAGTACTGACTGCTTTAACAATGGTCGTGGTACATTTGTGTGATAACAGAAGGGCTTAACAAGCTCCGGTGCACGACGGGATCTTGATTTGAATAACGGTTGCCTAGCGCCTCGTGTTTAGACTTCAGCTCCTATAATATAGGCACTAGGCAGTGCCCCGCGGTTTCACCCGTGTAGTCAAGGTTAGTAGCTTGATTTATAATAGCCTAAACCCTTCCTCGTGAAATGGGCTATCAGCAAAAAAGAATTATTCTAATCAGACAATAAGCTACAGAGTTTAGTGCGTCTTTGGTGAAGTAAGCTTTATAAATTTCCCGCGGTTTCACCTGCTAAGGGAACTACTTCGCGAACCCAGATACATATACTATGAGTTAATCCAGGTTATAATCTAAGTGTGTATCAAATTTCATCCAAATTCATTTAGCAGTTTTGCGTGGAAGAATGATATACATATTTTACGAATTTGCTCTATCTCTGATATTGCAAATATCCTACACTGTGTTCTCTACAATACGCAAGTCCATTTGTCTGTTATCCAATGACATCGAAGAAGCAATTATGCTTACACATAAGGCATCAAAGCTATCTGTATTCTCGGCATTTTCAAGCCAAAAACTATTGAAGCGTGTAATCATTTATTCATCTACTTTCATTACAATTCATTTGTATAATAGAGATCGTGTTACGCTTGTGATCCCTAAAGGGACTGACAGTACCGTGGAAGAATTATCGTCCTTTATTGAATGGGTTTTTTTTTGTATTAATCACAGTCACTTTTTACTTGTCCTAAGTGGCTTGTCCAAATTGACCTAAGGAGGACATTGGATTTCAGTCGCAATTTTTAGACCAAAAGTATTTCAATGATAAATTCTAATCATTAACTCCAGCAGGCATACTTTAGGCTTGTAAAGCTCGTTTCATTTCACTCAGCGACAATTCACTATTTCTAGAAAAGACACAAAGGCGAGCTTAGAAACACGAGTACAATAAATGCGTCTGAGGTATTCCAAGCCATGTACCTATAACAGTTTATAGAATGCAAAACAGATGTCTTTTGTTTCTGATTCCTAACAATAGATGGACTTAAGCGTTTTTCTTAAAGTTATCTTCAAGCTTTACGACAGAAGCAGATGGCAAAGCGGTGACGCTCGGATTAAACTTCGAAAAAAAGCTGGACATTTCGAAGCATTGCAAAGTTAATTTCTTGAATAATAACATTCATTTTTCTTAGACAGACATTTAGAAATACTCTATATTAATCATTAGGCCTAGCACATTCGTGTTTTCGAAAAAATATTCGTATCGAAAGCGATTTTTGAATGGAAAACACTCGCTAAGAAGCGAGCGTCCTATTTAATTAAATTGATGATTTTTAATATATCTTTGGATGGTGCAAATTGTTATTTATATATTAAAAACACATATTTTGCTTTTCATAGGGTTGTATTTATGATTAAAAAATAGCTTACAGTAGCGTTACAATTACATAAGTGAGTTTGTTTTAGGCCCACAGGTCATAATAAAAGAGACCTTTCCTTCAATGTTTTTTTTTGCAGGGTTGGTTAAACAAGCGTAGTGATCTTTCAAGAGCAAATAGAGCTTAGATTTGATGAAGATATGAATATCAGACACACACGTGTAGATTTGAATATCAGATTTTCTGACGAAATTATATACTACTCCCTGCTACCACCCCAAAAGGGTCAGCGTTATGCTTCAATAATAATGACACAATTTACATGTAGACAATAAAATAAGCATGACGGATGTGATAAGTATGTTCCGTTTGCACAGATAACGGGACATTAGGCGAAGAGCTAACGAACTCATTACTATATTGAACAGCCCGACTCCACTTGATAACCTCCGATCTCCCAAAAAGTACCTACTCGCTAGCAACTGAGAGGGTTATTTTTATGATATAAATGTTTTTATCTGTTCTATCGTAGTTCATTCATACTTGTAGGTTGTTGGTTTATAAAACAGTTGTGGTTGGTATAATATAATTCTTTGTGGCGTATGGTGATGCGGTTGACTTCCACTGCATCAGAAGAGCTCCAAAAAACTTAGATTAATACTTCTAATTAATTCTATGGAAGTTAAATGTGGTCTAAACAAATTTTCGCCAAGTCTTTACTTATTCGAGCAACCTTATGGTCTTCATCCTCTTTGGTGTCGTAATAACTGGGGTTTATATCAGCAAATGGACCACAGCATCCAACAGTAAAGATAACACTGGTGTGCTGTTATAGTGCGGGGTCTTTATCGCCGTCAGCATTCATGAAGTGATTAGGGTATTATTACTCGTCGTTGTAGCTTATTTAAATGAGAAGCTTATTATGTTTTAAAGAATATTTAAGGAGCTGTAGAAAAAGATTCGTACGCAAGATATTTTAAGGACTGTATACAATTTGCTTATCAAGAAGAGTAAAACTGATTTGAATTGATTTTGCTATACACGAAAAAGATTAATGGTACAGTGGTAATTCCCTGCCTTTGTTATGAAGGATATCAGAAAGGTTATCATTTTAAGAGAATCAAAGCTCACATACAACAAACATGTTGATTAATTTAAAATAAAAAGCCTCTGTTCACGCTTTGAAGAATGACAACAACTTTAAGTAGCTTTAAAAGTTTCAACAGCTCCCACTTTGACAGCTAAGTTAAGACAAAGTTCACTAAAAGCTCTCATAAACAAAAGCTTGGTTATGTCTTACTAAGCATTCTACTAGCTCAATCATTCGATACTCTATCTACTTTCTAGTCTATTATATTGATAATCTTAGTATAAAGTCTTCATGATCTTTGCTTTTGAACAACACAACAAACTTTAAAAGCACTAAAACGAAACATACAGTTACGCTCGAAAGCTGAGCAAATAAGACAAAAAATAAGTATAATCTAAAAGCTCGACTTACTTGAGCCACTCCTTCACTATTGTAACACGAGGCTAGTTTGGAGCCGATCCGGGGTGTCTGGTGGTAATCCTGTGCGGTTATAGACAATATTATAGATATAAATGTGATAAATAGTGTGGGGACGGCCGCCATCTTGCGCGACGCGACGTGAGCCCGCGCGCTTCGAGCTAGCACTGAGTGACGCGCGCCGGTTTCACAACACTCGGCCAAAGATTAAGTCGGCCCCGCGTAAGATGGGTCTGCCTCTGAGAGGAAAGAGACAGAACTTTTTATTTTTTGAAACAACAAGTGCTTAAAAACTTTTAAAGTTTTGCCAGAAATTAAAATAAAATTAAATAAAAGAACTAAGTCTGATTAGTGATTATAGATTTATCTTCTACTAGCTTTCCGCCCACGGCTTCGCCCGCGTGGTCATTTTTTTACACCTTGGGTTACATTATTCAAGTTTTAGTAGAGATCTCTAATTATTTCTGGAAATTAATATAGCACATGACACTTCGTAAAGATGTAGCTTTCTAACGGTGAAAGAACTATTAATATCGGCCCAGTAGTTTTTGAGTTAAAACCCTACAAACAAACAAACAAATCTTTCCTCTTTATAATATTAGTAGAGATACATATAAAATGCTTTGTCCTGAATGACTGACGAATCAACGTATAGCCTAAACCGCTAATTGTAGAGACCTGAAACTTGGACGGTGTGTTCTTTGTATGATGTAGGCATCCGATAAGAAAGGATTTTTCGAAATTCTGGGGTCGCAAAGCTTATAATGATACTCTGATTTTTTTTATATTTGAATTCATATAGACCACGCGGGCGAAGTCGCTAGCGGAAAGATAGTAGGTTTACAAAGGGTGACATATTGCTTAGTAACATAATAAAATTACTATTTTAATGACTTGTGAATGCATTAACAAACCATTACCTATATACTTCAATTTCTTTTAACCCCATAACTGAAGTCATGTAGGTCTAATACCGCACCCACTCTATTTAGTCTACTACGATTAAATAATTTAAATACACAAAAAAGGGATGAAACTCTTTACACAAATCTCAACCAAAATGCTACCACATCTACACGCTCCTTATTCTATGTAGGCCCAGCAGCCGCAGAGAACGTGGCCCCATACCGACAGTTTTTTGTGAACAAACCTGAAAAGGCTCGCCTTTTGTTTTCTGTTAGAATGCCAACATGTGCGGTCATTCGGGGAAGGAATCGGCGAGCCGTGCAAAGGTCCCAGCGATGTTCCCAATTTGAGGAATACAAAGATTTCTTCAATAAGTACAAAGGGTAAATTGTTTAGTTATAAAACAAGATTTGTTTGCTTCTCTAGTTGTTTTATCAATTGCTTATAGAGTGCTTGGTATTAAGTAACAAAAGTATATTTTTTTTAAATTTTAAATGCTGATTATTATAAAGTTTTAAATTGACTTTCTTACGTACTTACATTCAACCCGTAAGAAAGACGAAAAACTAAATTAGCTGTGTTGTCTAGATGCATTCTATAAAACTACAATAAAGCAATAATTACCGTAAGCGTATCTTTCAAGGACTTTTCAATCTTTCAAGTCTGCTAAAGAAGTTTGAAGGGAACAAACACATTTAAATAAATGTTTATTTATCCGCAACTTTATCTCGAGGAAACAACTTCATTTACCTAAATAGAATATTATGTCCTTCTCTTGGTTTTGATCTATCTCCAAACCAAATTTTATATAAATCTATACAGTCATTTTGCCGTGAAAGCCTAATAGATAGACAGAGAGTTGCAATAACAATTAGCAAACTTTCCTTGTGTTCCAGCTATCTCCATGTCAAACATCCAAATCGGAACAGCAGTTTAATAGACTTTTTATTTTATGTCCGATATTTTTAACTTCTTCCTTTACCATAATTAAGATATATATCTATATTTGTTTATTATAACCTAATTACGCGCAGTCTTCTTAATATACATACGCATGGTCAATTTTAAATTCATGTATCTGAGTCGGTGATTCTCCAATCGATTTTGTTTAGGTAATGGTGTACATAGTCAAACTAAAAATAACATCACATGACGCATTGCTTCTAATGATCTGGTTTTTTGTTTATTATCATGTCCCTTTAATATATTTAGCTAAAGTAATTAAGTTGCTTACGAGTTTCTATTTTATATTAGCTTGTTGTTATTCGTAGATCTTTGACAGTCGTCACGGGTAGTCAGAAGCCAGAAAGTCTGACAGCCAGTCTTACCAAGGGTAACTGGGTTGTGGAAGTCAAACAGGCAGTCGCTTTATGTAAAACACTAGTACTCAGCTGCATCCGATTTAGACTGGAACCCTACCCCAATATATTTGTAAAAAGCCTAGGCAGCTGATGACTAACTCCTATATGTGTTCAATAGCACACACTGATAGTATATTAAAATCAAGTCAATGTTAGATAGCTTTATATTAGTGAAATATCCCCTTTTTTATTGTAAGTAAAGCGTCTTCTTCTTTCGTTATAGATTTATTAACAAAAAAAGCCTTCGTGCCAGAGTTTGAAAAATGGATGACGTGAGAGTGACGTCATTATTCTTATGCATACATCACCTACATTTTATAGCTATCAACATGTTGATGTATTGGTCTGGCAAAGTGGTTATGTAACATAAAAAAAAAGAAAAAAAATCGGTACAAAGAGTCGTATCGAGTGCCACATCCGTTACTAATAATTTATTCTATGACATTTCCCTAGTCTGCCTATTTCATTTTAAACATATGAATAGTCTTCGCCGCTTTAGCGTACCAGTGCATTAGGTCATTCATGTTGTCGTCTCACTCTTCCGTGTAACGTTGTCACGCTCGCGCAAAGGCTTAATGTTCGTTCGAACCTAATGTTTGGATACGCAAAAAATATCGAGATCATTAGTGATGATTCAGGAATATTTAATTAATAGGGATAACAATTGAAGAAGTGCGTTTACGGTATTCAAAAAGGCTATTTTTGGCCAGTTATATTGAATTTATGTTATATTTGGCTTGGAATTTATATTATATTTATATTGGGCAGTTATAGCTTTTTGAAAAAAATTTTACGAAGTTTAGTCATGCTTAAATAGTTGGGTAGGTTATATAATCTTCCCTTTAACTGCAATTTAATTTCACTTTAACTATATTTTTGGCTAAACTGCTTGCTTTTTTGGGTAAATGGTCAATCAATAGCAATAATTATGTTGTATTACCTAATTATTTTGTTGTAATATTGTGAAAAACTACCACATTATTTATAATTTCAAATTATTACGAAAAAGTAACTTTTTTTTTAGAAATGCTCTACCATTTAATACGAGGCTTCCGGCGACTGGGACCGCAATTAACTGATCCGCGGTGTGAGTCGCCGGATGGATTTAATTTAAATATTTTTCTTCCGGCTACTGGGAACACTCATAAAATATAAGGTTTAAATCAAAAAAAAAATCTTCAGTGCACTCTATAATATATATTAAAAGAATCAAATGGACATTGAACATGTGAAATGTTGCGTCACGAAAAGTACTAGGACATCATAGAATGAAAGAGACCGCAGTGTTGTTTCAACTACCCACCCGTATATAATGTAAATAAAATGCGCACGGAATACGCGGGTCTCGCCAAGGTAAAGAAGCAAACTACTTGAGCGGGCCCGCTTATTCGTCGGTTAGTTGCAGTCGTCAGCCAATCAACACTCAGCGAAGTGAAGAAGTGCGAAACCCTGGTATGTTACGTGGCATTATTACAAAGTAACTGGTTATCCGAATGCGGACGGAACTTCTGCAACCTTATGAAGCCCTGGTATGTTACGTGGCATTTACAAAGTAACGGGTGGGCAAAGATTTTACATTATATACGGGTGGGTAGTTAAAACAACACTGCGGTCTCTTTCATTCTATGATGTCCTAGTACTTTTCGTGACGCAATATTTCAAATGTTCAATGTCCATTTGATTCTTTATATATATAATATAGAGTGCACTGAAGATTTTTTTGTCTGACTGTACTATTTTTGATTTGAACCTTATATTTTATGAGTGGTCCCAGTAGCTGGAAGAAAAATATTTAAATTAAATCCATCCGGCGACTCACACCGCGGATCAGTTAATTGCGGTCCCAGTCGCCGGAAGCTTTTTTAATATAATGTGGTGTTATCGACATACAACATAAATCTTTTTTTGGAAACCTTATCTAAGGCAAATCTTAAGACGAGTAATTTCAAGATCTACCTAAGATCTTTGATTGGTACGAAAGCTCAAACACTAGTTGCACGCTTCCAAGTAGAAGGCTGAAAAAGAGCATTCAAGAAACTCAATATATACTCCTTTCTGGCGTCGACATGAAAGGGTAAAAAGAATTTGTCTGTCTGCAAGGTGCTGACTGCCGTAACCCCAGATGCGCCTAGCTTACCTACCTACATTCAACCAAAGCTACTTCAGAAAACCTAGCACGGGGGAGACGACAAACGAGTTTTGTTTTCTCCCCTCTTTACATCCTTGTACAATACAATTTCTATAGACAAGGGGACAAGAAAACCCCCTTATTAGGGCTGAGAGACTAATTTAATATTTGATCGAGGGTTGAAATTACCTGACCGGGTGATATGGTACACGTTAGGCGATGCCCATGTCCAATACTGGACCATATAGAATAGGCTGAAAATTATGATGTTTCCCGCCCAGGTGATCTAGAGCTAGGTCAAACACCCCCTTACAGTTTTCAGTCTCACATTTTTAGATTCGCAATTTCCCGTGCCTGGGAACGTTAAGCCGTCGTCTCTGACTGTTATATTGAAAGAAGTTGTTGTTACAATTCCAAGCTAGAAACCGTCAAGCGGATTTGAGAAAACTCTGACAGGGATTGTTAGGTTGTTGGTATAATCTGCAGCCCACACGATGAGAAGAAGAAGATCTTAGATCTAAACTTATTATACACTAGCTGTTTCCCATGGTTTTACCCGCATTCCGAAGAAACTACTTCGCGCACCTGGGTAAAAAGTATTCTATATGTTAAACCAGGTTAAAAACTATGTGTGTACCAAATTTCATCCAAATCCGTTCAGTAGTTTTTGCGTGAAAGAGTAACAAACATACATCTATACATTCTTCAAACTTTCGCGTTTATAATATTTGTAGCATTGATATTTGTTATGATAATGCCAGCTTTAATGAGTATATCTCAAATTACGGCACAGTTTTTGTTCATTTTATGTTTTTCTAAGAAGATAACTGACCTCTATTGACCTGTAGGCTCATGTACTATGGAGCATGCGATAATATTCTGACGTAAAATAGACCAGTTACCTACTGAAATTAATTTATCAGCAAAAGATTTGTTGGAATAGAGAGAGTTGGATGCGCAAATTGAAATAAAGAACTAACTTTGAACTTCTTTGTGTGAGAAGGTTTGAGTCTACATTTCTGTACACCGTGGTTTTATAACAACAAGGCCAATCTTGGAGGGTGAACAAATGTCTTTAATTAGGTAAATGGTCTGAACTGTTGTTTTAGATGAAGTTTGGTATGGAGGATCTTTGAACTTTTTGATTTGTCTTCGCCTAAATAGCAGAATAATATAAATAATCTATCTTCTTCTTCTTCTATACTTATAATAAATCTGTAGAGAGGTCAATTCTGTACATGAAATATATTTCCAAAATAACTATCAGGGGGTGATTGGGGATCGATACTGATGCCAAAAATGCAATCAGTAAAATTTTTGTCTGTCTGTCTGTCTGTATAAACTCTATAGAAACAAAAACTACTCGACGGATTTTAACGAAACTTGGTACAATTATTTGTCATACTCCTGAGATGGTTATATTATACTTTTCATCACGCTACAATCAATAGGAGCAGAGCAGTGAAGGGAAATGTTGTCATTTTGTTTAAACGCGCTAATCTCAGGAACCGCTGGTCCGATTTAAATAATTATTTCAGTGTTAGATAGTCCATTTAGCGAGGAAGGCTATAGGCTATATATCATCACGCTAAAACCAATAGGAGCGGAGCACCACTATTCCACGCGGACGAAGTCGCTGGCAGAAGCTAGTTAATAATATTTATATTACTCTGCTATTACATTTTTTCGCGATGTTTCAACATCGCGAAAAAATTGTATTCACAAAAAAGTAGTCAACCTAATTTTGGAATTACTCACAGCTTTCAAAATGTATAGAATTACCAAATTCACATTGTGCTCGCTGTATTATAATTTATCGCATGAGATAAATCCCGACCGCCTAATTTTAGATTTAACGGAAGCTTTAAAACCGTGCCTGTAACACTGATAAGAGGTCAGAGAACTCTCACTAACATTAATAAAGTTTAGTCTCTGTTTTATGAGGCGATGAGCTAAGCACAGTGCAGGCGTCGTAACACCGAATAATTTTATAAAATTCATTTTTTTTTAATTCCAAATATAAAATTACTTTCACGTACCTCTCTGTCTTTTTATTTATTTTGAATAAATCATCATCATCATCATCTGCCTAGCCTTTTCCCAACTATGTTGGGGTCGACTTCCAGTCTAAACCGGATGCAGCTGAGTACCAGTGTTGTACATGGAGCGACTGAGAATAAATTACATGGAGCGATTTTGAATAAATATTTCACTATTTATACTAATTATATAGATACTTATAGCAACCATTTATTTTATTGGCTCACCAACAATTGAATGCACTGCTACAAATTAAGACACATCCAATAGGCTTAAAGAGCACATCATGCATTACTTATTTGTTGATTGGGTACCTATTTAAAAAATATAAGGCGGGTATACTTTATTTTAAAATGTTTAAGAATTATTGTTAAAATTGATGAAGAAGAGAGTTTTTTGCCCGTCCTTTCCCAGAGGACTTTACACTTTGGAATGAAAATATGAAGATTCAACTTTTTGATGAAACGACAGACATACAGTCCTATGCAAAACCTACAAAAGTTTATGTGGGATATAACCTATATGTTTGTTACTCTTTCACATTAAAACAGACAGAAACAGACTAAACCACGGTAAAATAGATAGACAAAACACTAGAAAAGTTTAAACGCTTTTTTATTAATCCGGGTGCGTTAAGAAGTTTCCTCGGGACCCGGGTGAAACCGCGGTAAACGGTTAGTAGTTTAAAAACTTTTTTTCGAATGGGAAATCATCAAATGACCCCTCCCGCTGTATGTGGGGGGAGTTTCAGACTCTTACTGACTAAAACCCATCCGTGTTCCTTCCTCAGCCCTTTACATTCCGGAGGCGCGGTAACTCATTCGAACAACCCGCAGCCCCGGCAGGCTCTGGCTAGTAGTTTACAACCTGGATTAACAGAAAGGATACTTGTTATCCGGGTACGTGTAGTAATTCCCTCGGTTGAAACAGTGAAGATGTTTGAATTTCAAAACAGCGCCACCTCACAGTTTATTCGCCCAATATTACGACCATCACCCCTAAAAGTTTCAGACCAAAAGTTACCCTTACGGTGGTGCCATAGGAGGAGGTTGGCAACACTTTAATACGGTAAACTATTAATAGATGGCGCTATTATATAAATTTGTAGCCTATGCGTAGTGTTAGTATTTAATTTAGATAAAATAAAATAAAAATCTTTTATTGTGCCATAAATTACAAATTTCGACTTTTAATGCAGACCCTACACTAGGGTTTCCTGTGTCATGGGGACTAGTCTCCTTCAGTCCAATATGAAGTATAGATAACTTCAATAAATGTCTTAATATGTTCCAAAATGGAATAAACGTGACGAGACATAAATATGTGTAAATATATTAGCTTTTGCCTGCAAAACCGTTTGCGTGGTCTTTATACCGGTATATAACCGGTATAAAGTTCCATACATACGCACTTTAGCATTTAAAATACATATTAGTAAGATACTCTACCTTGCACGGGACTACAGAATCTCGGACTTTTGCGAGGCCAACGTAGGGCCAAAGCCAACACGTAGATGAGACCACACCTATTATTATGTATTATAATAAAATTATTCCAATTCAGTTCAAACTTCGAATTCTGATATACTACTAAAGCAAATCTAATCGTCATTCAATATGTGCAGATATAAAAAGCCTTCGCTGATGATATCATTATAAATTTTTCCTTGTGTTAATGGAATTTGACACCTCAATAAAATAATAAAAACAACCCAGAAATAAGACATTAACCCTCCCTTTCTGCTTACCGCTTTAAAGAGTGCGAACGACTCAAACAGCAATGTCTTTACGAGTATCGTGACGAGCGACGACAAGCGATGACAAGGAGTAGTCCCCCATCTATAGAGACTTTTTACTTTACTGGATTAACTGGGGGTCGGTCGTATCATACTACGTTTGGATCGTTTGTAATCATTTTATGGCTGTTTGTATGAAATTTTCTACAGTCACTTAACTGAAGAATACTGCAACAAATAACGACTTGAAACAAACCATCCTAAATGCTTGTTACAGTTAATTTTTCATAATGCTTTCAATTAAACTCAAGTGAAGTCATCAGCTAGCCCATACGGAAATAAAAATACTGGATTTGCTACCGAAAAAATATTTAAAATATACTTGCAATACAGTTTTTATTTTACTGTCCCAAAATGCACGATATGTTCGTTATTCCATGGAAAATAAGCATGAAAACAATAGCTTTAATTAACATTTTAAAATTGCAAACTAGTGACTGACCTTGGAGAATTCATGTAATCAAGGGACGTTTTATTTAATAGCAGTGGATGAGTGATGTAAAACAACCCGCTCGTCTCACCCCTTTTAACAACCCACAGTTTTCCACTAATTACTGCAAGTCTAGTAGTGAAATAACATAAGTACTTTTTTCGAAAAACATGTCAACCAAGTATTTTTTTTACTATTTTTTATGATTTGATTTCTGGGAGCCGTATTATTGGGGCCGTCTATCAGTGTAAATGAATGCATGAATTTTACAAGGAGCGATTACTAATCTGACCTCCACAACTCAGTTACCGGGCACATCATACCTGTGTTGGTCTGACTACCAAAGATCTACAAATAACGACTGTCAAAGATCTACAAATTACAGCAACCCAAGGGCTAAACGTGCTTTCTGAAACACGGAGGAGTCTCGGTATGACAGATATGGTTAGCCCCGACCGACCGCGCCAACGCGGCAGCCACAAGCTCCTCACATATAGGTATAGCATACATAATTGACACACAAACATACATGATATTAATTACAGCAATGAATGGAATGGGACCATAACGTGGTACACACGTGTTTATTTATTCAGTCTATGAGATTGCACACGTGTGACAAGGTGTTGGCGAAAAATATTAAGTCTCCAATCCATTAATTAAACAATGCTTTATCAACACTAACAATATGCTCCTAAGGCCCATGTTCACCGACAAGATAACAGTTCAATCAACATAAAACAGCTGTTTACTTTAAATTCAAACTTTTTTCTTACATGGACAACTTATGTTTTAGTTTTTTTTTTCTAAAACGGTCGATTACCAATCCGTCGATTAACATGAAAATTTCCGCATCGTGGTTAAAACTCGTTTTTATTTAACGGGTCAATTAGGTGACCGTCTGTCGGTGTTGGCCCTAAGAGTCCTCTAACGCTCAGTGATATGACTTGATGGAAACAGTGATGGAAGAAAGTGCTCAAAAATTGTAACAGAAAAATTGAAGGGATTTTGAAATTCTGTGATTATGCCTTTTTGCCGGACAGCCCTTTTTACACATGACAGAAGTCGGAACAGCAGTAACCGCCACCGCTGTCTACGCCGCGGCCCACGATGGACGCAAAGGTATTTAAAAGAATTTTCTTCCAATTTTAAATTTTTATTGTTGTTAGACTTAGGATTTTTGTGGCGCGTACAGTATAAGTGTGAGCACCTAAGATATGTTTTTTTAGCGAATAAGATTGTTTTTGTTTTCAATAATAACCAAGACTTGGTGATTATTTTTGGTATTTTTGGGATAAGAAGTTTGCTGTGCAAATTTGCTTTTATTCGGCTACAGTTAATAATGGTGTAAAATACGACTTGAAAAAAAACCGTCATTTGTTTTTGAAATACCAACTTTTGATATATTTATAAGTTTTATGTTTTTAGCGTTATCACCAGTGATTACAATAACGTGTCATATAATACCTTTAAAAAACTACCGTGGTTTACCAAAATCATAGTGATAACTAATATTTTTTTTCTATTTTATCCTATTCCTATACACATAATGTTTTAACTATTTAAAATCACGATCAATTCTAACTTTGTTTTTATTTTACATACATGCATCCTCAAACTTACAATAAGATTAGAAAAACTTCCAAACTCTTTTTGCAGCTTATTTGATTTTGAGTTCTTTTCCGAACTAATAAGGATGGCGTTAAAAACAAAATAATGTTTACAATAACAAATACTTGTATTTTGCATCTAGTTTTGTCTTGTCACATTAGTAATAGAGCTTTTAATCGTTTGAACAAACAGTAAATAGGGTGCGTTTAAACGTCTACTCTCATAATAAATGGAGTACAGTTTTGTATTCTCTTTGTTGATCAACTCCAATACAATATAGGTGTACAATCAACATAAGAAGAAATAAATAGAAAAAAAAACTTTTTCATAAACTGAAAGATAACTCTAACTTCCCAACTAATATTATAAATGTGAAAGTGAGTGTTTGTTTGTAGCGCATTCACGGTAAAAATGCCGAACTGATTTATATGATACTAGCTTCTGCCAGCGACTTCGTCCGCGTGGAATAGTGGTGCTCCGCTCCTATTGGTCTTAGCGTGATGATATATAGCCTTCCTCGATAAATGGACTATCTAACACTGAAAGAATTTTTCAAATCGGACCAGCGGTTCCTGAGATTAGCGCGTTTAAAAAAAATGACAACATTTCCCTTAACTGCTCTGCTCCTATTAATTGTAGCGTGATGAAAAGTATACTATAACCAGCTCAGGAGTATGACAAATAATTGTACCAAGTTTCGTTAAAATCCGTCGAGTAGTTTTTGTTTCTATAGAGTTTATACAGACAGACAGACAGACAGACAGACGGACAGACAGACAGACAAAAATTTTACTGATTGCATTTTTGGCATCAGTATCGATCCCTAATCACCCCCTGATAGTTATTTTGGAAATATATTTCATGTACAGAATTGACCTCTCTACAGATTTATTATAAGTATAGATAGAAGATAGATAGATAATATAATATATATAGAATAGATATAGATAGATAGATTGGTATGGTGATAGATGGGATCCTGGAGACAGTTGTCTGGTCTACATGTATCCGGATCCATGAAAAAGTTCCCTCAGCATAATAATAACAATAATTTGATAAAGCTATGTGCATTCGGTGGTATATAAAAATATAATATAAGACAATGATTGGCTATTCCAGGACTTGAAGTCAGAATAAAAGAGCAAAGAGTGAAAATATAAATTACTTTCTATCATGCTAATTTTTATCACCACACAATTTTTCGGTTACTAGAACTGTTAGACTGTCTCTTACTCAATTTTTCTTTTTATTATTTTTAGCATAGTGTATCCCACTGCAAGGCAAAGGCCTCCCTTCCCTCCTTCCATTTGTTCCGGTCTCGATCAATCTGGGGCTATTCTTTTAAGTAGGAGTCCAGTTCATCACGCCATCTCCTTCTAGGCCTGCCGCGATATCGTTTACTGCTGTTTGGGACCCTCAGAGTGGTTGTTTCGCCCATAGCTCATCCGACATTAATATTCATCATCATTAATTCCTTTTCTGGTCTATGATTCCGAAACAGAAAATACTAGTATCCAGCTCCAATATTTTCATGTACAGACTTACTAAGACTTATTATATATCTTTGCCTTCTGGAAGGGGGTGGGAATGAAATACAGCACAATTTATAGTATCATACCACCATTTTTTTGCAAAGAGGCTACAATAGTTTTGACTATGATGACCCATTATTATTATACACTAGCTTTTGCCAGCGACTTCGTCCGCGTGGAATAGTGGTGCTCTGCTCCTATTGGTCTTAGCGTGATGATATATAGCTTATAGCCTTCCTCGATAAATGGACTATCTAACACTGAAAGAATTATTTAAATCGGACCAGCGGTTCCTGAGATTAGCACGTTTAAACAAAATGACAACATTTCCTTTTACTACTCTGCTCCTATTCATTGTAGCGTGATGAAAAGTATACTATAACCATCTCAGGAGTATGACAAATAATTGTACCAAGTTTCGTTAAAATCCGTCGAGTAGTTTTTGTTTCTATAGAGTTTATACAGACAGACAGACAGACAGACAGACAGACAGGCAAAAATTTAACTGATTGCATTTTTGGCATCAGTATCGATCCCTAATCACCCCCTGATAGTTATGATATGATGACCTCTCTATAGATTTATTATAAGTATAGATTATATTAATTCATTAATGATTATGTCTCATATAACCTAATATATTGTTGCCAATTTGTTAAGGTATCTAGATATTTGTGAATTAAGATTTTTGACAATTAGTCACACCTTAATAATTCAATATTTATATCAAATGACCTGAAATATATATAATTTCCAATTTGTGACTAAAATATAACTGAATATTTTTTAATTAGGATTTCTGACAATCACATCACGATTGCACGGTTTTTGATAGAATTCGGCTTAAAGTTAGTCAACCTATGTTCAAACACACGATGGTTATTCTGAAAAATACGGTTACGTTTACTACGAGAATATAAAAACATACGAATGTTACTACGTACCTACTCATTATCGCTTGTACAGAAAAGACTTTTGCTGATTGTACAAACTGTTGACTAATAAATAACAGCACCTTTTTCAACGCGTCATCGAAGTAAAAGTTCACAAGCTTTCAAGATGTGCCAAACGGTGTAGTCTTCTTTTAAATAATTGGTTTTCTCTTTCTCCAGGGTAGAGAACGTGGAATCTTAAAGTTGGAGCCTCGGCCGAGAGTGGTTATCGATACCACTAAATCGGAGCTAACTCCTCAGGTACGTAGCTTATCATCAGCGAGCCATGCTAAAACTAATCTAGTCATTTTTGAATGAAATACAGGTACCTAGTTACCTACTCGATTCTTAAAGACTTAAATTATATTTATTTGGCTTCTACGAATTTTGAACTGTATTGTGTGTGTAAAAAATATAAAGGTACGAAAAAATTTAACTACACCAACGCAAAAATGTTTACAATTAGAGACAGCTGTGCAACTTATACAATTCATGGACCTTAGCTCAGCAATTTCACAGTGAAAAGTAACAAACAGGAACTTTGGTAATCTATACTATCTATACTAATATAATAAAGCTGAAGAGTTAGTTTGTTTGAACGCGCTAATCTCAGGAACTACTGGTACGATTTGAAAAATTCTTTCAGTGTTAGATAGCCCATTTATTGAGGAAGGCTATAGGCTATATATCATCACGCTAAAACCAATAGGAGCGGAGCACCACTATTCCACGCGGACGAAGTCGCGGGCAGAAGCTAGTTTCAAAATAAAGTCAATTCTTCGTAGGAAAATTTATTAAATTTCGGTGTAAATTTTTCACACCCGAATTGTGAATACATTTAACAGCCGTCGCCATTACTGGGAAAGGTACACAAAGGTAATTACAGACAATCAGGGCACTCCCCGACCTCTAAACGGAGCCAATTAACGAAATGTAATACTCGCGCAATCGGTAAAGGCGGTGTTCGTGTTTCACATTCTGGTAGCGTTGTGATTTGATATTTGTGACGTCACTGTTATGCTACTTTTCATTATTTAGAATTCTTTACAAAATCTTCATAATCCTGTTTATATTGAAGCTGAGAAAATAGCTCTTTATGCTATCTCGCTAAAACGGCCAATCAGAATTGGATGAAATTTGTTATGATGAAAGATTAGAACCTGAGGAAGGACATGGAAGTTGCCAAAATAAACAATTAACCTTCACGCAGTTTCAAAAGAAAAAAGTAGCCTATAACCGTCTTCAGGATCCCATCTATCTCCGTGCCAAATTTCATCGAAATCGGTTGAACCGTTTTACCGTGAAAGCTTAACAAACAAACTCATTTAGAATATTAGTTGGGATGTTATAAATGACTAGCTTTCCGCCCGCAGCTTCGCCCGCGTGGACATTTTTTACACCTTGGGATACATTATTCAAGTTTTAGTAGGGATCCCTAATTATTTCTGAAAATAAATATAGCCTATGACACTTTTTAAGGAAGTAGCTGTCTAACGGTGTAAGAATTTTTTAAATCGGTCCAGTAGTTTTGAGTTAAAACCCTACAAACAAACAAACAAATCTTTCCTCTTTATAATATTAGTATAGATAATTTAATGCAATTTAAGTGGTGCGTGCAGCAACACGCAATTCGTACAATTATACAAATTATCCTAATAGGTGTGGATCAAAAAAACTTCCACGAATTAGTAGTGATATCGATCGCTTTCTATCTTTGGTGAAAAATCACTTCTTAATTATTATTCGGAGTGATATAAACGCGGGGAGGGCGAAGATAATGGAATGAACATACAGGGTTGCCACGTATGAGTTTTTTTTTTTGTAATTCCAACATTATTTACATTTTACTTTTAAATATTGCTATTTGTACAATTTTGTATAGTACCTACCTAGTTTCATAATTCTAAAAAAATACATAATTTAAAACGATATTCCGATTTAGTAAATCCGCGCCCGCGTCGACATTGTTGTCAGTCGAGCTATTAACACCATCAGGTATCCTGACGAAAGAAAAAGAATTGTCACAATCTGACTTACAGTATAGCCATAAAGCTTTTTTTCGGGTGCCCCGCCGTTGTGGATGGCGTATCAGACTCTTACTGACTAAAACCCATCCATGATCCTTCCTCAGCCCTTTGTATTCCGGGGCGCGGTAATAACAAATCTACCTATAATATGAATATTATTGAACTCCAACAATATTAACAACAGAGTTGAATTGATAACCTTTATTTTATAAAGTCGGTTAAAAGAAGCATATTTTGGAGCAATTATTAATGAGCTTTAATGAATCTATTTATTTCCTAGCCATTACTTCTGTAATTTAGAATAGAGAGAAAAAGAAAAAGTTTGTAGAAGAAGCAGAGCCTGAATTGCTTGGGTTTTCGCGATACCAAGTGATTCAGATATTTTTAATACTTTTTTTTCCCAAAAAATATGGTGTCTTTAGGTACCAGCCCTACGCAGTTAATCAGTGCGGGCCAGGCACTCATTGGCACTACAAGATGGACTGTGGCATGTCACGTCACGGGCCATTTGTGGCCAATGGGCGTGACCCATGCTTAGTATTCATTTTGCATTATATTTTTGACAAGAGGAATATAGTATAACAAAAAGGTTATCAATGAATCTTGTCCTAAAACCTAAATTCCAATCAAATAGCTTTAAACTTACCCACGAAAAGATCTACATTTGAATAAATTCCGGCCTGTTATATTTTTTTTTGCTGTTTTCCAAAAAAGTTTTGTATGACTTCGACTGCTAATTTTAATTGCAGTGTACCTCAATGGCATTTAATAATATGTCAATGCATGATAGCTAAGTTTTTTGTGAAGTTTATTGAGGAACACCTACTAACATGTCTCTCAAAACACGAGATCGTGAGCAATATCTGCTAGAACCAATAAAAGAAGACATGCGACGTTCAGTATCCACTAGGCACAATACCACTTCCATGACCTCCCGACCCTAGCTCGACGAGCCAGCCCGCGAGGTGACCTAATAGCTTTAAAATTCCCGATTATAATAATCATATATATTCTGATCCAGCCTGTCCCTTGTTGTCCTCCCCCAGCGACGCCCTAGGCCGAGGCCCGTACCCCACAAGGGGGTGCCCTTAGCGTGTAGTCGCTTAGAAGGCACTTCACAGGCAAACCCGTTTAAGCACTCGACAACCTTCTAGGTTGACCTGCGAGATGCCATACAAAAAAAAAAACAATCCCACTAGAGTCACTGGGACCCTAGTGCCAACTTTAGAAGTAGAACAAGCATTGATTCCAAAGAATTGATAGATCCTTATTTATTTAAAACAGATGTAGCAACGTGCAGAAGATTCTGAAGGTGCTATGCCACCGTTGGACAAAGCCGTTCTTAACATTCCTACACAAATGTGATTAGAAATCGTCTTTTAATTAATTTAAGAAAACTGAGAACCGACTGTTTTTGTTGGAAACTAGCTCAAATATAAGCTTCACAATTATAACGTACTTGTAAGTTCTATCGTCAGATTAGTAAAGTCCGGTTAAGCAGGTCGAATGCTGTTAGAAGCACCCTGCAAGAGGTCATGTAGAAGAAAAAAAACAGATTATTATTATTATGCTCTATGGGATTTTAGTTCCAACCATATTTATAAAAGTGTCTTTCGCAGATCTCTCCACCTTGCATCTATTTCCACAATTATCTTACAATGCATTTGACTTTCTGACTTTACTTTTTTATAGATTTTGCTTAGCTAATTTTATCTATGAAGAATACTTAAACCATATGTATTACTATTATCTTACTAGTCCTACTGATATTTATTATGAATGCAAAAGTTTTTGAGGATGTACTCGTATTTATGTATGTTTGTTACTCTTTCACGCAAAAACTGTAGAATACATTGGATGAAATAGAAAAATAATCTATACATATAAAATACTTTGTCCTGAATGACTGACGTATCAACGCACAGCCTAAACGTAATCGTAGAGACCTGAAACTTGGAGGGTGTGTTCTTTGTATGACGTAGGCATCCGGATTTTCCAAAATTCTATTCCTAAGGGGGTAAAAAAAGGAGACAAAGTTTGTATGAAACTCTGTCATTTTTAATTTGAATTCGTATAGCCCACGTGGGCGAAACCGCTGGTAGAAAGCTAGTAATAGATAAAGGTGTTCTAATGACTCTATTGTCTTTTCACCAATGTGGATGTTCGCAATGCAATATGAAATAAAAATACACTTTTTTTTATTCGCAATACTGTTTTTTGCGACGGAATGTGGCTTGTGCGTGATGGCTATAAGTTTATCATTGCGGACAGTCGCAGACAGCGCTGTTACGAATATTATGCGATATGACATTTTAATTAAATTACGCGCGGTTCAATGTCGCGAGTGTATTGTTGTTTGTGATCATACTTGCAAGTTATACATATATGTATGTGATTCCCTACTGAGTGTAGAAGAAATATTTAGCGAGACTTTTGCACATGTGGTCGAAAAATGACATCACACATCTGTCCGCTGTGTTTAAAGATTGCAACTACGAGTATATTTAAAGAAACTATAGGGTTTAAAAGACGCAATCGTAAGGCATTAAAATATATACTTTTGTAGTTTTGTTTCAACATACTTGACTTAATTTCATTTAAATTGGTATAATTTATTATTCACAAGAACTATTTATAATTTAGTATCTTAAGTTTTCGGAGGATATGTGAAGCATCTTTTTTATTAAATACCTACTATATTTTTTAACTGTTTGTAACTTTTCTCATTTCCGAATGAGACTTTAGGTTTAGTGGCGTTTTAGACTTATTCTAGGATTGCAGGTTTGAGTTACTTAAAAGCCCAGATCTGTTTCTACAAACAATATATCTATACTTATAATAAATCTGTAGAGAGGTCAATTCTGTACATGAAATATATTTCCAAAATAACTATCAGGGGGTGATTAGGGATCGATACTGATGCCAAAAATGCAATCAGTAAAATTTTTGTCTGTCTGTCCGTCTGTCTGTCTGTCTGTCTGTCTGTCTGTCTGTCTGTATAAACTCTATAGAAACAAAAACTACTCGACGGATTTTAACGAAACTTAGTACAATTATTTGTCATACTCCTGAGATGGTTATAGTATACTTTTCATCACGCTAAGACCAATAGGAGCGGAGCACCACTATTCCACGCGGACGAAGTCGCTGGCAGAAGCTAGTAGAATAATATAATTATATCATCATCCTCCTGCCCTCATCCCAAATTATTTGAGGTGTAAAGTTTTGTCGGCGTCTGTACATAAGTAGCATCGCCGCACCTTACAATAACAGGGCACAGTCTATATTAATTTAGTATCGAGTGGCTGGGCGCACACTGGGATGTTTCTTTTATTTGTCACTAGGTCTTTCCCGCAGTTTCACTCGTACCCTAAAAATACTACTTCAGGCATCCAGATAAAAAATATCGTATGCCTTTTTCCAGGTATCAATCTATCTCCATACGAAATTTCAGCACCGAAATAAAAACTGTTGTATGTATTTTTCCAGGTATCAGTCTATCTACATGCCAAATTTCATCAAAATCGGTGCAGCCGTTTTACCGAAAAAGCGTAACAGACATACAGAGTTAGTTTCGCATTTATAAAATTAGTAGGTAAGGTTTTTGGAATGATTCCTTGCTGAATTAGAAAGAAATAATCGATCTCATATGTGTCTCCATTTTCTCGATACAGAATATGATTTCGAATCATTATATGATTTCTGTATCGTGTTTTTTTTATTAATTACAATAATTGAATTAATACTGGGTCATGCATTAAGTCGTATTCAAAAATTATATAATACAACAACTTATTACCTAGAGTAGTTTGAGTTTTGGAATGGGTAAACAAAATTACTTTCAGTTTCAGAATTTATGAGAATATAGGTAAAATAGACCACAAATACGATTTCTTTAACATATTTAAAAATATTGAATTATTAACATAAAGTACTATAAAAGTCTTCATAAACGTTCCATGCGTTCTCTCATGTAACAGTACAACATCAAGTCTAGCTACCAATTTGTACATAAATACTTATACGACTGTGCGTGTATTGGTGCCATTCAAATTCAAAGCCACACAGATATACAAGACAAACTTCTGAAGTCCTATTTAACATAAATCGCGGGTTTTACTGTGGTTGGTGTGCGGGCTGCCTTGCGTCAGTGGTTTCCCGATAAGCCGCCGCAGTACCATCTTCCGCTTGGTCTAAATAATACGACTCTCCGGATTTGAATTTTCGAATTTTGTGTACGATAACTTTTTTTGTTCTGTTGAGTGATTATTGTAATTTATTTAATAATTAATAATAAAAAATTAGGACATTTTATGAAATGCAATTTATTATAAAGATTTATTCGGAAAAATATGCATTATTAAAAGATTCGATATTTTTTTATTTGACTTACTGAATAAAAAATAAACACAAAATTAACACATGGTGATTCCAAAAATACGACTAGTTATAGTACAACCGTAGCGAACGGTGTTTTAATTATTTCAAGATTAACAAAAGCTGTTAAGCTAAAAGGTGTCCAATTAAAAACTTGTTACAATTAAAATCTGACATGAACTTAAATGATAAAAATTGTCGTAGTTTTGCTAAGTAATGAAAAGGAAATTAAAATAACAACACAGCGGGAATTACTTTTTAGTTTTGTAATCTACTAAGAGCTTAGAAGTGCCCCCGTTATACCACGTTCCTAAATAAATTGCATTAAAATGTGATTTTTTCATTGAAAATATATTCCTAGTTAGACAGAAATATGTACAGATATGCCTATTTTTTTTTAATAGTATTAATCATAGTTTCACATAGCTACTTTTTTTTTACTTTAAAAACTGTTTATAAGGCTGAGTACGTTGTCCGTGATCAATCATTGCTAGTCCGTTTAAACTCCATTTTGTAAAAATGTGATTAAAAATTAAAAATACATTATAAAAATGTGCTGTAACTAAATAAAAATGATGGGCCTAACATACCTACATTATTTTTCACAGGGCTCTTGCGACCACCCGCCAGCATCCCCCCAGCCGTCGGTAGACAGGCTGTCGGTGACGTGGGCCGACCCTGGCAGCATGTCCTCGTCAGGAGTCAACCTGTTCCATCTGCCGTCGGAAACTCCTGTCAGCAATGAAGTCAAGTTTTCACCTTCTGCTGGAGGTAATATTAAACATTTCTTTTATTTTCTATTTTATTTTTATATTATGTTTCTATTTGGCTGCATTGTTCAAAAAAGCGAAATCAAAAATAAATATATATAGTATAGTAAAACGCAATGCGAATTTAAAATAAGTTTTCAATCACCATTTAAAAATTGCGCATTAAACAAAATAATAGATGCGCAGTTGTGCATGACTGTACTTTTACCAATTTTAAAATATTATATTTATTTCATTTTATTATTAAACACTGCTGCTCTGCGAACTATTCGTATTTGAAAGAAAGAAATTGATTGATCTTTTTGTTATTATTATTTAGAAAATATCAGTGAACAGAATAAAACTCCACGCTCATTCTGCAATGTACTACTATCCTACGAATATCATTAACGTCAAAGTTTGTAAGAATGTATGTTTGTTACTCTTTTACGCATAAACTACTGAACGTATTTGATTGAAATTTGCTACACACATAGTTTAAAACTTGGATTAACATATAGGATACTTTTTACCCGGGTGCGCGAAGTAGTTCCCCGGGATGAGGGTGAAAGCGCGGGAAACAGCCAGTTCTACATAGTATCGTTACCCACTTTGGTAGTCTGATTTTTAAACCAATGCAAAAAAAACATACAGTCAAATTGAGAACCTCCTCCTTTTTTTGAAGACGGTTAAAAATATTTTTTTTCATTCACTCAATCTTCGTATGCTTTACAGTGTAACCGGCAATTTAGAAGAGAGTTTTTTTTTGGTTTGCTTTATCAGCATGATCGCCTTTCCGAAATGCGGTTTTGGTTGTTCGAAATAATAATTGCCAACCTTGGGTAGAGAGGATTAATTTGAAATTCAACCGGTTTAGGGTTACCAATGTCCCGCGGCTTTTATTGACTGAACAACGCGATCTTTTGTGTGCATTCCTTGTCCGATCGCTGCATGTTATTATAATGGTCATGTCCCTTTGTTTTGGTATCGATATTAAAGCTTCATCGATAAAGTTGATAAAGGAATTTAGACAGGAATATTTTTGTTCTTAGAATTTTCTCTTTGGAAGATTGACGTGTCGGTAACTGTACCAATACAAGTTATTTATTTTATTGAATTATTTTCATATGAAATAATGTAAGCGTGACTCTGTTAGTTTGTCTGTCATTTCAATTGAATGGTGATAAATTGACATTTGTGTGTAAAGTCCTCTCGGAACATGGATTAGAGGGGTCATTTGATGATTTTCTATTCAAAACAAAAAGAGACTATACCATCATGTGTTTTTTTAATCACTATTCAGTTGAAAGAGTGAGACCCAGCTACTAAAGTCATCTTGCACTGTCTTGTTTTCACAATGAAACTTTTCCTGCTTTGGTAAGTCGTGGTAAGACCCCACGTTAAAACGTATTGTTTATATACTCTGTGCCCACGTTATGAGTTGTGAGTGTGACTGAGAACAGCCAAGGATCGGACAGTTAGGATAAATAAATAAACGAGAATCTTAAAAAGGTGCCAGAATTTTATTTTACTGTCGTCTAATATTGTAATATAAATTTAATTTAAATTAGGTTGAAAATAATTATAATGATATAGTTAAAACTCTTATATACATAAAATAAATAATTATACGCATAAAAATATATATTATTTATTAATACATATTATTTATTGATACATATTATTGTTTTTTTAAAACGGAACATACAAAAACGTCTCTTTTGAAAGCTGTCATTCAGACTTTTTCTATTATCACAAGACTGTGACTTTGTCACATAAAATATTATGACGTAAACACAATCAACTCAAATATTCTTTATTTATTTTATGTTTACTTTTTATAATATTTGCTTATGTCTATACTTGACCGATACTACGTATACTTTCAGCTAAGAATGTGGTAGTTTTATCGACACAATTATCTTATCTGTAAGTATCAAATTACGTGTCCAGTGTTTAAAATTACTTATCCAGCGTAATAATTATTGTTTTCAACCGCGAACAGATTTTTAATATCGACATTTTTTAACAGACGACACGGTTGTCGTAGTAGCTGAGCAATTGGCTGCTACGCTCCGTATCGCGGGTTTGATTTCCGCACGGGACAACTAATTTTTTTCGGGGTCTGGGTGTTTGCGCATGTGTATATAATAAATAACAGGAGTAATTCCTAGTGTGGGGCAATGTTGCAAAAAAAAAAAAGCAAAAAAAACTTTTATTGTCCATGATTATAATAGACTAGCGGTCTCCAACAGTTTCACTCGAATGCTGAGGGAACTACATCCTTACTCAAAACTTGAAGCTTTTTCCATAGAAAGTTACATCGAAATCTGTTTAGCCGTTTTACAGTGAAAGCGTAATAGACAGAATTACTTTCGGATTTATTATATTAGTAGGTAACGATATAAACATCGTTACGAGAGTGGAAATATTATTGAGTTATTGAGCGCACTTTGTAGTGCGCTCAATAACATTTTCAGCGTTACGTTTAATTTGCCTAGCCTTCTTTTCTTCCTATCTAGATTTTGATCATTTTATCCAGGTGCAACTGAGTACCAATGTTTTACATGGCAAGACTGCCTGCCAAAAACAATAAATTTTGTCTTACTGACTGTTCAAATAATCAATCGTGACTTAAACAAGACTGTTTTATCCACAACTAAAAAACGTAAATTTCCTTAGATGGTTCGGAAGACGAGGACTACTCTGCAAGTCTTAGCGCGGTACTACGCCAGCGCAGGGCAAGTGTGAGAAGATCACGCAAGGGAAGAGCCAGGCGCCCTTCTTCTCCCTTCCTCGCTGACGAGAACAGGCCACGACGACGGTCTTCTGTCTTCACTACCAGCTCTGGGGAGTAAGTGTTTAAGAATCATCATAATCCCCTGTTTCCCTCCCAACTTACCCTTCTAACAACCTCTCAACTCTTAATTCTCCCGAGGAACACAGGCGTGATGTTATGTAAGAAGAATATCTACATGGGTCTGCCATATTGTAAAGAAATACTAATAATATACTTAAAACGGTTGTAATCCCAGTTTTGGCCCTAAAGGCAGAAATTAAAGAAAAAAAAACAGCGTGAAATTATCGTATTAATTTTACTATATATTATTATGCTACTTGTATATAGCATATTTCTTAACCTCAATGAAATATTCAGCACAGCAATATCGATGGAAGACGGTCAGTTGGCGGTGGTGTCGCAGGAGGTGATTTTCGAGAACATTCATTTGCACAAGGAAGTCCTGGGCTCCGTGAAGCAGCAGCCCCTGGGGATGAGGAGGAAACTCAAGATTGTGCACCAGGTTAAATAAAAATTAAACCACGCTATAATGTAGAATCATATTTTTTCTAAAGTGAGAAAGATCCTTTCATTTGAATTTTCCGTCCAAACATTTTGATGTATGTATGACTTATGTTGCCCCATACTTGGAATATCTACGGTTTCTTATATATAAACCTATGTTTTCAATTCACAATCACTCTACACGAGAACTTTATGTTGATACAGTGTCGTTGTGCGTGCAATACCGTGAAAGAGCAGTTTGTAAATACCACGTAGGTTTCTTATTTTTCACAATATTGCAGGAGGCAAATAAAATTACAGTTAAATGGCTAAAATATTTAGGTTCTCTCCTAATATTTTAGCCATTTAACTGTAATTTTATCGACTGAACTTAATAGCAACTCCTTTGTGACAACTTTATTGTAATCATCATAAGCCTATACATTGTCCCACTGCTGGGCACAGGCCTCTTCTCATACAGAGAAGCATTGATCCACGCTTGCTCAAGCCGGATTGGTGATTTCAGACTTTTTAAGTCCAGGTTTCCTCGCGATGTTTCCCTACACCGTTAGCCAGTGACGTCTAAGACGTAGTTAGAAAGTACATATGACTTGAGAAAAGTTACATTGGTAGTTGCCAGGTTCTGAACCCGCACACTCGTACACGAGGTCCCTTAACCACGAGGCCACCACGACTTATTGTAATACTAATATGAATTCTGTGATGATTAAACAAACCATATTCAGGTTCAAAAATAGTTTGCGCGATGTGTAATTTTTGCGGAGTTTTCTGATATTTACAAACTGCTCTTTTGAAAGAAACGGAACAAACTCTCTCTCTACTTCAGTTTATTTATGTATCTCTATTAAATCGGTGTGAGAGAATGCAAATATTGAGATTCACTGAGATTCGGCTCAACATGAACTTTGTCTGGGGTGCCCAGAACACAAATATTATATCTGCCCGTATCATAATGTAGAATAGAATAAAATAAAATTATGCTTTATTGTACACCAAAAATAAATTAAGACAGATACAATTTAAAACTAAAAATATGGGTACAACGGCGCTCTTATCGCTAAAAGCGATATCTTCCAGACCGATTTTCAATTCTTGACTGAATTTTTGGTCCATTTATATTTATGACTAGCTGTTTCCTGCGGTTTCATCCGCGTCCCGGGGGAATTACTTAACGGCCCCGGATAAAAAGAAGCATAAAACCTTCTCCAGGGTCCCTTTTGTACCAAATTTCATCTAAATCGGTTCAGCTGCTCTCGAAATTTGCGCAAGGAATACATTCAGCGATTTTTTTTTTTTTTTATATTATGGAAGATTGACCGACTAGACGTTGTCAACGTATTATAATTTATAATTATCTTCTTTTCCAACTTTACACATGAGCATTTTCCATAGGCTAAGGCATACATCAAGCGTCACGAGGGCCAGCTTCAAGAAAGGCTGGCTCAGTCCAAGAGCACTAGAGATATCTACGCTAGATTCAACATCTTGTTGAATACGGTACGTAATTACAATTGAATAAACATTTTAATTCAGGCCGTCTTACTTAAAAAAAATTGTAATCTGAATTTCCTTTTCTCACAATTTCTCACCTAACCCCTACTTAACGTCGTTATCCAGGATTAAACTACTAACTTAAGTTCAGATTAACGCTAAACAGCATTCATGAGTGAGAATTTTGCTAATCCATTGCTAAGCTGCAGATTAAAAATTAATCGGAGTTGGAAGTAAGACGGAAGATGTTTAATACAATGCTTTATTTTCTAGTACTGGCAGCAAATAAAACGTGAGGCGGCCAATACATCCAACTTGCTCATTCCTTGGGAGCTACGTATCAAGGAGATTGAGTCTCACTTCGGTTCCGTAGTGGCTTCCTACTTCACCTTCCTGCGCTGGCTGTTCTGGGTGAACCTCGTCATTGGCTTCATACTACTCGTCTTTGTTATTGTACCTGAGGTGTGTAATGTAAAATACTATGTAACTAAACTATTCCCGTTGACAATTGATCCCGAATACGATATTTCGATAGTGATCAAAAACGTTCCCACATTATTTGCAATCAGTTGGAGTCAGGTTAAAATAGTTTCTACTCTCGGAAGAAAAAATGTTGTACACCAAAACAAATGACAGATACGGACCGGCCGTTTTATTGATAAGCGATATCTACCAAATAACATTTGGATGTTAATCATTGCGTTAATCATTTCAGTACTTGACAGCCAACCCTCAGCAAGACGGTGAACGAAAGACTATCATGGAGGAAGAAAAGCAAAACGCCACTAATCTGCTGACTCTTTGGGAGTTTGAGGGTGTTCTGAAATTCTCGCCCATCTTCTACGGATACTACAGCAATGTGGAAAGAGCTCAGTACCGAATGCCCCTAGCGTACTTTCTGACTGGGCTTGCTGTTTATATTTATAGCTTCGTGGCCATACTGAGGAAGTTAGTTATTTTGAATATTATGAGACATGTTGTCAATATAGAGTTCGCATGTTGTGAATTAAATGTATATTTGAGACAAAAGTCTGCAAGAGTGTCCTAACTAGTATTATAAATGCGAAAGTGTATTTGTTTGTTCGTCACGCTCAAACGACTGAACCTATTTGGATGAAATTTGCTAGGGAGATAGTTGGAACCCTGAAGATGATTATAGGGGTGTATTAAGTAGTTCTATCAGGACGCTGATAAAACCGCGAGTAACAGCTAATTGTTAAAGTCAAATCTATCAAAGATAACTTTTTTACAATGTTTTATCACGTATTATATTTTCTAATTACTATCCCGCAGGATGGCAGAAAACTCCAGGATGTCTAAATTATCTGAAAAGGAAGATGAATGTATATTTTCATGGAAACTGTTTACCGGTTGGGACTTCATGATAGGCAATACAGAAACCGCACACAATCGCATTGCCTCAGTCATTTTAGGATTCAAAGAGGCGTTGCTCGAGGAAGCCGAAAAGAAAAAAGATTTGAGAAAGTAAGAGCTATGTCGGTTAATAATTACATACATACTCAATTAACACACAGTGACAACATACTGGTCACTTCAAACAATTCAACACCCGGTCGCACCAAAATATTAAAAAAACGCTAATGATTGATATCATGTTTTCTGATATTCGATATAAAGATTGGTGCAGCTGGCCATTAGCTTTTTTAGAACACGGTCTATTTAATTCACCTGGCGACACCTTCTTTCAGCTGGCGAATCATATCTCTTCGTGCGATTGTCAACGTTTGCGTGATCATACTACTGGCCGTATCAGCATATGCCGTGGTAACAGTAGTGTATCGCTCAGATAACTTAAAAGTACGAAGTTGGTGGCGAGAGAACGAGACGACTATAGTTGTCACCGTTATCTCCATCACCTTTCCTGTATTTTTTGAGTTACTTGGATTTTTGGAGCATTATCACCCGCGAAAGCAGCTGAGGCTACAATTGGCCAGGTAATTATAATATTTTCACTATTAGTGTTCTTTGACCTGGAAATATAGAGTAACTCTGTTTGTTTTTAGGATCATGTTATTGAATCTGCTCAATCTTTACTCTCTTATATTTGCTTTATTCAGCAAAATTGAAGGCATGAGCAAAGAACTGGATTCGTTAAAGCCAACGTTGAATTTAAATGCTACCATAACACCAAATGAGACTCTGAATCTAAGTGAATCTTATACAACAAGTTTACCTGACTTTTGCGTCGAACAGAAAATCTCATGTGGACCATGTGACATACAAATTACTTTACCGGTGAAACTTACTGACGGAATTATTATAAAAACAGCATCAGCGCCGTTTCCGAAAAAGTTGGCTCCTAAAATACTTTTGAGACGTCCCCGCCAAATATCTTCACCGTCAAACAAAGCCCAGGAAGACAGTTTAAAAACAATTGAAACCACTACAATAAATAGCATTTTGCTGGGGATGAAAGAACTGGAAAGATTAAGGAATATACGTTTCCAACAACCACTTAATTTTACAAATGAGAATGATACTTTAGATTCTGACGACTACGAATATACATTATATGACACTGTTGAATCTACAATAGGAACGGAAGCAGATACCACATTTAATTTTATAGATGACGATTACTCGAGCACAGTTGCTGATTACAGTTCATTCGAATTTATAAATACGAAAGACATTATTAGTACTGAAACTTCAACGATTACAGAGAGTACAGATATGCCATATACTGTTGACGATTATAGTAGTGATACGGACATGACTACTGTTACTGAAACGTTTCTCCCTGACACTGAATTTGAATCTACATATCTGAGCATATTTGAAACAACAACAGATATCCAAGATTTAGCATCTGAAGAAATTACTGATACAACAAAAAATTATATCACGGATACTACTCATTCAATAGATACAACTACAAGCATGGATGTAACAGACAGTACGCTTAAATATACAACTGACTACGATGTTATAGAAACCTCTAATTCGTATTCACCTTCACAACATGTAACAAAAGCTAATAATAAAGCTAGAAATTTTGATATTGCAACTGAAATATCAACAGAATCAACCGTAACCACTACTGTGAAATCTAAAACGATTGCAACCATCGAAGTCTGTCCTGATTTCACTTTTAATTGTACAGTAAACTGTAATGGAAGTAATGTGAAACAAGTATTTTTCATGTCAAACTGTACTATAGTCAGAAGAATCTGTTATGTTAAACTTTGTCCGTCAAATATAAATGATGTGGTCAATTCAAAGAATGGTACAAATGTTACTACGATAGATTTGGTGTATATGGAGAAAGATAGGAAAATGTATAATTTGTCTGTACCTACCAGAAAAAAGTTACTAAAATTATGCTGGGAAACCATGTTTGGACAAGAGCTGGTCAAATTGACTATGATGGATCTGGTAAGATATTGGTTGTTGTCATTTTTTAAGTGCATAATAAATGCTTACTTATATAAAAATGCAAAAGTAACTCCATCTGTATATACGCTCGTAGCTAACTTTTCAATTCATGGCACTTACTTAGGACTGTCATGATATTTGATTTAACTTAGCAGTCAAAGTTATTGTCAGGAAATAATATGATAACTACAAAGGCGCCTAGATATATATATTAAAAACCCTACAATGAACTTTCATACAATCTTAACTCTATTGGACATCAATTCTTTTCAGGTCTTTGTCCTCCTTGGCACATTATTTATGGATTTCTTTCGTGCGCTATTTGTACGATATATGAATAGGTGCTGGTGCTGGGACCTTGAAAAAAAATTCCCAGAATACGGCGACTTCAAGATTGCCGAAAATATTCTACATCTCATCAATAATCAGGGAATGGTCTGGATGGGAATGTTCTTTTCGCCGGGGCTAGTTGTGTTGAATGCTGTAAAGCTAATGATTATGATGTATTTACGATCATGGGCAGTCATGACCTGCAACGTCCCTCACGCAGTCGTCTTCAGAGTCTCTAAAAGCAATAACTTTTATCTAGCCTTACTACTAACAATGTTATTCCTCTGTGTACTACCAGTTGGATACACAATAGTTTGGGTTAAACCTTCATGGCATTGTGGACCTTTTTCCGAATACGATAAGATTTATTATATCTTAACGATTAATATTTACAAAATATTGCCAAAAAGCCTGAACTTCGCTTTAGAGTACATAGCCTCTCCTGCTATTGTAATACCCCTGTTAGTATTATTAATACTCATTATTTACTATTTGACGTCACTGACGAACTCTTTACGGGAAGCAAATAATGATTTGAAGGTGAGTTATAATTCCGATAGTGTAAGCTGTAAGGCCCAATAATATATAACCGATGTTTAATATGGTTTCTTTTAGTTTCTAAAACAAATATTAATAGATTATGCCAAGCAGCTTTGTACTTTTAGATACAATTGCGCCGTGAAAGAACAGAAGAGCGTAGAAAAATGTTCCAACTTGCTGACACTAGGAGAAGAGCTGGGTCATCAGCTATGGACAACACGCCATTTGCAAGATGGAAAAAAGCTCTACCATCATTGCCTATGAGCAAATCTATTGACTCCGATGATCGCAAGACTCTGACAGAGGAAACGAATGAACCAATAAAAACTTCTAAGAAAAAAGGTACTTTCAATAATTTAGTTTCATGAATATAATACAAGATGTATATTTATCATGTTAGAAAACATTTTGTATGTGTGTATAAAGTCATATTTATAGGCAATATTTTTTCCAAAAGAGATACAATTTTAAAATTTAGATTTTACCAGATCAATTTTAATTTTAGGTGGTATTTTTGCCAAAATAGTTGGTATGGCACTAGATAAAAAAAGTGACGTTGAAGCCGTTTCCGAAGTAGATGATCCATCTCCTTTACCAAATAATGCAGACGATGAAACAGATACAGATTTTCACGAAACCCTTCCACGAGAAGTCTTGAAAATTAAAGATATTTTTATACTTAAACCTGAACAAAAAACAAAAAATAGTGTAGATTTCAAAACTGAAGGTGCAAAAAAGTATAAAATTAATGAAATATTTAATAAAGGTTTAAAAGTTAAGCTTGAAAAAGTTGATGATCGAACTGAAAAGAAAGCAGTTATTGAAAAGCAAATACAGGATGCAAAAGAAACCAAGCCCAAAATTGCAAAAGAAGTATCTAAAGAAAAAAATAATGGGAAAAGAATTAACGAAAAGCAAACTTCTCAATCTAGTACTCAGTCGCGTCAGTCTGATTCCATCGGTTCTGTAATTCCCGTTATAACTATAAGTACCACAGAAAGTGATGAAGAAGTGTTATCACAGAAAGACAATAACGATCAACATGTTCATAAAGTTAAAAGTGAGGAAAAATCTAGGAAAACCCCTGATCTTAAGTCCCTTCGACGTCAGAGTAGCGTTGAAAGCATAAGCGAAAACAAACCGTCCCAAGAAAAGAGAAAGGATGATGGTCATAAATATCAGTACTCATTGTAATTGTACCGATTTTACGTAGTATTAATTCATAATAAATGTTCAACGTTGTAGTTTTATTTGTTGTTTCATTTCATTCTTGTTAGTTACTCATAATCCTACGCAACCTATTCGTTAGCTTCTGTATTCCGGCACAGATTCTAGCAATTCTTAAGAGTGCGAGTACCTACTATTTCGTTAGCGGAATAGAGCAAGATGTGATTCATAGCATCGAATCTCATCTACCGAAACGCATCTAACACTGTTTACTGAGTTCATCTACCAAATTGCAGCTGAATATTGGCTCCCAGCCAGAATTTGCAGTCAGTGACTGCCTATCTGACCTCCGAAAACCAGCTATTAATGATAAATGATAAATTATATTTATTTTGCAAGTAGGTTATAAAATAACTTTTACACGTCAATCATATTTTTGTTTATAGCTAGATGAGGCCGTTAACATTTAACAATTAACACATACGGTACCTCTTGGTATGACAGTTGATCTACAAATTATATGATGCCGTGACTCGTGGCTTTACTTAGTGCAGAAATTGAATTGCCACCTATCCACGGTGATTGACGTAATCAATCCATCTTTGCGGCAGAGCCCCTGAATGTGTTATTGCCAAATCACTACATATTATGAAATAAAGTCCTCCGTCGTGTCTCTTCGCGATAAAATAAAAAAATGATAGCATCGATTTTCATGCTGTGTTCACCAATCGATAGAGTGGTTCTCGAGCAAGGTATAAAATTTGTCAGGTTTTTGCATACATTGGCTTAAATATAATGATATTTGTTTCGGTTGATGCCGCGGGCATCAGCTAGTGTATTATTTAATAATACGTATTCATTGCAGGTTCTTTTGTTTTCACATAAAACTTTTCAGTTAAGAAGCTAGCGGACTCGTGATAAAAACTGAAACACAAACGTTTCCTATATTTTGAAAATATATTATGAGATTTCTTGCTTAAATATACATATAAAAAATATTACGAATAAAATATAAAAGCTTCCTGATATCATTGACGAATTATTGCACAATTTCGTGACACAAACACAGACATGGAATCTGGCATACAGCGAAATAGGCCTGCTAAAGGGCACAAGACCAGAATATGGACTGACCATACATCCGTCACCAATTCCATGAAGCAACAATTCCAGTCTTGCATATCTTCTAGAGGCATAGCTACGCCCAGTGATCGGAGGGTGATGCCTACATCCCCTCTCATTGTAAATAAAACCAATATCTAAAAACCTCTTAAAACAGCCACCTATAAATGTTTTACCACTACACTTAGTCCTATATAAATTAATTTTGTATTTGTGCAACCTTTCAGGATGATCGAAAATATTATAACACTTCTCTGTACTCAATTTATCTTCATCCATTCCACACTGGTAGCAAGTATCAGTCTTGTTGGCTGATCCTTGTTTTAATTTAAAACCTCGATATGATGGTCTGTTAGTTTGGGAACTTTCATGTGTGATCTCTGAACTTAATAAATTAACTTTAAATGGCTCATTCGAAAATATTATTTTGTTATAGTCTGCCATTTCACCCAAATATGATTGCTGTTCATGTGGTTTTTTGATGGGGTAATGTCTACCATAGTCAGATATTTTAATTACTACATCAGGTTCCTTATTTATTTTCTCAGAAAAGTTTAGAGTCTGGAGTTCTTCAATTTCTTGAGAATAATTATCTTTATAATACACTTCAGCTGTAGTAGGATCAGGGTTCTCATAATCTGTCATTTCAATATCAAGTCGCCCTAACTCATTCATTATCATGGAATTAGATTTTTTATAAGTTGTCCCTTTCGTAGGATAAGTTTCCCCATAATCTGTCATTTCTGTAATTGGTGCTTTAGAGTATGCTTTTTCCGGAAAATGATGTCGTCCAAACTCGTCTATTTCCTGAAAATTGGTATAAGAATTCTTATAGGGTACCGTTTCAGTGATATAAGTCCTTGCGTGTTCTAACAACTCTGAAGCAGGTTCTTTGTGGTATGTTTTTTCTGAAGAGAAGCGTCCTTTGGTTTTATTTATTTTGATAAAATAAGGTTTCTTGTAGTATGTCCTTTCTGTAGAAGAAGTTTTCCTGTAATTAAATATTTCTGTAGCTGGTTCCTGGTTTGATTTTTCTGAAGAATTTTCAAACTCGTTAATTTTAAAAGGATTTAGTTTCTTAATAAAAGTTTTTTCTGTAGTATAAGTTCTGCTATAGTCTACTATTTCTGTAGCAGGTGCTTTATGATATATTTTTTCTGATGAATAATGTTTCTTAAATTCATCCATATTAATGTAATATGGTTTCTTGTTAATTGTTTTTTCTGTAGGATAAGTTGTCCCATTATCTATCATTTCTGTTGCGGGTTCTTTATAATGTACTTTTTCTAAAGAATAAAGCCTCATAAACTCGTCCATATCTATTAAATTAGGTTTTTTATTGTACACGTTTTTATTAATATTACGATTAGGAAACATCTCGTCATCATATCTTTGCGTAGAATAAGGTTTTTTATAGTATGTTCTTTCTGTTGAATGTATTTCGATCTCTTCCAGTTCAGAATAGTAAGGACTTCCAAAATCTGCAAATTGTGTTATAAATGGAACACGCGTGAACTTTTTGTATATTTCTTGGTTTTGTGTATTTTGATCGACATCGCCAAAGGGGTATTCGTTTATTTTTGAAATTCTAGTTGGAATATACACTTTTTTATTTTCATGTTCGTCCATATTCGATGTCAAAGTAGGAAAATAATTTTTCCACGTCTTTCTACTGCTAGAAAAGTACTCTGATTGAGGCATCGTTAAATATTCTGTACTGCTGCTAGTAAACACATAATGCGGTGGTATCGTGGGCCATGGTTCATATTTATTTCCTGAAATGCTTATAGTTTTAATAAGATCATTGTAACCTGTTTTATTACTTGTAGTAACCGTTTTATACCGTACTGTCGTTGTCGAATAGTGAATCTTATCTTTATCCATTATTGGTGAGGACTTTTTTATTCCTATATTAATTTTAGCATTATCTTCTTCAAATTCACCGTTCAACATTTCTGTTTCTGTATTATAATAAAATTCTTCTTGTGGTACACCGCTCGTAGTTGACACCAATTCCAAAATATCCTCCTCATAATCTTCAGGCAGTACAATTACATCAGTTGTAGCCATGTATACGTAAGGATTCTTGATCCTAGACATAACAGCTGCTGGCGAAGGTCTCACACAAAACGTGAATATAAGCATAACTATAAAAACAAATGTCATTCTAAAAACATAAATGTAAATTATCAAATTAGTTACACAAAAACACGTAAAACTACAAAACTGTGTAAATTATAAAATAAGTTTCTCCAGACGGACTGTCACTGTCAGGAGTTGGGAGACATCACTGACAACAGAAATCCAATTCATTCAAAGATCCAATCCTATCCAATCTGAGCTCACGACAACAACATAAGGTTTATTTCCATGCATCGCGATTGCGACCGATCGAAGTCGCGCGATACACGGCAATGCACTTTATAATCGATATTGATTGAATAATCTACACATAAAATACTTTGTCCTGAATAACTGACGGATCAACGTACAGCCTAAACCGCTGAAGTTAGGGACCTGAAACTTGCAGGGTGTGTTCTTTGAATGACATGGACATCCGATAAGAAACAAATTACGAAATGATACCCCTAAGGATGAAAAAGGGGGCAATTTTGTATGAAACTCTATCATTTTTAATTTGATTTCCTAGCCCACGCGGTCGAAGACGCTGGCGGAAAGCTAGTATTCAATAATAGAATCTGTGTTCCCTTAGTAAGCATAACTGAATCTTGGATTATTTTGGCCGAAGGCTAAGCATTGCCATGTCTGTATATCCAAAGAAGCCTACGCTATTACAAGGAGTAAAATATGTTTTTTTACCCTAACTTTAATTAATATTCAAAAATTTATAAAATTATTTTTTCAACATTCCGAAATGTCCGGAGGAGACACGTATTTTTTTTATTATATGTATAGTTATAGACATACAGCTTGGCAAAAAAGTCTAGAAACGGAACTAATTTTTTTTATTGCTGGCAGCCCCTGGCAATTAATGTAGTTCTGTGTCGTTCAATGTAAACAAAGTTCGCGAGTTACTTATTTTTTTATTTCGACCATCAAAACGTTAATAAAACCACGTTATAATAAATAAAACCATTCGGAGTACTAGCAAGGAATCAATTTATAATGTTTATAGGCGATATCTGGTCGATCATGAGGCTTAAACTCTTCTTTCCGATCTCGACGATATTTACCAAAGTACCGCCATTATGACAGGTATGTAAGAGTTTGTTTTGTTGTATTTAGTTGTATCAAGTGTTAATTTATGATCTCTATTTAGTTTTGAATTGCTTGAATACGAAATAAGTGAAATTTTGAACAATAAACATCGAGCATATAGGTTATGTTTACATTTTGTCTTTGACACTTTGGTATAGCGCGACTAGATTATTTTGATACTTGAGAGGCTTGAGCCTTGATACTCTGCAATATGTAAATTCGATTTCTACATAACCTTATCTATGAGTGTGATCACAAGATAATATAATACTTGTTATAACTAGCATTTAAAAATCACAAAAAAAACTAGATAGGTACCGTAAACTTTTAACATTAATTATTGATAGAGGTTTAATCAATTTTTTATCTTTATAGGAAGCACCGAACGTGCATTTCAATCTATAACCGAGTAGGAGTTCAAAAGAATTCATGCCAGCATGTTAACAAAATAGAAAAGGAGTATTATGAATTTATGAGAGGGCTCGTACTTGGACATAAAACGTTTAGGAATCAATCTCCAACATGATAGAATTGAATCTGAGTGTGACTCAGATGAGTTTATGGCCAGCTCTAGCCAAGACATGGATGTGGCGGGCGTGGAATATTTAGAGGAAGATTTATTGAAATCAAATATAATAACGCTATATTCCAATAAAATTTGAAAACACAGGAGTGCTTACATTATTAGTGCTTATAAGTAATTTGTATTCAGTTACATGACGTGAATACTTGTTATTACATTTTATAATACTTACTGATTTTAATTAATTATTAAAATTCAGCTTAGTATCAAGACGATAGCATGGTACGCTATACGGTCGCAGCGGGTTGCCACACGAACGGTAAAGTGGCGCCCCTATTAATTTCTACTCTTTTTTGCCAAGCTGTATACAATAGTAGGATAGATTCTAGCCTCTACAGAGAATTTTTCTTAGACATAAAACGCTAATCCTTCAAAATGAAAAATATTTTTACGTGATTTTAAACTGGCATCACCTATGTATGACATTATTATGACATATTACCATATTTCATTCATTTCCAACGTTAGTATTGTATTCTCTTTGTTTCCATTCACAAATGGCATTGAACCTCGTATTTTTATAGAATGTTTACAAATATTTTATACAAGTATTATTTTATATGTTTTTATTTTTATAATGAATTTATATTCGCTAAATGCTCGTTGTTGTCGCGTTTCAAAAACCCACTCGAACACTTAACTGGCACAACTACATCGTACATACTGCCGAACAATATTTACAGATACGAACCATACAGAGGTACTGAATTGATTTTTATTGGCTTAACGCTAGGCCAATCTTTGTGCAGTTATTTTGATAACTTGAGTATGCTCAAAGTGACTCCTCATCCTCATCAAAGACTCATATCTGGGGCCCTACCATGACGTGCCAAAACAAGATTATTTTCGTTATGAAATAGAGACGGAGCTATACGACGTTAATAGCTGTGTCACGCTCTCAAACTTGTGATTGCAAAAACACGAGGTGGTACAGCCCCGAAGGATCTCGGAAAAAACGTTCCTTATACACAGATCACTAAATTTCTACTCTTGTACCATTAGCCCATTGATAATGAAAGGGTGACTTCTCCAATTGTCCTCAATTCATTTTCAGAAGTCTATACCTGTAAACAACAGAACTGATCTATAAAAAGTTACTTCATTACAGGACACAGAACATTATGGAGACCAACACATAAAAATACTGGCACTGGAAAACTAGACAAGCCTAAAACGAGACCCACGGTAAATAAACAACATCACACGCAGCATGTATCACGCCATCATATGCAATTTTCCACGAAAAAAACTTATTGGCACCATTTCGATGATGATGAAGAGGCTTGGCCGAAAGTCGTCCTAGTTTTGTCAAGTACAGACAGAACAACAACTAAAAAAAAAATTAAAAAGACATTCGCTAGTTATTTTCCCCAGTTATACAAAAACTTACCAGAAGAAAATGTTGAAAATGCTGGCGAAGATGAGGCTGATTCTAAAAACTTTGGTATGAATTGGATACCTGTAAATTTCGAGACCACTGGCGATAATGGTCACATGGAAGAACTCGAAGAAATAGAAACAGAAGAGGTCGATGAAAATCTAGAGGTGACAACGTTAATGAGAAAAATAGATAGGATACCTATTCTTTCCACATTCCTGGTACCTACACAGTATGATTCAGTAACGCATTTAAAAAATGAAGAGGATGAAATAGGACCAAACGCTATTTTACGTGACTCCGATGAGAGTACTACTACTTCCTCCACAACTTCCACTACTAGTTCCTCCACAACTACAACTACAGAAGAAACCACTACTTCCTCCACAACTACGTCTACAGAAAAAACTACTAGTTCCTCCACAACTAAAGAAGATACAACTACAACCACTACTACTACAACCACAACAACAAAACCTCCAAAGCAAGCTGTCCGATGCTACCAGTGCGGATTAAACGTTTCAAAGATTCCCTTCGCACCGACTTGCCACCACATTTTTAACAGCGCAGAACGAATTTTCCAACATTTGAAAAGTAAATACAAAGTGGTATGCGAAAACAAGAGCCCAGGTTATAAATACAAACGAGCGCCTGAATTTGACACATCTCCACACAGGATATTCAAAGGTAAACATTGCGCTATTACGAGTACCTCAAGGATTTTCTAACTGAGCTGAGTTTAGTTTAATGTGAATAAGGAATCCTCACACTTTCACCATGTCCGTTATTTTGTCTTTACTCCGATCAGAGTACTATAATTTAAAACAAGCCCCGTAATTTTTCTTATCCTACATGTAAATACCTTATTTAGTGCCAAATTGTATGATTCTAGGTCAACGAGAAGTATAGTGGTATTGATTTCCTTTCATTGAGAGACGGACAACGAAGCGATCCTATAGGGGCTCCGTTTTTCCATTAGATATATGTAACCCTTAAAATAATAAACACACCTTGTGAAGAACTTAAAATAAACAATAAAATAGATTTATTAATTTTCTTCAGGAGGGTGCTTCAAGCGGTTTCTTGATATTGGTGAAGTGTACAACGAGCGAGGTTGCCGGACCATGGAACCTCTTTTGGGCGAGAGCTTCGCGTCCTACAGATTTACACAGCTAGAAAAATCCATGCATGCGATGTACGAGGGCTGCGTCACCAGCCCGCACGCCTCACTCACCCCCTTCAACAGGGCTGTGTCCTTGTACGCACGATATCACGTATGTGTGTGTGTCGGTGATTACTGTAACAACGGCCGAGCTTTACACGGCAATTATATTTATTTGTTATGTTTAGATATATTTTTAAGAATATTAAATTAGTTTTTGTTAAACTCTTTTTTACCAGATTCCAACAAATAGGATGGTTTATGAATCTAACTTATGATGGGTAAAGGGGCTTTTTTCTCTTGGTTAAAGTCGAGAAAACAGCCGGTAAAGGTAATACGTTTATGTGACGGTAGTAACTACTAAAGTCCAACATGGCTATTTATGAATTTGGCTGACAGGTAAACAAACACTAGTCACCAAGAGAAAATACATATCCAACAATGTAACAACAGCTATTAAAATATGAATAGCTGTATTCGATAAGACTGGATTTTGACTCCGAAATAATTAGGAAAGGGCAATGATGATCTGCGACGCCTCTGGTTCTGTAGATGTCTATCGGCCGCGGTGACTACTCTGGGTCTCGCCTTATGAGCCACCGGGACACCAAATGCGTGAAATGTTTAAATAACACATTTGGTTGTTTCCAATAAAAAAAAAATATTGTGACTTAAATGACGAATTATTGCTGTTTAGCATGTCATGTTTTACTTAAAAAAAACAGTAATTTCCGTAAATTGGTGTCATAAACATTGTCATTCCAAGATGACTATACTTAGGTAATTTATAAATTCACAAAGAGCCGGACTACAGCTAAATTTTTTAGGTCCAATGTTAGGCCTCCAAACAAGCTATTGCAAGTAGATGACAAAGGCATTTTATGAGTTAATCCGTGAATCCCACATTATTAGTAGTCCCAACATGTTATATTTTATTGCAAACCCCCCAAAATATACTTGTAACAAATGTGTATGAAATATGTTCGTAATCACAGTTTTATCTGAATACTACAAATAATAAAATATTAAACCTCTAAATGAGAAATCAGGTTTTACACTGGCATCACCTGTTAGTATTGTATTCTCTTTGCTATATATGACGTCTGAACTTATTTCACAAATGACATAATAATGAACTTTATATTTTTACTAGAATGTTTACAAATATTGTATACAAGTTTTATTTTATATATTTTTATGTTATTTATGAATTTACATTCACTAAATGCTCATTATTGTCGCGTATAAAAAACCCACTGGAACACTTGTCTGACACAACCATATCGTACATACTGCCGAAAAATATTTACAGATACGAACCATACAGAGGTACTAGATTTTTTCTTGTCTTAGCATTCCGTTTTTTGATAAAGACATCAAGACTTTGAATTTTAGGGTAGCACTACTTTGATTAAATGCACTCACTAGTAGATTGCAAACTCTAGCTCTAGGTATCTGTTACCGCTCTCAGGCTAAAACGGCTGATCTGATGTATCAGAAATTTGGTATGCAGTAAGCTTCAACCTTCAATAATATATAAGAATAATATAAAGGATAGGTTTTATTTCAACATTCAAAAAAATCAAAATCTGGAAGTAGATTTTGTGAAGTAGTTTTCTATGGATGTGGATCAAAGCGCGGAAAAAAAGAAAAACAGGCAGACAGACAAGGCTTTCAATAAACAAATATTTATTACAGGACACAGAACATTATGGAGACCTACACGTAAAATTACTGGCTCTGAAACATCAGACGGGCAAAAAACGAGACCGACACTCACCAAACAACATCACACACAGCATGTATCACGCCATCACATGCAGGTGACCACGAGAAAAACTTTTTGGCACCACTTTGATGATGATGACGAGGCTTGGCCGAAAGTCGTTCTAGTTTTGTCAAGTACAGACAGGGCTACAACCCAGAAAAAGGTAAAAAAAACATTCGCTAGTTATTTTCCCCAGTTATACAAAAACTTACCAAAAGAAAATGCTGATCCTGACGATCAAAATAATACCGGCGCAGATGAAGCTGATGAGGTGACTTCTACAGACTATGATGTTGGTATGAATTGGATACCTGTAAATTATGAAACCACTGCTGATAATGGTCATATAGAAGAACTCGAATATAAAGAAACAGAAGAGGTTGAAGAAAATCTAGAGGTGTCACCGTTAATAAGAAAAATAGATAGATTTCCTATTCTTTCTACATACATGACACCTACAAATTATGATTTAGCAATGCATAGCATAGACGAAGCGTATGATATAAGACCAAACGCTATTTTACGTGACTCCGATGAAAGTACTACTACTTCCTCCACAACTTCCACTACCAGTTCCTCCACAACTACAACTACAGAAGAAACTACTACTTCCTCTACAACTACGACTACAGAGAAAACGACTAGTTCCTCCACAACTACAGAAGATACAACAACTACCACTACTAGCAGTAGTTCTAGCGATAGTACAACCACCACAACAACAACTACAACCACAACAACAGAGCCTCCACCGAAAATCGTCCGATGCTACCAGTGCGGATTAAACGTTTCAGAAATTCCCATTGCACCAACTTGCCAGCACATTTTTGAGAGCCAAGAACGAATTTTTGCGCGTCTAAAATATAAATACAAAGTGGTATGCGAAAACAAGGACCCAGGTGGTAGATACAAACGAGCGCCTGAGTATGACACAGCTCCGCACAGGATATACAAAGGTAAACATTGCGCTACTACGAGTACCTAAAGTATTTTCTAACCGAGCTGAGTTTAGTTTAATGTCAATAAGGAGTTCTTACAGTTCCATCATGTCCGTTATGTCTGTATGTCTGTCCGCAGCTTAGCTCGAAGGCACTTTGTGCTAGAAAGCTGTAATATGGCATGGGTTTTCATCAATTTTGGTACATGTATATACATTGATCCATCAAAAACACATCACAGATAAAACCAAGTGCGAATCGGATCTTTAGATAATATTCTTTATTATTTTTTTGCATTCCACTTTATTACGTACTAGCTTCTGCCAGCGACTTCGTCCGCGTGGAATAGTGGTGCTCCGCTCCTATTGGTCTTAGCGTGATGATATATCCTTTCTCGATAAATTAACTATCTACCACTGAAAGAATTTTTCAAATCGGACCAGCGGTTCCTGAGATAAGCGGGTTTAAACAAAATGACAACATTTCCCTTCACTGCTCTGCTCCTATTGATTGTAGCGTGATGAAAAGTATACTATAACCAGCTCAGGAGTATGACAAATAATTGTACCAAGTTTCGTTAAAATCCGTCGAGTAGTTTTTGTTTCTATAGAGTTTATACAGACAGACAGACAGACAAAAAATTTACTGATTGCATTTTTGGCATCAGTATCGATCCCTAATCACCCCCTGATAGTTATTTTGGAAATATATTTCATGTACAGAATTGACCTCTCTACAGATTTATTATAAGTATAGATAGATAATAACGTAATAAAGTGGAATGCAAATAAATATATGAATATGAAAGTCGCAATTAGGTATCTTGCTTTTTACGACCAATTAAGATTGTTTGTAACTGTGAATTGCTGATTGCTTCAAAACATATGATACTTAGAATCATAGTTTAATTTTTCCTGTAATATTTAGATAAATATCTAGACACCCTAATTATTTCAGATTTTACGCTATACAAACTTCGGAGATAAGGTTGGGTCTTATGGAACCGGCGACAGAAGTCGTGATACTTGTTCGTGATTATACGATTTTTGGACTTTTGTTTTACTTGTGCTACATGACTTTTATTGGTATCAAATTACATGATTCTAGGTCAATGAGAAGTACCTACCCTATAGATTTTCATTCCCTTTTATTGCCAGATGGACAACTAAGTAGGGTCCCGTTTTTTCAGTATATATACGGAAACCTAAAAAAATAAACATTTTTAATTACTGGAAATAATATAATAGTTTTTTTTTCAGGAGGGTGTTTCAAGCGGTTTCTTGATATTGGTGAAGTGTACCACGAGCGAGGTTGCCGAACCATGGATCCTCTCTTGGGTGTGAGCTTCGCGTCCTACAGATTTGCGAGACTAGAAAAATCCATGCATGCGATGTACGAGGGCTGCGTCTCCAGCCCGCACGCCTCACTCACCCCCTTCAGCAGGGCTGTGTCCTTGTACGCACGATATCACGTATGTGTGTGTGTCGGTGATTACTGTAACAAAGGCCGAGCTTTACACGGCAATTATATTTATTTGTTATGTTTAGATATATTTTTAAGAATATTAAATTAGTTTTCGTTCCAGTCTTTTTTATCAGATTAGGAACAAGTTATACATAATATAAAATGAAATAGGTCAGTGACCTGTATGCTTCTTGTAGGAACCCATCCATTTGCAGTTGGATGCTGTTGTGTGCTATTTTTATTTGTCTTTAATTATTTAGTTGTCTTATGCCTGGTTTCTGGGGTAATTAGTGGGTAGTTTATCTATTCATTATCCAACCACTGACAAAAGTACCTCAAAAACCGGGCAATACCCGAATAGAGATCGGTTATGCATTCGATTAAGTAACAATGGAACATGTTTTTCATAGGACCAGTTGTAACAACGTGAAATAAAACTTAATATCATCATCAACAGCTTTTTATTAAATAAAATTGTTATTAAAATATTTTAAAATGAATTTGGTCCATTGGTAGGCTCAATTTAATTTACAATAAAAACTTATTATGATAGAATTATTTTTTTAGGTTACTCGTATTTCTTGTGGCCCCATTGTTATTTACATCACCTAATTTTGCATAAAACTGGGACCACCAGGGAAACTTATTTCTATGTTGATTTATACGATACGATCAGAGTAGGACAATAACTACGAGGACATTAATCAGCAGAAAATTTTAAATATTAATAATGGGGGACTGGATCCCGTTACAAGGGATAAATTAAAATTCAAATAGTACATTATATCTACTACATCTATGGTTAAGTATTAATATACTTTTACCTAATTATCAATTGCAAAGTGCAGTTATTAATTATATCATTTGTGACAAAAATTTGCTGACAAGCTCTTGGCTAACGTGGCTCGTATTAACAGCCCGTGCGGCGGTCGACCGGTCTAAGGTTAAGCTGCGCTTGGCGCGGTCGGGCCGTGGATGGGTGACCATCTATGTCATAGCGAGACTCCTCCGTGCCTCGGAAAGCACGTTAAGCTGTTGGAGCCGGTTGTTATTTATCTTTGACAGTCATTACGCTCTTTGGTTATGATACGCGTATTTTATAGAAGCCAGAAAGCAACCACCTTTGACATCTTCACCAAAGAGTATATTTAATCATATAGTTCCCATACTGTAGTCTCCTCTCATTCATATCAATCTATACTCTCTTTGTTACAGTCTGTGCTATGGTCTATGCTCATATTCCACTCACAAATGACGTGGTCAAACTCTTAGGTTATAATTATATTTTCTATAGAATGTTTATAAATATTTTACCTCAGCTTTATTTTATATTTATATATTTTTACAATGAGTTTACGGTCATTAACTGCTCATTACTGTCACGTGTTAAAAACCCCCTCGAACATATTTCTGATACAACCTTATCATACGTGCTACCAAAAAATATTTACAGATACGAGCCATATAGAGGTACTTATTTACTGTCTCAGGTTAGAGTTATTTATAAGCCGAGAACAGAATAAGCATTAACCACATTTTTAATGTCTCGTGGGTTGTTACGCATTTTAAAATGCTAGATGATATTGTTCTACTAACCAACCCATTTTTTCATATATTCATTTTTAGATAAGAGGCTAATCTATAAGCAGTAATTAATTACAGGACACAAAACATTATGGAGACCTATGCCTAAAAATAGTGCTAACACAAAAGCAGATAGACCATTATCTCCTAGAACAAAACCCGCTGAAAAATACCAACAACATAGACAATATGTATCACGACATAACATAAAGGTATCTACAAAAAAAACTTACTGGCATCACTTTGACGAAAGCGAAGAAGCTTGGCCGAAAGTAGTATTAGTTTTATCGAGTACAGAAAGAACCACAACCCCAAAGAAAGTTATAAAAACTTTTGCCAATTACTTTCCTCATTTAAACAAAAACTTAAATAAAGAAGATGCAGATACTGATGATGAAAATAATGTCGGTGAGGACCAGACTAGCGAGGAGGCTTCAAGGAACTATGATGTTGGAATGAATTGGATACCTGTAAATTTTGAGACCATCGGCGATAATGCTCACATGGAAGAAGAAGAAAATATAGAAACAGAAGAGGTTGAAGAAAATCTAGAGACAACCGTGTCACCGAGTAACGACATTTTAGATACCGAACGTATATACGTAACGCATACGACGAATACTGCGTATAAATTAAGTAGAACTATGTTAATGCGTGCTACAGGCACGGGATCAGATAAAACTGGGGAAATGAAAGATAATACGACGACCTGTAGCACGAGTCCAACAACGACGACGACTACTACAACTACTACGACTACTACTTCTACTACTACGACTACGTCGACTACCACTGCGACCCCTTGGCCACCCGTCCGTTGCTACCAATGCGGACTAAATATTTCAGGTATCCCATATGCACCAAGTTGTTACCACATTTTTGAAAATCAGCAACGTACTTATAAGCACTTACAGAGACATTACAAAGTGTTATGTAAGAAAAAAAACACAAGAGCCTCTGATTATGACACGTCACCAAACAGATTATATAAAGGTAATTTGTACAAACATTCAAATGAGTCTTTTTAACATTAATGAATTTTCTAATTTCGATTTAATTAAAATTAAATCATATTAGATAAACTATCCGATAACCAGTCTTAACACAAGGTGTATCACGTTACCCGGTAAAACACTGGCACTCAGCTGCATCCGTTTAGGCTGGAAGCTTATCTGACTGGAACTTAGATAGGAAAAGGCTAGGCAGATGATGATAAATTTTCCCCTGGTTTCACTCTCAAATTCGTCACGCACTCAAATAAAAACTATTTTATGTCCTCTACCAGGTTTTATCTAAATCCATCTCGCAACAAATTAGGCATTGTAGGATTTCATCATTTTATTCACAAATTTCACAATTTGGATGAAATTTGTGCGTTTTACATTCAGCCGTTTTACCGTGTAAATTAGAAACTGCTAAAACGCTAATTAAATATTCAAAGTAAAAGATGTAAAATTAATATTTAAACATAGACAAACCCAGCAGAAAAAAAAATCTTTACATATTTTGGATGTGTAGAAAGGGACTATTTAGCTAATATGTCTGTTACTCTTTCATGAGAAAACTTCTTAAAGGTATATTTCGATTTTGAATTTGATACATACATAGTTTATATACCGTATATTTATAATTGTATATCTGGATTCAGTAAAACATAGAATACTTTTTATCTGCGTGCTAAAGTTGTGCCTTGGGATGAGGATGACACAGTTGAAAAAAAAATTGTTGTCCTATACATTAATTTGTTTTTCCCAGGCGGTTGTTTTAAACGGTTTCTTGACGTTGGTGAAGTGTACAACGAGCGAGGTTGCCGGACCATGGATCCTCTCTTGGGCGAGAGCTTCGCGTCCTACAGATTTGCGAAGTTAGAAAAATCCATGCATGCGATGTTCGAGGGCTGCGTCTCCAGCCCGCACGCCTCACTCACCCCCTTCAGCAGGGCTGTGTCCTTGTACGCACGATATCACGTATGTGTGTGTGTCGGTGATTACTGTAACAACGGCCGAGCTATACACGGCAATTATATTTATTTGTTATGTTTAGATATATTTTTAAGTATATTAAATTAAGTAGTTTACGTGCCAATAATTGCTGGAATAGCAAGTTAGGAAGTAGTACTTGTAGTACTTTTCATTTCTACCTTCCAATATAACGATATGACGAAGTGAATACACGAACCACATTCGAAAAAGTAATCGATTATACTTGTTTCCTACGTAATATTTATTTAAATTGAACTTTATTTTTGAATCTGGATGCTACGAATAATTTTTGTTGCATTTTGAACATGTTTTTTTATTTAGAATAGATGTATTTTTTATTCTAAAATAGCTTACATTACCGTTATGATTACAATAGTACCTACGTTCGTGTCCGGTCCACTGAATATTATTATTTTATACATATTAAGGGTTCATGTGAGACAAAAATATGATGATTATGACTGATATAAAATTGGTCCAGCAGGTTCAGCGTAGGTCTAAAATAGATATTCTATATGAACATACTGTTTTAAGTTATTTTTGGAAGTGTTTATTACCGACGGTTTTTTTAACACTAGACTTAAATGATGGAATGACCTTTTACATCGCTTTTATTGAACTTATTAAATATCTTTTGGAAATAATTTTGTTTTGCATTTTTGTGACGGTTTACTATCTGTAAAAATAAGAAATTTGAATACTAATTTTATACATGCTCAAACAACTATAAGTTAGACCAATTTTGGTGGTTTGGTACAGAGATAGCATGAATCCAGCAGAAGGCCATAGGATATGCAAATATATATAAATATCCCTCTAATAACAGTAACAAAGCACAGAAGCATTATTTAAAAACAATAATTATTTAAATTTATCACTGAAATCTATATAGACCCTGACTGTAATTTATTTATTATCTACGCTCTGAATTGGCGTTGCTTATATAGATTCCTATGGCGTTAGTAACATTTTTATTCAATGTTTCTATGAGTCGAAAATTTTGTTACAGAATATGAACTAACTTCTGCCTCTTTATAATATGTAGGTATGTATAAAAGGATTACAAATCAGTAACATTCTAACGCCATACCGAATTTGAAATAAAACATCAATCCTGTAAATTGATCAGTGGTTTACTGCCGCATTTTTTTTTATAGGATCAGAATCTCCGAACATCCGAAACTGCAGCACAAACAGACATTAGGATCCCTAGTAATTCTTGTTCAGTAAAAAAACGACGCTACCCTTGCGCGCGCAGCCGGCATTCGGCGACGGGCCGCCGTCCGCGCAACATGGCGGGCACGGGCGCATCCATAACGTTCTTAGTATTAGTGTACACGGCCCTCGTACACACAGAAGTATTGACTCCGAGGTATTTTAACTTAGCGTCTAAAAAGAAGATTACGGCCACAGCTACCTGCGGAGACGAAGGGCCGGAGCTCTACTGTAAGCTAGTCGGCGCGAACGCTGATCATGACGAACACGTGATTCAAGGACAGGTGAGTAGTTGTTTATATTTTTGTTAGTTTGTTAATGGGGTTCTGTACTTTCAGTTTTGTGTGCTTGGGTAGTACCTACTGTGTAAAGGATGCTTTATGTTTATTCGCAATGTTCTTCGTTTTGTTTATTTGTTCTCTGTAATGTTAAAGTGACAGCGGAGAGCTTTTGTTCGATGAAACGTTGTTTTAATTCGATTATTGGTTGGTTTTGCTAAGAGAGTAATTATTCTGTTAAATACTCGAATGTTTTGTTGATGTTATTTATTTAACTTGGTGTGCTGTTGGTGGTATTATTTGTCAAAGAGTTTCGATTTTAATGTAATTAGAAGACTGTACTGCCGAAGTGAGATATTGTATTCGCCTCTTCTTCGCATGCAAAACTTTGGTCAACTCATCGCTGAAATTTGCAGTAGTCTAGCAAAGTTTTTATAACAACTGTTTGAGTATACGTATATAAAACAGAACAGTCATGTTATGCACCATAGTTTTAAGGGGAGAGAGAAAATAAAAAAAAAATACTATAAAAAAACATTTCCAATACTTAGTTACACGCTCCAACATTATAGAGCGGTACTGGAAGTATTGGAAATGTTTTTTATACTATTTTTCTTGTCATCAATTTGCCTAAACAGCTTATCAGCCCGTTGCACCAAACTTTTTATCTATGTACCTACCTACCTATACAAAAATGAATCCCTATTTTCCTTGATAACGGGATCACGCGTGAACGGCTGGACCGAATTGGATGAAATTTGGTACGGAGATAGAGGGGACCCTGGAGAAGGATATAGGCTACTTTTGCGGGCTTTTATAGGCCCGGGTGCGTGAAGTAGTTCCCTCGGAACGCGCTCATTTATACGTTATACTTTTACGAATATCACAAAACATGATATCAACAATAAGTATACTTTCAATATTTTTTATGATATCAATACATAGATATAATTTTAATAATTAACTAAACATATATCATAAATATTAATAGCCGAAAAACATAAAATAATAGCAAAATTATTCAATTTTATCCTCCATTTTGACAGATCTTGGATGACAGTTCTTCTGTATCACGTATAAGTATCCGCATATTTTTTGGTGCAAACAGCTAAAAATCTTCTAAGCGTAAGCTTTGTAAGTGAGTAATTAATATTGAATACAGTGTAGAACAAGCAGCAACCGGCTGATAAGGGAATGATAAGCTATCTCCGTTCCGCTGGCCCAGCGTCCGCCTGATAACGGGTTCGATGCTCCGGTAGCACTAAAAGCTCTTAAATGTATGTAATCCATGATGAAGTTGTGAAATGGTATAGTTGGGTGTTTTTGTATGCCGAGAGTATAAGCTCTGGCCCCGGTTTCACTTACTGAAGGAGCTAAGTCATGTATCTAGCGGGGTAAAAATGACACTGTAACTATTGAGCATATGGGCCTAGCTATTTAGGCATATAAATATATCAAACAAACATACATTTTTTGATCTAAAATATTAGTTAGCTACAGTTTAATGCCCGCAACTTCGTCTGCATAGAATTTTGAATTAAATTCAGTATGTGTTAAACCATGTTTTAACCTATTTTTGTGCTACATTTCATCTAAATCCATACAGCTATTTTTGCGTTGCTCAGTAACAAACGTGTCTGACGTTAATAGCAAATGTGAGTTTGTTACGCTTTCACTGTAAAACGGGTGAACCTATTCGAATATGCCTATGGAAAATGCTCATGTGTAAAGTTGGAAAAGAAAAAAATAAATAAATTATAATACGTTGGCAACGTCTAGTCGGTCAATCTTCTATAATATAAAAAAATGAATCACTGAATGTGTTGCTAAGCGCAAATCTCGAGACCAGCTGAACCGATTTGACTGAAACTTAGTAGGGAGATAGAGGGGACTCTGCAGACGGTTATGGGCTACTTTTTATCTGAGTGCGTTAAGTAATTACTTCAGGACGCGGTGACGTTGGCTTGTCATTGCCGGTGCCGTACTGGCAGGTAAGTAATTCATTCACTTCGATCGCTTGTCCACCGTACGTCCGGCACCGGCCGCCATTATCCCGGCGTCAACATATGAAACCGACCCGAATTAACGTCTTTTTAAGGGTCTCTCAATACTTTAATTTCTTTTTCTAAAATTAAATTAAAAATTAAATTAAAATTTCAGTAGTAATTACTTCTAAACGTTGTGTTGAGAAGTTATGTTATCAAAAATAAGATTTCATTTACGAAATAAAATCTTTGTACGAGTTAAAATGAGGTAACGATAACTAACGGTCGCTAGTAGTTAAATATCAACGTTATCTTTAAACTTTGAACCGCCTATCTCATGAATGAACGTTTTATTTTTGACTGGGTTAATGTGCTGTTACTGTTGTACGAATATTATTTGTTGAATTCTAACAATAATAAGTGATGACGAGCTTTTGTAATAATTATCCATTGTCCGGGTTTTGCATTTTATAATCCTGCTAACTTGAAAAATACGCTTATATTATATGCCAATGCATATTTAGATAGAAAAAAAAACATCTAGATTAAATATTTTTGTACTTATTATTTCTTTGTAAAATTGTAAATAAAACCACCTTGAACATTCATATATTATTATAATAATATATGTTATGTTCCCGCCGTTTCACCCGAATCTAGAGAGAGTAAACTACTTCAGTCACCCGGATTCAAACTACTCCACATCCGTCTCCAGGGTTCAAGCTACGTCCTCTAAAAAACATCAAAATCGGTTTAACCGTTTTCCACTAAACGCGTAACAAACGGACAGACAGTATCACTTCTGTTTATAATAATTAGCAAGCAAGGAAGGTGTTAACCTCTCATTTTAAGCACAACAAGATTACTAGACTTCTATTGACACACACAACTTAACTGGACCCCAATAAATCTTATTTTTATAAACGCTAATTACAGACAGATGTCTGTACTTAGCGTTGTTGATGTCTGTACTTGTGACTACATTGTAATAGGATACTTAGTGGGCGTTCATTTGAAACAATCCTTAGCCAATTCAGAGAAATTCGGCGATTAAAAAAAACAGTTTGCCGTTCCTCGTGGCCTTTTTGCGGACATGTGGCAGCCAAATGCTCACGCGCATCCTATTCAAGTTGGCTCCTTTGTTTTAATAAACACAATAGTTTCAATTGCAACGTCTTTTTGTTTGTAAGTTATTGTATTTAGAGGATTTTGTGAATGGTGTCGAATACAAATGTGTGACGGGAAGTGTGTTCTCATAAAATGCTTCGTTTAACCACAAGTGATGTTGGATCTATGAATAATGAGTATAGTACAGAACACACTCTCTTCCACCAGTTTTTGGTCTTCCTCAATGCAGAGTTGTATTGTGTGTAGGGGCCTTAACTTTTTATAATAAAATTCAATTGCAATGTCAATCTTGGATTACTGTAATATGTCATGAGTAATATTTTTCAGGGGTATTTAAAATTGCACGGTGTACAACCAGATATTCACTGGAATTTTGTTACTCTTCATAAACCTGCTGAAAGATTTAAAATTCTAAATTCAAAAGTTAATTATTCAAACTCGGCTGAACATTTTAGTGCACTTTTTAGTGTCCCGTAGTCGACAAGGAACCCTTATAGTTTCACCATGTCCGTCTGTCTGTCCGCGACATAGCTCAAAGGTTCTCGTTGAACAACAAATTTACAAAAGACAGCTCCTAAAACGCCTGTCCCTGACCACTTCCTATGTGTTTTTGCTGGGAAGAAGAAGTGGCTCAATCAACTCCTCAGCAAAGTCCAGTAAGACCGAAGACTCACGAGCTGCAGACATTTGAGTCCTAGAATCATTAATGTGACGCATGCGTATCAACCTTGTTTCATCCTATTGCCAGTATTCATTATGTTGCCATAAACTGAACGTTTCATCGCAACAGTAATGTTTTCATTGTAGTGGAATCGTTTTACATTTTTTTATCGATACAATGAATATTGTACCTACTTGGAGTTTTATGAAATTAATTGACTAAATATGTGTATAGTTTATGATAGAATAGTGAGGAGACGTTCTGAAACATTAAATTACAGTCTTATTACTTGAGAGAGATTCAATTTAACTGTCCGAGTTGCTTTCGCAGTAAAATGGCTGAAAAAAAAGATGGATACAGAGATAGATACATACTTTTATTCGAGTGTATGATTTTTTTCCCTCAAGGTTCATGAACTAAAAATCTGCAGGAAATTACCACCATTTTTTATATTTTCTAATTATTATTTTTGTCCAGGTTTGTGATATCTGCGATGCTACGAATGAAGCCAAGAAGCATCCTCCGGAGTATGCGGTGGACAGCTCAGAGACATGGTGGCAGAGTCCCCCCCTATCCAGGGGGATGAAGTACAATGAAGTCAACCTCACCATCGATCTCGGACAGGTAAGCTATACTTAGTTAGTTAGTTAGTATATTGGCGCCGACTTTCACCACTAGTCACTAAATGAAATTAGCGCTAAATATGAAGTTAAAAAAGTCATTCTATTTATTCATTTTTTTTTTTAAATATTATTGTCATGATAATAATCTTCTTCTTAATCTATATATATAAAAATGAAACCCGTTTTCCGTTGTCACGACATAGCATGAAAACGGCTTGACCGATTTGGATGAAATTTGGTACGGAGATAGAGGGGACCCTGGAGAAGGTTTTAGGCTACTTTTTATCTGGATGCGCTAAGTAGTTCCCCCGGGACGCGGGTGAAACCGCGGGAAATAGCTAGTATTTAATAAAAAATCTTTGCAGTGACGGAGATATATCAAAGTTGTATATCTAATCCTATTTGAATTTAGTGAGCAATGGTGCAAGTGGACCTAGTGGACCTAAATATTCATTGGTAATGCAACTCCACCAGAGTCTGCGGATTTGCCCACCTTCCGTCGAAACTCTTACATGCTCAATGTAAACGAAATGCATAACGCAACGGTTAATATCTTTCCCTTTACCCCTTTCAATCGCAAGTCTGCGCCTTAGCTGTGATAATTACCTAGGCATTTTCTTTAACAACGCAAATATTAATAAAAGTCCATTCAAACAAACTTAGGATCAAATGAGTGATGCATTTTGTTTTCATTTGAAATTTTAATTTTAAAAAATCATGAGTCTATATTAAGGTGGCATTTTAAATACCGTTTACCTAGAAGGATTAATAGCGTAGAATATTTTACCCTAAGTAAAGATTTACCGTCTTACTTATAAACTCCGATTAATTTTTAATTTGTTGCTTAGCAATAGATTAGCAAAAATCTCACTCAAAAATGCTTTTTAGCGTTAATCCGAAATTAAGTTAATTCATAGCCTTAATCCTGGATTACGTCGTTAAGTAAGGATTAAGTGAGAAATGGTTAAACTTCAGATTACTGGTTTTTTATAAGTAAGACGGGAATACAATAACTAGAGTAGTTCTGTTGTATGTACATATCTACTGAATCCCTGACATATGGGGTCAAATACCACGGAGGACCTCTCCTGTCACGACTCGACCCCAGCGAAGACAATGACGCAACAGTTACGTAATAAGGTCCCCATGTCATTGCTTTCTCTGGATATTCAAATTGTTTGTGAACTTAGAATTATTGCGAATAGGAACTTTAGAAAGTCTTAACATTAATACAGCTTAGGTATATCTACTTTTGCTGAGTTGCTTGGAGTATATTTCCAAAAAAATAATTCTAGTATTTTATTATTGAAACTAGATTCGAAGTGTATTTTTTGCGTGCATTGACACTGTCGTACTGTCGTTTTTGATTCGATATTGAGTTAAATACAATACATATTCGTAATCATAATTGTTCCTGATTTTAAATATGTACTTAACTTAACTGTTTTTTGTATTTATTTTCTTACTATGACGGCAGTATAGTCAATGCACTTGCACATGCACAGGCCAGGGCATTAAAACAGATTCTGTAAATACAGTTTTTTTTGTATTAAAAACAGAGATCTAATGGAAACAAATATTAATTATATTCAGTCATATAATTGTATGGTTACATTTATGAGGAAACCGATTATTTATGTAACAGTAAGTTTTTGTTTAAAAGGATGTTTTTTTTTATAAAAGTTTTATTATATTTTACGTGAATTACATCCATGAGTAGGTATAGACGCATACACACATGATATGTAATGTCTGCTTCCATAATATTCATGTCAAATCCGGTGACATCATCCAGTCATCCTTGTGTTAACGTTTTATATCGTCCGCCATTTTAATATTATCAATAACGAACCAACTAATCGCTGGATTTGTAAAAAAAATACGAATTTTGGCGCAAGGAATACTTCAAAAATACATTAACTGAATTTCTAGCTTGATTTGGCGAGGTTTTTAGGTACTCAAAATGGTAGTATAGTAGGCGGCAAATAACTTGGCCAAAATTGTAAGTAGTTTTTCTCTTTTCTCTAACTATTTTCTACATATAAATGTTTAAAAGTAAATTAATACAATAGATGATAGTGTAATGACAAGCATTGAAAGTGTTACTTTTGGATTTCACTGGGTGCACATGCGCAAACTTGTTTCAACTACGTTAAAATCTGGCCAAGTTATTTGCCGGCAACTATAGCGAGCTTAACGAAAAGCAGGTCGAATCATGTTAGAAGTTCAACAAATCATGAGCTAATGGTATAAGCCCTGTTCAGTTCTACAGAAGTTTTCTATCCGAGTTGGAATTAACAGCAATTTTTTTACCATTTTCTTACCGAACCGTTATGTATCCCTCAAATCCTATTTTCGCTGTTGTCTGATTTATTTGAGCCATATGTCCAATGGGGACTATTCAGGACACTCCAGGAATAACCATAACGTTTGTGAGTGCATCGCCCTCGCCTCCATGCGATGTTGGGACATTAAAATAATTATAGAACAGATTTACGAGTCTAGCCGAATGTTTTTGCTGCAACGAAATCCTTTTGTGATGTAATTTCAGCTTTTCTTTGCGTATCAGCGCCTGAAGTCTTAGAACAATGATTTGGTGTTTTGCTCAAGTTTTCTTTTAGAATTCTATCTCAGCTTTAAGCCAAGATTATAGCTTAAAGATGGGCTTGAGTTTTTTAGAAAAATAACGTACAAAAAATTACTTATCTTTAATAATATTTCTAATAGTTTGAACTTACGATGGTTCTACTAGACAGGATTTGGTTATAAATATGAATCGTCTTTATTCAGCTTCATATTTCTTTGCAATGCGTCTATCTTTAGCTATGTATTTATTAGTACCTACACCATGCACTCTTGCAAATACTGATGCTGCGAAATTTGAGTACCTAGCGTTGCGACTTTCGACTTACTGCTTAGCGAATACTATCATACTGGTAATAATACTGCTGATGGCCCGATTTACTTGCAATGTGTCTGTGTAACTCATTACAAAGTTTTCTGTTTATCTAAGGCAGGAATGTGTTCTTCCCTTTAGTCATGACGTGATTAAAATGGTCGCTTAAACTTACATTTTAATGTAAGGCCATTCGTAGAGACTGTTTGTATTCACATATACATAGTTGCATTACCTCTTTATTTAGGGTTCCAAATATGGTAAAAAGGAACCCTTTGGTTTCACTTCGTCTGTCTGTTTGTCTGCCATAGCTGATTATTTCAGGAACTACTCATGCTATCGATTTGAGATTTGGAACTGTGGAATTTTCTTTATAACTGAATGAATAATTGTTCATGTTTTCATGAGTTCAATTTGTACGATATCAGCACTCGCAAATCAGAAACGAATTCTGTTATTACCAACCTAAATAACCGAACAAAATTTTAAATAAATCTGCGAAAACGATTTATAAGGATTATTTATAAGATTTTTTAAATGCAATGCGAGTTTTTATCTAAGTACAATCTGTTTGCTGAGCATCGTGGGTTATTGTAGTCATATCAAGTAACATTATCAAGATTTACCGTAAAATACGAAAGTTTTTGAAGCTATATGTATGTATGTTTGTTACTTTTTCACGCAAAAACGACTGAATCGTTTTGGATGTTGGTACATAAATAAGTTTATATCCTGGATTACTGTAATAAGTGTATATACGGATACTTTTAGCTGTAACATTTTTTTGGATTTAGCATTTTGATTATAACATATATTAATTTGGATATTTTACATTGTACCTATACTTACCGGGTGCGGGAAACCACGGAAAACAGCTAGTAGGTATATTAATAATTTTAAAGTGCTAAAATATAAAAAAATATATATAAAAAGCACTTCAAAGTGCATTGCTTGAGATTTAATAGTTCTTGAAGCGACTTCTTCTGCATTGTGCATTTTCTGCTTGCGTTGTTAAGAAATGGAAAATAAAATGGTAATTCACCAGCCAAAGCGACAGTTTTTGAATTAGTTATGGTATTTATATTATGGCTTTGCTGTTCTACCAAAAATGGTCTTATATATTCTATCTTTATATCCTGAAACAATTACGACCGTACAACAAACGGTTAGCATAATAATTGTATAAGTGTTTGTTAAAATTACAAAGCATTCTTCATTAAAACAACAAATCATTTTTTTATGAATATTTAAAATGTGTGTATACTTATCTGTCTATAATATTACCTACTACCTAGTATTAATATCACGGTACTTAAGTGATGATTCTACAGCTGAGATTTACGAGTGTTTAGGTCCATAATTCTTAATCCATAGTAACAATAAAGTAGGTTCCTTCTAGTTGGCAAAGACTGGAACGCTACACATACATTTCATGTATTAATTCCGTTAAATAAATCAAGATTTGTTCTCTATTATTAACTGACTTTTTTAAATCATCCTCATCTGCCTAGCCTTTACCCAACTATGTTGGAGTCGGCTTCAAGTCTAACTGGATGTTTTGTATGCGACTGCCTATTTGACGTCCACAACTCAGTTACCGGCACCCTAATTACGTAAAAATGGATATCCAATCGACATGCCCATCAGAAGGAGTTTTACATCGCTGCATATTTTTGGGCATTTATATATTGATGCTTCCAACGAAGCAATGTATATCATAATGAAAGGTATTGCAACTGAAATTGAAAGATATTGGCTTACGTAATTGGGGAGGGCAGGTAACACAATACGTAAGAGTGGTTGTCAGATTTTCTGGCTTCTTACTACCCGTAACAGCTGATCTATAAACGGTGAACAGTTTTAAATATTCAAAATAAAATTGATGGCTTCATCTAATAAATGAGCTTATCACACACTGTTAGCATGATCCAGAGAGGATGTGAGGCGTGGGTGTCCGAGATAAAAAACTTTATGCGCCTAAAGGGCGAGGTTATTAGTTCATAACGCGATTATGATACACATACGTCACGAATAGATCGGGCAACTCGTAAAATATACATCTATATTTTTTTTATGATAGACTATAATATTTTGTGACACGTGTTAGTAAAATTGGTATGAAATAGGAGCTACTGTAGGAACAAACGTGGATTTGCTAGTTAGTTTGTTGCGAATAAAACCCATAGGAAGTGGTGAAAGGTGGGCGTTTTATAGGTTATCTTCTTCTATATATTTGACTTTTTAAAAGTGCTGATTTTCAGCCAAGTTTGAATAAATGATATTTGAATTTGAATCATATAGATGAACTGTCTCGTTCTCATCATCATCGTAGTATACGATGATATTTTTGATTAGAATCATATTTTTTAGAATTTTGTTTATAAGTACCTACCTACATGCATATCGGTATATGTACGTGTTTCATCGAGCATTCAAACAACCCATATTCATTCAAAAATATGGGCTGTGTTGAACGCTCGATGAATCGTCTTCGATGTTTTGGTATCGATATAGCTTAGTAGACCCACTTGTTGGGTCCTGCTTACGTCAGACATTTTGAAATGTTTGCTACTTTGGTTGATGCAAAAATTCGGTGAATTAACTTTTCTGAGACGTCAAGTCACAGGCCCATCTCTTTGAAATTACGGCACTTTTTGTGATGAATTTTTGTATTTAGTTTAGGGACTGCATTATCGCGTCAATTTTAGTATTGTTAAGAAAATTGCCATCGGCGCTTCGTCATTTATGTGCCTGTCTATAACCTATAGGTAATACTTATAACCAATTGAATTTAGACATGTCATATTATACATTATAAATACCTAAGATATCATATTAAGTATGTTGATTGATAAAATACAGAACTTTCGGGAAATCCCCTCTTTATATACACTGTCGTCACTGTCGACACTAGTCATAAGTCTCTATTCGTTCTATATAACCATCCTATGTAACAAAGTAAACAAATACTTGTGTTATTTGCTTCAGGAATTCCACGTGGCTTACGTGTTCGTGAAGATGGGCAACTCTCCGCGACCTGGTCTCTGGATGTTGGAGAAGTCCACGGATTATGGGAAGACCTTTAAGCCTTGGCAATATTTCTCCGAGTCGCCTCAGTAAGTATCGTATAGTATGTATGAGGAGGAAGATCTTCATTGCATTTCAAAACCAGAAAAATAAAATTATTGTTTTTATACTACTATATGTTGCGACTATTATCTACTACTGATTATCTACTATCTGATTCTTATGGGTCGTATGAAAAACTCTTTTACCGACTTCAAAAAGGAGGAGGTTCTCAATTCATCTTTATATTTTTTTTTGTGTGTTTGTAACGCGATTACGCGAATTTTGAATTTTTTTTTTGTTTGGTAAGTCATACTTCAGAGGTGGTACTTACCATATAAATGTTATCAACATCGTTACAGTCGTTTTCTAAATATATAGTCAAAGGTCTACATTTCCTCTGTCTCGTTTATCCCTTACCGTATTTCTCTAACTTTGGCGCTACCTTACCCCTGACAATTTACATATTACATGCTTAGCACATACACGCAAGCTAATTTATGTTTCCATCTGCAGGGACTGTGAGCGTTACTTCGGTAAGGAGAGTCTGCAGCCCATCACCAAAGACGACTCTGTTATCTGCAGCACCGAATATTCTAAAATTGTGCCTTTAGAAGGCGGAGAGGTAGGACTCATTTACTCTTCAAATTATGGTCAAGCTGTTGAAGTCATAGCGTAATTTTCTACCTATTTATCTTACGCAATACTAAAGATACTTATTTTGATGACATCCTCTTGAAATATCAACTAGGGCAATTGTTTAGAACTAAAAGTGTTACTTCAATGTGACTACTTAGTACCTACTGGTAATGCTACAATATAATATTTAGATATTTCAAAGGCACTTAATGGCTGCAGGTACGCGCTTGTCACACTATATTTGGTTTGCAACCGGAGCGTTGATGGGACGTCAAACAAAGAGTTTGTACAAACAACTGCCTATAAATATCGTTAGGTTTTCTGGACTCGGATTTAATACACCACGAAAGAGTTTGGGTAAATCTACCGTCCATCTGAAAGTTACTTTAAAATTCCAAAATGATATCTCTCCTCCACGAGATGTTATCAGAATAATATTTGTGGGCAAAGCATGAATTAGTATCAAAACGATTATATTCCACTATGAGATCAAATCTCACATTGAGATATTAATACGGGAAATACCCTTCGATCCCTCACTTTTATCATGCTTCCAGATCCCCATATCATTGCTGAACTATCGTCCATCAGCGAACACCTACTTCAATTCATCGGTACTCCAGGAGTGGACCAGGGCTACCAACGTTCGGCTTCGTCTGCTAAGAACCAAGAACTTGCTTGGACATCTCATGTCAGTGGCCAGGCAGGATCCTACAGTTACACGACGTGTAAGTTGAACTTTCATTTGGTAGGAAAATTGGTAGAATTACAAGACTGAAGAATTACAACTTTGTCCTTTTTTGATGTTTTATACTTAGGTCAAAAAGTTTAGAAAGGAATAATAAGTTTAAAGAAAAGAATTTGTCCCGGTAGCGAACTTCGAATAACTCACTCAAATAATAACGCGATGGTATTGTTTTTACGCTGTTTCGAAGCAGTGAACCAGTAAATTAGCTTTCAATTATTGACAAACATGCAGGCTTTAAGTTACGATACGTGCTTTTGGTTCAGGGTCACAAGACCAAATTGTGCCTTGGCATGAATATGCATTTATTCTACATGTGACCATGGGCTGGGCTACCGTGGCATTGCACAGTGCTCGCAGAATAGATAGCTTCTAAGATTGAAAAGCTCTGTGTAGTACCCCACTAAGTGAAGTTTTAAATAGCCCAGACCTAGTCCATGAGATCATTTAAATGATAGTACCATTAGTTTGGTTGAGGGAGATCTAAGAATTGAACTATGAAAAACAGCATAACCTCGCAACTCGACAGAGCGGTTCAAACACAATTTATTTCTCTCTGATAATACTTGCATCTTTTGATGACCTGCGTTTTATTCAAGTTTTCGTGTTTGTACCACTAAATCGATGATAATCAAAAATGGCAAAGATCTTAATAACTATCCGGAGAAGGCTACATGAAGCTTGCCCATGAACACTTGTAAAATGAGAGAAAAAATGAAGCATTCATATTTTATTTAGAGGTCTTAGAATATGAAAAATTACTTTCTTCCAACAGTACTTCTACAGTATCAAAGACATTAGTATCGGTGGTCGCTGCATGTGCAATGGTCACGCGGACACTTGTGAGCCAGCTGATCCTGCCACCAATACCAACATACTGGAGTGCGTGTGCCAACACAACACGTGCGGCCCGCAGTGCGCCGAGTGCTGCCCAGGGTTTGAGCAGAAGAAGTGGAGGATCTCCCAACATTGGGACAGGTTTACTTGTGAACGTAAGTAGGCTGTAACTTCCTGGCTAGATATGCTAAGCTAACTGCTTGATTTGATCGATGAGTAATACTCAAGCAATTGACTTAAAATATGGTTTTCGTTTAAAACTTTTAATGTGTTGTGACATCACTAATTAGTATGTAATTAGTATGCACATCACTAAACATTGATCCCACTTCCGACACCATGTTATGTTGTTCAAATAAAAGACCGTTAGGTACAGTTGGTTTATTTCCAGTTTCACAATCAGACACGCGTAGTACAATCTTATTAGACAAGTATCACAGACAGGACATTACACAGTAGTGGTCGTCTCAACAGTGACAACCGGAATAGGAAGTAAGATCAATGTTTAGTAATGTGCATACTAATTACATACTAATTAGTGATGTTGAAGAAAAAATTGAGCTATAAACCAAAAATAACACAGGCCCTTTTCCGCACTGGATCTGGTTAAAGTCATCCGACTTTAACTTGTCATGATCATAACACGACTGTTGTATTCTATTTGCAGCTTGCAACTGTCATGACCACTCAACGGAATGCGAGTATGACCCCGAAGTAGATAGGCAAAAGCTTTCCCTAGACATTTACGGCAAGTACGAGGGCGGTGGCGTCTGCAAGAACTGCCAGCACAACACCCAGGGCATCAACTGTAACAAGTGCATGCCTACCTTCTACAGGCCGTACGGGAAAAGCTGGAATGAAACTGATGTCTGCCAGCGTGAGTATTTGTTCATGCAGTATACCAATAGAATTAATGCATTATGGTCTTAAAACAGAGATTGGGCCTTTGGCATTTGAAGCATAAGGATTTCTATAAAACTAGATTACTTATTAGCGCAAAACCTAACACAGTCCAACTTGTCAATATGATGAATTTGTTCTTTAATCTAGTACAGTGAACTATTTAGGATTAACTACAATTTGTAAATTAAAGTAGGTATAACTAATACTGTTCCACATACCTTCTAAGCAGCGAAAATATATGAATACTTTAATTTTCCCTAGCTTGCAACTGTGACCTGCATTTCTCAACCGGCAACTGCGAAGAGATAACAGGCTGGTGTGAGTGCAGGGTTGAATTTAAGGCTCCCAACTGCGACTCGTGTGCTTACGGCTATTTCGACTTCCCCAACTGCAAGCCTTGCACTTGTAATCTCAATGGAACTGATGGAGAACAGTGCACACCCGTCGATGGCTTAGTGAGTGTTTTTTATCGTTCGTAGCAAAGATTATTACTCAAATTTTACTTTAACACTAGCGTTATACACCATTCTTTAAACACACTCTAGAATACAGGAAGAAAAAACATTTTGAGCTAAATTTTTTACAGATTGAAGAACCATCCCATCTAGTAACAATTAACAATATAAATTGTAAAGCTAATGAAAATGGTTGTGTCTGAATACACGAGATATAACCATTAAGTTTAAGCATTCATGCTATTGAAGATAGGTATACCGATTTGAAAATAATACTTCGTGAGAGATATACAAAATATTTATCAATATTTTATGTTAACAGTGCCCATGCAAATACAACTATGCTGGAAAATCCTGTGAGATTTGCGCAGACGGATATTATTCACCGGAATGTAAAAGTAAGTACCTAGTAATTCATTGATATACATTCATCATATATAGGTATACCCGTTTGTTTGGTGAGCTACAGTATCCCGCTTTATTTTGAGCAACTGTATTTGTATTATATCACTATCTCTCATTCGTTCTCTATGCTCATTATTTTCCAAACTGTGGTGTACCTGTGATCCAAAAGCTTATCCGACAAGATCACGATTAAGCTTGCTTGCCATTTTCGCTCGGCGCTGTCTTAATATAAATGTTCTATGTCGGTCCTCAATTGATGGATGAATCGGTGAAAATACATATCACCAGCCGAATGGACCTCCTCAAATGTGAAGTCTGTTATAAATACAATGATTAATTCGATATGCTACTGGTGAACAATAGTAGATGGACAATCAGAAAGGTGTTTTAGATTTGATCTCGATGGGAAGATACCCTAAATATTCCATATCGACTTAAACAGAACTCGGAAAATGGGCGAGTTATCCGATAATAACCTAACCGCAAAAGAGACCCCTCTATCTGCCTTTCTCTATCTCTTCTATTCTTAAATTTTTAGCAAATAAAAAGACAGACTATATAATCACACTATCTCTTTTCCCACCAGACTGTGAATGCAACTCTGTGGGCTCAGTCTCACCAGTGTGTAACAAGGACAGCGGCAACTGCACCTGCAAGAGCAAATACAGCGGGAGAACGTGCAATCAATGCGAAGCTGGATATTACAACTACCCGACCTGCAAACGTGAGGATCTGTCTTATTCACTTTATTGCATATAGCTTCTGCCCGCGACTTCGTCCGCGTGGAATAGTGGTGCTCCGCTCCTATTGGTTTTAGCGTGATGATATATAGCCTATAGCCTTCCTCAATAAATGGGCTATCTAACACTGAAAGAATTTTTCAAATCGTACCAGTAGTTCCTGAGATTAGCGCGTTCAAACAAACAAACTCTTCAGCTTTATTATATTAGTATAGATATGTAGTTTTTAACCACGTAAAAAGACTTGTCAGCATCATCAGCATATCTAGTATTGGCCCACTATTGGGAAGAGGGCACCCTAACGTATGCCAACGCCAAAATATTGTTTACGAATTCTGGAAAAATAATTATTAATTAGATTTGATGATTACATCTGCCTAGCTTTTTTCCAACTTTGTTGGTACCAGAGTTTAACATAAAGCGACTTCCTGTCTGACCTTCACAACCTAGACTTTCAATTTACTCAGACTTTCTGGCTTCTGACTACCCGTAACGGCTGTCTACAAATGACAACCGAGACCAACAGCTTAATGTGCTTTCCGAGGCACGGAGAGTCTTGCTGTGACAAAGATGGTCATCCATCTACTGACCGACCACGCCAAGCGCAGCTTAACCTTTGATCGGTCCAACCGTGCAGCTGTCATATACTTAGCCACGAGCTCCTCCTACGGTTTGATGATAAAAAAAATCCAAGTCCAATAAAATTAGAAGAATTAGAATGTTCATAATCTGCGGCTTCTTTAGTCTTAATTTTGATATTCTGTTTGCATAAAGCTGTCCAGACGTCTAATCCGACATTTAGCAACTGCTTAGCTTTAACAGTGATACATATTTTTTTCAAGACTGCAACTGCGATGTGAGTGGGACACAGCCCAGCATTTGTGATGACGTGGACGGCTCGTGTATCTGCAAGACTGGTTTTGGAGGATCCCGATGTGACCAATGTTTGAATGGGTAAGAATTACACAAATTTTCATTATTCTTATGACCTTGCATAATGGTTATTAGGTATATAGGCACTTAAAACTTATTCAGTAATTAGCGGAATGTTAAAAAAGTTGTCTACCTAAACAACTTGAACTTGACAACAAACACATTAAGATAATAAATAATCTTGGTCTACCAATATGCCAATGCCACAAAAGCTACTATATCTTAACCATTATTTTTTAAAGTTATGTTGATTGAGTTTTGCTGTTACCTTGATTTTGAAGCGCTAAGATTCATAACATTTCCTGTTATCAAATTCCTTGGTAAATCAACTTAAACCAATGTTCAGAACCCATATGCATGGAAGCTACATTTATAATAGTTGTGATCCTTGAGAAAAAGGTTCCTCAAAGGTTCAAGCTTCAAAGATAGAATAGAATAGAATAGAATAGAAATATGCTTTATTGTACACCAAAAAGAAATGAAGACAGATACAACTTAAAACTAAAAATATGGGTACAACGATACTAACATAATGCTTGCACTTTTAGGTTCTACATGGAGGTTCGCGATCGGGAGCGTCTTTGCGTCCCCTGCAACTGTGACCCCACTGGATCCACTTCCACGAGTTGCTCTGCTGATGGAAAGTGTAACTGCCTCGCCAACTTTGGTGGCAAACAGTGCGACCAATGTTCACCGGGGTATTATAAGTACCCGGAGTGTTTGTGTAAGTGTATATATTGTTATGGTCATGGAGGGGAAGCTCAAGCTCCGCCCAGTTGCTCAAGGACACTGGCGGTAGTCGTCACCTTCAGTTTTATCTGAACATAAATATATATATATATATACTTTAATAGTATCTCTTATAGCTTCTATAGTTAAATATAGGAAGCTTCAATATTTCCAAATAAGGTAGATCTACCTTATTTGGAAATATTGAAGCTTCAATTTTGTTACCAATCGTACTGATAAGAAATTATTCAGACTCCAAACTGAGACGATGATACATTTTTTTATAAATATTTAGGCTAAGCTTACTGTTTGCCCTAATTTTTTACGATGATCTTGCAGCTTGCAACTGCGACGTATCTGGCTCAATCGGCTCCACGTGTGATGACAGCGGGCAGTGCCACTGCAAGCCTAACTTCGATGGCACTAAGTGCGACAAGTGCAAGGAACAGTACTACAACTACCCAGCCTGTGAGGAGTGCAACTGCGATCCAAGAGGTGTCATTGCTAGTTTTGCTGGTAAGTGCACTAACGTTTATCCACAATCCTCGCTAATATTGTAATTGGGATAATAAATGTGTCTGTCTATTACGCTTTCACCAGAGCTGCGGGATGTTCAAAAGAGTTAACGCGCCCCCGAAACTCAAGGGCTAAAGAAGGAACATGGATGATTTTAGTTAGTAAGAGTCTGATACATCCTCTCGTCTTACCCACGGCGTGAGGAGTGATTTAATGATTTCCCATCCTAAAAAAGGCAATTTGGAATAGAAATAGCCTGGACAAGGAGACACTTTTTATGCGAATATATGAAATTAAACATACATTGTCTTTTAGGTTGCGGTTCTGTGCCGGCTGGTGAACTTTGCCAATGTAAGGACCGAGTTCAAGGACGTATCTGTAATGACTGTAAGCCTCTGTTCTGGAACCTGCAGGAGTACAATCCATTTGGTTGTGAAGGTAAATATTACGTATTTTTAAATTCAGGATTTTTTGAACATAAAAGTTACATGCCGTTTAATTACAATTAACAATAGACCTCGTCTTGTGATTCAAACTACCACTATTTATAGCTGCTTCTGTTTTTCCAAAGATTGCAACTGTCACCTCGCTGGTACTCTGGGAGGTCTCGGTGCCTGTAACACACGCTCCGGACAATGTACCTGCAAGATGAATGTTGGGGACCGCCAGTGCAACCAGTGCCAAGATGGGTTCTACAAGCTCGATACCAACAACGTTTACGGATGTACTGGTAAGGAAGTCCACGGTGAAAATTAAAGAAATCTTCAACTGCCCCGGTATCCAAGTTCTGAGTTAATTCGCCAACCTTGACCATTTGGTAGTTGCAGCTTCATTTATTTTTTAGTTGAAATATGTGAGTTTATTATTTTTGAAGAAATTAACATCATTTCAGAATTAAAAGCTGCCTATCTATACATGTCATCGGAACATTTAGGTTGACTTTAGACTTGTTCAAAATATATTTTTCTGATAAACACCATCCTGTTTACACCATGTATTCAGATAACACATTAGTCATATTCAAAATATTTATTTTAAATAGGCCTGCTCAAGCTCTCGAAAAATCAAACACTACTAACTTTGTTAGATGGTTTCAAGTAGTGGGTGCTATGGAAAAAACCGGCAATAAACTCCATAGCTCATTTATATAACGCCATATCCCTATTTCTATACAGAATGTGACTGCGACATTGGAGGTTCAATCGACAACAACTGTGACAAGAACACCGGCCAGTGCCGCTGCCACTCCAGGGTTGAAGGCCGACGCTGCGACCGACCTATCCGTGCCCACTACTTCCCAACCCTCCACCAGTTCCAGTACGAAGTTGAAGAGGGCTACACGCAGTCTGGGCCAGTTAGATACAGGAACTCTGATGAGGTGTTCCCCAATTACTCGTGGAAGGGCTACGTCGTGTTTTCTATGCTCCAGGTAAGTGTATATAAAGATCTAGACAATCTATTGTTTTTTTTTTTCATAAAAGGCAATTAGTTGGTAACACAAAAAAAGCATTTTATATATCGCTCAACATATATTTTTTTCTTTTAGAACGAGGTGACGAATAGAGTATTGATTCCCAAATCGTCTCTATACCGTATGATACTGAAATATGCAAACCCGCTGCAAGACACCGTCATCGCTAACATTATCGTCACACCGGACAGCATCGGTGATATACAGCAGAAGTACGTATACTCCACTGAAACACGAGAGACATTCGAAAGACAAGCGGGTTTTAATAACCATTTATCTCGTAGGTTCAACGTGGCACTGCGGCCGACAAACCAACCGCAACTAGTAACTGTGGCTGGAGATAAGGGCGTAGCACCGTCCCCCTTCGTCATGAACCCTGGCAACTGGATGATCACCATCAAAACCACTAAAGAAGTCATGATTGTAAGTTATTTGATAGCTAGGAATTTCCTTAGTCTTAAAGTGCCATTTTCAGCCGATGGTCTTTTCTTATATTTTCTTCTTCTTCTTCTCTCCAGGATTACTTCGTCCTGATCCCAGAAGCGTACTATGAAGCCACAGTTTTGACGAAACTGGTGGACAAGCCATGTGTCATCGGTGATAAGAAACTTTGCAGGCACTTCGCGTATCCAAGTCTCTTCGGCAGGCCTACTGCTGACGTCAGCGGACTTAGTACGTCCGTGAGTGGGTACATCGATGATGTTGAGGTAAATATTATTGACTTTTAAATCGACCTTCCATTGACTATCTTTATTTCTAGTATCTACTTGATACAAAGCAAGAACAATACGACATAAACTGGGGGGTTAGACAAGTGGCAAAAACGCTAGTAGAATAGAAAACAGAATGACAGAGAGCTAGTCGTTAACGAATGTCATTCCCATACATTTTGTTTTCTATTCTACTAGCGTTTTTGCCACTTGTCTAACCCTTCTGGTCAGATTGACGAGAAGCAGAGGCAGTCTTCTCGCAAAACATCGTGTGTGTAGGTACAACAACAATGCTGAGAAGTAGTGTTGCGATTTGAAGGGGCAATGTAGCTAGCCCAAGTGATCTTACTGAGCGTATTAATATTTATTTCCGTACAAAGTAAGACTTGCCAAATACTTAATGAAAACCAGGGAAAATGCTAGACTGTCTCTCTAATTCCTTATCATACAAAAACTCTCTGCTCGTTTTTTGTATTATTGTTCGTTAAATATTTATATGTCTTCCTCCAGCAACTAAATGAGCTACAGACTTCAGCTGACTCAATACCGATCTTGAGTAACGACGAAATCCAGTACAACATGAAAATAGACCCTCCAGGAGCTTACATCCTCATCATCGAATACGTCACTCCTATCAACCGGACCGTCGAGAGCTCCAACGAGATTGAAGCTTACAATACCAGCTACTCGATTGCACCGCGCGGACCGGTCACCGTCCGGTTCCAATCCGGTGACCAGCCGGAGACAAATGCTATCGTAAACCTGAACGACTGTCCGTATACGGCGGCTTGTCGTCAGGCTGTTGTCGATGATTTGTCCAAAATACAAGTTTTCAATATACAGGCTGCGGATAATATAATTTATTTAATGGTAAGTTTTTTAAACAACATATATTGTACAGACCTATACTTAGTTTATTCTCAAATAAATTTGGTAATTTGAAGTGATTTAGGTAAATAACATTGTACAAAAAATATTTACTATTAGTAGTATGAAAATTATTAACAACAAAATCAAAAAGGAGTTTTTTCCTTTGTAAGTTATAAGAGTAATAAAAAAAAAATTACTTTACAACAACAAAAAAAAACCTTAAAAAAATAATCAGTTCTATTACACTAAATTCAAAAAATAGTACAGAGGTTACATATTATATATCACTGCATGTAACTGGCCGAAAAAACGAATTCCATTATTTTGTTCCATTTTAGCGTTCTTTTGTTTTTCTTCAAATATTTTATTCGCTGATAAATGGTTCGTATTTTATTTATTGTTTACTTTAATTGGTATCAATTAATTTCAAACATACAAAGAATACCCATTTAATTTTCACAGAATATTTTTACCTGTGAACATTGTTTATAATAGTTTTTTGAGTAGTATAATTTATTATTAATTTCAAACAATCAAAGTATACCCATATAGATTTCACAGATCATTGTTTTTAATGGTTTTTATAGTAATATAATGTAAAAAATTACTAATCTATTTCAATTTCAGGGCGACCGTGATACTTTAGTGGGCATCAAGTCCATTGTGGCGATCCCAGAGTCTGAATGGCACCTGGACTACATAACTCCCCGACCATACTGCTTGAGACGCAATGGCAAGTGCGAGCCAGCAAATTTCGCAGCCTCCGTGGACTCTAAGAAGGTAAATTATATTCAGTTGATTGTTGTTAAAAAACATAGATATATATGTTACTAAAGTAACTAGATCTGCAATTACCGAACACAATGCGTGCCATAAAGGTTGCGCCCACAGACATAATTCATGCCATTTTTTTATCTGGTACGCCACACCGTATTTTCCTGGGAGTAGTACTATTGCCATCCTTATCATACAGATGTCATGAACATTATGTTTCGGCTAGTGTGAGAGATAGATATAATTTTACATCAAAATTATTACTAGTTTCAAAGCTACGTCTGCATTCTAAAAATGGTTACGTTTTTGTTACCGCGTAATGTTCGGGATTGCACCTCTATTGATATATCTCGATGAGTAAATCAGACTTGAAAAAGCATTAATAATAAGCTTGATTATGCTAATAATAAATTGTAAGCTGTGGTTGCCTGTAATAGAAGGCGCAATCTATACATATAAAATGCTTTGTCCTGAATGACTGACGGTTCAACGCACAGCCTAAACCGCTGATCGTAGAGAGGGTATGTTCTTTGTATGACGTAGGCATCCGATAAGCAAGGCTTTTCGTAAATTCTGCCCCTAAGAAGGTGAAAAAGGGGGCAAATGTAAATGCCACACGGCCGAAGCTGCTGGCGGAAAGCTAGTTCTTTATATAAAGATAATATTTTATATAATTACATCATATAAAATAATATACATCAGAGAATACATCAAAATGATATAATTTTGATGTATTTTTTATATTTGCGTGTATACAAAACTGAATGTATCTTCCTTCATAGAGATATATAATCTCCATTGGCAAATATCTCGTAGAAGCTATCGACATAATTTAAAACTGCGAAGGAAGGTCTTATTGAGATATTTGTGATGTTTGTGATATATTTGCTACATAACACCCATATATTGTAGATTGAAGTGGAATCCGGCACCGGCGGAGACAGAGACATTCGCCCCCCAACTCTGGACAACAGCACCACCGTCGTCTACTTGATTGCTGACGCCGAGCCTCTGAAGATTGAGTCCAAAATACCAGCACCTGGAGACTACATGTTCATGGTGCATTACTACCAACCCGTCCATCCGGGTAGGTTGATAGAGTACATACACAGCAATGTAACAGCGATGGCAAGATTAATATCATCATCAGCCTATATATCATCCCACTGCTAGGCACATGCCTCTTCTCATACAGAAAAGGCATGAGCATTAATCACCACACTTGCTCAAGGCGGATTGGCGATTTCAGAGTTTTTAAGTTTAGGTTTCCTCACGATGTTTTCCTTCACCGTTAGTCAGTGACAACTAATATACTTAGAAAGTACATATGACTTTTAGAAAAGTCACATTGGTACTTGCCATGTTTCGAACCCACACACTCGTATACGAGAGGCAGGTGCCTTAATCACTAGTCCACCACGTCTCAAAATTAACATAATGAATAATTTAAGGCCCATTTGACGGCCCACTCCTTGATCCATCCATATCCATACAAAATGGGTTTGACCAACCCCCGTGCTAGACCCAAAGGTTTAGGCTATAAAATGAGATATTTAAAATACGTAAGCTCGTAAACTTATGTATTCAGTAGCTATTTAACTAATGGCCTTTGTAAATTGGGCTTAAAAAAATTCTTACCCCAGTATGATAAGAAATACTAACACAAACTTAATACAAAGTCATGTCGTTTTATTTTCCAGAAAGCACCATCAATGTAGGGGTGAAGACCGACAACCAGCAGTTCGACACCAGCATGGTGGTGCAGCACTGCCCTTCCAGCACCGGGTGCCGCTCGCTCCTCAAGCTGCCCGACGGCACCAAACACTTCCCCGTGGCTGATAACTTTACCATCACTTTCTGGGTAAGAAGATTTCTTGAATCCTTACTAATATTATAAATGCGAAAGTAACTCTGTCTGTCTGTTACGCTTTCACGCCAAAGCTACTGGACCGATATAAATGAAATTGGTACAGAGATAGAATAGACCCTGAGGAACAACATAGGCTACTTTTTACCCGGGTGCGCTAAGTAGTTCCCTCGGGATGCGGGTGAAACCGCGGGAAACAGCTAGTTTATTATAATGTTTTGCTATCTCAAGCCTTTTTGGTAGACTAGCCATTCAATATCCAATGAAACCGTTAATTATTTTGATACTAGCTGTTTCCAGCGATCATCTTCAGGCAATTTCGACGAACGTTAATACAGTTTGTAAGCTATGTGTGTGGCAAATTTCAGCCAGATCCGTGAAGTAGTTTTTGCGTGAATGACTAACAAACATCTTTACATCCATTCTCACATACTTTCGCATTTATAATAAAAGTAGAATCTATAGATGGTTTAGCGGTATTTTATTGTAGTAAAGTAGTTATGACCCGATTTCATAAATGAGATTTCAATTACGTTCAATCAACATTTTTGAACCTGATTTGGCTCAAAATATTTATTAATCAGTTTTGTAGATTAACTTATTGGGTGCAATGATTTGAATAAATATTTTAGATCAAATTAGTGCAGTCTTTTCAAGTCATTCACGTGGTCTTTTAATCCAGGGCAACAACAGCAAAGGTCTTTGGATCGACTACGTCCTCGTCATCGCGGCTCCGGACTTCGTGGACGGGGCACTGACTGAGGCCAACGTCATCGACTACACCCGGGAGTTCATCGAGAAGTGCGCCAACAACCACTATTACATCCGATCCAATGAGACTGGTCAGTTTTAAGTCTACCTGTATAGTTTTAAAATCGCCAGACTGTCATATTTCCTAAGACTGGATCCAGTACCAAAGTATTTTTATCTTATTTGTTTTAAAGATCCGTATTATTTTGGTCAGTTCCATGGCCTACAGAAGGGTATCCGTTAAAATTACCTTCCAGACAGATTCATACAAATACCTTGCACATATCTTCCAGAAGTTGCGAAACAAAAACGAAATTTTATAAGACAAGTTTTGCAAAAGCATTAAATGGATGTAGCAATTCAGACACCTTACCAGTAACCAGTTATGGTCTTACTCATAAAAAACCTGTAATCTGAAGTTTAATCATTTCTCACCTAATCGGTATTTAACGTATTAATCCAGGATTTAGCTTCTAACTTAAGTTCGAATTAATCCGCAGCAAAACCTACCATACAAGCAGATGCAGATCATTAACCATCTGCTTTGCAAAAAGCCAACGTCAGTTAATACATAGCTTAATATAACCTCAGAGTAATCTACAGGTTTCTGTCGAGACGCCATGTTCTCTATCACCGCGGAGTACAACAGCGGCGCTCTGGCCTGCGTCTGCGACTTTATGGGCTCCACCGAGCTGGAGTGCAACACCTTCGGAGGCCAGTGCCCTTGCAAGCCCAACGTCATCGGCAGGTCTTGCAGCGCCTGTCGTACTGGCTACTACGGGTTTCCCAACTGCAGACCCTGCCACTGCCCATCTACTGCTATCTGTGATGATAACGGTGAGTCAGTTCATCATATTCTGTCTATTTCTTAATGAAGCTACTGAACTAATACACTTTTTATTATTGGAATGCTACCGGGCTATAATCTCATTTAATTGATGAATACAAAATATTATACAGTGCACCTTGTGTGCACTTAATATTTTTAGAGGTGAGAAAAAGCCTTGGAAATATCGAATTATGTTCATCAAGTATAAAAATGATGCATTTGTTGTCCCAATAGACCAATAGTCCACACACAATCTGATCATGTCTTTTGGTAAGGTCATGCGGGTCATACTGTGTGTGCTTACCACTGTAATAACTTTTCAAGCTGTGCCTAAGAAAATTACTAGCTGCATATTGGCAATATTTTAAAAACATGAAGATGTAGTTTACTTTGTTTTTTGTCCTTACTACGTCCATTTAAATAAAGCCTCTCCTTAACATGTGATCTAGCTTTTGTTAATATTTCTAGGAATGTGCATCTGCCCAAAGAATGTAGAAGGAGAGAATTGTGATCGCTGCAAGCCTTTCACTTTCAACTTCGACGTACAACGCGGCTGTGACGACTGCAACTGCAACCCGCTCGGTGTCGTCGACAACCGGCTGCAATGCGATGCTGATAACGGCAACTGCGCGTAAGTGCTGATATTCCACATTTGGCATACATTTCATTATTTTCAGATGTTGGAAGCACCTACTAGATTTTTGTTATAATAAAGTTGTCATCATCATCTGCCTAGCCTTTCCCCAGCTAACCCAGTATAACCGGGTAACACGATACCCCTTTGTAAGACTGGCTGTCAGACTTTCTGGCTTTTGACTACCCGTAACGACTGTCAAGGATCTACAAATGACAGCCGGGATCAGCTTAACGTGCTTTCCGAGGCACGGAATAAAGTTGTCGATTAACCCAGAAAAAGAACCTGTAGTTAATGGTTAAACTGACACTAATAGCCAGTGTCGTATAAGTACTGGTTGAACTTGACAGACAGTTAATTTCATACAACACCGTTCCAATTATGAATTAATCTGAAAGATAATTCCTTTCTCCAGTGTGGTGAAATAGGCCTTTGATACTTGATGTTATTTTATAGAAGACGTGATTTATCTGAAGTTTTCTGTTAAACCTGCGAGTCCGATTGCATTTTGAATTTTATTTCGACTATATCAAAGCTTTTATTCCAAAACCAACCACAATTCTTGGTAAACGGCTCTGGACGTCACCTCAATCTTATCCCCCGTACAGTTGCCGCGAGAACGTGATAGGCCGTACGTGCGACCACTGCGTGCCCGGACATTACGCGTTCCCGGAGTGCGTGACGTGCACGTGCATCAGAGACGGCACTACCGATGACGTATGCGACCAGAGCACAGCACAGTGCTACTGCAAGAAATATGTTACTGGACAAGTTAGTATCATGACGTCATTTTATTTATGTTTAAAGTAGGTTTCTGTGTTGAGTATGGTCATTTTTATGGCATTGCTTTTAAATTATGCTAAGCAAGCATTGTTGCAATGTTTAGTGCAAGCATTTTTAGGGTTCCGTAGTCCGACAAGGAACCCTTATAGTTTCGCCATGTCCGTCTGTCTGTCTGTCTGTCTGTCCGCGGCATAGCTCCGAGGTTCTTGATACTAGAAAGCTGAAATTTGGTATGGATATGTATATTGATCACGCCGAGAAAGTGGTAAAATAAAATTTGGAAAATATTTTTTTTTAGGGTAGCTCCCAAACACGTAAAGTGGGGATAAATATTTTTTTCTCGCGTACCCCTCCGTGTGGGGTATCGTTAGATAGGTCTTTCAAAAATATTATGGGTATGAGAAGACCATTTTTGGTTAAGGGAGCCATTTGCGAAATATCTAGCTTTTTAGTGCAAATTTTTGTTCGATACGAGTTACTCCCCCCTCTAACTTTTGAATGGCTGTACCTAGAAATGTGAAAAAAATCACAGACGTAGTGCATGTAATGAACTTACAAGGAAAACTATTACAGCTAAGTAGGCTTAACCGGTTACAGAGTTATAGTCGACTAACTGACTCCTACTACGAAACCCTACTGCGCGTGGCCCGACACGCACTTGGCCAGTTTTAAATAAAAAAAATCAGTGCTTTACCTACTTTGATTTAGTGAGTACCCCCGTATTTACTAGAAAATGCTACGTAATATAATGATTACTTTATATCCTGTTCTTTCTTTAGCCAAGAGCTGATGAATCGTGTTTTTTAATTTAGGCTTGTGACACCTGTTTGGAGGAGTATTTCAACCTGCAACCATCGAACCCTGATGGTTGCACCAAATGTTACTGCTTCGGAAGAACCACCAGGTGCACCAGCTCCTACTTATCATGGGCAGGCGTGAGTATACTTTTTCTTATATAAAAAACGGAATTTAAAATATTCAAGAATTAAGATGTATTTAAATGAAAATAATTACTATTGCATAAAACTATGCATCATCATGATCAGCCTACATATTGTCCCACTGCTGGGCACATGCCTCTTCTCATACAGAGAAGGCATGATATGAGCATTGATCACTACACTTGCTCAAAGCGTATTGGCGATTTCAGACTTTTTAAGTTCAGTTAGTCAATAACGTCTAAGATATACTTACAAGTACATATGTCTATTAATATACTAAACTATTCATATTAAAGACAAAACTATCGTAAACAGATACAGTTAAAACTCCATTTCATAAAAATCATCATCAGATCGACGGCATGAGCGACTGGTACCTAGTGAATGTGGAGGCCAACCGAACGCTGAACATCTTCCCTCGGAACATCGCGCCGGTGATGGTGAACGACTCGGTCATTACCGCTGACCTCGTCGGTGATGACAGCGGACAGAAGGTTGTGTACTTCGGAGCACCTGATTATTATCTTGGTGAGTAACTTTTAGTATTGCGGTATGATCCGTGTCTAGCAAAGTAATTAAGTCATTTTTCCAGTGTGTCATCGAAAGTAGAACAAACAAAAAGAGTACTCTCTCTCTCTTCCTGGCTATGTGTCCCAACTCTCGTTTATGATATTAGAGTAACAACAAACAAATTCATGTCAATGTTAGGTTTACTACCCATAAGAAATGTGGATGATTATTAATTTATTTCTGTTAAAGAAAAATTTAAAAATCACCTGTGAAACGATTCTGCAATCGATGTTTGCGATCTTTTTGACGACGCATAAGTCGATTAAAATCGTCAAATTTAGCATAAGCAAGTGAAATTTGACCCTTTTAACGCGATAAATGAGGCGACAAAGAGATCGATGTTCGCAACGCTGTGAATACCTGGCACATATTTGTCGTTCTATGACAATTTAGGGAAATCATAAGTTCAAAGCTATCTTGTGTATAAGAATATAGTCATCTGTACCAGTAACACCATCTCTATAACTTTTCAACTACAGGTAAACGTTTAACGTCCTACGGCGGCTTCCTGACATACTCGATATTCTACGAGACCGCCCCCGATGGGGGAGCGATCGCAGCTGCTGACGTCATCATTGGAGGCTCCGACGGGTATGTGCCTTTTAAATCGAAATGAAGTCTTACAAAGCAATGCAATGTTGAACAATTTAAGGGATTTAGGAACAGTTCTCGCTAACGTGATTGGTGGCTATATGCTACCATCGTCCACGTCAGCGTGTTTTAAGAGTCTCTACACCTAAGCGAAGTTTCAATCATTGCTGTCTTGAAAGAGACGTATAGTAGCAATTCTTTAAATGCAAATTACAATCTAATCAAATCTTAAAACGGCACCTTTGACGTAGTGGCTGAGCAGTTGGCTGCTGCGCTGCATGTCGCGGGTTCAATTCCCGCACGGGCCAACTTAAATTGTTCCGGGCCTGGGTATTTGTGTATGTGTAATGTATGTATGTAAACGCACCCACGATACAGGAGATATACCTACTGAAGGGCGAAGTTTAAAAAATAAATCTAAAATTGGCTTGTGTACGATCAAACTACTACAACTACACATTTTGTCTTGGGACCTAAAAATGCTAGGTAAGTTAACTTATTATAATATCTCTGTCCTTAGGTACATAGTTCACAATAGCGTAGAACAGCCCCCTTCGATGGTATCATGGACCCATGCCGTCCGACTGTCCGAAGAGGAGTTCAGCAACCCCGACGGGTCTCCGGTCTCTCGGGAGCTGTTCATGAATACCCTGGTCAATGTCACCAGCATATACATCAGGGCTACATACTGGGACCACTCGGTTGAAACTAGGTGAGTCATGCTTTGATTTTATTCGATTTGTGTTAACTATCTGACGTGAGATAACGTCTCTCAAGAATATAAAAATCGATCGCTTATACACTTCTCATCAAAAAAATCGAAACACCTCGCAGTTTATGATTTGATAAGGATTATCAGAAAAATGTGTATATTTAGGAATAAATGTAAAATGTCATTTAATAGTGAGTAGTATGAGGTTTTTAAATCCTAATGTTATTGTTCTAAATTCAAATTAAGTCTTCATAGATTTCGTATTTTGTATAATGAGTAATTTTTACCCTGTATGGAATATGAAGGAAATGGGTAAAACAACACGCGTAAATGAAAAAAAAAATTAAGAAACGTTTATTTAATAACTTGTATTCCCTCCGCGAGCTCTTATTACTGCTTCCATACGGTTCTTCATCGATCGGATGAGAGTCACGATCACATGTTGTGGTATATTATCCCATTCCTCTTGGATTGCATTTTGCAGCTGGCTAAGTGTTTCTGGGGCTGGATCTCTTGCTCGAATTCGTCTCTTTAATTCATCCCATAGATGTTCAATGGGATTCATGTCCGGGCTTCTTGCTGGCCATACCATAATGGAGATACCGACTTCGGTAAGATAATCTCGTACGACGCCCGCGGTGTGAGCTCTAGCATTGTCGTGCATGAATATGAAGTCGTTGCCAATAAAATGTGCATAGGGCATCACATGAGGTTCAAGACACTGTTCGATGTACCGATGAGAGTTTAGTGCAGGCAGCCGTGGCCCAGACACAAAGGCAAGTTCTGTCTTACCGTCGGCGCTGATTCCTCCCCAAACCGTCCACGAACCGCCACCATAGCTGACCTTTTCTTCAATGCAGCATTGTGCAAAGCGTTCTCCATCTCTTCTGTAGACCTTGTTCCTTCCGTCGTTACCATACAGCATAATTTTACACTCATCAGAAAACAGTACTTTGCTCCACTGAAGGTATGACCAAGTTAGGTGCTCGCGTGCAAAGTTAAGGCGCGCTCTTCGATGGTCTGCAGTTAATTTCGGCCCATTCGCTGGCTTATGCGGTGCCAATCCGCGTTCCTTCAACCTTCTTCTTATTGTAGAGTCACTTACAGCTACTCTTCGTACAACGCGAAGCTGCTGCTGCAGTTGAAAAGCGTTAATGCGTCGATTTCGTAAAGAAGTTGTTACAATAAATCGATCATCTCGCTCAGAAGTGACCCGATTCCTGCCAGATCCTGAACGGCGCGTGAACGAACCAGTCTCCCGATAGCGTTTGTAGACTCTATGAACAGATGATAAGCTTAGATGCAATCTTGCAGCCACAACACGCTGACTAAGTCCAGAATCCAGCAATGCCACCACTTGGGCGGCTTCTGCGGGCGAAGTATCCAAATGTTTTAGAAAAAAAAGTTTTTTCAGACGTCCCAAAGTCACAGTAAATGAAATAAGAAACAAAAAGTTTAAAGACAAGCGCTAATTTTTAGTTTTTAAACGAGAAACGTACTCCAACCCTAAATACACATTTGTCTCAAAACAGTGATTAATTTCATTTATAGGATAAACAAATGAAATTCTAATTTCGAATTTTGATTTTTTTCTTCTTACTGTAATGACCAAACTGCCAGCTACACAATAATGTTTTTTTTTTTCATGGAATTAATTCTCTTTTGTAAAAAATTAGGACAAAAACAATAAAAACGAAAGTGTTTCGATTTTTTTGATGAGAAGTGTATTACTCTGTAGTTGGATTGTGGAGAACCAATGGCAGTTACTCCATGTATGCAGTAAGACTTGAAGTCAACTCCAAATTCGATGAAAAAGATCAATATAATCAAATAAAAAAAATTGGGTATACAGGTTTATGGATGTTAGGTACAATTAGTATTGGCTAAATTTGTCACTGTGTCCTGCCACTTCAAGTGGCATACAAATATTAATTCTTATAAAATTTCTACTAATAGAAAGCATGAGACTAGATCAAGCGAATGATCAGTTTTCATTAAAACATAACCGTCGAAAGCCAAGGCAAAGAAACAGAAATAAATTCTAGTCCAGGCCCTTCCATTATTACCAACATTTTTTTTAAACAATCTCCGAGCTGCAAGAATCCTAAAAACCCCAATAATTTCTCCTGCAGCCTAATAGCAGTGACGTTAGATGTCGGAGTAGAAGAATACGACGACTACTCCAAACGCGCGTCGTCTGTGGAGGAGTGCCAGTGTCCCAAAGCGTACCGCGGCTTGTCGTGCGAGCAGTGCGCCGAGGGCTACTACCGCCTGAGCTCCGGCTTCTGCGTGCCTTGCCAGTGTAACGGACACTCCCGGGAGTGCGATGTCAACACCGGAGTCTGCTTGGTAAGATTGTATTTTTTTACAGCACTGCCTCAATTTTTACAATTACATGATTCCCTAAAGTGATAGAATGGTTTTAACAAATTTTGTTTAAAAAATCTATATTTACTTACTGACAAAAATTAACTTCGTAATTCACAATAATACTCCTGCAGTCAAAATTTCTTACTTTCGGGTTCAAATAGGTGGAAGGTTCAGCCTCTATATCTACCTTTTGTTTTGTTAGGAGTGCACAGATAACACGATGGGTGACCACTGTGAGCAGTGCATTCCTGGTTATCATGGCGACGCGTTAGCGGGGACGCCTCGCGACTGTCTCATCTGCGCTTGCCCCATGCCTTACGTGTCCAACAAGTAAGTAACCTGTTACTTCAATAAGTTGACTTACATAATACAAAGTAAGGTTTTTCTGTCAACTGCTTTGTCATCCAAATTTAATGTAAGTGATAGCCTTGGGATCTAGCCAAGCACGAATGTAACATTAAAACCCGCTGATCAAAAAATTTATTTGAATTTTGAATCTCAACTCAATTCGTATCAAAAATGTTACCGAAGAGATGAACATAAAAAAATGCATCCTTATCAAACTTATCACCGATTAATAGTGCATTAAATAAATAATACAAAAAAAATATATAAAAATGGTTTCTTTTCTGATTCTTGATAAACCTTAAAATCTTTCATTACTTTCAGAATTCGTAATTTCGAACGAGCGCCTCTAGCATTACACACTACTCAATATTGACTATAGCTAGATGTACTGTGGGCCTATCACGAATCACTTTCGAAAAAGTATTCGTATCGAAAGCGATTTTCGAATAATAAATACAACCATACTAGAGCAAAATTTAAGTTTAAAATGTGTAAATAACAATTTTCAGCATCCAAAGATATGATTAAAGTCATAAATTTAAATAAATTGTTCGTAAAATACGAGTATATTTCATTTAAAAATCGCTGTCGATACGAATACTTTTTCGAAAGTGATTCGTGATAGGCCCACTGTTTTTTATACAGTCTCAAAATTTCAATCAATATTTTAATGTAAACTCTTTTTAGCTTCGCCATCGGCTGCGATCTGAGTGAAAACGGATCTCTTATCTCGTGCCAGTGCAAGCCAGGGTACGGTGGTCCCAGGTGCGAGTTCTGCGCGGCTGGATATTATGGCGTGCCAGAACAAATCGGTGAGTTTAAATATAAAATAATATTCCGTTTACTTAAAATTAACTACGACATCTTTATGACACTACCAGACTTTGTTTAAAGCTATGCTTTCTGCTATCTATCTCCACTCAAATGATAAAAAGGTAGTTGTATATATAATGAATAATTTCTGTAGATACAGAACCAATACCAGAAATACTTTCACTAATAGAAAACCACATTATGCCCGGATGTGTGTACATTAATGTACATAACATAGTCAACGGCAAGAGTTTTTGCTATTAGTTGACACAATGAATCATTTTCTTAGGCGACTATTGCAAGCCCTGCAACTGTTCGGGCAACATCAACATCAACGACCCCGGCTCGTGCGACAGCATCAGCGGCGACTGCCTCAAGTGCGTCAACAACACCGCTGGCTCCGCCTGCAACCTCTGCGCGCCGGGCTTCTTTGGAGACGCCATCTTCTCCAAGAACTGTACCGGTGAGCATCTCCTTCATATTACGATCTCATCTTTATGACCAGTGCCGGATACGTACCGGTTAAACGTATTTGCAAAATAGTTTAATACAAATGATGTTCCAGTTACAAATTCATCTGGTGGATATTTCGTATCCAAAAGTTGTGACACGGCCTCTTAGTAATATGTGTTAATAACAATGTTTAGCGTAGTGATATGCTCAAGACTTGTCACTAGTCAGTCTTTGCCACCTTATCTGGCAGCTGAAATAAGGTCTTTTAACTCCCCCATTTGGATAAAACTATATCGGCCATAATTCTATTAACAAGATACATGGTTTGTGTTAAAATCCAATAAAATGATTTGGCCAAAGCTTTAGAAACTCTTTGCTACAGATCATAACTTATTTGCCAATTACCATGTTTAGATTGATATCTAAACAACACACGGTATTGTGATCAAGACATAATAACTGTCGTACTATATTTTTTCTCTTCTACTACAACCTCACCCTATTTCGTCTTTCACCAGCGTGTAGCTGCGATGAATTCGGCATGGAGCGCTGCGACCCCAGCACGGGTACCTGCGTGTGCCGGCCAGGCGTGATCGGCGACCGGTGCGACCAGTGCGCGCCCAACCACTGGGGCCTCAGCAGCGGCCAGGGCTGCACGCCCTGCGACTGCGAACTCGCTTCCGAGTCCGATCAGTGCGACCTCAACACTGGACAGTGCAGGTTAGTATGGTGACGTTTTTGCCGCTTTCAAAAATTTTCAGGTTGGACACACCTAGTATTTAGGAGGCCATGAATAACCTACTAATGATACTACCAACATACACATATACACATATTTTTTCCCTGTCCCTGCCGTGTTCCGTCAGGGACGGGTACTCGGAAATGTGTGGATAGCGCCTTAACCTCCAAGCACCCACAGCATTCGCTCAATATCTATTGTTTTTCAGTTGCGCCAAAGGTGTGACAGGCAAACGTTGTGAGCAGTGCGCGGCTGGATACTGGAACTACACCAAGGAGGGATGTGATCGTAAGTGGCTTTCCTAACAATACAAGAAATTCCAACAATGTTAACTTTATTACCTGAATAGAGGTAACTAGAGTAAAAAAATAACACTCTTTAATTTTGCCGGAAATTCATGACGTCCAAAGATACAACACTTCTTGCCTATTTCTTCCAGTTGATCGTTTTCTTCTCATCTGTTTGTAATCTATCTCATAAAACTTGTCTTGTTCCACACTTCTTGCCCCTTCTTCTTTCTGTGGAGTTTCGTTTTCTTCCCATCTGTTTGTAACCTGTCTTTAAAACTTGTCTTATTCCAGACTGTAACTGTAACACTGGCTACTCACTCGGATTCACGTGTAACGCCACCGGCCAGTGCGAGTGCCTACCCGGCGTTGTTGGAGAGAAGTGTGACAGATGCCCGGAAAGGTAAGCTTAGAATTTCATATTAGGTATATATTGTCAGGTTTGTCTTCTTACCAGCATCTTGTATATTTCCCAGGGTCTCACCCACCTGAGGGAACTACTCCAGGAATCCCGATACAAACTATTCTCCAATCATTTTCCAAATTTTATCTGACTTCGATGTGTGTTGTTGAAACCGTTTAGTAACAGACGGACATACGGAGTTACTTTATTATAAATGCAAAAGGAACTCCGTCTGTCTGTCGCACTTTCACGCCAAAACTACTGAACCGATTTAAATGAAATTTGGTACATAAATAGTCTAAAGCCTGAGAAAGGATATAGGCTAAAATATACTTTTTGCCCGGGTGCATAACGTAATTCCCTCGGGATGCGGTTGAAACCGCGGGAAACAGCTAGTATGTCATATTTCTTACTCGTGATGTTGTTCGCAGGTGGGTGCTTATACCGAACGAGGGCTGTCTGGAGTGCGACTCCTGCACTGACGCGCTTCTGATCACCATTGAAAACATGAGCGAGCGACTGGCTAACGAGACTAAAGACTTTAAGGTACGATCGATTGTAATATTTTTCTTAGTTCTAATAGTATCTGTTCTCAGTCATTCAGCCCGTATTTAACCTCGGAAAGGTTGAAAAAAAAAACATTAAACAGATAACTAGGTGTTACATTAAATGACAGTAATTAAAATAATGACTATCAAAAGTCCACAGCCTGACTATTTTTGAATTATTAAATATAACATCGAATTTCACCACCAGGACAAGGCAGACTCGTTCTTCACAACTCAGCGCCTGAACTACATCGCGAACCAGACGCAGCAGCTCCGGCCGAAGGTCGCCGAGCTGAAGAACGTGGACGTGGTCGACGTCACCGCCGCCGTCAAGACATTGGAGAACACCGCCAAGAATCTGCTCAGATCTGTAAGATTTTTTCGTCCCCTTATAGTCATTTTTAGGTTTCGTTACCCAAAGGGTAAAAACGGGACCCTATTACTAAGACTTCACTGCCTGTCCGTACGTCTATCCGTTTGTCTAACTGTCACCAGGCTGTATCTCAAGAACCTCGATAGTGGTATTTCTATTGCTGCTATAACAACAAATGCTAAAACCAGAATAAAATAACTATTATTTAAGGGGGCTCCCCTAAATGTGTTTTTTTGCCGTTTATATAGATAATGGTACTGAACCCTCCGTGCGTGAATCCGACTCGCACTTAGCCAGTTTTTTACAGGCGATATTAGGTTAAGTGTTTTATTCCTTAAGCAGTAATAATGCAATGAAAACTAAATGACGCACAAAGTTGTTGTCTAACTAGTGACGAAAGATCATCAGAAATGGATTCTTACTAACTGACGGCAGATTTACCCTTACCGAGTTGTTGTTTTCGTTCAATAATCTAGATCCACTGATTATATTAATTTATCAGTCCAGAGTTCACAGATTTACTTGCCAGCTCTGACTTTGCACTTAGACACTTATTTTGAAAGAAAAAATAACTCACTGGTCATATCCTATATTAAATTGATCAGCTCCTCTCACACAAACCCCTTTCCCATAGGCGGAGTTCGCCGCCACCGACTCTGACAAGCAAATCACCAGAGCAGCAGACATAGCAGCTGATGCTGACAAGATCCTGGCGTCAGTTCGCGACAGCAGCGAAAAGGCGAAGGCTATAGTGACCCACGTGGCTGATCTGGCCACTGGCTTGGAACTAAGCCAGCAACCCAAGGTCGACAGTGCCCTGTCTGAGGCCAGGCAGATTAAGTCGGACATTGCTGGTAGGTTCATCTCCCGATTTTGCCTTTAATCTACCAGAGTGAAATGAAGAGATCTAATTAATATTTTTTTGTTTCCACAGCTAAGGACTTGACACCAAAGAAACAGCAAGCGGACAGCGCATTCAACAACGCGACCAAACAGATCGAGCGCATGAATGTGTTCGTACAGCCAGTCAACGAACAAGCTAAGGTAAAGAGCATTTTCCAAATTGATTTAATAAAGAATTCTAATTAAGTTATTCAGCCAACTTTAATGGAATTATGAAGACTGAATTCCTACTTTATTATTTTTACGTAAATTTCAATAAGTTATTATCTTTTTGTTTAGAAATTCCACGTGCTTGTAAATGACACCCGTGACCTAAAGACTAAGTTGGATGAGATGCTGCAGTACACAGACTTAGCACAGCACACCGCAACCGATGCTGAAAATCTCAACGCTAAGAACAGGTAGGTACACGAATAATTAGATGGTATATTTTAATTAATCTTTACTAATATAATAAAGAGGAAAGATTGGTTTGTTTGTAGGGGGATTTAACTCAAAAACTACTGGACCGATTTTAAAAATTCTTTCGCCATTAGAAAGCTACATCTTTATGAAGTGTCATAGGCTATATTTATTTCCAAAAATAATTAGGGATCGATACTAAAACTGAATAATGTAACCCAAGGTGTACAAAAAATAGTCCACGCGGGCGAAGCCGCGGGCGAAAAGCTAGTACTAATTAATTTTAGACTACAAAACACTTCATTTGAGAAAATAAAAATAATATATGCAATTCTTCAGGCAATCCAAATTTGGTAATAAAGTGGCTTCAGTAACTAAACTGAACGCAGCCGCTATGAAGGACCTCATCGACGCCGGCTACGACATCGGCAATGGAACATTCTACAACCTGGTGGCGGCCACGATCGTGAACAACTCCACCAAGGCTTTGGACAGCATCCGGACAGCCAACCAGGACATGGTGGACCGCCTCGAGGACTTGGAGGCCAAGCTGCCGGAGCTACGCAACCTGACAGCAGTTGCTAGTCATCATACCTATATGTTGAGGAACCGGGTAAGTTGTGTGTTGCTGAGTAAATTAAGATAAGATTAGGAAATGTAGGATCAGGAAAGGAAAGGTGCTTACGAAATGTAAAAGGCCTATTTCAATTAGGGGATCACTTTCGACTCAGATACAAATTAACAAAAAAAGTACGACTGCTCGATGGAAGTAAATACTTAAGTAGTTATTAATTGGAGATGCAAAAAAATTTAATGAACAATATGCAATTGAAATATAAAATACATATATTAAAAAGAAGAATTTTATATATTGTGAAATATATTCATATATATACAGTTCTACTAAACTGAATACAGTTCTAGTATATTACCTTATTTAACTACACCGACCCGAGTGCGTTTGGTCGTTTCGTTCACTATTCAGTAAGTAATTATTAATGAAATTTTGCACTATTAGAATATACTTAATTTGTACTGAAAGAAGGACGATATTGGACTGCTCCATTATATTCTAGGCGGACAATTTGCGAGCTTTAGCGGAGAGAGAGAACAACAACTCGCGCACCCAACACGCGTACACCGCCGCGTCCGCCTACTCCTCCATCGTGCACGAGATCGGGGACGCCAAGAAGGCGGCTGATGACGCCGAGGAAGGCGTCAGGAATATCACTCAACTTGTAAGTCTAGTCCCAAAGCATTCTTAGTGATTACAGCTGTTATTCTAGAATTACATTCAACTGCCTCTTGTCTTCAATAGACAACATCTGTTAGGTGAAACCGTGGACCCTTATTCTACTCCACCTGTGATTAACGCGTAATTTAACATATTAATTCAAGAGTTAACAAAATATTAATCCATTTGTTTCGTGACGTGTAGTTAGACACTAACATTAACGCAGTAGAATTAAATTAGAACCAGATTTTCGTGGCTATAGCTATCGTATCGGCGCTCAGTCTAATTTTGATAGTCATTTAATTTTTTTGAAGACCAAAAATATAAGCGATCCAAAAAATATGAAGCGTGATCAACTAGCCCAAGCCTAGGTTCCGTTATGAAAATTTCGGGTATTTTTTTCAAAGAAGGAAAATGAACACTTTCTCCTTGTTCAGACTAACGAACTCAACAACCGAGTGGTCCCGGCTCGTGACAGATCGAGAAGCCTTTTGGAAGGTGCTACAAAAGCTGAGAACATTGTCAAACAAGCCCTAAGTCCTAATCTAACGAAGGCCGAAGAAAAACTAGCGCATGCGAAGAATACCATGGGTTCAGCGGATGATGACAACAATGCTATTCAATTGTAAGTAACTTGCGTATTTTACCTGTACTGGTTTTACTCACATTCTAGGATTTCTACTTTTCTTCTAATCTGACAAGATTACTGAACCGATTTTAATGATGTTAACTATGTCGTTTGAAGCCTAGCAGGCGGATTTGAGAAAATTATGATTTGTAAGGGTAGTAAAATTACAGCCCTTATTAAGAAAGAAAGATAAGAAAAAGAGTTGATGAACTTGTAATACGAATAGGTATGTTCATAGAAAAGGTTTTCTTTAGATCATAGAAAATATACAAAGCGAACATAAAAGACATTAGGTAGGACAAAAATCTTTTTTACAAAGAGATTATATTGTTTTACAGCTAAAAAAGGCCAAAAGAAATCAGGCCAAAAGAATCACCACCTTTGATGATCCATACGGTCATTGGCATAATTTAGTACCTAACAGATTATATTCTTTGTTCAGTTCACTACGAAAGCCTCCGCCATTCTCTCTGGAAGGCGAGGTTGCCGCGGCCGACCGGGTGAACAACACGGTGCAGGCGACGCTCGAGATCATGTCCCAGCTGGGCACCGACCTGGCCGCCAGCAAGGAGTGGGCGCAGACCCTGCCTAAACTGGCCGACGAGGCGCAGAAGATGACTGCCACCGTTGACAGCCTAGGTTTGATTTTTTATGTATAATTATGAATAAACGCCATAATTATAAGCTTATTGTGAGCCAATGGAACTGGATTCTTATCACATTTGTAGTATTTTTTTAAATTAACATTCAAGTCCTTGTGGTATCCAGTAGAATCACCATGCAAAAAACACGCATGATCCATCTATATGACGTCTTGTAGATGCATCGTGCGTGCGTTTTGCGATAAGAAGTTGAGGGGATCCTAAAAAGTTAGTTCCCAATTGTAATGAAATGCCTAAGTAATTGTCTTTGCTACGTATCAGTTGGCTGTGTGGTACCAAAGTTATCGCTTCTATATAATCAGATATTAATAGACTTATATTACTTTCTATCACAGTGAAGGACATTGAAAAACTGAACCCTACGATCACTCAAACCTACCGCACCGTGAAGGTCAGGCAGGACGACCTCGAGCACCGGCGCAAGGAGGCCGACGAGAAACTACTCAAACTGAAGGAGCTCATCGAACAGGTCCACTATTACACACACTCACATTATAGCTATGATGACATTAACAAAACTTCATTCATTAAATTTTGACATGCATTCTTACAAATTCAAAATAATTCCAAATGTTTGTAACATTGAAAATGTAACATTAAAATTATTCCGTTGATCAGTTTTGTAAACAAAGTTTTCCATCACCATCACCAGGCTCGTACAGTAGCGAACCGCATCCAAGTGGGCGTGACGTTCGACCGGCGCACGACGCTGCAGCCGCGCCTGCCCGACACCGTCGACGAGATGTCCACCTCCACGCACGTGTCCGTCTACTTCAAGACCAAGGAGAAGGACGGCCTCATCCTGTACCTCGGCAACCCCAAGGACACCATGCTCAGGAGAACCAAATCCGTAAGGCTTATAAACATTACTATGGGATTGTTCGAGGGAGTTACCGCAGTCCTCGAACGCAAAAGGAACATTGGATTCAACCCAGCCATGTTCCTTCCTTCACCCTTTCAGTCAGTAAAAGTCTGACAGCCCCTCCTATTTCGCCCCTACCGATAGGAGCCATTTAATGGTTTCCCATCCCTAAAGGAACCCAAACGACGTTCTCAAAAGCTAAACCTAGCTTGCCAGGACCCTAGCTTGCCTATTTCCCATATTTCTATTGTCAATTTATTTTAAAACTTTGCTTGCCAGGACGACTTTATGGTGATTGGCGTAGAGAACGGATACCCATACCTGAAGATGGATATTGGTGACAGCGCTGAATCAGGTCGCGAGCCGGCCAGGATTGGAAGCGACAAGTTTGTTGCAGATAACCGCTGGTACCAAGTCATCGTCGACAGGTACAGGCCTTAACTTCATAGAAAGAAAGCTATAATAAGTTTTTCTGTCTTCTGAACAACAAATGTTTGAAGAAACTTTAATTACTTCCATTTTTAACAGGGTCGGACGCAACGTGAAGTTATCAATCCGGGAGAACCTTGACAATGGATCAGCAGATTATGTGCATTCAAAGGATGCTGTGCTACCAGGCCAGCACACGATCTTCAACCTCGATCGGCAAAAGTCAAAACTGTATGTGGGAGGAGCGCCGTCGGACGCTAAGCTGCAGTCCGTCAGCTTCCCGGCCTTCGAGGGGCAGATAGAAGAACTGATGATCGGAGACACGCCTGTAGGCTTGTGGAACTTCGTTGGCGCTGAAAATTTGAAGGGAGCTAGGCAGAGGTAACATTGTTACGATATTGCGAGATATTATTCTGATTAGATATTGACTTAGAAGTTCTGTGTCTTTAGACAATCTCCAATTAATTGTGTGTTTGTTTCTTTTAAAAAGGCACTGGAAATATCCGATTACCTTTTTCTTTATTAACTAACTATAATTTCGACACAAAAATATCGACCGGACAGTAAGAAAAGAAATCAACTCATATTCTTAATCTTTTTTACCTGATCAGAGACAAGCTGCTGTCTCCGCACACGGGCCCTCAGGAGTACAGGTTCAACGGTCGCGCACACGTCACTATGCCTGGTCGCGGCTACCTCACACCACAGAAGAACCAGATCCTCTTGTTCTTCAGAACATATGCTCCTGATGGACTGATCTACCTCGTCGGAGAAGGCGCTTACTTCTTCTCTATTCAAATGCAGAACGGAAAAGTGTTCTTGCAGGTAAAGATAATTTATAATTTCGTAAATACATACATAATTTACGATTTATGTTACTGTCGTTTGCCGAAATTTTGAATAAACTCATTATCAGTCATTATCAATACATTGTACAGGTTTCCCTCGGCAACCCAGAGGACCTTTTGATCATAGGCACTGCGAACTCATACAACGACGGCAAGTGGCACAGACTGGACGCCGCACGTATCCTCAACAAATGCTCCCTGAAGGTAGACCGCGAAACTCTAAAGGGTGATTCTCCCGCCAGAGAAGATTCCATAACTGCTTTGGACACTATGAACTTTGGTGGCAACAATAAGGGCATCTTGGAAGTAACCAGAACAGGCTTCGATGGCTGCATCAGGCAGATCAGTATGGATGGAGTCAATATTGACCTCAGCGACAACCTAGAGTCCATTGGAATTGCCTATGGTTGTCAGGTGAGAACATGTTTTACATTGGATTCATTTTTATAGTGCTGGCTGTCATGCCACTTAATATTAGTCTTGTTAAAGAAACTTTGTTTTCATTTACTATTTAAATTTAGCAGACTCATAAAACATTCTGATAACGATAACTAATTTAAAATTTCTATGAATAAATAATTATAAAAATGCTGCGAAGTATACACACACAGGTAAGCTTGTAGGGAGCTGTGGTGACGAGCCGTGACAGCACACTCTAGCGTTATGCCGTTTGTCGTCACGATATACGAGTCTGTCATATGCCCAAGCTTTCACATCGCAATATAATAATAATCGTTTATTTATTTCGTTAACAAGTTCGCGTCGCTGGTGTCGCTGTCAGGCAGGGACAGCTACCTGCGCTACGTGGACATCACCGCTGAGAACCTGCAGCTGACGCTCAAGTTCAAGACGTCCAGCCCCGACGGGCTGCTGTTCGTGTACGTCAGCCGCACGCAGACCACCGCCATGCCCGACAGCATCTCACTGTCGCTCATTAAAGGTACGTCAACTTAGCGATCGATCAACTTCGGCTATCGCACTCCAGTGCTGGATATACGCCTCTCCCAAGTTCTCGGCCTTACGCTTCCAATCAATCCTGGTACTTTTTAACCGACTTCAAAAAAGGAGGAGGTTATCAATTCGACTGTATTTTTTTTTTATTAAGTACGTACTATTTTAAATGCACCCGATTTTTTTACACTATTGAAACCGAGGTATTAAAAAATATTGAAATTAATAATAAAGCGATTAGACACTAAAACATTGGTGGATGACCAAAGCAGTTAAATTTATTTGGGTGGAAGTGTAGCGTGGTGGTCTAGAGGTCAAAGCGCCTACATATCGAGTATGCAGGTTCGATGAAGGAAGGAATTCATCGTGAGAAAATTTTGAAATCGATTATTCACCTTGAGCAAGCGTGGCTATCAATGCTCATTCTCTGTATATTAGGCCTTTGGATTTTAGGAATGCATGGTAAAGATAAATAAAATTAACTTTATTCAGAGTGTCTAGTATAAATGATGCTAATGTTTAGGCACACTGGTGCTGATGAGCCAACGCGAGCAGCTGGACACGGGACTGAGCACGTACAACGACTCGCAGTGGCACGTGGTCACCGTCACGCACAACAACAACGCGCTGAGGCTCGTCGTCGACGACTTCGACTACTTCAGGTAAAGTATAGCTGTTCTAATAACCATAATAGTAGTTACGTATAAGTAGGACGTATATGAGCTCGTAAGAGACAATGGGATTAGTTTACCTTCCCATAAATATTGAAAAGAAATCCTATTTACTCAAACTAGCTTTCCGCCAGTGGCTTCGCCCGCGTGGAATATACGAATTCAAATTAAAAATGACAAGGGTTTCATATGAACTTTGACCCCTTTTTCACCGCTTAGGGTTAGAATTTCAGAAAATCCTTTCTTATCGGTGTCTATGTCATACAAAGAACACACCCTCCAAGTTTCAGGTCTCTCTAGGATCAGCGGGTTAGGCTATGCTTTGATCCGTGAGTCATTCAGGACAAAGCATTTTATATTTATAGATGGTGAACATCGGTACATGTAAAATTTACAAAAAGAGTCCTAGTTGTTTTGGCTTCAGCAACAAAACACTCCAGTAACACATGTTGCGCCTGTTAATTTATTGTGATATATTTTTTATACTTTTAAAGTTATCTGGAAATAGATTTAATAACAAAGTAAACTAACGTAAATTGTAAAACGCATCTACAACTAAAAATATTTCAGTTAGTTAGTTTTATTATCCATTTGTTAGTAAGCGAATGTTTTTACGAATCTGTAAACTATTTCGGTGCAGCCAGCTTTAATGGCATTATATTTTCAGCACGGACACAGCGCCTGCCCCGCTCCACATACTAGAAGGGGTGCTGTTCGTGGGCGGCGTGCAGCCAGGCTATGTGGTGGGCGGCAAGGTGGGCTCCAAGGTGCCCTTCACCGGCTGCATCGCCGACGCCACCATCAACGGACAGGTGCTCAACTTGCTGGAGCCCTACAGCAACAGCAGCACCACGTTCGGCAGGTGTGGCAGTACCACCACCACTGGGGGTGTCAGTCCAGGTGAGATATTGTCTTTGTTTTTTTGTATTAGTGTTTTGTGTAGAGTTTTTGTATTAGAGGACTTTTTGTATCACTTATACAGGACAATAAAAAAATGATAAATTACAAGATCATAAATGCTTTGTTTTACCTACTTTCTGATCTGCTGTTCTTCTTCAGTTTCGAATGCTCGCCTATATAAGGAATTTAATTAATAACTGGTGTATTTGTGATCAGATCAAGCCCAGTGGGCTGCCACGCCGCCCACAGACGTGTTGCCCACGCCTGGACTGCCGGGCGCTAGCGAGCCGCCTCCTTACACAGGTACGTCATTATGGTCTTTTGTAAGGGTCTGATGACTACGAGCCCGAGTGTATAGGTAGTATAAGACCAGTAGATACATCCAGTAGAACGTTCCTACGCGTGCATGGCATAGAATCCCTATGATGATATCCTCTTATCCCTTAGGATCTAAGGCACAATAAGGGTATATGGGGTCTTAAAAGGGATTTCCTTTAACCTTCTCTAGGTCTGTCCAGCTGTGATCAGACCATGCAAACCATTGGCATGGAATTAGACTATCATTTTAGTAAGTTTGAACGTGCTAAGCGAGAACGTAGCTGAAGCTCAATTATATAGTTAAGAGATAATTTCAAACCTGGGAAAGGACTAAGTATAGTTTTTCGGGCTCTTGAATTACGGGAAGTACAACAAATGTACTTGGTGTATAGGAGATGCTACGGTACTCCACAACGCAATGCTGCCGCTGCCAGCTCCCGAGGACACGACGCCGGCGCCGCAGACGAGCAGCACCACCACGCCGCGGCCGGCCACCACCACCCTCCGGCCCGTCACCACCACAACCCGCCGGCCCGCGCCCAAGCCCGAGCCCGGCTGCCAGCTCGCGTACGACCCCTACTACACCACGGGCGACCCGGATGTCGGATACAGATTCGGTAATGACTTGTAACGTTATTAGGGTGATTGTTCGAAAATATGCGGTTGGTTTTTCGACGCTGTTCGCTTCCTCACACGAATTTCATCATTACCAACCGTATAAATTTCAATCTTTACCTACATTTAGAACAAACAAAATATATATCTATTTCATTATTTAACATAATAATGTTGTAAATTATACATTTTAAACGACAGTCGGTGATGAGGGTATCACCCATTACGATACAGGATGCGATTAAATCTCCTGCAGGATTTCTAAGGAATGTGAATTGGCCGCTTTAAAACATATGAAATGTTTTTAAGCTTAAAATAAACAGTTTTTATTTTAATTAGAAATATGTTGATTGAATTTAGCACTGAACACCATGACTGATACCTACTTAACTTTTGTTAAGTTAGATTAGTAAATCAAACACAATCCTTATGACCTAACTAGCGGCCATTAATGCCAGGAACTTCACTTTGATACGCTCTTACGTTGCGAAGTCTTGACCAAAATAAGCAAAAAAATAAAAAAAGTGTTCTTCAATTGGTCTAAATTCCACCTTATTGTAGGTACCACCTACTTTAATATAGGTATTATAGAAACAAGAACAAATCAGTACGTGTTTCCCATAGGCACTCGCAACAACAGCCGCATCGAGTACTCGAAGCTGCCGGGTCGGCACCTGCAGGGCTTCGACCTGACCATCTCGTTCCGGACGTTCGACCAGCACGGCGGGCTGGTGTTCTACGCCGCCGCCGATAAAGACCCCTCGCAGTTCCTCGCCTTCTACATGAAGGACGCTCAGGTAAGCGTACATTCCGACAACTGTTCACTACCACCGGATAAGTGCCCTTAAAATTAACCTGATGTTCCAAATATGACTAATTCTGGTAGATAATCCCTATACAGAAGTGGTGAAATAAGCTCTTAGTCATTATTTAAGTTTATCAGTAGTTATGAATGTGTGACGGTTTTCTTTTACTTGTAAAATGACGCAGTTTGAAATACGCCAACGTAGGCCCGTTTGATTAATTTGGGACCAAGGAGTTCCCTTCTATGCAATCCGAAACCCATATGAATCCATCATATTTTTTTATTCATATATGTACTAGGCATACTAGCGGTCTCGTCAAGCGTTGTTATATAATGAGCTCAAAATGTAATAAAAATTACTTAAATTATTATTTAATTGAAGAGATAGTAGTTACACCTTCTTATAAAGATTAAGAACATAATCTAAAACATTAAACAACGTTTTCGGTTTAATGTTCGATTGGTTTGGTTAAAGTTCGCTTTTACCGATAAGACTGCCTATTGTACTGCTGCATATTTGTTTGTCCTATTTATCGAGATATATCGATAGAGACGCAATCCCGAACATTACGCGTCAAAAAAACCTAACCAATTTTTTAATGGTAGACGTAGCTTTGAAACTATACTTTGATGCAACATTTTATTTATCTCACACTAACCGAAACATTATGTACGTGGTATTTGTTCGACAAAGACGGCGACCGTCAGTTTTTCCAGACATTCGATTGAAGTCAAGCTACAGATGACATGGATTGTGGCTGGGGGCTTAAACTTTTATGGCACGCATTGTGCTTGCAGATTACTTTAGTAATAAAGTGTACAATAAAGAATATTCTATGTATGTATCAGCTCCACTTCACGTTCAACTGCGGCGGCGAGACAGCGCTGATCTCGTCCACGGGCACGTACAACGACACGGAGTGGCACTCGGTGACGCTGACCCGCAGCGCCGGCCACGGCAAGCTGGCGGTGGACTCGGAGCTGGTCGGCGAGACCAGCGCCGTGTGCGCCGCGCCCGCCGTGCTCGCCGCGCCCTTCTACTACGGCGGCCTAAGGGACCTCACGCCGCAGATCACTGACAATCTTAAGGTAATCTGTACATATAAAATGCTTTGTCCTGAATGACAGACGGATCACCGCACAGCCTAAACCACTGTGCATGAGATCTGGAACTTGGAGGATGTGTTCTTTGTATACCGTAGGCACCCGATAAGAAAATGATTTTCCAAAATTCTAGCCTTAAGGGGCAAAGTTTGTATGGAACTCTGTCATATTTAATTTGAATTCGTATAGCCCATGCGGGCGAAGCTGCTGGCGGAAAGCTAATATAATATATTTTTTTTACTGTGACTGGCACACTTATGACCAATTGCACCAAATTTTGTATCATGTATACCTACCTACTTAATGCATTTAAAACACCTCAAAACGTAAAAAAAAGAATAATTTAGTAATACTTATCATAAATATTTACACGAAAAATGTAAAATAATAGCAAAATTATTCAATTTTAGATCCATTTTGACAAATCTTGACTGACAGTTCTTCCGATTTACGTATACGTATATACGTGATGTTACCTATCGTATACCTAATGTTACCTAAATCTTCTACATTGCACTTGCTCTTGATCTACTTACGAATCACACTTGACCGGTTTTTATTATTTGTTGCTACAGTGTGAAAATTGTGTTATAATAAAATAATTCTTAAACAATTTTATCAGTAACATCCTTAAACCACATAACGTATGAAAACTTTATTAATATGCTAAACTTGTTCCTATCCAGGGCTTCTACCAGCCATTTAAGGGTTGTCTGAAGGGGCTGATGATGAACGGGCAGCACGTGACCGACGTGTCGTACCGCGTCAACTCGCTGCGGTGCACTGACAACGTCGAGGAGGGAGTCTACTTCGGAGCCTCTAATAACATGCACAGCAACTACTTGAAGGTAATACTCCCTTACAGATTTGTGTCATCGTCAGCATGGACTTATTTACTGCCCCTTGCGGGGTACAGGCCTCTTCTTATACGGAGAAGTCACGACCATTGGAGGTATACAGAAAAGTGTGTTTACCTCACAATATCTCAGTCAATGGTGTCCAAGCTACACTTAGAAAGTACTCTTGACGACTGTCTCTTTAGTCTAGTGGTAGCATAATGTTACTGCTGTAAACGGGGTCTCGCGTTCGATTCCTGGGTTGTCCGAAATCACTTTATGCAGTTTGGAAAATTTTACAACACAGCCCGGAGTCAGAAAATTAGTGGTGTTACACCCCAGTGCCTACTATCTTGATAGCTGGCAGTTGTTATAATTCCATATCAGAGGCCGTCAGGCGGATTTGAGAAAAACCTTGTTAAGTTGGTAAAAACCTGCAGCCCACACGATGAGAAGTAGAAGAAGTACCTTTGACTTGGAACGGGCAAATAGCTTAAATTTTTCTTTTTTTTGACTTACGGGCTGACTCGTAATTATTTATTTATTTGACAATTCAAAAGTGCCTGTAAATGGTCTAATTGAACTAAATATTTTGAATTAGGTATTTTTTTTTTGACTTTGAGGAAGTCACATTATTTGCTAGATCGAATCCGCACATGTATTAAGATGCAGGCTTCTTAACCTTTACCAACCTGAACCCGAGTCACTGTACTTATTTCTTGAATCTACACAATATCTCTATTACAGCTCATAGACAACTTCAAAGTGGGCGACGAGGTATCGATCTCGATGGAGATCCGTCCTCGCAACAGCACGGGCCTGCTGCTCAGTGTCCACGGCAAGAGAGACTACCTCGTGCTCGAGCTGCTGGAGAACGAGGTCGTGGCCACGGTGGAGAACGGCCACGGACCATTCAGGGCCAGCTACTCGCTCGGCGACAAGTTCGCGCTCTGTGACGGCAACTGGCACAAGATTCACGGTAAGATAGTGACTAACTACACAGTATTACGATATCTCCCTACAGTAGCGCAACGTCTTTGATGACGCGCAATACCTTCGCTGTCGTAAGTAGATACGCTATGGTTGTTATAAAATGGAAAAAAAACCGGCCAAGTGCGTGTCGGGCCACGCGCTGTAGGGTTCCGTAGTAGGTCTCAGTTAGTCGACTATAACTCTGTAACCGGTTAAGCCTACTTAGCCGTGATAGTTTTCCTTGTAAGTTCATTACATGTGCTACGTCTGTGATTTTTTTCACATTTCTAGGTACAGCCATTCAAAAGTTAGAGGGGGGGGTAACTCGTATCGAACAAAAAATTTCACTTAAAATCTAGATATTTCGCAAATGGCTCGCTTAACCGAAAAATGATCTTCACACACCTATAATATTTTTGAAAGACCTATCTAACGATATCCCACACGAAGGGGTACGCGAGAAAAAAAATATTCATCCCTACTTTACATGTTTGGGAGCTACCCTAAAAAGAAATATTTTTCAAAATTTTATTTTACCACTTTTTCGGCGTGATCAATATACATATTCATACCAAATTTCAGCTTTCTAATAATAAAAACCACGGAGCTATGCCGCGGACAGACAGACAGACAGACAGACAGACAGACAGACAGACAGACGGACAGAGCGAAACTATAAGGGTTCCTTGTCGGACTACGGAACCCTAATAAAATACCCACACATACTAATTTATATAGGTACCTACATACTACGACTCTGCTAGTTTTCGGTTCTTATAATTTTAGTTATGGCCAAGGGCTGTACACTCACAGAGGCAATCTTAATAAATCTATCAGTCTAGGCGCCGGTATCAGTCTAAGCGTCAGTATCAATGTTGGCGTCGGTATCAGTCCAGGCGTCTGTATTGGTCTGGGCGTCGGTATCAGTCTAAGCGACGGTATCAGTCCAGGCGTCTGTATTAGTCTGGGCGTCGGTATCAGTCTAGGCGTCGGTATCAATGTTAGCGTCGGTATCAATGTTGGCGTCGGTATCAGTCTACGCTTCGATATCAATGTTGGTGTCGGTATCGGCCTAGGCGTCGGTATCAATGTTGGCGTCGGTATCAATGTTGGCGTCGGTATCAATGTTGGCGTCGATATCAGTCTACGCTTCGATATCAATGTTGGTGTCGGTATCAGCCTAGGCGTCGGTATCAATTTTGGCGTCGGTATCAGTCTGGACGTCGGCATTAGTCCAGGCATCTGTATTTGTCTGGGCGTCGGTATCAGTCTAGACGTCGGTATCAATGTTGACGTCAGTATCAGTGTAGGCATCGGTATCAGAGTTGACATCAATATTAGTGTAGGCGCCGGTATCATTCTAGGCGTCGGGTTCCATTTTATTATATGTATAGATAAATTATGTTTACAAAAGTTAAGTTTTATTATTAGCAAGGAGGGAGCAGGCTCATTTTCACACCCCGCCGCCCTATATGGTTAAGACAGCCCTGGCTATGTGTGAGTTGTTGTGATTTCAATGATGTATACATTGTAAACGATTATTGCCACAGAGAGAGGAATTCATTCGTTAATTATATTCGAATAGACATGTCTTTCTTGACTCATCTTTAATATTAGGTGTAGGTAAATAAAACTCAAGTTACGTATTACAAGTATAATATTCATATGATAGGTAAATAAATAAAACTTGCGACCTCGTTGAATGTATAATTTATTTATTATATTATCAATGAATCAATACAACTACAAAAATACCCAATAGAGAGGGGTAGGTTATGAGAGAGAAACATTTTTATAACATTAAACACTTTTACGCCACATATTATGTTGATCTCATGTTTGTCGCGTTTAATCTTTCTAACAACAAAATTAAATGTGTCCAGTGGTGAAGTCGCTGTACGTGGTGTCGGTGGGCGTGGACGGGCACTTCTCGAAGCCGGGGCTCGGCGCCTACTCGTCGACCGACACTCACTTGGGGCTGTACATCGGCGGGCACGAGCGGCCGCTGAACAGGGTGCGCGGGGTGCGCTCGCGCCGCGGATTCACCGGCTGCATCAAGAACATAGTCATTGGAGAGTCACCCGTCAAGATACCGCTGACGGCGGCTCGCAGGAACACCCACATCGGTGTTTGTCCCGTCGACTGAGCGACAACCAATACATCGAAGTATTCAACCGTCAACATCATACGTAAAGTAATAACTTAACTACATCAATATATAAAGTAGTATAGCCTCGGATGATGGCACCATAATTAAATAATTAATGTATATATAGTTACCCAGTATATCATCAAAGCTTTTAATATTGTACAATCTGTTTTTAAAGTGTAACTGTTTTTAAAATCACTATTCAGGCTCTAGGAAAAGATATTTCAAATATTTATTATATGGAAGTATATAAAAAGTTATTATTTAAAAGATATACATTTATTCAAGAGTCAAGCCTGTAAAAATACGTCAAGTACGTATCAGTATCCCAACATTATATATTATAATCTATCAGAATATAATCATACCAACCAATTCCAGTTGTTTTCTTCTGCCTCTTCCAAGTTTGTCAGGTTTCACTCCTATTTGTGTCCACGAGTTGCTGTCCAGAAGCTATCTGGCACAAACGTTGAATTTCAATGTATGTAGAGCATGAAACCAAATAATTTCAGATATAACAATGTAGCTTAAAGCCACCTTATAAAATTATGAACTACAAATGTACTTACAATTGCGGCACGTGAACCTCAAGCCAGGGCTGTTTGTGGTCCACGTGCCACTCGTCCGACACACCAATGGCAGACAGGAGTTAAGGTGCGATACAGGCGGATCACGTGAGCTGGGAAGACAAGTCAAAAATTATTAAGCAGTTCAGATATTCAACAAAGAAAGTCAAAAGATTTCACTTTTTCGTCAGAAGAAAATGGCCATGAAGATGAAAAGTATGATCAGGTATAATATGACTTTAAAATACGTATGAAGCATGTGCGGAATATGAGGCCTCTGGCATAAGACACTGCCTTTGTATTTTGTGTTCTGATGTTAAGGTAGTAGGTCTGAAAACCGGTTTTCAGACCGGTGTTACCGCGGTCAGTAATCTACAGACTAGCACTACCAACTTCTGACCAGTGTCTGACTTGTAGACATGTAAACATGGTGCCTGTGGCATTCGGTTATATGAAACTCACTACGTATATTATATCCGACGGCAACAAGCATCACGTTACGAACTTACTTCAACATTGCCACAATCTTGAATCCCGTAGATGTATGCTCGAACGTAGCTATAAAAAATCCTACCGTTTACAGTTTTTATTAAGTAAGTACCTGCATACAAAATGCAATTTTAAATACAAAATATACTAATCAAACGCTGACATTGCATCTTCCTGCCGCCGCCGGGTGAAGGATCGCAGTTTATAGCATGACGCCTGTATAACCAAAGGTATAATATCAATATCAATACCGTATGATTGCACAGGGTGCTTGCTACAAACAATCAGTCACGTAGTATTTCTTCTGGGCAGGAGGTCGCACATCTTCTGTGCAGGCATAAGTACAGTCAAGAGGCAATAATAATTATATTAATAGAACTGCATCATCTTGCCGCCGGCCGAAGAATCGCAGTTTATAGCATGGCACCTGTACAACCGACGGTATACTAACAATGCCAATACCATCGGCCCTACAGGGTACATGCTAAAAACCAAAAGTCAGCTAGCATTTCTTCAGGAAGTCACACAATCTTCGGTCCATCCACTAGTGAGCACAAGCATACAAACATTCTTATGTATCCTGTTATTAGGGTTTGGAAACCGCGTTAATATGTTACTATAGACTAGCACTCACCAACCACTGACTGACACACCATAATCTGCCACCAGATGAAGTATGTTGTTCAAAACATGGGGATTGTGACTTCCGGTTAGCATATTTAAAAACATTTATCAAGTACGTACATAGAAAATACAATAATAAATAATTAAGATAATAAAGCACTGACACTGCATCTTCCTGCCGCCGCCGGGTGAAGGATCGCAGTTTATAGCATGACGCCTGTACAACCAAAGGTATAATATCAATACCAAGACCGTATGATTGCACAGGGTGCATGCGACAAACAATCAGTCACGTAGTATTTCTTCTGGGCAGGAGGTCGCACATCTTCTGTGCATGCATAAGTACAGTCAAAATGCAATAATAATTATAATAATAGGCGGCTGGGTCAAGGGCTTGATTCAGAAGGCAGCTCTCCTTGATACGGCTCGTATTTAATTTAATTTTTATTTAATTAATTGAATTTTTATTTATTTATTTAATTCAGACATAGTCCATACAAAGAAACAATAGATATATACATAATAACACCTTAAAAAGTAAATTAAATAATTAGTAGGTACCCAAACTCTAAAATTAGACATAATCAATAAATAATTATAAATAAACAAAAAACAATCACAACAACACTGGATCAGGGACGCCTAACATGCTGCTTTGTCCAGTACTCCATGAACCAGCAGTCAGTATCCATTCTCCCCGCAATGAGTTGCAGGAAGCTATTGGGGCTGTCCCGCAAGCGGCGCATCAAGGACGCAATTTTCTTGCGATGTATTGTGAGGAGGTCCTGTCTCTGGAGCCCTAACCACCGGTAGCTTGGACCCTGTTCCCGACATCGGTGGATCCCTATTTTTTATATTTTGAAATGTTTGTTTTTGTATGCTTTTTATAATGAATATTTAAAAATGTGAAGAGTATGTTTAAAAATTAAATAAAAGTCATAATAATAGAACTGCATCATCTTGCCGCCGGCCGAAGAATCGCAGTTTATAGCATGGCGCCTGTACAACCGACGGTATACTAACAATGCCAATACCATCGGCCCTACAGGGTACATTCAAAAAACCATTAGTCAGCTAGCGTTTCTTCAGGGCAGGAAGTCACACAATCTTCGGTCCATCCACTAGTGAGCACAAGCATATTTAAAAACATTGAAACATTCTTCAAAAGGTACGTAAACCAAAGGAATTTCAATTATTACAACGCATTCGATTTCATAATTCGTGAATACTTGGTACAGTCACCATCGAAAGATAATAAGGCACCAAATTCCTGGAAGCGCTGACACACCATCGCTCGTTGAAATATCGCTGTTCACAATATGGGGCCTGTGGAATACGGACACATGACGCTTACTACGTTATGAATCCGAAATGCTACAGGGACCAGATCGGGAACACTTCTACACTGCATTTGTTTTCTTCTTCTTCTGCCTCATCCAAGTTTGTCAGGTTTCACTCCTATTTGTGTCCACGAGTTGCTGTCCAGAAGCTATCTGGCACAAACGTTGAATTTCAATGTATGTGGAGCCTGAAACTAAATAATTTCAGATATAACAATGTAGCTTTAAGTCACCTTATTATTATGAACTACAAATGTACTTACAATTGCGGCACGTGAACCTCAAGCCAGGGCTGTTTGTGGTCCACGTGCCACTCGTCCGACACACCAATGGCAGACAGGAGTTAAGGTGCGACACAGGCGGATCACGTGAGCTGGAAAGACAAGTCAAAAATTATTAAGCAGTTCAGATATTCAACAAAGAAAGTCAAAAGATTTCACTTTTTCGTCAGAAGAAAATGGCCATGAAGATGAAAAGTATGATCAGGTATAATATGACTTTAAAATACGTATGAAGCATGTGCGGAATATGAGGCCTCTGGCATAAGACACTGCCTTTGTATTTTGTGTTCTGATGTTAAGGTAGTAGGTCTGAAAACCGGTTTTCAGACCGGTGTTAACGCGGTCAGTAGTCTACAGACTAGCACTTACCAAGTTCTGACACTATGACCTGTAGACTCTTGAAGTATGGTGTTCAAAACATGTAAACCTCCAAACAAAATACAATTTTAAACAAAAATACATTAATAAAGCACTTCCACTGCATCTTCCTGCCGCCGCCGGGTGAAGGATCGCAGTTTATAGCATGACGCCCGTATAACCAAAGCCCTAATATCAATGCCAAGGGCGTATGATTGCACAGGGTGCATGCGACAAACAATCAGTCACGTAGTATTTCTTCTGGGCAGGAGGTCGCACATCTTCTGTGCAGGCATAAGTACAGTCAAGAGGCAATAATAATTATATTAATAGAACTGCATCATCTTGCCGCCGACCGAAGAATCGCAGTTTATAGCATGGCACCTGTACAACCGACGGTATACTAACAATGCCAATACCATCGGCCCTACAGGGTACATGCTAAAAACCAAAAGTCAGCTAGCATTTCTTCAGGAAGTCACACAATCTTCGGTCCATCCACTAGTGAGCACAAGCATACAAACATTCTTATGTATCCTGTTATTAGGGTTTGGAAACCGCGTTAATATGTTACTATAGACTAGCACTCACCAACCACTGACTGACACACCATAATCTGCCACCAGATGAAGTATGTTGTTCAAAACATGGGGATTGTGACTTCCGGTTAGCATATTTAAAAACATTTATCAAGTACGTACATAGAAAATACAATAATAAATAATTAAGATAATAAAGCACTGACACTGCATCTTCCTGCCGCCGCCGGGTGAAGGATCGCAGTTTATAGCATGACGCCTGTACAACCAAAGGTATAATATCAATACCAAGACCGTATGATTGCACAGGGTGCATGCGACAAACAATCAGTCACGTAGTATTTCTTCTGGGCAGGAGGTCGCACATCTTCTGTGCATGCATAAGTACAGTCAAAATGCAATAATAATTATAATAATAGAACTGCATCATCTTGTCACCGACCGAAGAATCGCAGTTAATAGCATGGCGCCTGTACAACCGACGGTATACTAACAATGCCAATACCGATCGGGCCTACAGGGTGCATGCTAAAAACCAAAAGTCAGCTAGCATTTCTTCAGGAAGTCACACAATCTTCGGTCCATCCACTAGTGAGCACAAGCATACAAACATTCTTATGTATCCTGTTATTAGGGTTTGGAAACCGCGTTAATATGTTACTATAGACTAGCACTCACCAACCACTGACTGACACACCATAATCTGCCACCAGATGAAGTATGTTGTTCAAAACATGGGGATTGTGACTTCCGGTTAGCATATTTAAAAACATTTATCAAGTACGTACATAGAAAATACAATAATAAATAATTAAGATAATAAAGCACTGACACTGCTGCATCTTCCTGCCGCCGCCGGGTGAAGGATCGCAGTTTATAGCATGACGCCTGTACAACCAAAGGTATAATATCAATACCAAGACCGTATGATTGCACAGGGTGCATGCGACAAACAATCAGTCACGTAGTATTTCTTCTGGGCAGGAGGTCGCACATCTTCTGTGCATGCATAAGTACAGTCAAAATGCAATAATAATTATAATAATAGGCGGCTGGGTCAAGGGCTTGATTCAGAAGGCAGCTCTCCTTGATACGGCTCGTATTTAATTTAATTTTTATTTAATTAATTGAATTTTTATTTATTTATTTAATTCAGACATAGTCCATACAAAGAAACAATAGATATATACATAATAACACCTTAAAAAGTAAATTAAATAATTAGTAGGTACCCAAACTCTAAAATCCTTACTATCCTTACTCATATTATAAATGCGAAAGTAACTCTGTCGGTCTGTCTGTCTGTCTGTCTGTCTGTCTGTCTGTCTGTTACGCTTTCACGCCAAAACTACTGGACCGATATAAATGAAATTTGGTACAGAGATAAAATAGACCCTGAGGAACAACATAGGCTACTTTTTACCCGGGTGCGCTAAGTAGTTCCCTCGGGATGCGGGTGAAACCGCGGGAAACAGCTAGTTAGACATAATCAATAAATAATTATAAATAAACAAAAAACAATCACAACAACACTGGATCAGGGACGCCTAACATGCTGCTTTGTCCAGTACTCCATGAACCAGCAGTCAGTATCCATTCTCCCCGCAATGAGTTGCAGGAAGCTATTGGGGCTGTCCCGCAAGCGGCGCATCAAGGACGCAATTTTCTTGCGATGTATTGTGAGGAGGTCCTGTCTCTGGAGCCCTAACCACCGGTAGCTTGGACCCTGTTCCCGACATCGGTGGATCCCTATTTTTTATATTTTGAAATGTTTGTTTTTGTATGCTTTTTATAATGAATATTTAAAAATGTGAAGAGTATGTTTAAAAATTAAATAAAAGTCATAATAATAGAACTGCATCATCTTGCCGCCGGCCGAAGAATCGCAGTTTATAGCATGGCGCCTGTACAACCGACGGTATACTAACAATGCCAATACCATCGGCCCTACAGGGTACATTCAAAAAACCATTAGTCAGCTAGCGTTTCTTCAGGGCAGGAAGTCACACAATCTTCGGTCCATCCACTAGTGAGCACAAGCATATTTAAAAACATTGAAACATTCTTCAAAAGGTACGTAAACCAAAGGAATTTCAATTATTACAACGCATTCGATTTCATAATTCGTGAATACTTGGTACAGTCACCATCGAAAGATAATAAGGCACCAAATTCCTGGAAGCGCTGACACACCATCGCTCGTTGAAATATCGCTGTTCACAATATGGGGCCTGTGGAATACGGACACATGACGCTTACTACGTTATGAATCCGAAATGCTACAGGGACCAGATCGGGAACACTTCTACACTGCATTTGCTTTCTTCTTCTTCTGCCTCATCCAAGTTTGTCAGGTTTCACTCCTATTTGTGTCCACGAGTTGCTGTCCAGAAGCTATCTGGCACAAACGTTGAATTTCAATGTATGTGGAGCCTGAAACTAAATAATTTCAGATATAACAATGTAGCTTTAAGTCACCTTATTATTATGAACTACAAATGTACTTACAATTGCGGCACGTGAACCTCAAGCCAGGGCTGTTTGTGGTCCACGTGCCACTCGTCCGACACACCAATGGCAGACAGGAGTTAAGGTGCGACACAGGCGGATCACGTGAGCTGGAAAGACAAGTCAAAAATTATTAAGCAGTTCAGATATTCAACAAAGAAAGTCAAAAGATTTCACTTTTTCGTCAGAAGAAAATGGCCATGAAGATGAAAAGTATGATCAGGTATAATATGACTTTAAAATACGTATGAAGCATGTGCGGAATATGAGGCCTCTGGCATAAGACACTGCCTTTGTATTTTGTGTTCTGATGTTAAGGTAGTAGGTCTGAAAACCGGTTTTCAGACCGGTGTTAACGCGGTCAGTAGTCTACAGACTAGCACTTACCAAGTTCTGACACTATGACCTGTAGACTCTTGAAGTATGGTGTTCAAAACATGTAAACCTCCAAACAAAATACAATTTTAAACAAAAATACATTAATAAAGCACTTCCACTGCATCTTCCTGCCGCCGCCGGGTGAAGGATCGCAGTTTATAGCATGACGCCCGTATAACCAAAGCCCTAATATCAATGCCAAGGGCGTATGATTGCACAGGGTGCATGCGACAAACAATCAGTCACGTAGTATTTCTTCTGGGCAGGAGGTCGCACATCTTCTGTGCAGGCATAAGTACAGTCAAGAGGCAATAATAATTATATTAATAGAACTGCATCATCTTGCCGCCGACCGAAGAATCGCAGTTTATAGCATGGCACCTGTACAACCGACGGTATACTAACAATGCCAATACCATCGGCCCTACAGGGTACATGCTAAAAACCAAAAGTTAGCTAGCATTTCTTCAGGAAGTCACACAATCTTCGGTCCATCCACTAGTGAGCACAAGCATATTTAAAAACATTGAAACATTCTTCAAAAGGTACGTAAACCAAAGGAATTTCAATTATTACAACGCATTCGATTTCATAATTCGTGAATACTTGGTACAGTCACCATCGAAAGATAATAAGGCACCAAATTCCTGGAAGCGCTGACACACCATCGCTCGTTGAAATATCGCTGTTCACAATATGGGGCCTGTGGAATACGGACACATGACGCTTACTACGTTTTGAATCCGAAATGCTACAGGGACCACATCGAGAACACTTCTACACTGCCACAATCTTGAACCCATGCAGCTGTAAGTTTAAACACAGAAACATTTTGCTATCGTTTCATTTAATCAGACAATATCTTTAATTCATAGATACATACGTAAAATGAAATACTACCTAATGCGTGAAGCGAAACCTTGGTTGTCTTTTTAAGAATACTGCGAGCACGGAACAGTTTTAATGTTGGCATAGGTACCTAGTTAGAGAAAATATGGAGCAGAAGTACAGACAGGTAATTAAAAATTGTAGCAATACGAATTTGCCCACGTACTTCCGGACGCCGCCGCTCTTGTGTTCTTCTCACGCAGAAGAGCGAGAAAAGCAAACGCCAGCGCAACATGCGCGCGCACGTTGCGCGCGCATGTTGCAACAGACGCTCGCGCGCCATCGGCGTAATCTGCGCGCGCAACTGACGCCCGCGCATCATCGGCGCGCCGGCCGGCAGCCCTAGCCAGTCGACGCAAGAGCCGCGTACGAAAAGCACATTGGTTTGTCCGAGTCCCTCGATCCGCTGCGCGCGCTCTTTTTATCACACATCGCGTCGTTCTCTATCTCTCGTAACTCTTGTTTAGTTCTAGAGTGTTGCGTTTTTTTACCCTTTTACTTTTACCTACCTGTTTTCGTGTAATATACCTACTTTTAATCGGTCACACGAGTGTTTTATTCTACCTAGCTAAAGCTAACCCATGCTACACGCCGATAAAGTATATAAATATGTTCGAATTTCGACCAGTGGGCGAACACTAGTAATTATAAATAGCCAAAAATAACCAACAATAAGCTTTATCAAATAAGAGGTGCAGTTGAGGCATGTTTAAAATATACAAAGGTATAATGGTTGTGCTATTGTTTTGTAACTATTATAGCAACTCTAATATAATTTGCCTGTGTCTTTTGTGTTTTATTAAATACCTACAAACAAAATACATTTTTGAATAAAAAATATATTAATAAAGCACTGACACTGCTGCATCTTCCTGCCGCCGCCGGGTGAAGGATCGTAGTTTATAGCATGACGCCTGTGTAACCAAAGCCATAATATCAATGCCAAGGGCGTATGATTGCACAGGGTGCATGCTACAAACAATCAGTCACGAAGTATTTCTTCTGGGCAGGAGGTCGCACATCTTCTGTGCAGGCATAAGTACAGTCAAAATGCAATAATAATTTTAATAATAGAACTGCATCATCTTGCCGTCGACCGAAGAATCGCAGTTTATAGCATGGCGCCTGTACAACCGACGGTATACTAACAATGCCAATACCATCGGCCCTACAGGGTACATGCTAAAAACCATCCAGGTCCAACCAGTCAGGTAGCATTTCTTCTAAGCAGGAAGTCACACCTATTTTAATCAACATAATGCACACGTTTTCCCATATTTGTAAACACTTGGTACAGTCACCCTCAAAACGTCAAAGCTACTCCTGGAAGCTGACACACCATCCCTCGCCGCTCGTTGAAATATCGCTGTTCACAATATGGAACCTGTGGTTTACAGGTATATTACATTAATTACGTATACAAATATACCTGTATAGCTACAGGGACCACATCATGAACAGTTCGGAACTGCCACAGCCCTGAGTCCATGCAGCTGTTAGCTCGAACACAGCTACAAAAAATTATAAATTGTGGAGAATAAGTACAGACAGGTAATTAATTTTTTTTAAAAATGGTCAAATTTTGACCAGTGGGCGAACACTAGTAAATAGCCAAAAATAACTCACAACAATCAGCATAAATACTAAATATAATTAGAAATATAATATGCATTTTTACGGCAGGCGTCATAGCAGTTTATTTTCCATGTTTTAAAATAGTCCTGCACAAACCGGCGATTGTCCTGTAGTGTACACAAAGATAATCGCCGGTTATGTTACACGATTACATTTCATCAAAGTTGTCTCAAAGGGCTTCTGCGTGTTGGCTCCATCCTAACGTTCGCCTCCCAAAGATCCGGAACTCTGTAGTCCTGTGCATGGCAGTAATATAACTCGTAGTATAATAATCGCCGAGACTGCGTCATACTGCCGCCGGTTGAAGTATAGTAGTTTATAACATGGTACCTGTAAAACCGAGGGTATAATACCAATGCCAATACCACCCGGATTTACAGGGTCCGTGCTAAAAACAATCGACGACCGGGTAAACTGAAAATTTATCCAAATACAAAAAAAAACAGTAAATAATCAGATATATATGTAAATAATAGCATTTAGTTAGATATTAAACATTAATATAAAATCTATTTATTAAAAAAACCCTTAACTAAAACTTGTCTTATATACAAATTCAATTTTACCTCTATACATAAAGTATTTGCAAAGCATATACAATTTATCACTAGCGGCCCGTCCCGGCTTCGCACGGGTAGCCTATGTTACTCAGGGTGAATGTAGCTTTCCAATGGTGAAATTATTTTTGAAATCGACAGAGTAGTTTTTGGGTTTATTCATTACAAACATACACACAAAAATACAAATCTTTCCTCTTTATAGTATTTAAGTGTAGATTAAATTCCCAACAAATTAAGTACCTACTCTCTTTTCATAAAAATGTGTGATGACTTTAAACTGAGTTCGGCCGACAGATGGCAGCAAACCCTTTCGTAGTTGAGTCACAAGTATTGCTGTAGATGTCGCTAGCAACTTACTACCCGTAGCTACGCGTTTGCGCTTGATACTCAATAGATGTCGCTTGCAACTTATTTCTATATAGTCATATTTATATAGTTTCCTAGATTTCGCCGCTGAGCGTTACAATAATAAAGTACTTAGTCGCTTGCGACTCATTTCTAATAGAGTACAGTTTTAGCAAGATTGGGGTTCATCATTCGTCACATTGGGATCTATTTTTTATGTCTACTAAATATTTAAAATTGGACCACAATGACAATATCGCAGATTGAGAGCCATTATTCATTAAATTCATTGTCTCTTCTCAATATGTACTATAAATGGCCAGAAATTTATTTTCCTGGGTTTCAAGTAGGTGTACGACAAAAACATACACTGTATTGGTATTAGGTAACTATTCTGTTTCAAGTATTGATTTCATGCTATCAAATATAGGTCCGTGTTACAGAAACTGGCTCAAGGCTTATGTAAAATTAGATTCCACCAATCGAAGGCTCCAAAGCTATGCTCAAGGCAAGAACTTTGCTTGTATACCGTTATGCAACACGGACGTAGGTCTCTTTTTTAGGGTTCCGACCAAAAATGGTAAAAGGAACTCTTGTGGTTTTTTAAGTAAGAATTGCTTTTCCTTCAATCAATGTCAAGCTCAAAATGTAATGGGCTCATTCAAATTATACATTTTTCGAATTAGTTAAGCAGAGTGCTCTTGTATGTTTTTATGTAACAGGAGTAAATAAAAATCAAGTCAGTAATTATTATAAGTTTTTATTTATTTCAAAAGTTACGCGGTAATACAGTAATTCATTAAGATAAACTGTGATATAATGGAATTTATAATGAATAGGAAAAAATATAAACAATAGCAGATTTCCGCATCCTCGCATCCTAAAGAAACTACTTTGTGTACCCGGATGAAAATTAGCCTATAGTTTCCAAAGGGTTCAAGCTATCTTCGTACAAAAATTGTATTTCAGCTATTTGACTGTGTGAGCTCTAGACAGACAGACAGATAACTTCGCTTTTAGCTGTAATATTATTAAGGAATAACTAGGATTACAATCAAACATTTTGTACATCCAACAAAGTACATGCGCGCTAATTCTGTGGCACGCAACCTTTATGATAAAGATAGATAGGTATTGAAACTAAGTGAAATTTCTTCAACATTCAGACACGCGCCATAGTCCATTGAAATGGTTCATGAGCTTTGCATTTATTAGAGCCCACAATTTTATTTTTAGGACATGTGTGGGGTCAATAGAGAGCAATAGAGAGATTTAAAATTAACGAAGTTATAATTTTAAATTTAGGGCAAAAAGTTGCAGAACATATTTTGTCTTTACGAATTTTATGTAGGACGCATAGTTTCCGAGATATCGCGAAAAAAGTGTTTTAACCCCTTTTTCCAAGATGGCGGCCGGGGGACAAGGGTGGCAACCCCACAAACTTGGGGTTGAGCTTCTATTGACCCCCCACACGTCTCAAAAAAAATGCGGGCTCTAATAAATACAATATTAGGTCCTTAAATTGTAACATTTCAATGGACTACCATTAGAGTACCATTGCCATTTCAGACGCCACAGTGTAATCATATGAGCATTGTAGTAAAGTAAGTACGTATCTACTTGCTAAACACTAGTTTCAATGTTTAGAACGCATGAGCATTTAGTATTTTTTCAAAAAAAAATAATTATTACATTAAGTTCTCAGAGCATTTAGTGCAGTGCCCTTTCCACAGTAATAAATGTTTTTATATTATATTATGATGGATATTTCATCACATAATAGGTATGTCTACAAAATAAAAGTTAACTAAAAAAATATTCACGTTCGCTTACAAAACTGTTAAGAAAGCACTGAACACCCCTCAAATGTATTGCCATTAATTTTATTGTGCTTTAATCAATTGCAGACATTTTCTAAAACACGTCTTTAATTAGTGCCATCTGATGCAAATCCATCCTAAGCTTTCTATATAGGTACGACAGTTACAAATAACGCTATAACACAAAAAAAAATAATCTTAAATTAACATGGTCTTAAAAAAAATATAGAAATAACCAACAACAATTAAAAAAATAAATCTCAAGTATATTTTATTACAACTATGTAAACTAGTACATTAAAATTAGGTTACAACTTATATATAATAAATTACAGAATATTTATAACAAATGTGTCCAATGGCGAAGTCGCTGTACGTGGTGTCGGTGGACGGCCACTTCTCGAAGCCGGGGCTCGGCGCCTACTCGTCGACCGACAGGAGCTCGCTACATCATCTAAAGCTAAAGTGACACGTTAGAAAGCGATTAATCTAACAGATCTTCATAATAGATGCTTTAAAATTCAAAAAAGAAAATAAAAAAACCCCCATTGAAAAAGGAGGGTGGCTATAATCTTCTAGTGGCTACATTGGCTAATGTTGGTGTTGCCAGACGCGTTTTGGTGGAGTTTACTAGTCTATTGTATTGGATTAGTCTGTAATGATAGTGTGTGTATGTTTAATAATAAATAAATAAATAAAAAAAACTTTCCAGCTCCGTCAGAATTCCCATTAAAACTTGAGTATAAAATTAACGAAAAAGTTACAAAAAAGTTATGGAAAGAATGGCATAATGCGAGCGACATACTGTATTTGCTGCATCTCGATCGGTTCGTCGCAATTCCTGGCAACACCAGTCGACCCCCAATCTAATTTATTGATTGTAGGTCATATAAGAGGATCCTACTAATACTTACTTGGAGGCTATTACCACTCGACGAACAGATTTCTCAACAGGAACATTGCTAGAGAAAAAACACATGACAACTTATTAAAGTTAAACTTCATAATACGTTCGAAAATAGGCGTTATATTTACTAAAAGCGCTGACACTGCATCTTCCCGGTCGCCGGCTGATGTCTGGTAGTTAGTAGCATGGCGCCTGTATAACCGAGGGTATAATAACAATGCCAATACCCTCCGGTTCTACAGGGTACATGCTAAAAACTCGTGTTGCTGCAATCTAGGCGATCTTCGGTCCATTCTAGCTGGAGAACATAGCACATAAATACTAGCTGCATCCCCTAGTGTTACCCGCGTCCTGAGAGAGCTAAGGGCCAAGTTCACCGACAGATGGTTACGTAATCGGCCCGTTAAACAGAAACGTTTTTTAACCAGGAAGCTGGAACTTTCGTGTTACCCACTTCTAGTTAAACCCTTCTAGGTTTGGTAATCGACCGTTTCATTAATAAAAATCTCAAATAATACGTTACGCATCGAAAGGAGGAAGTTTGAATTTATGGTAAACAGCTGTTTTTAGTTAATCGGACCGTTATCTCGTCAGTGAACTTGGGCCTAAGTTCTTCACGCTATCAGCTAAAAAATTGCCTGTAACCAAGGTCCAATTTATCTCAATACCAATTTTTATCTAGATTTTTTTAGCTGTTTAAGCGTGTAGTGGTAACAGACACACTAAACATACACTCTCACATTTATAATATTAGGAGAATGTTAGTGAATACCTAGTAGGTATAGTTGTTACTATTAATATTGTATAATATTTATTAAAATAACAACTATCGCGCACGAGTTACTTTTGTCACCGTTCACCCGTCGTAACAAGCGCTCATTTCCACGGACTTGATAGGAGTGACGAAATAGGTGACAAAATTTCCCCGTGCGCGCTAGCTCTAACAAATCTAAATACAAATATTGAGGTGTTATAAAGGTTTCATAGATATAAGTCTACCTTAGCTAACCTTTTTTAGGCTGTCGAAAGTAAAACTAATATCCCATCGCAAGTGAAACAGAAACTTAAGTATCTAATGAAACCAAGAAATTCAAGAAATAAAATCTTTTTTAGCTAAAAAATTGTTCACCTATAAAAGTATTTAAGTGCGGCCATCCTTATTCACAAATAGCAACCGTTGGGCCAGAACGAACGAACTAATGTATTCGTAACGTTAATGTAAGCCATTTTGTAATAAAAAATACAATAATCCTTAAGCAAAAGAGATGTTGAAAATGCATAGCATCGATAGTAAACATATGAATAAAGTCTTTAATTCTTCTTTAATCAATAAATAGTATTGGTTTATATTAAAAATAGTATTGGTTTATAGTATGGTTTATGTTAAACAAGTAGGTTCCATTAAAAAAACCGCTCACATTAATGTCACGTAACATTTGTTAGAAGAAATCATCTAGATTGAGATATAAAGCAGCTTTTAATCTGAAATTACTAAGTACAATATCATCCTTCTAATATAGTAAATACGATGAGATGCGGCGAATGCTGACTTGCGGCGGGTGTGCAGGGAGGCTACGTGTCATCTAGATTGACACAATGTCGATCCAGACGACGCACAGCCGCGTGCACAGAGGTGACGAAAAAAACAAAACAATTTTCTCCAGTCGAATATCGATCCCTGTAAAGCCTAAAAATAATGGTAAGTTTCCGAAGATATTTCGCACAAAGTACGTCACGATCCAACAAAGTTAAAGATACGTACAATCTTATAAGAACGCAAAGGCGATTAAGAAAATTGACAAAAGAATACAGATGCCATATTTCCGAAGACCAACTCACCATAATTCCGCTACTTCCGATGCAAAGTAATTTATGACATGGAACCTGTACATCCGAGGCCATTTATATCAGCATCAAATAACCTTCGGAAATACAGGGACCACATCACAATACCCCAATATTAGCATCTCCAAACTTCGGAATAGAAAGTGTCCATCGTATGTGCATCGCGTCTTTCCAACAAACATAAAATGTCGTCTGATGATAATGATGCAATCTTGGATCCGACAACCTCCCGTCGAGGTATCGGTGTTCGCAATATGGTACCAGTGGCATACGGACATATGACACTGACTACGTATATACCCGTAATGCTACAGGGACCACATCACGAACTCACTTCTACACTGCCAAAATCTTCATTCCACGCAGCGGTTAGCTCAAATGTAGCTACAAACATTTGGCTATCTTTAACAGTGTTTTATAAGGTATAATAGATGAATCTATTATACTAACTTACGTAAAAATCTTAATACGTAAAAATTACCACAAAAATTCACAAAGTAGATACCATTTAAATTGTTAATAGGTACTATATAAGTTAGGTTTCACGTAATATTTTTCCACCAATGTACACACCACAAAGCTTACCGCAACAGTATCCTGCAGCTGACGGGTGGATCTTCGTTAATAATATGGAGCCTGTACCTCCAAGTCCAATTACCACATTCCACTGGAACTCGGAAATACAGGGTTCACATTAAAAACAATCAGCTGACGAACCGCAACTTCGGGCAATCCATATAAGCTGGCTTTGGCATTCTTTACAGTTTTATACAAAAACAATCCAAAAAAATCATATTGTGACATGTTGAGAGAAAAGTCAGTATATAAAAGAAATGTTTGTGAAATGTGCGTAATAACTTTAGATTGTTTTAGGACTTTTGACTTTACTTGATACCACAAGAAATTAAGACCACCAAGAATAATTTTTAGTCTCGCCACACGTATTCCTGAGCATTCCACGGCAGACGAGCGGATGCACATTTCCCTGAAAAAAAACAACAACATTTCCTTAACAGAAGTCTAGGTACCATAAAAAATACATTCTTATGAACTTTATCGTTTTTAATTCAAACCAAAACTCACCACTCACGAACAATGGGTTTTCGCTTCTCAGAGACCCATCCGGCCGCTGCAGTTGGACGCATGGTCATTCATAATATGGAGCCTGTACATCCGAGTACATATATAATAGTGCCAATGTCCTCCGGAAGTACAGGGTCCACATGACAAACAAGCTGTTCCTCAGGGTGGGGAGTAACTGGGTTGTCATCTTGTGCATCCATTCCTGTTACTCTGTTCATCTTCAACTCCTTCTAAAGGCTTCGTTGTCAGTATAAGCTTTTAGAACCCTGTCAATGTCTACAGGCCTTGGCGTCATAGTCCAGAATCGATCAGACATCAAATGTGTATGGCAAATTCCAGATGTCAAGTCACTTCAGGTCCTTTAATTCACTTCACGTCAATTTAGGCGCTTTAAGCCTTCTCATACATTGATCTCCTTAGAATCTGGTATCATTTTTATTGTACACTTGCCCTGTAAATGCAGAAATTTATTAGTGTGGGAATTAACGAGATATATGGATAGAAGTAAACTTACCTAATGTCCGGATAGGGAGCATTAAAGTGGATTTAATTAACAAAAACACAGCCTTCAAGATATTGATTGTGTATTGAAAAAAAAAAACTATTCACATTTAAAAATTGGATACAAAAAAAACATCAATATCTGAGATAACGCTAACATTAATTTGTCTACACTTAATAATTAATATTTAATGTACAAAAATTCATTATCACAGTCTGCGCGCAGCATTCTCAGAGCATATTAATTCAGTCTCAAAATTCCTAAGAAGTCAAAAAGATGCTCACAGGTCGTATTATGACATATTATGCTGGTACAACACTTGCCTTATTTGTCCAAAATATTTGGGCCTTTTCCGTATAACGAAGTGTACTTTATGCAAATAGGGTCCACTTTGTGTTTATAAATAACCCAAATATTTGGACCAGCAATAAAGTTATCCAGATGCCAGTGTCAAAAAGGGATGGTGCTTTAAGTTTTAACTCCATCCCTAATAAATGTGTCATTATACGGCCCAAAAAATCTTGACTACTCATGTAACAATATAAAAGGTACAGCATGAACCGATTGAACGACTTGAAAAAGAGCTTAGTTGCTTTATGTCCGCATTACAGAATAAGCTCAGACTCGACTTGAGCAAATATTTGAAACCAATTGATTGATTGATTGAATATAATTTTAAGTAAATAGTGATTGAGTCTTAAGCCAGTTTCTGTAATACGGACCTTTGATTTTATCTTTAAATTGTAAGTTTTTTAATTAATTCAATTAATAACAATATTTATACAATGGGAAAGTTAAACTAACATAAAAGACAAAAGTTCAACATTAAAACAGTTTTGTTGGCCGGTTGAATCAAAATTTATACTACATATTACGTATGTCACAATATTTTATGTTAATAATTTGCATACTTTTAAAAGAATTTAGTCATCAACACATAGATAGGTAATAATTAAATAAACAAATATAATAGGTAAAACATTAGCAACATTATCACAATTCTTCTGTTTCAGTTTTTACGTCCATGTAACCCGAAATTTTTGGCGCAACTGGGTGTTAGGGTTACTACCTGGACACTGTATTTTGTTACCTTTAAACTGCTATTGCTGAGTGCAGTACTAAGTCTGGTTCCAGAGTTTTCCTCTATTTGGTTATTAAATTCTTTACTTGGAAGTCAGTTTCTATTTCGAATTTGACTCAATAGCATTTAAAGTTTAGATGGCACGAAGCAGTTCTGTAAACAAAGTAACAACTTCAAGGTCTAATACATCGAGCAGGTTGTTTGAAAAAGTTTACATCAGTTTCATGTATTTTTATTTACCTGGAAAATCCTTTGTGATGTCAATTTATATCTGTGTCAACACAGTTGCCATAGGTAACGACTTCCATTTCCAAAAAAATTCAATTTTCCAATTTGGAAAGTATTCTCGGCAACTAAAAAGAAGATTGAAGTTAATTAATATGATCATTCCATTGAAACGATTTGATATGGTTTCAATTTTCGATAAGAGACTTCAAGGCATGAAAGGGAAGGTAAAAAATAAATTATCTTTACTAAGCTAATCATTGACGTAATTATTTTTTCTGAAAAGGTATGAAACCTGTTAAGTACTTGTCTTAGAAAAAAATATTATTATGGAATTTTGTTTAAATCAGTTATAGCCACAGCCACATCCTTGCTGTACAAGATGATATACTTACTATGATTTTTTATAACTGTTTTTAGAATTTGGTACCCTTCAACTCGAAGTCGGTTATCAAAAACTGTACCTACCAGTTTGTATGTATACGTACCTTGCACGTACCTTGAATTGCATGCAAATACCTTGCATCTTAATTTTCATGTATGTATTTATCCTTGCAATTCGTTTTATTGATATCAGGATCCTATAGAAAAACAAAAAATACAATAAATTACCTTAATCACGTTGATATTATACGCGCCTATATCGACATAACGAGTTACACCACGGTCCACTAAAAACTATTACCGCTAAGTATATTCAAACCATCAAGTTGTCTCTGTCAATTCTTAAGAGAGATGTTTTAAATATATTAAGCGATAATTGTTTTAAATGAATAGTGGTGTAAGCCGCCATAAATGACTTTACGATATAAGTCGTGGGAAGTTAATTAGCGCAGCATTTTTTTGTTGTTTGGTTTGATCGTAAAAATCACATGTTTTATTTTATACAGATGTTCAATTGACTAATATAATTAAACGCCTGTTTCACCACCTCCGAGTAAAAATCCCGAAAAATTACTATTAGGAATATTAATTAAACAGTCCGTTGCGAAGCTTTATTATAAGTTACTCAGACATTGTGAGACAGGCTTTGAATATTATTTAACTCTTATAAGGACGTAGTACACCGACATGATAACGGTCCGATCAATAAAAACAGCTGTTTACCAATAACTCAAACTTCTGACTTGAGATGGGTAATGTATTATTTGAGCTTAGATTATATACATGTCTAGATGGAGCGTCGCGCTATAATCATAAGAAAGAAAACGAGTCAACAATTTCAAGCATGTGTGCGTGCAGGCGTCGTTTTACACTGTGCGTATACGTCTCTGTGTGTGTAAATAATGATAACAGTTACTACAATTCTCCCATAAATCACATAAAATTAATTACGACAAGGTTTACCGACGGTTACGTACTGTACTGATCGGCGGGTAAGCACTTGTGAGCTAATCGTTGGCTGACACTTTTTGACACGTTTGCGAGCACTTGACGCTCCATCTAGACATGTATATAATCTAAGTATTTGAGATTATTATTCCTAAAACGGTGGATTGTCACACCATGGTTGAACAAGAAGAGGGTACCACGAAAATTCCCGCTTCCTGGTTGAAAATCCTTACGAAACCACACTACAAAACCACATAACAAAATACATTCAGTTCACACTAGAATTTCACGGAGTAGGTTTCTGAGACATCGTTCAATCAGTTTTTTTTTTCTTTAATAGCGTATATACCTTTCGCCTTACTTTATCCGTGTTATCTGTCGATTAACTTGGCGTAATTTTAGTGTGAACTAAACATTCGCAAATATTACATAGTACCTATCATATTAATTAATGTTTGAACAATTAGTTGCTTGAATATAAGAAAATTGTTCTGAAAAGTTCTCGTATAATCTAAATACATTTTTATATGTACAAAAACTTCATTATCTGATAGCCGTTCATTTAAAATATGCGTGCTGTGCGTTAATAGGGCCATGAACCCAAAAAACCAGCCATCAACGCGACTTCAGAATATTGTCATGTGAGCTTAATGCATTTGCACTAAATCCTGGAAGCTCAATGCATTCGTGTCAACATTGTTGCATAAATGGCAATACTGCGTGACTCCATACGAAGCGTCCCACCAACACTGACCTACAATTACACAACTTCAATTAGTGAGGTACTTTTGTGATAAAAGTACGTAAAGAAAACCATGCAGTCTTTTTTAGTACTATCAGTCTGAAACTAGCCGCTAGACTTCACATTAGGACATTCATGTTTAACTAATTTCAGACCGGTAGTGCCAGAGTAAGTCTAAATTGGTTATCTGGAAAAAACTCCAGTAGTTCCTGACGTTACCTCTTACATACAAAACAAACAAATGTTACCTGTTCTAACACATACAATTATAATATTGGACTAGCTTATCCCGCGGCTCGGTTCGCGTTAAATACTCACCTGTTTAAACAAACAGTAGGTGACTACTGTTAGCTACATACCTGTGGCTTCCGATAGCGAGAAAAATACATACCAATGATTAAGATTTATTATAAGCTTTTAAACAGATGTCCGTACTAAATCCTTTCCAGACAGGACACTAATGATATAAATAAGTACAGTCATTGTCACCCTACTGGCTGACACGCCTAGTGCAGCTTGACAAGCTGACCACCGAGGCTGTCATGTTTGTATGACGCATGCATACAGTCCAGCAATAAAAATCTTTGACGCTTTGATATATGAAACGTTTATATACTCGGGCCGACACCCGAACACACACATTATACACACAAGAAAATGTATAATGTTCAAAACATTAGTGGCAGTCGCACTTTAATTCTAATGCATATTTATTCATTATTATTTCATCAGAAGTAACATTCATGAATAAAGAAATAAATTAAGTACTTTCACACAACTTTTACAATAACGTTTACATATAGAATACTACCTCGTGTAAAAACCTGTAAAGTCTGAAGGTAAAGGGTTAAGTTTATGTCTATTTGGTTTGAGCTGTCGGTACCAGTGACAAGTTCTCTATGAACTGAAACAGTGTGAGTATAGATTCGTCACTTTCGTTTTGCGTGGGACGCGCTGTAAAAAAAACACAATGTCTAGTTTCAAAATTATGTTGATACAAAATTATTAAACTATATTACCTACCTACAATAATGTATATATTAGTTTACATACCCGTGTGTACGGTTACCTGTGTGTGTAGTTTCCGTAGAAACTTTGTACATAACCTTTACCTGCCATCGACCATACGGGAAAAACAAGTGAAAGTTCAAAGAGAAATTAAGTAAACTCTGTAGTGTAGTAATGCTTTGTTGAGCAGAGATTTCTGCTCTTTTGATCACGACAGCAGTCGAGCCGACACTGCAACTCTCGACTATGTCTACATGAAAGCGGCTGGGTTATCTCACCGACTACTTCCAATTATGAGGTGAGTATATGTGGGTTACTGACCCACGGTTACCAGTACCTACTATTACTAGAACCTCATAATTATCTATTTATTTATTTTTTTATCTTTATTTATTCCTTGTGAATGTCTTCCGTATTTAAAAAATCTGCAACAAAATACTTATTTTATGTACCGGAATTTACTAAAAAGTGTATTCGAAAAAGTTATATTACTTTTGAAGTCTCACCTCATGAATCAATGCGCTGCGAAACATCATCATGTTTTGGATAATATACGTATAATGATGATGAAACTGCAATATTTTAGCTGTGCAGTGCTGACGTCACGCCGGCAGGCGCATTTCTTTTTGAAGACTGACGCGTTGCCGACGAGGAGCGTCGCGTCGTTGCAGGAGACCCGTACAACCGTAAACATACAAACACGTGTCATCTGGGATGACAGGAATGTAACACCTGAAGCTCACTTGCAAGAAAATGCACTTAGAAGAGTGGAGGATCATATTCAAAAATAATTACCTGGAAGCATAATTATGTTTGCAATACGCAATGTTATTATTTAAAATATAATTTAGTACATAGTGACAGAATGATATTTTAAATACGCGCTAGTGAATTTTATTGCAAGCCAGTCTTAACAGTTTTGTTACATTCACCTTTTTTCATGGGTAAGTCCTCGCCTCCGTGTTGAGCAATACTCGAGTAACGAGTACTTTTTCAGTGAGTCATATTTTCACACCCTTCGAAAAATATTTTGTCGGCTTCCTTCAAAAGTTCACATGAAACAATATGTTTTATTTATTAGTATTACCTACCTACCTATGCCTATTTATTTAGTAGAAACTAGATAAAGAGTTATCATCTTATTTGTAATTCGATTAATAAACCTATTTTAACAAAGACAAAACAGTTCGATAGGTTTATAGCGAATGACGTTATTATGAATAAGATGGTGATGATATATCAATATATGTTCAAAAGTTTTAATTTTAAATTTCCTTGAGTTTAGCTGCAAAAACGACAATCGTAAGATAATAATAAATTAATGAGGCCTGAGGAATAATATAACAATGAACATGGAAAGTTAAACACATCAGTCATGAACTCAGACTTACTTACATACAACACAAATCGCTCCAATTATTTTTCAGGGTTGAATCAAAAGCTGAAAAAAATATCATTAACAGTCGTGTGGTGATTTGATCAATCATTATTTAAAAACAAGGAAAACAAATCTCATAAAAAACACTTGTTTGCAAACTGTACATAAGTCGAATTATTCGTGAAAAAAATATCTGCCAAGAACATTCATTCGCTATCTCTTGTCTTCCCGCGATGGTCAAGAGGTGTAGAGGCCAACGTGAATAGTCTACAATTAGTAGGTATGCACTTCAAACATATGAATAAAATACATATTCGAAGTATACTGTGTGGACTATTCACGTAGAACCTCAGCCACCAAACTGTACGATGAGCGATTGGAGATAACCTGTGTTTAAGATTTGCGATCACAATAGAAATTGACACAATTTATTTGTTTAAAAGTATAAAATCTCATAAATCACATTTTCATTACAGAAACAAGTAAATGTATAATTCATATTGTCGAGAACATGCTTCCGTCATATCTTCTCTTCCCGCGATGATCAAAAGTGTAGAGGTCAACATGAATATTCGGCAATTAGTATGCACTTCAAATATATACATATTCGTATTATAAACGGAAGAACTGTCATTCAAGATCTGTCAAAATGGAGGATAAAATTGAATAATTACTACGAAAAACATAAAATAATAGCAAAATTATTCAATTTTATCCTCCATTTTGACAGATCTTGAATGACAGTTCTTCCGTTTCATATATAAGTAGCCTGATATTTTTTTGATGCAACCGGCTTATATCGCTGACTGTAAATACGTAATTTTACTAATTATTACAAATAAGGAAATACCAAGAAGTATGAGGCGAATACCCGGGTAAAACTGGCGGCCGCGCTTGTAACTCGTATCTTACGCAAAATGTTATGTGCGTAGTATCTATGAACTATCAATCATTAAAAATGTACCAAGACGTGGACAATAGGATGACCTGATTTTCAATTACTTGATAAAATTGTGATGTTTCGTTTACACGCAAAACCAAGACAGACACATCGAATACAGTCATCTGAGCTGCAACTAAGTACTTTTTGGTAGGTTGGTTACCAGCTATACCTAAGAGCTTCTAAGGGAATAATACTTCAATTTTCATAGCCTTAATAAGTCAATTAGTCCGTATACAAACTTAAAGTAAACATACACATTTTCCCGCCAAGAAGACGTCGCTCGCCACCTCTTGTCTTCCCGCGATGGTCAAGAGGTGTTGAGGCTAACGTGAATATTCTACAATTAAGTATTTATATCGTAGAGTATAAACAATATACACCAACGAAACAAAATTTGTGGAATATTCACATAGGACCTCAACCACCAAAATATACGCCGTGGGTACCTACTACACAAGCTATAAGTACAATTAATAACTTCGATTACATTTTATTAGCTGTAAGGAACTTTTTATGCCCAATTTTATTTTTAGCAGAAAAACAATATCGGTAAACAATAATAATAGGTTTTGAAAAGATTGCAAACCTTTTCTGTAACCCATTTTTACTGTTTACCAAAGTTGTTTCAAACAAAAGTTACCGAAATATCTCATTTCTTGGAGAGCTGTTTAACAGAAAAACAACATTGGTAAACAATAACAATGGGTTATAGAAAAGGTTTCAAAACCTTTTAAAAACCCATTGTTATTGTTTCAAACGAGAAAATTCACTGGGAAACATTGTATTGTTTACCAATGTTTTTTCTCTGTATGCCCTCTCCCCAAGAAAATATATTTTTCTGAAAAAGAATATTGAGAATAAAGATCTAACAGAAAAACAGCATTAGTAAACAATAAAAATGTTTCCCAATGCTTTTTCTCTGCTATTGTTTAGCAATATTGTTTTACGGAAATATCTCTTTTCTTGGAGAGCTGGCAAATAGAGAAACAACCTTGGTAAACAATACAATGTTTCCCAATGCTTTTTCTCTATTTGAAACATTAACAATGGGTTTTTGAAAGGTTTGAAAACCTTTTCTGTAGCCTATTGGTATTGTTTACCGATGTTGTTTCTAACAAAAGTTACAGAAATATTATAACTTATATAATATAAAATAAACATATACAATATATATGAAATATACTATATAACTATAAAATATCTGAACATATAACATATTGTTATTATTTAGCAATATTATGTTTCATTAAAATCTCTTTTCTTTGCGAGCTGGCAAACAAAGTAACAACCAGGTTGGGTAACAAAAAAGTATGCGAAACTTTTAAATTGCCAGCCATCACATCATGGCCAAAATATAAGTAATCCCAATGATTCAGAACGTACAAATAAACTTTTATTTTTAACCCACTTCAAAAAAGGAGGAGGTTCTCAATTCGACTGTATGTTTGTTACCTCATAACTTTTGACTGGGTCAATCGATTTTGATGATTCTTTTTTTTATTAGAAAGCTGAAGCTTCCCGTGTGGTTCCATTTAAATTTTATCAACATCGGTTCAGCCGTTTTATTCATAGATACGATCCTATCGAGAATGCAAAGAGGAGTTGGCCAAAATATAGGTAATTCCAATGATTCAGAACATACATTTTTTTTTTCATAGTTAAGATCCTATCGAAACTGAAAAGAGGTGTTGGCCAAAATATACATAGATAATCTCGATGATTCAGAACATACAAATAAACTTTTTATTTTTTCATAGATAAGATCCTATCGAGACTGCAAAGAGGATTTGGCCAAAATATATATATAATCTCGATGACTAAGAACATACAAATAAACTTTTTATTTTTTCATAGATACGATCCTATCGAGACTGCAAAGAGGTGTTGGCCAAAATAAACATAAGTAATCCAATGATTCAGAACATAAAAATAAACTATTTATTTTTTTGGTAGTTAAGATCTTAACGAGACTGGAAAGAGGTGTTGGCCAAAATAAAGGTAGATAATCCCGATGATTCAGAACATACAAATAAACTATTATTTTTTCATAGATACGATCCTATCGAAACTGGAAAGAGGTGTTGGCCAAAATATAGATAATCTCGATGATTCAGAACATACAAATAAACTTTTTATTTTTTCATAGATACGATCCTATCGAGACTGCAAAGAGGTGTTGGCCAAAATAAACATAAGTAATCGAATGATTCAGAACATAAAAATAAACTTTTATTTTTTCATAGATATGATCCTATCGAAACTGGAAAGAGGTGTTGGCCAAAATATAGATAATCTCGATGATTCAGAACATACAAATAAACTTTTTATTTTTTCATAGATACGATCCTATCGAGACTGCAAAGAGGTGTTGGCCAAAATAAACATAAGTAATCGAATGATTCAGAACATAAAAATAAAGTTTTTATAGATAAAACCTATCGAAACTGCAAAAAGGAGTTCCATGTTGCCCCATAGTTAATATAACTACAACAATTTTGAAAAAACTCGGTACCAAGAGAAGAGAGCATTTATGCGATATATAAAATATAAGTATATTGTACTTATGTACAGTGCCGTTAATGCCGGTAGCAGATAGTAAATTAAAATCGGTCTATCACAAGTCAATTATTTTCGTACTCGGAGAAATCTTCTGTATATAATCATATCTACTTAATTATTATTTGTCTTTGAAACAGTTCTATATTATAAAAATGTAAGAAAATATATAAGAAGCTCATCATCATCAAATGTATTTAAGCATTTCAAGTAGGCAAAAAGTTCCTTGATAGCTAATTGCATGTCATTTGGCCTTCATTAATATTAAACGTATTCTCTTCTGTCTATCTTATAGGTTCTATGTTACAGCTGAAGTAATTATTCACCATCCGATGTTGACTCCAATTATTTAAGTTTTTTACCATGGTACTCGTATCTCCGACAATCTACATGTATAAAAATAAATCCCTATTTCCCTTGGTCATCGCATCACGCGTGAACGGCTAGATCAATTTGGCTGAAATTTGGTACGGAGATAGAGCAGACTCTGGAGAGGGTTTTAGGCTACTTTTTATCCGGGTGCACGCAGGTGAAACCGCAGGATATAGCTAGTTTATCATAATTTGAAGACAACAAGACACAAAGGGAAACGAAAATATTTTTCGTAATGTTTAAAGCACTTTCATTTCATATGCCATTGTATGGTAAACACCTATTTATCTTTACTTTCGCATTGAAAATAAAAATAAATTTTTGATGTAAAAAATCGACCGCACGCCATTACCATGCCGTCAAGCCGTGACAACAAACGCCATGACGTTCGAATATGCCGTACCCACTCGTCCTCACACTCTGCTGCTGGCGCTTAATCCTTACTAATATCATAAATCCGAAAGTAGCTCTATCAGTAACGCTTTTACGTAAAAACTACTGAACCGATTTGGTATGGACTTTGGTATGGAGATATATTAAAATCTGTATACTTTGCAGGTTCTTCGTGTGAGTGTGGCGTACCTACTGTTGTAAATGGCACACGTTTCGAAGTTTCACGTCTACTTTTTGAGCCTCCCGTGTTTTCTTGTTTTTTTTCTCCTATTTTCCAATAAAGCGTTATTTATTATAATTATTCTTTCAATGTATTCTTTAGTTTCCGAAATAATCAGCTGTGACAGACAGGGGAAGAATAGTGGCTCCTTTTGACGTGATGTGTATTGACATAATAATAGTTTTTTGGATGGTGAATAAAAATCTTCCTGTAATTATTATGAACCAAAAAATATGTCATTCTGCAAAAGATGTTGAGATGTTTTCATTATTAATACAGGCCTAAAGACGTTCATACATATAAATATAATCTTAATAGCAAGTTGTTACGTGGTGAAATTGAGGCCCTAGCACGATTTTTAGCAAAATATTTTGATTCAATTGTTTCTGGTTCGAAAAAATATTGTTTTGAAATATTTGTAGTGCCATGTATGTTGGCGACAATTTTCGTACACATTATAAATAAACTATTTGATTATGCTAAAAACTCGTGCTATTTGTTGTACCTACAGTCAGCGAGATATACAATAGATTTTTAGTAGTTGAGTAGTAAATTTTTGTCACTAGCTTCTGCCCGCGGCGTCTCCTGTTTTTATGGACAGTAAAACATAGCTCTCAAAGAAAAGCTCTCCTAATAAAGCCTTTGATGACAGATATTTTTGATTCGAGTGATTAGATACAAACATACATACAAACTCATCCTATTAGTGTAGATGTATTTTTACGTAGACATTAATAGTCTGTCGTCAGCAGTGGACATAGTCCGTTACTTATTTGGCAAGCAGGCATTCACGTCAATGATGCAACAGACAGGGTTATTCGATGTTCTCGCTCAATCGTCACTTCCAACATAATTATGGTATTAAGTACAGTCTACTTCTCATGTTTATGATTAAATGTGTGTGACTTGATCATTGAGAAAAATATAAAAAGTGAATTGTTCAGTTTGTATGAATTCCAATAAGACCTACAGAATTTTTAATAACTGCAGCACGTCTTTGAATAAAAATAATTTAATATGGATGTCCCGGAAATTATTTATCTGTATAACTTTATAGTGCTATTGTAGACCTTATACTGGTAATTTTAAGACCGCGATTGTACGTATGTAGAGGTGCATAAGAAACTACTTTGAGATAATTTGAATGCTAACACTTTTGAATCTGATTACGAAATGACAGCATTGTTAATATAAAAGAGGCTACCTTCGTCTGACTGCGTACCTATATCGACACCAATCCGGACGCTGCTCAGTCAGCGTTGTTGGTTGTAACTTGTACATGAACACATAATTACCTACACAGTAATTGTTGCTCATTGAAATCTTATATACAGAAACACCATTAGATACATTTAAAACAAATCTTAATTATTTTCTTAAATTTTTATTATGCTGAAATGTGAAAATTATTCAAATAAGGTAACATAAAGACAGTACTAAATGTGTCCTTCTTAAATATAAGTATGTACATTTTAGGCCTTGCTACGGAGGTTGCGACACAGTTAAATTAATCTGAAATGACAGAAAATAACAAAAATCTATATTCAATTTCAAATAAAATTAGTTTTTGAACGAAACCTATTCACTGATAACTAAACCCGATTTTGACTCCCATTGCGATAGTACCCGGCGATAAAAGTAATTTCTTGTTAACCACGGAATGGATTTCAAAATTGGGTGTATTAACTGCAAAAAGGCCCTGGAAGAATTCCTAATTTTATTTTAAAGAGAGTATAGGTAAACCAATAAAAACTTATTTAAATTAATTTGTAATACATAACAAACAAAATACGGGCCTTGGCGAAATTTTTTGCCAGTAAGTACAGACTAGCCCAAAACATTAAGCAAGACCTTATTAGCAGTTTACTCAATTGATTTTAACTACTTTTGCCGTGGTGAACTGCTGTAAACATATTACCCACGGAATAATAGTCAATACCAACGGAATAAACTGCGTAAATAATAATCGAATAAAATCTTCAAATATTTTGTGTTCGATACAAAATATTTTAATTTTTTATTCGATCACGTATTATACTACCAAACTCACTATTATTACTTATTATTAAACTTAACCTACCTTACAATTCAAAACCACAAGTCGTCGATTAGAAGTAGCTATTATAACCTATACCAAACCTTACCTACTTATACCTACTTACATACTATACCTATTATTAAGAGATTGAAAGGGCGCTCAAAAATAGAACGGCATGACAGAGAAAAAAACAGGAAAGGGTCATTCAGCAGGAAAGTAGAAAATAAAGAGAAAAGTTCTCCATTTTTATTGGCACCAGTCGAAGCGAAGCGTCACGACATTAATTTACATTTTATAGCAACATGAACTCTATCTCCATTTGATAACGTATTCAATTGCTACGCGCTGGAAGCCGCGCAGCCGCGCATGCGCAGCCCGGATGTTACCCGAACTCGGCCGAAAGATACCTTACTAATCAGAGATAGAGCTTAATATGCTATAAACTGTAAATGGGTATCGAGTGCTCCAGGTTTCGTGTGTGCCAATACGAACGGAGCGTGAGCAGTGCCGTTGACTTGATATTGCGTTCCCACGTAACACCAAGCCAAGGACCTGCTGACGGATGCAGTGACCTGCTTTCACTGCATCCCGAGACATGAAGGTGTTATGTCTCGATATGCCCAGTAATTGGACTAGCTACAGTGCCCTTCTAACCGAAACACAGCGCTGCTCTCACAACACTGCTTCACGGTAGAATATCTGACACTGCGGTGGTACCTACCTAGGCGAACTCGTGCATGGGGAGTTCTACCACCAGTCAAATAATAAGAGGAGAAACCATGGAAGGCACATAATGCAATAAATTAATAATGGGTAGTAAGGGAAAGGATAAAAACTAAACATTAATTCAGCGTGATAGGTACAGTGGGTAGACATATTATAATTAGAAAAACCTTTTGTCATTATGTAACTTTGAATACAAGCTGTATTTTCACTGCAATTAATAAGTGTTCCGAAATAATTATGCTCGTCTAAATGTTATTTCAAAATAACATATAACTGTTCAATTTTAATGGCGGGTACTGAAAAAAAATCTATACAAGTGGGTGCCTCGGTCGTTGTCGCAGCTTAGACAACTGATAAGAAACAGTACGCTTTGTAAGCCATTCCTTGAAAAAAAATAAGTTTGAGTTAAGTTAAAGATTGCATAAGTTTTATCAATGTTGTTTAACTTAATTGTTAAAAATAAGTAAAACTGGAATTCCGATGCGTCTATCTATACGAAAACATATAGACAATTTGCAATTTCATTTAATAACCGCCATTAAAATTAAACTGTACATAATAATTTTGAATAAGATCGGTAAAAATAATTAAACACGAAGCAAATTATTTCTGAATACTTATTAATTAGAGGGAAAATATTGCTTATATTCCAAATTACATAAGGAGACAAGGTGTTTCTAATTAACTGTCCACCACTGTACACGACACCACGTATTTGAATTTCCATGTTGAAAGTTAAGAAATTCAAAAGTTCATTATGTCTCAACCTTCATCCTATTATAGCTGATGCCAGAACGTACACGAACTTGAGTTACAGATTCTATAGTAATAGCTAAAGATATCTGTAAAAACGGTAAAAACAATTTTATAGTACGATATTGGAGTCAGACTGTATTCAAAAGAATATTTTAAACGTAGCGGCACTAAAACGTACACACATATAGGTACATTATATAAATATGTATATATATATATATTTATATAACACCAGAGCATAGACATGATACATTCATACATAACTCAGTCAGCATACAAGAGACATCTCCTTTAATACATATGTTATTCATATTCGAACACATCACGTCATTACAAAACTCAATCTTAGGCATCTGTCTCTCGTACACTTCCTTAAAAGCAGTAATATTACACCGAATTGAAAATTATCCTAGATACATCATTATGATTGAAAAAATAACAACACAATTCATTAATATTTTAACATAAACTTTACAAAATAATACACACACTATTTATCTTAAATTAAAACTAAATAATACAATAATATTTGGTAACACAGAAACAAACGCTTTCCACTCGTTATTGGTAACCATAAAACTAATAAGTATCTAACGTTAATAACAATCAAATAACATTTAGACAACACTTTATTGAAAGTCTATATTACCTAATGTATTGAAAAACACTAAAATATTGTACAGTAATTAACTTACGTTTATGTTTTAAGCAGTAATTGGGTTGTTCACGAACTTCAATAATTAGGCTATCGATTTGACGTGTTTATTAGAATAGGTTTAACCGTAGATTAATGAATCTCCGCGCCGCTCCGACCGGAGCGGAGTTTTTTATTTATCCGAGTTTCAATATTTGTTCGCGGATAACTATCATTAATTACCGATTTTAATATTTCCTATTTTTTAAATAAATTCATATTCCACTAAAATGCATCAGTGTGAAAGCAATTAAAAATATCTAAACTTTTACTTTTTGAGAAACCTATTTCCAAAACAACTGTTCGAATTTGAATTTTCCAATTTTGATAGCATATATATCTACATCAGACATATTTAACAATGATATAGACAGATCCACGAACTGCTAAGTGTAGTACAGTTATTATTCGAATTTCTTTAACATCGTGCCCGATTTCTTTAAACGCTGTAAACCCGAGCTTCAAATATTTGCTGTCTACGTCCATACACGAACGACAACAACATCAAACACCGACAATAACTGACAGTTTTTTAAGAGCTGAAGAATTTATACTAAATAACAAAACCATATTAACCATAGATTTCTTTTACAAGCGTTAGATCGGAAACGCGAGACATAAATAGTATAGGTACTCACGTGTTAGAGCGAGATAGATGTGCGATACCATTCGCGTATTCGCTAGCGGCCTGTAACGGTCCAACGCCAGTTGTGAACGCAACAAATCCCGCTTATTTTGATTTAATCTTGCGTTTAAATGTGTAAATTTGGTCTTAATAGACGCAAACAATCTTAATAGTAAAGTGGCCAGTACACCCACACTAGTGTTTTTTGGTCTCTCCCTACTGACCCAATCGCCAATCTAACGCTAGTATAATAATCTATGATATTACATTTAAAAAAAGCGTAAGTCCACATCTATTCAGATTTGGTTTAATGTACCTACAATAAGTCATATAACAATAAATATACTGATTATTTAAGACTAGTCATTTTTAAATATGTGTTGCGTGTTATAAGTTAAAATATTTACATTTTCTTTCCATGCAAGAAAAGTTTTCTTCAGTGATTTTTTAAGAGCAAACACTAGAGTATTTGCATGCTTGATCTTCAATAGCCATAGCCATACAGCTGTTGCACATACCTACATGATAGACGTACACACTTGACAAAATGAATTATAATTATTATTGTTTAGCATTTAAGTACTAATTTGTTCGTTTAATATAATCTTTCTGTTTTATATATTACAGAATTTATAAAAATTATGCGTTTATTTATTAATTAATTAACACTTTATTCCATTATGAAGGCAGTAAGATAAAATAATAAAAATGTTTCAACGTATTATTGTAGTCGACTGTATAGCGTTGGGAACCTTTCCATCTTAAATCAGGAACAGCTCATAAGGAATAGATGGAAACATCATCGCAGCACCAAAACATGAAAATAGATTATTATTCTGAACGATTACCACAATCCGATTACATTTGTGGAATTCTCAAAAAATATCTAGATACTACTAACAACCGTTCCCGCAATAACTAACTTATCCCGCCTATGGTATAAATAAAGATAAACCGGCCATGTACGTGTCTGCCTATGCGCAATAGGATTCCGTAATTGGTTAAGTTAATCGACTATAACTCTATAACCCATACAGACTACTAAGCTATGATAGTATTCCATTTAAGTTCTTAATATATGCTACCTCTATGTTTCTTTTTACATGGTAGGTACAGCTATTCAGAACTTAATTAGGTGTAAGTACCGACATGAGGTGTAAGTTCTTCCCAACAAGTAAACCAAATGTTGTGAATAATGAAAAATTGGAACAATTGAGCATTTGACAAAGATCTCCACTTCGACGCACACAAAGATACTTCAATCCACACCCAGTTTGAAACATGATGTTCTGAACACTACGAAATGGCAAAAACAGGCATTTCACAAGAAATCGCCAATAAATTGAAAGAGAGCGTTTGACTTAACTCGCCCCCAAAAATTTTAATTAGACATTCTGAACAATAGGAAATTGTAAAAGGTCGTTGTCACTAATCATATTTTTCTTCTTTTTTTTACGAACATATTCTGAACACCACGAAATGGCAAAAACAGGCATTTCACAAGGGATCACCAATTAATTGGCAGAGAGCATTTGACTTCACTCGCCGCAAAAAGTTAATAAGACATTCTGAACAACAGGAAATTGTAGAAAGATTTTGTGTCACTAACTGTTATTTCTTTCTTCTTTTTTTTACAAAGATACTTCAATCCGCACCCATTTTGAAACATAATGTTCTGAACACTACGAAATGGCAAAGACAGGCATTTTACAAGAATTCGCCCATTAATTGAAACAGAGCGTTTGGCTTCAACGTACGCCCTCGCCCTCAAAAAGTAGTTTAGGTGACTGAATAATAAGTCACTACAAAAAGGCATTCTTAGAAGATAGATTGTTACTGGTAACCAAACTAATCGATACTTCAATCCACACTCATTTTGAAACAAGATGTTCTGAACACTACGAAATGGCAAAAACAGGCATTTCACAAGAAATCGCCAATTAATTGAAAGAGAGCGTTTGACTTTACTAGCCCCAAAAAGTTTATTAGACATCCTGAACAACAGGAAATTGTAATAAGTTTTTGTGTCACTAACTGTTATTTCTTTCTTCTTCTTTTCACAAAGATACTTCAAGCCAAACCCATTTTGGAACAACAGTCATGTTCTGACCACTACGAAATGGCAAAAACAGGCATTTCACAAGAAATCGCCAATTAATTGAAAGAGAGCGTTTGACTTCACTAGCCCCAAAAAGTTTATTAGACATCCTGAACAACAGGAAATTGTAATAAGTTTTTGTGTCACTAACTGTTATTTCTTTCTTCTTCTTTTCACAAAGATACTTCAAGCCAAACCCATTTTGGAACAACAGTCATGTTCTGACCACTACGAAATGGCAAAGACAGGCATTTTACAAGAATTCGCCCATTAATTGAAACAGAGCGTTTGGCTTCAACGTACGCCCTCGCCCTCAAAAAGTAGTTTAGGTGACTGAATAATAAGTCACTACAAAAAGACCTTCTTAGAAGATAGATTGTTACTGGTAACCAAACTAATCGATACTTCAATCCACACTCATTTTGAAACAAGATGTTCTGAACACTACGAAATGGCAAAAACAGGCATTTCACAAGAAATCGCCAATTAATTGAAAGAGAGCGTTTGACTTTACTAGCCCCAAAAAGTTTATTAGACATCCTGAACAACAGGAAATTGTAATAAGTTTTTGTGTCACTAACTGTTATTTCTTTCTTCTTCTTTTCACAAAGATACTTCAAGCCAAACCCATTTTGGAACAACAGTCATGTTCTGACCACTACGAAATGGCAAAAACAGGCATTTCACAAGAAATCGCCAATTAATTGAAAGAGAGCGTTTGACTTCACTAGCCCCAAAAAGTTTATTAGACATCCTGAACAACAGGAAATTGTAATAAGTTTTTGTGTCACTAACTGTTATTTCTTTCTTCTTCTTTTCACAAAGATACTTCAAGCCAAACCCATTTTGGAACAACAGTCATGTTCTGACCACTACGAAATGGCAAAGACAGGCATTTTACAAGAATTCGCCCATTAATTGAAACAGAGCGTTTGGCTTCAACGTACGCCCTCGCCCTCAAAAAGTAGTTTAGGTGACTGAATAATAAGTCACTACAAAAAGACATTCTTAGAAGATAGATTGTTACTGGTAACCAAACTAATCGATACTTCAATCCACACTCATTTTGAAACAAGATGTTCTGAACACTACGAAATGGCAAAAACAGGCATTTCACAAGAAATCGCCAATTAATTGAAAGAGAGCGTTTGACTTCACTAGCCCCAAAAAGTTTATTAGACATCCTGAACAACAGGAAATTGTAATAAGTTTTTGTGTCACTAACTGTTATTTCTTTCTTCTTCTTTTCACAAAGATACTTCAAGCCAAACCCATTTTGGAACAACAGTCATGTTCTGACCACTACGAAATGGCAAAGACAGGCATTTTACAAGAATTCGCCCATTAATTGAAACAGAGCGTTTGGCTTCAACGTACGCCCTCGCCCTCAAAAAGTAGTTTAGGTGACTGAATAATAAGTCACTACAAAAAAACCTTCTTAGAAGATAGATTGTTACTGGTAACCAAACTAATCGATACTTCAATCCACACTCATTTTGAAACAAGATGTTCTGAACACTACGAAATGGCAAAAACAGGCATTTCACAAGAAATCGCCAATTAATTGAAAGAGAGCGTTTGACTTCACTAGCCCCAAAAAGTTTATTAGACATCCTGAACAACAGGAAATTGTAATAAGTTTTTGTGTCACTAACTGTTATTTCTTTCTTCTTCTTTTCACAAAGATACTTCAAGCCAAACCCATTTTGGAACAACAGTCATGTTCTGACCACTACGAAATGGCAAAGACAGGCATTTTACAAGAATTCGCCCATTAATTGAAACAGAGCGTTTGGCTTCAACGTACGCCCTCGCCCTCAAAAAGTAGTTTAGGTGACTGAATAATAAGTCACTACAAAAAGACCTTCTTAGAAGATAGATTGTTACTGGTAACCAAACTAATCGATACTTCAATCCACACTCATTTTGAAACAAGATGTTCTGAACACTACGAAATGGCAAAAACAGGCATTTCACAAGAAATCGCCAATTAATTGAAAGAGAGCGTTTGACTTTACTAGCCCCAAAAAGTTTATTAGACATCCTGAACAACAGGAAATTGTAATAAGTTTTTGTGTCACTAACTGTTATTTCTTTCTTCTTCTTTTCACAAAGATACTTCAAGCCAAACCCATTTTGGAACAACAGTCATGTTCTGACCACTACGAAATGGCAAAAACAGGCATTTCACAAGAAATCGCCAATTAATTGAAAGAGAGCGTTTGACTTCACTAGCCCCAAAAAGTTTATTAGACATCCTGAACAACAGGAAATTGTAATAAGTTTTTGTGTCACTAACTGTTATTTCTTTCTTCTTCTTTTCACAAAGATACTTCAAGCCAAACCCATTTTGGAACAACAGTCATGTTCTGACCACTACGAAATGGCAAAAACAGGCATTTCACAAGAAATCGCCAATTAATTGAAAGAGAGCGTTTGACTTCACTAGCCCCAAAAAGTTTATTAGACATCCTGAACAACAGGAAATTGTAATAAGTTTTTGTGTCACTAACTGTTATTTCTTTCTTCTTCTTTTCACAAAGATACTTCAAGCCAAACCCATTTTGGAACAACAGTCATGTTCTGACCACTACGAAATGGCAAAAACAGGCATTTCACAAGAAATCGCCAATTAATTGAAAGAGAGCGTTTGACTTCACTAGCCCCAAAAAGTTTATTAGACATCCTGAACAACAGGAAATTGTAATAAGTTTTTGTGTCACTAACTGTTATTTCTTTCTTCTTCTTTTCACAAAGATACTTCAAGCCAAACCCATTTTGGAACAACAGTCATGTTCTGACCACTACGAAATGGCAAAAACAGGCATTTCACAAGAAATCGCCAATTAATTGAAAGAGAGCGTTTGACTTCACTAGCCCCAAAAAGTTTATTAGACATCCTGAACAACAGGAAATTGTAATAAGTTTTTGTGTCACTAACTGTTATTTCTTTCTTCTTCTTTTCACAAAGATACTTCAAGCCAAACCCATTTTGGAACAACAGTCATGTTCTGACCACTACGAAATGGCAAAGACAGGCATTTTACAAGAATTCGCCCATTAATTGAAACAGAGCGTTTGGCTTCAACGTACGCCCTCGCCCTCAAAAAGTAGTTTAGGTGACTGAATAATAAGTCACTACAAAAAGACATTCTTAGAAGATAGATTGTTACTGGTAACCAAACTAATCGATACTTCAATCCACACTCATTTTGAAACAAGATGTTCTGAACACTACGAAATGGCAAAAACAGGCATTTCACAAGAAATCGCCAATTAATTGAAAGAGAGCGTTTGACTTCATTAGCCCCAAAAAGTTTATTAGACATCCTGAACAACAGGAAATTGGTATAAGTTTTTGTGTCACTAACTGTTATTTCTTTCTTCTTCTTTTCACAAAGATACTTCAAGCCAAACCCATTTTGGAACAACAGTCATGTTCTGACCACTACGAAATGGCAAAAACAGGCATTTCACAAGAAATCGCCAATTAATTGAAAGAGAGCGTTTGACTTCACTAGCCCCAAAAAGTTTATTAGACATCCTGAACAACAGGAAATTGTAATAAGTTTTTGTGTCACTAACTGTTATTTCTTTCTTCTTCTTTTCACAAAGATACTTCAAGCCAAACCCATTTTGGAACAACAGTCATGTTCTGACCACTACGAAATGGCAAAAACAGGCATTTCACAAGAAATCGCCAATTAATTGAAAGAGAGCGTTTGACTTCACTAGCCCCAAAAAGTTTATTAGACATCCTGAACAACAGGAAATTGTAATAAGTTTTTGTGTCACTAACTGTTATTTCTTTCTTCTTCTTTTCACAAAGATACTTCAAGCCAAACCCATTTTGGAACAACAGTCATGTTCTGACCACTACGAAATGGCAAAGACAGGCATTTTACAAGAATTCGCCCATTAATTGAAACAGAGCGTTTGGCTTCAACGTACGCCCTCGCCCTCAAAAAGTAGTTTAGGTGACTGAATAATAAGTCACTACAAAAAAACCTTCTTAGAAGATAGATTGTTACTGGTAACCAAACTAATCGATACTTCAATCCACACTCATTTTGAAACAAGATGTTCTGAACACTACGAAATGGCAAAAACAGGCATTTCACAAGAAATCGCCAATTAATTGAAAGAGAGCGTTTGACTTCATTAGCCCCAAAAAGTTTATTAGACATCCTGAACAACAGGAAATTGTAATAAGTTTTTGTGTCACTAACTGTTATTTCTTTCTTCTTCTTTTCACAAAGATACTTCAAGCCAAACCCATTTTGGAACAACAGTCATGTTCTGACCACTACGAAATGGCAAAAACAGGCATTTCACAAGAAATCGCCAATTAATTGAAAGAGAGCGTTTGACTTCACTAGCCCCAAAAAGTTTATTAGACATCCTGAACAACAGGAAATTGTAATAAGTTTTTGTGTCACTAACTGTTATTTCTTTCTTCTTCTTTTCACAAAGATACTTCAAGCCAAACCCATTTTGGAACAACAGTCATGTTCTGACCACTACGAAATGGCAAAGACAGGCATTTTACAAGAATTCGCCCATTAATTGAAACAGAGCGTTTGGCTTCAACGTACGCCCTCGCCCTCAAAAAGTAGTTTAGGTGACTGAATAATAAGTCACTACAAAAAGACCTTCTTAGAAGATAGATTGTTACTGGTAACCAAACTAATCGATACTTCAATCCACACTCATTTTGAAACAAGATGTTCTGAACACTACGAAATGGCAAAAACAGGCATTTCACAAGAAATCGCCAATTAATTGAAAGAGAGCGTTTGACTTTACTAGCCCCAAAAAGTTTATTAGACATCCTGAACAACAGGAAATTGTAATAAGTTTTTGTGTCACTAACTGTTATTTCTTTCTTCTTCTTTTCACAAAGATACTTCAAGCCAAACCCATTTTGGAACAACAGTCATGTTCTGACCACTACGAAATGGCAAAAACAGGCATTTCACAAGAAATCGCCAATTAATTGAAAGAGAGCGTTTGACTTCACTAGCCCCAAAAAGTTTATTAGACATCCTGAACAACAGGAAATTGTAATAAGTTTTTGTGTCACTAACTGTTATTTCTTTCTTCTTCTTTTCACAAAGATACTTCAAGCCAAACCCATTTTGGAACAACAGTCATGTTCTGACCACTACGAAATGGCAAAGACAGGCATTTTACAAGAATTCGCCCATTAATTGAAACAGAGCGTTTGGCTTCAACGTACGCCCTCGCCCTCAAAAAGTAGTTTAGGTGACTGAATAATAAGTCACTACAAAAAGACCTTCTTAGAAGATAGATTGTTACTGGTAACCAAACTAATCGATACTTCAATCCACACTCATTTTGAAACAAGATGTTCTGAACACTACGAAATGGCAAAAACAGGCATTTCACAAGAAATCGCCAATTAATTGAAAGAGAGCGTTTGACTTTACTAGCCCCAAAAAGTTTATTAGACATCCTGAACAACAGGAAATTGTAATAAGTTTTTGTGTCACTAACTGTTATTTCTTTCTTCTTCTTTTCACAAAGATACTTCAAGCCAAACCCATTTTGGAACAACAGTCATGTTCTGACCACTACGAAATGGCAAAAACAGGCATTTCACAAGAAATCGCCAATTAATTGAAAGAGAGCGTTTGACTTCACTAGCCCCAAAAAGTTTATTAGACATCCTGAACAACAGGAAATTGTAATAAGTTTTTGTGTCACTAACTGTTATTTCTTTCTTCTTCTTTTCACAAAGATACTTCAAGCCAAACCCATTTTGGAACAACAGTCATGTTCTGACCACTACGAAATGGCAAAGACAGGCATTTTACAAGAATTCGCCCATTAATTGAAACAGAGCGTTTGGCTTCAACGTACGCCCTCGCCCTCAAAAAGTAGTTTAGGTGACTGAATAATAAGTCACTACAAAAAGACATTCTTAGAAGATAGATTGTTACTGGTAACCAAACTAATCGATACTTCAATCCACACTCATTTTGAAACAAGATGTTCTGAACACTACGAAATGGCAAAAACAGGCATTTCACAAGAAATCGCCAATTAATTGAAAGAGAGCGTTTGACTTCACTAGCCCCAAAAAGTTTATTAGACATCCTGAACAACAGGAAATTGTAATAAGTTTTTGTGTCACTAACTGTTATTTCTTTCTTCTTCTTTTCACAAAGATACTTCAAGCCAAACCCATTTTGGAACAACAGTCATGTTCTGACCACTACGAAATGGCAAAGACAGGCATTTTACAAGAATTCGCCCATTAATTGAAACAGAGCGTTTGGCTTCAACGTACGCCCTCGCCCTCAAAAAGTAGTTTAGGTGACTGAATAATAAGTCACTACAAAAAAACCTTCTTAGAAGATAGATTGTTACTGGTAACCAAACTAATCGATACTTCAATCCACACTCATTTTGAAACAAGATGTTCTGAACACTACGAAATGGCAAAAACAGGCATTTCACAAGAAATCGCCAATTAATTGAAAGAGAGCGTTTGACTTCACTAGCCCCAAAAAGTTTATTAGACATCCTGAACAACAGGAAATTGTAATAAGTTTTTGTGTCACTAACTGTTATTTCTTTCTTCTTCTTTTCACAAAGATACTTCAAGCCAAACCCATTTTGGAACAACAGTCATGTTCTGACCACTACGAAATGGCAAAGACAGGCATTTTACAAGAATTCGCCCATTAATTGAAACAGAGCGTTTGGCTTCAACGTACGCCCTCGCCCTCAAAAAGTAGTTTAGGTGACTGAATAATAAGTCACTACAAAAAGACCTTCTTAGAAGATAGATTGTTACTGGTAACCAAACTAATCGATACTTCAATCCACACTCATTTTGAAACAAGATGTTCTGAACACTACGAAATGGCAAAAACAGGCATTTCACAAGAAATCGCCAATTAATTGAAAGAGAGCGTTTGACTTTACTAGCCCCAAAAAGTTTATTAGACATCCTGAACAACAGGAAATTGTAATAAGTTTTTGTGTCACTAACTGTTATTTCTTTCTTCTTCTTTTCACAAAGATACTTCAAGCCAAACCCATTTTGGAACAACAGTCATGTTCTGACCACTACGAAATGGCAAAAACAGGCATTTCACAAGAAATCGCCAATTAATTGAAAGAGAGCGTTTGACTTCACTAGCCCCAAAAAGTTTATTAGACATCCTGAACAACAGGAAATTGTAATAAGTTTTTGTGTCACTAACTGTTATTTCTTTCTTCTTCTTTTCACAAAGATACTTCAAGCCAAACCCATTTTGGAACAACAGTCATGTTCTGACCACTACGAAATGGCAAAAACAGGCATTTCACAAGAAATCGCCAATTAATTGAAAGAGAGCGTTTGACTTCACTAGCCCCAAAAAGTTTATTAGACATCCTGAACAACAGGAAATTGTAATAAGTTTTTGTGTCACTAACTGTTATTTCTTTCTTCTTCTTTTCACAAAGATACTTCAAGCCAAACCCATTTTGGAACAACAGTCATGTTCTGACCACTACGAAATGGCAAAAACAGGCATTTCACAAGAAATCGCCAATTAATTGAAAGAGAGCGTTTGACTTCACTAGCCCCAAAAAGTTTATTAGACATCCTGAACAACAGGAAATTGTAATAAGTTTTTGTGTCACTAACTGTTATTTCTTTCTTCTTCTTTTCACAAAGATACTTCAAGCCAAACCCATTTTGGAACAACAGTCATGTTCTGACCACTACGAAATGGCAAAAACAGGCATTTCACAAGAAATCGCCAATTAATTGAAAGAGAGCGTTTGACTTCACTAGCCCCAAAAAGTTTATTAGACATCCTGAACAACAGGAAATTGTAATAAGTTTTTGTGTCACTAACTGTTATTTCTTTCTTCTTCTTTTCACAAAGATACTTCAAGCCAAACCCATTTTGGAACAACAGTCATGTTCTGACCACTACGAAATGGCAAAGACAGGCATTTTACAAGAATTCGCCCATTAATTGAAACAGAGCGTTTGGCTTCAACGTACGCCCTCGCCCTCAAAAAGTAGTTTAGGTGACTGAATAATAAGTCACTACAAAAAGACATTCTTAGAAGATAGATTGTTACTGGTAACCAAACTAATCGATACTTCAATCCACACTCATTTTGAAACAAGATGTTCTGAACACTACGAAATGGCAAAAACAGGCATTTCACAAGAAATCGCCAATTAATTGAAAGAGAGCGTTTGACTTCATTAGCCCCAAAAAGTTTATTAGACATCCTGAACAACAGGAAATTGGTATAAGTTTTTGTGTCACTAACTGTTATTTCTTTCTTCTTCTTTTCACAAAGATACTTCAATCCACACTCATTTTGAAACAAGATGTTCTGAACACTACGAAATGGCAAAAACAGGCATTTCACAAGAAATCGCCAATTAATTGAAAGAGAGCGTTTGACTTCACTAGCCCCAAAAAGTTTATTAGACATCCTGAACAACAGGAAATTGTAATAAGTTTTTGTGTCACTAACTGTTATTTCTTTCTTCTTCTTTTCACAAAGATACTTCAAGCCAAACCCATTTTGGAACAACAGTCATGTTCTGACCACTACGAAATGGCAAAGACAGGCATTTTACAAGAATTCGCCCATTAATTGAAACAGAGCGTTTGGCTTCAACGTACGCCCTCGCCCTCAAAAAGTAGTTTAGGTGACTGAATAATAAGTCACTACAAAAAAACCTTCTTAGAAGATAGATTGTTACTGGTAACCAAACTAATCGATACTTCAATCCACACTCATTTTGAAACAAGATGTTCTGAACACTACGAAATGGCAAAAACAGGCATTTCACAAGAAATCGCCAATTAATTGAAAGAGAGCGTTTGACTTCATTAGCCCCAAAAAGTTTATTAGACATCCTGAACAACAGGAAATTGTAATAAGTTTTTGTGTCACTAACTGTTATTTCTTTCTTCTTCTTTTCACAAAGATACTTCAAGCCAAACCCATTTTGGAACAACAGTCATGTTCTGACCACTACGAAATGGCAAAAACAGGCATTTCACAAGAAATCGCCAATTAATTGAAAGAGAGCGTTTGACTTCACTAGCCCCAAAAAGTTTATTAGACATCCTGAACAACAGGAAATTGTAATAAGTTTTTGTGTCACTAACTGTTATTTCTTTCTTCTTCTTTTCACAAAGATACTTCAAGCCAAACCCATTTTGGAACAACAGTCATGTTCTGACCACTACGAAATGGCAAAAACAGGCATTTCACAAGAAATCGCCAATTAATTGAAAGAGAGCGTTTGACTTTACTAGCCCCAAAAAGTTTATTAGACATCCTGAACAACAGGAAATTGTAATAAGTTTTTGTGTCACTAACTGTTATTTCTTTCTTCTTCTTTTCACAAAGATACTTCAAGCCAAACCCATTTTGGAACAACAGTCATGTTCTGACCACTACGAAATGGCAAAAACAGGCATTTCACAAGAAATCGCCAATTAATTGAAAGAGAGCGTTTGACTTCACTAGCCCCAAAAAGTTTATTAGACATCCTGAACAACAGGAAATTGTAATAAGTTTTTGTGTCACTAACTGTTATTTCTTTCTTCTTCTTTTCACAAAGATACTTCAAGCCAAACCCATTTTGGAACAACAGTCATGTTCTGACCACTACGAAATGGCAAAGACAGGCATTTTACAAGAATTCGCCCATTAATTGAAACAGAGCGTTTGGCTTCAACGTACGCCCTCGCCCTCAAAAAGTAGTTTAGGTGACTGAATAATAAGTCACTACAAAAAGACCTTCTTAGAAGATAGATTGTTACTGGTAACCAAACTAATCGATACTTCAATCCACACTCATTTTGAAACAAGATGTTCTGAACACTACGAAATGGCAAAAACAGGCATTTCACAAGAAATCGCCAATTAATTGAAAGAGAGCGTTTGACTTTACTAGCCCCAAAAAGTTTATTAGACATCCTGAACAACAGGAAATTGTAATAAGTTTTTGTGTCACTAACTGTTATTTCTTTCTTCTTCTTTTCACAAAGATACTTCAAGCCAAACCCATTTTGGAACAACAGTCATGTTCTGACCACTACGAAATGGCAAAAACAGGCATTTCACAAGAAATCGCCAATTAATTGAAAGAGAGCGTTTGACTTCACTAGCCCCAAAAAGTTTATTAGACATCCTGAACAACAGGAAATTGTAATAAGTTTTTGTGTCACTAACTGTTATTTCTTTCTTCTTCTTTTCACAAAGATACTTCAAGCCAAACCCATTTTGGAACAACAGTCATGTTCTGACCACTACGAAATGGCAAAGACAGGCATTTTACAAGAATTCGCCCATTAATTGAAACAGAGCGTTTGGCTTCAACGTACGCCCTCGCCCTCAAAAAGTAGTTTAGGTGACTGAATAATAAGTCACTACAAAAAGACCTTCTTAGAAGATAGATTGTTACTGGTAACCAAACTAATCGATACTTCAATCCACACTCATTTTGAAACAAGATGTTCTGAACACTACGAAATGGCAAAAACAGGCATTTCACAAGAAATCGCCAATTAATTGAAAGAGAGCGTTTGACTTCACTAGCCCCAAAAAGTTTATTAGACATCCTGAACAACAGGAAATTGTAATAAGTTTTTGTGTCACTAACTGTTATTTCTTTCTTCTTCTTTTCACAAAGATACTTCAAGCCAAACCCATTTTGGAACAACAGTCATGTTCTGACCACTACGAAATGGCAAAAACAGGCATTTCACAAGAAATCGCCAATTAATTGAAAGAGAGCGTTTGACTTCACTAGCCCCAAAAAGTTTATTAGACATCCTGAACAACAGGAAATTGTAATAAGTTTTTGTGTCACTAACTGTTATTTCTTTCTTCTTCTTTTCACAAAGATACTTCAAGCCAAACCCATTTTGGAACAACAGTCATGTTCTGACCACTACGAAATGGCAAAGACAGGCATTTTACAAGAATTCGCCCATTAATTGAAACAGAGCGTTTGGCTTCAACGTACGCCCTCGCCCTCAAAAAGTAGTTTAGGTGACTGAATAATAAGTCACTACAAAAAAACCTTCTTAGAAGATAGATTGTTACTGGTAACCAAACTAATCGATACTTCAATCCACACTCATTTTGAAACACGATGTTCTGAACACTACGAAATGGCAAAAACAGGCATTTCACAAGAAATCGCCAATTAATTGAAAGAGAGCGTTTGACTTCATTAGCCCCAAAAAGTTTATTAGACATCCTGAACAACAGGAAATTGTAATAAGTTTTTGTGTCACTAACTGTTATTTCTTTCTTCTTCTTTTCACAAAGATACTTCAAGCCAAACCCATTTTGGAACAACAGTCATGTTCTGACCACTACGAAATGGCAAAAACAGGCATTTCACAAGAAATCGCCAATTAATTGAAAGAGAGCGTTTGACTTCACTAGCCCCAAAAAGTTTATTAGACATCCTGAACAACAGGAAATTGTAATAAGTTTTTGTGTCACTAACTGTTATTTCTTTCTTCTTCTTTTCACAAAGATACTTCAAGCCAAACCCATTTTGGAACAACAGTCATGTTCTGACCACTACGAAATGGCAAAGACAGGCATTTTACAAGAATTCGCCCATTAATTGAAACAGAGCGTTTGGCTTCAACGTACGCCCTCGCCCTCAAAAAGTAGTTTAGGTGACTGAATAATAAGTCACTACAAAAAGACCTTCTTAGAAGATAGATTGTTACTGGTAACCAAACTAATCGATACTTCAATCCACACTCATTTTGAAACAAGATGTTCTGAACACTACGAAATGGCAAAAACAGGCATTTCACAAGAAATCGCCAATTAATTGAAAGAGAGCGTTTGACTTTACTAGCCCCAAAAAGTTTATTAGACATCCTGAACAACAGGAAATTGTAATAAGTTTTTGTGTCACTAACTGTTATTTCTTTCTTCTTCTTTTCACAAAGATACTTCAAGCCAAACCCATTTTGGAACAACAGTCATGTTCTGACCACTACGAAATGGCAAAAACAGGCATTTCACAAGAAATCGCCAATTAATTGAAAGAGAGCGTTTGACTTTACTAGCCCCAAAAAGTTTATTAGACATCCTGAACAACAGGAAATTGTAATAAGTTTTTGTGTCACTAACTGTTATTTCTTTCTTCTTCTTTTCACAAAGATACTTCAAGCCAAACCCATTTTGGAACAACAGTCATGTTCTGACCACTACGAAATGGCAAAAACAGGCATTTCACAAGAAATCGCCAATTAATTGAAAGAGAGCGTTTGACTTCACTAGCCCCAAAAAGTTTATTAGACATCCTGAACAACAGGAAATTGTAATAAGTTTTTGTGTCACTAACTGTTATTTCTTTCTTCTTCTTTTCACAAAGATACTTCAAGCCAAACCCATTTTGGAACAACAGTCATGTTCTGACCACTACGAAATGGCAAAGACAGGCATTTTACAAGAATTCGCCCATTAATTGAAACAGAGCGTTTGGCTTCAACGTACGCCCTCGCCCTCAAAAAGTAGTTTAGGTGACTGAATAATAAGTCACTACAAAAAGACCTTCTTAGAAGATAGATTGTTACTGGTAACTAAACTAATCGATACTTCAATCCACACTCATTTTGAAACAAGATGTTCTGAACACTACGAAATGGCAAAAACAGGCATTTCACAAGAAATCGCCAATTAATTGAAAGAGAGCGTTTGACTTCATTAGCCCCAAAAAGTTTATTAGACATCCTGAACAACAGGAAATTGTAATAAGTTTTTGTGTCACTAACTGTTATTTCTTTCTTCTTCTTTTCACAAAGATACTTCAAGCCAAACCCATTTTGGAACAACAGTCATGTTCTGACCACTACGAAATGGCAAAAACAGGCATTTCACAAGAAATCGCCAATTAATTGAAAGAGAGCGTTTGACTTCACTAGCCCCAAAAAGTTTATTAGACATCCTGAACAACAGGAAATTGTAATAAGTTTTTGTGTCACTAACTGTTATTTCTTTCTTCTTCTTTTCACAAAGATACTTCAAGCCAAACCCATTTTGGAACAACAGTCATGTTCTGACCACTACGAAATGGCAAAGACAGGCATTTTACAAGAATTCGCCCATTAATTGAAACAGAGCGTTTGGCTTCAACGTACGCCCTCGCCCTCAAAAAGTAGTTTAGGTGACTGAATAATAAGTCACTACAAAAAGACCTTCTTAGAAGATAGATTGTTACTGGTAACTAAACTAATCGATACTTCAATCCACACTCATTTTGAAACAAGATGTTCTGAACACTACGAAATGGCAAAAACAGGCATTTCACAAGAAATCGCCAATTAATTGAAAGAGAGCGTTTGACTTTACTAGCCCCAAAAAGTTTATTAGACATCCTGAACAACAGGAAATTGTAATAAGTTTTTGTGTCACTAACTGTTATTTCTTTCTTCTTCTTTTCACAAAGATACTTCAAGCCAAACCCATTTTGGAACAACAGTCATGTTCTGACCACTACGAAATGGCAAAAACAGGCATTTCACAAGAAATCGCCAATTAATTGAAAGAGAGCGTTTGACTTTACTAGCCCCAAAAAGTTTATTAGACATCCTGAACAACAGGAAATTGTAATAAGTTTTTGTGTCACTAACTGTTATTTCTTTCTTCTTCTTTTCACAAAGATACTTCAAGCCAAACCCATTTTGGAACAACAGTCATGTTCTGACCACTACGAAATGGCAAAAACAGGCATTTCACAAGAAATCGCCAATTAATTGAAAGAGAGCGTTTGACTTCACTAGCCCCAAAAAGTTTATTAGACATCCTGAACAACAGGAAATTGTAATAAGTTTTTGTGTCACTAACTGTTATTTCTTTCTTCTTCTTTTCACAAAGATACTTCAAGCCAAACCCATTTTGGAACAACAGTCATGTTCTGACCACTACGAAATGGCAAAGACAGGCATTTTACAAGAATTCGCCCATTAATTGAAACAGAGCGTTTGGCTTCAACGTACGCCCTCGCCCTCAAAAAGTAGTTTAGGTGACTGAATAATAAGTCACTACAAAAAGACCTTCTTAGAAGATAGATTGTTACTGGTAACCAAACTAATCGATACTTCAATCCACACTCATTTTGAAACAAGATGTTCTGAACACTACGAAATGGCAAAAACAGGCATTTCACAAGAAATCGCCAATTAATTGAAAGAGAGCGTTTGACTTCACTAGCCCCAAAAAGTTTATTAGACATCCTGAACAACAGGAAATTGTAATAAGTTTTTGTGTCACTAACTGTTATTTCTTTCTTCTTCTTTTCACAAAGATACTTCAAGCCAAACCCATTTTGGAACAACAGTCATGTTCTGACCACTACGAAATGGCAAAAACAGGCATTTCACAAGAAATCGCCAATTAATTGAAAGAGAGCGTTTGACTTCACTAGCCCCAAAAAGTTTATTAGACATCCTGAACAACAGGAAATTGTAATAAGTTTTTGTGTCACTAACTGTTATTTCTTTCTTCTTCTTTTCACAAAGATACTTCAAGCCAAACCCATTTTGGAACAACAGTCATGTTCTGACCACTACGAAATGGCAAAGACAGGCATTTTACAAGAATTCGCCCATTAATTGAAACAGAGCGTTTGGCTTCAACGTACGCCCTCGCCCTCAAAAAGTAGTTTAGGTGACTGAATAATAAGTCACTACAAAAAAACCTTCTTAGAAGATAGATTGTTACTGGTAACCAAACTAATCGATACTTCAATCCACACTCATTTTGAAACACGATGTTCTGAACACTACGAAATGGCAAAAACAGGCATTTCACAAGAAATCGCCAATTAATTGAAAGAGAGCGTTTGACTTCACTAGCCCCAAAAAGTTTATTAGACATCCTGAACAACAGGAAATTGTAATAAGTTTTTGTGTCACTAACTGTTATTTCTTTCTTCTTCTTTTCACAAAGATACTTCAAGCCAAACCCATTTTGGAACAACAGTCATGTTCTGACCACTACGAAATGGCAAAAACAGGCATTTCACAAGAAATCGCCAATTAATTGAAAGAGAGCGTTTGACTTCACTAGCCCCAAAAAGTTTATTAGACATCCTGAACAACAGGAAATTGTAATAAGTTTTTGTGTCACTAACTGTTATTTCTTTCTTCTTCTTTTCACAAAGATACTTCAAGCCAAACCCATTTTGGAACAACAGTCATGTTCTGACCACTACGAAATGGCAAAGACAGGCATTTTACAAGAATTCGCCCATTAATTGAAACAGAGCGTTTGGCTTCAACGTACGCCCTCGCCCTCAAAAAGTAGTTTAGGTGACTGAATAATAAGTCACTACAAAAAGACATTCTTAGAAGATAGATTGTTACTGGTAACCAAACTAATCGATACTTCAATCCACACTCATTTTGAAACAAGATGTTCTGAACACTACGAAATGGCAAAAACAGGCATTTCACAAGAAATCGCCAATTAATTGAAAGAGAGCGTTTGACTTTACTAGCCCCAAAAAGTTTATTAGACATCCTGAACAACAGGAAATTGTAATAAGTTTTTGTGTCACTAACTGTTATTTCTTTCTTCTTCTTTTCACAAAGATACTTCAAGCCAAACCCATTTTGGAACAACAGTCATGTTCTGACCACTACGAAATGGCAAAAACAGGCATTTCACAAGAAATCGCCAATTAATTGAAAGAGAGCGTTTGACTTCACTAGCCCCAAAAAGTTTATTAGACATCCTGAACAACAGGAAATTGTAATAAGTTTTTGTGTCACTAACTGTTATTTCTTTCTTCTTCTTTTCACAAAGATACTTCAAGCCAAACCCATTTTGGAACAACAGTCATGTTCTGACCACTACGAAATGGCAAAGACAGGCATTTTACAAGAATTCGCCCATTAATTGAAACAGAGCGTTTGGCTTCAACGTACGCCCTCGCCCTCAAAAAGTAGTTTAGGTGACTGAATAATAAGTCACTACAAAAAGACCTTCTTAGAAGATAGATTGTTACTGGTAACTAAACTAATCGATACTTCAATCCACACTCATTTTGAAACAAGATGTTCTGAACACTACGAAATGGCAAAAACAGGCATTTCACAAGAAATCGCCAATTAATTGAAAGAGAGCGTTTGACTTTACTAGCCCCAAAAAGTTTATTAGACATCCTGAACAACAGGAAATTGTAATAAGTTTTTGTGTCACTAACTGTTATTTCTTTCTTCTTCTTTTCACAAAGATACTTCAAGCCAAACCCATTTTGGAACAACAGTCATGTTCTGACCACTACGAAATGGCAAAAACAGGCATTTCACAAGAAATCGCCAATTAATTGAAAGAGAGCGTTTGACTTCACTAGCCCCAAAAAGTTTATTAGACATCCTGAACAACAGGAAATTGTAATAAGTTTTTGTGTCACTAACTGTTATTTCTTTCTTCTTCTTTTCACAAAGATACTTCAAGCCAAACCCATTTTGGAACAACAGTCATGTTCTGACCACTACGAAATGGCAAAGACAGGCATTTTACAAGAATTCGCCCATTAATTGAAACAGAGCGTTTGGCTTCAACGTACGCCCTCGCCCTCAAAAAGTAGTTTAGGTGACTGAATAATAAGTCACTACAAAAAGACATTCTTAGAAGATAGATTGTTACTGGTAACCAAACTAATCGATACTTCAATCCACACTCATTTTGAAACAAGATGTTCTGAACACTACGAAATGGCAAAAACAGGCATTTCACAAGAAATCGCCAATTAATTGAAAGAGAGCGTTTGACTTCACTAGCCCCAAAAAGTTTATTAGACATCCTGAACAACAGGAAATTGTAATAAGTTTTTGTGTCACTAACTGTTATTTCTTTCTTCTTCTTTTCACAAAGATACTTCAAGCCAAACCCATTTTGGAACAACAGTCATGTTCTGACCACTACGAAATGGCAAAGACAGGCATTTTACAAGAATTCGCCCATTAATTGAAACAGAGCGTTTGGCTTCAACGTACGCCCTCGCCCTCAAAAAGTAGTTTAGGTGACTGAATAATAAGTCACTACAAAAAAACCTTCTTAGAAGATAGATTGTTACTGGTAACCAAACTAATCGATACTTCAATCCACACTCATTTTGAAACAAGATGTTCTGAACACTACGAAATGGCAAAAACAGGCATTTCACAAGAAATCGCCAATTAATTGAAAGAGAGCGTTTGACTTCACTAGCCCCAAAAAGTTTATTAGACATCCTGAACAACAGGAAATTGTAATAAGTTTTTGTGTCACTAACTGTTATTTCTTTCTTCTTCTTTTCACAAAGATACTTCAAGCCAAACCCATTTTGGAACAACAGTCATGTTCTGACCACTACGAAATGGCAAAGACAGGCATTTTACAAGAATTCGCCCATTAATTGAAACAGAGCGTTTGGCTTCAACGTACGCCCTCGCCCTCAAAAAGTAGTTTAGGTGACTGAATAATAAGTCACTACAAAAAGACCTTCTTAGAAGATAGATTGTTACTGGTAACCAAACTAATCGATACTTCAATCCACACTCATTTTGAAACAAGATGTTCTGAACACTACGAAATGGCAAAAACAGGCATTTCACAAGAAATCGCCAATTAATTGAAAGAGAGCGTTTGACTTTACTAGCCCCAAAAAGTTTATTAGACATCCTGAACAACAGGAAATTGTAATAAGTTTTTGTGTCACTAACTGTTATTTCTTTCTTCTTCTTTTCACAAAGATACTTCAAGCCAAACCCATTTTGGAACAACAGTCATGTTCTGACCACTACGAAATGGCAAAAACAGGCATTTCACAAGAAATCGCCAATTAATTGAAAGAGAGCGTTTGACTTCACTAGCCCCAAAAAGTTTATTAGACATCCTGAACAACAGGAAATTGTAATAAGTTTTTGTGTCACTAACTGTTATTTCTTTCTTCTTCTTTTCACAAAGATACTTCAAGCCAAACCCATTTTGGAACAACAGTCATGTTCTGACCACTACGAAATGGCAAAAACAGGCATTTCACAAGAAATCGCCAATTAATTGAAAGAGAGCGTTTGACTTCACTAGCCCCAAAAAGTTTATTAGACATCCTGAACAACAGGAAATTGTAATAAGTTTTTGTGTCACTAACTGTTATTTCTTTCTTCTTCTTTTCACAAAGATACTTCAAGCCAAACCCATTTTGGAACAACAGTCATGTTCTGACCACTACGAAATGGCAAAAACAGGCATTTCACAAGAAATCGCCAATTAATTGAAAGAGAGCGTTTGACTTCACTAGCCCCAAAAAGTTTATTAGACATCCTGAACAACAGGAAATTGTAATAAGTTTTTGTGTCACTAACTGTTATTTCTTTCTTCTTCTTTTCACAAAGATACTTCAAGCCAAACCCATTTTGGAACAACAGTCATGTTCTGACCACTACGAAATGGCAAAAACAGGCATTTCACAAGAAATCGCCAATTAATTGAAAGAGAGCGTTTGACTTCACTAGCCCCAAAAAGTTTATTAGACATCCTGAACAACAGGAAATTGTAATAAGTTTTTGTGTCACTAACTGTTATTTCTTTCTTCTTCTTTTCACAAAGATACTTCAAGCCAAACCCATTTTGGAACAACAGTCATGTTCTGACCACTACGAAATGGCAAAGACAGGCATTTTACAAGAATTCGCCCATTAATTGAAACAGAGCGTTTGGCTTCAACGTACGCCCTCGCCCTCAAAAAGTAGTTTAGGTGACTGAATAATAAGTCACTACAAAAAGACATTCTTAGAAGATAGATTGTTACTGGTAACCAAACTAATCGATACTTCAATCCACACTCATTTTGAAACAAGATGTTCTGAACACTACGAAATGGCAAAAACAGGCATTTCACAAGAAATCGCCAATTAATTGAAAGAGAGCGTTTGACTTCATTAGCCCCAAAAAGTTTATTAGACATCCTGAACAACAGGAAATTGGTATAAGTTTTTGTGTCACTAACTGTTATTTCTTTCTTCTTCTTTTCACAAAGATACTTCAAGCCAAACCCATTTTGGAACAACAGTCATGTTCTGACCACTACGAAATGGCAAAAACAGGCATTTCACAAGAAATCGCCAATTAATTGAAAGAGAGCGTTTGACTTCACTAGCCCCAAAAAGTTTATTAGACATCCTGAACAACAGGAAATTGTAATAAGTTTTTGTGTCACTAACTGTTATTTCTTTCTTCTTCTTTTCACAAAGATACTTCAAGCCAAACCCATTTTGGAACAACAGTCATGTTCTGACCACTACGAAATGGCAAAAACAGGCATTTCACAAGAAATCGCCAATTAATTGAAAGAGAGCGTTTGACTTCACTAGCCCCAAAAAGTTTATTAGACATCCTGAACAACAGGAAATTGTAATAAGTTTTTGTGTCACTAACTGTTATTTCTTTCTTCTTCTTTTCACAAAGATACTTCAAGCCAAACCCATTTTGGAACAACAGTCATGTTCTGACCACTACGAAATGGCAAAGACAGGCATTTTACAAGAATTCGCCCATTAATTGAAACAGAGCGTTTGGCTTCAACGTACGCCCTCGCCCTCAAAAAGTAGTTTAGGTGACTGAATAATAAGTCACTACAAAAAAACCTTCTTAGAAGATAGATTGTTACTGGTAACCAAACTAATCGATACTTCAATCCACACTCATTTTGAAACAAGATGTTCTGAACACTACGAAATGGCAAAAACAGGCATTTCACAAGAAATCGCCAATTAATTGAAAGAGAGCGTTTGACTTCATTAGCCCCAAAAAGTTTATTAGACATCCTGAACAACAGGAAATTGTAATAAGTTTTTGTGTCACTAACTGTTATTTCTTTCTTCTTCTTTTCACAAAGATACTTCAAGCCAAACCCATTTTGGAACAACAGTCATGTTCTGACCACTACGAAATGGCAAAAACAGGCATTTCACAAGAAATCGCCAATTAATTGAAAGAGAGCGTTTGACTTCACTAGCCCCAAAAAGTTTATTAGACATCCTGAACAACAGGAAATTGTAATAAGTTTTTGTGTCACTAACTGTTATTTCTTTCTTCTTCTTTTCACAAAGATACTTCAAGCCAAACCCATTTTGGAACAACAGTCATGTTCTGACCACTACGAAATGGCAAAGACAGGCATTTTACAAGAATTCGCCCATTAATTGAAACAGAGCGTTTGGCTTCAACGTACGCCCTCGCCCTCAAAAAGTAGTTTAGGTGACTGAATAATAAGTCACTACAAAAAGACCTTCTTAGAAGATAGATTGTTACTGGTAACCAAACTAATCGATACTTCAATCCACACTCATTTTGAAACAAGATGTTCTGAACACTACGAAATGGCAAAAACAGGCATTTCACAAGAAATCGCCAATTAATTGAAAGAGAGCGTTTGACTTTACTAGCCCCAAAAAGTTTATTAGACATCCTGAACAACAGGAAATTGTAATAAGTTTTTGTGTCACTAACTGTTATTTCTTTCTTCTTCTTTTCACAAAGATACTTCAAGCCAAACCCATTTTGGAACAACAGTCATGTTCTGACCACTACGAAATGGCAAAAACAGGCATTTCACAAGAAATCGCCAATTAATTGAAAGAGAGCGTTTGACTTCACTAGCCCCAAAAAGTTTATTAGACATCCTGAACAACAGGAAATTGTAATAAGTTTTTGTGTCACTAACTGTTATTTCTTTCTTCTTCTTTTCACAAAGATACTTCAAGCCAAACCCATTTTGGAACAACAGTCATGTTCTGACCACTACGAAATGGCAAAGACAGGCATTTTACAAGAATTCGCCCATTAATTGAAACAGAGCGTTTGGCTTCAACGTACGCCCTCGCCCTCAAAAAGTAGTTTAGGTGACTGAATAATAAGTCACTACAAAAAGACCTTCTTAGAAGATAGATTGTTACTGGTAACCAAACTAATCGATACTTCAATCCACACTCATTTTGAAACAAGATGTTCTGAACACTACGAAATGGCAAAAACAGGCATTTCACAAGAAATCGCCAATTAATTGAAAGAGAGCGTTTGACTTTACTAGCCCCAAAAAGTTTATTAGACATCCTGAACAACAGGAAATTGTAATAAGTTTTTGTGTCACTAACTGTTATTTCTTTCTTCTTCTTTTCACAAAGATACTTCAAGCCAAACCCATTTTGGAACAACAGTCATGTTCTGACCACTACGAAATGGCAAAAACAGGCATTTCACAAGAAATCGCCAATTAATTGAAAGAGAGCGTTTGACTTCACTAGCCCCAAAAAGTTTATTAGACATCCTGAACAACAGGAAATTGTAATAAGTTTTTGTGTCACTAACTGTTATTTCTTTCTTCTTCTTTTCACAAAGATACTTCAAGCCAAACCCATTTTGGAACAACAGTCATGTTCTGACCACTACGAAATGGCAAAGACAGGCATTTTACAAGAATTCGCCCATTAATTGAAACAGAGCGTTTGGCTTCAACGTACGCCCTCGCCCTCAAAAAGTAGTTTAGGTGACTGAATAATAAGTCACTACAAAAAGACATTCTTAGAAGATAGATTGTTACTGGTAACCAAACTAATCGATACTTCAATCCACACTCATTTTGAAACAAGATGTTCTGAACACTACGAAATGGCAAAAACAGGCATTTCACAAGAAATCGCCAATTAATTGAAAGAGAGCGTTTGACTTCACTAGCCCCAAAAAGTTTATTAGACATCCTGAACAACAGGAAATTGTAATAAGTTTTTGTGTCACTAACTGTTATTTCTTTCTTCTTCTTTTCACAAAGATACTTCAAGCCAAACCCATTTTGGAACAACAGTCATGTTCTGACCACTACGAAATGGCAAAGACAGGCATTTTACAAGAATTCGCCCATTAATTGAAACAGAGCGTTTGGCTTCAACGTACGCCCTCGCCCTCAAAAAGTAGTTTAGGTGACTGAATAATAAGTCACTACAAAAAAACCTTCTTAGAAGATAGATTGTTACTGGTAACCAAACTAATCGATACTTCAATCCACACTCATTTTGAAACAAGATGTTCTGAACACTACGAAATGGCAAAAACAGGCATTTCACAAGAAATCGCCAATTAATTGAAAGAGAGCGTTTGACTTCACTAGCCCCAAAAAGTTTATTAGACATCCTGAACAACAGGAAATTGTAATAAGTTTTTGTGTCACTAACTGTTATTTCTTTCTTCTTCTTTTCACAAAGATACTTCAAGCCAAACCCATTTTGGAACAACAGTCATGTTCTGACCACTACGAAATGGCAAAGACAGGCATTTTACAAGAATTCGCCCATTAATTGAAACAGAGCGTTTGGCTTCAACGTACGCCCTCGCCCTCAAAAAGTAGTTTAGGTGACTGAATAATAAGTCACTACAAAAAGACCTTCTTAGAAGATAGATTGTTACTGGTAACCAAACTAATCGATACTTCAATCCACACTCATTTTGAAACAAGATGTTCTGAACACTACGAAATGGCAAAAACAGGCATTTCACAAGAAATCGCCAATTAATTGAAAGAGAGCGTTTGACTTTACTAGCCCCAAAAAGTTTATTAGACATCCTGAACAACAGGAAATTGTAATAAGTTTTTGTGTCACTAACTGTTATTTCTTTCTTCTTCTTTTCACAAAGATACTTCAAGCCAAACCCATTTTGGAACAACAGTCATGTTCTGACCACTACGAAATGGCAAAAACAGGCATTTCACAAGAAATCGCCAATTAATTGAAAGAGAGCGTTTGACTTCACTAGCCCCAAAAAGTTTATTAGACATCCTGAACAACAGGAAATTGTAATAAGTTTTTGTGTCACTAACTGTTATTTCTTTCTTCTTCTTTTCACAAAGATACTTCAAGCCAAACCCATTTTGGAACAACAGTCATGTTCTGACCACTACGAAATGGCAAAAACAGGCATTTCACAAGAAATCGCCAATTAATTGAAAGAGAGCGTTTGACTTCACTAGCCCCAAAAAGTTTATTAGACATCCTGAACAACAGGAAATTGTAATAAGTTTTTGTGTCACTAACTGTTATTTCTTTCTTCTTCTTTTCACAAAGATACTTCAAGCCAAACCCATTTTGGAACAACAGTCATGTTCTGACCACTACGAAATGGCAAAAACAGGCATTTCACAAGAAATCGCCAATTAATTGAAAGAGAGCGTTTGACTTCACTAGCCCCAAAAAGTTTATTAGACATCCTGAACAACAGGAAATTGTAATAAGTTTTTGTGTCACTAACTGTTATTTCTTTCTTCTTCTTTTCACAAAGATACTTCAAGCCAAACCCATTTTGGAACAACAGTCATGTTCTGACCACTACGAAATGGCAAAAACAGGCATTTCACAAGAAATCGCCAATTAATTGAAAGAGAGCGTTTGACTTCACTAGCCCCAAAAAGTTTATTAGACATCCTGAACAACAGGAAATTGTAATAAGTTTTTGTGTCACTAACTGTTATTTCTTTCTTCTTCTTTTCACAAAGATACTTCAAGCCAAACCCATTTTGGAACAACAGTCATGTTCTGACCACTACGAAATGGCAAAGACAGGCATTTTACAAGAATTCGCCCATTAATTGAAACAGAGCGTTTGGCTTCAACGTACGCCCTCGCCCTCAAAAAGTAGTTTAGGTGACTGAATAATAAGTCACTACAAAAAGACATTCTTAGAAGATAGATTGTTACTGGTAACCAAACTAATCGATACTTCAATCCACACTCATTTTGAAACAAGATGTTCTGAACACTACGAAATGGCAAAAACAGGCATTTCACAAGAAATCGCCAATTAATTGAAAGAGAGCGTTTGACTTCATTAGCCCCAAAAAGTTTATTAGACATCCTGAACAACAGGAAATTGGTATAAGTTTTTGTGTCACTAACTGTTATTTCTTTCTTCTTCTTTTCACAAAGATACTTCAATCCACACTCATTTTGAAACAAGATGTTCTGAACACTACGAAATGGCAAAAACAGGCATTTCACAAGAAATCGCCAATTAATTGAAAGAGAGCGTTTGACTTCACTAGCCCCAAAAAGTTTATTAGACATCCTGAACAACAGGAAATTGTAATAAGTTTTTGTGTCACTAACTGTTATTTCTTTCTTCTTCTTTTCACAAAGATACTTCAAGCCAAACCCATTTTGGAACAACAGTCATGTTCTGACCACTACGAAATGGCAAAGACAGGCATTTTACAAGAATTCGCCCATTAATTGAAACAGAGCGTTTGGCTTCAACGTACGCCCTCGCCCTCAAAAAGTAGTTTAGGTGACTGAATAATAAGTCACTACAAAAAAACCTTCTTAGAAGATAGATTGTTACTGGTAACCAAACTAATCGATACTTCAATCCACACTCATTTTGAAACAAGATGTTCTGAACACTACGAAATGGCAAAAACAGGCATTTCACAAGAAATCGCCAATTAATTGAAAGAGAGCGTTTGACTTCATTAGCCCCAAAAAGTTTATTAGACATCCTGAACAACAGGAAATTGTAATAAGTTTTTGTGTCACTAACTGTTATTTCTTTCTTCTTCTTTTCACAAAGATACTTCAAGCCAAACCCATTTTGGAACAACAGTCATGTTCTGACCACTACGAAATGGCAAAAACAGGCATTTCACAAGAAATCGCCAATTAATTGAAAGAGAGCGTTTGACTTCACTAGCCCCAAAAAGTTTATTAGACATCCTGAACAACAGGAAATTGTAATAAGTTTTTGTGTCACTAACTGTTATTTCTTTCTTCTTCTTTTCACAAAGATACTTCAAGCCAAACCCATTTTGGAACAACAGTCATGTTCTGACCACTACGAAATGGCAAAAACAGGCATTTCACAAGAAATCGCCAATTAATTGAAAGAGAGCGTTTGACTTTACTAGCCCCAAAAAGTTTATTAGACATCCTGAACAACAGGAAATTGTAATAAGTTTTTGTGTCACTAACTGTTATTTCTTTCTTCTTCTTTTCACAAAGATACTTCAAGCCAAACCCATTTTGGAACAACAGTCATGTTCTGACCACTACGAAATGGCAAAAACAGGCATTTCACAAGAAATCGCCAATTAATTGAAAGAGAGCGTTTGACTTCACTAGCCCCAAAAAGTTTATTAGACATCCTGAACAACAGGAAATTGTAATAAGTTTTTGTGTCACTAACTGTTATTTCTTTCTTCTTCTTTTCACAAAGATACTTCAAGCCAAACCCATTTTGGAACAACAGTCATGTTCTGACCACTACGAAATGGCAAAGACAGGCATTTTACAAGAATTCGCCCATTAATTGAAACAGAGCGTTTGGCTTCAACGTACGCCCTCGCCCTCAAAAAGTAGTTTAGGTGACTGAATAATAAGTCACTACAAAAAGACCTTCTTAGAAGATAGATTGTTACTGGTAACCAAACTAATCGATACTTCAATCCACACTCATTTTGAAACAAGATGTTCTGAACACTACGAAATGGCAAAAACAGGCATTTCACAAGAAATCGCCAATTAATTGAAAGAGAGCGTTTGACTTTACTAGCCCCAAAAAGTTTATTAGACATCCTGAACAACAGGAAATTGTAATAAGTTTTTGTGTCACTAACTGTTATTTCTTTCTTCTTCTTTTCACAAAGATACTTCAAGCCAAACCCATTTTGGAACAACAGTCATGTTCTGACCACTACGAAATGGCAAAAACAGGCATTTCACAAGAAATCGCCAATTAATTGAAAGAGAGCGTTTGACTTCACTAGCCCCAAAAAGTTTATTAGACATCCTGAACAACAGGAAATTGTAATAAGTTTTTGTGTCACTAACTGTTATTTCTTTCTTCTTCTTTTCACAAAGATACTTCAAGCCAAACCCATTTTGGAACAACAGTCATGTTCTGACCACTACGAAATGGCAAAGACAGGCATTTTACAAGAATTCGCCCATTAATTGAAACAGAGCGTTTGGCTTCAACGTACGCCCTCGCCCTCAAAAAGTAGTTTAGGTGACTGAATAATAAGTCACTACAAAAAGACCTTCTTAGAAGATAGATTGTTACTGGTAACCAAACTAATCGATACTTCAATCCACACTCATTTTGAAACAAGATGTTCTGAACACTACGAAATGGCAAAAACAGGCATTTCACAAGAAATCGCCAATTAATTGAAAGAGAGCGTTTGACTTCACTAGCCCCAAAAAGTTTATTAGACATCCTGAACAACAGGAAATTGTAATAAGTTTTTGTGTCACTAACTGTTATTTCTTTCTTCTTCTTTTCACAAAGATACTTCAAGCCAAACCCATTTTGGAACAACAGTCATGTTCTGACCACTACGAAATGGCAAAAACAGGCATTTCACAAGAAATCGCCAATTAATTGAAAGAGAGCGTTTGACTTCACTAGCCCCAAAAAGTTTATTAGACATCCTGAACAACAGGAAATTGTAATAAGTTTTTGTGTCACTAACTGTTATTTCTTTCTTCTTCTTTTCACAAAGATACTTCAAGCCAAACCCATTTTGGAACAACAGTCATGTTCTGACCACTACGAAATGGCAAAGACAGGCATTTTACAAGAATTCGCCCATTAATTGAAACAGAGCGTTTGGCTTCAACGTACGCCCTCGCCCTCAAAAAGTAGTTTAGGTGACTGAATAATAAGTCACTACAAAAAAACCTTCTTAGAAGATAGATTGTTACTGGTAACCAAACTAATCGATACTTCAATCCACACTCATTTTGAAACACGATGTTCTGAACACTACGAAATGGCAAAAACAGGCATTTCACAAGAAATCGCCAATTAATTGAAAGAGAGCGTTTGACTTCATTAGCCCCAAAAAGTTTATTAGACATCCTGAACAACAGGAAATTGTAATAAGTTTTTGTGTCACTAACTGTTATTTCTTTCTTCTTCTTTTCACAAAGATACTTCAAGCCAAACCCATTTTGGAACAACAGTCATGTTCTGACCACTACGAAATGGCAAAAACAGGCATTTCACAAGAAATCGCCAATTAATTGAAAGAGAGCGTTTGACTTCACTAGCCCCAAAAAGTTTATTAGACATCCTGAACAACAGGAAATTGTAATAAGTTTTTGTGTCACTAACTGTTATTTCTTTCTTCTTCTTTTCACAAAGATACTTCAAGCCAAACCCATTTTGGAACAACAGTCATGTTCTGACCACTACGAAATGGCAAAGACAGGCATTTTACAAGAATTCGCCCATTAATTGAAACAGAGCGTTTGGCTTCAACGTACGCCCTCGCCCTCAAAAAGTAGTTTAGGTGACTGAATAATAAGTCACTACAAAAAGACCTTCTTAGAAGATAGATTGTTACTGGTAACCAAACTAATCGATACTTCAATCCACACTCATTTTGAAACAAGATGTTCTGAACACTACGAAATGGCAAAAACAGGCATTTCACAAGAAATCGCCAATTAATTGAAAGAGAGCGTTTGACTTTACTAGCCCCAAAAAGTTTATTAGACATCCTGAACAACAGGAAATTGTAATAAGTTTTTGTGTCACTAACTGTTATTTCTTTCTTCTTCTTTTCACAAAGATACTTCAAGCCAAACCCATTTTGGAACAACAGTCATGTTCTGACCACTACGAAATGGCAAAAACAGGCATTTCACAAGAAATCGCCAATTAATTGAAAGAGAGCGTTTGACTTTACTAGCCCCAAAAAGTTTATTAGACATCCTGAACAACAGGAAATTGTAATAAGTTTTTGTGTCACTAACTGTTATTTCTTTCTTCTTCTTTTCACAAAGATACTTCAAGCCAAACCCATTTTGGAACAACAGTCATGTTCTGACCACTACGAAATGGCAAAAACAGGCATTTCACAAGAAATCGCCAATTAATTGAAAGAGAGCGTTTGACTTCACTAGCCCCAAAAAGTTTATTAGACATCCTGAACAACAGGAAATTGTAATAAGTTTTTGTGTCACTAACTGTTATTTCTTTCTTCTTCTTTTCACAAAGATACTTCAAGCCAAACCCATTTTGGAACAACAGTCATGTTCTGACCACTACGAAATGGCAAAGACAGGCATTTTACAAGAATTCGCCCATTAATTGAAACAGAGCGTTTGGCTTCAACGTACGCCCTCGCCCTCAAAAAGTAGTTTAGGTGACTGAATAATAAGTCACTACAAAAAGACCTTCTTAGAAGATAGATTGTTACTGGTAACTAAACTAATCGATACTTCAATCCACACTCATTTTGAAACAAGATGTTCTGAACACTACGAAATGGCAAAAACAGGCATTTCACAAGAAATCGCCAATTAATTGAAAGAGAGCGTTTGACTTCATTAGCCCCAAAAAGTTTATTAGACATCCTGAACAACAGGAAATTGTAATAAGTTTTTGTGTCACTAACTGTTATTTCTTTCTTCTTCTTTTCACAAAGATACTTCAAGCCAAACCCATTTTGGAACAACAGTCATGTTCTGACCACTACGAAATGGCAAAAACAGGCATTTCACAAGAAATCGCCAATTAATTGAAAGAGAGCGTTTGACTTCACTAGCCCCAAAAAGTTTATTAGACATCCTGAACAACAGGAAATTGTAATAAGTTTTTGTGTCACTAACTGTTATTTCTTTCTTCTTCTTTTCACAAAGATACTTCAAGCCAAACCCATTTTGGAACAACAGTCATGTTCTGACCACTACGAAATGGCAAAGACAGGCATTTTACAAGAATTCGCCCATTAATTGAAACAGAGCGTTTGGCTTCAACGTACGCCCTCGCCCTCAAAAAGTAGTTTAGGTGACTGAATAATAAGTCACTACAAAAAGACCTTCTTAGAAGATAGATTGTTACTGGTAACTAAACTAATCGATACTTCAATCCACACTCATTTTGAAACAAGATGTTCTGAACACTACGAAATGGCAAAAACAGGCATTTCACAAGAAATCGCCAATTAATTGAAAGAGAGCGTTTGACTTTACTAGCCCCAAAAAGTTTATTAGACATCCTGAACAACAGGAAATTGTAATAAGTTTTTGTGTCACTAACTGTTATTTCTTTCTTCTTCTTTTCACAAAGATACTTCAAGCCAAACCCATTTTGGAACAACAGTCATGTTCTGACCACTACGAAATGGCAAAAACAGGCATTTCACAAGAAATCGCCAATTAATTGAAAGAGAGCGTTTGACTTTACTAGCCCCAAAAAGTTTATTAGACATCCTGAACAACAGGAAATTGTAATAAGTTTTTGTGTCACTAACTGTTATTTCTTTCTTCTTCTTTTCACAAAGATACTTCAAGCCAAACCCATTTTGGAACAACAGTCATGTTCTGACCACTACGAAATGGCAAAAACAGGCATTTCACAAGAAATCGCCAATTAATTGAAAGAGAGCGTTTGACTTCACTAGCCCCAAAAAGTTTATTAGACATCCTGAACATTAGGAAATTGTAATAAGTTTTTGTGTCACTAACTGTTATTTCTTTCTTCTTCTTTTCACAAAGATACTTCAAGCCAAACCCATTTTGGAACAACAGTCATGTTCTGACCACTACGAAATGGCAAAGACAGGCATTTTACAAGAATTCGCCCATTAATTGAAACAGAGCGTTTGGCTTCAACGTACGCCCTCGCCCTCAAAAAGTAGTTTAGGTGACTGAATAATAAGTCACTACAAAAAAACCTTCTTAGAAGATAGATTGTTACTGGTAACCAAACTAATCGATACTTCAATCCACACTCATTTTGAAACAAGATGTTCTGAACACTACGAAATGGCAAAAACAGGCATTTCACAAGAAATCGCCAATTAATTGAAAGAGAGCGTTTGACTTCACTAGCCCCAAAAAGTTTATTAGACATCCTGAACAACAGGAAATTGTAATAAGTTTTTGTGTCACTAACTGTTATTTCTTTCTTCTTCTTTTCACAAAGATACTTCAAGCCAAACCCATTTTGGAACAACAGTCATGTTCTGACCACTACGAAATGGCAAAGACAGGCATTTTACAAGAATTCGCCCATTAATTGAAACAGAGCGTTTGGCTTCAACGTACGCCCTCGCCCTCAAAAAGTAGTTTAGGTGACTGAATAATAAGTCACTACAAAAAAACCTTCTTAGAAGATAGATTGTTACTGGTAACCAAACTAATCGATACTTCAATCCACACTCATTTTGAAACAAGATGTTCTGAACACTACGAAATGGCAAAAACAGGCATTTCACAAGAAATCGCCAATTAATTGAAAGAGAGCGTTTGACTTCATTAGCCCCAAAAAGTTTATTAGACATCCTGAACAACAGGAAATTGTAATAAGTTTTTGTGTCACTAACTGTTATTTCTTTCTTCTTCTTTTCACAAAGATACTTCAAGCCAAACCCATTTTGGAACAACAGTCATGTTCTGACCACTACGAAATGGCAAAAACAGGCATTTCACAAGAAATCGCCAATTAATTGAAAGAGAGCGTTTGACTTCACTAGCCCCAAAAAGTTTATTAGACATCCTGAACAACAGGAAATTGTAATAAGTTTTTGTGTCACTAACTGTTATTTCTTTCTTCTTCTTTTCACAAAGATACTTCAAGCCAAACCCATTTTGGAACAACAGTCATGTTCTGACCACTACGAAATGGCAAAAACAGGCATTTCACAAGAAATCGCCCATTAATTGAAAGAGAGCGTTTGACTTCACTAGCCCCAAAAAGTTTATTAGACATCCTGAACAACAGGAAATTGTAATAAGTTTTTGTGTCACTAACTGTTATTTCTTTCTTCTTCTTTTCACAAAGATACTTCAAGCCAAACCCATTTTGGAACAACAGTCATGTTCTGACCACTACGAAATGGCAAAAACAGGCATTTCACAAGAAATCGCCAATTAATTGAAAGAGAGCGTTTGACTTCACTAGCCCCAAAAAGTTTATTAGACATCCTGAACAACAGGAAATTGTAATAAGTTTTTGTGTCACTAACTGTTATTTCTTTCTTCTTCTTTTCACAAAGATACTTCAAGCCAAACCCATTTTGGAACAACAGTCATGTTCTGACCACTACGAAATGGCAAAGACAGGCATTTTACAAGAATTCGCCCATTAATTGAAACAGAGCGTTTGGCTTCAACGTACGCCCTCGCCCTCAAAAAGTAGTTTAGGTGACTGAATAATAAGTCACTACAAAAAGACATTCTTAGAAGATAGATTGTTACTGGTAACCAAACTAATCGATACTTCAATCCACACTCATTTTGAAACAAGATGTTCTGAACACTACGAAATGGCAAAAACAGGCATTTCACAAGAAATCGCCAATTAATTGAAAGAGAGCGTTTGACTTTACTAGCCCCAAAAAGTTTATTAGACATCCTGAACAACAGGAAATTGTAATAAGTTTTTGTGTCACTAACTGTTATTTCTTTCTTCTTCTTTTCACAAAGATACTTCAAGCCAAACCCATTTTGGAACAACAGTCATGTTCTGACCACTACGAAATGGCAAAAACAGGCATTTCACAAGAAATCGCCAATTAATTGAAAGAGAGCGTTTGACTTCACTAGCCCCAAAAAGTTTATTAGACATCCTGAACAACAGGAAATTGTAATAAGTTTTTGTGTCACTAACTGTTATTTCTTTCTTCTTCTTTTCACAAAGATACTTCAAGCCAAACCCATTTTGGAACAACAGTCATGTTCTGACCACTACGAAATGGCAAAGACAGGCATTTTACAAGAATTCGCCCATTAATTGAAACAGAGCGTTTGGCTTCAACGTACGCCCTCGCCCTCAAAAAGTAGTTTAGGTGACTGAATAATAAGTCACTACAAAAAGACCTTCTTAGAAGATAGATTGTTACTGGTAACCAAACTAATCGATACTTCAATCCACACTCATTTTGAAACAAGATGTTCTGAACACTACGAAATGGCAAAAACAGGCATTTCACAAGAAATCGCCAATTAATTGAAAGAGAGCGTTTGACTTTACTAGCCCCAAAAAGTTTATTAGACATCCTGAACAACAGGAAATTGTAATAAGTTTTTGTGTCACTAACTGTTATTTCTTTCTTCTTCTTTTCACAAAGATACTTCAAGCCAAACCCATTTTGGAACAACAGTCATGTTCTGACCACTACGAAATGGCAAAAACAGGCATTTCACAAGAAATCGCCAATTAATTGAAAGAGAGCGTTTGACTTCACTAGCCCCAAAAAGTTTATTAGACATCCTGAACAACAGGAAATTGTAATAAGTTTTTGTGTCACTAACTGTTATTTCTTTCTTCTTCTTTTCACAAAGATACTTCAAGCCAAACCCATTTTGGAACAACAGTCATGTTCTGACCACTACGAAATGGCAAAGACAGGCATTTTACAAGAATTCGCCCATTAATTGAAACAGAGCGTTTGGCTTCAACGTACGCCCTCGCCCTCAAAAAGTAGTTTAGGTGACTGAATAATAAGTCACTACAAAAAGACCTTCTTAGAAGATAGATTGTTACTGGTAACCAAACTAATCGATACTTCAATCCACACTCATTTTGAAACAAGATGTTCTGAACACTACGAAATGGCAAAAACAGGCATTTCACAAGAAATCGCCAATTAATTGAAAGAGAGCGTTTGACTTCACTAGCCCCAAAAAGTTTATTAGACATCCTGAACAACAGGAAATTGTAATAAGTTTTTGTGTCACTAACTGTTATTTCTTTCTTCTTCTTTTCACAAAGATACTTCAAGCCAAACCCATTTTGGAACAACAGTCATGTTCTGACCACTACGAAATGGCAAAAACAGGCATTTCACAAGAAATCGCCAATTAATTGAAAGAGAGCGTTTGACTTCACTAGCCCCAAAAAGTTTATTAGACATCCTGAACAACAGGAAATTGTAATAAGTTTTTGTGTCACTAACTGTTATTTCTTTCTTCTTCTTTTCACAAAGATACTTCAAGCCAAACCCATTTTGGAACAACAGTCATGTTCTGACCACTACGAAATGGCAAAGACAGGCATTTTACAAGAATTCGCCCATTAATTGAAACAGAGCGTTTGGCTTCAACGTACGCCCTCGCCCTCAAAAAGTAGTTTAGGTGACTGAATAATAAGTCACTACAAAAAAACCTTCTTAGAAGATAGATTGTTACTGGTAACCAAACTAATCGATACTTCAATCCACACTCATTTTGAAACACGATGTTCTGAACACTACGAAATGGCAAAAACAGGCATTTCACAAGAAATCGCCAATTAATTGAAAGAGAGCGTTTGACTTCACTAGCCCCAAAAAGTTTATTAGACATCCTGAACAACAGGAAATTGTAATAAGTTTTTGTGTCACTAACTGTTATTTCTTTCTTCTTCTTTTCACAAAGATACTTCAAGCCAAACCCATTTTGGAACAACAGTCATGTTCTGACCACTACGAAATGGCAAAAACAGGCATTTCACAAGAAATCGCCAATTAATTGAAAGAGAGCGTTTGACTTCACTAGCCCCAAAAAGTTTATTAGACATCCTGAACAACAGGAAATTGTAATAAGTTTTTGTGTCACTAACTGTTATTTCTTTCTTCTTCTTTTCACAAAGATACTTCAAGCCAAACCCATTTTGGAACAACAGTCATGTTCTGACCACTACGAAATGGCAAAGACAGGCATTTTACAAGAATTCGCCCATTAATTGAAACAGAGCGTTTGGCTTCAACGTACGCCCTCGCCCTCAAAAAGTAGTTTAGGTGACTGAATAATAAGTCACTACAAAAAGACATTCTTAGAAGATAGATTGTTACTGGTAACCAAACTAATCGATACTTCAATCCACACTCATTTTGAAACAAGATGTTCTGAACACTACGAAATGGCAAAAACAGGCATTTCACAAGAAATCGCCAATTAATTGAAAGAGAGCGTTTGACTTTACTAGCCCCAAAAAGTTTATTAGACATCCTGAACAACAGGAAATTGTAATAAGTTTTTGTGTCACTAACTGTTATTTCTTTCTTCTTCTTTTCACAAAGATACTTCAAGCCAAACCCATTTTGGAACAACAGTCATGTTCTGACCACTACGAAATGGCAAAAACAGGCATTTCACAAGAAATCGCCAATTAATTGAAAGAGAGCGTTTGACTTCACTAGCCCCAAAAAGTTTATTAGACATCCTGAACAACAGGAAATTGTAATAAGTTTTTGTGTCACTAACTGTTATTTCTTTCTTCTTCTTTTCACAAAGATACTTCAAGCCAAACCCATTTTGGAACAACAGTCATGTTCTGACCACTACGAAATGGCAAAGACAGGCATTTTACAAGAATTCGCCCATTAATTGAAACAGAGCGTTTGGCTTCAACGTACGCCCTCGCCCTCAAAAAGTAGTTTAGGTGACTGAATAATAAGTCACTACAAAAAGACCTTCTTAGAAGATAGATTGTTACTGGTAACTAAACTAATCGATACTTCAATCCACACTCATTTTGAAACAAGATGTTCTGAACACTACGAAATGGCAAAAACAGGCATTTCACAAGAAATCGCCAATTAATTGAAAGAGAGCGTTTGACTTTACTAGCCCCAAAAAGTTTATTAGACATCCTGAACAACAGGAAATTGTAATAAGTTTTTGTGTCACTAACTGTTATTTCTTTCTTCTTCTTTTCACAAAGATACTTCAAGCCAAACCCATTTTGGAACAACAGTCATGTTCTGACCACTACGAAATGGCAAAAACAGGCATTTCACAAGAAATCGCCAATTAATTGAAAGAGAGCGTTTGACTTCACTAGCCCCAAAAAGTTTATTAGACATCCTGAACAACAGGAAATTGTAATAAGTTTTTGTGTCACTAACTGTTATTTCTTTCTTCTTCTTTTCACAAAGATACTTCAAGCCAAACCCATTTTGGAACAACAGTCATGTTCTGACCACTACGAAATGGCAAAGACAGGCATTTTACAAGAATTCGCCCATTAATTGAAACAGAGCGTTTGGCTTCAACGTACGCCCTCGCCCTCAAAAAGTAGTTTAGGTGACTGAATAATAAGTCACTACAAAAAGACCTTCTTAGAAGATAGATTGTTACTGGTAACCAAACTAATCGATACTTCAATCCACACTCATTTTGAAACAAGATGTTCTGAACACTACGAAATGGCAAAAACAGGCATTTCACAAGAAATCGCCAATTAATTGAAAGAGAGCGTTTGACTTTACTAGCCCCAAAAAGTTTATTAGACATCCTGAACAACAGGAAATTGTAATAAGTTTTTGTGTCACTAACTGTTATTTCTTTCTTCTTCTTTTCACAAAGATACTTCAAGCCAAACCCATTTTGGAACAACAGTCATGTTCTGACCACTACGAAATGGCAAAAACAGGCATTTCACAAGAAATCGCCAATTAATTGAAAGAGAGCGTTTGACTTCACTAGCCCCAAAAAGTTTATTAGACATCCTGAACAACAGGAAATTGTAATAAGTTTTTGTGTCACTAACTGTTATTTCTTTCTTCTTCTTTTCACAAAGATACTTCAAGCCAAACCCATTTTGGAACAACAGTCATGTTCTGACCACTACGAAATGGCAAAGACAGGCATTTTACAAGAATTCGCCCATTAATTGAAACAGAGCGTTTGGCTTCAACGTACGCCCTCGCCCTCAAAAAGTAGTTTAGGTGACCGAATAATAAGTCACTACAAAAAGACATTCTTAGAAGATAGATTGTTACTGGTAACCAAACTAATCGATACTTCAATCCACACTCATTTTGAAACAAGATGTTCTGAACACTACGAAATGGCAAAAACAGGCATTTCACAAGAAATCGCCAATTAATTGAAAGAGAGCGTTTGACTTCACTAGCCCCAAAAAGTTTATTAGACATCCTGAACAACAGGAAATTGTAATAAGTTTTTGTGTCACTAACTGTTATTTCTTTCTTCTTCTTTTCACAAAGATACTTCAAGCCAAACCCATTTTGGAACAACAGTCATGTTCTGACCACTACGAAATGGCAAAGACAGGCATTTTACAAGAATTCGCCCATTAATTGAAACAGAGCGTTTGGCTTCAACGTACGCCCTCGCCCTCAAAAAGTAGTTTAGGTGACTGAATAATAAGTCACTACAAAAAGACATTCTTAGAAGATAGATTGTTACTGGTAACCAAACTAATCGATACTTCAATCCACACTCATTTTGAAATAAGATGTTCTGAACACTAGGAAATAGCAAAGACAGGCATTTCACAAGGGATCGCCTATTTATTGAAACAGAGCGTTTGGCTTCACTCGCCCCCAAAAAGTTAGACACTCTGAACAGGAAATTGTAAAAAGTTTTTTTGTCACTAAATGTTATTTCTTACTTCTTCTTCCTTTTTTTTTCACAAAGATACTGCAGTCCGCACCCATATTCAAACATGTTCTGACCACTACGGAATGGCAATACACGTAGTCGATCCATCCGTTTGAGAGCTACAGACAGATACACACACAGACAGACAGAGATCGACGTCAAACTTATAACACTCCTCTTTTTGCGTTTAAAAACTATTGTTCATGCGTATTGCAAATGAAAAAAGTAAAAATAATAATATTGCTTTCATGAAAAGGTTTTAAATTGAAGTGTAGTTACTAGGTCATCTCATATAATAGGGCTTGGACCTCTACTAATGTATTATTTGTTCTCTTTTGTTTTTAGCTTTCGAATTATTCCATTTTACCAATTTCCTTTACAAACTTAATTATGCAGTCGTGAAAAAAAACAAAATAATAGTGACTTTATTGCGTATGTATTCCTAACTTAGATACGGAACCTTCGGTGCACGCATCCGACACGTACTTGGCTGGGTTTATTTTTTTAAATAAGTTGAGAGGCTCGTAGCTAGTCGCAGTCAAACCATGGATGGGTGACCGTTTTCTTAACATAGCGAGGCCCCTCAGTGTCTCGAGAGCACGTAAAGCTGCCTATCCTACGTCTGATCTCTCCCTGCACGTATCGAATTGCTAACGTCTTCACTGAGATTGGCCGCCATGACCGAATGAGGTCTGGAGTTTATGATTATTAAAGTTATTAAATAAAATTACTGTTTAGTTTAATTTTCTTCTAAATTTTAAGAATCGATATCCGTTTCTAATAACGTTTATATTTCATATTTCGGAATAAAGTATGCATTCGTATCCACTTCACTAACGAACACCACAAATGGGATAAGACTGAGGAAAGCGTTCGGAATAGGCCGTTTATATGTCACACAGAACAGAGTTAGGTACAGTCAACCAATTTGAATTATGACCCACCATAAGGTTATATTGTTACATACATTCAAATACAATTAGGTCGACATTCGCGTAAACATACGTTTCCATGGTAACAAATTACTTTTTATTCTCATAGAAATTATTATTTGACACCAATTTCTGAGTGACTTTTTGACGTTGTCATTTTATAATCGAAAGAGTTCGAACGTGATTTTGAAAAAGAAAAAGATTGTTCCAAAGAGCTGGATTCAAAATATGATTATTAATGCTTTATAGAAAATATTATCTATTTTAGTGATAACAAAGGTTAAAATTGCATAGATCTCCAACCCGTATTAACATAGCTTGCTTAATATTTAAAACGTCCTAAGTGCGGCATGCACTGTAAAGGATGGAAATCTTTGTTATTTTGACGGTTTCAAAAGATTTATCGTCAAAATGGGTCATGATTCAAATTTGTCGATTGTACATGAAATGACATGGAGATGTCACTTTTTACCACATATCATACATTGGTTTCATTCCGACCGAGAGATTCTTGATTAGGATTCCACGATAGCACAGTCTTTATTCGTCTAACAAAACCACGATTGTGAGAAAATCTTTAATTATAAGTACGATTTGGTAAAACAGTGGAAGATGATATTTTCACAATGAACAACGAAACAATGTAAGTAAATATTGCGACGACCTTTAATAAATCACTACTTTTCAACTTAATATATTTTATAAATTACAAATGCGAAGATTACCAGCTTTAAATTCATAAACAAAGATTAGTGACCTTAATTGATTCGTTTAAAAAAATATTTATTTTTGATATTACATTCAAAATATAGATAGGTAGGTACGCATTCTGTGGTTGTCAGGCCGGAGACTTGCCAATCAAAATTGTTGTAACTTTAGTGTACAATGTAAACTAAAGTTACAACAATTTTGTAAACTTTACATTGAAAGAGTATAGTTGTTCAGTTACAAGCAGAAAGACTGCCTACCTTGCCTATGACTTAGGCGCTACCCTTAAAATACATATATCCAAAAGTTCAAACTTACACTGATGAAATAACATAAAACTATATGCACAATACAATATGACTAAATAAATTATATACATTATTACATAAAATATTGCAACAAGAGGTATTGAGTGTCTTCTGCGTATGGAAGGTCAAGGCCAGGTGTAAGATGTTACAGTCCTGAAAAATAAGAAGAGATGTATGTACTAAGTATAATATTAAAACAAAACAGCGCAATTCATTAGCAATGCCGATAATACGCTAAGCTAAAGTTTTAACTGCAATGAAACAAAAAGAAGGACAAATAATTGAAAACAATAGCGTATTGCTCACAAAGAATACTGGTCGCAAATGCAAATGGGAAGTAATTGCCAGATATAAAATGTACCTAAAAGAATATTCTTTTAGTATATACTAACCCTGTATTACTGATGCTGGCTCTCGACAATTAGCATGATAGATTGGTGCTGCTGAGCGTCAGCGTGGATGGTTGGTACAGAGCGCAAACACTCGATCTGATGAGCTGCCCAGTCCTTCTTCTGGCAGTATGTCGAGCAGTACGGAGTGCGTCGGCAGAGAGAGCACTCCGCCGATGCCTCGCGGTTGCAATTTGCACACTATATGGAAAAACTGTTTTATAAGGAATGGATACTGGGAAAATACTAGGATTTCGCCTTCTTTGTCACATCCCTTCTGAATTTTTGACTACAAATTATATTTGAAAATATAAGATCCACAAAAACAAGCGTAACATATTTTAGAGGTAATTTGGTATGATCCAAAATTTACATACTTTGGTTTCTCTTTTCGGTTCGACTATTCGTAATAAACCTAACTTTAACAAATAATTTAAAATATTGGTACTTACAAAAATAATAAATGCATTTATTAATTTATAAAAGCAATGAGAGCAACGCACTGATAAACCCTTAAAATAGTTTACACGATTTTTACTAGACCTTATATAGTATGTTTATGAAATGTGGTGATTATTTACTTGGTTAGTTAAGCTAAGTTTTTAAAAGCATAATACAAAAAATGATAAGCTTAAGCTTTTTAATGTTACCTATAAGGTAATATTATCGTTACCGCAGTCATCATTACAAAGGCTAGAAAAATTACAGTTGCTATTAATTGTTATCTTCTTTTTGAAGTTACGTAATTATATCTTCAATCTAATATTTTAGCCAGTCTTCATACTTTTTGTCCAAAAGATGCAACCTATTAACGCCAACAAAACCAGTGAGCCCAGATCAACTTCTTTGCATTTTCATGGAAGTTAAAAATATTATTACATTATTTTAGATTACATAAAATTCGATTATCTTATTATTATCAAACGAATGTTATCGAACCTCAATAGTTTCCAGCGTCATTTTTTACAGACTTCCAGAAAAGGAGGAGGTTCCATGTTCGGCTATATGTATTTTATTATGTATGTACACCGATTCTCCGTCAATTGTGGTCAGTTTTGGCAAATTCTTTGTTTTTGTTTGTTTGAAGAGCTCCCAAATTGGTGCTAAAGAAATATTGTCATGATTTTCTGACCATGAACTCCTCGTAGGGTCATAGCAGAACTATCGTTACAAGTAATATTAGCTTAAGGGGCGGTCTACTTTCAATGTCTTAGGAGTCGGTTGGTCGATTTTTTATTCCCTTGTGTCCGCAGGGAAACACATTTTTCCCTGCGCAGTTTGAAATCGTTTCTACTGTGGGTGTTGCGCGAATGAACTAATCGGATCGGAACGTTAGCAATTCCAAAATCAAAAATTTGTCGTAAAGCACAATTGATGTTAAAATCCATGAAGTCTAAAGCTTTTTTATAAATAAAGTCATCAAATTAAATGTATAATATATGAGTAACGAGTAATTTTAATTAGAAATCGTAAACGTAGCAAATACTTTTTGAAAGTGGTTCATGCTAGGCCCACAGTTCTGGGGGCCTACTCTAACTCAATGAAAATGAAGATTCGATAAGTTTCGTACGTTTCCTATTGGTTTTAAGGCGGTAAGGTGCAAATAATTGTAATAAATGAATAGTATAAGTACGAGTATATACCTCTATTTACACAGCATCAGATCGCACCTTACCGCACCATATAAAAGTTATCGTCTATTTTCGGTCTTTCCGTAGTTTCATTTCGGTGAGTTAGAGTAGCAAGGTTTTCAAAAACTATGAAGACTAGCGTTAAAACGAAAAATCCCGGCAGCCCGCTTACTTCGTGATGTGTTTTAATTATATGTAAATAAGTTAATGACATAACTAGGGTTGAGAGGGACATGTGTTCTGAATCTACATTAACTATTTACTCGTAGATATTGCACGCAGGCAAATGATTGTATACGAAACTCCAAGATCCCCTCATCTTTATTACTTTTTGTAATATGAAATTAACATACTTCTTAATAGTGATATGAAAATAAGGTTAAGTCAGGTTAGTGCAATCAATGGTAATCAATACAATCATGAAAATATCCCAAAATAAAACTAAAGCCTTATTATCACACGTTATCCACATCCCAGTGTGGAAATGGGACGAGACTATTGGTCATGTAAGGCTCAATCCTATCTGTCTCACACTGAAATCTGCACCAAAAATGTCATAATATCTGTCTTGATTTGATAATAACAACTGATAGGCATTATATTATTATCTAGCATTACGATTACCAACACCCCAAGTCTATTATGCTTCATGCATCTATATCTGTGTGTATGTCTCTGAGTGTCTTATGGTATCTCTCAGTGTCTATGTGTTTAGCTCTAGATGTGTCATTCTCTATACATGCATGCGTATCCGTACGTGCGAGCATGTGTGTAATCATGCGTGGCTGCGAATGTCTGACGTTAAGTGTGTGACGTCAATTGTGTGTTTGCAAATCGTCTGTAAATGCATGCATGTGTGTGCATGCCTATCAGCACATTTTTATATTTGTGCATGTGACTGTAAACGTGTGCATGTGGCTATATATGTGTGCATGTGACTGTAAGTGTGCATGTGACAGTATATGTGCATGTAACTGTATGTGTGCATGTGACTGTGTATGTGTGCATGTGCCTATATATCTGTGCATGTGTCTGTGTATATACATACAGTCACATACATTATAGTTATACCCTGTAGTTACATACATGCGCATGCATGTGACTGTATGTGTGCATGTCACTGTATGTGTACCTACATATGACTGTATGTATGCATGTGACTGTATTTGTGTATGTGTTTATGTATGCATGTGACTATGTATGCATGTGACTATGTATACATGTGACTGTATGTGTGTATGTGACTGTATGTGTGCATGTGGCTGTTTGTGTGCATGTGACTGTATGTATGCATGTGACTGAATGTGTGCATGTGACTGTATATATGCGCATGTGTCTGTATGTGTGTATGTGTGCATGTGGCAGTATATGCGTACATGTAACTATTTGTATGCATGTTACTGTATGTGTGCATGTGACTGTATGTGTACCTACATGTGACTGTATGTATGCATGTTACTGTACCTGTGCATATGACTGTGTATGTGTGCATGTGACTGTATTTGTGTATGTGTTTATGTATGCATGTGACTATGTATACATGTGACTGTATGTGTGTATGTGACTGTATGTGTGCATGTGGCTGTTTGTGTGCATGTGACTGTATGTGTGCATGTGACTATGTATGCATGTGACTGAATGTGTGCATGTGACTGTATATATGCGCATGTGTCTGTATGTGTGCATGTGGCAGTATATGCGTACATGTAACTATTTGTATGCATGTTACTGTATATGTGCATGTGACTGTATGTGTACCTACAGGTGACTGTATGTATGCATGTTACTATACGTGTGCATATGACTGTATGTGTGCATGTGTGCATGTGACTGTATAAGTGCATGTGCCTGTATATGTGTGCATGTGACTATATGTGTGCATGTGACTGTATGTGTGCATGTGTCTGTGTCTGTGCATGTGTCTTTATATAAATATATATTTTTGTATATGTGCATGAATCCTTATGTAAACGTGCATGTGTCTTCAAGTGTGCGTACATGTGTTGTCTTTGTGTGTACATGTGTCTTCATATGTTTGTTCATGACTGTCTTCATATGCCCACAAGTCCTGTGATTAAAAACCAACCAAAACTGTAAAGCGTTGCACCCAAAATTCCGCAAGCAGTTAATAAAATGGTGTCCGGTGTGCAACAGGCTTAGAAAATAAACGCCATTAAAGATGTTCGGTGCCATAGTCTCCCGCATGCTTGTGTATTAGTATGAAATCGCGAAGCATAATGGCATCTGACAACATGGCCGCTCAATATTGTTGCATCCAATATGGCGTCGCACCACGGTTTCAGTATAATCAAAATGGCTGTGCCTAACATGGCGCCGCGCATGCGTTGTTTGGGATACCTGAAATGGCGCTGACTTATGTAAAACAAAATGGCTCCACCTAATATGGCGTCTTTGGACACAAAATGGCATCGTGCGAGTGCAATATATTAAATGTTACTGTTACGTGATAAGAAAATTTGTATCTAGCGAACTAACGGATACGATGGCTAGTTGATGAACCAATTCTATAAAAAGCTAAAACGTCACTAGAAAATGCTTCAAATCCAAAACTGCAGCACTTCGGTGATAAAAAGCTATAAATTACATGATATAAGCAAAACGTTTTGTAAATATCCTGCAATGCCCATTGTTAGTAAGGAAAATGCAATCTCAACGACTCAGCACTCACTCAAGAAACCTTAATTCTACACTGACCTTTTTAGCTTCCGTGTCGTCCACGTTGTGTAGAGACACCTGTTCGGCGTCTACGTGCGCGTCTACGCTCGCGGCAAGCAACGCGGTAGCTCGCTCCTGCTCGAGGCGCTCCAGCTGCCGAGCATTGACTACGCGAACATCCTCGACGCACTGTTTTAATTCCGACGCTAGCCTTACTAAAGATTGACCGATGTCGTCCAGTCTTTTGAGTACGCCACTCATATCGGGATGTCCTAAAACATTTTTATTAATTGTAAATTACTTTTGAGTTTAAACCCGAAACGACCGCACTAAAAGATTTAAATGGCTCTTCAGCTTAGTTAGCACCGAAAAGTATTTATTGAATAACCGGAGTAATTGCATTGTTTGATAGGTAATTTATTAATTGCGTTGTGTGGTTATTGTCTTTGTTCCAACTATACGCGAAGGACATGGCCACCCACGGCCAGCTAAGGCCGCAGATGGCCGTCACCAAACACGACTAGACCGGGCGATGTCAGAAACGGAAATGAACGCAACCCGCAGGACCTAGGATGCCTAACGGGTGCAAGGGGTGCAGTGGGGTGCTGGGGTAGTGGGAGGTGGGTGGGAGGTGGGAGGTGGGTGGAAAGTGGAGGGTGGTGGGTGGTGGTTGGTGGGTGTTTGTGGTGTAGAAGGGTGAGGGGGTAGTTAGGTGGTGGGGTGGCAAGGTGGGCGAAGAGGGTGGTGAGGTGGGTGAAAGAGGCAATGATTGTGGGTGGTAGACGCCAAGTAGGATGATATAGACGAAGGCTAATGAGGAACCTGCAGGTAAAAAGAATTAGAGACTCGTTGCTGACGGTGCTAAACCTGAAAGACAGTAGGGAAACAAAGAGAGAGATATTTAAATGAATAGGTAATAAATCTAATAAAAATTAATCCCTATTTCCCTTGGTCGTCGCATCACGCGTGAACGGCTGGATCAATTCGGCTGAAATTTGGACCCTGGAGAAGGTTCTTCCCTGGAGCAACTTTCGTCGGGACGCGGGTGAAACCGCGAGAAACAGCTAGTATGAGACAAAGATAAGGCGGCAAGATATGATAAGGATGGGGGGGTTAAGTACTTACTTAGAATTTTTATGTGAATTAATTGCATCCTCAATAGTATAAACACGATAACGATAGAATCTTATTCGTATGAAACACAAAGGTTGACACAATTTAAGAATCTTAAGGTTTTGTTTGTTTGCTACGTGACCCATCGAATCTATTTTAAATTCCGGAATTTAGTTGAAAAGTTATAGAAATGTCGACACTCCCGAATCAAAACACTGTCACACGCTGAAATATAAAATTAAATGTTTCACAGATGTGGAAGACAATTTGGGTAGGCACTAATGAACGCAGACGACCTATCTGAACAACCGAACGAACCGAACTAAGGCAATGACTAGGCTCACGGTTTCCAGAAAATGTAGCTGGGGCTCGAATCTAACGCATGCGCTGTAGCGTTGTTAGGTCTAGAAGCACGCGAAAAGGGACCCTAGGATAGCTAGTTTCGGTCTTTTCCATCCTGTACCGAGCTCGTTTATTTTGCGTAGAATATGTCGGAAGGGAAAATCAATAATTCCCGGGCCGTTGCTACCCACGCAGTTCCGAAACAAAGAACAAAGACCCTAAACTTTTAAGACAGCTGATCACCCTAAAGACCCTTCATGTTTACAAACATAATCCTTAAAGTAGGTCAAGGTTACATTTAAAACCAAATTTGATGCAAAAGATACAGCTCATAATTTGCCGTTTTGCAGGAAACATAATTTTCTGGCATTATATTGGTGACTACAGGAGTTTTAGTTCTCCTTATCCTGGTTCATTGGATTTTACGACCCTTTTCTGTTGCGGAACGTAGGGTAGGTCAGTTTGATATATTTTGTATAAGAACAAATTACGCAATATTTTAAGCCCAAAAGATTTTTTATTCTATTTTTTTGTCATTAAAATTTTATCTTTTGCTTTCTCTGCTTATGCTAGATATTTAATAGCTTGCAGTTTGAGGGTGGGGTGCAGTACAGATGAAATCTACTATCCACCCCAATATAAATGGAGTGTGGGTTGCATTTATATTGATCCGATGAGGCCAGGTACGCCGGGTTGCCTAGATACAGCTCAGAGAACAAAGAACTACCTGCGTGGGCAGCGGAATGGAGGCTTGGGATGGGAAAATTTTATCCCCCGAATTGAAACATTCTAGAAACGACCTATGGAATGGGTAGGGAGAGCACCCCCTCTACCATACCACCGCGTGCATTCCCACTTCGGTGCAGGATCATATTGGGATGGGACAGGGAGGTGCCATCTACACCATACCCTCGAATGCATTCCTCCTGCTGTGTGGGTGCATACATCGATTTTGCCCGGGCATCCGGGGACCTCAGCAATTTAGCTCCAAAACAAAGAAACTACGTTTTTTGCCTAATTTGTTTCTAATTACTCCGATTCAATAATCGCGTAACTAAGCATATTATTATATATACCATAATGCAAACGAACATTATTTGAAACAAAATAAAACATAATTATCAGTTCATTTATTTGTCACTGCTTAAAATTTAACAATAATGTAATTTTACTAAAGATATGTTCTTAATGTTTACTGCACCTATTCCTGAACCAAAAAATCGAAACTCGTAAAAAGAATTGCCATTTTTAGTTGATTGTTTTTTTTTGTTTTTTTTTTTTAAATTATTACACTAAAATGCTTTACTTTACAATTCCCAATTTCACAATTAAATTACAATTAAATCGATATATGAGGGGAAATATATACAATTAACTTTTTTTTGTTTCAGATCATCAAATGAACTCTTCCGCTATAGAAACAATTACACCTTGAAAAATATTTAAATAATCAACTGTACATATTAATTAAAAAAAATACCAAAATTAATATTACACAAAAAAATAATTAAATATCATCTATCCTCTCAACTATGATGCGTTAGGTCGGGGGGGAACGGGAATGGACATCTACGCCCTAGGATATCTAGATATGCCACATTAATATGCATGTACAAAACTGTAATTTATTTGCATATTCATTTTAACCTTTGTTTTGAATTGTTTCGTTGTTATTCTTACTGTCTAAAGATATTTTATTATATTGCCAGAAATTTGCTGCTGATTTTATCAAGTTTCAAGACTTGACTAGGTATTCAGCCTATCTAATAATGCTTAAAGATCATTACTTTAGATAAATATTCTGCTTTTTTGCATAATAGGTATCACGAGACATCTTTTGCCGCGCGTGATGCCAAGAAGCTTGCAAAACAGTATCGTATCCACCCACAATTCTGGGTTCCCTCGCTACCCAGGGGGATAAGAACTTGACCTTGTGTGGCAACAAGTGCCGAGGCAACTGCGGTGCTCATGACGTCACCCTAGGTAGGTCAGGGTTCGTGTCTAGGGGAACCGACTGAAACGGTGACGTCATCGTTTTTTCAGCCACAACAAGCCGCGCGCTGGGAGGCCATTTCATTCATGGATATAGGGTTAATGCGTAATGGCGGTGCGCATGCTTAGCGATACGTTCATTCACGTTTTAGGCATTTTGAAGCCTATTCCCAGCATCATGTATCCATGCATGCTGATGATTCACCTCCTTTCATACATTAACACTGCTGACGTTTTAGGAACGTAAACTAACCAAAAGCTTAAGTTTTCCTATCAATTTGCGTACACTGAACCGCGTCTCATGGTTTGACTTTATGGTTATATAAGCTTAACTTCGCGAAAGCGAATGATTTGTTTGAGATGTAAAAACAAAGAGTGGTTGCAAGGTAATATTAGTGCCTATTACATTAACTGCGCAAAAACCCTGTGGGGATTTTTTCTAATGTTACATTAACTTGTTGTTGTTTGTCCAATTAGAACTATGTTAAGCTAATAAGAAAAATTAGGATGTTACTTTGATCTATTGATATTAAATGAAACCATTAAAATATAAATTTAAACAGAGCATCACGATTTTCTCTACTTCCTTGTACAAGGTGCGCAATGCATTCAGGCAGCGGGCATAAATCAATAAATCCGGGCCCTGCGTGTCCTAGATTACCTAGCTGTGCCCGGGACGGCATCGGACAAAGAACTTCGACATTTTATGTATTAATAAAAATATATTATATTTTACGTGATAATATTATAAATTTTATTATGATCATAACGAAAGGCAGATAGAAGCTGGTCGAGGCAATCTTAAGACCACGCGCAAAATCGCACATTGGGGTTTAGTAGGACTATGTGCCATTATTATTATTAACCTGTCCCGAAAAACTTTTCTCCTTAACTGGCCAGATAAATTTAAACATACCACAGCGTTTAAAATAATAGAAAGTTATATTATTATGAATAATCAACATATTTTATATAAAGCATATTATCGTAACCATTCTTCAACCGTTTTGCTCGTGGCTTAGTAACAGCCACACGGTTCGACCGATCAAAGGTTAAGCTGCGCTTGGCGCGGTCGGTCCGTGGATGGGTGACCATCTATATCATAGCGAGACTCCTCCGTGCCTCGGAAAGCACGTTAAGCTGTCAGCTGACAGTTGTTACGGGTAGTCAGAAGCCAGAAAGTCTGACAACCAGTCTAACCAAGGGGTATCGTGTTACCCGGTAACTGGGTTGTGGAAGTCAGATAGGCAGTCGCTCCATGTAAAACACTGGTACTCGGCTGCATCCGGTTTAGACTGGAAGCCCACCCCAACATAGTTGGGAAAAGGCTAGGCAGATGATGATAGTCAGTGAAATTATACGCGGATTAGTAGGGTTTAAAGTATTGGCAGATATCTACATTGGTATCAGTGAAAGCAGTTTTCATCCCCTTTAAAGTGAAAGCGAATTCCATCCAGGCTGTGTAAAGTTGGCAAGGTGCCAACTACGCCAAGTTCTCGACCACGTGGGGGAGTGTTTAGCATAATCGATAGCACGTTTGGACGCTCGAGTACCCGCAAGTTCATAGACCATAGAGCCTTGAACTTGGAGTCAACAGGTATTTAAGCGAGGTAGGTCAGTAATATACGAATGCGAGCAAGTTTTTGAACGAAGAAGTGCTTCTTTAAGACATTTATAACATATTTTATTAATTTGCAGAAAAAGCACACTATATATTGTCATTCTCGCTGTGTTCCAAAGATTTTTGAATACAAGTTACTGATTATGTGAATTTTGAACATTAACAACTTTTAAACAAAGAGATTGTCTATAACGTACATCGCTATATTTGGAACAGGCAATGCATGAGAGGTGCGGGGGGAATGCATAGCCCGGATTTATTGATTCGTGCGGGATGACCTGCAGCCATCTTTAGGTTGCCTAGATACGAGGGGTGGGGGAAAGGGTGGTTAAAATCAGGAACAGGACACGGGATGCTGTTGCCACCCTGCCCCTACCCCCAGACCCACCCATTTACGTAGATAGAATAGGTACATACCGGTGCATACGTAGAATCTATTAATTTGAATTATAATTTAGTGTCTAAATTTTTATTGCATATTAATAATATGATGCAAACAAATAATTACTTTAAATTTAAAATTTGTGCATGTTATCCAAATGTATTTCATATTTCACCTTTGTTAAGAACAAAGGAAATCTAGAACAGGGCGTAGCTGAAATATCTGCAATGCGGACGCGACTGCGCATTGCATTTGGGTGCAGGGAGTGGGTGCAGAGAGGGGTGCACCACCGGACCCGAACATTCTAGACCTGCGTCCTGGCGCTCTCCTATATATACTATATGTACCTATAGCTCATGTAAAATTATATTGATTTTATATGGTACTCGGACTTATGATTGCAATTATTCTTATGCATACAAAAAATCATTAAGATATGATAATTATGAAACCTGTTTATTTGAAAAGAACATCGTCATATTATTATTTTGACCGATTTTTTGTTTGATTTGGTAAATCAGTAACACGAGCAAAGTCAGGTTATAATAGTACCTAATGTAAGTTTTTAAAGACGTATAAGAGCGCTTTACATTGATGTAAGTACAACATGTGGAAGAGACTGACCGAACTATTTCAGGCCGGCACCATTCAATGCAATAACCGCACTTTTCCACGCAAACGTATGACGTAACGCATACGTATGGCAATAGTCTTACTGAAATATTTCATAATCATGATGATTTGACTTTACAATTAGGTAAGATATGTTGCCGAAGAAGGGAAATTAATTCTGCATGAAAATTGACAATTGAAAATTCTTTGTCATCATCATCTGCTTAGCCCTTTCCCAACTATGTTGGGGTCGGCTTCCTGTCTAACCTGATACAGGTTAGTAATAGTGTTATACGTGGACCAACTGCCTATCTGATCTCCACGGCCCAGTTGCCGGGTAGCACAATACGCCTTCGTAAGACCGGTTGTCAGACTTTCTGGCATCTGATTAACTTTAACAACTGTTAAAAATCTACAAATGACTGCCGGGATCAACAGCTTAATGAGCTTTACGAGGCTTGGAGGAGTCTCGTTATGACGTGTGACGACGATATAAAATGCATAGTATGTAGTTTAAAACCTTGAAAAAATTATTAGCGGCAGTCTCATTTATAAATTAAATAAACATACCTAGAAGTAAATTATTTATCAAGGTAGTTTTTGAGATTCATTATTTTACGTTAATTTGGAAGTAAAAGAAAATAACAACTTATCAACTGCTTTTCATTAGGGGATAGACATGAAAATCGACTGAAGTGAAAAAAAAATACACTATTACAATTCTAATACATTCGCCTTCCAAATCCCCGGGACTCTGTAATCCCGTGCATGGAAGAAACATCAATAGTATATTTAAATTAGGCCTTAGGCACTAACCAACTATTTTTAGATAGACAGCAAAATAATACGTCGCAATTCTTCACCCCCCCATATTGCGTCGTTACATCGTCCCACAGTATTTAGTAAGGGGGGTGAGTTGTCAGAAATAGGGAGAAACGTTTCGCCTGTGAGCATTACCATATATGGTCACGAAAACTGACTACGCAGCAGGGTGGTGCAACGCTGCGTTTGATTGGTGAGTCTAGATTGAATCATGCCCCGCACCTCGACCCCCTCCCGGAACGTGGGCGTCCAGCGCTCAATCGATCAAGCCCTCCCGTCTCTCCGATAACTATTTTAATAAATACGCGATGTAATTTCATTGGTATCATACGAACAAAGGAATTGATACTTCGATGAAATATTAAAAATTAAATATTAGCATCTTATATGTCTCAAGGGATTACCGACCCGGACCTTTAAAATGCGAACATGTGGCCGAAACCAACACGCCTAAGCCTCTTGTGACAACGTTATTGAAATATAATGGTGACAACATAATCGGCGATTATCCCTGAATATACTTAATTATTCAACAAAGAAACATGAATTTTAAGAAAAATGTGGACACACATTACATACATATGGGTCGACTGCAGAATCATCTTTTTTTGAAGTCGGTTGAAAAAGATTGTGCCTATTATGTAAATCATTCATGATTGAACACCACCCTTGATACCTCAGTCCGTTAATTGATTTCCGACTTGACTTCCAGTCAACCCTAGAGTTAGGCAAAACGTAATGTTTTTAAGACGACAAATTACAAACTTCTGTTATAAACAATCATCGATAACACGTCTAAACTAAGCAACATTACTATGTTGCTCTACTAACTTACTATGATGCGATGAAGAGTTCCACTATATCTCCAAACCTCATGACAATATGGAAGTACCCATTCAAACAAAAAAAATATTTCCAAATCGCTCCAGACGTCTTCGAGTTATCGGGCACCATAAATAAAAAAACATAAGATTCCGACGGATTGAAGTACTAAGACAATATAACGACTTTAAACTAGCTTTCCGCCAGCGGCTTTCAGCGACAGAGCTTCATTCAAACTTTGCCCCTCTTTTTCACCCCCTTAGGGGAAGAATTAAAAAAAATCTTTGTTTATCGGGTGCCTACGTCATACAAAGAAAACATCCTCTAAGTTTCAGGTCTCCACGATCAGCGGTTTAGGCTGTATCACTCATTCAGCACAAAGCATTTTATTTGTATAGATTCACTTTGCGAAAGTTTTGCGTCAACCGCAACGACATCTCTACTAGTGCGTATATAGTAGCTAATATAATAATAGAAACCGCGGGAAATAAGTTGACTATAATGCTTGTACCGTACCAAAAATCTACCAATTTAGTGCATCTACGCATCAGACGACCCCTTACAAAAACAAATGAAATTCATCCCCTGTCTGGGATCGTAAAGGCCGAAGTAAATAATGTACATGGTCTAGACACATGCTATTTGAGGAGGGGTGGAATCGAAACAGACAGGTATTAATTTCGCCAGCCTCCCCCTGATGTCATAAGCATACGTTTTATATTCATGCAAAATTTGTAAACAAACGCATTTATTTTTGTTGCATTTATAATTACAGAGTCATATTCGTAATAACGCAATAAATTCGTCTTATAAGCCTCTATTAGCTGTAGAACTGTTTTGTCTCTCTTTTTTTTGTATTTGAACTTCTTTTAAGACGGTAAGTATGCACTTATCATTATTTTCCTTTTATAATAAACTAGCTTCCCGCCAGCGGCTTCGCCCGCGTCATTTTAGCTAATGGATACAAAAACATGACAAATTATATACTAAAACCTTCTTCATTAATCACTATCTATTAAAAAAACCGCATCAAAATCCGTTGCGCAGTTTTAAAGATTTAAGCATACATAGGGATATAGGGACAGAGAAAGCGACTTTGTTTTATACTAAGTAGTGATTAATTATTCTAGGATACGCACCGTAGGATATAAAAAATATAAATCCCTATTTTAGATCGTACCAATTTTGATGAAATTCGGTACGGAAATAAAAAGGACACTGGTGACGGTTAGAGTCTATTTTTATCTGGATGCTTCGGTACTTCCCTCATGACGCGGGTGAATCCGCGGGAAATAGGTAGTTGAAAATAAAAAAGCTTAAAAAGTATCTACTTTAAAAACACTACAAATTACTTGTATCCAAGCGTTCAGGCGTGATGTTATAATAAAGAATTGTGAATAAAATACTACAATAACCGCAAACGCGGGTCATTAGCTGTTAGTTAGTGAGAGGTTCTATTTCTCTCCAACTTCATGTGATCCTAATATATTATATTCTAAAACCATCTCAGAGAAATAAGCATTTAAATAACGAAAACACCACTCAAATCGAATTAATAGTTTTTGAGAAAATCATTTAGGTACATTAAGTACCTAAATGATTTTCTCATTTCTCACATACGGGTTGAATACACAACCTCCTTTATTGATTTCGGTTAGAAAACACTTTCATTTCAGAAACTCATTTCGGGCAACTACCTTATTTTCTCCATCATAAAACCTCATTTTCAATTATGAACATATTAATTAAATAATTAAGATTAATTAAACCTAATTATCTATATACTTCGTATATATACTTTCCTATATAAAAATGAATCACTATTTCCCTTGGTCACGGCATCACGCATGAACTGCTGAACCGATTTGGAAAAACTTTAATACGAAGATAGAGGGGACCCTGGAAACTATTTAAGGCTAGGCTTTTTATCCGGGTGCGTTAAGTAGTTCCCTCGGGTCGCGGGTGAAACCGCGGGCAACAGATAGTTAAGTTATATTTCCGATTATGTTGCGAAGCTCTAACATGCATGTATTCCACAAACACTACGTTATTTTAATTTTTTCGACCTTTCGAACACGGCGACAGATTAAGTTACAAAATGATGCTGATACTATAATTTGTGCTGTCGCAGCTACTTAGGGTAAAATCGAGGACGTGAAAATAAAGGAACAGTATTCGTACTTCCAAGTTTACAAACGTAACACGCGACTGCCATTAATGGAAAATAAATTTAAAAAAATCTAGACTACCAAAAAGAGTGCTGGTTTTTTATTCCTACAATAATTTTATAAGTATGTGTTAAAAACCTAACTTGTTACAATCACACTATGCAAGACTATCAAACTAATTGGTACTTAAAAACAGCAGAAAACGTATGGAAGAGATAATTAAGAGCCCCAAGGATTACGGTCATTAATTTCCATAAATCATTATGTCAAAGATTTTCAGAATCTCAGAACAATGCCAACGGGCAAGTCATATCAAATAATGCAATTACTTAGGTAGTCATATTTCGTAACTAACGAAAAACTTTAGTACCGTAGGGTAAATTTAAAAATAAACACAAAGCGACGCCTTAGTAACAAAACGCAAAGCAAGGTAGGTTCATAATTAACCAGATATCATCCTTACAAAACACCTGATTACCCAGAAACATATTATAGACAAACCGCAAAGCATATTATTGTAGTTAATTATTTTATTTGACGACGCAATTACAATTAGTATCGTGATACATAATTCGCTGTACCACGATCCAGTGATATTGATCGCGGTACTTTTCCTTTAAAAGGAGACTATAAATAGATGAGAGACTATAAATACATGCGCAATAAAACTTTTACTTGGCTTATTTTCTAGCAAATCAATTATAAGAAAGAATATTCCGGAAAATGGCGGAACATCGTCGCTCAAGCTGTACCTACTTATGTATTTTCTTTTTATTTTTTTATGAATTTAGAGTTTAGAAGATTGCAGATATATGATACTATGTTTTTGTAATAAAAACACTTTTTACCAATGCATTTATACAAAATAATGGTAATACGAAACTTCGCGAATAAAGCAATATTTTTTTAATTAATCCTCATTTTATTCACGCCAGCAAGTTAGTGTATTATTGTCTATTGTAATACGCGGATAATCTTAAAGTTATGCGCGATGTGCTTCTAATTTTACTTAAAATACTTAGTTCTTTAAAGTCACAATATACGTTGAAGTCACAGCGATAGCTCAGCTGAAAGAAATCTCGCAAAAGCGCAAATTAATTGACTGACGTGTGGCTATCCCGGGAAAGATCCGCTGCTTTGTGGTAAAGGACGGTGATTATATTAAAAAGTTATATATTAATCTCGGACCACTATATCTTTTGTCAGCAGAATTCGCTAGTTTTAAGACTATAGTATTATATTTCAGAACGATGCTCAAGCAAATATCTTGTAAAGATTTGATGGATTGAATCTAAGTTTATGTAGTGCTTGAGTCTTGGACTGCTTTGGCAACGCATGTACTGTCCACACTTGATGACCACAGCAGAAAATCCTGCATTATACATATTATTCCCATTTGACACATTAACAATTGTTTTTATAACGATCAGCTGTAATATCTGATACCGAATTTAAATTCGCATACGCATTTGCATTGGCAAGAATTCTAAATAAATTTTAACAAATTAATCACTTCGCAACTGTGACTGAGCAGAATTTGACATTTAGCCGCTTTAAGATTTAGATGTAGATTGAACATGTATGCTGTATATGACTGATCTATTATGACAAAGCATCAAAACACTGGTTATGAAGGATTTTTTTTAATGGACATAATTAGCAAGTTTTGAGAGAAAAATGATCGCCTAAATGTGAATGAAACCGCGAGCAAAAACTAGTCTTTTAAAAACAATATGGTAGTCTGAATTTGCATGAGGCTTCTGCTTTGCGCAAGCATAATAAAATTCATTCGACAGCCACGGGATAGTGGTCGCAAGCGTTAGTAAGCTGAGCATGATATAATTGGGCAGTTTCTTCAGGAATATGCGATTGGCAAACTTTACCTAGACTTTCGGGGAAATCAGGTGAGATGTAATGTTAAAATGAACCTTTTCCTTCATCCTCTAAGGCGCAATTTCACCGACAGATAGTTATCTGATCGGCCCGTGAGAATTTTCTTTTTATTCACTTATAGTCCAACCCCAGTTTAGTAATCGACCGTTTTAGGAATAAAAAAACCCAAATGATAAGGTATCCATCGACAGAAGTTTGAATTTATGGTAATCAGCTGTTTTGAGTTGATCGGACTGTTATCTTGTCGGTGAACTTGGGCCTAAGAATTACAGACAACGATAAACAATAAAGACACGTTTGGAAAGTTCATCTAGATGTGGTAAGGTATGGTTATCTAAAAATGTCAGAAAAGCTGGTGAAGTTACGTTGTTTAAAATATCGGTCTTCTGGGCTTCTTATCAACTTTCCCATCATTTGCAGATAGAATAAAAACTTACAATATAATGCTTACCTGATATGGAGTCAGCGTTGGTATCTGGATTCTCTAATAAATGGTAGTCAGCATTCGTATCCAGGCCTTCAGCGATGGTCTGCCAGGCTTCCTTGGAGTTGTTGCTATTGTTACTGCTTTGGTGTATGTTATCAACGTCACCCTCTCCCAAGCTCGACTCTCTCTTTATTTTCGACTTCTTTTCATCACTATCTTGATTGTGGCGTCTCCGTCTCTTGTAAGGTGTAAACAGTCGCACGGGGCCCATAGCTGAGGATTGAAAACTTGAGTTATTGTTTAAGTAGACTTGTGCCAAAAGTATCTTTACCGGTGATAAGGGATAATTCGATGTTTGTGTCTAAAAAAAATGTGGTATTACTGATGAAAGCGCTCCGCAGCATAGCAACTTTAATGTCTGAGTTGCCGCGTCAGGAATTCTATAGCTTGTTGTTTACAACTATTATCAGTAATTTAACTAGTACAACAAATGCTGCTCTTTTTCGAGAACCATCAAAACTCTTAAGGTGCTCCCTCACTTGGAGCATTCGCCTGTAATGTAATGTAACAGGGAACCGAGCATTACAGTGCGCAAATTGTAATGTTACAGATTCGAGCATTACGTTGTTGTGGGAAAACCACTGAGCGTTACAGCGAGCAACTCGATGATACGCGTATAATAATACAACTTGCGCGAATGCTCGTGAGTCAGGAATCATGCACCAGTAATGATGCTTAAATTGGAATCTGAAACGTTACATGGAACAAACGTTTCAAGTGTGGAATGCTCGTCAGTCAGGGTGGCAATACTGTAATGTAATGCTCAAAATGGAATATGGAACGTTACATTACAGGCGAATGCTCCAAGTGAAGGAGCACCTTAATGTATAACGAAGCATCTACCTTTAACTGTTGTCCCAACCATCGACTCAACCTTGTGGTTAGAAACTCTTCAGGAAACTTGTAATCTATATCTATACTTATAATAAATCTGTAGAGAGGTCAATTATGTACATGAAATATATTTCCAAAATAACTATCAGGGGGTGAATAGGGATCGATACTGATGCCAAAAATGCAATCAGTAAATTTTTTGTCTGTCTGTCTGTCTGTATAAACTCTATAGAAACAAAAACTACTCGACGGATTTTAACGAAACTTGGTACAATTATTTGTCATACTCCTGAGATGGTTATAGTATACTTTTCATCACGCTACAATCAATAGGAGCAGAGCAGTGAAGGGAAATGTTGTCATTTTGTTTAAACGCGCTAATCTCAGGAACCGCTGGTCCGATTTAAATAATTCTTTCAGTGTTAGATAGTCCATTTATCGAGGAAGGCTATAGGCATATATCATCACGCTAAGACTAATAGGAGCGAAGCACCACTATTCCACGCGGACGAAGTCGCTGGCAGAAGCTAGTAACCAATAATGTTACTAAGTTGCTATGTCTACGCAGCGCTAAATACCCATAAATAGCATTTCTATCAGTCATGCAGAATAGCATGAGACTATTCTTGGTAATCTCTTTTGTATGACTATTGTACCTACAGTGAATCTGATTGAATTTTGAATGCATCTATCATAATAAAATGCCTTGTCCTGAATGACTACCTGAAGGATCATCGCACAGCCTAAACCGCTGATCGTAGAGACCTGAAACTTGGAGAATGTGTTCTATGTTTGACATAGGCATCCGATAAGAAAGAAATTTTCAGAAATTCTATCCCTAAGGGGTGAAAAAAGAGGGCAAAGTTTGTATGAAACTCTGTAATTTTTTAACTTGAATTCGTATAGCCACACGGGCGAAGACGCAGGCGGAAAGCTAGTCCTACTTAAAATTCTTGCCATTCCTAAATCAGTATCGCAAACTGGTTACGATATTTTAGGCTTATTTATAGGAACAAGTCATTCGTGATTTCAATAAAATAGGAGATGTCACATCAAGCGAAAACACTTTCTTCATAGTCAACTTGAATGCCTAGTTCTAATTTTAGATCTATGTCTTGGATACACTATAAAGTGGTCATATTTGAAAGCTTGTGCCTTATTTTTGAGGTCACAAAATTCAATATAAACTAGGCCTGGCAGACTCCACCGGTGACTTGAAACTTGTTCTTGATGCCACACATAGGTGGTATTTTTATATAGGTTGCAAGAGCGACTGCTAAGCATGAGATGCTGGGTTAGATTCCAGTCAAGCATCATTCCAGGGTCGCGGGCGGCCCTGGAACGCAAAGGGCAATTTTGACCATGGATGAGTTTTAGGCAGAAAGGCTGACACTCCGGTCTATCAAAAACAAGAGATCCTAAGAAGAAGGTCAGGCAATGTTATTTAAGTTGCTAATAATGTTTCAGTGACAGCCCCAAAATGTGTGGTATGTTTTTTTTTGTATGGCATCTCGCAGTTCAACCTAAGAGGTTGTTGACTGCTTAACCGGGCTTGATGTGTAGTATGCCAGTATCTCTTCCTAACCCGTACGTACTAGAATACAGCCATGATGTTAAATATGACAACATTTTTTTACTAAGTGTAGGTATAACAGCAACTCTGCCTTACTCGTAGTAGAATACACGTGTAATGTTATGTTAAATGTGTCACACATTTTAACTAAGTGTATTTTTGGATAAACATATCATTTGCTTGCAATAACTTCAATCACTACAGTAGTAAAGAATCTACAAAATTCTAGCAAACATTTTCCTATTTTAAAATCATCAGGAGTTGACTACCCGTAAATATATCTTGCACCAAGGGAAGTCAATAAGCTTTACATATTAAAAGTCTACTAGTAATAATCATATTTAAAAAAAAACTATATAAGAATCTTATTAGGCTATGATTAGCATCGCCCACTATCTACTAATTATCTGCGTTAGGTACCCACACAATACTAAAATTATAAGCCTTAATATTTACTTAAATATTGTCATCAAAGTTAGTCGGATTAAATCTCTTATTATTTTACTTTAATAAAAATATCTAAACATACTTATTCAGTTCTATAAGAAAATGATTGTATTAGTTTAATAATTGAAATTCCTATGTACTTTATCCACTGGAATAGTTTTAAAACATGCCCAGTGATCACATTCTTGTGTAAATTATAATTATGTTATGCTGTCAATAAAATTTCTGATGAATCTGAATTTCTTTATGAACCCATCGTATGCCAGATAATTAAAAGACAATGGAAATCAATTGTGTCTTGTGCGGATCTACGCTTCCCGCATATAAGAGGTTAACAGCTTCTTTTGTTTGTGCATCCTAATCTGTAGTCTATTATGGATAGTGTAATACCTGATGGTTTCTTTTTACTAATTTACCTAAACCAGTTTGTTCTTCCTAATATATTGCTCTTCCACATATTTCTTTAATTCCACTTCTCTTTAGTAAATTATTTTGTACTAAATAAGCAGTTTATCATAAGCAGAAGCCGGGCTTCCGGCTTTGTATATGTAGCATCACTGACTATATAGAAGCATACTTACTTTATACTATTACCTCCACCTCTAATACCGATTCTATACCTCAACAGTACCTACCATATTTCTACTAAATTATATTACTAAGGTTTAGAACTTGATATAAATAAATTAAGTTAATGTTGAAGATTTTGCTTCCAGCACTAACCCATTTAGTAATAAAATACTAAATATATACTCTACAAGCTTAAACTGTTGTTGTTTGCATGCCTTTTTATTAATTAGTGAAGTTGAAGTATTTTGCGGTGTGTTCAGACTAATAGTACCTGGCTAATTACTGACTTACTGTATCATAATAAAGTACTGTCACAGTCCCCACCTGACTGATCATCACAGCATGCCCCACAAGTACAGCTTGTGGCATGAGGGGTCAGAATGCCCTCATCTATCAGTGCCTGGATACTTCGCCCACCAAACCTAATAGATCTTTTCCAGTCCTTACTAGAAGCCCTTCCACATAGAGCCTCAAATTCACTTGGCGTGTACCACTCCATTCCGTATTTTATACATCTGCCTCTACCACCTGAGCCAAACCTTATTTTATGTAGCTCAGCCGGCGTATTTTTGCACCTAATGGGCAGGATAGGCATATTAGCTGTCTCCGCCCAAGAACGGCAGCTCGTGTGCCGCGCACTGGGCGTACTTGAGCTGCTTTCCTCCTGCCGAGCCACAGGCGAGGGAGGGTTCTGTATCACAATATGCGTCGGCTTAATGTCGTCTGATACTGGGCCACCTGATATAAAACCATTATCAACACATATCATAGGCTTGAAATGCGGCAGCTGATCCGACGTTATCACGTTAAATGTCGTGCCAGTAATGAGTGTGCCAACCGGCAGAGACACTGGTACCGTTACCACGCCATTAGAATCACTAGACAATCTTGTATTTTTGATTCCAGTCGTCAAAACAGCCCCGCCATCAGATCGGTCGGCATCGTGATCGGCCCCCGCCGACAGGGGATCGGCATCGGATACTTCGGTAATGTCCGGCATAACGACGTTGTCCGAACCTCTATTCTCCGCCATATCTTGTTTCCGCCCACCCGTGGCAAACACCCTTGCGGTGCCGATGATTTTTTACTATCACATGAACGTTAAACAACTCGTATGCACTCACACTAACCGATTATCAACTTCGTACACTGATACAAGATCCGCCATAATTATATCGGAAAATGAAAAAAACATTTCACGTAGTACGCTACTTAGGTTAAGGCGGGAATTTTAAAACTGATCAGGATCTACTTAAATATAAAATACACCATTCCTCTATATGACAAACGCTTCCAATAGTTTTTGTTTTTGCAAAAAGACAGTGTATCGTTTTTTACTTGTAGCAACAGCAGCCTTTCATAAATGTTTTTAAACAAAAAAGAGTCCAAAAATCATTTTTGGCAGTATTAGTCGGTGTTGCCAAACTGAAATCCATCCACCGCCAGAATCCTTTTCTGCTTCTTTTTGATTTAGAGTTTAGGATTAGATCTATTTTTAATAAATAAACAACGTTTCAATAGTTATTAGTATATTAAGTCTTTACTGTTTGGAAGCGTACTAATAGAATTTCTGTAAAAATAAAATTTTATGGTCAGGTAATTGGTTAAATATTTCGTAGAGTATTTGTCATGAGTTAACCACAATGAAGTCGGTTAATGATTGATTAATTCAGACGTTAGTATGTTCGACTGTTTAATAATAGTTTCATAAAGCACGAACAACGCTAGCGTGGAATTATTGATTTATCATGACGCTTAGAAGACACACATTAGAGAGCTAGGGTTGTGTTAGTAGTTTCTACCCTTTTAAAGTACTAGCCTCGCGGGAACTTTAAAAAAATCTGATCTTAAAATTATCATTTTTGTTCAATTCTGTTACACGCTCAGTTCCTTGCAATTAATTCATAGGTGATGAATTCGGGCTATTTAAAAATGTGTTAAGTAGGTGATATATTTTGTAGTATCCAAATAACGTAAAATCGTGGTACGTACTAAAATGTGTAACATCGGGAGCTACACGCAATACACACACCAACACGGGAAAGCCAATATGTCCTTAATACATATACGCGCCACGCGCGCACACACACCTAAGGAAGTAAAGAGCGGTGGAAGGGGCGCGGCGACATAAGCGAGCGTCATGCCGTTTGCTGTCACGGCATACGAGTAGTTCTGAGCCCCGATGCGTAGGTACCAATAAATGTTTCCCATCATTAATTAACTCTGGTACGCTTACGCGCAAATATATTATTTTACGTCAGACCCATACAAAAATGTTCGAACTCTTTCAGAGATGTTCTATAAACCAATTAAGACATACAACCTGTGTATAATTTGCTTTTAAATTTTCGGAAACAACTCAAGCTGATGCCCAATAAATAAACAAAGCGCACATTAAAGGGACTGAAAACGATTAGGTAGGTACTGCAAAAGGTTAAATAAAACAAAAAGGCAAAAATAGGATCGAAAAGAACCTAAGAAACATCAAGACATTTAATTTTATTGAGTAATACCCATCACTAATTACTACATGATACAGCAGGTGTTGTTGTCGGGCTATAGATGACAATAACATGCTTAATACGATTGTTTCACACAAAATATTTTGATTATTCAATTAATTAATTCAGCTCAAATGTCTTATTTTAAAATCTTACCTAACAGATACATTTTTCAGTGGCTTCACTTTATTATATTCAGCCAATCAAACACATAGTTAGTTAAACACAGAGTTGTTATATAGACAATTATAAGTATAGAATGTGCACAAAGTGCATAGGTCACAGCTAATCTGAGCCTTTCAGTATTCTTATAAACTATGGCGAACAATCAGAATTATGATGATTAAATATAACTACTTGTAAACTTCAAACACACAAATATTAAATCCAATATCCTACACACCCAAGCAGCACACTGTAGCCTACTTTTTTCTTGCTCTCGTACTGTTGTTACTTTTATTGATCTGACATAATTATGCGTTCCAGGATATACAATTATCTAGAGCACATTTAAATCGAATACAAAATTTAAAACATTTCCAAAACTTTCAATCAGTGGTGCTACCTGAGTATTTAAATATGCCTTATAGAATAAAATTTTGTATACAAGAACCGAATAGGTACACAATATCGTTAAAACATTTATTATAATTAAAACCTTAGGCCTTACAAGACTTATCATTAAGTATGTTCAGATTAACCCGACAAAATAGCCGTTCTGAATTCGCCACACGCATGACCGAAGAACGCGCTGCACCGTCAAATAGTGATGGACACACGTGTGACTTTAAGACTACTAAAGAACATTTACACCGTTGCAGCGATATCAATTACATTCATAAACAATAAGCTCGTCATGTTACAGAATATATCGCGGCCATGGACCTTTTATGTCGAACTAGTCCAGCAGAAAACAGCGTAGGGCCGACCTGGAAACCAGGAGATACCTTTATATAACCCGGGCATACTGCAAATCAATCACTTCCTCGATCAGATCTGAATAGGAGCGTACACTTATTTACGGAGAAAGTTAAACACACAATTATAATGATAATACACAAATAGACACAAAATGTTTCGAAGTAACATATTATGCAGTCCTTTAGTGTCGTATGGCAAAACTACCTACACACAACGTCTTCAAATTTACCTCCACCATACCTGTAACAAAAAAATACTTGTTAGTTTATAAGCAGCTTTAATTCGTAAAATTTCTCAAGGAAGACCATCAAAAACACAGCACATACCCGTCCGTTTTTTCTCCAACAATTCCATTTTAACGCGGACGCTGGTTACGGATGCCAACAATCAAACGCACCCAATTAGCATACAGCTTACCAAGAACCCTCTGGATCTTGATGATGTCTGGTAGGCAGAAAAATAATATTTTAACACTAACGAAACTATTCAATAATACTTTTTTTTAACAATCGTTGCGTCCTTATCCTTATAAAAGTTTTACTTTAAATTCGAAAGTAAGTCTGTCTTTCTGAGCTGTTACCTGGTGTTTCCCGCGATTTCACCCCGAGGGAACCTATACACGTCGGATACAATCGTCCTATGTCTTCCTCCAGGGTTGCCAAATATCATCCATCAGTTTAAAAAAAATCTCGTAAAAGCGTAGCAGATTTACTTTCGGATTTAAAATATTTATAAGGAATTTTACTATGTAATAAGATACAATTTGTTTTCTTCTCATGTAGTATTTTTTTTTTCATAAGAATTGCACACTCAGTTTCAAGTCAGATGTCAGTCAGGGTCCTTAGATGAATAATTAGTCACCGCACCGTACTTGTCTATCAGGGACAAATCATACTTACGTCTCAAATCAGATCATTACCGTCATACTAGATGCGCAGTCTCTGCTGAGCTGAGGCCTGCACGAAAGTCAACATCTCCAAGTTGCAGTGGACTTCGTGGTTTCCCCAGTCTCGTTGCAAGCAAAAGCTTGAGCAGTAACACACGGCTCGGCATTTTCCACAGACTGTAGTAGCCTCTCGGTTGCAGTTGCAACACTGTTAACATTATTAAATGAAGATGTAGGAATCACATAGTTTTTAACTTTTAGAATAGAAGTACTTATATCATTGTGTTGACTTAACCCGTAAAATTAGTCTTCTAGAACAATCGTTCTGTCTACGAAATGATAATGACAATATTAAATTCTTACCTTTCCAGTTTCATCTCCACCGACTACATACAGTGCAATTGCAGCGGGCTCCAAGCGTCTAAAATTCCCCATGGCATCAACAGTAACGTGGGAAGATAGCAAAGTTACAAATTCTCCCGTGTTGCTTCGAACCTTTCTTACAGTTCTGTCTAGAAGCGACAAACCTTGGAAAATATTCATGAGAGCTAAAACAAAAATAAGGATTTACATTTCATGATATCAATGACCAGCCAACTAAAAGCCTCTACAGTTTTCAATGAGCTATACTTTTCATAGTGAAGACTTATAAATACGAGATTTCAAGCATACCTTGATAATCACTCGCCGGAGTCTGAACAGGAGCCGGGCGAGGCATCTGGGGAATTTGACCACGAGGTTGCAAGGGTAGCCTGACGGAAGGAGGAGTTTGCACAGGAATCTGTCTAGGATTATGGGCAGCATTAAAATTTTGATTTTCGGAGGGAGCAGGGCGGCGATTCTCGGAGACAGACGGACGTCGATTCTCAAAGAGATTCGGACGATGTTCCTCGAAGAGACTCGGACGTTGATTCTCGGAGTTAGTAAGACGTCGTAGAACGTCGAATGCAGTCGGCCCTCTATTATCGACGTCCATCCTCATTGGGCGACGATTTTCTGATGGAAGCGGGCGACGGTTCTCGGATGGAAGCGGGCGGCGGTTCTCGGATAGAGTTTCCTGAGGGTTCTCGGAAGTAGTTGGCCTACGGTTTTCGGATGCAGTCGTCCTACGGGTCTCGGACACAGTCGGTCTATGATTCTCGGAGGTAATCGGCCTACGGTTGTCAGAGGCAGTCGGCCTACGGTTGTCGAGAACAGTCGGTCTTCGGTTCTCGGAGGTAGTCGATGGACGGTTATCGGCAGTAGTCTGGCGACGATTTTCTACGGTAGTAGGTCGGTGACTTTCTGATGATTGAACCGGGCGGGGATTCATGGCAGGATTTTGGTGAGAATTCATCCGATTATACAGGGCAGCAATGGTGCGAGCATTAGGGAAAACAGACGTGTTATTACTGTTTCCATCAGCGGACGGACTAAGATTTTCGACTGTAGCTAAGCTCTGGGCTAGAGCCGGGCCAGGAAAATCTAATGTAGAGGTCGAGGCATCCCTAGTATTGTTTCTTTGCCCTTTTTTAGTAGGACATTTTCTTTTTCGCTGTTCCCCAGACATTATGGTGCGCCTGCGCTTCTAGGATGCAGAGCTGCACAGGATCACCAACTAAATAAAATTGATAAGACAAAAATTAGAAACTAAATAGACTTGTCTATAAATCTGAAGGCTGGTAGTATACTTATTTATAATATCTACATCATCATCATCAATATATATAAAAATCAATGCCACTTTTCGTTGTAATTTTATAACTCAAGAACGGGCTCACCTATTCAAACCAAATTTTTAGGCTTTGTTCGGACTATTTAGTAGATGGTTTATGTGAAGTTTGCACAAAATCGGTCGAGCGGTTCATCTTTAATTCATATAGCACACGCGGGCAAAGCCGCTGGCGGAAACATATATAGTCAAGTGTCCACAATTCCTCTGTCTTTTTTATCCCATACCATATTTCTCTAACTTGCGCTACCATCATCATCAGCCTATATATTGTCCCACTACTGGGCACTGGCCTCTTATCAAACAGAGAAGCATGAGCATTGATCACCATGATTGCTCAATGCGGATTGGTGATTTCAGACTTTGAAGTCCAGGTTTCCTCTCAATTTTTTCCTTCACCATAAGTCAGTGGTGTTTAAGATATGCTTAGAAAGTACATATGACTTTGAAAAAGTCACATTGGTACTTGCCAGGTTTCGAACCCGCACATTCGTACACGAGAGGCAGGTGCCTTAACTATTTGGCCACCACAACACTATCTATATAATTATATAAGTATATAATATTTTATTGTACGAGAAGGATGAGGAGGTATTCAGTGTGCTCACTCTCTACTCTCAATGCCTGCTTGTTGCAAATGTAAGCAATTAATAAACAAATAAATTAATGTCAATTAAATAGTACCTAATATTCAAACAAAAGTTAAAGAAAACGCTGCTTTATTTAAAAAATATTTTCAAATTAATACTGATTTTCATTTGGGCCCTTTCTTAATTTGCTATTTCAGTGCTCACCACGACTATCTATCTATTGTTAGATAATTTTCTATGCAGCTACATCCCTAAACCAGTCAGAAAAATGTCTGATCATCGACAATTCAAAAATAATAAATTTAACAAAACTCAATTTTATGTATAAGTGGAGTAGGGATAAAAATATTTAGTGATACATTCAAACATTTATTTAAATAAATAATGGTTGTTAAAGTCCAGTCATACCAAGAGGTATTATGCTACCTGGTGCCTGGGTTGTTAAGGTCAGGTAGGCATTTGCTCCATCTAACATGATACTCGGCTGCATCCGGTTAGACGGGATACTGTCTCCAACATAGTTGTAAAGGCTAGGCCGATGATGAGGAATGGTTGTGAAGACTTAAAAAAATAAATAAAGTCAGCTACATTACTTGAGGCCCACTATTCTTGAGTAGCTAACATTTATTTGATGTCCCGAAGGAAAGTAAATTTTTTATTACATCTTTAAAAATTTAAACCTTTAAACACGAGTTGTGTTTTTAATTTTTTTATAAAGTTTTTTTTTGTTTAGTTATTAAATATAAATACATTTATCTAATCTTTTGAATTTGTCTCCAAATGAATTCCATTTGAGGCACATAGTTTACTGAATAGATCAATTGCAGGGATAATGCCAATATAAGTGGTTACCAGGCGGCCTGTTCTCTAAATAGAACTTTGGTTCATAGCAACCCATACTCAAATAATTATTGAATATTAAGTTAGAGCTCTCTGAAATGGCAGAACTGATTTCTATAACTCTCAAAATCATACTTATACATCAATATAAATACAAAAGTATTTTGCAAGGAATTTAATTTGTTTTTTTTTTATAATATTATGTACAGGCCATGTCAGTATTAAAAATAAAAATAATTTAGTTTTAATAATGAGATTAGTCCTCACCTAAGTTACCAGAAGAGTCAGTCCAGTGAACTAGTTAGTAGTTAACAATAAACATTAAGTAAAGCAAATTCCGAATCGCGGGAAAAGACCGGCCTTTACTGTACCGGAACCGATTGTGGAATGCCGAATGATTACGATGACAGAAAGACGCAAAGTATTGATCCGAGCGACCGAAAGCAAGTAGACTGGAGTAGCTAGTAATACCAGATCTAAAAAAATTAACCTCATAGAAAGAGATTAATATGCATGGAGTGATTACCAAATAATAAGAGTTCTTGTGTAATTTTGTAGTAATAGCTCACATTATGTTAATATTAAATCAAACGTTAGTTTATACAAAACACCCGCGTATCCCATTTTTAAACGCATCTGTAAATTTGACGTTCATAGTGATGTTCCTAATAAATTCTTAATCAATGTCATAATCGATATCAATTATATTTTTTTACGTTGTAAAAAGATTGCAAGAGGAGAGAGTGCGAGGGTTTGCTTTGATACAATGTGGTAAAATGTAATATTTAAAATACAAATGCTACACAAAGTAGATTATTACGATGAGCGATATTATGATCCATAGCTCATAGTAGTAAAGCGGGTTTTTTCCTGGATTTGGAGAAAAAACATAGATCTGTTAAGTAGTTGTTATTCTTAGGGCCGATTTTTCAATAGTATCGTATTTATTCTTTCATTATATTATAGATCCTCTTTATAATATTAATTAGTTTAGATTCAAAGTTAGTGTTCCTCCCCAGGAATAATATCACTTAAAAGGTTGCGTAGTGACTGTACTATGAACATTACAGATATAAAGAAGTATAAAATGTTAGAAAATTAATAATTTTTTATTCTCTGCCTTCGGGTTCTTAGACAAATACATATCAATAGAGTATTTTATATTGTAAAAACATTTATGTACATTTTCCCCTACGATATCATCATCTGCCTAGCCTTTTCCCAACTATGTTGGGGTCGGCTTCTGATGCAGCTGAGTACCAGTGTTTTTCAAGGAGCGACTGCCTATCTGACCTCCACAACCCAGTTGCCGGGTAACACGGTACCCCTTGGTAAGACTGGTTGTCAGACTTTCTGGCTTCTGACTACTCTTAATACTGTCAAAGATGTACAAATGACAACCGAGACCAACAGCTTAACGTGCTTTCCGAGGCACGGAGGAGTCTCGCTATGAGCTTAACCTTTGATCGGTCGAACCGTGCGTCTGTTACTTATCCACGAGCCCCTCTTTCCCCATTTTCCCTTACGATAAACGCAGAAAATAATGGAAGCTGGCCCAAAATGAAAAACTCTATGGCAAGTAGTTCTGCATGATTTTAAATTAAAACTACAACATCACCAAACTTTCATTACATATTCTTGTCACAAAACGCAAACAAAATAATAAAGTCGAATAAGGCGTCATCTACTATCACTTTTGAATGTGAGTCTTGTACCTCCCCATTCGCTTCGCGGGCAAACCGAATCCGAATGCGCAACGCATGTGCGTAAAAGTATCGATTGGTCAAACGCCATTTTTACGCAATATAATACAGCCGATTTATGAAGCTCGTAACTACCTCCTTCTCAGTGGAAATGTATCACTTTTATCCATAGCAGTATTATCTGTAGTGGCTTCCTCTATGTACGAAAACAAAATAAGAGGAGGGAAATATTGAAAATAAAATGGCATTTAAAGACTTTTGACTGTATTTATGTAAATTGAAATGTAATAGCATGTGTAATTTGAAGCAAAATGCGAGTTAGTTCTACTGTTTGAACTGTTTCCTTGATCGAATATATGTTATAATTAGTTCAGAGTGGAAAAGTTGCGTGTTTTGTTATTTACGATTAGAAGAAATGGAGGAGTTGAGATCCAAACACAAATCTCTGCAGAGTGCCGCTCATCACATTGCTCTGGAATGCATTCACCCTCAAGTACGTAACGTCGTCTATGTAAATGTTAAATCGTAATATATTATGAATCCCACTGTTTTAGGATTTATTTCATTAAGGCGAAAACACTTTTCAATTGAATATCGCCAGTCAATAGTACATTTCAGTTAATTTTGATGTTATGCAAGTAATAATGTAGTCTGCATATTTCTAAAAATCTGAAAACAGTATGTAGCACTGGGTGCTAGGTAAACCAAATTGTTAAAGAACAAAAAAACAAATTTATGTAGACAAAATACGGTTCTATTAATCTTTTATTGCCTGACAGTAAATGGTTAGAGGGTTGATTCAGGAAATTGGGATACATTGCCGAAGCAATACTGGTCCTTATCATATTGACCGCCACTCTGACAGACAATACAAAAGCTATTGTTTGGGGGTCACCGGTGACCGGCGTGGCATTCAAAGACTTAATGCAGTTACTCAATGATGTTGAAATTATGGTAACAATGTTGATGTTATGGTTACAAACAGATGAAAATAAATATAGCGTCATATGAGTTTGATGGCCCACAGACCATCCAATTTCCCTTAGACATTTAGAAATAGAACATTTCTCAGCTTTAACTAACTACAAAAAGACAAATTTTTAGATTATGAAGTAATTTAACCGTAGTAATTGAAGCCTAAAGCTTTTGCTGCGTTCAGACTAATGCCTAAATTAAAGGGAAAGACATTCCTCACATACTTGCCACATAATGATTTCTTTTCTTTTTTTTATCGTGTGGGCTGCACGTTTTACCCTAACCTAACAAGCCAGAGGGTGCTGTCAGGGTTTTCTCAAATCCGCCTGATGGTCTCTGACATCGTTTGGAATTATGACCATAGCTGCTATAAAGATAGCAGCCAGGGACAATGGCTAAGTGTCCCACCAGGCACGAGGTGTAACACCAACCACTTCCTGACTCTGCTTTATGAAATTTTCCAAAATCCATGAATGGATTTCAACCCAACCCGGAAATCTAACACAAGACCCTGTTTACAGCAGTCATGTTATGCGGCTACTAAACCAACAAGGCAGTCAAGATTTCTTTTAAACAGTATTAGTTGTTAGAATATAGTCTATTTTTTTTATTCATTTTCATACAAACTGTAAAGAAGTAGTATTTACTAACCTTAAATATAAATAGGTATATAAATATATAAAAAAATTGCAATCTGCTTAGAAAATAAGTCTAACACATAATTAAATGCAAATGTTTGTTCACATAAAAAATTAAAATAGCACATGCTGTCCTTCTGGTCTGAGCCAGTTTAATTTTTTATATGGTGCTTTAATATACACTTTGTCGATTTTCAGATGTGATTTAGGTAGAATTGGTTAAAGAATTTTCAGCAAACATGAAGAGTCGGATCCGGTGGGGCATGACCTATAATGGCTATCAGGCAGACTACCGCAAAGTACCTACTACAATTTATTGAACTGCACTTTTGAGTGTGCAACGTACATGCAATTGATTTTTATTCAACGTCACTGCTATTATTGAGTGCTGTACATACATTATACCAACACAGTCACCTATGCAAAAATTTAATTCATGGGAGCATGATGAAATAAAGCAAAAATTGTATTTAGAACTCTGGTTACGAGCTTTAGTTACCAAATTGTAACTTTTTAATTTGTGATTGCTCTTTTTTTGTTGTCATGCTCCCCTGAATAAGCAAACAGGAGTTGTTGCTTCTAGCGTCACAAGTCAAAATGAATGATTAAGGTTTTTTGACGTAGTAATCATGGTTAAGATTACTTTGACCCTAATAAAACTTTTCGTAAGCACAAGTTAGTTAATTAATTCAACAATTTTCTATTGATCAATGTTTATGATTCTGAGCAGATGATCATTTTGGCCTGTGAACTGTTGTAAATATGAAATTTGTTTGTTTGACTTTCACAGTGTGGAATCACAATGTTGGCATAGCTAAACATATTAAGATTAGGTATTAGATAGGATTTTTAAAACACTAACACGAAGTTACTCTAATCATGTAACATGAGACATAGACATTTTTGGTGAACAAACAGACGCTGATACATTAAAAATAAAATATAGCAAAAGCACTTATAATAAAATCTCTTTTAGATCTCTTATGTCCGGTTTCTGAGGTAATTTGTTGGTAGTTTATCTATCATTAACACAGAAAACTGTATAGGTACCGGGATTTATTGAATAGATAAACTATCAAATAAAGTACCTGAGAAACTGAGCAAAATTTTAATTATCACTGAAGGACTACATGCATAACCAAGTTTATGATAAAACAACAATTTAAGCTATAAAACATCCAGCAACCTAAGGAATCCTCAATATTTTATTCCACATGAGGATATTGGAACCAGGGGGGTTAGACAAGTGGCAAAAATGCTAGTAGAATAGAAAACAAAATGTATGGGAATGACAGATAGCTAGTCGTAAACGAATGTCATTCCCATACATTTTGTTTTCTATTCTACTAGCGTTTTTGCCACTTGTCTAACCCCCCAGCTATCTCATACCAAGTAGCCTATAAAAGGATCACTTGATGAATACAACGCAGGGACTTACCACGACACTATGAAAAAAAAAAGAATAAATAAATGAAAAACTAAGCTATGCCAACTCTGCACAGTTGTTCACAGTGGTATTTGTCCGCCCATGTCTGTGCATTGGAACTAGCAGTCGGCACACGGGTCACCGTATCACGTACACCCGTACCCTTCCCCTGTACGGCTCCAGCATGCGTTCCAGAACACCCAACACAGTCCCAAGATGTTTCATCCGAAGGGACTCAAACCGCACCTCGTGAGTACACGCTTTGCTCTATGGGCCCTTAGCACGAACGCATATAGTTGAGTAATCGTAACGTTAACGTATGCAGTTTTTGATTTGAATATATTCCATTTTCAAACAGTAATTATTCGATTTGAAGGCTTTATTTACTCGATCAGATACATATTGTCTTCTTTGCATTTTATTTGAGGATATAATCAATCATATTTTCAATCCAACGTTACGATTACTCAAGTACGTTCGAGATAGGGCCGCTTTTATTATTTTACATACAATGTTGAAAATTAACATTGTCAAAGGAACCTGGTTTACCAGAATTATAGGTATGATGTCTTATTTGTAAATATTGATTTTATTGTCTGCTACATTATAATAGGTAAACAGATTTGAAGCACAAAACACCGAGTCGTCACTGCTTTCATAATGTTGAGTTGAAAGTAGGATAATGCTTTTATTTAAATGAGTGCGCAGTATATGCACAATTCTTACCACTCCTGCTTTCCTGTAAAAGAATATAATTGAGCTTTAAAATGAGACGCACTTTTGGCATATACCTACATGTAAAATATGTTAGAAGATATCAAGTAAAAAAAAATATTTTTTTGCGAAATCTATAATATATCTTCACGCCCCTGTTTTAGGATCCCCGCGCATATGGGACGCCGAATGATAGCCCTATACTGGGACGGGCGCTATGCCTCACACCCCGAGGTAGTCCGGTCCCAGGGCGGGTATCCCACCTCAACGAGAAGTTCCAAGACTCTTTGACATTAACATCTGACACTGATGCCTTGGTCGCGAAGATTAGCGCAATGTTTCCTACTGTTAGCGAAACGCATATCAAGATATTGTTGAAGAAGTAAGTTGGGGATTTATTATATTTTCTTAAAAAAAACAATTATGAATCTAGCGTTGACATAGCTTTATACCTAGTATAAAATCTACGTTGCGAATTTAGGCTGGAATTATGCGATCATGCTTAGATACTGCGTTAGATTCAAACGGCGACGGCGTATATCATACGGTTTGTACACAAACCTGTTCCCAGGTACTACAATAGAGAAGCAGTAGTGATATCAGCGCTACAGGTGGAAAAGCATCCCATCACTACTCCAGGGCCCCTCACGATGTCGCCGTCAGCTGTGCGGCTGCAGAAGGGTGCGCCAGGCCTGCACTCGGCACTGCAGCTCGCTAAAGGCATGTCAGGCTCTATGGCAGGGTCCAGCCACTATTCACCGTTGACTGGAACACCGCACGGTGAGATTATTATCTATATAAATATACTACACGCGCCACGCGGCGTTGCTTGCTATTTTAAGTTTTTTTGCACTTTGCATTGATTATTTTTAACCGACTTAGAAAAAAAGAGGTTATCAATTCGAGCCATTTGTTTTTAATATTGTTGGAATCCCATAATATTCTTATATGTTAGGCTGCTAAACACGTGTCTTCACGTCTGCGTATTTCTCGGGAACTATAAGCCGGATCGTGACAACGTGACGTGCGAGCTTACGTCGGTCATCCCATGAATGTATGTACCTACAGGCGGACACAAAGTAATAGATAATTGTTCCTAGGCTCCCCATCGTTACTGCGGCCAGCATCCGGAGCTTCCAGCTATTATGGCGCCAGATCTATAGACGGTCAGCCACCGAGACACCAGTCTCCTAAGATGAAGCTAAAGTAAGTCCATAAACTCTCTCTAAATCTGTATCAAATATCAATACCGACAGACCTATTCTGATGGATTAACCGACTGAAAATAAAAAACACAAGTTAAGATCGTTCTGTTACAATGATTCATTCTTTATTACATCCCTACAGACGTCCCTATTCTATATTTCTATTTTGACAGAGCAATGATGTCCATTGCGTAATATGTTTTCTGAATCCATATTATTGATAACGGTCCAAAAGCAATGTATGATGTGGTGTCATTCAAGATAATCTTGTTGAATCATCACATGACGTGCCTTTATCGATGTAATCTCATATTTTCGTCATATTATATCACCAAAATATTTTAGTTTAGATTTGTTGACTATCTAGGCCAGGAAATTATAGATTTGAGGTGAATAATATTAGTTTATGCAATTGTTGGAGATTTTTTTAAATATGTTGGAATTGATAGGTAGAAAACTATCGCTTAGGCGGTTTTTGGCCCATCATCGTAGACCACAGTTGTTGAAAATAATGCCGTCATGTGTAAAGGGCACTGCGGATACTGAAGATTTTAAAGAAGCTCTTACAGAATTTGATATTACTGGTTTTTTGAAAAGGTCTGTTTTCATGTTCTTGTTTACCATTTACCACCACTTATTTATTTTATAATATTAATTAATAGATCTGGAGAGTTTTTTAATTATAAGCCACAAAGAGCGGTGGAATATTTTTTATTTGCAATTAACGACTATTTTCAATAATCTATCCTTCGAAAGACTTTTGATATTAATTGTATGAAATTCATATCAAAATTCTATCCCAAGCTAAAATCTACGGGTAGATTGGTTATTGAAAATTACCATATATAAACTTAATTACAGATACCTCAAAAGTATATTCCCGAAAGCGGAAGAAACGTTGATCCTGGACGTGTTAGCTAACAAAGACAACAACGTTCAGAAAGCGAGCGAGGAGCTGATAGGTATGGGATTCACGAAAAAAGAGACCATAGTCCAACAGAAGAAGGAACCGACGCCGCTGCCGCAGAAGAAAGTCGTCACCATAATGAAGACTTTAGCAGAAAAGAATGAATGTAAGTACTACTGACATGTTTTTAGTGAACGACAGTGTAATTCCGTTATACAGCTAAGAGACCGGCAATATTTACATGTAATAAGCGATGTTTGTGAACGACAGTGTAACTCCTTTATACATCCAAGGCGATTATTCCTTGTAATAAGCGGACTATATACTAAAATGGATGTTCTTTCATAATCGTATACCTGTAAACCGTAAATGTTATCTTAATGCTTCAGCTACATTAGCGGGCGAATATTCGTATCGTGTTGGCGCGACAAAAACATCGTGTTCTGCTTCGGCTACATTAGCGGGCGAATATTCGTATCGTGTTGGCGCGACAAAAACATCGTGTTCTGCTTCGGCTACATTAGCGGGCGAATATTCGTATCGTGTTGGCGCGACAAAAACATCGTGTTCTGCTTCGGCTACATTAGCGGGCGAATATTCGTATCGTGTTGGCGCGACAAAAACATCGTGTTCTGCTTCGGCTACATTAGCGGGCGAATATTCGTATCGTGTTGGCGCGACAAAAACATCGTGTTCGGGTATAGGCGATGTTCTTGTCTACATTAAGGCGGGCGAAGATTCGTGTCGAGTTGACGCGATGCATATGCCATGTATGCCATCAATGAATCTTTTTTCTTCTTCATTTCTTCCACTGTGGTAGGCCAACTGAGCATATTTTTAATTCGAATCCACGCATCATGTACCAAGTGTTTCTTTTTATGGTTGGGGTCACTAGGATTCCATATTTATAAAATTGAATAAATTCTAACACTTTTTCGTTACTCCACTCCATAGTGTTAAAATTAAATGCACGTCCTTCTCGCTTCAAAGTCTGGACGACACTGAATTGACGTAGATGTAGCCACCTAAGCGAATATTGGCGCGACAAATCCCTTTGATTCGCGCCAGTTTACCGACAAGTCCCCGATACTACATCGTCTTCGCCCGAATACTACGCGATGACACGATGTACCCGGCCACATACATCGCGTTAACACGAATATTCGCCGTAGCCCGCTAATGTAGACGCAGCATTAATGTGCTGCGGCTTTTTAATTAAATACTTTGTTCTCATTTTTGGATGCTATGAATTATTCTTTTACAACTCTTTTTCATTAGAATAGATGTATTTTTTATTCAATAATGGACCACTGACGTAACGATTACATTAGGTAATTCGTGCAAGGCCCACGAGTCTATCTCGCTGAGGGTGGTTTCAATTCTTTATTAAGCCAGGCATGTTCAAATCGTAGGAAAGTGAAAACGGGAATACATAAATTTTATTTTCTTATTATTTGAAATGGGTTTGCTGTTGGTTGACTCTAGTCTAGGTCAGAGGACATGACAAGGTCGACGATGGACTGAGCTTACCCAGAAGAAGCCCTTTCACTCTAGAGAGACTAATCTCTCTTATCTCTCTAGAGTTGATGAGAACCCTAAGGTTGAATGCGTTCGAAACCAGACGCAGGTAGAGAGTTCCACTCCTTTGCTGTGCGCATTATAAAAGATATTTGAAAGGCTTAGTGCGAGTTTCATATTTTATACTTTAGTGATCTGCTCTCTGCCTACTGAGAGAGTTGCCACAACGAAAAATCAGTATTCTCATCCATCTGAAGAACGCTCACTTCTAATCGACTACAACAAGGCAATAGCCATTAGAAATGAATAGTTAGCAAATAATCCAACTTTTTCAGTAAAAGAAAAGCTTCAGAAAAAATACACCGGTATAGCAGAACGGGTGATAGCTTTAGCATTAGAGAGCGTGGACTACAACGAGGAGAGAGCAGAGCAAATGCTGAACTCCGTGCTGCAGGAGGAGGCGGCTCCCAAGGTCACGAAGGTCGAGGTCAAAGAGACGCTCCGACCCCCCACCGTCGACCCGAAGAAGGGGTAAGATGCATGAGCTGTTTGATGTTAGGAGAACTCCTGGAGTATGGTAGTGAACGCAGGCTGGGATAGTAAAGTTTAGCAGCATAAGAAATAAGTGTTAATAAGAGTTTGAATCTAGCAAGTGGTACAACTCGCCAGCTTCTGCGATAATCATGAATAATTGAGGGTAGTGTCGATTAGGTAACCTATATCTATACATGTCATATAAAATACTTTGTTCTGAATGACCAACGGATCAACGCACAGCATAAACCGCTGATCGCAGACACTGAAACTTGGAGGGTGCGTTCTTTGCATGACGTAAATCCGATAAGAAAGGAGTTTCCGAAATTCTATACGAAAAGGGGGGCAAAGTTTGTATTTCTGATTTTTTTTTAATTTTACCTCTGAAACACCAGCCAAAGCATCCATTTATACCATTTCGAACGGCTAAATTAAAACCGACAAAGAATTATTCATTGTTGAACTAGGGCTTAATCTTCATCGATTTTAATTATGACGCTTACAACTTCAATATTATACATTTGTATTTATCTTAGTTATGGTACTTACTATCCTAACTCGCCTTCATGATCTTATATTCTAGGTTTAAGCTGTGATTATTTATAACTCGATTTTTACTCGCATCCATACTTGAATAAAAAGTATCACATGTCTGTCTTCGATTCCATTAAGCTTTGTGTCGAAAGTTCAAAAACTTTGTAAGCTGTTTAACTGTTGAAAACAGAACAAACAGATATACAGAAAGACTTCTTTTCGCATTATATTAGTGAAAATGCAGTTTGAATCAACCCTACTTTTTTCGGCGGTAACTAAATTTAATTCAAATGTAGTTCATAAATGATCACTGCTTGAAAACCTGAGATTTGAGCAAATTCCGATGTTTGTTTAATAATATTGTGTAATTACTAAAATTAGAAATGACTTGAGTTCAAACGAGACTCGCTCAAATTTCATACTTATGTTATGTTTACAATGTACCTACTTCAACTACTGTACTTATTTACAACTGACACGATCGCTCGTTTCTACGTTACTGTAGATATTTTGTGCCCCCAGCCCACATTGTAGGCACAGGTTACTTGCTCTGATACTTGACGACAAGCAGTTACGAAGAATGTAGGAAGTCCAGATTACATCCGCTGTGAAAAGAAATAAATACGAATGGCTGCTTAATGTATCTAAAATTCAAATTCATTTTTTCAAATTAGGCTGAAAATCAGCAAAAGACAGCCCCCAAAACGCCCGCCCTTCACCACTTCCTATATGTTTTTGCTGGGATGAAGAAGTGGCGCAACAAGCTCCCCAGCAAATGTTGTTGCTCTGGGGTCGAAAAGCTAAAGTGATCCTGACTCTAATGCGAAAGAAAGACAGTACTGTTAGCTCCTGTGCAGCTCCATGTATCTCTCGTACTGTTACACATCCGTGATCCTTCTATAGCCCTTTGCGTTCCAGGGTAGGGTTCCGCGGTAACTCTTTGAACAATCCACCTACTGCTTAAGAAATTTGTTTTTAAGGTATTCGTTTGACATTAGTAAACAATACTATACATAGCACCACAGAGTTTATGATTTAGTATGCCCTGAGAAAACCATTTATAAAGATATACTGAGGACATACTTTAGGGGGTAGTACTCTTGATGCCAGGGGCCAATCGTTTTATCTTTTCACGACAGATTTGTATTATGAAGTAAGTAACCTATGCGACAATTTCTGAATCCAACCTTAATCCTAATGCTTTTTAGCTTCTCACACTACGGTGTTGCCTAAATATCTCCTTAAACAGTCAATATAAACATGAAAAAAAAAAACAAATAATTTTGTAGGTAAGTGGCATCTAGAGCGAATACACATCACATCAAATTCAAGCATTATTAAAAGTATTTTTTTTTGTATTAACTACATTAAATGCATTACATTCATTCGATGATATTTTTGCAACACTTTAACATACATGAGAACATTATTTTAATTCGGCGGAGCTGATGAGTTTTTAATAAAGATGAATTTCGTAATTTGTAGAAATAACTAAAACAAATTGGATATCACTTTCAAGCCATGATTTATTCAAAACGATTTCTGATTTGAATAGATTCGACAAACTCGTCTTTGCTGGTATTAACAACACCTAGTCCCTTTACATAACAAATTTATTCAATAACAACAAGTTCTTCTTATATATTTCATTATGAACTTTGCTGACTACTCTGTATCAACATAAATCAACAATATCGACTGCTTGAATTGAATTCCCTTCATTATGGAATATTATTTGTATAATAAAACAAACATGCTCATCGCCTTCGCTCCTCGCCACTCATACAAATCGTGCGCCAGTTTTCACGCGGAGGTGCGCTCGCCGAGCCCGGCCCCCGCCCCGCCCGCGTCGCGCCGCATCAAGACGTGGACCGAGCACTTGAAGTATGTTACTGTTGCTTGTCCTAGCTGGGTCTTGTTTGTTTTAGCTTCAGCAAGCCGCTCGAGACTAAAGTCTATCTGACACAGTTTGGCATCAAGCAACAAGATTGCTTCCAAATAAATAAAATTTATTGGTCATCTTTAAGTTGGAAGGATCTCCGCTAATATTACATTTCGCCAAAAATGCCCTTTAACAAAAAGTTAAATTCCTATTCTAAATAATGCTTGGCAAGTGTAAAATAATACTTGATAGCTACCTAATCTGATTAAGTATAATTTACTTGAATACTTGTAGATAATGAACACTTGATACAAATAGATAAAAACGATACAATTGTTTTATTGTACATAAACCAATACAGGAATCACAAAGATGTAAATTATACTCTTTACAAAACATACATTGCGTTACTTACGCCCCTATGGGAATTACTTCATGGAAAAGACGTGTCTGAAAAGAAGAAAATATTAGTAAGGATTGTTACAAAAAAATAATAATTTGGAAAATAATTGTGTGTATAAATACGTTTGCTCAATTTTAATATTAGTGGAGATCCCAATAGAAATATCAAATAGGACCCAGCATCGACCCTTGCAGAACGCCATATGTGATGGTACAAAACAAAATGTGTGTTTGATAATAAGTATACTAATTGTATCGCGAATGTTTCGTGAATGTCTTTGTCACTGTGTTGAGATTAGTTAGCTGTGTGAACTGTGTGTTTTATAAGAGTTCTGTAAAGCATGGTGTGTGTTTGTTTTAGTCGAAGGCTTATGTTAATTTTCTGGTGTAAATGTTTATTTTGCATAATGAAGCAAAATAAGTTAATACTTTTACAAAAAGTATTAAATCGGGATGTTTAAAAAAAAATAAAAAAACGATATATCTTAAAGTAAGTCACATAGTAGATGGTGCATCATTTAAAAATAACAGGTATGCTGTCATAGAGATGGAATTCGATTGAAATCAAAATATTATAAAGTAGTAGATGCTTTAAAAAGAAGTGAATCGCTTTAAAAATAGTAGAAATATTTTTTAATATGTGATATCGTGTTGTGAGTTGTATTTTTTCCTCTGTTTGTTTTAATAAATCGTTTACTTGTGTTAAATATTCGTAAGATATAATATAGTTCTCCTTAAAGGTTGGCAAAAATAATTGTATATTGTTGACATCAAGAAATTAAAGAATTCAGTTCATTATAGTTTTACCTAAAGATGATTTCTAGAAATATTATTTAGTCTTAGTCATATTTTCAATTAGAATTACAACAAGCCGACATAGAAGATAAGAACGATAATGAAGCGTTCTTTGTTAGAAAATGTTAGTAAATAGATTTAGTTCATCCTACCTAGATCTCGCTAGTGTGTAGCCATCACATTCATGATCATTTTATTATTATTTAGCTACCTCAGAGTCACTCTTTATCACCAAATACTTCAGAAGCACAATAGTTTCAAAATTTCCTTAGAATTAAATACTAAAAAGGTTTATTTAGTTTGGCATGCCGTGTTTTGTCTTGGGTTGTTTCGTGTGGCACAATATTGTTCAAACGTTTGAGGACTGCGAATGTTGCAGGCCGATTCTGAAGACGAGTAGCAGCGTGGAGGCCAAGTTCAAGTCACAGTATTGTTCGCCAACGAATGGTCCTAACCCTTCGCTACGACAAGGACCGAAGGACAGTTTGTTATTGTATGTATTTAGTACACGTGCCTATTAACAAAATACAGAACAATACTCAGATTTTTAATTCGCTGAGGTAAACTGACGTAAAAACATTTTTTTTTATATCTTTGGCGCTCTTTCCTCTCTTTTAGTGGGTATCTGTCAATTTACGCCGCCGAATTCTGGCGTCAATATAAATATTTATACAGAAGAAAATTCTTGCTAAGGATATTTAAAACTTGATTCTGTCTCTGTTTCTACTGCCTCTGTCTCTCTGTTTGTTGAGTGCAACAGAATAATCTTTTAACTATTCGTTTGTACTGCTTATTTTAATATTTATATTTTAAAAGAGGTCATATTGCACCCTTGGCAAATAAACAAAAATATTTTTTTTTAATTTATTTAATTTTCTGACATGAAATACCTATCTACAGAGAAGACTACATACCCTGGACGGGTCCCGACCCAGAGCTTCGCAGTGGGCAATCCGTCAAGACTGAAGGACCAGAGCCTCGCGATAGGCCATTCGGTCTCGCCCGCGGTTCGTCTAGCCTGGCGAAAGGCCCTGCCGGAATCGCTAAAGGCTCTCTGTATCAGAAATTAAGCAAAAAGTCTGCTAAAATGTAAGTTGCTTTTGTTAACTAAACCCAATAACAATATTTTACAAAGAACTGTGATCTTATGTAACTTATCCTGTTGGCGAAGCTTTTATGCTTTTTTTACGTGGCAACTCTGATACGGATATAGGCAAGCGCTAATTTCCGAGTCACAGTCCAAAAAGTTTACATTCACCTGGTTAACATGAATTGATGACAGCCTACAACTTTTCAGCATCGGCTAAATGGATCGAGATACGTCATCAACCGTCTTCGAAGTCTTTTCTTCATAAATTATGAAGAAGCTGGTAACATTTTAGTAGCAGCTTGGATAAAGAGTTTGAGGAGTGTTTTAGAAATTAATATGTGTATGTATAAGTAAAACTTAGGCCTGTTAATGAAAGGCATCGTCCAATTAACGTAACAGCATACTAAGTGATCCTTCGTTTATCAATATCCTGTGTTCAAGCCTGCTGCTAAGATAAACCAAACCAAAACTCAATGTGCATTCAAGGTATAAAATAAAAGAAAAAATGATCTCATTATTTTTAAAAACTTAAAAAAAAAACTTGCTCAATTCAAAATATATCGATATTGAATAGGAGCACTGTAACAACTAATATTAACTCTTGCCTAACCTAAGAATTAATTAATAAAAGTATTTTTTTTATTATGTACCTACTGCTGAACCTGTATACGTCGTTATTTCATGTTAAATTAAAAATAACATGCGAAGTTTTATCGAAGGCAAATGATAAGTAAATATAATAAATACGAAGATTATCCTTACCAATATTGTAGTAATATTATAGTAACTCTGTCTGTCTGTTAAGATTTCACTTCAAAACGGCTGAAGCGATTTCGATGAAATAATTATGAAACCACACCAAGTCGAGATCTTTATTAGATTTATTAATGGTGGTGACACCACCTCCAGAAAAGTACTGGTTATCTGACAAATAATTTACGGCTGAGTTTCCAATTATGACTTAATCTGGTAGATAATTCCTATCCAGAACTGGTAAAACAGTCCCTAAAAATTGCAAATTCAATATAAAAATCAAAATAATTAAAATATGATTACTGACTAACTTTAGTACTTCGATAAAACTTCAATACTTTATCTAGAACGGGTTTGTAAAACTTAGGAATATAAATTGTTCATTGCCAAAAATGTTATCCTATTGATGTTTATTAATTTTATTTGTTTTAGTAATTGTTATTGAGACAGTGTTATTTATTTGAACAACATATTCGTCTATTTTATAGAGACTATACTCCAATTAAAATTATAGTAGGAACGCACCTTATTTACCGTTTTTTCAAACGATTTTGGGCTCTACTGCTAAGGTGACATGACAAAAAAGAGATGCTAAATATATCTGGCATTGTAAACTTTATTTTGTTCTCAACACCATCCTTAAATGCATACGAATAGAACTCAAAATCGGTTAAATATGCTGCAATAAAAGTTTGGCAATTATTCAAATCTTTTTGCAAGTAAGGAAGTATAGATATGAGTGGTTATTTTACTTCAACTTGGTTATACTAAATAAAATTAATAAAGCAACAATAACTTTCGATAGACATGCGTTGTGCCCAGTTCTTCCGACTTCTTGTATTATTCTAAGAGTTATATTTAGTAATTATAAATAATTACTATATCAGGGACTCTGTATCCGGCCAAAAATGTGTATGGGAAAATGTAAAAAAGTGTGTAAGGATGTCGAATAACGTTTTTATGGAATGATGAACGGACATTTAAACATTATGCTAAGTCGAATAGGGAAAGATACTAACGTAATAAAGAAATTGATCTCAAAAGAGGTTGAAATTAAAATGTAATAAACCACAAGTAATCCAAAATATTGTTCAATCATCTTAATGCATTGTAGACGATTTTTGGTGTATTATCAAACATTGTGCTAAATTTATTATATTTTGATTCTACCAATTGCATGGTAATATGACTCTGGGTGCATATAGGTGCATGACCTGTATCTCAAAAGCCATCTATGGTATATAAATATATTAAAGTATGTGATTCTGAATGATAATAATATATTCCTTCACAAATTGAAAAGATCATCGACCTTAGTTTCTAACTTATCCTTAATAAATGTGATATAGTCCGACATGGCTATTTATAAATCTGGCTGAGAGGAGAACTAACGCTAGCCACCATCTTGAAATGTAATTTTTGATGATACCAACCAATAGAGAATTATCCAAATCTATGTAAAAAAATCTAGCTGTATTTAATTACACTGGATTCTGACCAAAAATAGATGGGAAAGTACAGATGATCTCGGTGCCTATAGTATATAATATGTCTATAAGCCGCGGTGACTAGGTAACCACGTTAGATCTTGTTTGCCATCAACTAACATACCAAATAAATGATTTTTTTTTCCAGGATTTTTTTTTTCCAATTAATTAATCATTGCATATAATGTGATTATTTCCTTGTTTTTTTTTCTAATTGGTATCATCAACATTGACATTCCACAATGACAACGTTAGTTCCACTTTTCACCGCATTCATAAAGATACATTATTGTATAGACATGAGTATTCATGCCTTAACAAGTCCAATGGTGAGATAGTACTGTGAATATGATGGGCGGATGATTTTTTATTTTTTCTAATTTAGAATTATCCTGTTACCATGTCGGACTATAATGTAACTAGAGCACTCTTATCAATTCTTGCCAGAGAGTGCTATGTTTAGTTGCTACAATTCATAACGCTAATTAGTATAATAAATTATTTTTGTACATAGAAGCGTTAATTAAGTGTGATCATTATCTATTATATCAATGTATGTGCAATATCTTCGCCAATTGGCTTATGAACTCTTGGTAAAACGCAATAAAGTACAGGTTACATTGTGTTGCGATAAAGATTGTAACATAAAATAAACTTTATTTCTATTTTCTTAAGATACATCACGGGTTATCCGTAGTTATGGCCGTATAGACTTTAGTTGTTGGTAGTATTAACCGTGATAATTGTAGTGTTTGATAGGTAAACAGTTTTTCCCCGCCCTAATTTATAAATATTTATTATTATGTGAATGAGCAGTCCATCCTATGATAATATATAAGCCTATTTCAGGCGTATTCTGTATTCACACTCTTCTTCATTCACTTGCATTTAATGTACCCCAGAAACGTGTATGTCATTAACATTATTTGATAAGTGCATTTACTGCTTAAAGTCAAACAATAAATTTATAAACCAAATTCCCTTATAGCCAAATGAGGTGGTCTACCTTTAGTCGACGATGGAAGATCAGATCTGAAAGTCATTTTTTTGAATTTTAATCTGTATGCTGCTAAGGTTAACTTGACAAATTTTATCTAGTCCAAACTAACCTGCTGTCCTTATGCCAAATTATTTGGGATCGACGCAGCGTGTCTTCTTCTTCCATCGATAGATATCTAACTCTTTCTAGCCATGCCGTTTACACAGTCCATCCAGCGTTTGTGTTTACACCTTCATCTACTCCTAAAGCCATCAACATTCGTGCTCAGTACCTTTCTTGTAATAAGTTTATCACTTCTATGTCTAGTTAAAATAGAGTAAAAAAAAAAATATAAACCAGTTCGAAGGTTTAAACGAAGACTAGATTTTGTTATGGGGTGAATGATTTTATCTATTTTTAATAGTACACGCCACTAGCTTTCATTCCATGTCAGAGGCGTCAAACAGATTTGAGAAGACTTTTACACTAGGGCTTCTTAGGCCCCTCGCCCACGACGACTTTTTGTAGCGATGCTGTCGCGCGTTTGGTAAACGCGCGTCAGTAGCGCTACTAACGCGTGTTAGTCGCGTTTGCAACGCGCTACTGCATCGCGACTGTATCGATGCAAACGCGCGACCGTGTTGGACGACATTGGGTGAAGAACGGATCATTACCTACGCTTCGGCTGCTTACGTAAAAGCAGCACCAAAGACAACGTGACTAATGTTACCTCAACGGAGTCCATCTTGCAACTGTAGCGATTGTAGGTATTTTTGTGCTGTTAGGGAGCATTCAAGTATTACGTAACGCAATTTGGGGGGAGGGGAGGGTCTTGTAAAACGTTACAAGGGCGGGAGAAGGGGTATTTAAACAACAGCGTTACGTAACATTTTTTTTATTTTAATAATAAAATAGGGAATTAGAATCTTCCAAATCGGCAACCCTTTTCGTTTATGTTTTACGTGGAATCCCTCGAAAAAGAAGGGCAAATTAGCTGCTCTGCATTGTGCGCCATAGTGAGGCATTGTCTGAGGATGCCGATTGGCTCAAAGACGAAGTTGATGCAAGTGTTTTAACAATACCGGAACCTTCTTCGTCTGCTCTCCAAATACCTGTAATGAAAGAGTCTGAGTGGCTGGCAAACCCGTGGACAGAGGAGCAGTAATTACAATTGAATTGTGTTTTACGTACCTACACTTATTTGATTTATGACTAAATAAAAACATATAACTTAAAAATCTCTTATTTTGTTTATTACTATTGCAAACGCAATTAATACAATAACAAAGGTATAATTTGTTCAACATAATTGTGACTTCAATGGTCACTTAAATGTTACGTAACGTTTAGGGAGGGGGGTACAGAAAAAGGTTACCGTGCGTTACATGGGTGGGAGGGAGGGTCTAAAATCTTCAAAAATTGCGTAACGTAATACTTGAATGCTCCCTTACTGAATCGCGTTTGCATCGCGACAGAAGCGCGACAGTATTGCGTTAGCATCGCGACTGAAGCTGAGCCCGTGGGCGAGGGCACACAGCTAGCGACCGCTTCGCGACTGTATCGATGCGGCCGCGCGACAGCATCGCTACAGCATCGCTACAAAAAGTCGCCGTGGGCGAGGGCCCTTAGATTAGTAAACTTGCAGCTTACGCGATATTAATAATTCCGTGTTCTATCTTTCTGATTAAATTTTCTTTTCTAACTTCATAACTCCTATCCTCTTAAGACTTTATTGTATTCAATAGCCAATCCTTCAGCTCCTATGATTTTTGAAGTATTACCGATTTGTGCCAATTTTACAGTTCATATGTTTATACTGTAGGTATATTGTGTATTTTAGTATAATAATGTACCTGCAAATGAAATTTTCATCGAATATTTCTTCCATGTTGTTTTTATACAATAGACAGATTTGAATTAGAACCGTATAATAAATATAACAGTGCAGTATTATGCATCTTTAAATCATTACTTTGGGCGGCGTGGTACTTTACTACCGTGCGTTACAGTAGAATATTTTGCAAATGACTTGTAGACACTCCAATTAGTATTTAGTCACATTAAATCTAGCCTAAATTAACTTAGAGCCAGCTAACCAAAAGCTGCTGAAATTAGAAAACAGACAATCGACAACAATCTAGAAAATATTAAGGTAGTTTTCAGATAGTTTTATTCTTATGAAAATTTAGTATTAAGTGTTAAATCAAATTTAGACTTTGGCCATAATGACATATCTTTTGAGGCTCAGTCTCTTCCTAGTCTAGTTCAGAATCTAGTCAATTAGGATAAAATATTGTAGCGATCACACATTATTTTTGTGAATATTGTCTCAATAAAATTGTTGGTTATGTCCAAGAAGTGTCTTATTTACCGTATTCCATAAATGTTCCTAATAGCAGAATCAGGCAGTGAAGCGAATCCTTACCCTGCCCATAATATCAAAACATCAAGTGGATTTGTTGAGCGTCTCATAATTCTTTATAAGCCTAATCCTTACTAATATTATAAATGCTAAAGTAACTCTGTCTGTCTGTTACGCTTTCACGCCAAAACTACTGGACCGATATAAATGAAATTTGGTACAAAAATAGAATAGACCCTGAGGAACAACATAGGCTTTTTACCCGGGTGCGCTAAGTAGTTCCCTCGGGATGCGGGTAAAACCGCGGGAAACAGCTAGTAATAATATAAATGCGACGTTTTGTGAAGACTTGCTATGTTACTCTATCGTGCAAAAAGTACTAAGGATTTGGATAGCATGGGATATAATCCAGATTTACCTACGTATATAATTCCCTCGGTGTGCGGGTGAAACTGCAGAAAACAGCTAGTATTAATTAAAAAAAAAAACAATAATTCACACCAATTTATTGAAAAATAGCTAAAATTATTCAATAGAAGCTGTTGCTTATAATTTTGCATGAAAACACACAGTATTCAATATTAGTGTTGTGTCCAAAAGGAATACGAATAATAATTAATACATTAATCGAAACATTGCTGTAAACAGTTATTACTATTCTTTACTCAACACATTCACACTTAAATCATCAAAGACAACTCTTCTCACGCAGTTTCAATGTAACGAACATATTTCATACCCGACGAATGAAGAATCCATAATCATTATTTTTAGGGTCATCAATAAAATAATAATCTAAAAAACTAATAAGAAATTCACGAAACCGCTTTGTTACCAACCCGATAGAAGTTCAACTCGATAATGTCTGAGTGTAAACTAAGGCTTGTTTCGCTATATATCATGAGTGATTTGCTTCAGAGTCGAAACAAGAGACTAAACCCGAAAGATCTTATTCGTAAATGTAAATATAAGGATTGCTTTCAACTAAAGCTATGTCTTTTTCCAACTGCCTCAATTCTGCCTCCATCTTAGTCTTCCGAAGAATTTTGGGTATTGTATCCGTAAGCATCGGCAGTTGCAGAAACGCCTTCTGCATCAGTGACCAATTGTACTTCAGATCCTGTGAAAGAATTTAAATAGAACATTTCATAAAGTATTTCAAGGACAAAATCCTTATCTGGTAAAGATTACATCGTATTTTGAATACAACATACATCTAGCAGCTTCTGGCGATCTTCAACACTGATAAGCTTGCACAGACTTTCCTTATGGTCTTCTGCGTATTTCATCTTTTCTACCGCTTTCTGGATCCTTCTGTTTCTCTTCGTAAGGTAAGCAGGCATCTGACCGAAGTCCGGCCTGAGGCAGTATTCGGGAACCTCGCCGGAACCTTTGATCTTTTTTATGTGGCCATCTCTCGTATCCACAAGCCTAAAGTGAGAAATAATACGAACCAATTAGAATATTTGAAGACAGCCAGTTTGCAGTGATACAAAGGGATGGTGAACCAATCTCATTATTAAACTTCGTGTTATATTTCCATACAGATAGTAAGGGTATGGAATCTGACGTGGATTGAGACTACCTTTATAGTTACAGATTAATTGGCGGTATTTATCTATCCCCAAGGCAGCCGGCAGGAGTTGGCAGAGAAGAGCTTAAGATTGAACTCAGTGGCGTAAATTCAAATTCAAATTCAAATTATAGCGGATGTGGTTTCCGAACGTAACCCTGGACGCAACATACGGTCTAATAGAGGCAAGGCGCCTGACCGATATTCACCAACGCGCTAGCAGATTGTGCTCACGCGTCACGCGCCGACCAATCGGTGATTTGTCGTCGCGCTACTCGGCCGTTGATTGGCCTTAGTAGTATGGTAGTAGGATAAGAGACTTTTATGGCGGACATTGTGAAGTGTACTATGTGGTATCGTTTATTTTATTTTATTAAAGTTTATGCCGTGTAACAAAGCCCTTTTAATAAGAACTGACCCACCCCGACTATATCTTGGCGCTCCAACGTGTGTTTTAGTATTAAAACAAGGGCTCGGAGTTTTTGTTATGCGGATCAAACTTTTCGTTCGTTGCAAGTTCGTTCATGTCGGAAAAGTTTAGTGAAACGGTGAAATACGACCGACAAGTGCATGAAAACTGTGTACAGACAGTGACTTTGCCTTTGTTTTGTGTCTACGTGTGGAATATTGCTGGTTGGTACAACCACGAGCCGTGCCTTGTCGCTTTTTACGAAAAGTAGGTACTTATTGGTTTGCAAAATGCCGCGAAGACGCAAGTCGCTACCCACCGACGCCGACGATTCGATTCACGAAGAATCAGATCCTGAACAGTCAAGCAACATAACGATGCCACAAGACGTCCTTGCCAAATTGTTAACATCGATTCAACAATCGCAAGCAGAATTTTGTCAACAACTCTTACGCGAAGTTCGTTCGTCGACGCCATTACAGTCATCGGTAGATGCAAGTACATCTGCCGCCACCGCCAACGCCGCTGCGGCTATCATGAAGTCCACAGCCAACTTCTCGAAATGTTCATCTAAGTTTAGCGGTAATCCTGAAGAATCCGTGGATAACTTTATAGATGCCATCGAAGTTTATAAGTCATGCCTAAACATAAGCGACGCGAACGCTCTCTTAGGTATGTCGATGCTGCTCACTTCATCGGCGGGAACATGGTGGCAGGGCGTCAAGGGCTCAACGAAGACATGGGATGAAGCAATTGATAAACTACGGAGTGCGTATGGCGAACGCCGCCCGCCGTTTCGTATTTACATCGAGTTGTTTTCCCTCGTTCAAGGCACAGAAAACACGGATTTGTTTATAGCTAAAGTTCGTGCCTTATTAGCGAAACTTCCACAAGAGGATTTGTGTGAACGTGTCGAGTTGGATATGACATATGGATTGTTAGATCGTCGCATCAGGAAGCGTGTCGACAGAGCTACGGTTTCGACATTCGACGAGTTGCTGAAGAAGGCACGCGCCGTAGAAGACTCTTTAAACGAGTCACAATACGGTCGTCAAGGTCATAAGCCGTCGTCTCATAGTGAAGATGGGTCACGTGACGCCGCCGCCGCGGAGCCCGCGCGCGTTCGTACCTACACGTCGAGTCCTGCTTCCCGATCGTCCGCTGCCGTCGTTGCTAATCGCGTGGGCGATTCCACGACAAGAAAGGCAGGGAATACAAAGTCGTTCTGTGTTTACTGCAAACGTAGCGGTCACACAAAGGAAATGTGCGAGAAATTAGTGAGAAATAGTGACGTAAATAACTCAAAAAGTGAGTATAAAAAAGACATAAAGTGTTACGGTTGTGGTGCCGCGAATATCATAAAGTCGAAGTGTCCGAAGTGTAATGCCAACGATGGCAAGAACAATGTACATTCGGCGTTTTGTTCTGTTGCTTCTGCACGTGATTCTCGTGCACACACCGATCGCACTGGGTCGCATCGTACGCTTCGCGTACATGGCGACATACGCTCCGAGGTCAACGCGCCGCCACCGCTTCAAGCGCCTACCCCGCCGCCGCGAGGTAGCGTGATGTTTGCCGGCACAGCGGGCGCGCCCGCGCCCTCTAGCGTCGAGCGACGCGTGTCGTCGCACAAAGTTCGAGGTAACCCCGCGGCTGCGATAGTCGCAGGGGGTTCTGTCACTAAGTCTAGTTCTCTAACTAATTCTTGTTCTCACACTTATGTTCCTAATGGTAATGTTAATATTTTAACTATGGACTATTCTGATAATAGCGTTCCTTATAGTTACGATAAATATTTACATAAAGTTTGTTGTATAGGCTGTAATTTACAATGTAATAGTTTTAACGATCATTTTTATTTGGATAAGTCGTCTTGTGTTGATAACAATGTTAATGTTACGTCTACGACTTATAATAATAATTCTATGAATCGTTCCTGTGTTGATAATCGGTATTGTTCTGTAAATGGGAAAAAGTGTGTTCGTTTTTGTACTAAAACTAAAGCGTGTGTTTGTACTAAAACTAAGGTATGTGTTTGTACTACTTGCGACCAGGGGGAGTTCGCGTCACCGTTGCAGTCTAATGATAGTGCGTCACGGACGGTAATGTTTAATGGTTCTCAATCTTATTCTGGTAATTCCGTCGGATCAAAATCTTGCGCTCGCGATTTTATGCCTAATTCCAGTTTAGATTATAAGCCATTTGATAACAATAAAAGCGACTCTCAACATTTTTCAAATATCGCAAGTGGTCGTCAACCTTTTTCCGAGAACATCAGGGGTTCTCAACATTTTTGTTCCCAGAATAATAATTGTCAACAGTTGTACGGAATTGCCAGTGGTGCTCAACCTTTTGACGGTAATAGTAATATTCGATCTTTTCTAAGGCCCGTGCTAAAGATTAGTATTTTAGGTGAGAATGGTACCGCGTTATTGGATTCGGCAGCTAAAAGCTGTGTAGCTGGTCATACGCTATACGCTCTCCTAAAGGCCAAAGGTCATCCTATGTCCTCCGGTTTGGAAAATGTAAAACTTGCAGATGGTGTACTTAGGTTAATGAATGTACTTACTACCGAGTTGTATGTTACTCTTGAAGGTAGAACCAGGCTCATTAGTTTTTTAATTTTTCCGGACGCGGACAATAATGAATCACTTTTAGGTATAGATTTTTTGATAAAATTTGGTATCTGTGTTGATTTTAGTAGTTCTAAGTGGCACTTTGCTGACAGTGCTGAGCAGTTTGATCTCCCATTTGAAAAAACAGCACACCAGGTCAAGAGTGTGCCTATCAATAGTTTGCTTAGGGACGAGGAAGCATCAAGGCTTAGCGACGAGCAGCGTGAGGTTCTGGCCCAGTTCCTTTCTGAAAATAAGGACGTATTTGAATTGCGGGGCGAACCAACTGCTTTTGCGGAGCACGTCATTGACACTGGTGACCACGCTCCTGTCGCAGTCCCTCCATATCGGCTTACTCCTGCTAAAAAAGAGATCATGCAGTCAGAAATCGAAAAGATGTTGGCTGATGATATTATAGAGGAGTGCGAATCGGCATGGGGATCGCCTGCATTGTTAGTGCCTAAAAAGAACGGTCAAGTTCGGTTTTGCGTAGATTATAGGAAACTTAACGCGATAACAAAAACCGATGTGTATCCGATGCCGCTCATAGACGAGCTAGTGCAGTCTACCAAGCGCAATTGCATCATGAGTACATTAGATATGCGTAGTGGATTTTGGAATGTTTCGGTTAGGGAATGCGATCGAGACAAAACGGCCTTTTTGTCGCCTTTTGGTACGTATCGATTTAAAAGGATGCCGTTTGGCCTCAAAAACGCACCGTCAACATTCCAACGACTTATAGACAGGTTGCGCTCTGGCGCCTCACTTAAGAATGTGACCCTGTTATGCTATCAGGACGATCTGCTCGTAATATCGGAAGGATTCGAGCAGCATATTGCTGATCTACGCGCTGTGTTTGAGAGATTGCGTATGTTTAATCTTCGCGCCAATCGCGAAAAGTGTGTTTTCGCGCGCGAAGAGGTGAAATACTTGGGGCACGTCATTACTCAGGATGGAGTTTTACCTGATCATGACAAAGTTCGCGCAGTGGCGGACATGAAGGCACCAAGTACTGTACGCCATCTCAGAACGTTTCTTCAGACTTGTTCGTGGTTCAGAAAGTTCATTTTGAACTTTTCAGAAGTCGCAGAACCTTTAACTCGTCTTTTGAGGAAGAATCAGGCTTGGGTATGGGGTGCTGAGCAAAATCAGGCGTTTCAAGAGCTTAAAAAGCGCTTAACGTCTGCACCCATACTCGTCCAAGCTGATTACAGTAAACCTTTTATCTTGCGTACGGATGCAAGTAATTACGCTCTCGGTGCAGTATTGTTGCAAGGCGAGGGGAAAGACGAAAGGCCGATAGAGTATGCGAGTCGCCTTTTAAACCCAGCCGAGCGTAATTATACTACTACAGAGAGGGAAGCTCTGGCAGTAGTCTGGTCTGTTGAGCGCTTCAGAGGCTATCTGGAAGGTCAACAAATTATAGTAGGGAGCGACCATCAACCTTTGAAATGGCTGTTGAGTTTGAAGTCGCCATCAGGTAGATTAGTTCGGTGGGCTTTGAAGTTACAAGAGTTCAATATTCAGTATGAATACACTCCTGGTAAAGCCAATGTTGTTGCCGACACGCTGAGTCGTCCTACATGTGAAGAAGATAGTAAAGAACAATGCGGTATTTGTTCAGTTGTTGTTGACCTACCCACTAGAAGTCCTGCTGATTTACGACCGGCTCAATTAGATGACCCGGAACTAGAAAAGATAATGACTGGTCTTGAAAGTAATGACGCAGTTGAAGAAAAACGCTGGTCTGAGCGAGGTTACTTTATGCAGCAAGGAGTCCTGTATCGGTACAACCCTGACGTCGACGTTGAGGAACCACAGCTTGTCCTTCCTGTGAGTTTACGTCTGGATGTCTTGAGGGAATGCCATGACACTCCTATTGCTGGGCATCAAGGTATTGATAGGACCTTACATAAGCTTTCACAGCGGTTTTTCTTCCCTGGAATGAGACGGTTTGTCGCCGACTTTGTTAAGTCTTGTGCGACGTGCCAGCGGTACAAGTCATCAAACTTGAAGCCTTCAGGCCTTTTACAGACCCCAGTTTTAAATCAAAGGGGAGAGGTCTTGGCGATTGACTTGTTTGGCCCGCTCCCTCCAGGAGAAAAGGGGGAGAAGTACGTTTTATTAGTCGAGGACACAGCTACTCGGTGGGTCGAGCTTTTTGCTCTGGTTGATGCTACCTCAGAAGTCTGTGCTCGAACGCTAATTGAGGAATATTTCCTTAGGTACGGCCTTCCGCGTCGCATTATCTCGGATAATGGGGTACAATTTGTCTCTTCCGTTATGCAACAATGCATGTACATTTTGGGGATTGAACAGGACTTGTTACCATTATATCATCCGGAAGCAAACCCGGCCGAACGGAAAAACAGAGACTTAAAGGTGCAGCTGGCTCAGTTGGTCGACACCGAGCATTCTTCGTGGCCTAACCACTTGCCATCGGTTCGTTTTGCCATGAATTCAGCCTTGTGTCAGACAACAGGTGCTTCACCAGCTTTTCTCACCTTAGCTAGAGAGCTTCGTTCACCAGTTGACGTTCATTATGATATCAGGGCCGTCCTGAAAAAAAGATAACTTTGTTCCCCAGATAACGCCCTATCTTAAGAGATTTTTAGACTCTTTAGTTTCGATTAGGGATAAGGTAGAGAAAGAACAGGATAGACGTAAAGATTACGCGGACAAGGGTCGAAAACCTGTAGATTTTGATGTCGGTGATCAAGTTTTGGTAAAGTCGCACGTATTGAGTAACGCTGCTAAGGGATTATCGGCTAAGTTTGTACCAAAAAGGGATGGGCCCTATAAGGTCATTAAGAAAGCTAGTCCTACGACTTACCTGGTGTCTAAAATTGATTCTCCCGACGAGGTCTTGGGCAGGTTCCATGCGTCCCAACTCACGCGGTTTGTTAATAGGGACGATACGCCGCCTCTTCCTATTATGCCAAAACGTAATCGAGGCCGGCCTCGTCAAGTCAAGCCTGTTTCTGCCGATCTTGAGCGGGTTCCTGAGCGAGGACGCCTTCACGAACCCGAGGGGGAGTGTATAGCGGATGTGGTTTCCGAACGTAACCCTGGACGCAACATACGGTCTAATAGAGGCAAGGCGCCTGACCGATATTCACCAACGCGCTAGCAGATTGTGCTCACGCGTCACGCGCCGACCAATCGGTGATTTGTCGTCGCGCTACTCGGCCGTTGATTGGCCTTAGTAGTATGGTAGTAGGATAAGAGACTTTTATGGCGGACATTGTGAAGTGTACTATGTGGTATCGTTTATTTTATTTTATTAAAGTTTATGCCGTGTAACAAAGCCCTTTTAATAAGAACTGACCCACCCCGACTATAAAATGCATTTAATTCAGATAACAAGATCCATACAATTCAATTAAAATAAAATAATAGTAATAACAAAATAAAATAATAATAATCAGACGCAACATTTATATTACCCGCTTAATAAGGGCTTTCCATAGCGGAGACGTGACCCTATCAGCTACAGTTCTCAGAATTCCGTTGCAGCTGCCACGCAATCTGCAGATCAGGGATACAGTTTTCTTGCGGATGACGGCATGAAAACCGTCAGTATGATACTGCGCAAACATCCCCGATGCACTACAGAAGCGAGGCAGCCCCAACATCATCCTAAAGATGTTGTTATACTGGACGCGCAGGACATCCAGCGATCTTTTGGTATGACTGACCCACAGATTTCCCGTATAAAAGCTTTGACAATACGCTTGGAACAACGTTATCTTTACTTGTTCAGAGCATCGGGAGAACCTGCGGGCCAGCATGTTATCTCTGACCGCCAAAGCCCTGCGTTCCCTTTCAATGTCCAGATCATCCACAAGACCTTCGGTAATTAGATGCCCCAGATATTTAAATTTCGTGACACGATTTATGCACGGCTTGTGCATAAATCGTGTCACGAATTTAGGGTAATATTATGTGAATTACTAGGGCATCCAACCGCGGCCCCAAAGACCATGTACTCTGTTTTCTGAACATTGTATATAAGGCCATGTATTCCAGCATAGGTCTCACACACTCTCAACAACTCTCCAAGACCTCTCGTCGTCGGGCTCAGCAGCACCATGTCGTCTGCGTAGCTAATATTATTGACACAGACACCATCTATCGAGCAACCGACACGCTTGCTACTGAGTTCGACGATGAGGTCATTAATATATAAGTTGAAAAGCTTGGGTGATGTCAAACCTCCCTGTCTCACCCCGCTTTCCAACGTATACGCCCCAGAGTGAGTATGATTCCACCTAACAAAATTTGTTTGGTTAGAATACCAATACCTAAACATTTTAAGCACCTCCACCGTTACACCCGTGCTCCCTAACTTTTTCCAAAGCAGGTCGTATGACACGAGATCAAAAGCCTTGGAAAGGTCAAGGAAACACGCGTATACCGAGGTGCTACGGTCCATATAGTATTGCACAATATGCTTGACACCCACGATAGCAACTTCAGTGGATAGCCCGGGCCTAAACCCAAACTGCGCATCATGTATCTTAATGTATTTTTCTAGGTAGGAGTCAAGCACACCGTCCAACACCTTAGCAATTAATGGTAAATGCCTATTAAGTCCAGCTATGGGCTAACGTAGTGGTTGATGATGGCTGTGACGTGGAGCAATTAAAATTCTAGAAAAATACTTCTATCATCACACACACAGGCTGCAAGGACCACGACGTTTGATTTTACCTTGGTTCCACTGGTTTCCCCTTCGTCTTTATAGCTTTCTTTATATTAATAATCCTGAAGTTAACTGTTGGCTTCTCCTGTTTCTTCCCTGGAGGAGGACGTTTCGGTACAGGTGGAAGATTGCCAGATACAAAGCATGTATGATCAGTCTTTTTAATAGGCTGACCTATTCCTTGACCTTTTTTTAAGAATTGAGTGGGAGGTTTGAGTGGTGTTTCCGCGTAACCAAATGTGCGACGGAGTTCTGGTCTCTTAGCTTCTCTTAATTCTTTTTCTAGTTTCGACTCGTATCTGTAGGAAAAGAAAGAACGTAAATAGGTATATATTTACGAGTAGGTATTTCTTAACCGTGGTAAGGGGCTTAGACATAGGCACCTAAACCCTTTACTACTTTATACCCATTTTAGCCACCATGGTTATAATCACCGCATTCAGTCGCGAAGTTGAACTCTTTAGATACCAAACGCAATCTGGTTTGGAGCCAGTCATAAATTAGCTACCTACCACGATACCTACCTATGAAATTAAAACTAGCTAAGCACGTAGATATTTACCTATTAATATCGACATAATTTTAAAGCATAAGCCATAGGAGAAAGAAGCTTTAGGTACCGTGAATTTACCTACCTGGGAGTTTTTGGTGGCTCTGGCGGTGGTTTGTCCAAAATTGTATAAATGACCTCGTCATGGTGAATTATTTCAACTACAGACATATTCGCAAAGGCGAATAAGAACAAAAAAGGAGAACATAAAAGTTATAAAAACTGCGATCGCGTTATCCCCGTCGGTTGCTATAGAAACATCAAACAGTAGGATAATTAACCTTTGTTTCGAAATCTATGGAGATTTTATCAAGGAAACCATCGTCTTGGGAATACCTAGGTACCTACTTATTGCATTATGTTTCCTAGCTAACTCATATATTTAGAATACATAAGTTAGAATCAAAGTGTCCCGGTGAGTAGGACGAGATAATACTGTTCTCAGCAGGGTCATGATGTCCCTATATTAATTTTCATCTGCTTATGAAATGCACCCGGAACTGAATAAGGCCTCTTTGAGAATTACGGTACAGACGTTAGACAGGCGGATAAGTAAGATTTACTTAAAATTTTAAGCGTACCTAACGGTTTTACAATCTAGTTTGTTGGTTCTAAAGTGGAGCCGAAGTGATTATAATGCTCAGTGAGTGGAACTTATGCATGCAGGTTCTAAACGGATGCAGAGAGTATTGGAAGCATCAATGGAGTTTTTTTTGCTCTATTTTAAAAATAGCTATATTTTTTTGCTATGACAACACTGAATAGCTGTCATATTTACTCGGCTCGGCTCAGTCAGCCAGAGGTTTACGTCAAAACAAATGTCTGGATTCACATAATCGTTGATTATTTTTAGATTATTTTGCGTATTATATTCACATTTAACATTAATTTCGTTTTGGAATTTGATTTTACTAATGCGTTAATAATAGGCTGATAATGTTGGTCAAAGGTTTTCGGGGGGTAAGGAAGTATAACGCACATAAATGTATAGGTATAGCGTCTAGAGAATTTTCAAGTCGATTAGATGCGTTAGACCATGAAGAACGGTTAGAGGGTTGTCTTTCGGCCTTGCCTCCAAAGGCTAAGGTGGTGATATGTGGGGGAGGAATGATGGGGGCCGCCGTGGCGTACCACCTCGCACGCCGCGGCTGGGGCGATAAAACCATCGTCATTGAGAAAGAAAAGTAAGTAGCTACCAACGTTCTTATAGTTTCGCGTTTATTAATGCCTGTGAATTTAGTGGAACTGTGTATATTGTGTAAGCAGGATAATTTTTGGCTCGTATTTTAGTTTTTAAGTACAGTTAAAATTAGAGTGAAAAATAAGGAACAGTATTATTTATAGTACTCACAAATTTGGTAAAAATTAAAATAGAACCCTTACTGATAGTGAGTTAAAATTATTTCTCTCATATTCATGATTTTATTTTTCAAAAAAGTCATGACAATATATGTGCATTTAGTGTTAAAAATGTGTCTGTTACTATATTTTGGTAAATTAATAAAACAGAAAATGGTTTCAAACATGGTTGATATAAATGTGGTAAAATGGCTAAAGAAATATAATATAATGGCCAATTTAGATAATAAATAAATAATTTATTTCTCAGATAATTGTTACTTACAAATTAAAAAGTATTTATTTATTAGTATGTTACATACACAAACACAAATGAATAGAGATGGGTTTGGTATGCAGAAAGGTTGAACCTTAGCAAAGCTATAGGCTACTTACATGCCTGAAGTATTTCTGAAAATATATGAAATTTACCCACATGATCACTTTGAGAAAAACTATAATATTAATAATATTGAATGCATGAACACAACTCTAAGTTTATAAGACAGAAAGATGTTTTCTTGTGTCTAAAAGAAGTAGGATATAATATTTTTATTTTTTATTTCAATAATGCATTTACTTTATTGTCCATCAATCTAGATCCTCTTTTCGTCTTTATTTACCACAACCTCTTCTGTTCTTCTCACTTCAAGTAGAAAGCAGCAGTACTGCTTAGTATATTAAGATAATTATACTTTTCTTCAGAGTCGGAATTGGCAGTCGCTGGCATTCCTCAGGTCTAGTTGGTGCTTTCAAACCAACCCTTGCACAAGTTCGCCTGACTCAGTCTTCGATAAGACTGCTCCAAGAACTTGAAGCCAAAGGGAGAGCAACTGGCTGGAAGCAATGTGGCTCCCTACTGCTGGCCAGAAACAGGGATCGGATGACAGTGTACCGTAGAATGAAGAGCCAATCTGTGTACGTATTAAATATGACATACCACTTCTAAAACACTCATCTGCCTACCCTTTTCCACCAGTGTTTTACTCCGAGCGACTGCCTGTCTGACCTCTATAACCTCGTTACAGGCTACACAATAACACTTTGTAAGAGCGGTTATCAAACTTTCTGGATTCTGACTACCCATAACAACTCAAAAATCTACAAATGACGTGGCGTGGAGTCTCGGTATGACACAGATGGTCACCCATTCACGAACCAACGGCGCCGAACGCAGCTTAACTATTGATCGACCCTTCGGGTGTTACTTAGCTATGAGCTCCTACTTATTTTCAAATCACTAAAAAGACAGCGACTCATAGCTGGTTACACCTATATCCTGTGTTCTTACACTGTGCCTCTAATCATTAACATTTTCCCAGACAGTTCTTGGGGAATACCTTGTGAGTTGGTTACCCCTAAGAGATGCCAGGAGCTATGGCCGCTGCTGAACGTGGATGACGTGTTGGGCGGGCTGTGGATACCTGGCGACGGCGTTGGTGACCCCCACTTGCTCAACATGGCCCTGATGAGAGAAAGCGTGCAAAGCGGTACTTTATCGTTCTATGTTTTCCTTCTTTGTGTCTGTGTCGTCCTTGGGCAAGCCTGGGTTTGTTTATCTTTTGCCCAAAAGTATTATATTGCGTATATGTCTGCCCACATCTGGAATTTTGTATGCCGTAACTTTGATTGACCAGCTACTGGGTCTGTTTAGTAATAACATTAAAATAATAAAATATGTCATTCGAAACTGAATAATTACCAATCTCTCGGAAAGTTTCAAGCTTATTGAATTCAGGAAATATTAAACCTACTTGAATTGGGCATGTATACAATTAATAGATTGTAGGCATTTGCGAATATGACAGTGCCCATATTCATGCAGCTCGATACATTACAACAAAGTTTAAATAATTTAAATGACTTAATTATTCCATTGGCTCAGCAACCCAAAGTGAGCCTTGGCCACGAAATTATGCCATTATACATAATAATTTAAAATGGTAGTCTGTTTTTGTTGAAAAGCAGTTTATAATGTTTGCAATACGGCGTAAAAGTTTCTATATTACAATTATCTTTGTATTTCCAGGTGTTGGAGTGATGGAGGATTGTGCCGTGACCGCGGTGCTCTCGAAGAACGATCGGGTGTGCGGAGTGGAGACAAACCATGGAGCGATTGAGTGCGAGTACTTCGTTAACTGCGCTGGGTTTTGGGCAAGGAAGGTAAGTTATCTGAGCAAAATTCTATATTGTCGTCTGGTTAAAAATATGTAATAGAATTAATTTATGTACTTAGGAACTCAAGCTAAAATGAAACAACGGTTTTTGTGGCACGAGAGTGAATACATTTATTACAAATAATCAATCATCCATAGATTTCTGTCACTTAGTATTAAAATGAAAATAGATGGCGTTACTGGTAATGTGGTTATTTTGATGTAATATTGACACAAGCTATGCCAAAAGTGCATGGAACCACGCCAGGAATATTTGCATGTTTCATGCTTTTCAGTCCGATACTGCCGTAGTGGGGTTTTATTTTTATTTTATTTGTTGTTATTTCAAATTGCTTGCGCTATTTTAAACTACCTGTGTAATTATCTAATAATTTATTTAACTTATGACCTATAAATTGAAGTAACAGCCTGCCCGTAATGGCCGGTCGTTAAACACTGTGTTGCACATTAGTCTACGTTCAGACGATCACTGAATAATGAATGAAACATTCGCTTTAGCCGAAGGTACAGCGAATGCAAAAAGAAATCACCTAAAACATGATAAAAAATGCAAATGTGAATTGGTTTGTTAGTTTATGCTTTCTCTGTAAAACGCCGGAACTGTTGTCATGAAATTTGGTATGGAGATTACAGGACCTGGGAGACGGTCAAATTTTATTCGGTTTGCCGGTTCTTCTCCATAGGACCCACTACTTGAAACCGTGCAACTAATTTGACCTTTCATAAGTGCTTTATTTGGAGGTCGTGTGAGATAAAAATGTTGACTTTTGGTGCGCGTTAATAAATAAAAAAAAATCTTAACAAGCTGCAAGCTCTGCCGATTTTCGATTTTTATGTATCTAGAACTAGCTTGCCCATGCCCTTTGCAGCGTGCCTTAGCTACTTTATATATTACACGTAAATATTGTTAAGCGAATCATATTTTAATGAATAATGATTGTTCATCAGTCGAGTAATATTTTGCGAAAGATATGTTTAAGCAAACCCGTCAGTCTGTAGTCTTAAGGTGCATTTCCGTGCATCGCGACCGATCGCGCGGCTGATGCGACATTAGTCAAGAGTATGAAAATGTATGGCGCCGTTTACTAATTATGCAACAGACGCGCTGTGTGATTTTTATGCGTGTAAATATACTTTTTCAAACGTTTCACGGGCGCTATTTAAGCAATATTTATTTATTTAGTAAAAGAAGCGTTTTGCGAAAGCTACTGCTTTTTGAATCTAGTGTCATTATCAAAATCGTTTCATGATCGTCATCGATCGAAACGCCTCTTGCGACCTATATCAAGAGCTTGAGATTGAGCTTGCAAATGAAAATAACAGATCAGCAGTGCAGCGCCGCTTTTTTAGTATTATTGTTCAGATTTGATAGTGCAAATGCTTTGCGAATAGTAAAATAATGCACTTTGTTATCACAAAATGTCGCTGACTATCCAGCCTACACAAATTTGTGCAAGTCTTTAGTCACGGGAAATCGATCAAGGTAGTTCTCAATGACTAATGTGCATACGGTTCGCCTTCCTATTTACTTAGCTATTATAAAGAACTTAAGGCTCGTGAAGTGTAAAATGTGACCCAATTATAGGTTTCATCCATCATTCAGTAACGTGTTTGGTCAAAAGACTTCAGTTACAAGTGACTTTATTGTGCAGCAACAAAACCATTGCGTTTTTAGGGTTTTGTACCCAAAGGGTAAATCGGGACCCTATTACTAAGACTTCGCTGTCTGTCCGTCTGTCTGTCTGTCCGTCTGTCACCACGCTGTATCTCATGAACCGTGATAGTTAGACAGTGGAAATTTTCACAAATAATGTATTTCTGTTACGGCTATAAAAATAAATAATAATACTAAAAAAAACGGAATAAAATAAATATATTTTTTCGCCATTTTTATAGATAATGGTTACGGAACCCTTCATGCGCGAGTCCGACTCGCACTTGGCCAGTTTTCCTTCCTAATGTTATAAATGCGACGGGTAGTTTGTTTGTTACGCTTTCACGGTAACACGGCGGAATCTTTGGCTGAAATTTAGTATGGAGATAGAATAGATGGGACCTTGAAAACGGTTATAGCGTACTTAGGTGTGTTAACCAGTTCTCTCGGGTTGAGGGTGGAGCGGCGGGAAACACTTAGTTGTTATAGATTTTTATTGCTTGTAATTTTGTTCTTTTGCGAATTCATTTAGTAAAAAGATTTAGCATAAGGTAAACATTGTTCTCATGTAAGTGACCTTTGTCTTTTTTGAGAATAAAATATCTTTAAACCTAAAATGCTTTGTTTGTCCATTTAAGTCCATTTGAGAAATGCGTGGCGAAAGTCTTTTCATTATAGTCCAATGCCTGCTGCGATTTGTTATTGCAAAAAGTATGTTTGTAATGTCACATATGTGTGTGTTGAAGGCGTTGTTCTAGCTGGCGGTTTGAATTGGTTTCATTGTTAGCAATGCGAAATAGTTATTGAATATTTCTTTCAAACGAAAGTGGTCTATGTGCATTTTGCATACCTACTGCAGGGATACCTAAATAATTTTTATGTTTATAAAAAAAAAATAGTTTTACAATTAATGTAATGAACATTTCTTATTCCCAACAATATTTCTGTTGAAATTATACACTCTTATTCAAGAAGAATACTTACAAATTAAGCAATTTTTAGCTTGCCTTTGCATTCACAAAAAATACGTAAGCCTTCTCAGTATGAGCCTTTGGCTTTACTGTGGGATATTAAATAGGCCTATGATAATGATGATTCTAGCTACCCATGCAGACACACAGCGTCGAGTACGATGTGTTATTGCTCCATTTTGCGTTCTTAATGTGGTCTCTGGTAGTTGGTACATCCTTACTTAGCATATTATTGTTCCTAAATACGGGTGTAGGGTAATTATTTCGCTGCAGGTACCGTTCATGACTTGTGACTCGTCAGAAATAAAAAAAATATCGTTTGTTCTCAAAGTTTATTATATTTTTCAGGTAGGGCAACTGGCACGTCCTCAAGTGAAAGTGCCTCTATTGCCCTGCGAGCATTACTACCTCCACACCAAGCCTATAGAGAACTTAGACCCCATGACTCCAGGTATCTAGTTTATTAGTTTAACTATCTTAGCCCACAGTATCGCCCGTGTTTTATGCATATAAAACACTAACTTCTTCACGAGACTTTGCATGCGTGAACTCGGAATTGGATCCAGATACCTGGATAAAAAGTGTTCTATGTGTAATCTAGGTTGTAAACTATGTGTGTACCAATTTCCATCTTAATCCATTCAGCAGTTTTTGTGTGAATAAGTAGCAAACATACACCCATCTCAGAAGCTTTCGCATGTACTATACAACGTGTAAAAAAGCTATACAATTTAAGCGGGCTACACATTCGGTGATAACTAATCTTTTGAGCAGTATTAGGAACTGGAAATCTTATAGTTTTAGAACAAAAAGAAGTAACAGTTTTTGTTAAAAATAATATGTTACAGTATCGGTAATCGGTAGTGGTGTCGCAAGCGCGTGCCGCGGGTCAAGGGTTAGGTGGTTCTGGGACTACTAGATCGAGATCTCTGAGAGAGAGAAATTGATGGGACTATAAGAGATTTATTTTATAGTAAAAATGTATGATTGTGACAGTTATACGAGATCCCGACGGCTACATCTACCTGCGAGAGAGGGACGGTTGCATCCTAGCGGGTGGCTTCGAGCCGATCGCGAAACCTGTCTACGAAGAAGAAAGTGAGTTTTATAAGAACAAGAATACACAGCTTATGCCCGAGTCTTCGACTGCGTAGTCTTGAAATTGACTCAGATACCTAAATAAGTGTCTTTGGTAATACAGGTTGTATACTATGTGTGTAACAAATTACATCAAAATCCGTTTAGGAGTTTTAGCGTGATTGAGTAACAAAGATCCATCCAAACTTTCACGTTTATAACACTAGCTGTTTCCCGCGGTTTCACCCGCATCCCGAAGGAACTACTTAGCGCACCCGGGTAAAAAGTAGCCTATGTCCTTTCTCAGGCTCTAGACTATCTATGTACCTAATATCATTTAAATCGGTTCAGTAGTTTTGGCGTGAAAGCGGTGGTACTTTTGCATTAATAATATTAGTAAGGTATCTATCGACAACTGACTGCTGACTGACTGTTGCACCCTCGCATTACACGTGATCTACATAACTCATGACACTTTTTCCCAAAGGTGTAGGCAGAAGGGTACGCTCATATCATTAGTTCTGACTGAGACTCATATTAATTGGTTAGCATATTAAACTACCAAACACTGGGAAATTCTACTTGAATATTAAACTATGATTTACACGGCCTAAGAAACCAGTTACATAAACCAAAGTATTTAAATTAATAACTACAATTAAATAATATTAGCCTCACAAAAATTCAGGCACTTAACCATTAATTTGGTGAAATTATCCACATTTGGTGAAATAGATCGCAGTCTGGGTTGGCTTCCACGAGTTTATTCAGATGTTTTATTTCTATGCTATGCAGATGTCTACTTTATAAACTACAGATATTGTGGTAAAAATATTACCTCATCAGCAGTAAACTGGGCAGTAACCCCCTCTATCACCTTGATAGTAGGATGCACCACCCAATTTCCACTGGTAGTTGATTAACACCGTGCAAGCCTCTTACAAAACATTGCTTAACTTGCTTACACATCACTGTCTATACATTCCTCTCTGCCAGTAACGTCAATGGCCCAGCGCTGCGTGCCCGAAGACTGGGACCACTTCCACGTGCTGCTGCAGCAACTCCTCAAACGCGTGCCGAGCCTCAGCCAAGCGGTGCTACACAAACTGTGCAATGGGCTCGAAGCGTTCTCCCCTGACTGCAAGTGGATCGTCGGAGAAGCACCCGAGGTATGTTGGATCTAGTTTTTCTGTGGTTTTTCATATGATGTTGATTGGTCAAAATTTTTTTTTTGCTTAGAACTGGTTTGGTCTTGGTGAAATAACTTATTTGATTGATTATTTCTGTGATATAATTCAGTAAGAAAATAAGATTAGGTCTATATTTTAAAGTTTGAAAATAAATGACTGACTAAAGAATTAAAAAATACTTTCTTTTAAAAATAATTAGAAAAGGGTTTCAGTTAGGTAAATCCCTGTTTTGTCCTTATTTTCCATCTGCTTTTATTATAAATTGACTAAATACATACCATTATTAATACAATTTGTGCTCAGTATACTATAGAATATAATATATAATTATTTTAAAAGAGTACCATGACTAATAAAATACAATGTAAATTAATTATTTTATTATGGTATTAATAATATTGCTTTAATTTTCAAATAATATTATAAACGTGGGAGTTTGCTTGTTTGTTTGCTTTCACGGCAAAATGGCTAAATCGAGTTAGAAGAAATTTTCTATAGAAATAGATGGGACACTGCAACACTATAATTGTAACCTAATTTATAACCTATTGTTAGTCTATTTTTAATAAAATCTACACAGCTGCAGTACTAAGAAGAACCCGTATGCATACACGGGTTGATATAGACTTATTGGATTAATATAAACCAATGGTTTATGTCAACTCGTTTTTGTAATACTATCCACATCACTAGCCGCCAAGAAGACAGGAGACGGAAGATCCCCCCTTCGGAGCGTTCCATTTCACGGATCGTTAGCGTTGCTTGCTAAATTCGTGACATCGAACGTTTTGAGTGGATAAGGAAATCTCACATCGCAGGAGGATTGAAGAGCCATAATTGTTATTTGATATATTGTCTTTGTATCTATATATCTATACTAATATTAAAACTAGATAGTAAGTTTGTATGTAGGGAATAAACTCCGGAACTACGGGACTGACACTAAAAAATCTTTTACTTGATATCTTCTGCGTAACCTTTCTAGGGTTTCGTACAAAAAAATGGTAAAAAGGAAACCGTATGTGTTTCTTTGTGTCCGTCTGTCACAGCTGATTATTTCAGGAACTACTCATTGACTTGATTTTTTATGAAGATGAAATAAGTTGAAAAATCATATTGATTTTATGAAAAAAAATAAGGGAAGTGGGATTTAAAATTCAAAGTATGGTTACTAGGTCATGTGAGGTATCATATGAAAGGCCTTGATTTGCACATCATTTCTATCAGAAACTTTTGTTTTGTATACTTTTGTTTTCTTCTATAACTTTTTCTAGACAAAAACAATGTATATACGCCACAATATTCCTAAGGTAACAAACCATAAAATTGTTAAGTCAACTTTCATGTAGATTATATTAATTATTTTTGTATTGTGTACAAGACTTTTACAATAAATTAGCTCATCGTAAACATTTGTCTAAGATCATCATCATCTGCCTAGCCTTTTCCCAACTATGTTGGGGTCGGCTTCCGGTCTAAACCGGATGCAGCTGAGTATCAGTGTTTTACATGGAGCGACTGCCTATCTGACCTCCACAACCCAGTTACCGTGTAACACGGTACCCCTTGGTAAGACTGGTTGTCAGCAGTGGCGTGCACAGAGATTTTAGGCAGGGTAGGCAGAAAAGCCAAAGCGTGCGAGCCGAGCGGCGCGCGACCTTCGATACTACGATAGGTACGCCTGCCCGTGAAATGCGCCGCCGCGCCGGGTGACACCCGCCTGGCTTTGGTACCCACTTTTCAAAAATACCTTTTTCGTTTTGGTTCGTCGTCTTGTCGATCAAATAATGATGCATGTAATTTGCCACCTCAAATAATCATAGATTCAGATTTGATTTAAAAATCTCGAACATGAGTACCGACCTAAGAACGAATTTCATAAATAGTTGTCCATAACTCCGTCGTATTTCGCTTGAAAGTTGACCTCTCCTAATAACTTCCCATATTCACATTCAGGAACAAATTCTTTCACGCAAAGTGAGCTCATGTTTACTCCAAAAACAAACAATATCAAAAGTGATTGAATAATATTTCGATCGACTTTCATCGTGTTTCAATACGATTTTTTCCAAGTGTACGGAAGCTTCTAAGTCAGATTGCTCGTGGTTTTGGCTACCGTAGGAGATAAATATGAATAGTTGAAACCTGCGTCGTTTCAGACGGTTTTATTAATTTATTGTGTGTGTAAAATAGTAGGCAAGGGAAATAGCTTCTATGCAATCCGAGAGCTAATAATATGAATCGAATTGTTTTGTATTTAGTTTACGATTGACTTTACCTTTAGTTTGTATTAATTGTAAATCTGGTGTACAACGGCCTTTCGCGATCACTTGTTTTTTTTCTCCGAAAGATAGTGTTAAAAACTCATAATTTTTAATTTTCTGTACACACACACCACTTACACAACTTTCACAGTGAATATATTCCATTTCACACTATTATCAACGCTTAAAACTCACTATTATTAAAATATTAAGAAATATTCGCTAGCACAGAACAAGTCAGATAAACAATAACAATGGCGACGCGCGCGAAACTCACGTCACAGAAAAAAAAAATACGACTAAAAGAAATGTTGTTTACTTAGAGATAAGAAAGTCAAAACATGCTACTTTTTAAAATAGTTACATTACATCATAATGTAGATCGGTTCGGAAAACATCGGCCACCGTCTCTTGTGGCCTTGTCGATAGCCGAAGGTTTCCGAACCGATGTTTCCGTCGTATAAATCGAATTAAGACATTGCCTTTTTTGTTATTTGTGTGCGTAATTTGTGTCAATGTGTGCAAAATATTTATACGAACGCACACTGCATTGTATTCGCATGTCTACGAGTCTTCTTACAAATACTATTGCACGAAATGAGGCATTCACGTTTTCTGCCTATATTCGCTAGGGGCGCCCTAGTACCGCGCAAACTTTTTTGTGTTGTTGAAATGTATCGCGAGTATTCTTCGTAATACCACCAATATTCGACAGGTGGAGCTGATTTAAGTTTGAAGATTTTTTATTGATAGTAATTACTCTGAGATAAAATATTAGATACTTATTAAAATAAAGATAGTAAATATTTTCTGAGTTATGTAGGGTAGGCAGTGTCTTTTTGCCTATATGAACTGCACGCCACTGGTTGTCAGACTGTCTGGCTTCTGACTATCCGTAACAACTGTCAAAGATGTACAAATCACAACCCGGACCAACAGCTTAACGTGCTTTCCGAGGCACGGAGGAGTCGCGCTAAGACAAAGATGGTCACCCATCCGACCGCGATCACTGACCGTACCAAGCGCAGCTTACTTACCTTTGATCGGTCGAACCGTGCGGCTGTTACTTAGCCACGAGCTCCTCTAAAATATTTGTCTAAGATAAGGGCCTTTATTAGCTTGTAGAAGTGTCAGTAATTCTAAATCGTGCATATAGAGGCGCCAGGGAAGTCGGAAGGTGCATGGGATTGCTGGTATGATTTCATTGATAAATATGCCCAGCCTAGTTTGCTTTTTATTAGTTTAAACTGTTATTATTATATTTATTTTTTATTATGTTGCCTTCTTTACCATTTTAGTCTATAGTAAATGAAATAATGAGATCGTATATAAGCGAACAGCACGTTAATAAATTACATCTCTTTACAAAGCCCTAACTGACGTCATCACACGATTCACCATCAGCTTATTAAATATATTTTTCTACGATACCATTATTCATATAGAATTCGATAATCGATCAATCTATTAATATTGTGGGAAACATATTTTATTTCGCCACGCTCTCTGAAGTCACAAAGCACCTTACACCTCTACAACGGTTTTTACACAAAGGAGATCACAAAGAATTCTGTGCCGCCACACTTGGCAAAAACCAGAACGAGCTCTAATCATTCAATAAGTTTGTATACAACCTCATTATTCCTACGCAAATTCCAAATTCAATTCATTCTTTTACCTCCAAAATAATACTAAGAACTGCATAACTTGTGTTCCAGATGTTCAACTACCACGTGGCAGCTGGTATGAAGACCGTGGGCATATCGGCTGCGGGGGGAGTAGCTGAAGCAACGGCCGACGAGATAGTCGACGGGTACTCCAAGTACGACATGTATGAATTGGGCCTCAATAGGTTTTTGGGACTACATAACAACAAAAGGTTCCTCAGGGATCGGGTTAAGGAGGTGCCTGGTTAGTACCGTACAGTACTTTAGAACTTAAGAGGTATTCACCACCCCCGCTAATTTATTGTGACGCTGCAGTATTCCTGACAGTTCTGATCTGTCGTTATTTTTTTTGCTCGACACAGGAAATGATAAAAATGTAAAACTTTGAGATAACATAGGTACAAAAAGGAAAAAATCTCGACATTATTTCGTTCACCCATTATTACTGTTCTACTTTTGGACGAAAAGGAATAATCACCTATATCAGACCTTTGATTTGAAATCTATCTTATGTCTGTGTAAATAGAAATTTATGTTTGTCCTCTATGTTCCTAAACTATTGGCCCGATTGTGATGCAACTTGTGTTAGTTCTTCTGTGTACTCCGGTGAAGGTTCCTAGCCCAAAAAAATAGCATATATTATCTATAATATATATGAAATGCTTTATCCTAAATGACTGACGGATCAACGCACAGCCTAAATCGCTGATCGTAGAGACCTGAAACTTGGAGGGTGTGTTCTTTGTACGACGTAGACACCCGATAAGAAATTCTACCCCTGAGGGGGTGAAAAAGGGGGGAGAGATTGTATGAAACTCCGTCATTTTTAGGGTTCCGTAGTCCGACAAGGAACCCTTATAGTTTCGCTATGTCCGTCTGTCTGTCTGTCTGTCTGTCTGTCCGCGGCATAGCTCCGAGGTTCTTGATACTAGAAAGCTGAAATTTGGTATGGATATGTATATTGATCACGCCGAGAAAGTGGTAAAATAAAATTTTGAAAAATATTTTTTTTTAGGGTAGCTCCCAAACACGTAAAGTGGGGATGAATATTTTTTTTCTCGCGTACCCCTCCGTGTGGGGTATCGTTAGATAGGTCTTTCAAATGTATTATGGGTGTGTGAAGACCATTTTTTGGTTAAGCGAGCCATTTGCGAAATATCTAGCTAGCTAGCTTTCAGTGCAAATTTTTGTTCGATACGAGTTACCCCCCCCTCTAACTTTTGAATGGCTGTACCTAGAAATGTGAAAAAAATCACAGACGTAGTACATATAATGAAATTACAAGGAAAACTATCACGGCTAAGTAGGCTTAACCGGTTACAGAGTTATAGTCGACTAACTAACTCCTACTACGGAACCCTACTGCGCGTGGCCCGACACGCACTTGGCCGGTTTTTTTTTATTTCAATTCGTATAGCCTACGCGGGCGAAGCCGCTGGTGGAAAGCTAGATATATTATAAATCTTAAAACATTTTTATTTCAGGTGTCCACTACGGTCTTCCGTACCCGTTCCACGAGTTCGAGACTGGTCGTAATCTTCGACTTTCGCCGATCTACCCAACGCTGCGCGACAATGGTGCCGTGTTCGGACAGGTCATGGGGTACGAGAGACCTACTTGGTTCGAAACTGTTGGTAAGACTTTCCACTCGTATCTTCTAAACCTTTGACGAAAACAGAGGAGGGTTATCGTTTAACGTGTCTGTCTGTGGCATCATAACTCTAAGATATCTGTCTACGAATTTAAAAATGAGTTGTTTTAAATGAAATAACGAAAGATTTTCCTCAAACAACAAATAGTAGTAATTGAATAATGTGACGGGAATTTTATGAAATTGAAAATGTTATTTATATTTATTAAATTAACGTACATTAGTACTCTTAACTTCCTACTAATATTATAAACGCGAAACCGCGGGTAACACTAGTGTAGAATAAAATATCCTACGATTTATGCAATTCTAGTTCTTATGATACAGTCATAGTTTGTAGTTGTTTTTATAGTTTAAATGTTCTGAATTTTTCAGATCCCAAAGAAGCTTCCGACAAGCCCCGTCCGTTTAAGGTCGCGTACACGAAGACATTCAACAAGCCGCATTGGTTCGACACGGTGCAGCGTGAGTACTGGGCGTGTCGCGAACGAGTTGGTCTGGCAGATTACTCGTCCTTCACTAAGATTGATATACAGGTGATTATGGATACTTTGTCGCTCAAAGCCACCCTTCTCTGAGGGCAGGCATTAATAGGGCCCACACTCAGCTTAGACAATTTTTCTGATTTCTCAGACTCGCCTTTCTCGTAGAGCAAGCCGGTAAATACGTCCAATACTGGATTTAAACGTTTCTTCCTCCCGATTTCTCGGAGTCTACACCCTCTCAGAGGATAGCCGATGAATAGGTCCCATACCTGACTTGGTCGTTCCTTACTGCCGATTTCTCAGAGTGGGCAAGCCGATAAATAGATCCCATTCTGGACTTGTCATTTTTTCTCCAGATTTCTCAGACTCGCCCTTTCTTTAGGGCAAACCGATACATAGGTTCCGAAACTGGACATAGTCGTTTTTTTCCCGAGATTTTTCAGAGTCACTCCTCTCGTAGGGAAAGCCGAAAGATAGGTTCCAAAACTGGACTTAGTCGTTTTTCCCTCCGATTTCTCAGACTCGCCCTTCCCTTAGGGCTAGCCGTATAGATAGGTCCCGAAACTGGACTTAGTCGTTTTTCTCGAGATTTCTCAGAGTCACTCCTCTCGTAGGGAAAGCCGATGAGTCGGGCCCATACTGAACTTAGTTGTTTTTCCTCCCAATTTCTCAGACTCACCCGGGCAAGCCGATAAATAGGTCCCGAAACTCGACTTAGTCGGTTTTTTCTCGAGATTTGTCAGTCACTCCTCTCGTAGAGAAAGCCGATGAGTAGGGCCCAAACTGAACTTAGTCGTTTTTCCTCCCGATTTCTCAGACTCGCCCTACCCGTAGGGCAAGCCGATAGATGCGTCCGGAAACTAGGCTTAGTCTTTTTTCCACCCGATTTCTGAGACTCGCCCTTTCCTTAAGGTAAGATAGGTCCCGAACCTGGACTTAGTCGTTTTTTTCTCGAGATTTCTCAGAGTCACTCCTCTCGTAGTAGGGAAAGACGATGAGTCGGGCCTAAAACTGAATTTTTTGAACGTTTTTCCTCCCGATTTCTCTGATTCACCCTTACCTTTGGGCAAGACGATAGATAGCTGGACTTAGTCGTTTTCTCAGAGTCACTCCCCTCGTAGGTAAAACCGTTGAGTCTGGTCTGATTTCTCAGAGTCATTTTTGTTAGAGGTTTTACGGATTTAACTTAGGTCATTTTAAAGAAGGCAGAACATCTAAAAAAATTACAAACAAATTCGAAAATTTATTAATTATTGGGATATTTGGTACATACCCGGAATTATTCGAAAAATAATATAATCCACCATATAAGAAACCTTATTACTCACATGACAATTATTACTTATTCCCTTCAGTCCCCAGGTCGCGAAGTGGTGGATCTGCTTCAGTATCTGTGCTCAAATGATGTCGACGTACCTGTGGGCAGCATCATACACACGGGTATGCAAAATGAACGAGGGGGCTATGAGAACGACTGCAGCCTCGCCAGAATATCAGAAAACCTGTAAGCATCATTGCTAATTTATTCTACACTAATGTAGTCATCATCTGCCTAGCCTTTTCCCAACTATGTTGGGGTCGGCTTCCAGTCTAAATCAAACGCAGCTGAATACCAGTGTTTTACATGGAGCGACTGCCTATCTGACCTCCACAACCCAGTTACCAGGTAACACGGTACCCCATGGTAAGACTAGTTGTCAGACTTTCTGGCTTCTGACTACCCGTAACGACTGTCAAAGATTTACAAATGACAACCGGGACCAACAGCTTAACGTGCTTTCCGAGGCACGGAGAAGTCTCGCTATGACATAGATGGTCACCCATCCACGGCCCGACCGCGCCAAGCGCAGCTTGACCTTTGATCGATCGAATCCTGCTGCTGTTACTTAGCCACGAGCTCCTCAATACACCATCGTAGTAATTGTAGGCAAATCTGATTTATAAAGATAAAACTTTGTACCACAGACGTGTGTATTTCATGTGATGAATGAGTGTAGTGCACCTAAATGGAAACCGACTTAATAAGTCCGTGCTCCACTGCATTGGCACTAGACGCCAACCGAAACATAAAAATGCCTAATAATTGTGCCGTATAGAGCTGCAAAAAGTACTGGACCAAAAATGTTAGCTAGTATGAAGAAAAATCAGTAAAACCCTGTTGTGATGTCACAGAAATTAGTCATAAAGTGACATCCTTGGTTTCATACAAATGACGGAACTTGCCGGCCATTTTCAATATTCTATCTATCCATAGATTTGCTCACTAGAGATAGATTTTTGACATTAGTCGTATGGACTTTATGTCAAAATTCTATCTCTAGTAAGGAAATCTTCGGATAGATAGGATATTGAAAATGGCTATAAGTCGAGTCGATCCACAATCACGAAATAAAACTGAACTATTTAAAGTTTTCTTTGATTTAATCAACGAGACCTCCACCTCTGACTACTCATTCCCTACAGTACATACCAAGTACAATAAAAAACCTACATTAATACCTACTATTCTTTTCCAGTTATATGATGATAGCACCAACAATTCAACAAACTCGCTGCAAAGCCTGGCTGAAGCGCCACCTCCCCGCCAACGGCTCCGTCACTCTCTCTGACGTCACATCCATGTACACCGCCATCTGCATCATGGGGCCATTCACCAGGAACTTGCTGTCAGAACTGACAGACACCGATTTGTCACCCTCGAATTTCCCTTTCTTTACTTTCAAGGAGATTGATGTGGCACTCGCTAATGGGGTCAGAGCTATGAATCTGACGCATACTGGGGAGCTGGGATATGTGCTGTATATACCTAATGAGGTAAGTTTCTAAGCTAAACCAATTCTGGATATAGTAATATAAAGCCCTAATATCCTTACTTCCTTACTAATATTATAAATGCGAAAGTAACTCTGTCTGTCTGTCTGTCTGTTACGCTTTCACGCCAAAACTACTGGACCGATGTAAATGAAATTTGGTACAGAGATAGAATAGACCCTGAGGAACAACATAGGCTACTTTTTACCCGGGTGCGCTAAGTAGTTCCCTCGGGATGCGGGTGAAACCGCGGGAAACAGCTAGTAAAGAATACATCTTTAGTTAGATTAGGGGCCGTACCACCACGTGCTTTTTTGCAGTCACTATTCAGGCGTGAGAGCAAGACACTGCTATAGACTTCGTATAGCACCGTCTCTTTTTACAAAGAAACTTTTGCTTTGGCATGTCATGGTAAGGCTCAAGACCTATAAAACGGCAGCCGGCGAGCAACTAAAATATTACAGCATCTGAACTTGACCTCATCACTACACAGTTCGATAATGGTGCCGATTCTGACTTACACACGACTAAACTAATTTTAAAATATCATGCTCTTTTTCTATTGCGAAATACAAGAAGAGGATAGCAAGTAATTCAGTGCTGTCAAATTAAATGACAGATGACATTTTTTTCGTACAGGTTTGTTAATTTAGTCGAGATGTTACGTCGTGATGTTTAAATTTGTATGGAAAACTATTTTTTTCTAATTTGACAGGTGTTAAAAGTTTGCTATCCCTTTCTTATATTTGTTGATGGAAAGAGAGAATTATAGACTAAATTTAATTTAGATGGTGTCAAGAGAATCGCGGCCAATACCTATCATCACTATATAGTGCTCTTAATACCGACCGTGTCTGGAGGTAGCTGAAGATAATGCCACTTCTTAGGTGCTTTAGTCGACAAGGAACCGTTTTAGTTTCGCCATGTCCGTCGATCTGTCTGTCCGCGGCATAGCTCAGAGATTCTTTGCATTAAAAAGCATCAAACAGCAAAGAAATTAGGCATGGTAAGCAAATTAATCAAGTCAACAAAGTGTTAAAATATTTTTTTATAATTGTAAAACATGCTTTGGACAGTGTTGTATCTCTTTAGTCACACTGACAACCACTAGATGGCCCAGTGTTCAGTTAGTCATAAAACCATTAGATGACGTTGTTTACTCAACCCAAAGGCGCTAAGTGGCGTGGCTTAGTAACAGTGACAACCGCTAGATGGCGCGACCTTTAGTTGGTCCATTTAACCACTAGATAGCGTTGCGTAGTCTCACCGACCAACGCTAGATGGCAATGTTTGTTTCGCCAGAACACCACTAGATGACGTTACGATTAGTTGTATCAATAGTTAAAAGATGACGCTCGCCTCATTAGTGTATGTATAATCATCATGGTCGTCATTGTTAATGCTAGATCAACTACCGTGGTATTTAAGTATGTTTTTTCTTTGGTGTAAATTTTCACTATTTTATAATTTTCCAATCTATGGTATTTTCTTCTATTTTGAAGATTTCGTCAGCCCAAGTTGGTTTTCGTGGTAAATTTGAGTCATGTACAGAACTGCATATTCCTTAGTAATAAGCGAACGACATATCGTTCCAGTTCGCCCTACACGTGTACAACCGCCTTATGACGATCGGTGAGAAGTACGGCATCTCCCACGTCGGGTACTACGCGTCGCGAGCTCTACGCGTGGAGAAGTTCTTCGCCTTCTGGGGCCAGGACCTGGATACTATGACGACGCCACTAGAATGTGGGCGTACCTGGCGAGTTAAATTCGACGTGAGTATTATATAAAGACTGTCTTTAAAAGACATATAATTATCGATACTAAGGATCGATATCGATACTTGTTTTAGCGATAAGACCGCCTATTAGCAGTACAATAGCTTATTTGTTTATCCTATTGCTCTACAATAATGAATATTCTAATCTATCTATCTACTGCTATGTATCAGTATGTAGTTACTGTCTGTTTTTTTTTAAGTTTGCAAAGACAATAGAGCCAACCGAATTTCATTCAAAAAATTTTTTTTGCAAAAAAATACCGACTTCAAAAAACCCGAAAAGCACTAAAAAGTTAAAAATAATACTGAAACCTACCTATATTAATAAACCTAACCTAATCTACGATTAAACTATTAACAATTTTTTGGAGTCGGTGCCGGAACGGCAAAATACTCTGAAATTACCAGTCGTTTCATTACTTAGCTTGGCACCGACTAAAAATGTCTTCTTCGTCTAAATATTTATGATAAATGTTTACTTAATTGTTATTATATTGATAACAACATCAGTAAAAGTGGAAATGATAAAATGTTTGGTGCAACCGGCTATTCTCCAATAACAAGAGCACTTACTCATCGAACAGAAAGACATCAAGTTCATCGGCCGCGACGCTCTGCTCCGTCAGCGTGAAGAGGGCATCCGCCGCCAGTACGTGCAGCTGCTGCTGACCGACCACGACCACGAGCTGGACATGTGGTCGTGGGGCGGCGAGCCGATATACAGGGACGGGAACTACTGCGGCCAAACCACTACCACCAGCTACGGGTTCACGTTCAAGAAACAGGTAGGATTTTTGATTAGGATTGCCTATTTTTGAAGTGAAAACATCATCATCACCGCACTCTTCCCATGATTATTTTTGGTTTAATACCCAAAAATAATAATCTATATGGGTGTTTACAAACTAAAAATAATATTCTAATAGCTCGACGATGCAGTTCACAAGTTACTTAGTTTTCACTTCTATTGGCAGTCCCAAACGACTGCCACGCATGTTTATTCTATAAATTTAGTGGGGTATAAGTAATCAAAGAGGATAATAAAAATCAACCAATAAGCGGCGAAGATATGAATATACACATAAGAAAAAAAAAACACCCGAATAGAGTACCTTTTTTTTAAAAATCGTTTAAAAGACGCTTACTTTACGTATACTAACTAATAGGTGACTATAAAATTCTGACGATTAATTGCGTCACTCTTTAGTCTAGTGCTCGCAAGCGCTACTGCTGTCTAAAGTCTTGGCGTTTAGTTCCCTAGACAGGTAAACTGTTATTTAAGGCTCGCCAACAGTGGAGGGGAAAAGACGAAGGGGCCGTGTTCCTGCAAGATGGTGTGACCAAACCCAATCTTATCTACAACTCCGCCTGCACGAAGCTATACACACTGCTGCTGATAGGAGCACTTGGAGAAAATTATCCCGGCCCAACCTCAATGCTGACAAGGACTGATGATGGTCACGATCCCCAATCTATGGGGGAACGACTTTGATGATGATGATGAACATTGTACTTCCACATGATTGTCAAAGTTTGTTTTGTTTTTAATCAACAACGAAAACAGGGGTTTTGTAATTGATTTGAATTATGTTATGTAATCTTCTCCACTCACCAGATGTTTCTTTTTCTCAGGTTTGCCTCGGGTTCGTGGAGAATCTCGATAAGAATGGTGTGCCTCAGCGCATCACCAACGATTATGTGCTGAGCGGACATTACGAAATTGATATCGGCGGTATCAGGTACGAACTATCATCATCGACTATTTTCAATCCACTTCTGGGTACACAGTCTTCTCCTATGGAACACTACTGAGCTCAATCTTCACTCCTCTAATCACGGCGCCAAACTATTTTTGTACTAGTGTCAGTGGAATAGTAGGTTGTTGATATTTAATACTATAAGAGTAACCTACAATAATGTCCTGAAGACAGTCTTGCAAAGTAAAGATTTTCCAACGAGCAATGTAACACAACACTAGGCGTTATCGATAGATCCCGGGGCTGCGGGATGTTGTAAGAGTTACCGCGCCCCCGGAATAAAAATAAAATGGATGGGTTTTAGTCAGTAAGAGTCTGACACTTCGTCCCGCCACTACTGGCTGGAGGAGTCATTTGAACTTTATAATGGTCGCATGATATTCATCTGTCTTATTTACTACCCCGTTATTAGTTAAAGTTCTCTTTTCATACAGAGAAGGCGTGAGACAAACCCTTTTGAATATATGATATTAATTAAAACGATTTGCATAAAATTACCTTAACATATCGTTTGCAGGTATGCTGCCAAATTGAACTTGCACTCGCCGAACTTGCCAACCAAGTACCCGGATAAGGAGCGCGACGTGTACCAGGCGACCAGGAAACTACACGAGACCCAGCAGTTCTTAGGACGACACTATCAACCTTAATTACTAGAACTAATTAATGGGACCTGCGCACTATGTCCCAAGTAACATCTTTTAAAAGTAAGACACTTATACTCTGTCAAATAAAGGATGAAAATTTTGACAGCTCACGATAGGGGTGAGGTAGCGTTAATCGTTAATGAATCGATTCTAGTATCGATACTTACTCTCATAGAACTTGCAATTGATACATGTTTGGTTATACTAAGGGAAGTAAAAAATTAAATGAACTTAATTTTTATCTATTGAATTATTATTAATACGACATTAAAACAGTGTCGATTCGTGCTTATATTTATTCCGTCAGTCAGCCTTTCTACTCCTTTATCGATAATATGTTGTTGTTCGCTATGTGACTTCGCTAAGTGGGCGGTACCAATCAATGTAGGGCGACAATATCCTAAGCACAATGTTACCTAAAAAAATACATTTTATAAACATGAGCTGTCAAAATTATCATGCTATATTTGACAGAATATAGTTTTTTAAAAGACCCTGTTTACCAAATAGACCTATCTAGGGTAAACTTAAGATGTACTAAGTACATGTTGGTAATAGTTTGAATTGAAAAATTCGGAATTTTACCATTAAGAGTTGTATAAAAATATTCGTGGAACGAATTTTGATTGATATAATATATTGATTTGATATTTAAAGCTAAGTGATTTTATAAATTGTTTGAGCAATAGAAAAGATTCTTCTATCTAGCTTCCAAAATTCGTAACAGGATAAACTACTGCTTCCAAACTTTAATATATTATATAAATCAAATATATTATTTAATCGACAACAATCACTTAATTTTTTAAGGTGTAGTTTTCAATATAAGAAAATTTGTATTAAGTCTCTCAAGAAACAGCTCAAATAGTAAAACCAAACTAATCAAGTTGTGAATTAACACTAATTGCAATATTTATTGTGCATTGATTTTAGAATATTATCAGCCGGTTGCAACAAACTTTTTATCATTTAAACTTCATACTTTTACGAACATCATAAAACATGACGACCTGAGTGGTTTAGTGGTCAACATGCCGGAATGCCACGCAAGAGGTCCCGGGTTCGATTCCCGGCCGGGCAGAAATTGAAATGATGAATTTTAATTTCTGTAACGGGTCTGGGTGTTACTATGTATAATATGTATGTATTTATAAAAATATATAAGTAGTATATCCGTTAAGCTAGCACCCATAACACAAGCATGCTTGCATTGCTTACTTTGGGGCTAGATGGCGCTGTGTGAAATTGTCCAAAGATATTTATATTTATTTATTTATTTATTTATGATATCAGAAAATACCATACTTTTAATAAGTTTTATGATATCAATACATAGATATAATACCTAATGAAGTATAAATATTTGGACGAAAAACATAAAATAATAGCAAAATTATTCAATTTTGTTCTCCATTCTGACTAATCTCGAATGACAGTTCTTCCGTTCACCGCATAAATTTTGATGCAATCGGCTGTATTTGCATCCTTTCGTGAATAAACAAGTACAACACACCAAATTTAATACCACACTGAATAAAAATAAGTCATTTTATTATAATCGCCTCATTAGCGAGTAAAATTATTACAAAAATCTACCTCGATATGAAATAGAGGACGGATATAGAAAGTATTAATTTTAAATTGCGAGATTATTTGCCTAGAAAACTCAATTTAGGCGGTGCAAAGTATTAATAATAAATAAAAGTTACTTAGCACTAATTGGTGAGGAGCGAGCTTCTGATAACTGAAAACGTAGTTCGTATTATTGGCAAAACAAAAACGAGATACCTACACAACAATATTATGTGCATAGAATTTTTGACTTTTGAGACGTTAGTCGATAACAAAATTACTACAATGACAGACTTCATGTTCCTAACAAACAACAATTCACATTTCGTCCGTTTACTCAGCAAACCTTTGCCATACGATTTCATTTGTAATACGATGGTCTGAAATTTTCACACGTTTCAATTCTTGGAACCTTCAAGTTTAATTCCTGTGCATCATACCTTGCTGCTCGTTTTCCTTTCTCACACAAATCTTTGTTATGGTCTAGATTATTTTGTTTTTTTTTCTTCGTTCTCGGGGACTGCTCTCAAAGAATCAACTAATCAAAGATACACCTGCTACTATTTTTAAATATACCCCTTCAGCCCAGAATCGAACGGGAAGACCTGCTTCTTGAAGCATACTTCGTACTTTTTTCCCTATGGTACGATTAGTACTCACTCTGCCACACCATGTGTTGGGGTGTGGAAGTAACTGTAAGTTAATGTTTAACACCGTTGGAATAAAAAGTTTGACGACTTTCGCGCTCATTGTCACCTTTTTTCGAATTTCTAATGACCTTAAGCTTTCTGGTTGTTTTAGCAAAACTCTTGACTCCTTCGTCTTCTTGAAGGTTTCACTCTTTTGCTTAATAAAGAATACGAAAGTTTTACGCGAAAAGTCGTCTATAAAAGTAATATAATATCTAAAACCTCCAAAAGAATATTCACTCATTGGTCCACTAACATCAGAATGTACTAATTCTAATAAACATTTGGTTCGCGTGGATTCATATCTCTCAAATTGTGGCCGCGTTTGTTCCCCTTGGGGGTTAGACAAGTGGCAAAAACTCTAGTAGAATAGAAAACAAAATGTATGGTAATGATTGAATCTGTCATTCCCATACATTTTCTACTTGTCTAACCGCCCTTATCGCAAATTTAACGTCTTATTTTCCCTTTGTTTGCCAGACTTTTTCAGATTTTTTATCTTTGCTGTAAGTGCAGCATTGTGTCGAATTACTGGAACTTGCGCAATTGTGTCTTGGTCTAATTACAAATTTGGTTTTAACACAGTCTATTGTCAGCTCAATATTGGTGTTCTTATGCCAATTTCATCGGAATATATGCTTCTAATAGTCCTTGCAACATCAGCGTCTCTAACAGCTCATCGTCAACTTCTTTTCCAATATCACTCAGCACAAATAATACCCATCGAAAGTTGGAAGTTTGAATTTATGGTTAACAGCTGTTATTAGTTAATCGGCCCGTTAACTTGGCGGTGAACTTGGGCCTAACATATTCAAACATCTATTATTTCTTTTACAAGCCGGTCGGAGTAACGCTCGCGAACCTCTTCCTAACATTAGTGTCATTTGATAGTTCCGCGAAAAAGACAGGGATAAAATTTAGCCAAATTACGTATAAATTAACTATTTCTTGACTATTTCGGATAATTTATTGAAATTGCGAAATCTTCATCGAGGAGTATGAGTGTAGCGTTTTCGCAGCAAACCAGTGATGTTAATCTTTTAGTTACAAATTTTGTAAATTGATCGCTGCCACTGCACAAGGTGAAGTGCCTGTCCTTGTACCATGCGCAGCTCGCCTATTGCGTGGTGCAGTTCCTTGAGAAGGATGCCACGCTCACGGAGCATGTTGTACGTGGCCTTCTCAAGTTTTGGCCCAAAACATGTTCACAAAAAGAGGTGATGTTTTTGGGCGAAATTGAGGAGATATTGGATGTAATTGAGCCTGCTCAATTCGTCAAAATACAGGAACCGTTGTTCCGGCAAATAGCTAAATGTGTTTCCAGTCCACACTTTCAGGTGGCCGAAAGAGCACTCTATTTCTGGAACAACGAATACATAATGTCACTGATGGAAGAAAATAATCACGTGATAATGCCTATAATATTCCCCGCGCTGTACCGGATCAGTAAGGAGCACTGGAATCAGACCATAGTGGCGCTCGTCTACAATGTGCTTAAAACTTTCATGGAGATGAATTCCAAGCTCTTTGATGAGCTCACTGCTCACTGCAGCTATAAGGCAGAAAGGCAGAAAGAGATGAAGCGCAAGAAGGAGCGCGACGAGCTGTGGAAGCGGCTGGGCGAGCTGGAGATCAGCCACAAGCGGCAGCAGGCGGCCGCGGGCGGCACGCCGGCGCTCGCCAAGTGATGTCCCTGACCACACCCTCCATCCACGACCTAGAATAATGCGATTGAATTTGTTTTCAGCTATGTATTGATATTTTCTATTCGATTACATTTTTGTTAATGACGTTATTAATTTTTAATACCTCTAACGGTCGGTCGTCCGGATACGCTATCGTGCCGATGTCTGTGTGGGTTCGGTTCGCTCGCGAGCGCAATCGGACTGCATCGCGCGCCTCGCCTTGCAGCTCGACTCGTGTTCCGTGTGACTACAAATTACTAATAATTACTAATAGTGATTGTAGTGTGGTATACGTATTGGCAATAATGTGGGCCAAAGTTTGGCTTTAATAATGTAAAAATATGTCAATAAATCTATTTAGGATCGATTTTAGAAATCGTGTTGTGAAAATAATCTGTTGGTTGTACAAAGTTAGTCTTTCTCAAGTTTTATCAAAACTATTGCTATAATTATCCAAGACATATTGTAAAATTTGTATAGAAGTGTTTGACAAAAAAAAACTTTATTATTTATTTAGATATTTAAAAATATAAATGGTATTTACAATAGAATTAACTAAATCCTTTTGATTCTTTTTAGAATTGTATTTTCAGTGGTATTTGAGATTATATAACTTTGTTTTGGACCGATTTCAAGAGTAATGTAAATACCTAACTTTTAATGTTTACTACATATAATTTTGTAAAGATTGCTGATGCTGTATAGTTAAGTTTTATATCTCAATACTAATGCTTCAAGATAAGCAAATTACATTTTTTATTGGATATATAAGTACCTACTTGGTACTGCTTAAACATAAAAAAATCTACTTCCGAGCCTTTTGGAGACAACGGGAGAAATATATACTTATTATAAACCCTTAATTTCACAAAACTTTGCTAACTCTATTTTTGACAGCTAAGCAGATAGGTGGAAAATGGGGTTGCTGTAGGTGTAGTCCATCTTGTGTACAATACAAATCTAAGTTATATAACATACTGTAAAACATAAGCTTAGATATATAAAATAAAGTTAAGTGGTTTAGTTCTCTCAGTTTTATGACAAAATTATATAATTTTCTGTACCTCACAGATCACATTCAGGTTGTTCACAAAAAGGAAATAGAACCTCGCTATAGCTTATACACGAAGCCGCGTGCTGCAATAGACTAGTTTAATAAATAATACATAGATATGAAAACAGGAGCTTAGTTTCTGATTCTTACCAATAGTTGATTCACCTGATCTATAGACAGATAAAACAATCAAAAATCTTATATATGTATAGATTACATGTGCTGTTTTAAATTGGTTGAATCGTAGACTTTTTGTGTCTTATATAGTAACATTGTTAATAATATTTTTACTGAAAACCCACTCTTCACCATGAGATGCGACCATTTTTTTGTCCACCAAATCACTCCTAGAGTGGGGGCCGACTTTTACTGACTTAAACCCATCCGCAGCCCATCTGATGTAACTTCATCAAGTTCTTTACTTTTTTCGATATTCCATGTAAAACAGTAAAGGACGTGATACTGCATAGATTTCTATAATGATTATTGTAGGTTGACATGCTATGAAGTTAAACCTATTTATTTATTTATTGCTTGAAGTTCCAAAGGTTTATGGTTTGAACTTCATTTTTTTTTAGTAATTAATAATCACATGTATAATTGCCAACATTAGCTGTTAGTGATTAAGAAATTATGTCTTGCCATATTGTATTTTGAGCAATTATTTTTTGTAGATAGGTACATAGTATATACCTAGATAAATCACGAAATAAAAATCAATGTAAGAATTAAAAAATGTTTTATTTACAATTAGCCCATTAAGTTACATTGCTATCTTTTATAAAGTACCATTTTGATTTCCATCATTGTGTACCTACAATTTTATACTCCTTATTTAAATTTACGTATAAATACATGAAGATTGAAATGCATTATAATTTATATTACCTATATTAATAAAATCGATAGTACTATGCTGATGTCAAAAGTCAAGTAAGTATTATATAAATTTCTTAATGAACTATATAATTAAATATTCAATTTTCTTAATTCTGATTACAGCTACAGCTACTAAATCAAATATTATTAATAATATAGTTATTATGGGAGGTCTTGAGGTGGATGACGGGGAGAAGCGACCCCGTGGGTACAGAGTACTCCAGGGAGAAGGTACCATTCCGGATCTTGATAAACAGTTCCCCGTTTCACGTTTAAGTAACCCGTTTTTTTTAAACTGGGTGTATGTCTGTCAGTTTACTTTGTAGAATTTTGGCATTGACTTTATATTATAATCTTGTTCTCAATATCATACATATTATATTATATTCTAAAGTTATAATAATTTAAGACATCCTAAAATAATAAAAACTATTACTACCGCGAAGTAGCTAAAATCATTCAATATGCAATTATATCTATAGTCAAAAGGTACATAACTTGTGAAGTGGAAATAACATAGCCACTTTCATCATCAACGGTTTAGCATGTAGGCACTTAAGGCCAAGTTCACCAACAGCTGGTTATATAATCAGCCTGTTAAACGAAAATATGTTTTAACCACGAAGCAGGAACTTTTGTGTTGTCAACTTCTTGTTCAACCCTGGCTTAGTAATCGGTCGTTTTAGGAATAAAAAACCCAAATGATAGGTTATCCGTTCTATGGTAGAAGTTTGAATTTATGCTAAACAGCTGTTTTACATTGATCGGACCGTTACCTTGTCAGTGAACTTGGGCATTAGGTAAGCAGAGTTGCTTCCTTCCCTTATACAGCTAAATGTGACTATGTTGTATACTATAATCTATATATAGGTTACTTCTAGGTAAGCGTGCTTCATCGTCGACCACATCGTCGCTTACCATCAGGTGAGATAGTGGTCAAACGCGAACCTATCAATAATAAAAAAATATATAAAATGACAAAAGTTTACATATATAAGAGCTGTTACAATACATATTGATCCTAAATAGTAGGCATACATTATCTTAACATTGATACATAATGCTCCATTATTTATACGCAAGTTTATTTTGAGTCAAAAATAACAAATTAAGAAGTAATACTAAGAATCTTTTAGACTAATTTTATTAATCAATTCCATTAGAAACTTGCGCAATATGCCACAAAGTCATTACAAACATTACTTTTAAAGACACCTAAATTCCGTATCATCAACAAAATTATAGAAGACAAAAGAGAAAAATACAACTCTTTCCCTTATCCCTTAGTCCGATATTACATCTAGGTCCTACATTAATGAGAAGGGTTATTGATTGCAGCAACCCCAATCAATACTAGCATTGCACTGTTTAACGTTACTATTGATCAGAGTCACTGTCATCAATAGTAACCCCCATTAATCAGAAAAAGTCATGGTATGTGTTACTAGCAGTGTGCACCGGCTTTCTCTTCAACTTTTCTTTAATCAAATCACACGGCGATTTTGTGCTGAAGTCAAACCTTACAATGTTTGTAGGAACCTTTTCTCTCAAGTAGGGAGCTGCTACGGGCCTCAAACGTGAAGTGAGCACCTTTCCAAACGCTGAGCACTTTCCACTTTTGATTTTTTGCTTCAGAATGTATGACATGTCTGTTGTTATTGGTAATAATGGTTCGGGTTCAGGCGGTGATACAACTAATTCCGATGCAGAGTCTTTTGGTGAATCATTAACAAACTCTTTGCCATCCAAAATCAGTGATTCGAATGAACTGCTCATGCTGACGGCCTCCTGTGGTTTTGATGGTGTTGGTTCTCCAGGTTTCTGCACTGCTTTCATCAAGTCAATTACACAATTTTTCTCTTCAATTTCTAGTCTTCGCATCTCCTCTTGCAGTTTCTCCTGTTCAATCTCTTGTTGCTTTTTGAGCTCCTTAGCTTTGAGCATATTCGACAGCTGCTCTGAGAGAACATTGGCGATGGGGCTCTCGCTTAAACTGAACCTTGGAATCGGTAGTCTCTGAGATGAGGATGAGATCCTCGTATCTGACAATCCCCGGGGAAGATTTAGCATAGGCACGGGTAGCGAGCCCACCCGCCCGTCACTTGGACTATCATTTAAGGTACAGTTGGACAAATGACTGTCCACCAAAGCAAAAAGCGACGTAAACGAACTTGAATCAGTCATCTTGATTAATTAAACAATCACCTTTGTTCAAAGTCACACATAAAATTTGGATAGGAACAACCAACTAAAGTTTAAATAAAGGTGGTCAATCAAATAATTACTCAACAACCTTACAGAATTCTTTAAAATAATGCGTCATTTCTAGTAGGCTCATTGTAAGTACGATACGTAATTTTATGTTATCTTTCTTTTTGTTTACGAAACAGGCTATTTAGTCAATAAAATTTCCATAGACTATCTTTTTTTTCTTGTAATGTAATGTTGCAAACTTAAAATTTAAGGAAATCCTTCACATTTAAAGACATGACAGGTAAGGCTGGCTGTGAACAGTGTGTGTGAACGATGAAACTTACCAGGGGGTATAACTTGGACCAACCTACAGAGAAATAATATGTACTTGAAGAGAACTCAAAAGCCCTAGATTTCTATGTGTGTTGTGTTATGTAATAAAAATCATTCCATTTTTTAAAGATATTAACATTAGCCATGTCGTTTTATCAACAACGTTGGAACAACAACTTGTCATATTTGAAACCTAAGAATAGGGAGAGACAGGATAAATAATGTTTATCCGGGAGCGTTAAGTAATTTCCTCAGGATGTTGATGGAGATTGTAGAACATTTATTCAAATGTTTAAATCATGGAACTGTGAACAGGTACCTTTATTACAGTACATCTGGTATTATTTTGACATTCACATTTAGAATAAAAATATTTCAATTTGCAATTTTTATTACCATTTAAATGTAAACAGCAAAATTAAAATTATTTAATACACAAGTTGAAAAAAAAATCTTCCGTATTGGCAGTCTTGATTTTAGTGAATTTGTGAACGACAACATTACTGACAACGCGACGTAAATATATAAACGAAATTGTTTTTATACCTATAGCAAATATTGGAGATCATAATTCTTGTACCTCTACATAATATTAGACTTAGTCTGTGGTAAAACGGCGGCCGAAGTGCTTCGCGAGCTGAAAGGCTGAAACGGGTTATCGTGAAACTTTATATCAAGTCGTGTTTTAAAGTTGTTTAAAATTCATACGAACGAAAATCTTAGCTGATATGCGCCATAGTGAGTTTCTGAAAGCAGTTTCGTCGTCCTGCGCTAACCATGCCAGGCGCAAAATATGAACAGCTGCCGCTGAAGTCGGATGGTGATGAAGATGTGTTTACAACCAAGCCGAAGCCGAAATGGTCAGAAGTATGCGTTCAGAAGAGCTTTCTGTCTTTGGGTTTAATTCTTCTGTACTTCTCGCTGTCCATCGGGCTCACGTTTTACCAGAGATGGTTGTTGACGGTAAGAGTTCTGTTATCAGTGACTGTTTGCTTTACCTGATTTATTTTTTGCTACGTGTATATAACTTGTTTGCAATATTCCATGTTTAAGTTAACCGCTGCGCGTTCTTTGCGTTTTCAGAGATGGAATACGAAATTATATTGTTTTTAAATATTATGAAAAGTTTGCCTTGCTTTGCAATTTAATAAAGTTACATCACTTCATGTTTTGTTAAATATATATTTTTTGCGTAATTAATGGTAGATCTATACCATTATGCATTCTACACAAACTTTTATTTTCAATTTATATCATATTTTGTTTTTTTTTATTCTGTTTTTTACCAAGGTGATAAGCATACCTACAGCCTAAATTGGATTTAAATTTTTTATGACGTTATTTTTTATATTTATAAAAAAATACCTAACATTTTTCTGCTAGTAAATGTTTTAGACAGACTTTCTGAAAATATTTTAAGTAGAAAATGGTATCTTATTATGTCTCTACTATGCATGGTGCTACTAAATTGTTATAATAATAGCTATATATAGGATAATGTTATCAATTGCAATAATTCTAGCTAATATCTACTTATCTTGGTCAATAAACTCACCAGCTAAAAGATATTATTTACTTACCAGATGATAAATAGTATTAGTTTTTATCTGGGTTATAAATAAGTTATAAATCTAATTATAAGTAGTAAAATTAATGTTACATATGTTTGGTCAGACTACTTTATTTCAAATGGATTGTTCATCTTCACACAACTCTTCCGGCTCAGATTGATAAAAATCGACACTGTCATAGAACAAAGTCAGATGTGATAATACAATTAAATTGTGTTTTTTCAAAATCAGCTTCAACTAAACATAATCTGTCGATATAAGCAAGAAAAAGAAATTTTACATCTGGTACTTTTCGAGATATTAAAACGAACAAAGTTGTATTTCCAATACATTCCAAAGAAGAAGAGTAGCTATTTTGTAGATCCCACTGTGTTCTACGACAGTGTCGAAATAATCATCAACTCTCTAGCCATTTCCCAATTATCTTGGCGTTGGAATCCATTATCACCAGATGCAGTTAAGAAATTGTGTTTTACATGTAGAGACTGCTTTTGTGACCTCCACCTTCACCCGGTTAAGGGGTAACATGTTAACTTTAGACTGTTTGTCAGAGTTTTTGACTTCTAAGTACTTATCAATAACAACTGTCTTAATTTTATAAATGACTGCCGGTTTTTTCATACATTTCACCTATTAGCTTATTTATATTATATCTATTAATAGGTCATACTTTATTCTGACACCACATCAATTTGTGTTACTTTATATCTATCTATGTATATATAAATAAAAATAAATGTTAGCATGGAAAAAGGCATACAAATAGACCATGTTGTAAAGTAACAACTATAATTAAAATTGTAAATAATAATAAAAAATTAGCAATCAATGCTTGCAAGCAACCTAACAATTAATTCAAAATAACTCAACTGGGTTTCTTTAATGATTATTCTGCCGTCATTCCAAAAATTGTCTTAACTCGATATCGAAAAGAAATGCTAGTTGCATCGTTTTTTCTTATGACCCCAGTATTGTGGTTGACCGTGAATAAGACAAAGGATGCAGTCACTTAATCAAAACAACACAACAATACTGGGTGTAATTCAATTTATTGACGGTCCCCGGCGGTCTATAAATGTTCCATAGTTCCTACAATCTCTTCTCTTAAGAGCAGTTTATTAGCAATTTTACACTATACCATAGAATATTGATTAGTAAGTACACCATCTGGAAAATTAAAAATTAAATATAAGGACAGGTGACGCGAAAGTGGTCTCTTACAGACAAATGTTAGATGTATTGAAGACAAGAGGATACACCTAGTATACATGTATAGACTTTAAATATTTCAAAAGACGTTCAAAAGAGCTTGTGGCTAAGTAACAGCCGCATGGTTCGACCGATCGAAGGTTAGGCTGCCCTTGGCGCGGTCGGTCCGTGGATGGGCATCTTTGTCATAGCGAGACTTTCTTCAGCTCATCTCTAATCCCTGTTGGCTGCCTGACGAATATCATCGAACTATACTCCATTTCAAATAAGATAAGAAAAAAAATCCCAACTGTTTTTGGAACTTATTTAACCGATTTTGAGTCTGTACAAATAGGGATGGTGTTGAGAACAAATTAATGTATTACAATTCCAAATTAATTATTCTGCATCCTTTTTCGTCATGTCGAAATCGTTTGAACAAACTGTAAATAGGGTGCGTTCAAATTTCTAATGCTATTTAAAATGGAATATAGTTACAGTTAATAAAAAATAAAAAAACAAAGAACAAAAAAAAAAACAGATATTATAAAGAAAATGTCATGATTTACGAAAATGCACTCTGAATCCAGCTTCTATCTAAAGTGACAAGTCTATCCGTCTATGGAGAATAATGATGCCTAATACGTCATTAGTTATTTAGTCATTAGTCAGTTTGAGAATGCAAGATATTTGGCGTGCGCTTCTTCAAGGTAGTCCGGTCTAATTAAGGCCGGCTGCGCCCGAGCCTGTAGGCCTTCAACGCTTACCTCAGCCCCCGCAAGGCATACGAAACGACGTCTAAAAATACGATGCGCGGGAAACGCGAGCGCTAGCGCGTCGCTCAAGAGGTCACGAACTTTAGCAGGCGTTCGTCGCTCGCTCAAGACCACGGGTTATATACCTACCCCTTCGCATAGTCAGGGCTGGGCAAAATACATGCTTTGCTTTGATTGAAATACAAATTTCAAAATACTGTATCGCAGGTAATTAAAATACGAAATACAGTTTTTTAGCTGTTTTTAATTGAAACACGAAATACAAATTACAAAATAAGTAAATCTATACCAGCACGGGCTGAAAAGCAGAGGAAAACAAGATTAATTAATCAGTAGACCAGAGTTTCTTTTCATGAACACTAGATTTTTAAATGACAAACAGCCTTTCGTTGGAGAGCCAATAAAACCTGCTAAAGAAAACTGCTAAATGTATTTTAATGTAAAAATGTATTTTGAAGCCTCAAGTATTTGAAATACAAATCACAAAATGCCTCGGCGTCAATTATTTGAAATACGAATTACAAATTACATTTTAAGGAAGTAATTTAAATACAAATACTAAATACGTATTTGTATTTCAATTAAGTATTTTAATTACAAGTAATTCAAATACTGCCCAACCCTGCTAATAGTATATACTGATGCAACCGACAGAGGGCTGCCGCACACCGGCCGAGCTCATGCATGGCTCGTTTCCTGCGCTTACTCATCGAAATGCCGAAACCACGTTATTATTTTGTTGTGGATGGGTGTCAAAGTCAAAAAGCTAATGAAAAATTGTCTACGACTAACAAATGAAAAATTATTTACGAGATTCAGGATATTTTCAACGATTAAATTTAATAACCGTGAATTTAAAGACAGGAAAAAATTTATCCATCATTTTATAAACCTGAAACATATTTGATCCACAACAAAAAAAGTTCTTTTTTTGCAATATTCGTTTTTGCCAAAATCATCTTACTACTCGTAGTACAACCCTAGCGCATTCGTTCGAATACGTGTTTGCAGCATACGGCAAAGCAATCTCAACTCTTTGTTACGTGCTTATGGTACATTTTTGCTCGCTGCGAACAGCAGGTATTATTATTAAGATTATAGCGTAGGTTTTTTCGATTTTGTATTGAAGAGATGTATCTGTTACGTAGTAACAATTTAGTAATCTGTGACTATACTCCAATTACTAAGAGATTAAACATTTAAATGCACCCTATTTACCGTTTGTTCAAACGATGTTGAGCTCTATAGCTAAGGTGACATGACAAAAACAGAATGCAGAATATATTTGTTATTGTAAACATTATTTTGCATCCTTATCAGAACGGAATAGAACTTAAAATCGGTTTTAATAAGCTGCAAAAAGAATTTGGAAGTTTTTCTAATCTTATTTTACATGAAGTATAGGCAAATAACATATATTATAAACTAAATCTATCCAGGCTAATAAACAAAAAAAAACACCCGGACTAACACAGCGGCGACCCGGCTGTAATATTTGTAATTTTTGAGAATAATAAACCATTTTAACATTTGCGTATGTCTGGGCTTTACTCATAGGCGCATAAGGTTCAAATTAGTCTGTTTCATACAGTTGTTGGGATTGGTAAATTTATTCCGCGCGAAAAATAAACCTTTATAGCTTTTAGCGCGCGTGACTTCTTTATTTACATTATTACCATAGGGTGGTAAATTCAACTGTTTTATACACATACTAGCTTCTGCCCGCGACTTCGTCCGTGTGGAATAGTGGTGCTCCGCTCCTATTGGTTTTAGCGTTATGATAATATATAACCAATAAATAGCCTTTCTCAATAAATGGGCTATCTAATACTGAAATAATTTCTCATATCGTACAAGTAGTTCCTGAGATTAGCGCGTTCAAACAAAGTAACAAACTCTTCAGTTTTATTATATTAGTATAGATTTTGTAAATCTATTTCGTATGGTACCTACTTAGTAAATTGAAACATAATATAATGTAGATATATTATAATAATACATATTGTCAAAGCATCCATACCTTTTTTGTTTATTCAGCATTCGTAGAGCTAACGATTACAACCTATTTTTATTTTTAGTTTTGCCCATTTTCTTAACTTAATTACTATTACTACTAGACCAACCTAATAAATAACTAACAATAATTATATACAACTAAATTCTATAAAGGTTTTATTTTTACAAATTATTTTCGACTCAGCCAGTTGAGTAACAAAAGTTAGCGAGGGTGGGGCGGTTTCGCAAAAATTGGCATACGTCCGACCTCCAACGCGTTCCGCTCGGGACTAAATGACACGGCGCGAGCGCGTTAGAAGATGAAAACACTTGATTTTGGAATTAGTGGTATAGGTATTTTCATATTTCAAATTATGGTGGCCGTTTTTTGTCACATTTTTTACGACCTTTATTATGGTATAAGTTTTATTGTTCAAAGCCTAATATTACTCAAATGAAATGGGTTTGAGAACACCATTTAGACTTGTCTTTGCGATTAAATTGGATGCAGCCAAATACACGTAATCGTGTATCGAACGGCCGAATCACCTAGATCAAAGTATGAACTGTTTTATATATTTTTTTCAAAATTTAAATCCTTGTTATCAACGAATAAAACGCAAAACAAAACTACGGTTTTCAGGGATGCCTCGCCTTAATACTGGAACGAGAACTTACGATAACAATGTTTCGCTTCAATTAATGTGGCGTTATGGAGGAATAACTATAGGTATTTAATTCGGTACTATAGTCTGTACCTATCGATATTCCGAAAAAATGTAAACAAAGTCTTAACCTATTTTGTTCTAATTCTGACACAGAAATTAACAAAATGGCGTAAGGATGGTGCATCTATGTCAATTTCATGCTTAAACATCATCATTCATCAATTTAATGCCACTTTATTTATATAAGTAGGAAAATTTGAACAAAATAGGTTATGATTTTGTTTAAATTTTTCGTAAAATTAATTGGTGCAGGCTATACCACGCTAGCGTTATCTGGGTACGCAGTTTCACAAAAATGGTAACTGCTCTGTAGATTTTGGTCGCAATCACATTAATAAATAGCTGTTTGCCGCGGTTTCTCCTGGTTAAAAAATATTCTAAAACTACTAGGCGCACCTGGATAAAATTTATCCTATGTGTTAAACCAAGTTATAAACTATGTGTATACCAAATTTCATCCAAATCCATTCAGTAGTTTATGCGTGAAGAGTAACAAACATACATACATAGATTCATACAAACTTTCGTGTTTATAATCTATACTATTATATAAAATGACAACCTCATACACTGAATGACTGACTCATCAACGCAGAGCCGAAACGGCTGGACCTAGAGTAATGAAATTTGGACAGGAGGTGCCTTTTATTGCCTAGACAAGTAATAAGAAAGGATTTTTGAAAATTCCAACCCTAAGTATACTAAAATAGGGTTGAAAGTTTGTATGGAGTAAGTTTTATTTTTGATTCAATTAAACTCAAATTTTGTAGAAACACTGTAAAATGAAAATAATTAAACACGTGTTTCACAGTTTATCAAGATTTTAGCCCTAGGGTGAAAAATTCAAATTTTAAGTTTGTAAGATTAAAAATATGTTTTAACTTTACGCGAAAACGTCTGAACAGTTTTACTTGAAATTCTCCAAAAATGTTTGTTATGAATCGGGTCAAGTATTAGGCTACAAATCATCATGCTGATTATTATGGGGAATGAGCAGTGAGGCATTGAAATAAGTTTGTAATGGGATGACTTAACAAGTTTTTATAATTATGCATTTTCGCTATCATTACAATCTTTGACATGAAAATCATCACGCCCGTTTCTAAAGAAGATAAGCAGTAATTAAAATTGAAAACACGTTGTATTAGAACGTCAATTTTAGCTGTAATGTCAACGAGCACTGTAGTGGAGGGGCTGTAATAATGATCATGCGATTCCGTTACATCGAGTTCAAATCCCACATAATTTTGTTTTTTTTTGAGATTTGGATTTACTTATTTTTATTTATTTTTTGGTTGATATCACATTATAATATCTTTCACCTTAACGGCTTCAAGAATAAAGTTACGAATTTGTTAAAAGTTATCGCTTTCAAGTCATCATATTATGTAGATGTTATTCCACTTTAGTAAGAATGGTGATTAATGCTCATGCATTCTATGTATAAAAATGACCTTTTTAACACGCTTTTATTAGCTCGGGTTGTATGTATGTATGTATGTAACGGAATCTTTGAACCTAATTTTCACTGGTTTCTAGACGTCTGATTAACTTGGAACTTTGCACACGTGTTAAGGGCCGATGACAATGCAATAATCCGATAAAAAAAACTAAAAAAACACGCTTTTATTGCTGACCGAACTAAAAAATGGAAAATAAATAATAGTTTAAAAAAACTAAAAAAACACGCTTTTATTGCTGACCGAACTAAAAAGTAGAAAATAATTCAATTCAGAGTAAAAAGCGTGGGGTGCTTGATATTTTAATTATTACACCTATTCTATTGGCAACCATTTATGAGAGGAGAGTCATGAAAATATAGAAAAATGCACCCCACGCTTTTTACTCTGAATTGAATTATTTTCTACTTTTTAGTTCGGTCAGCAATAAAAGCGTGTTTTTTTAGTTTTTTTAAACTATTTTTCATACATAACAGTGGAATAATTAAAAGCCAAAAAAATTTGCGCTTTGCATTGAATTAATTCTATTCCACACTTCAGAACTTAAGAATCTAGAATTCCCTTATAAGGCCAAAGATTTGAATCTATTCTGATGATCCTGAGTAAGGATCGTTTGTATTACAACAATATGTTGGCACGCGATGTCTTATAGATATAACAATAAAACATACATTCCGACATGATTCACCGTTCTCCAAATCATCAAGATTACCCGTACGCCCAGTGCATGGTACCCCACAATTGTGGTGATAAATCTGTTCTTTGAAGGAAAGAAGGAAGGCGCCACGGCATCTTGCCCTACCGCAGATCCTATGCCTACGCCTGACGCAGGTTCTCACCGGACACGGATATTTTGGGAGGTTCCTGTCCTGTTCCTTAACGTCGAGGTATCGACACTGTGATGATCATACAGTGGTGATTTGCCCCGCTTGGGTGGCGGTGACCTCTCACGTTTGGCCCTGGTTCAAACCATGGTCCAAAGCGAGTGGGAATAGGAAGCAGTCGCCTCCTTATGCGAAACAGTCATGCTAGAGAAGGAGATAGCGGGATGAGTGAGGGAGAGATAAACCTCACGCCCCATCCTAGCCATCAGAATTAGGCCCGCGTAGCCGGCGCGTTTGAGTTCCACGCATGCCTCAATGAGATGTTAGCATAGTTGACGGGGCGCACCCCCAGGAAAAGTGCCTGGGCGCGCTGTTCCAAAGAGCTACCGCGACCTAAGAAAATAAAGAGCGAAGAAGAGAACATAATAGATCGATTTAAGTCAGTCTAACACTTACCCCCGCTCCGCCCACAGCGGGAAGAGTCGGGAGATGATTTTCTATTCCTCAAAAAAAAACTTTTTGCAAAAATAGATCAAAAATACACAACACAATACTTAATTGGAGACACCGACTTGGAGCCCTAGAAGGGATTTCGGGATTTACTAAAGCGCGGCAGATTAATATACAGGGGGATACCTTGTACCCGTTTGAGTACCTCCACCAAATATGAGCCCCATATATAAGGACGCGCGTCAAGGATAAAGGATCAGATTAGTAAAAAAAAATCGATCATCAGACAATCTCGAGCGCGTCAGATTAAGGTAGGGTGAGTTAATTACATGCTAAAAAGTGTATATTCCACTAATCTGACAATTTGAGAGAGACGCAAAGAAAGGGGAGGGCGGAAAAGTTGTAAAAAAAAAACGTCATCTCGACATTCTCGAGCGTGGCTGAATTTTTTTTTATTTTGTAGTAAATTATTCAAGGATAACGAAAAATATATAATCTGACCATTTCCACAAGCCGAAGTAACAAAAATTCGTCGATAAAGTTTAATGCGTAAAGCTGCGTGATGATGATTATCCTCTCCGCGTTTCTATTCCCCTCTCACTCTTTCTCTATCTATTACTATCTCACTCCGTCCCTACTCTGGTTTCGGTTGCTATGACGCCTTCACAGCTGATGACACAGAACAGACTCGTTCGTGGCATAATATTATTAACAGTATTTCCAACGTTTTGGCTTTTCGTTTACGTTTTTTTTTTGTTCGAGCACGAAAAAGATGAAGATGATTCTACTGATGAAGATGATGATTAATTAATCAATTAATTATAAAAAAAAATATTTTTTTGAGCATTTAAAAAAAAAAAAATCTTATAAATACGAGAATACTTGTAGTATTCTACTTAACAAACGTACACGTTTTTATTTGCATGCTATTTCCTGAGCTTTTCAATTAATTAAGTCCAATGGTTTGAATAAAAATGTTTTTTTGTCAGATTAGGCGAATCCCTCTAGATAATCGTCAGATTATGAGACAGCACGTCTAGGACATAAAGATGAACCATATATATCTTAATCTGACGCGCTCGAGTATTTCAAAATGGCGATTTTTTTTTGCACATTATAATAATGGCCACGAGTTTGCGTCACATCGAAATCGTCAGATTATTGATTGAGAGCGTTTTTTTAGGTTCACTTAACACCCCCTTAGAAAATCTGACGCGCTCGATTAAATTATTTTTTTTTTCATTTTCAACCCTTACGTACGACCACCCCCATCATGTAAACGATCAGATTAACATACATACATTCTTAAAAATACGTAGGACATTGATGCTATAAATATCTGACGCGCTCGATTATGTCCATGCAACAGATTTTTTTTACATTTTTGAAAATCTATAGCTGCTCCCCCCACCGATGAAAAAGATACATTATATAACATTTTTTTCTTCTTATCATCTAAGCTTTGCATCCCAATAGGTCTCTATGACGCTCGAGTAAATCCCCATTTAGCATCGTGGGCTCCCCTACCATCTGGAACGATGTATTAGTTATTTTTCAATTTTATTTTTCAGTTATATTTTTGCAAAAGAGTTTTTCAGTTCGCTTTTGAGTGTAGTAGTTTGTAATTTAAATAAATAACAATATCCTAATGCCCAGACAAATGTTCATCACCTTGAATAAGGGTGAACTCTATACCTCTGCTTTCTCCTTTAAAGCTTAGAGGTGTGATGTTAGGTTATAGAATAGTGAAAACAATCACTGGCATACGATTGCAGTAATCGCTGTTCCTTTACTATTAGTAATTGAAGAGTTCCATTGGCTATCTCCGAAGAACTTCATCAGATCCCAATATACTACATTATGTATTATATTAAAAACCTTCCTTGAAACTGACTTGACTATGCTTTTGAAGAACGAAAACTCCTATCCAATTCGTTTCAGTATTTTTGAGATAATCGCGGACATAAAAACACATACGTATGGGTCAAATACAGAACCACGTTTTTTGAAGTCGGTTTAAAAACAAAGACTGCCTACCCGTGCGAAGCCGGGGCGGGCCACTAGTATTATTATAAAAGGATTTATTTCAATGTGTTTCCTGTTTTGTGTAGTGCAGTATACAGATATTCCAGAATACAGATTCTGGAAGATTAGTTAGTGCTGGACAAGCTAATTAGCAAAGAAAGTATTTTGAAGTGAAGAAGTAATCAAAGATCATTATTAGTACCACTTCAGTACCAGAGTTATCCAAAAATTCGTTTAGATTTTCTTTTTGTGATTGGGTATTAAGAAACGTCCTTTTGTTAAGCTTCTATAAAAAGTAACTTTTTCGTTATTTAACACATAATATTATATCTGTCTATTTATAGGACATCACATCTATTATATAAAAATGAATCCCTATTTCCCTTGGTCATCGCAACACGCGTGAACGGCTGGATCAATTTGGCTGAAATTTGGTACGGAGATAGAGGGGACCCTGGAGAAGGTTCTTCCCTGGAGAAACTTCCGTCGGGACGCGGGTGAAACCGCGGGCAACAGCTAGTTTGGAATGAAAATGATTTGATCCTAAAAACCCAACAGTGATCAATAACCAATCTCCTCATTTCCAGGACTTCAAGTTCCCGCTCACGGTGGTGATGTATCACCTCATAGTGAAGTGGATCCTATCAGTGCTGGTGAGGCTGGTGCTCCACGTCATCACGGGCACTCCTCAGCTGATGCTGCCCTGCATGACCTGCCTCCGGTCTGTTGGCCTGACGGGCTTAGCCAGTGGAATCGACGTCGGCTTCTCTAACTGGGGCTTGGAGCTGGTCACCATCTCGCTGTATACCATGACGAAGTCTACCACGATAATCTTCATCCTCGGCTTCGCGATACTGCTCGGGCTCGAGAAAAAGGTAGGTTTTTTCTGGTCTATTCCATTTTTAAAAAAGTGTAAGTTTGTGGTTCCCTAAATTGATCATTATAAAATTATTAGGATTTTAAATTCTAAGTAAAATTCCGTTGACGTCCATTTCGGCTTTTTTTCTTTACAATAGAGACTCTTCTACTCTTAAGTGATGTTACAGTGTAGTTTAATATGTGCTAGGGGCCAAATTTACTGACATGTATGGCATAGTCCATATGGTTCATAACCCTTACAGCGTTTTTCATCACTTTAGGATAAGAATTGTACATTTCCTGGGTAGCGAAACTTACTATTAATCTTCAGCTTACTCGGTAAAGACTTCGTGTTGATAAATAACGGTCCAAACAGTATTTAAGCAAGAAAATGGACCGTTAGCAAAATTAAGACAACCTTTTTATTGAAGCTGTTCGCGTTCACTCTGTCAACCTTTTTTGTAACCTTAATCTTTTTCTATGATCGAAGGTCGCCTACATTCATTGCTAATAGTAGGTACATCATCCTCCGATTTTAAACTTGATTAAGGTAGATATAGACTACGTTCAGACGGTATTTCTTCCCCGTAGCCGAGCAGTGACAGACAGAAAAAAAAATAGTTTAGTATCAAATATTCAAAAATTATATTTTCTAGTTGCTCTATTCGATAAAATATCGTGTACGATATACGGGTAAAACATCATCATCAGCTTATATATTGTCCCACTGCTGGGCACAGGACTCTTCTCACACAGAGAAGGCAAGAGCATTGATCACCACGCTTGCTCAAGGCGGATTGGCGATTTCAGACTTTTGAGATCCAGGTTTCCTCACGATGTTTTCCTTCACCGTTAGTAGTGGTGTCTAAGATATACTAGAAAGTACATATGACTTTTATCAAAGTCACATTGGTACTATCCAGGTTTCGAACCAGCACACTCGTACACGAGAGGCAGATGTCTTAAGCACTAGGCCACCACGACTTACGGGGTGGAAATGACGGGAAAAACCGTCCTCTTGAATCCGAAGAACTCTTCGAATATTTTACTACAACAAGGTGCTGTAATCTACCTTTCATTACGGTAAAATATTCTAATAAAGTTCTAAGTTCAACGAAGCAGCAAATTTAGAATCATGTCGCATGACTGTGGCAGCGAAATTGCATTAGCATAACGTGATTGCTCCATTGACTGCGCTGTGGTGTATTCTGATAAAAGGTTGGGTGCATGCAATGACGTCAGTCCTGCTACCAAAGGACCATGGGCGGAATCGTCCCCACCCATCAACAGAAATGAAATGTAGCTCAATTGATACATCTTATCAAGCTGATGATTTTTTACTATGGGGACGTTGTCCAAATGCATTGGGTTTTCCTAGTATCCTAACGTTTCTATGCAAATATTTCGTGCACAATAAAGGACTTGGTGATAACTGAATTTGATACTGTGTTAACTTGTGTGGACGGCGGTGTATAATGTGATGTGATACTCCATATTGGTGACCCTGACGTGATAAACATCAGCCAAATCTCCTGATGTCAAGAGCTTCAACATCGTTGTCACCTCTCACTCAACCTCCTACCATCATCGAGCAGAGATCGTCATCATCGAGCTCCAACCAGCGTGTCACCCAGCCAGCAACCATTCACGGCTTCTTCGGGTTCATGACCACCTAGCCTATAGCTAACGCGCAAACCTGGTCACACTCTTCAGCCACATGAAACAACTCGGCACGGCACCCCACAATTCGACCAGTCAACAAGCAGAGGCCATTATACATAAACTCTCCTGGTCGACGCAAGTAGCCAGCCGTCACCCACACTGCGCCACCCCGACCCACTGAAGAATCGCAGCAGCATGAAAACGCATTTGCATGCATATGCAAGTGCATTTGATCGGTCGACCTGTGTGGCTGTTACTTAGCCATGAGCTCCTCTAACGAGCAATAATAATACACTCGATATTTTTATTTGCTTAGGTACTCATTGCATTATGAGGATAACTCGAGAACGGCTAGACCGATTTTCATGGTTTTTAATTTTTTGTATTTGTCTCTGTCCCAAATAGCAGAATAACTATTGAAACATCGGAAAAATAACGAAAAAAAAATTGATGGGGCGGTACGAAGTTCGCCGGGCCGGCTTGTTAATAATAAATTATTTTTATAACCCCACTGATTTATGTAAAAAAAACGTTTTTATATCAAATAGTGGATACTATAGGACCAATTGGCACCAGTTCCATTTGTGTTGGTAGGTGGGGACGGAGCTCATACATTTTTGCCCATGGTCCTTTACTTTAATCTATACATATGAAATGCTTTGTCTTAAATGACTGACCGCTGGTCGTAGAGACCTGAAATTTGGAAGGTGTGTTCTTTGTATGACGTAGGCATCCGATAAGAAAGGATTTTCCGAAATTCTACCCCTAAGTGGGTGAAAAAATGGGCAAAATTTGTATGAAACTTTGTCATTTTTAATTCGGATTCGTATAGCTCACGCGAGAGGAGTCGCTAGCGGAAGACGTATATTTATAAACGAAGAAATATATGAAGTAATGTACGGTACAAAGAATACTAGTTTCCTCAGTATGTGTGTAAAAAAAAACATCCAAAACCATTAAGTAGTTTACGTGATGCCTGTACGATATAAACAACACCATGAAATTCACAGTTAATTCAAAATTGATCGGGTTTTTGGGGAATTCGCGTCTTGAAATAATTTGTTATTACAACTACCAATACAAACCAAATTGCGATTCGAATCAATACTTAAAAGTATATTCGCAACTTATCAAATGCAGTTCAAAGTGTACTTTAAAAGTTGAATTATTACTAAGAAGTTATCGTTGATTTATGTCGACCTTTTCAAATTTACAGACGTGTAGTGGTGTAGTCGACATGAGTGTAAATATCGAATTATAGCGGTTTGACTATTCCGAGAAATTCGATGGGCTTCACTCTATGACGAAACTAGCTTTTACTTGTACTGTAACTTAGTTACCGTGTTTTAAAAAAAATATCTGCGAGAAGGAACGCGCGATAAAATATCGACATATTTTTGTTTTACTCTTTCAGTTTAGTATGGCCGTACTAATAGTAAATACTATCGAGTTATACTTATTACTATATACATAGTTATATTTTTATACGATATTTATTTATTATAAAACATACACACTATCATTACAGGATATCCCAATACGATAGTGGTGTCTACAGTTATAACACAAAACCCATACAATATCAATAAAAATTAATCTTATATCTAACACAAAAACAAAACAAAACTGAACTATATATTATATGTATACCGGGATAAAAATTATCCTGTGTTATTCTGGGTCATAAACTATAGTCCGGTCAATTTAGACAATTAAATTAACAAAAATTCCGACAGAACCAAATTTCCGTAAAGACCTTTGGTTTACCATGAAAAATAAAAATTTGAAAGTCCCCATCAATCCCATGACTGCTAAAAAAGTTATTAGGGGTCAAAGGTCCAAATTTCAGGTTTTTGGGGTATTTCTCGAAAATGGTAAGTTTTTTCAAAAAAATACTTCAGACCAAAGTTGTAGATCTTAAAATTCTCTACAAAAATGGTCCTTATGATTTTTTCTTTAAGTATCACCGTTCCTGAGATATCGCAACTGTAAGAGTCACGTTCTATATAATATGTACACGTTTCCACACCACCTGTGAGGTAGTGTACTCGGCGCGTTTTTTAACGTGGTTTCCCCGGTAGGCCTATTCCACGAACCGTTATTACGTAATTTTCAGATACAATACTTATTTAACTGTATGAAGATTATTTAGATTGATATTTTTTATTGAGTTTAACTGTCGATTTTTTTTTTGAGAGCAAATAAAACAAAATTGTGACATTTTTCTTAAATATTGATCAGCAAAAACTCTAATATTAGACGAGCCAGATGTTATTCAAGGCCATTTGAGTAGAGGGGATTCTCGAAGGGACTGACTGTCTTTTAAATGTATATTTTCTCAATATAGTATATAGTTTATACATAAAAGAGACACAAATAGGCATTTTTGCTTGCTTAAGTACCTGAGTATGTATATATATGTGGCAAACGTGTGCATATTATTTAGAACGTGACTCTTACAATTACGATATCTCAGGAACGGTGATACTTAGAGAAAAAATTATAAGGACCATTTTTGTAGAGAATTTTAAGATCTTCAACTTTGGTCTGAAGTATTTTTTTGAAAAACTTACCATTTTCGAGAAAAACCCCAAAAACCTGAAATTTTGACCTTTGACCCCTAATAACTTTTTTAGCAGTCATGGGATTGATGAGGACTATCAAATTTTTATTTTTTATGGTAACCCAAAGGTCTTTACGGAAAATTTGGTTCTGTCGGAATTTTTGTTATTTGATCACTATTTTTATGTCTAAATTGACCGGACTACTATGGATACTTATTTATACCGAGATCCATTTAGTAGATTTTGCTTGAAAAAGTAACAAACAAACTTAGGTACATCATTCTCACAGACATTAGTATTTTTGTAATATTAGTAGGAAAAGACCGTAATATGTATTGTATATTTGTGTTTATTAACCGACTTCATAAAAAAGAGGTTTAAATATTTGACTACGACTCGTGTAAAACTGCTTTTATGGTATAAAATACCGATACCAATAGATTTTATAAAAAAAATGTAAACAAAGTCGTAACCTATTTTGTTCTAATTCTGCCACAGAAATTATCAAAGTGGCGCAAGGATGGCGCATTTATATCAATTTGATGCTAAACATCATCATTCATTATTTAATGCCATTATTTATCTATGTGGGAAAATTACAACAAAATAGGTTATAATTTTGTTTTGAGTAAAACTGCCGTCAGTGACTAGTTCAGTTCTGATGAGATATTGTTTGTAAAAGTAGGTACCTATTGGAGATACCTAGCAGCCAAATCCATTGTCAATTATTAGTGTGTGTTTATAAAACATGGCTTTCTTTTGCTTAGTCAAATTGTTTTAATTAAGATGGCTAGCTATAATATGTTACTCAATACTGCGTTTGTTTTACCCGACGCAAAGAAGGGTTATGATTTTGACCGGTATATATGTTCGTTCATCTGTTCCCTCATAACTACTGAACTATTTATTTGACAAATAAAGCATTTTAATCTCCTATAGTCGGGTTATACTGTACTCTACTTTATGTCTTTAAAATCCTAACTAGCTTTTTTTCTTCTGCGGCACATCACCATTCATCATTTAATGCCATTTAATTTATCTATTTGGGATAATTGTAACAAAATAATTTATTGTCCGGTTAAGCAGGTCGAATGCTGTTAGAAGCACCCTGCAAGAGGTCATGTAGAAAAAAAAAATAACAAAATAATTTATGATTTTGTTTATATTTTTCGTAAAATCAATTGGGACAGATTATACAAGTAGTTACATGGCGTAGTTACTTATTTTATTTCTAACCGCTGCACTAATCTAAAATGACAATGATTAATTCGCTCCTTCAATCTATTGTGTGTTGTGTCCAGCACTCCACGGTCTCGACTACATGACAGAATTTCAGGATGAAATTGTAGCTTGGCGCCGAGAGTACGCTTTTGCATTTTTGACGTGACGGTCAAAGGGCTAAACACATGAACTAGAAAATTGTACCAATTATGCTGTAAAATCTACCCTCCGGTTGTTGCTTTGTTAGGGTGTTCCCAATACTGGACTGCCAATAAAAATGCGGCATCACGAGTATTTAAATAAATATCTTTTGCTGCTATAAAATAAGTTAATTAGGAATCTGTCCGAATTTTGCAAAATTGAGATATTTTTTTATTTAGAGTAATTTAATTTCGTTCCATTATCTAAACATATAGAATGCTTTGTCCTGAATGATTGACGGATCAACGCACGGCCTAAACCGCATATCGTAGAGATCTGAAACTTCGAGGGTGTGTTCTTTGTATGACATAGGCATCCGATAAGAAAGGATTTTCCGAAATTATACCCCTAAAGGGGTGAAAAAGGGAGACAAAGTTTGTATGAAACTCATGTCATTTTTAATTTGAATTCGTAAGTCCACGCGGGCGAAAAGCTAGTTTTGTAATAAAATTGAGCTCAGTGTACCGACACTTCAAAGTGATTTAGTATTGATTTAGTCTCTATCATATTGACTGAGATTGAAAGGTTACTTAATTAGTATCGAAATTGTATTTCAACTAGATTTCCGATACAAATTACAAGAATTATTTCTGCAGAACTGTAGCGGACCTAGATATTCAAATAAGAGTTTTTTTTGGAGTTCTTACAGGATATTATGGCGGTGATGCGCCCTCGGCCCACAACTACTTAGAAAGAAACTTAGTTATACACTTGATCTCAGTACATAACGATATTACAGTAGCTCGTCCTACGGTTTGTGTTCACTTGAGAGCAGAAAATCTGGGTCAGGTCAGATTTTTATTACAGCTCTATCGTTAAACTGTGTGTACTATCATTGGCAAATAACAAAGTAATCGTGATTGGTTCTTTATTTATTAAATACTTAATTATAACTAGGGTATTCAAAGGTTTTCTTTGATGGTAACTGGATTGTGGAGGCCATGTAAAACACTGGTACTCAGCTGCATCCGGTTTAGACTAAAAGCCGACCCCAACATAGTTGGGAAAAGGCTAGGCGGATGATGAATATCAAGTAAAATCTTTAAACTGCAATAGTTATTGTTTGTTATGAATATGTATTAAATTGAAAATTATATTTATTTAATTAACTTCAATATTAGTAAGAAAGACATCATTTCCGAATCATTAGTGTACGATAAGCACACTAATGATTTTAAGCATTATCATTTATAACCTAATGTTATTCTAAGTATTCAAAAGTTGTGTATTCGGTAGCAATAAAAAAATACTAAATATATTTATGCCGATAATACAACAAAGTTGAATAAATTGATAAATTCTATTTATTCATTTACCGGTTTTGTTATAATGAGTAAATTAATTAATTAATCATGTTTTAGAATTTACCAACCAGATTCGCTTATCGCCCTTTATCCTCAATAACATTATCAACCAGTTGCACCAAAAAAATATGCGGTTACTTATACGTGAAACGGAAGAACTGTCATTCAATATCTGTCAAAATGAAGGATAAAATTGAATAATTTTGCTATTTTTTATGTTTGTCGTCTTAATATTTTTATATATACATATTTACATAATTCTTATAGCTATACAATATTGATAATAATATTAAATGTATGCTAATTATTGTCATCATGTTTTGTGATATTCGTTAAATTATTAATGATAAAAAGTTTTGTGCAACCGGCCGTAAGTCGAGTCTCTGGTACTTTTAAATGTAAACAAATGGTGTTTATTAGATAATTAATTGTTTTAGGCTTCCCGTTTTTATGTCTAATTACTACTCAAATGTCTAATCAGTACGTATCTAATATAAGCTTCCCCAATAACCTTAAACAACTATCGTACTTAACTAATGCCAGCTTTTTAAGGTCATTCGATCAAAATATCTAAATGCATAACCTCGTTTTTTGAAGTCGGTTAAGAAGCTAACGGTTTTGAACTCACTGGCACTCCTAGGTCTATTACTTTACAAAAATGTAACGTAACCTATTTTGTCTCATTTTCCCACATATATTAATTAAAATGGCATTCATGATTAATGATGATGTTTAGAGCATGAAATTGACATAAATGCACCATCCTTACGCTATTTTGTTAATTTCTGTGGCAGCATTAGAACAAAATAAGCTACGACTTTGTTTACATTCTTCGTAAAATCAATTGGGACAGACTATGTCATGGTCCACTGTCACTTCAGCATGCTTGTTATCGGTCGTTTGAAGTTCTTTCTCAAAGTGATGTAGTACAGATGTACTGTGAAGAAGCTCCACGTTAAAACTGAGTCGATGACACCCAAACCGATCAGCCCCCTAATTACGTAAAAATGGGTATTCGATTGACATACCTTTCCCAGAGGAGTTTAATATACATCGCTGCACATATTTGGACGTTCATGTTATCGATTCTTACAACGAGGCAATGTATATAATTAAACTGTCAAAATTAAAGGTATTGCAACTGAAATTAAAAGATATTGGCTTACGTGATTACCCCCCAGATTTTTCTACGGCGCGTCCAAGCTCTAACATGTAAAAAAAAGGAACAAAATTACCTATTTAGCTGACGTCCTATTATATCTACTCTTGATTAGTATGTCGGTGTTATCTAATGCTTTGATTTGCGTAGGCACGTATTTCACAATATGACCGAAGCGTTTGTGTGTGATGCATTTAAGGAGTCTATTCACTACACCGTACCATGACGGTGCTAGGAACGTATCAGATATAAAATATTCTGTGTATTGAAATGTATAAGGCGGCTACCCTTATACATTCCACTAGACCGTTCCGTCGCTGGCCGATTCCGGAACGGTACAATGATCGGACCGGCAAAAATTTGACGGAGTAAATATCTTGGGACGGTTAAGATACGTTCTACTGGGCATAGTAGCCCGTTTTATGGTCCTTTCCGTGCTTGGTACGTTTATACTACAGTACTACGGTTATGGTATGGTACGGTGTAGTGAGTGACACCTTTAATCGTTTGCGACTGTAGTGTGCCTGCTGTGTAGCATCCGTCGGTCATATGGGTGGCGAGCGATGCTTGATATAATTGCGTTGCCGACTGACGTATGCAATGTATGTAGGGTTGCCAACACCCTCGGGACTCTAACTCATCGAAAAAAACGACGAAAATGAAATGAAGTTTCGATAGTGAAACTCTAATTTTCGGATGGGCACACGAAGTTCGAATCCATAGACGAATATCGTGAACGAATGAGAACGAATGACAGGTTTAGAGAATTTAAATGTCAAATAATTTCGTGCCGATGAAATTGCGCAAAAAAGTAGTTGTGGTAAGAAACGTCAGAAACTTCGTTTGAATCTTCGTTTTTCGTTGAGTTTGAGTAGGCCCCCTACGTTGCGGTAGGTAGGATGCGGTGAACAGGAACCAATTGTCAAACATTTTCCAAATTAGTTTAATGCAATTATTAATTTAATGTACATTGCCTATGTACGTTCTATTATAAATTTGACTTATTGATATAGTTGCCGTTAGACTAAAGCGAAATATTATGTAGTTAGTATAGTACTCGTCAGTCTGCATTCAACACTTAACAGTGCTATGGAGAACATCCAATGAACACATATATCTTTAGGTATGAGCGCATAGACAGACTTAGGTTCCTCATTTATTTGCTCTTCATATAAATTTTAAATAATGTGAATCTTTGGAACAATAAATCGTTTTTTATAGGTATAAGTTTGATCTTTTTAATATTTTTTCCATGTAAGTATACATGTGCCAAATTTGATTAAAATTGGCGCAATAAAAATGTGGTCATGTATAGTATCATGTCATGTAGTTACTAATAAATTGTGTTCTGTGTTATACCAACCCTAGTCCCATAGCTTCCGCATCGCGTGTACTCGCTCGTACTTGAAGCTGTTCATCTCTGCTTCAGCGAGCCTATTGTTGCTCGCTTCAGCTTTGTTTATTTCCTACAAAAAAATATTCTGTTTCCAATGCGCGAACATAGTAAAATAGAAGCGTATCCAATTGCTGTTTTATTGTTGAGAATACGCGAGTATCAGAATACTCCCGGGTAAAAAAAATCCTGAGACAATAATGCAATCCCCCTCCCTCAATAATTATAAATGCGAAAGTGAGTTTGTTTGTTTGTTTGTTACGCTTTTACGGTAAAACGGCTGAACCGATTTAGATTAAATTTGGAATTAGATAGATGGGACTCTTTTTTTCGGATAGGAAATTATTAAATGACTCCTCCCACCGTGGGTGGGCCGGGAGAGAGTGTCAGACTCTTACTGACTAAAACCCATCCATGTTCCTTCCTCAGCCCTTTCTATTCCGGGCGCGGTAACTAAAAAAAAAAAAAAACGTTTATTTTCAATAACACAAATTACATAGTAGGTTTACAATTTGAAATACCCTTGTAAGCAATGTGTTTTGCTTGTGTTAGGGTATTCCAAAACTAACTCTCGAACATCCGCAGCTCCGGGGTAGGCTATGGCCCTGGGGAAGGGCCCCGTCACTGGTGCTGACAGCTCTTTGAAGCGCGCGTGGAACACAAATGCGCCGTCGACACGGGCCTTGGCCTTATCGGACGGCGAGTCACCCATAGCGCGCTGTCCGACAGCGATACTGTATGAGACACTGGAGATGGTCTAGCTAGACGGTAGATTAGTCTATTAGCTGCGATTTCAGCTTTTTAATAGTCTGTTTCGCAGCCCATCAGTAACCACCAATCAAGATATGTCGGCCGTATTGTAATCTTGTGACGACCCCCTCTAGAACTAGAAACGATAACAATTTACTCCAGCTTTAAAAAAAATACCTAATATACAAATTATCTCTGTCAGATCGTATCGCAGCGTAAAATAACGGTAAGATAACAAGACCTTAGTTTAAAGAGTGTTGATAAGTGGTTCCACGTTGGCGGTGAATCATCAAGGTCATCAAAACAATGCCGTCCATAACATTAACTGTATAATTAATTGAGAATATGAACTGTGTTATCGCCAGAAATGAACAAGTCGTTATTTTAAACGATAAGGTTTGAATTGTTACGTCACGGCTCTCTAACGAAGCTTCCCGAAGATGTTTTCAGTCGATGTATACGTACATTCGCGCATTTGTAAGAGTATGTAAAAAAAGTAATCGATTGTTTACTCGATAGTCGAAATCGTAACAAAACTATCGATACCATTTTCGGGTATCTACCTAGAAAGCACTGCCTAGCCTTTCCCAACTATGTTGGGGTCGGCTTCCAGTCTAACTAGATGCAGCTGAGTTTTAAATAGAGCGACTGTCTATCTGACTTCCACAACCAACTTACCGGGTAACATGATACTACCCTTTAGTAAGACTTTTTGTCAGAATTTCAAGCTTTTGACTACTCGTAACGACACAATGAACAGCTTAACGTGCTTTGCGAAGCACGGAAGAGTCTCGGTACGACATAGACTGCCACCCATCCATGTACCGACCGCGCCTATCGCAGCGTAACTTTTGATTCATCAACCCGCGCGGCTGTTACATATGCCACGAGGTCCTTAGCAACAGAAATATATACCATATTTTTTCTATCTATTGATCTCGAATAGTCCGGAATATCGATAGAATTCTAAGGCGTACAATTCATTGTCCTGATAGTATATTGTTGAGGTTAATCCATTCAATTACTGTTCCTCGTCAATCACGCTAATTAGAGAAGGAGCACGTATTATGTTTGTTAGGAATAATTTGCGCACTATATTCTATCTATGAGGAAAATAACATTGGGTTATGATAAAACTATACGCAATAAGGTACCTACTCTGTAGTGTTTTTTTTAGAAAATTTGCAACTACAAATAAACTCAGTATGAATAAATGAGAACTGATCGATCACTGGTCGTAATTCGACCTTAATAATTATTTTTGTAATTTGGTCTTTTCTTCATACAAAAATACGGCCAATTGCGTTTCGGCCAGTGTAGGGTTTCGTAGTACATAACAAAAAATAGTTCTGTAAAGCTAAATATTTCGCAAACTCATGGATTGCATCGAAAAATGGTCTTTATACACCCACAATAATTTTGAAAAACTGATAGGCATATCTTGGGCACACGAGAAATAAATATGCATCCCCATTATTTTTCTCCCTCCCGCTAATTTACCACTTTGTCGGCGTTATTAATATGTATATACACACCAAATTACAGCTCTCTTGTACTATAACTAAAATAAGAACCTCTGAGCCAAACTGGACAAACAGACAGACGTACAAGGCATAAAGACTACCTTTTCAAAATATTTAAAAATCACGTAAACTCCCATTCAACCAGTTACAATAATTTATTATTTAAAAAGAGTAAGAAGGTTCAATATCTCCGTATACCTGTGATTTACCAAGTCGATAAAATCCAGATAATACATGATTTACGTTCCAAGCTTGGCTGTTTCATTCATTCCCATCTATTATGCAAGTCTACCGTCTACCGTTCACGTAAGAAGTATAAGACAGTAATGGCGTATAATAAGGGAATGAATATCAAAAATTGACGGCGTTTCCATTAGGAATCAAATATTTATTTGTTGCATCAGGGTCTTTGGTATAAAGAGAGCGTAGTAGAGGTAGAAATGATTATATTGATATGCCATCGCCATATCGGCGTTTTAAAGGAAATGCAATTTCTTTTCATGAGAATTACAATTGCCTTCATTGTCACAGTTCAATGATATACTCGTATATTGCGTTGCCATAAGTGTTAATAAGATGAATGTTTAAAGACAAGAAGCAACGTAATCGACCAACTAACAGACGAGACGAAATGTACCTTTTTCGAAGACATCTGGATTTTTTTTATTTGATCTGTATTCATTGCTCTTGAATTTTATAGTTCCCTTCATTTATTCTGGTCAAATATATTTATCGTAATAGGTAACTTCAAAACTCATAATAACTTTCTAAATCCCGAAAAGATGTCTCATATCCATCTCGAGAGCAGCGGGATTTTTGGAAAAGTTACCTCGGCCCCGGAATGCAAAGCGCGAGGGAATAAACATGGGTAGGTTTTAGTCAGTAAGAGTCTGACACTTCCTACCGCTCCAACCACATCGGGGGGAGCCATTTGATGATTTACCATCCCTTACAAACACCCATCTTGAGATGGTTGTATACAGTGGCGTGCAGTTCATATAGGCAAAAAGACACTGCCTACCCTACATAACTCAGCAAATATTGACTATCTTTATTTTATTTTAATAAGTATCTAATATTTTATCTCAGAGTAATTACTATCAATAAAAAAATCTTGAAACTTAAATCAGCTCCACCTGTCGAATATTGGTGGTACCTATTACGAAGAATCAATACTCGCGATACAATCATTTCAACACAAAAAAATTTGCGCGGTACTAGGGCGCCCCTAGCGAAAAGACAGAAAACGTGATTGCCTCATTTCGTGTAATAGTATTTGTAAGAAGACTCGTAGACATGCGAATAAAATGCAGTGTGCGTTCGTATAAATATTTTGCACACATTGACACAAATTACGCACACAAACAACAAAAAAGGCTGTGCCTTATTGCGATTTATACGACGGAAACATCGGTTCGGAAACCTTCGGCTATCGACAAGGCCACAAGGGACGGTGGCCGATGTTTTCCGAACCGATCTACATTATGATGTAATGTAACTATTTTAAAAAGTAGCATGTTTTGACTTTCTTATTTCTAAGTAAACAACATTTCTTTTAGTCGTATTTTTTTTTTCTGTGACGTGAGTTTCGCGCGCGTCGCCATTGTTATTGTTTATCAAACTTGTTCTGTGCTAGCGAATATTTAAATAATAGTAAGATTTAAGCGTTGATTCACTGTGAAAGTTGTTCAGGTGGTGTGTGTGTGTATAGAAAATTAAAAATGATGCGTTTGTAAAACTATCTTTCGAAGAAAAAAACAAGTGATAGCGAAAGGCCGCTGCACCTACACCAAATCAGATACAATTTATACAAACTAAAGGTATAGTCAATCAATCGTATATTCAATACTAAACAATTTGATTCCTATTATTAGCTCTCGGATTGCATACACGCTATTTCCCTTACTTACCTACTATTTTACCGCAATAAAACCGTCTGGAACGACGCAGGTTTCACCTATTCATATTTATCTCCTACGGTAGAAAAAACCACGAGCAATATGACTTAGAAGCTTCCGTACACTTGGAGAAAATCGTATTGAAACACGATGAAAGTAGATCGAAACCGAATTATTATTCAATCACTTTTTTATTGTTTGTTTTTGAAGTAAACATGAGTTCACTTTACGTAAAATAATTTGTTCCTCAGTGAATAAGGGAAGTTATTAAGAGAGGTCAACTTTCATGCGAAATACGACTGAGTTATGGAAAACTATTTACGAAATTGCTCTTAGATATTCATGTTCGAGTTCTTTAAATTAAATCTGAATCTATGATTATTTGAGGCGGCAAATTATATGCATCATTATTTGATCGACAAGACGACGAACCAAAACCAACATGCGGAAAGTATTTTTGAAAAGTGGGTACCAAAGCCAGGCTGGTGTCACCAGGTGTCACTCAGCAGTTTAGGCACATTTGGCCCGTGCGCGGCGCGGCGGCGCATCTCTCGGGCAGGCGTACCTACCTATCGTAGTAAGGTCGTGCGCTGCTCGGCTCGCACGCTAGCGGCAAGCCGCTTCGCGAGTAATTAAGATAGGTACCTATCGATTTTCCGTATAAAAAATTTTTGGCTTTTCTGCCTACCCTACCTAAAAACTCTGTGCACGCCGCTGGTTGTATACACTTTGATAAAAGCTTGAAAACTAAAACATTTAATCTGAGAATAGAAAAGAGTATTAAACTCTTTTCATTCTTTGTCAGCTATAAAAGCTTGCACGTAATACATTTTTTGTGTCGGTTTTAAAAGAAACTGAAACTCTTCTTTTGTTCATACAATTTCAGTAAGCAGATTAGACGGAGATTACACGCTCATTCTGGCGTCAGTAAAGTCCATGATTGATGTCAGAATGACGGGAAACTGACTGTATACGCGCAGACTGATGGATTGATGGTCCAGAATGATGGTTATTTAAATATTTTAATAAATTTTTGTCAGTCTGGTGAGACTGACGCTTGACAAGCTTTTTTAGGGTTCCGTAATCCGACAAGGAACCCTTATAGATTCGCCATGTCCTTCTGTCTGTCTGTCTGTCCGCGGCATAGCTCCGAGGTTCTTGTTACTAGAAAGCTGAAATTTGGTACCTATGGATATGTATATTTATCACGCCGAGAAAGTGGTTAAATGACTTTTTTTAGGGTAGCTCCCAAACACGTAAAGTGGGGATGCATATTTTTTTCTCGCGTGCACCTTCGTGTGGCGTAGGTATAGGTGTGTTAAGACCATTTTTCGCTTAAGTGAGCCATTGGCGAAATATTTAGCTATAAGTGCAATTTTTTGTTCGATACGAGCATCCTCCCTCTAACTTTTGAATGGCTGTCTCTAGAAATGTAAAAAATCACAGACTTAGTACATGTAATGAATTTACAAGGAAAACTATCACGGCTAAGTAGGCTCCACCGGTTACAGAGTTATAGTCGACTAACTAAGACCTACTACGGAACCCTACTGCGTGTGGCCCGACACGCACTTGGCCGGTTTTTTCTAATTAAAATCCATACCTAACGCAAATTATGCGTGCTAACGCGTAGAAGTTTTGGGTTGGACTGATCGTCAGTCTGACTTACCGTCTAATACCACCTGTCAATCCATCATTCAACCATCAGTATATACGTGATCACGGTCACAGACTGAACTGACGCCAGAATGAGCGTATAAACGCCGTCTAACAGTTATCTTGGTTTATGCAGTAAAAATACAGTATGAAATCCTTGAGTCCCAGTTGTGTTATGTTATCAAAGCTAAAATATTTTATTTCATAGTAAGGCATTCCTTACTATGAAATAAAATATTTTTATTATTAAATTAAAATTAAATAAATAAATAAATAAAATAAATAAATAAATATTAAATTTTTTTCAGGATGAAGGTAAAAGTCGTATGCCTTTTTGTGTTTTTTTGCTAGCTTGAAAGGTAACTAGTACCGCAATGGTACTATGTGCCTTTTTGTATTTTTTTATAATTCTTCCTTAATATGACTACATTAAAAACCCACAATATGCTAATGGTTATTTCTTCACACAGTAATTTGAAATTAGTCGCCATGGAATTGACTTGTTAGACTAGTTTTCCACCAGCGCCTTCGCCAGCGTAGGCTTTATGAATTCAAAAAAAAAATTTCATACACAAATCTGCCCCTTGTTCACCCTCTTAGGGGTAGGATTACGGAAAATCCTTTCTTATCAGATATCTACTACTACTATCTTTTCAGTGCTTCGAGGTTGTTATTCGTAAAGTAGGCAATTTATAAAGGCTTTTGACAGCAATAATGAATAATAGTTTTCTAAGTAAAAAGTGGGCAACACTAAGTCATAGCAGATAAAACAGAGTGCACACAGTTCATCTGTATTTTTATAGCTGGCTATCAAACGGCAGTTACCCAAGCCGGCAAAAATAGGTTAATGTTACCCTCATATGCAACGAACTGGCATACTTTTGAACAATTCTGAATCTAGCTCCGGCGAGTCAAGAGCTATTCGCAGGATGATTGAGATGCAAAACTGGAGGGCGCTTATGTACCTAGTATTTTAAAAAGTGTATCCATGGAGTTTCTTGCCGGTTCTTCTCCATAGGACCCACTTTTTGGAACCGCGCACCTAGCTTCTATTGTTGACGTTTTATAAGTACCTGTAAATTGGTCTATATGAAATAAAAACCTTTTGACTTTGACTAGTAGTTGTCTGATATCATGGTGAAGATGATTTCATCATCATTGTACTTTAACTAAGTCGCTACTTTTTCTGCATGCTTTAGAAAAATATGGCATTGGATATCTTTAGTTACAGCTTTGTCGCAGCATAGCATTTATTAATAATTTGAAGTTTTGTTTAGAATGTGACCGTGTACGCTTAAAATCTCGTTAGATTAGACATTTTCATAAAATTGTGAACTGTAACATACGGTTCACAATACGACGTATAATTTTTTTCGCTATTTTATAATCTTCCTGTGTCGAACCGTAAAATTGAAAATGAAAATTATGATGACGATCACGACGATAGTCATCAATATAAAATTACGTTGCTATTACGTTTCTTATAGAATTATCATTTAGTTCTTTTTTAATTTAGGTATTTGATATTCGTGCGACAACAGTGACCAACTATTTAATGAAGTCTGAAACATTACTTGGTAAATGAATCTTCAATCTTGTCAATCGGATTAACTAGATGCTACTTTATACTTTCCGCTATCAACCTTGAGTTCAGTTCACCTTGCGCTTTCGTAGCGTGAATAAAATCATCCAAGGCATGTCTAGCCTTGAATTCTTCAATTTACGCTTCAGAAATCAGTGATTACGGTAGGCATACCTATGTTAAACTTTTTTTGTACTATGAAGATCACTTAGCGCTAAAAAGTCCTTAAAAAGTACTTTCGAGACTAAGATCCTGCTGACTTTTAAAATCTGCTATTGTTTAAATGTTTGCCATGACTACTTTAAATATTCTTAGAATTTATGGGGAGTTTGTTGCGCTACTTCTTTAAAATAAAAGATAAAACACAAGAAGGAGAGGAAGAGAAAAAGGCCAAGAGTTTTGGGGGTTGTCTTTTGATTGAATTTGATGTTCAAAAAGCTGATTTTCAGTCTAATGAATGAATACATGTTTTTTAATTTTTTGAATAAATATATGAAATAGCTTGACTTTTCAAAAGAAGTGTCTGTATGACTATAATACCGCGTTACAGGCCTTTAGGCCAATTCAGTCACCGAATCTAACTGTGTCTGATCAGCTGAGTGGTCTAGCTTCCCTTAACAGCAAGCCTTTACATGTCACATCTTCATTTCCCACATTTAATCCAGACTTGTTCCGTTCCGTGTGACACCCGAGTCCAAAGATTTTAGAGCGAAATTTATCAGCCTGGTTTATAGAAAGTGGGTGTATGATAGTGAGAATTAGGGTGTTCTTTTTAAGGTCCGAACGTAAATGGTAAAAAGGAACCCTTTTAGTGCGACTTCGTCCGTCTGTTATAAGGAAATACGCATCAAAAATATATACCAATCTCTGATGTTTTGTAAAGCCGAAATTCGGGTATTGAAATAATTTCTTCTTTCTGGTCGTTCCCTCAATGCTGAGGATCGTGACTCTATGTCAATCTTCTCCACTCGGTCCGGTTCTGCGCCATATGTACCGCTCCCTGTATCTGGCCTCCAGGAACCTCCTTGAGTTGGCCCACCCATCTAGCTGGCGCTCATCCTCTAGCGCAATAATTTGGGTTGATATAAATTATACTTAATATTATAGGAAAATTTAACCATGATTTTGATCATGGTTTCACGGTTTTTATGAAGCAATTTTTTTTTCTGTTACAATAAACTGATTTCGACTGAAAAGAAGATAGTCCCGACGTTACTGCGTATATTTTTCCTTCAAAAGTTTGAACCCTCGGTGCGAGTCCCTCTCGCATTACCGCTCCACGGTACCAGGCAAACTTTACAAGAATATTTACGGCTGTTGCTATTTCCTTGTGGGATACAGCAAGTTCGCCTGTGTTTGTGTATATGTAAAAACCGGTCAAGTGTGAGTCGATCGCACATAAAGGGTTCACGTGATCCACCGAATCCTAGTATCTTCTCTTTAATCTTATATGATATTCATCCATAGGATCTATTTTGTTCCTGATTTTTATTATATTTTTTAACGTCAGCTGCTCATACCGTACGTATGGTGGTTGTGTTAAGTAATTCATACATCACATACGGCATACCAGACAAGGTCGACACGTTACGGACAGACAAACATGCGTGTCATTTAACTGGTTAAGTCAAAATAGCATATATCACGCATGGCACGGCTTTATCGTGCCCCTTTCTTACAAGAGTTGCAGCCCAAAGTCGGGAGGTTGGTGGTGTTACGCCACCGCGCCTGTGACGTTCAGCCGTCGTCCCGGGCTGCTACATTGATAGCAATTTTTAATAATAAATTAGGGATGATTTGAGTAAAACTATCACTATATGTCATTTACAAAATTAGAAAGAAGTCCAAAATCTTTTTGCAGTTTATTCAACCAATTTTGAGTTCTATTTCGTACAGACATGGATAGAGTTGAAAGCAAAATAATGTTTACAATAACAAATATATTCTGCATCGGTTGTTTGTCATATCACCTTTTCAATAGAGCTCAAAATCGGTTGAACAAACGGTCATTTCTTCTCATCTTTATAGTTATTTTTGATACAGAGAGTGTTCGAAATGACACGATATCAGAGGCATTCCATTATTTGATAAAAACATTATTTTCTATAATCGATATCTAATTCCAGAACATTCCTTCCACAGTCTTGGTCACTAGTGGGCATCGTGCTCATGATTGCGGCGGGCCTCATCATGTTCACGTACAAGGCGACCCAGTTCAACCCGCTCGGTTTCAACTTCTTGCTGTTCGCGTCGTTCGCGGCCGGCTTGCGGTGGACCTTCGCGCAGCTGCTGATGCAGAAGTCCAAGTTGGGGCTGCACAACCCCGTGGACATGGTGTTCCATGTGCAGCCCTGGATGTTCGTGTCGCTGCTGCCGTTCACCATAATTTTTGAAGGTATTGTTGACTAAATTATTGAGTTTTAAGATCTTACTAGTGATATTGTAGAAGAGATAGATGAAAAGAGTACTTTTGCGTATACTTCGTAGGTGGACAAAGTATTATTATGTATTCTTTTCAGGAAAGATTCCCAACTAACGTTAAACATCTGCCTAGCTTTTTCCCAAACATGATTGGGTCGGCTTTCAGTCTAAATCGGATGCAGCTCAGTACTAGTGTTTAACATGGAGCGACTGCCTATCTGACCTCCACAACCCAGTTACCGGGTAACAAGATACCCCATGGTAAGACTGGTTGTCAGACTTTCTGGCTTCTGACTGCCCGTAACGACTGACAAAGATCTACAAATGACAAGCGGGATCATCAGCGTAACGTGCTTTCCGAGGCACGGATGTCTCAACTAACATTTTACATAAGTTAGAAATATAGAAAGTAGCCGCTGGATTGTATGAAATTCTGTATTGATCAACATTGCACCTGCATTCGAAGCAAAAACTCTGGTTCAATAGGAGGAGTTTGCTTACTACTGCAGAACAGTTTTTTTCCCTCTCAATAACCCTCATCTTACAAAAGTTTATTATCATCATCAGCCTATATACTGTCCCACTGCTGGGCACAGGCCTCTTCTCATACAGAGAAGGCATGAGCATTAATCACCACGCTTGCTCAAGACGGATTCGCGATTTCAGACTTTTTAAGTCCAGGTTACCTCAAGATGTTTTCCTTCACCGTTAGTCAGTGACGTCTAAGATATACTTAGAAAGTACATATGACTTTTAGTCCATTGAAAAGTTACATTTGGGGTTGCGTTTTTTAGAGGACGCAATTTTATTTTTTTGATGTGTAGGGGGGGTCAGTGTAAAGCTAAAACCAAGTTTGTGGGGTCGCCACCCTTGTCCCCCGGCCGCCATCTTGAAAATAGGGGTTGAAAAGGTTTTCACGATATATCTCCTAAACTGTTTATCCGATTAAAAAAAAATCTTAACATTTTTGTTGCAAATTAAATTCTCTTCAACTTTAATCCGCAACTTTTTGTCATAGAACTATAAATAAAAAAGTTATAAGCGAAAATGTTCAGAATTCCAGAAAAAAATATATATTTTTCGATATAACTTTTTTTTTATCATTTTACGAAAAAATGATATTAGACCATTTTTGTAGATCGTTTTACGAGGAACAACTTTTATGTAAAACATTTTTCATTAAGTCAATAGCTAAGGTTTTACAGCGCTCCGAAGTAATAGGCCAGTGCTTTTAGCCTCTAAAAACGGTAAAAGGTGAATAAAATAATAGTAGGATGAAACCCATTGGAAAAGGAAGAGAATATAATAAAAATGATAGGAAAAATAAATTACGGGCGATCTGAGGTCGGGAAGTGGGGGGAGAGGGGGGTTAAAGTTAAAAAAATGGTTTATATTAATTTCCGGCAAAACTACAAGTCCTATGAAAAAAAGTTAAATGGCAAAATTGTAGGTAATAAAAAGACCTACAACTTTTGTATTGACACTTTTTCACATAACCTCAAAATTTATGTGAAAAATTCAAAAAAACAAGTTTTTGGAGTTTAATTTTTATCTTTTACAATAATTATTTTTTTTCCACGAAATTTGGTGAAAACTTGCCTTTTTACGTCCCAAACACACTGTAATTTATTTTATTTAAAATAATTATTTTTTAACCTTATTTTGACTTAATATCGAAAAAACACCCTAATTTTCAATCGAAAATTCTCGCGTCAAAATATCACTTTTTTTTAAAAAGTCGGTGGTCTTTTTGTTTGTTGAAATCTCTACTTTCTGATGGTATAAAAAAATATTTACATTTCTATGGTAAATGTTCTCAGAAAATATTAAGAAACGCTACGAAATAACAGGTAGTAAGGCCTGAAGGTTCTGAACATTTTCGCTTATAACTTTTTTATTTATAGTTCTACGACAAAAAGTTTCTGGACCAAAGTTGTAGAGAATTTAATTTGCAACAAAAAATGCTAACATTTTTTTTTAATTAAATTAATAGTTTAAGAGATATATCGTAAAAACCATTTCAACCCCTATTTTCAAGATGGCGGCCGGGGGACAAGGGTGGCGACCCCACAAACTTGGTTTTAGCTTTACACTGACCCCCCCTACACATCAAAAAAATAAAATTGCGTCCTCTAAAAAACGCAAGGTTAGGCCTAAAAAATGTAACATTTTAATGGACTATTTAGACAAATCACATTGGTACTTGCCAGATTTCGAACCCGCACACTTATACACGAGATACAGGTGCCTTAACCACTACCAGTTTATTAACTATGTTGCTAATAATTCAAGTAGTAATGTCATCTTATCATGTTTGTTAGGCCTGTTTATAAGTGAAAAACTCTTAAATTGATTTTAATACACTGACGGACTAATAAACTGCATCAATGTTCAACTCGCACCTACCTTTGAAAAAAACATTTTAACCAAGTATTCCAACTTTATATACAAATTTAAATTGAAACCTATAGTTTGGTTCGTTAACTTCATAACAGCGTAGTATCATTATCCCTGAGTGTATGTTTGTATACTGGAAAAAGAATTGAATGGCCCTTCCATTCAATTTTTTTAAACAAAAACTTTGATGCAGTTTCTTTGTCTGGGGGTATATATTCGCTATGTGCACGACAGTAGCGCCACCTAGCATGCGCAACCATCCGGGATTATGCCAAATAATGACATATCAGTATTTCATTGCTTTCTAGTAAATATATTAAATTAAAGAGAAATAAGAAGACGACAAGTGGTATTTTTAAAGGAATTTGTTAAAACAGTGCACAAAATAATGGATATCATTATAAAAACTGGGTTTGAAAGTGTAAAACACAATTTTCGTTTTCAACCTCAAACTGTGTTGAAAGGAAAAAAAATAGTTTTAGCACAACAACATGTAAGAAATGTTGAAGAGCTACGAAATAATGAATAGTTCTTCAATACGGGCCCACATAATTCATCAAACATCGGTGACATTAACGCCCTATGTAACGAGTTTAAACGTAAGTACTCTCATAATATTAAACGTATTGAAACACACTGTAGAGTCTGTGCGGAAAGAGAACTCGACAGTTCTAGTTCTGCACAGACTCTAGTCAAAGTTATTCATACTGATGGAAGCCCTTGAAGGTCACGATGGTTCTTTTTCCGCACAGACTCTAGTATTTTATGACAGGTAACGTACCTACGTTAATTAACAATTATATTTTATTTATTACAGATCAATGATTCTCTTGTTGTCACTGGAGTAAAATGCAGTTGTGTTTATAACCTAACCAGAGCGGCAAGTGCAAACATGTTGCTGCTCTAATATGTTTCCCATAAAATGTTCACTACAAATTGTGTCGTCACGTTTGGGATACCATGGCGACCCATCGACACTAAAATGATAAAGACAATAATAAATATCACATAAAATATAGCGCAAATAAAATTGATTATAATTTAAGGTTATTTCGCTTATTTATTCAGTTATAGCATGTATCCATTTATTTCTTTGATTTCCAGCCCAATGTAGGAAATATATAGAATTTACTCCGACTATCTGTGCCGTTCACAACACAACAACATCTATTATTAGGCATTTTAAAATTTATTACAAACTTTACTTTCCCGGATCGTTGCGTATTTCTGCCACGGCAAGCGCTGCGATCGCTTTACTATACCCCCACCATGTACTTCGCACATAGCGAATAGCTAGCATCTAAATGGCAAGCAACGCAAACAAAATAGTGTATTCTAAAGATTAAAAGTATCCTAAGTCCATTGGAAGTCGACTCCAATACCGTTGGGATGTGGCTAAGCAGGTGATGACGTATGCCAAACTTTATTCATATCAGTTTAGACATTTAGGCGTGACTGATTACCCAATATTTGTTTTTTTTTTACATTAATAATAATAGGCATTGTTTATTGTGCTTTGTGTTTTACAGTCGCTGTCGATATTAATGACTACGTGCCTAGATAAAATATATACTACTAGCTGTTTCCCGCGGTTTCACCCGCATCCCGAGGGAGCTACTTAGCGCACCCGGGTAAAAAGTAGCCTATGTTGTTCCTCAGGGTCTATTCTATCTCTGTACCAAATTCCATTTATATCGGTTCAGTAGTTTTGGCGTGAAAGCGTAACAGACAGACAGACAGAGATACTTTCGCATTTAAATATTAGTAAGGATCTTTCACTGAGTTGTAATAGCTTTGTTCTGATTCAAAGTTAGTTCCGCAGTTTAACATGAAAACGTAGCAATGCGTAAGGAATACATATATTTTTTTAAAACCTATCTATAGCTCTTAAACCGTAATTTGAGATTTTTGAGATCACCAATCTATCGACATACTTGTTAGAGCTGTCAAAACCTGATACTATAGTCTGTACAAATTTATTTGAGGGAAAAGCCATGAGCTCCTCTAACGAGCAATAATAATACACTCAATATTTTTATTTGCTTACTCATTGCATTGTGAAGATAACTCGAAAATAGCTAGACCGAAATAGCAGAATAACTATTAAAACATCGGAAAAATAACGAAAAAAATAATTATGGCGCGGTACGAAGTTCCGAAGTCCGTGGCCGGCTTGTTAATAATAAATTATTTTTATAACCCCACTGATTTATGTAAAAAAAAGGGTTTTATTTCAAATAGTGAATACTTTAGGAACAATTGGCACCAGTTCCATTTGTGTTGGTAGGTGGGGACGGAGCTCATATATTGTTTTCAGCTTGCCTCAAATACCTACCCAAAAATTGGTACCACCTTTCGGTTTATAAATGGACCATCCTTACGCTATTTTGTTAATTTCTATGGCAGAATTAGAACAAAATAGGTTACGACTTTGTTTACATTTTTCGTAAAATCAATTGGTACAGGCTATCCATGGGGTTAGTGAGCTGTGACATCACTTATTTTCCTACTCAATTCACTGACTATTTATTTATTAAAAAGCAACTAACAGTTCGATTTTAAAGCTCATTAAAAATAAGTTGTTATCATCATCCTCCTGCCCTTATCCCAATTTTATTTGGGGTCGGCGCAACATGTTTTCTTCTTCCATACACTTCTATCTGCCGTCATCTCGCTAGTAACATTCATTCTAAATGAGTTGTTATAACATGGCTAAAATAAGGTATTTTGTTGGAAAGAGGTGTCACAGATTTAACTGTTACACGGCCCGGCGAACTTCGTACCGCCCCACCATCAGGACCGCGCCGAGCCCTGGCAGCGCCTGTGTGCGAAACCTATAAAGCGCCTCTTTTTTAACCGACTTTAAAAATGGAAAAGTTTCTCAAGTCGACTATGTTTTGTGTTTGTTACGCGATTACTCCACCAATTATGAATTGATTTTGATTATTCTTATTTGTTTGGTAAGTCATATTTTAGAGCAGTGGCGTAGCGCGTAGATGATAGACTTTTCCCAAAAGAAACAAAACATTTCGCATTTTAATAAAATAAATAAACACTATGTCGCTAGTAGTTACACTATGTCGTAATCGAAAGCGCGAGCGAAGCGAGCGCGATTTTTTTTTAGTATGGTAATTAAAGGGAATAATATTTATCAATAAATGTTAACAAAAACTGAGTTCGAGAAGAAATAAAAATACGTACGTAATCGAAAGCGCGAGCGAAGCGAGCGCGAATTTTTTTAGCATTATAACTATAGGATCGTTTTTCAATAAATAGTAACAAAAACAGTATTTGAAAATAAATTATATACGTAATTGAAAGCGCGAGCTAAACGAGCGCAAATTTCTTCTTTAGCAAGATGATTATGGGGAATAATATTTTTTTGATGATGCCTTGATTGATGATGTTGCAACCTATTTTATTTAGTTTCCGAAGTTGGGAGAATTTTTCGCTAGTTTAATAAGAGGTTGGCTTATCAGATTTTGGGGGCCCTTCTAGCTTGGGGCCCCAGGGCATTGTCCGGCTAGCCCCTGGGTAGCTTCGCCTCTGCTCACGCTTTGATTTAAGTGATAACTGTAACAAATTAAAGCTTATGTTGCTTTTCCGCAAAAACAATGAAAACTTCGTACATTCTTTGTAGGTTTATGTAATACTTAGGAGAGCTAGCCTAAGCCTATATAATCTTTCCTGTTCCATTGAAACTACTCAAAATGTTTACTTTTGTAATTGTTTTGGTTCTTTCGCTCGTTAAAATTGGGGAGTCCTCGGTGACCACATTTCGCTCGCGTCGCATCGCATCGAATTGCGTTGATAAACTCATCCACGGAACGGCTTTTGTAATAAAGTAATCGCCTATTGTAGCGACTGCGGTGGTTCTTTTGATTTTAATCCAGAGCTCGTAGTTCATGTAAACTAAAACCCGAAACGTAAACAGTGGGTCAATTCAAATAGTGTAAAATTAAACCACAATCATTTATTTAAAAGAAAGTATTTACATTACGAAAAATAAAAAAAACGTAAGTATAAATATATTCTAATACTAGTGGCCCGCCCCGGCTTCGCACGGGTAGGCAGTCTTTGTTATTAAACCGACTTCAGAAAACGTGGTTCTGTATTTGACCCATATGTACCCGTATGTATGTGTTTTTATGTCCGCGATTATCTCAAAAACTACTGAACCGAATTGGATAGGAGTTTTCGTTCTTCAAAAGCATAGTCAAGTCAGTTTCAAGGAAGGTTTTTAGTATAATACACAATATAGTATATTGGGATCTGATTGGATTGAAGTTCTTCGGAGATAGCCAATGGAACTCTTCAATTACTAATAGTAAAGGAACAGCGATTACTGCAATCGTATGCCAGCGATTGTTTTCACTATTCTATAACATAACATCACACCTCTAAGCTTTAAAGGAGAAAGCAGAGGTATAGAGTTCACCCTTATTCAAGGTGATGAACATTTGTCTGGACATTAGGATATTGTTATTTATTTAAATTACAAACTACTACACTCAAAAGCGAACTGAAAAACTTTTTTGCAAAAATAAAACTGGCATGGAAAATAAAATTGAAAAATAACAGCGACGCCAGGCACTATCCCTGGGGGTGGGCCCCGTCAACTATGTTAACATCTCATTGAGGCATGCGTGGAACTCAAACGCGCCGTCTAAGCGGGCCTAATTCTTACCGGACGGCTAGCCACTTATTGCTTAAAGTCACTCCAGGCCATTGCAGGCCCGGGCCTGCAGTGGCCTGGAGTCGATTCCTGGCTCCAAATGCTGATGGCTAGGCTGGGGCGTGAGGTTTGTCTCTCCCTCATGCATCCCGCTATCTCCTTCTCTAGCATGACTGTTTCGCATATGGAGGCGACTGCTTCCTATTTCCACTCGCTTTGGACCATGGTTTGAACCAGGGCCAAACGTGAGAGGTCACCGCCACCCAAGCGGGGCAAATCACCACTGTATGTTCCACTGTATGATCCTCACAGTGTCGACACCCCGACGTTAAGGAACAGGACAGGAACCTCCCAAAACATCCGTGTCCGGTGAGAACCTGCGTCAGGCGTAGGCATAGGATCTGCGGTAGGGCAAGATGCCGAGCCACTCCTCAAAGAACAGATTTATTGCCAAACTTGTGGGGTGCCATGCACTGGGCGTACGGATAATCTTGATGATTAGGAAAAGCTGGAGAACGGTGAATTATGTCCGAATGTATGTTTTATTGTTATATCTATAAGACATCGCGTGCCAACATATTCGCTAACAGTTAGGTGTAATACAAACGATCTTTACTCAGGTTCATCAGAATACATTTAAATGTTTGGCCTTATGATCTGTTAATTAGCAAAGGGAATTCTAGATTCTTAAGTTCTGAAGTGTGGAATAGAATTAATTCAATGCAAAGCGCGTTTTTTGGCTTTTAATTATTCCACTGTTATGTATGAAAAGAGGTCATTTTATACATAGAATGCATGAGCATTAATCACCATGCTTTCTAAAGTGGAATAATATCTACATAATAATATGATGACTTGAAAGCGCTTACTTTTAACAAATTCGTTACTTAATTCTTGAAGCCGCTAAAGGTGAAAAATATTATGTGAAATTAACTAAAAGAAAAAGAAAATTGTGTATACACTAAACTCAAAAAATAATATGGGGGATTCGAACTCGATGTAACCGATTCGCATGATCATTAATACAGCCCCTCCGCTACAGTGCTCGTTGACATTGCAGGTAAAATTGACGTTCTAATACAACGTATTTTCAATTTTAATTGCTGCTTATCTGCTTTAGAAACGGGCGTGATGATTTCCATGTCAAAGATTGTAATGATAGCGAAAATGCATAATTATAAAACCTTGTTAGGTCATCCCATTACAAACTTATTTCAATACCTCACTGCTCATTCCCCATAATAATCAGCGTGATGATTTGTAGCCTAAAACTTGACCCGATTCATAACAAACATTTTTGGTGAATTTCAAGTAAAACTGTTCAGACGTTTTCGCGTAAAGTTAAAACATATTTTTAATCTTATAAACTTAACATTTGAATTTTTCACCCTAGGGCTAAAATCTTGATAAACTGTGAAACACGTGTTTAATTATTTTCATTTTACAGTATTTCTACAAAATATTAGTTTAATTGAATCAAAAATAAAACTTACTCCATACAAACTTTCAACCCTATTTTAGTATACTTAGGGTTGGAATTTTCAAAAATCCTTTCTTATTACTTGTCTAGGCAGTAAAAGGCACCTCCTGTCCAAATTTCATTATTCTAGGTCCAGCCGTTTCGGCTCTGCGTTGATGAGTCAGTCATTCAGTGTATGAGGTTGTCATTTTATTATAATAGTATAGATAAATCTAACTAAAATATTGCGTCAAAAAATTCTTCCTCATCGCCGTCAACTGGAAGTGTACCCAAGAGGCTGGCGGCATTGCCACGTTGGATGGCAATGCTTAGCCTTTGGCCAAAGAAAAACCCAGCCTTTGGGTCACGGGAAGTGTCAACAAGCCGCTTCGCTAATTCTTTAAAAAGAAGGTGGGCACTCGGATCCCACGACCCTAGAGTTTCAACCCCAAACGGCTCAAAAATATAGTTACCAATAAGGTTACTATACTTACGCCGCTTGAGGTTCTCCGCAGCCGCAGCAGCGGAGAATAAATATTGTTAATAAACCACAATCATAAATATTGTTTTGGGAGACTTGTACCTACTTAGTCATCGATGCTCAACTATGAGATAATATGTTGATAAGTGACAAAAATAATATTAAAAACTGGCGCTAGCATTTCATTCGGCGCCCCTACTGCCCTGGCGCCTGTGTGCGCCGCACACTTCGCACACAGGGGCGGCGCGGCCCTGCCCACCATTTTCTTTATTTTGTTATTTCTCCGATGCTTTATTAGTAACATGGCTATTCAAGACTGAGACAAATACAACAAATCAAAAACCATGGAAATCGGTCCAGCCGTTCTCGAGTTACAAGTGTTCAAACAAACACGACTTTGTTTTTATATAGATTGCATGAACTACACAATTCTATTTATTAAAATTCAATACCTTTGTTGTTTGTTATTGTGTTTGGCGTACTGTTCGTCCGAAAGGCCAATCAACCTTAACACAGTAGAGAATAGCGTCTTTATAACACCTATTCAACTCAATGCGCCCGTCGTGTCATTCAGAGCACACATGGCGTACTACAGCAATTTACATAATTCACATAATTTATTCAAAACTTCAGCGTCTGGTTTACTAACACGTTCACCTGTATGATAATTATGGTAAATGTACATTTTTGTATATACTGTACACATTTTGTATGTATATACATTACATTTTGGCGATTCATTTTTATTTATATAGATTGATGTCTCTCAAAATGTTTGTACGCGTACAACTTCTACAAAGAAAAAAAGTTGTAGAAAAATCTGCCAGTTTCACATCTATACATATAAAATGCTTTGTCCTGAATGACTGACGGATCACCGCACAGATTAAACCGCTAATCGTAGAGGGTGTGTTCTTTGTATGACGTAGGCATCCGATAAGAAAGGGTTTTCCGAAATTCTTGCCCTAAGGGGCTGAAATGGGGGATGAAGTTAGTATGAAGTCCCGAGAAAACTACTTCGCGCAACTGGATACAAACTATCCTATGACCTCCTCCAAGTTTCTATCAATCTCCATAACGAATTTCATTTAAATCGGTTCAGCCGTTAAAGCGTAACAGACAGATGCAGTTTCCAAGAATCGTAATATTTTTTCTTGCACAAAATTGCCCTCGCTTCGTATATTTTTTTTCATGACTCGGTCGCAAACTGGATTTATGAACCGAGATTGAAACTATTATCGCGTTAACTTAACGAAGTTAAGTCCGACGCGGTGCGATGGAATATCTACTTAATTACTGCTATAAGCTTACTAATTGGTTTTAGCTGCTCGCTGTTTGTACAGCTAACAAAATTAATATCTGGACAGTAATTTATTGTTGTAACTTGCAGCCGTATTTTCATAGATATATATGTTACTAAAGTAACTAGATCTGCAATCACCGAACACAATGCGAGCCATAAAGGTTGAGCCCACAGACATAATTCATGCCATTTATTTATGTGGTACGCCACACCGTATTTTTCCTGGGAGTACTATTACCATCCTTATCATACAGATGTCATGAACATTATGTTTCAGCTAGTGTGAGAGAGATAGATATAACTTTACATCAAAATTATTACTAGCTTCAAAGCTACGTCTGCATTCTAAAAAAGGTTACGATTTTGTTACCGCTAATGTTCGGGATTGCATCTCTTTTGATATAATCTCGATGCGTATTTTGACGCGTTGGAGTCATCTAGATCACTGTGAGAGAGAGAGAGAGAGCTATACAGGACGAATAGCATTCCTTTCTGGCAGTCTAATAGCTGGTTGCACCAAACTTTTTATCATTTATACTTTTACGAATATCAAAACGTGATCTCAATAATTAGCATACTTTAGAAATTTTATGTTAACGATAGAGAGATATAATAGTTAAGTAAACGTATATCATAATTTTTTAGACATAAAATTGTAGCAAAATTATTCAATTTTATCCTCCACTTTGACAGATCTTGAATGACAGTTACCGTCTTATTTATAAAGTGCGTTTTTTTTAGGATTAGCAAAAATGTCACTCATAAATGCTGTTTAGCGTTAATCCGAACTCAAGTTAGTTAGTTACCTACCTTAATCCTGGATTACGACGTTAAGTAAGGATTAGGTGAGAAATGGTTAAACTTCAGATTACATGTTTTTTATAAGTAAGACGGATAGAGTTTATAATATAAGTAAAAATTAAGCGTTACAAAAACACTTTTCAATAATAGAATCCTTGTAATTTCCAGGATTCGCCTGTTACGACCACCTGCAGAAGTTGACGACGGATAAGCTGGTGCCCACGATCCTGAAGGTGTCGGTTGGAGCCACCTTGGCATTCGCCATGGAGATCAGCGAGTTCCTAGTAGTCACCTACACATCTAGTCTCACCCTATCCATCTCTGGTATATTTAAGGTACGAGGCATGCTTAAAACTTTACCAAATTCTCTTCACCAATGAGGCTCATTCGACAGCACCTACGGCTATAAAATCAGCTTCAAGTAAACATAATCTATTCTCTATCTATTTTTCTTCTAATCAAGAAAAAAAAATTATATATCTGGTACTTTCCGAGATATTAAAACGAACAAAGTTGTATTTCCAATACGTTCCAAAGAAAATCAAAACTTTAAGGTGCTCTCCTGTAAAGTAGCTATTTTGTAGATCCGACTTTGTTCTACGACAGTGTCGAGATGTTCGTCAGTGAAGTTCTAACAGTGCGTAAGTCATATTAAGTTTTGTTCTCATCTCCTCAATCCACCAAAAATGGCTTACGTACTGTTAGACCTTCACTGACGTTATCTGCTATAATAAACACATGAATCGCTGAATGTGATGCTAAGTGTAAAAATGTGAAATTTAGTACGAAGATAGAAAAGACCCCGGAGAAGGTTTTAGACTACTTTTTATCCGGGTGCGTTAAGTAGTTTAGTCGACCGTTTCAGGAATAAAAATCTTAAATAATACATTACCCATCGAAAGTTGGAAGTTTGAATATATAATAGTAAACAGCTATTTTAAGTTAATCGGACCGTTATCTTGTCGGAGAACTTGGGCCTTAATTACCTAAAGGTAAACCTGTGTTTCAAGCGAATCTTAAAACAACAAGACGCTTTAAAATATGTTCACGACTTTCCAGGAAATGTGCATCCTAGTCCTCGCAGTAGAAGTAAGTGGCGACGTTCTCTCGCCAATCAACGTGGTCGGCCTGGCCGTCTGTCTCCTCGGCATCATCGGCCACATCATCCACAAGGTGCTCTTCATCAAGTCCGTGGCTGGCACCGTCCACGCCATCGACCAGGACTTCGACGCCATCAAAGACTTCGAGCCTGTTCGACGGACTCCGAAGTCGAAAGGGGAGCACGATACGCCGTTGCTGGAGGAGCAAACGTGGCCTGCGAGCGAGGACAGCGACTTCGACACCAATGTGGTGTTGTTCGAGGTGCTGCAGCGGCGAGACGGTAGGTAGAGGGGGACTGTGCAGGAGTTCCGATTGGTTCAAGCTTGAATTTGACGCGGGAGACGGGAATTTGTACGGTTTTCATAGGAACTTCAATTTGTTTTTTTATTTCAGCATTTATGTCGCATTTATGAAGTTAGCTGTTTAATGAAAATAGCTTTCATTTTATTCTTGTCTGTACGATTGTGTTGCATTGTCATTTTGATGTTTTAAAATCAATGATATTTGTGGTACCAGTAAACCCATTGCCACATGGATGAATAATATAGCAAGCGTAAATTTAAAAAAAATCAAGCTGAATATGCACGAATATATACTATAGTCATGAGAAATATAAGTTTTGAAATGAAGGTTATTCCTATGAAAATCGGACACATTTCCTCTCACACAGCCAGCATTTGTGTTCCATCGTTTTATAATATACATATAACATATTATCGTAGATGTTAGCAGAGGAAACCGAACATATTTTTGTACGAAAACATACAAAATTCTATCATACTCTTTCTTGTCTCACTTAGTGTTTCGCGACTCTTATGGCTACTGACATAAAGACTATATTAAATAGTGACGGTGTCGATCCATCGCTTTTAACAAAATAATATATTCTAAAAATAACCAGTAAAAATAAAATTGACATTTATTGACACGATTAAATATGGTATAGCTGTTTCTTCAGAAAACGTAAAGTCAGAATAAAAATCTTGATAGCACTACTAGACTATATATAGATAAATAAAAACGTTGACCATAGACATGTTTTTGTATCCGGAAAAAATATCATAAATCAAAGCCGACTTTGTTTTATGATATCAGATTTTAGTTAAGCCTATTCTTCTTCCAAAAACTACATGAAAATCCGGACATGTGCGCTAACATATAGATGGACAGACAGTTAAGAAATCATTCTAAAAACCTTCCTTCTTTAGCCACCACTGTATGTCTCGACACATCGTTCTACTGTTTATTAAAAGTTCTTCACACAAAAAATGTTTACACTAAAAAAATATGTACGTTCCCAATGGACTAGGAGGCAACCATAACAGTACCTATGAAACAAAGTCAGCCAGTTGTACTTTAGAAGCAACTTTCTTCACTGTAAAATATTCTCCACACAGACATAATGGCCGCGATTCTCTTGACACCATCAAAATTAAATTTAGTCTATAATTCTCTCTTTCCATCAACAAATATAAGAAAGGGATAGCAAACTTTTTACACCTGTCAAATTAGAAAAAAATAGTTTTCCATACAAAATTAAACATCACGACGTAACATCTCGACTAAATTAACAAACCTGTACGAACAAAATGTCATCTTTCATTTAATTTGACAGCACTGAATTACTTGCTATCCTCTTCTTGCATTTCGCAATAGAAAAAGAGCATGATAGTTTAAAATTAGTTTAGTCGTGTGTAAGTCAGAATCGGCACCAATATCTAAATAGATGACGCAAGCTTGTGTATTTCATGTGTGACAGATGAGTGCAGTGCACCTAAATCGACACCATTTGAATTAGTCTGTGGTTCATCGTATTGGCATCACACTTTAACAGAAAGCTAGAAAAATATATAATTGTGTCGTTTTGAGCTTTGAAAACTACTCAAAATGTTACCTACATAAGAAATACTCAAACGCTCTTGTGACGTCACAAAATGTAATAATAAACTGACAATCTTGCGTTTTGTTTTTTAGATACATATCTGCGAGTCCATTTATTTCAGCGAAATATTTTTAGTCCGAGGATTTAGTACTCATATAGTATAAACTATAAATAACTATAAACTTTATGCTATAAACATATAAACTCTTTTAACTACTCTTTCTCACATATATTTTCTAGATTCGCACTTTTTAAAACCATCAAATATCAATCAATATGTTTGAACAAATATACTCATTGAAATTAGGTTTAATATTTTAACCAAACGATGAATATGCAAAAGTTCAAATTTTTGTAATATACTAAGAAAAACTAATGACTCGATTTATACGGACACTAAAATACGGATTAGACGTTGTACATTATTAGTGTAGTTTTACGTTTTTAATGGCAATAACATCACATGAAATATAATATAAATTATATATCTTGATAAAATATAAATTAAAGAATATTCTAGAATCTGATCCGTAATATGGAATAGTCTCTTAGAATAGAATGTTCATAATCGCAGACGTATAATAATATAATAAAATTCATACTGGTCATGTTAAAAATGTGGTAACTGACTCGAATTTACCCCATTTTAAAATGACATGAAATTTGAATCAGACTATTTTTGCAGATACCCTTTCTTTACGATAGACAGACACAAATAGCATTAGAAAAAGCAATTGAATAGTATAAAATAGAGACTGACAGTAAGCCTTCTATAAACTGGTACACCAATCTTTTGCAATAAGGAATTGATTATATTGGAGATTGTAGTTTTAAAATAATTGAACATTTACATTACACACTGTACGGTTGGATACACTACGAGACTCGAAAATATGAGTTCCCGCGGCCCTGGAATGCCAAGTAATTAAAGGAATTCGGATGGGTTTTAGTCAGTATGATTCAGACTCCCTCCTGCTCCGTCTACAGCGGGTAGAGGGGGTAGGGGGACATTTGATGATTTCCTGTACAATAAAAAGAGTGTCAGTATTCGTCAAACTGCAGGCTAGCACGAAGAGGACACGCTCTTTTTACGCGACAGCGACAGAAGGAGGGTTATGTTTTTCGAGTGTATGTATTTCTCTCTTTGTCTATGGATTTTGTATAGAACAGGTGTAGATTCATTGTGATGGCTCAGATACACTCTTCCGTAAGGGTGGTTATATAATAAGATTGCAACAATAAACTAATAAAGTTGAATCTGTCGGTGTATGAAGGGCAAATCAACAATCACACACAAGATACATAGATAAATATATGACAATAGATTTACATTATTACGTGAAAAAATCCGGCACCTAAAACTTCATCTTTGTAAAAAAGTTAGCAATATAGCAGACTAATGTGGGTACTTTAAACGGCCAACGTTTTAGCGCGCTTGGTGACGTCAGAGTCCATGTTAACAGTCAATAGAAGTGAATGAGCAAAATGTGTCATTTTTGACATTGTAATTTTAGATGTCACATTCGATTTAATTAATAGGTAGCGCGTTCATGAACTTTGAAATTTACGCTCATATTTTGCACTTTTGTGTATATAATAATTATTGCATAAAAATAATTAAATATTAATTTCGTAAAAAAAATGTACTATTGATACACCTAAATGCACCACACATTAGCCATTTTTTCTTTGATCGACCGAGCAAACCAACAGAACAAAACTTAGTTGTTAAAGAGCCCTCCAATCCAACATATAGTTTCCTAAAAGGTCCCATTGCAGACACTATAGAATATTCATAAGAATGTTTCTTGGTTTATTTGTAGTTCCCGCTAATCCTAAGAGAGGGCGCTGTGGAAGTCGCAATGAAAGGACCGCAAAGAAAAAATCGCACGACCGTATGTATTAAAATAATGTTTATAGACTTTTGAAATTAGGACGACGACCCAAGTTTGGACAATGTTGGGCTTAAAGACATAAAAATGTGTGTGTATTTACAAGTGCCTGTGTTATGAGAAATTTAGTATTTAAATTAAATTTATATAAATTAAGTAAGTCCAATAAGTAACAATGTCGAATATATTCACCAAAAAAGAAAAACAGTGTCGATAACAGTTATTGATTGCAACAACTCCAAACGTTTGAAATGAGAAACAAAACAGTAACAATTCGATAACACTTATTGTAAGCCAAAATGAACAAAATCAATCTTTTTAACCGATCTACTATAAAAAAAGACTTCCTATATGACGCACAATATTTTTGTCTAGGATATTAATGGTGGGGGTCACGATAGCCTAGTCACTGACCCGCTATTTAGCTGTAGATGTGTTTATGAAGATATGTCCCGGAAGGACAGTGCGTTACGAAAACGACAATGTTCCGAGGATTAATTGCACGCTTGCTTTAAAAATTGGCCAAAATGTCAGAATAGGGAAGGATATTTGGCCTTAATTTCTCTAAAATAAATATATCGATAAGTGCCACTCTATTCGTTCGTAGCGAATTTTAAGTAGAATAATAATTAAGAATTTTGAAACCTACGTGGATTAAACAACCGTACAGTGTAGTAAGCAGACGAAGATATCAGACAATTAATAGTTTTAATGATACAAAAGTGAGATTAATGATAGAAAATTATTATAAAGTAATTATGTCCGATTTTACTTCATTTGTACAGAGTAAGAATATGTGCATTATTTACCAAGCGACAGTTTCACTGCTTCTAGAAATTATCTACTAGATTCATAGTGGAAACGTCATTTGTATGAAATAAAGTGGCAGTTAAGTTTAACCGGCGCCTATCCGGAGGTGGTGGAACTGGATTGGATTTTATAGAAATATCGAGATTTTTAAACCGATAAATTCACTAGTATAGATGATACATTTAAATGTTTGTTGTTATAATCTAAAGTTGGGCTTCGATGCATTTAAATTTGGAATGCACAAACTGAGCACTGCCAAGCGAATGCGGTTTATAGATTTATTGACTTCTCTAGTGAAGTGACGTAACATATTGTCAAATTATATCGAATATTCAGTAGGTAACGCTGCGTCGGATAACAATTTCTGGACGTAAACCAAACATGTTATTACCAAAGCAACCAATCGGAACTCCATATTATTATGGCGTAACCAAGCGTTTAATGGAAAATGTATTTTTAATATATTGATATTTTTATACTGAATAAGGCAACACTATTATAAGTTTAAAAAATATACATAATATTATTATTTTATTGTTGATTTTTTCTTTGTTTTGTCGGCGTGTGAAAAAGTAAACATGCAATTATTTTACATACAAACAATAAAAGTAATAGATTTACCGCCTTATTCATAATAACATCATTCGTCTTATAAGCCTGTTTTATTTAATCTGATGAGTCAAAATGAATTTTGTCATAGAGGGACGAAACTGTTCGATAGCTAAAACAAGCTTATAAGACAAATGGTATTATTATAAGCGGCTTAGATATACGGTACTAATTTTATACTTATACACAAAAAATCTACATCACAAACTAAAAAAAACGATTTTTTTAAAATCCTTTTAAAATTAATGTTGCTTGCTTATTTATTTTAAATTGCGTTTACTTACAAACAAAAAATATGTATGTATATCTAAATAAAAATTTCTCATGCTTTTTTTAATTAAACGTATGTATAAGATGACTGTATACCTTGTTGTATGTGATTGTAACCTACATTCCAATGTACCACAAAATTATTTGGTGTTTTATATATTATTGTAACTTTAAAATTGCTTTCCATGTTAATTGTAATCTTCCAATGTGTGTGAAATTTCCTTAATCATAAAATGTTTTCTTTTTTTACAAAACTCTAATTTTAATTTCAATACTTGTTAACTATATCGGTAAAGAAACAGTTTTTAGACTGATTTTACAAATTTTAAAAAGGCCTAACGGTTTGCGATATCAAACAAAAAAATCCTCTTAATAACATTCCTAACTGTTAATTAGTATTAGTCCCAAACGAATTCTAAGTTCTTAGAAAGTGAATGCTAAAAATATTTATAATTCTTTGATATTTGCGAAGTAACCTCTAGACTTAACGTATTGAATTGAAAATTGCCTGTTGAATGCACTGTAATATGTCGGACTGCACAAGTTTAAACCTAAGGTCACATTTCATTATCCAAAATAAGACCCATTACTTGGTACCGACTTAAAAAGTCTGAAATCGCCAATCCGCCTTGAGCAAGCGTGGTGATCAATGCTCATGCCTTCTCTGTATGAGAAGAGGCCTGTGCCCAGCAGTGGGACAATATATAGGCTTAAGATGACTTGGTACCGTGTAACTAATGACATTTCTTAATAGCCTGCAAAGACCTATTGGAAAATATTTTTTTTTTTTAGTTTTGTTTTTTGAAGTTTGGAAAATAATATTAATTATGTGGTATAATTTGCAAGTGATTATGAAACTGATTCATTTTTTAACCGTTAATTCAAAAAACGTTTTGGCGTCAACAGTCAAAGTAATAGTTTAAAATAATATCTGCAATCAATGAAAGTGAAGAGCATTGCAATCAATTAAGAAAGCATTCGAGAATTCGATCAATCATAATGTTACCTACTTATGTATAATATGATTAAATATTTTATGCACTTGCACTTAAAATGTAAAAAATATCACAGTGAGTACCGAAGGTGCCTTTAGCCTTTGATACATAAAATTTATTTGAATAAAATATTATATAAATATACGTTTAATTTTAATAACAATACTTTTTGTACAGCCTAGCAAGAGAACATAGAGAACTTAACTAAACTTCCAAAAATGAATTTAATACATTTTTTTTAATTAATATAAATTTTTGCACTGTGTGATTATCATATTGTCCTCTACCTCTATGAATTATTTTTGCAGTCTTTCCCTTTACCCTTAAAATTCAAATTTGTAGAGCATGATCAAGTCTAATGAATTCGAATCTTATTACCATACTGTGTACATAATATACTATTATATAAAATCAACCTCTATGTTCATTTTAAAGGAAATTCTACTCTATAAAAAAATATAGAATAGATTTTTTGAAGAAATTTTGGTATTACATAAAAGAACAGTTTTCTTTTTTTGTTTTACAAAGATTTGAAAAAGTAAATGCTTTAGATTATTATTTTCGTAGTACTGCTTAGGTTTCTTGTCTCGAAATTAATAATAGAGTGCATAATTAATTTTTATGACCATTTTTATACGTAAAACAATTAGTAGGCCTTATAATATGTGTTCCAGCATTTAGAAGTTTTCATATTTTAATCGCCGACACAGCTCAGTACAGTAGTTTCCAATACCATTATACGAGTTAAATTAACTTATCAAGTTGGGGATAAATATTCTTAATCTCTTCTCTTCATAAAATACAATATATTGTCCCATTCCAGGGCAAAGGTATCTTGTCATACAGATCTTCGGATACTGCAACTTTAATTTTTATTCATCCATTTTTTCTTCTTTTTGACAAATCAACCAACATTTAAAACAACTTAGAAGGCCTTGTTATATAGTGCTAGGCTGCATCTTGATATCGTGACGGTAAATTAAGCATTTTTTATTTCTGTCATTTATCCGTTTGGCAAAAAAAATAATTCGAATAATAAAAGAAAAAAATGTTAAAAATGAGTTGTGTTGGCGACTGTGAGACTACCTAATAATAATTTATTACAATTATTATTGTTATTTATACATAAATATGCTATACATGTACTGCTAAAACGTCAAGCATTTTAGATATTTTGAATTTCCGCCGTGACTGTGCGCTAGTTTTAGAATCACCACCAATAGATGGCAGTGCAAGTTATGAGTCGTGAGGTATCTATTTACTCATGCATCAATTAACAAGTTACAAAAATAAAATTTAAACTAAGGTGTCAAAAATGTTAAGCCAAAACTTGCATACCTACAATATGAATGCAGATTATTCGGCAGTTAAAATTTTGACAATATTACCAAGTGTACAGTCACACAATTTGTTAGTATCACCGATCTCATTGTGCTGCGACACGTTTTAGCGGTAATAATAAAAAGCTTTTTGTGTGAAAAATATAGTCACTTAATTTATGGGAATAGTTTCGCCATTGCCAACAAAATATTTGTATGAGCGTTCAATTTGCGCAAAGGGTTATCACAGCTGTTTTATTTTTTAATTGTAACCTGCAGTATATTATGTTTATGTTTGGCAATTGCTAAACTACCCTCGATATGTATAAACTCACTACAACAGGTCTAACTACTATATAATGAGATTGCATAGTTGTTTGTACCGGAATGAAATAACGTTGTTATGTAGATATACCTATTGTGCCAGTGTCTGTCGTTTGTTTTGTCATACTATCTATTGTGTAAAAAAAGATATTATTTAAGTACCTATATTGTTTTATTTTTATTTTCCTTGTAATGATACCAGCATTTTGCAACAGAAATTTGAGCCTTTATCAACTTATTAACTTCAAGATTACGATTTCTAAATACCATTGTTTCAGCACACTTAAGTCTTCTATTAGTAAATTCTAACTAGAAGGCCGGGATAGGGATACAGAGAGAATTGATTCGTTCCTCCATAACCATGCCACGACATGCTTCTCGGCGTACTAGGTATATACCTTTGCTCTCATTTTTAGGTCGAATAATTCCTTATATTTTGTAAAAATCGAAAACACTAAGAGAAGTCAGTAATATTTTGATAAAATACATTAATATAGGTTTGACGTTTGAATTTTAAATCTCTCATAAGCCCTTCGTACATTTACAAATTCCCACGTCCCTAGTTACGTTAAACACGGAATAGATGGCAGTGTTATCAATAAAACATTGCAGCAAAACATTGTCAACAGATGGCGCTACTAGTTCCAAGCTTTGGAGCTGTTCACATAACGTTCAGTGGGGCAGTAGTATAAATACAAAAGTAGGTCACGCGTATTACGATCGTGTATTGGGGTAGGCAGAAGCGCTGTATTTGTGCGTAGGCCAGCTTTCTATCACTAATTCGTTATTAATCGAGATGTTTAGGTATATGGAACTCGAAAATATATTAAGATCACTTCAATAAGTAGTTTCAATGCATTAAAACTGTAGGTATAGACTTTCACAATACATGAAGCTAATAGAAGTGTATCTACATAGATTATTTTTTTATTGTGCATAAAAGTTTTTCACAGGTTGGAATAGTTACAGCTGGCTTCTTAAAAATCCGATTGGCTGGATGCATGGGAGCATTTGAAAAATGACAAGTCAATTTTGTGATTTATATAATTAATTTACTGTTTATATTCAACTGAAGGAAGAATTTAGGCGAAGGTAATGCACGTAGTTGGCTTCAGAATTTAAAGCAGGTGTCGTTTTGTTTAGCTGAAGTTTCTATATAGGTACCAAGTTACCAACCCAAAAACCAACTACGCATGACAAGTCTCAATGTTTTAATGTTAACTCGCAATGGTGCATAAAGAGTGTGTTGAACATCGGATGTAAACATTTCTGAAATTGAAACCTAGCCACGTTACTTTCTAAGGTTTGTTCTGAAAACTCTAACAATCGCAGATGCAGTTGCACAGTTCACAAGCCCAGCACAAAGCGAAAATCAATAGTATAAAACCAACCACGTACAAAACAATTGCATTTTATTATTCGATAAAAATAATTTTCAAAAAGTTCATTTTGTAAAAGTCGAAATTTCTCCCCCATATAAACACTTCTTTGTGTCAAATATTTGCAGTCATATTTATATGGGATCGCTGATGATAATTTTATTTTCAGTTTAGTTTTTGAGAATTCCTGTACTGAAGCTAAGCTGGGAAGGTGTTCTTGCAACCAGTTGCCCGCTTAGCCGGAACAACTTGCCGTTGATCGAAGTAGCTGCTTCCATTTTCCTCAAAAACATATTCTTGCTGGACGTGTTCAGAGTTTTCTCCGTCAAGGTCTTATTGGATTCTGAATCCAGCGAATTGATTATCGAGTCCGCATCCGTGTCCATATTGAAGATATTGGTATGGGACTCCTCGCGCCATAGCTTCTGCAAGTTCAGCGCCATCAACTCCAGCTGGACCTGGGACAGCTCCCTGATCACGTCGATCTGGACCGACATCACGTTATCACATGTTTTCAGTAAAGAATTTAGCGTCTCCAGAACATTGGCTCGTCTCTTCTGGATACTGTACTGGTTATCAATATTTCGTTCGAAGAAGGCCAAGTGCTCGTATAATTCTGCTAGCTGCAAAGAGCAGGATATGTACTGGGCTGAATGATGCTCGAAGTCGTAGTAGTGCTTCGCCCGCATCAGCCATTTATATGTGAAAGCGAAGAGCTTCCTTGCATCCTCAACGCTGCAAACGCTTTCCAACGGTACCTTGCTTTCCATCTCTTTCAAATCCAGAGACGGAAAGGTGAACAATTTCTCTGGGGTGCAATCTCCCTTTCCGGACTTTTCTGCACCTAGATCTTTCATGTTTTCCTCTTCTAACTTCTCCGAGTTGTCCAGCCTATCTTCGAGCAAGTCCACCGTCTTCCATAGATCTGCTCCCGTCGATGGTTGCGTAAAATATTTGTTCAAAATCTTCTTTTTAGACATTTTAAAGAGCGTCAATCCGTATTTAACCCAGTGATGACTCAATTCCAAGAAGTGAATTTCGAAATCCGCCTTCTGCAACACGAATTCTTCAGGCATGAGTTTGCAGTTGTCGTGGCAGGTCCTCAACACATGGTAGGCGGCGCAAAGATGATGGCGTGCATTGCCAATCTGGTTAAGATACGTAAAATAGTTTCCCAGTCGCGCCGTCCTTAAAGCCCAGTCTTGGGGTGTGCCTTCCTTCATTTCTAGTTGCCTTCGAAGCGCTGTATGATTGTACAAAGTGTATTTCTGAGGCAAATTCATTTTATTGTACAAGAATGCTTGCATTTGAACGTTGTTCGTGATGACCTTGTCGATTTTTTCAGGATTAACACGTTTGATATTGCTCACCGGCTCTGCTGTGAATAAGTCTTCAGCATCAAGAAACTTGTCGGGCTGAGACTTGCTGATCTGGTCGTACAGGTCTTCCATGCTCTCGAGAATTTCGCGGGCTATAGATATCTGGTCTAGTTGGATCAGGTAGTAGCATAGAAGATTCTGTATTCTTAATAAAATGAAGAGACATTCATCCCTGAGTGCAAACTGTTTCAATTTCTCAAATGACGCTTGAAGCATATTCCTTTTCTCGTTAAGGGATAAGGGCATAGTTTTAGCAGACAGGAGGGCCAGGTAGCCTTCCATCGCTAAGGACCTTACATACTGATCGTGGTTCTCCTTACCTAGAACTACCAATTCATTGGTGAGGGTCTGTATATCTTTCTTCAAGTTTTGGAGGCGCTCTGAAGAGTTTTTACTCTTTATACTGGATCTTACGCTTTCGAATGTGGTCGTGATCCGATTTAATGTTTCCATCTTGTTTTATTATAACACTTATAAATTTTCATTTATACGAAGTGACATCGAACGAGTAAAATTTTTTGCATGGATTCTTGATACTGTCAGATTTAATTGAATTCTGTTTTGTGGCAAAATGTGAGCGAACGACTTAAGCTTTTTCAGCCAGTATGGATGACTTTTTTTTGCAAGGAGACTATAACAGCTCTTTTTAAGGTACCTATCTAACAAATTTTAATTATGCTCGATGAAATAAAACATTAGCGTGTTCTATTACTTTTATCGTAAATATGAATGTAGGTAGTTTCTAGGGTTCCGTATTTGATAAGGAACCCTTATAGTTTTACCATGTCAGTCTGTCTGTCTGTCTATTCGCGGCATAGCTCAGAGGTTCTTGGTACAAAAAACTAAGGTATGGATACAGCTTGGCAAAAAAGAGTAGAAATTAATAGGGGCGCCACTTTACCGTTCGTGTGGCAACTCGCTGCGACCGTATAGCATACCATGCTATCGTCTTGATACTAAGCTGTATTTCTATAATTAATTAAAATCAGTAAGTATTATAAAATGTAATAACAAGTATTCACGTCATGTAACTGAATACAAATTACTTATAAGCACTAATAATGTAAGCATTCCTGTGTTTTCAATTTTTTTTGGGTATAAAAAAGGCGTAAGAATATAGCGTTATTATATTTGATTTCAATAAATCTTCCTCTAAATATTCCACGCCCGCCACATCCATGTCTTGGCTAGAGCTAGCCATAAACTCATCTGAGTCACACTCAGATTCAAAGGCACTGCGCTATCATGTTGGAGATTGATTCCTAAACGTTTTATGTCCAAGTACGAGCCCTCTCATAAATTCATAATACTCCTTTCCTATTTTGTTAACATGCTGGCATGAATTCTTTTGAACTCCTACTCGGTTATAGATTGAAATGCACGTTCGGTGCTTCCTATAAAGATAGAAAAATTGATTAAACCTCCACCAATATTAAACGTAGAAAGTTTACGGTAAGTAAGGTGGGGTAAGACAGACATACTTTTATTTCTGTCAGACAAAAATGGGTTTTATGAAGAATTTGTTTGCTCTATTTTTGAGGTAATCAGTGTAATGATATATGATAAAATATACTTTAATACGATTATAAACATTTTAAGTATCTTCAAAACGGAAATAATGAGGGAAGTGTAAAACTGGAAAAACTGTCAGTCTTACCCCAGCCACGGGGCAAGACTATCAGTAATGTTTTTTCGTTTAATACGTGTGCTCAAGTGCTGTTTCTCAAGAAAGAATATAATATTAACAGTAGTCATTTTATGTTTAATCTCAAGTTTAACTAAATAGCTTCAGTTTTTGAGAAATTCGTAAATATGTAAATACGGGGCAAGACTAACATACTATCAAAATCAGGGGTAGCAAACTTCAGGCATTTGTTCATTACAGGTCAATGACCCCTTATGTGACAGGTCACATAAGGAGTCTTGTAATGAATTTTCAGGAATTGTCAGGACAAACAAACGTTGGTGAAAGTCTTAGATAGGAAACTTTTTGTTATATCTAGAATTAAAATAAGTGTTTAAAACAACAAAATTAGTTTAAGGAGTACTGACTATGAATATGAGAACTTTTAACAGATCCAATATAATGGACTCGATTTTCTAGTATAATCGATATGGGTATCGTTTTCAAGGTTTTTTACATATCCAAGATGGCTGACCTGACATTTGTAGTAAAATCGATATGGGTATCGATTGTGAGGTTTGTAGGGGTGCCGATTACGAAAATGCGATCTTTTTATAGATTCAAGATGGCTGACACAACTTTTGTAGTAAAATCGATATGGGTATGTTTTCTTTCTTTATTCTATTTTACTTCAAAAATCGGGTCAGCCATCTTGGATAAGTAAAAAGATCGCATTTTCGTAATCGGCACCCCTACAAACCTTAAAAATGATAACCATATCGATCTTACTTCAAATTCGAGTGAGCCATTTTGGATCTATAAAAATATCGCATTTTCGTAATCGGTATCCCTATAAACCTCGAAAACGATACTCATATCGATTATACTAGAAAATCGAGTCCGTCATATTGGATCTGTTAAAAAAGTCTGTTAAAATCTTTTTTTTATTTTCCGCTGTTCAGTAGCTCGATAATTATCTTATAAGCGCAAATCATCTAAGTACGTGGCGTATGCGCAAATAGAGATAAACCGTTATTTCTAATATATTAAGAAAACGTCGGAACCGATGTTGATAAAATTTATATGGGACCACCTCAGAAGTATGACTTATCAAACAAAAAAAAGCATCAAAATCGGTTCATAAACGAAGTTATCCGCGAACACACAAAAAAAATATGTATTATGTACGGTCGAATTAAGAAACCTCCTCTTTTTTTGAAGTCGGATAAAAAACTTGAATGTAAACAGGTTCAGTAGTAATTGTAACTACTAACATTCATATGTTTTGCTTTGATACAGAATTATAATCATAATAATGAAGAAAGAAAATCCACCAAAAAAATGTTGATTGCCTCTGACTTGGGGCAAGACTAACATATGTATGTCTTGCTCCCGACATACTGACAGTCTTGCCCCAGCTTGCAATTTTGAAGTCATGTTTTTGTTTCTTCAAATATTTTAGAAAATACTTTGATTTACGTTAAATTGAAATAATAATCTAAAAGATAATATTCATAGGATTCTATTCACGTTAAGAACGCTTGTTTTTTTGCACTACTTTCACCACAAAAAAATAATTCCGTTAAGCCGGTAACTTTGAAATTCTTCTTTCCCCACCGTAATTTTTAAAGGTTTTTTTCTTGCCATTTTTACTTGAAGGTGTAACTTTTGTGTTTTAGCCGAGAATATTTACGATAGTACTATAATACAGACTGTAAATGATACGACTGCGTGTTCTAAGATACTCGTTGATTTAATATAATCACATGATTTATATAGGCCGAAACTATAGTGTCAGCAGACACACACAAACAAATAATACATAATAATAAAATTGAGAGTTTACAATACTTATCTGGGGCGGCACTGTGTCAACGCATGTAAAAGTGCTAACAGTACTCCCCCCTTTGATATAAGATTTTCGGTAAACATTAAACAAAACAATAAAACAATAAAGATGTATAAAGTAAAAGAACAATTAATTAAGTACTTATGCCTAACTATCTAGTTGGCAAATCGCACGACGGGTCGAATTACACGACCGGCTCGGGTGACATGTCGCGCGCCTGTTTCTGCAGGTGCTGGTAAATTCTCGCGTGTTACCGGTGTCATTACTTTGGCCGTGGCTGTTGCTGTGTGCACGTTGTCCATCTTGTCTTCTGCGGTTTCTAGGATGAATGCTGGTTTCAGTCGATCTACGGACACGACGGCATTCCTGTCCAGAAGTTGGATCGTATAGCATTTCCCTTCACGCTTTAAGACTTTGTAAGGACCTTCATAAGGAGCAGTCAGCGACTTCTTCATCATGTCTCTTCGGAGGAAAACATAATCGCATTTCTGAAGTTCCTTGTGCACAAAGAATCTTCGACTCGTGCAGTGATGATGATGTAAGTTACCAAGCCGTTATTGCTAGACTTGGCTTAGACGCTCTGCAACAGGTTAGTGACATTGTTGCGAGTCCTCCATCAGGGAATAAGTACGGGACATTAAAAATGCGTCTAATTAACGCGTATGAAGAGTCAGAAACCCGGAAGTTACAGAAATTGATGGAGGAAATGGAGCTCGGTGATCAGAAGCCGTCACAGCTATTACGCAAGATGCGGGAACTAGCTGTAAACAAGATACCCGACGACACATTGCGCATGATGTGGACAAAACTCTTGCCACCGTCAGTTCGGGCAGTTTTGAGTGTAAGCGGTACTACTGACCTCGATCACCTGTCACAAGTAGCTGACACAGTGTTGGAAAGTGTTACGCCGCGTAACCAGGTCGCGCAAGTTTCATGCACTAATGATATGACATTTATATGCAAACAATTAGAAGAAATGTCATTAGAACTTGCTGAATTAAAACGTCGCGATAGGTACAGAGAAAAGTCTCGAAGCCGCGATAGGTCGCGCTATAGGTCAAGCTCAAGACGAAGAGAACCTTGGGTGTGTTATTTACATCGCAGATTTGGTGCGAATGCGCACTACTGCGGAAACCAACGCCGATGTAACTTCAAAAAATTGCCACAGCAGTCGGAAAACTAAAACTGACTCCGATTATGGCAGGACTCGGCGTCAACCCAACACCAAACTGTCGTCTCTGTGTTACCGACTTTAACAGTGGTACACAATTTTTGATAGACACGGGGGCAGAGGTGTCTGTGCTTGCAGTCAAGAACAGGAAAGTCACAGCAAATGCCAGTGCGTACAGTCTATACGCAGCAAATGGGACTCCGATTCGTACATACGGTGAGAAAACGTTATATCTCAACTTGGGACTACGGCGTGTCTTCAAGTGGACGTTCATAGTAGCCGACGTACGACGTTCCATCATCGGTGCTGACTTTCTGAAGAGCAAGAAACTCCTGGTTGACTTAGATGCTCGGAAATTGGTAGACAAAGTCACGGAACTGAGTGTTATTACCAAGGTGTCACAATGTGCTGATTCAACTATTCGCACGATTGACCGTAATAACATTTATTATGACTTATTGCAAAAATATAGCAGCATAACTAAACCGCGCAATTTGCAACTTCCGATGCACAATATCGAGCACAGAATAATAACAACGAAGGTGACCCCAATACACGAACGGGTACGGCCATTGAATCCCGAACGTTACAAAGCTGCCAAAAAGGAATTTGAGAAGATGATGGAAGATGGAATCTGTAGACCTTCAAGTAGTCCTTGGGCTTCCCCTCTACACGTGGTTAACAAGAAGAATGGCGAGATTAGGCCATGTGGAGATTACCGCCGCTTGAATGCCATCACAGTCCCGGATCGCTATCCTGTTCCACGCATCCAGGATTTCACGTATATCATGAAGGGGAAGACAATATATACGAAACTTGATATTTCAAGGGCATTCCACATTATAAATATTCATCCTGAAGATATCCCGAAAACCGCCATAATAACACCGTTTGGATTGTTTGAGTTCATGAAAATGACGTTCGGCCTGCGCAACGCCGCGCAAACATTTCAACGTTTCATGGACATGGTACTGAAAGGCCTGGACTTTGTGTACTGTTTTATTGACGATATACTAATATGTTCGGAGGAGAACAGCCACAAACAAGACCTGGAAGAAGTATTGAAGAGGCTGCAGCAGTATGGCATCACGCTGAACATAGGAAAGTGTGAGTTCGGAAAAACTGAGCTAGAGTTCCTGGGATATCATATTGACAAGGACGGGATGCGCCCACTAGAAGACAAGGTCAAGGCAATAACCAACTATCCGAGACCCAAAACCATACAAGAGTTACGAAGATTTCTTGGGATAGTAAATTTCTATCGTACCAACTTACCACGTGCAGCTGAGCATCAAATGGAGCTGAACAAATATCTACATGGCGCCAAGAAAAATGACAAGAGACCAGTACCATGGACAGAAAAGGGAATACAAGCTTTTGAGAAGTGTAAAGAAAGCATACGAAGCGCTGTTACACTATCCCATCCCTCCATGACGTCACCCCTGACGCTGGTCACTGATTGTTCTGATACGTGCGCAGGATCAGTACTGCAACAAAAGGTTGATGAGAAATGGCAACCACTGGGTTTCTTTTCAAAGGCTCTCAGCCCAGCCCAGAGAAAGTACTGTACGTACGATAAAGAGCTATTGGCAATTTACATGTCAATTAAGCATTTTCGCCATATGATCGAGGGAAGAGAACTTACGATACTCACCGATCATAAACCGCTCACGTTCGCATTAACCAAGGCCTCATCGAATAATGATACTCCAAGGAGGCTCCGACATCTGGATTTTATCTCGCAATTTTGCTCGAAGATTAAACACATTCCGGGCGAGGAAAATGCTGTCGCCGACGCACTTTCAAGAATCGAGGAAATCAATTTTCCAAGTTCCTTGAACTACGAGGATTTAGCTCAAGATCAGCAACACAATGAAGAGCTACTCAAGTTGTTGAACAACGATAAGTTGAAGTTCAAGAAGTGCTCGTTACCTAATAGTGACAAGCAAGTTGCGTGCGAGACGTCGACCGGAAAAATTCGACCCTATTTACCGCTACAGTACCGAAAATCAGCATTCAATGCAGTTCACGGTCTCAGTCATCCGGGGATTAGAAGTACCAGGAAATTGATGTCAGAAAGATTTTTTTGGCCTCACATGAATAAGGATGTGGGAACATGGACGAAAACATGCATAGATTGCCAGAAGTCCAAAATAACTCGTCACACTGTTTCGCCATTGAGCGAGTTCCCACGAGCTGAGAGATTCGAGCATATACACATAGACATCGTAGGGAAATTACCGTTGTCCGGAGAATTTGAATATTGTGTCACTATCATAGACAGAAAGACAAAATGGCCTGAAGCTATTCCAGTACGGAATATCACCGCTGAAACTATTTGTAAAACATTGATTAGCGGTTGGATTGCGAGATTTGGCTGTCCAATAACAATAACAACGGATCAAGGACGCCAGTTCGAGTCGGATCTATTCCATCAGCTGACAAAGCGATTAGGAATAAATCAGATCCATACAACTCCTTATCATCCGCAAGCGAACGGCCAAATAGAGAGGTGGCACAGATGTCTAAAATCCGCCCTAACAGCAAGGAATAACTGTACAAATTGGGTGGACGGATTACCTATGGTTATGCTCGGGCTTCGCACAGCTATTAGTGAAAAGAGTGGTGTAAGCGCAGCGCAAATGACTTACGGTGCAACCTTGCGACTGCCAGCTGATTATTTTGCTGACAGAAAAACGTCACTGACCGACGCCGCTTACGTCACACAACTCGCAAATACTATGCGCACATTGCGAAGCGATACGGTGAATCACTGCACGAGTCGAAGATTCTTTGTGCACAAGGAACTTCAGAAATGCGATTATGTTTTCCTCCGAAGAGACATGATGAAGAAGTCGCTGACTGCTCCTTATGAAGGTCCTTACAAAGTCTTAAAGCGTGAAGGGAAATGCTATACGATCCAACTTCTGGACAGGAATGCCGTCGTGTCCGTAGATCGACTGAAACCAGCATTCATCCTAGAAACCGCAGAAGACAAGATGGACAACGTGCACACAGCAACAGCCACGGCCAAAGTAATGACACCGGTAACACGCGAGAATTTACCAGCACCTGCAGAAACAGGCGCGCGACATGTCACCCGAGCCGGTCGTGTAATTCGACCCGTCGTGCGAATAGTTGAATCAGCACATTGTGACACCTTGGTAATAACTATCACGTCGGGGTCACCAGTGTAAATGATACGACTGCGTGTTCTAAGATACTCGTTGATTTAATATAATCACATGATTTATATAGGCCGAAACTATAGTGTCAGCAGACACACACAAACAAATAATACATAATAATAAAATTGAGAGTTTACAATACTTATCTGGGGCGGCACTGTGTCAACGCATGTAAAAGTGCTAACACAGACGAAGAGAATTTTGTAGATATGCTATACTTATCGAGATATTAGGCAGTGATTGTCTTGCCCCGGTGATAGTCTTACCCCACCTTACCCTACCTATTTTTTTTTGTGATTTTTAAATGCTAGTTATAACAAGTATTATATTATCTTGTGATCACACTCATAGATAATGTTATGCGAATTTACATATTGCAGAGTATCAAGGCTCAAGCCACTCAAGTATCAATATTAATCTATTCGCGCTATACCAAAGTGTCAAAGACAAAACGTAAACATAACCTATATGCTCGATGTTTATTGTTCAAAATTTAACTTATTTCGTATTCAAGCAATTCAAAACAAAATAGAGATCATAAATTAACACTTGATACAACTAAATACAACAAAACAAACTCTTACATACCTGTCATAATGGCGGTACTTTGGTAAATATCGTCGAGATCGGAAAGAAGAGTTTAAGCCTCATGTTCGACCAGATATCGCCAATAAACATTATAAATTGTTTACTTGCTAGTACTCCAAATGGTTTTATTTATTATAACGTGGTTTTATTAACGTTTTGATGGTCGAAATAAAAAAATAAGTAACTCGCGAACTTTGTTTACATCGAACGACACAGAACGACATTAATTGCCAGGGGCTGCCAGCAATAAAAAAAATTAGTTCCGTTTCTAGACTTTTTTGCCAAGCTGTACGTATATTGAAGTACGTAAAGTGGTGTAAAATAAAGTTATATAATTATATTTTTTAGAGTAGCTCTCATCTCACACGTTAAGAGGGGATGTTTTTTTTTCTCATGTATCCCATTGTATGAAGTCTCATTGGATAGGTCATTCAAAAATAAAGCAGGTGTGTGAAGACCATTTTTGTCGTCACTTCCTTTCGAATTGTGTTCATCGTTCTGTTAGGACGCGGCTGGTATCAGTCTTTTTAAAAAAAAAACTCACAAGTACCACTAAACACTTTTAATTGAAACTTGAAAACTTTACAAGGATCAAGGAAAGAATTGTCTCAATCTCGTCAGGAGTTCAATAGTTTGCGAACTGACGGCACCGGTAGACTGACTGCGCCACGCGGTTGCAATTACTTTTATAGTAATTAAAAAATGAATGCATTTGCAAAAACCGCGGTCTAATTTTAGATATAACATTTCCCCCCTTAAAACGGAGCAATATCCTTAAGGATATGTGAAGTCACTCTGATGGGAGGTTGAGACAAAACTTTTTACAAAATATATATTAAAACAATAACTATGAATAATTATTTCAATTTAACTTATTTAACAGTTTAAGACAAAACAAAAGTAATATGACAAATGAACATGACGTTTTCATAATTAGTAATTAATAATAGTTAATATAAAAAGAATAAGGATTAGTAATTAAGAATAATTAAGATTACGTTTAGACAAATTATCTGGTATGGATTGAGTAGACCGGTCAATCTCTGAAATTTCTGACAATTCTAAAGAGTTATGACATTTGGATTCGTTTTTCAAGACTCTTTGAGTATTACATTGATTAAAAATTTGAATACAACAAGAGTTTTGGCGACTATTAGACTTCGAGAAACATTTAACATAGATTTTATAAAAGAAAAATAAGAATATAAGGATAAGACAAATAATAGTAAGAGATGAATAATAACTACTATATTTTACAAAGTGAGATTCATTGTTGAACTTATTAAGTTCATCTTCTAAATTATCTAATTGCCTATAAGATTTTTTTAATAAATCTAGATTAATGTTACTTAAAGATATAGGAGATAACAAGGATATCGATTTATTCAAAATGTCCTTTTTACAACAATCATCTTGGGTGATATCAAAATCAACTTTAAGTTGGTCAGTAAAAACAATGTTTGTTGAAACAGAGGGTTCTAATCTAATAGTTTTTGAAAACGCTATACAATCTTCCGTTAGTTTTGAGATACCCGTTCCGACAATCGGATAGTCTTTCATTGCACTGCTATCACACTGCACTGTTAACTTATTTTGCTTTGATTGCACAAAGATCCACCTGTTGTTATTTAACTTTTGCCATATGTCTACGTCTCCGTATAAAAGTTTTGAATTACACTCACTAGGCAAGGACAAGTTCACTTCAGTCAGGAGTTTGGTTTCACAACACGGATTCGTAATACTAGAATAAACGCTTCCTAGTGGACAAATCATATGATCGTTGTTTACATTTGAACATTGTAGCAAATTATCAAATAAACTGTAATGTAATCTATCATCTGTTAAGGCGATGTATGATGTGGAAAGAGTTATTAAGGCGAAGGTATTAGGATTGGTTTTATCGTGTGGGGTTGGTAATGGAATGATTTTATGGACTGCGTATTTGATAGGGTGTATGAGAGGTATTTGAAGTATGAAAAATATTCTATTGTTGTAATAGTAACAAATAAGTTTAGATACATCTATAATAGTTTGTATATTTTCAAGCCTTAGCGGTACAGGAAAATCTAGTTTATTGTTAATGGAACTACTTCTTAAACTTAGCTCATGGAATAACTTACTAGGCGATAATATTGAGGGATGTAGAATATTAGCTTTAGAGAATAAAATGGCATTTACGATAGTGTCTAAGAAGTTAGAAATAGTGAGTAAGGAGCCTTCTATAATATTCACAAGATTATTAAGTTTGGTTAATAGTAAGACCTTATCATTATTTGTAGTTACTAAGGAAAGTACTTTATTAAGTTTGTATATTTGAGAGTTCAATTTAACCTCATTTTGATTCAATTTGGTTATAGTAGAATTAAATGAATTAATTGAAGATTTGACGATATGGATATTATCTTTCATGAGACGAAATATCTCGTGTTCGTTTTTCTCGCAGGCATCAATTGCAGCGTCATAGTTGCGGGCATCTTCCGCGTCTAATGTTCCAAAGAAAAACTTTAGTATTTCTCCTCCGAATTCTAAAGCTCTTTTAAAACGATTCGCAGCTTCTTTAGAAATAATATGAGATAGTGAGTGTGCTTTTACATAATTGGCTTCTAAAAGGACTTCAATAGAATTAAAAATATCTTTACAATTGATGTAATCTTCAGGTTCTATTTTAATACATAGTGACGATGACTTCACAATAAGCTTATCAATTTCGTTAAGATGCGGCTCAATAGAGTTAACGTCGACATGTGTGATGATTTTCCAAAAGTCGTTATAGAAGAAGATGTTGGTTGTTGGGTCAAAGTATAGGCCAGGACTGTGTATGACAGGCGAGACCTCCGACTCAGTAGAGCCATGACGACATAAAAGTCTGAAAAGAAAGGACACAAGAAAATCAAGGATGTGCAGGTTTGAGTAAGTTTGTGTGATATTTTACATGTTTGCGGTTAATTAATAAAGTGACATTATGTTTTCCATTGATTTTAACAATTTTGAACGGACCTTTCCAAATTGGGGATAAAGCTTTTCGAAGCCTGTGGTGATGTTTGAGATAAACCATATCACCAACCTTATATTTTGGACTACACCTTAAAGCGGAGGCGTCGTAATTTTGTTTTGCTGCTTCCTTAGCTTTACTAATGAATTCTAAAGCTTTTTCCCTACTAACTCTCATCCGGTATTGAAGAGCTCGAACATATTCTTGATAGGTGAGGCTGTTATTGCTATCATAAAGAGAGTTCGGCAAGGTGGGTTTGTACCCATAGAGGAGTTCATGTGGTGTGAATTGAGTGGTACTATGAGGAGTTGTATTGAAAGCGAGGATGGCTGTTGCTAAGTAGCAATGCCAGTCATTCTGGTTGTCGTTTACGAAAGATTTAAGATACTCCTTGAGAGTGGCGTGGCTGCGTTCAAGCGCGCGATTTGTTTGAGGGTGATAAGGTGACGTAAAGAGAGGTTTAATTTTGAAGATCTCGGTGACTTGTCTAAATAGTTCAGAGGTGAAGCACGTTCCTAAGTCAGTAAGTATCATTTTAGGAATACCAAAAAGGGATATAAAATGTACTAAATTACGAGCAACTTCGTCACTTGTAGCAGAAATCATCGGATAAACACATAAGAATTTAGTAAGGTCATCTTGTAACGTCAGTATGAATCTAAATTTTTGAAAGCCAGCTTCTGGTAAAGGGCCTACTATGTCTAGTGCGAGGCGTTCAAAAGGTTTTGTGCTCGTCGATGTTATTTCCATAGGGGCTTTGTTGTTAGCCCTTAGAGGTTTATTAATTTGGCATAGTTTACAATTTTTTACGTAATTTTGAATGTCGTTACGCATACTTTTCCAATAGTATGAGGCTTTGATTCGATTGTACATCCTGTTCATTCCGGGATGTCCAGATATAGGAGAATCATGATTGTCCTTTAATATTTTAGGTACCTCGGCAGGAGTAGGGTATAGGGATAATTTGATTTTTGTAGATATGAATATTCAAGTTTGTATTATGAAAGATGTAGGATATTATATTATAGATTTTAGTGTAAATAAGTTTAGAAAAAGGTTCGGTAAAGTCAGAGAGGGCTAAATCCGTTTCGTCAGGATTTTCTTCAAGAATTTTATCCCTTAATTTTATCAATATATCATACACGGTTCGATAATTAATCTCATCAAAATGGTGAACCTTTGTAAATAATATGTAAATAGTTTTATTGTTGACTGTAATCGACTCCACTGTAATAGGAGACCGCTCGCTCGCAAATAAAGTAGTGGTGTCATTCACCTGCGATAACAATTCCTCACAGTGGGGCATAGAATAATCAAAGTCAAGAGAGAATGGACAAGCGATTGATTTGAATTAGGAAAGATGTTAGGGTTGAGAATGCTCTTCGATTTTGGTATTTGATTCAGGTAAAGATTTTGTAAATTGGTTTTTAAAAAAGATTTCGTAAGACGTTTTATTAAGATTGTAGCTGTTCATGACGTGGATAGGAATACGAGACAGGGCATCGGCGTTGGAATTCATTTTCCCTTGTTTGTATACAATTTCGTAATCGTATTCTTCCAACTTAAGACGCCAACGAATTAACCTGCTTCCAGGGTCCTTCACATTAAAAAGCCAAACTAGGGGCCGATGATCTGTTACGATCTTGAATTTGTTGCCGTACAGGTAAGGGCGGAATTTTTTAACTGCAAAAAGGATTGCGAGCAGCTCTTTTTCTGTTGTGGAGTAATTCCCTTCCTGTTTGTTAAGGGTCCTGGATGCATAAGCGATCGGTTTGTCTTGACCGATGGGGCCTTGCGAGAGTACGGCGCCAATAGCATAGTTACTAGCGTCCGTGGTAACTACAAAAGGCTGAGAGAAATCCGGATATTGTAGGAGAGGAGCCGTAGTTAGTTTTTCTTTAAGAAGGTTAAAAGACTGTTCTTGTTCAGCTTGCCAGTGAAAATTAGTATCCTTTTTTAGTAAAGAAGTTAAAGGTTTAGTAATTTTCGAGAAATTTTCTATGAAGCGGCGATAGTAACCGACAAGACCTAAGAAGGATTTAATTTGTCTTGCGTTTTTAGGAATAGGAAATTCGGTTACAGCTTTCACTTTTTCGGGGTTAGGAGTTACCCCTTTATCTGTGATAATGTGACCGAGGTAAGTGACTTCTCGGCGAAGAAACTCACACTTATCAGGTTGTAGCTTTAAGTTAAATTCACGGAGCCGGTCAAATACTTGATGTAGTTTTGAGATGTGGTTATCAAGATCATGAGAGTACACGACACAGTCAACCAGGTACACATAACAGTGGAGACCCTGTAACCCAGAGAGAGCAGTGTTCATCAGCCTCTGAAAAGTGGACGGTGCATTTTTAAGACCAAAGGGCATACGTGTGAACTCGTAGTGCCCTGATGTTTGGGTGCCTACTATGGTGAAACCAGTTTTGGGTGTATCGCTGGAATCCAATTTGATCTGATGGAACCCACTTGCTAAATCTAGGGTGGAGAAGTACTTAGAGTGGCCTAATTGGTCTAAAATGTCCGTAATTAAGGGCAACGGGTATATTTCGGTGACTGTGACGTCGTTAAGAGCTCGATAGTCGATAACGATACGCCATTTTCTTTTGCCCGAAGCATCTAGTTTCTTGGGTACTACCCATACCGGGGCGCTCCAAGGAGATTGTGAGGGGCGTATAATTTTTTGCTGTAACATTTTTTTTATTTGAGAGTCAACTTCTTTGTGACACTCTGGGAAACGATAGGATTTAGCATGAATGGGGGCAGCAGTACCAGTATTAATTTTATGTTTAAGTGCGTTGGTACAAGTTAGCTGCTCACCCTCTAAATGAAAGATATCTGTATATTTAGAACAACATTCCAATAAAGCAGTTTTCTCCTCACTATTCAAATGAGAGTGTCGTATCTGGTCTAAGACTTTTTGCATACGGTCGGAGGACGATGAAGATATAGTGTTTATTTTTAAAGATGCGTTCTCTTCGGGTTGAGGGGTATTTTTTGAAAATTCGGACCAATCGATTTCAGTTAAATGAACTTTGAAATCTTTGACTTCAATTGGCAAGTCAGTAGTGTTTAAAACAGACACGTTAACGCGGTTATTTGATTTTAAAGACACTATACAGTTTGCTATAAAGACACCGTCAGTAATAACATGATCTAGTACAAGCGACTCCTTGAAATTATGTAACTCCGACGGGTCATTTGAAACCATGCATTCGATTACAACTTCTGAACGGGCAGGTATAATGTACTTAGGAGCCGTGTAATGAATGGGTATAGTATTACCTTTTAATGTTATTGACCTAGTTGAGTAATCAATGTTTGTTTTAAAGAAATGTAGAAAGTCTGTTCCAATGATACCATCTGACTCTAAGTTGATTGCGTCATCAATGATATGAAATTTATACGATAAGGTAGCGTTAGAAATTTGTAAGTCCATTACACATGACCCAAGGGTTTCGCAAAACGTGTCATTATCATTTATACCTTTGAGTTTTATTATCTCGTTTGAAAGCTGAGGTTGTATACAAAGACTAGAGCGCTTAATAACGCTGACAGTGGCGCCGGTATCAATTAAGAGGCACAAGGGTTCAGTAGAGTATTGAGTTTTTATAAAAGAATGCGGTAAAGATATTTTTTTATTTAAAATGGTAAATTGGAATGTCCGCTTTTGACTTGAAATACGATTTTTCACTACAAGATTTTTGGTCCCGAATTAGAGGTGACGAGTCTAAGGATGATTTTGGGATTTTGGGCGCATCTAGATCGGCCTCTGGATCGCGAGACTTGTAAGAGGTCGTTATATGAGGATTGGTATAAGATTTAGGACAAGACTGTGAACAAAGTTTAGGTGAAGATTTAGTACAGGGTTTATTTATTATCCTTTTCATAAGGACACGTAAAAGATTGAGATAAAGGTTCAGGCGAAGTACTTGGTAAAGATTTGGGATTATAAGATTTAGTATAACAAGATCTGGTAGCACAAGATTTAGTATCATAAGATTTAGTATTACAAGATTTAGTATCATAAGATTCGATAGCACAAGATTTTGTAGTATAAGATTTGGTAGCACAAGATTTCGTATTATAAGATTTAGCATTACAAGATTTAGGATTATAAGATTTTGTAGTATAAGATTTAGTGGTACAAGATTTAGGGTTATAAGATTTGGTAGCATAAGATTTAGTATTATAAGATTTAGATATTTTCATAATTGTGCCGTTATTAAGAGCTTTTGGTTTCAGTTGGCACACCTCTGAAACCAAATTTAGTTTTTTGATTCGTCCTCTGAGAATGAATCATGCAAGCCTTGGGACTCACAGTCGCACACATGAACACGCTCTTCTTTTATACCTTGAGGTGGTGACTGCATGTTGTTTGGTCCCCCACGACGCTGATTGTTATAATGTCTCTTGCGACAATTATTAATGTGGTGACCAGGCTTTTTACAATACGCACAAGACATGGTTTGGGAAAATTGTGAGCTATTTTGGCCAGAAGGAGAAGAAGAAGTTGAAGGCTGAACAAAGTACGATTTATGGACTTGCTGTTCACGTCTCTTTACGTAACAGTCTGAGGAGGAGTGGCCGTTTTTATTGCATACGGAGCAGGTTTTGACGGGTTTAGGGCTGTAGGAAGAGACCTTGGTCAATTTAAATAGCTTTTCTTCTTCGACAGCCTGTGTGATGGCGTCGTTTAGACTTAACGGATTCCTACATCTAACTATAGTGGAGATGTTAAGGCTTAGGCCTAGCAAAAAGGTGTTGAGTGCCAAGTCTTCCATTGCACCGATACGCCCAGGGAGTTGGACCTTGTCCTCGCACGAGAATTGGATATCAGCTTGGAGGCGGGTCAGACAAGCTTCGATTCGTAGACCATACTGCGTAACAGTTTCCGACGGTGTTTGTTTGCAGCTTTGAAGGTCATGCAGCAAATGGCTCGAGTGTTTTTTTTCGCCAAAGGTTGTTTTTAAAAACGTTTTTAGTTCAGGCCAACTACTAAAAGTTTTAAGGCTACAAGCTATTTGTGCCTTTCCTTCAAGCTGTGATATTATGTATTTACACATGAAACCTTGCTGGTCTAATGTACAAAAAGAGATCGCACTGTCGCAATTGGTCAAAAAGGCTGGTAGAGATTCCCTGTCTCCGTTATAAGGTTTGATGAATTTAGTGAGTACATTAAGAGTAATTTTAGGTTCTCCTTTGTCAGTCATTTTGAATATGTAAATAAACTTAAAATACAAAGATAGAGAGAAATAGAGGGAGAGTAGAATGGTTTTAATAAAACGAATAGGTGTAATATGTATAGAGATGAACTTCCTGTTATTAAGAAAATAGTTATACCTAAGAAATAATTTAGTTTGAGAAAAAGGATGTGTATGAAAAGGAAAGATTGATAGATTACTTACAGCAGTGCGACTATCAGCTTCATCATATTTGTCCACGCGAAAGATGTATTCCGTAAAAATTGTCTTTAAAGAGGTCACGAATATCACGATGCGATGCAGCAGCGATGACACGGCCGGATGTAACCCGACACTCAACGGAGTGGCGCGTGCGGACTCGGAAAACGTGATTTCGCCGTCACGTTGCTGTGATGGATGAGCTCAACCGGTGGAAGATGTTGGGTTATGGAAGACCTGGCAGTGGTGCGGGCTCACGCATAGAGCGGAGGCTAATCGTCGACCACAGTTTCTTCTTGATCGTGAATGTAGCACTTGCAGCAGGATGTGATGCGGGCTCACGCTAAGGGCGGAGGCTGACCGTCGATCACGACTGACTCGTAGCCGCTAGAGTTCTTTGGATGCTAAGGGCTTTCTGTATAGTTTCTCCTCAGCATCCCACTTCTGACACCAGTTGTTAGGACGCGGCTGGTATCAGTCTTTTTAAAAAAAAAACTCACAAGTACCACTAAACACTTTTAATTGAAACTTGAAAACTTTACAAGGATCAAGGAAAGAATTGTCTCAATCTCGTCAGGAGTTCAATAGTTTGCGAACTGACGGCACCGGTAGACTGACTGCGCCACGCGGTTGCAATTACTTTTATAGTAATTAAAAAATGAATGCATTTGCAAAAACCGCGGACTAATTTTAGATATAACAGTTCGTTGCGTTTCGTCTACTTTGAATTTTGCGCCAATTATTGCAATTTTTAAAGATCGTAAAAAATATTTGATCTTTATTAGAATCAAATGCATATTCCCGTGCGAGTCGCTACATTTGAGTTGTTGCGTGATTCCGTCCTCCTTTTAGGGGGGTTAGATAAGTGGCAAAAACGCTAGTAGAATAGAAAATAAAATGTATGGGAATCACAGATAGCTGGTCGGAAACGAATGTCAATCCCATACATTTTGTTTTCTATTCTACTAACGTTTTTGCCACTTGTCTAACCCCCCAGATTTCTGTCTGAGCTTAGTTCAAGACGTTTTGTCCCCGCACAGCGATGCCTCGGGGAAAAGATCCGTGCCGCCACCTGTTGCGTCCTGAAAATTACACCTCTTGGTTTATTTTTTGTCCCGCTGGCCGAGCTAAATGATAAGACAACTAAATAAGTTGACATATCATTTAGGTTTGAAGAATGTTAACGTGTAGATAGGGAATATGCGTGTGTTTTTTTTGACTGTGAACAATATGCAGCGCCAAAAAACTTAAACTAAGAAAAAAAACAGCAAATATTTTGGAGCACATGTGAAGTCTGAAATCACTTGCATATTCCGTTCCACATTTATTACGATTATTTTGGATCACTAGGCCCTAGGAGTGCATTTCAAAATAATGACTAGATATATTTAATAAATACCTATTATTTTTGTTGTGTGAATTTGTAAAAGCATGAGATGATGATGTAAAAACGTCGCTCTAGAAGTCGGTGGCGAAATACTAACAATAGTAATTTACAAGACACCGACTTCTAGAGCGATGTTTTGGTCGATAAGCGTTTAAATAAAATTTATTTTTTACTTTTCAGTTTTTTTTGGAAGTCGGTTTTTTTTTGTAGAAAGTTTTTTACGTCACATCCTTTCGAACTGATAGCGTTTCATTTCGCGCATTTTTCTTGCACTTTTTAACAAAAGTTTACCTAATTAAAAAAATATGCAGGCATGATTCTGAAGTAGCTAATTAACTTTGTTATAAACATAATTGATCCTTATTAAAATCATACCCATTGGGGAACCAAGGACCTTTGCCTAGACCTTCGAGGAAAACAGGCGCAATGTTACTATCTGATGCCTCTGTATTTTACAGCGCCGGCTTTTATCCCTCTAGTATTATTATCTAGACGTCCCCCGACAGCGAAATTTTTAAGTAGGTACTTTTTGTTTTTGGACGTAGCAGCCGTATTTTTATTTTTGTTTTCATTCTATCTATACTAATATTATAAAGAGGAAAGATTTGTTTGTTTGTAGGGTTTTAACTCAAAAACTACTGGACCGATTTTAAAAATTCTTTCACAATTAGAAAGCTACATCTTTACGAAATGTCATAGGCAATATTTATTTCTAGAAATAATTAGGGATCCCTACTAAAACTTGAATAATGTAACCAAGGTGTAAAAAAATGCCCACGCGGGCGAAGCCGCGGGCGAAAAACTAGTCTTCTAAATTACTGCAAAGATTTTTACGATACTTCATACTTATAAATCCGTCCAGGCATAGTGGAATGAATAAACTCACATACCTACACAGAAAACATAACACTCCTTTTTGTAGGCAGTCGTGTAAAAAAGGAACTGTTCTCCTTATAAAGGCTTAGCTTTGTTCACAAAACAATAGCATGGAGCGTGTATCAAATCCGGAAGCGTAACCAATCAATAGTTAATCGTGGACGGCACCGCGTCTGTCCTTTTGCTGTTCTGCATCATGGGTCGGCCCATGGCCTTTTGTCCTTTTGTGTTAGTTTGGCAGAGCATTAAATAGTGTCCACGCATAGGCTTCTGAAATAACCGTTGCCTTGTCTAAAGGGCTTAGGACATTGTATGTCATATCGTATACGCGCTTAAATTCCACTACGTATTAGTGCACCATTTTGAATGAATATTTTTACCGAAAGGTTGGAGGTAAAATAAAAAAAATTGCAATGGCTTAAAAAAACTTTTTTGGTACACCCTTTTAGGATGCGACGACACACACAAATATGTTAAAATTCTATTTTATCATCGGGAATAAAAAGGTCATACGTACTGTCTAAGTATATCTTAGGCGTCACTGACTAACGGTGAAGGAAAACATCGTGAGGAAACTCTGGACTTTAAGTCTGAACTCGCCAATCTGCCTTGAGCAAGCGTGGTGATCAATGCTTATACCTTTTCTGTATGAATATATATATAGATATAAAGGTTGATGATGTATGTATGATGTATACAAACATTCATTTTTATTTATATAGATAGTGTGGTCAGCAAAAAAGTGGTATTGCAATGCATGTCGGGTCTTAAATAAAAAGCTATATATATGTTTTACTATATTATAATGACTATCTATCTACTACTTATTCTTGAAATTGGATTAACGCTTCCACCAGCTAGATTAAAAGTATTCTTTATTTTACAGGGAATTCTACGAAAAACACGCCACTCCTAAATTGGACCTGGCAGACCCCGGTAGGGGCCGGAGCTAGCTAGGATGCGACCTACATTCTAGTTGCTAAGTCCATTGCGTTCGAAAAATAGACTAAACCATTTATCGCTGAAAACGGGTCATCGTACGCTGATCCCGTAAAGGTTCCTAGTACTAGTTTACTCAGGTTGCAGAGCAAAATATACGGTTACAAAATAGTAGGTCTTTATTGATTTCTGAGCGTAAATATCTACTAACAGTTTTGTTATTAATAGGGATTATGAGTTTGATTGTAATAAAGTCTAAATTTTTTTTTTACGACTTTTATTGCTTTAAAATTATGCCTGCGTTAACATTTTTTAATGTTATTTATTTTTAATTCAGAATATGATTAGGTACTAAAAAATCCAAAAAATGAGTGCGAAATTCAAAGTTGATGAAACGCAACGCTATCTATTCGAAAAGAAGTTACGACAAGGGTCACGAAAGGGTCAAAAATTACACATTAAGTCAATTCTTTTGATTGTTTGATGTCACATCAAGCGCGCCATAATGTCGGCCGTTTCATCATCATCATCAGCCGAAAGACGTCCACTGCTGGACATAGGCCTCCCCCAGAGAACGCCACCATGACCGGTCCTCCAGCAGGAAAACGGCCGTTTAAAAAACCTTTATCAGTATGCCATTTTGAACATTTAATTTCTTACAAATTTTTAGGTTTTTTTTGGCGCTGGATATATTTATAGGCTTTTATTGATATAAACTATCATATAAAAAAATACGGGGTTTCACTTGCATCCTGAGGAACTTTATTCAAGCACACAGATAAAAAACATCCAGTGTCCTTCCCTAGGCTACACTCTATCTCCACACCAAATTTTATCTAAATCGGTTCAGCCGATTTCTAAGGGACAGAGAGAGTTACAAAGGTTTACTTAAAACTTTGAACTTATAAAACACTACTATGTCTACATAACTAAGCTTACCACATAATACAACTATGTCTAAATTGCATAAATCCTAAGAAAAAAAATCTGTTATTTGATTTCAGCTGAAAAATTAAAGAAGCAAGTCTTTTATTGCTATAAACCAGCGGTCGGCAACCCGCGGCCCGCGGGCCGCATGCGGCCCGCGGACGTCTGACTTGCGGCCCGCGAATGTTTGGTGAAAAAGTTTTTACCAAAATAAAAAATACTAAAAAGAGTAAAATTACTTTCATTTAAACGTCAGTGTCTAAGCTACTGTTGTTAGTATTTTGCCACCGACTCATGAATTAATGAAATACGCTGGATGTATGGCTTCAAGGTAAAAAAAACCGGCCAAGTGCGTGTCGGGCACGGCAAATATTTTTAAGCTCCCAAATACGTAAGGCTTCGTTCACACGGCATTGTCCTGCACGTTTTTTTGCAGTATACGTCTTAACGTATAAATAGTGACCATACAACGTACATAGATCCATTCGCACGTCGATTGTACTGCAAAAAAACGTGTAACGCTTATACGTTTAAACGCATACTCAACGGACATGTCAAGCAAATCGAATGAACTTTGACGTATTCTGTTTGCAGTAGCACATAATATAGCTCTGTCTCGTTCACACGGCAGCATGTTCACACGTTTTTTATCGAATAGCAACCGAACATGAGACTTCTTTTCATCGTTTATAAGTTCATTGTATAACTTCTCAAATAGTTTAGTGCGCCTTATTTATAGGATGTACCCAAACCTTCTGGTCTGTAGGCGGACAAAACGGTGGTGCCTTCGATTAAACCAATATAAAAGCCTACAACCAAGCGTGGATCCATCACTGACGTCCACTCACTGTGACAACTGTGTGAAGCAGTCTTCAATTCAAATTTCAAAGCGGCTATTCGTATTTTATACGAATGGAAATCTACCGTGTGAACACCCGGGTGAAAGTACGTTAAAAAAACGATTACAAAAAAACGTGCAGGACAATGCCGTGTGAACGAAGCCTAAGGTGGGAATGATATTTTTTCGCGTATCCCTTCGTATGTTTTATCATTGGATAGGTCTTTCGAAAATATAATGGGTGTGTCAAGACTATTTTTCGGTTAAGTGGGCCATTTGCGAAATATCTAGTTTTTAAATGCTAATTTTTGTTCGATACGAGCACCCCCCTTCCTGTAACTTTTCAATGGCTAGAAATTGAAAAAAATCACAAACGTAGCACATGTCATCCACTAACAAGGAAAATTATCACGGCTTTAGTAGGCATAACCGGCAGGGGCGTATTTACCATAGGGCCAAGGGGGCCATGGCCCGGGGCGGCAGGCTGCGAGGGGCGGCGAGTTTCATTTTTTTTTTAAATTTGATCATCCTATCATATCAGTCTAATTATTGTGATCCTAAGAAAAAAAAACGCGCTCGCTACGCTCGCGCCTTCATCTAATCTTATTTAGTTTTTGCTACAATTTTGAGTTCTTAACTCCAAACCTTATTATGCAACAAACAAAAACAACTCAAAAGTATTTTTTTATTGTGATAAAAAATTGCCCCTGTTTTTTTTTTCCACTATTTACAGTTCTTTACTCCAACTATTATCGTGCAACAAACAACTCAAAAGTATTTTTTTATTGTGATCCCACAAAAAATAATAATAACTTTCTAATTTACTTAACCAAAACGGCGTAGGATTTAAAATTAAACACGATACACAACAAACAACACTCACTCATTTAATGTATATGGATGACATCAAGCTTTTTGGAACAACTCTAGCAGAAATACACACCCTTGCAGACACAACTCAGGATTTTTCAAATAATATTCATATGGAATTTGGCATAGATAAGTGCAAAATACAGTCTATTAATAAAGGTATAGTAGAAAAAACTTCATATGAATTAACAAACCACGATATTATAGATGCCGTAGACCCAGTTGAAGGATATAAATACTTAGGTTATTATCAGTCACAAGAAATACACCACAAAGACACAAAAAAGTTATTGGAACATAAATTTAGAAGCAGACTACATAAAATATTAAATACTTACCTCAACTCAAAAAATACCATCAAAGCCATAAACTCATTCGCTATTCCAATACTTACTTATTCATTCGGAATCATTCGCTGGACACAAACAGACCTCAAGAACTTACAAAGAATAATTAACACTACAATGACAAAACACAGGAAACATCACCCCAGAGCTTGTATACAGAGACTGACCTTGCCTAAACATGAGGGCGGTAGAGGCCTCATTGATATAGGTAACCTACACAGTAAACAGATTACATTACTAAGAAAATTCTTCCATAGTCGTTCGCAGCAATCAACACTCCACAACGCTATATCGCAGGCAGACACTTTCACTCCACTCTCCCTCGCTGACCACACAAAACATATAAAAATAAATACCAACGAGCAAAAATGTGATACTTGGATACAAAAATCTCTTCATGGCCGTCATCGCCTCGACTTGATTAGCCCAAATGTTGACAAGACAGCGTCAAACGCGTGGCTAAAACAAGGTGAGCTTTTTCCCGAAACAGAAGGGTTTATGATAGCCATTCAGGACCAGGTTATAGACACAAAAAATTACAGAAAGTATATCATCCGTGACAGTAGTCTACAGAGTGACCACTGCCGCCACTGCCACAAACATCCTGAAACAATCCAACACATTACAGGCGCCTGCTCATCCATTACACAAACAGACTACAAACACAGACACGACCAGGTAGCCGCAATAATTCACCAAATACTTGCACACAAATATAAACTCATCACAGAAAAAACACAATATTATAAATATACTCCCCAAATCATCCTCGACTCAACTGACTACAAAATGTACTGGGACAGAACTATACTGACTGACAAGACCATACATCACAATCGACCTGATATCACTCTACACGACAAACAAAATAAAACCGTATATCTAATAGACATCGCGATCCCCAATACACACAACCTAACATCAACACACACTAACAAACTATCAAAATACGCAGACTTGACCATTGAACTGAAAACACAGTGGAGAGTCCACACGGTAAAAACTGTCCCCATAATTTTGTCCAGCACTGGTATAATCCCCAAAACCCTCCATACGAGCCTCAAAATATTAAACATTCACCCACTGACATTCATACTCCTACAGAAAGCAGTCATACTAAACACATGCAGAATAGTTAGAAAATTTCTGTCAATAGATTAGACCTCACACACACACTTATAATCACCGCTTCAGTTGCTTGGCCACAAGCCCGCAACTTTGGCGTATTTCCCCAGAAACGGGAGAGATGAAAATCTAAAAAAACATAATAATAATAATAACAACTGGCAACACTATGTGTCAGCATCCACAAAAATATATATCATTGCATTTTAAATTAAAAAAAAACTAATATTTCTCCGTATTTACATCGAATATTCATCCACCAAGTTCAAAAACCTCCAAATTAAATAAAAAAGTTCAAATATACCTATTTAGACAAATTTTATTTACAATCTTAAAAAATATTTTCAATATGACGTCTGTCAAAAGCAACAGTTACAAAGAAAATTTGAAGATTTCGGAAAATATTAATAAAACCCATAAAGAAAAAGAAGCATAAATGTGATGCTGACTCGAGCGGCCACCAGAAGAGCACGCCTAACACCTCCGCAGTCGTCGCTCAGCTCCGCCTCGCCTCCGCCGGACCCTGGATCACCAGCGACACCGGCGCCTGCAGTCGCGTCGAGCTCGAGCGACGAGTATTTCTCCCCGCCGACGTCTCCACCACCTGCGCGTCGGCGAGGAGGACACCGGCCACCGGACTGCCTAGGACCTCGAGGCCCACCGGCTTCTGACAGGGTCCCCGCACCCGGCGGACGTGCGCAGCGCATGCGATGGACACAGTCTATTAACGAAAACGTCATGCGCGCGTACTTTGGGGCTACAGAGGGGGGAATTAACCTGACTGCTTACCGCAGTAGGATGCTCTCTCTGTTTCAGGTACTTGAGCCAGCTGTCAACGTCTCGGCGCAACGATTATCGGATCAGGTGCGGGTCATCCAGCGTAACAATATGTTGGATGATGCTGTACTTGATAGGCTGCGAAGCGAAATACAAAGTACCTCTGTCACCATCCCTCTGCCACAGACTATGATACAAGCAGTACAAACACAGTCCATTTCCACTGAGGCAGAGAGTGATGACAGAGCTACCAATGTAAGTACTCAGTGTAGTGAACAATTAAGGAGCGCTCTGGATTGTGCGATTCGGGAATATCGATTCACTCCAGTAAAATTAAGACCATCATTGCCTCGTTTGCCCATGCATAGACAAAATAAGGCGCTAATGTGTGCTCTGGATTCACAGCTATCCAATTATTTTGTAGGTTGTGAAGATATCGCCGATGCCCATTCCATCTTGTACTGCGCTGCTGTGGCGGCATGTCGTGTAGCTCATGTAAAAATTGCTAACAATGACAGAGCTACACGACCAAAGCCAGCCGCTCCGGCTTGGCAGTGCAGGATTGAGCGACGCATCGGCGATACCAGAGTGCTCATTGGCAAATTAATCTGCTTCAGGGAGGGTAACACTCGTCCAAGAGTAATGCGCTTTGTGAGGCGGGCCTTTTTGGGGACTGATACCAATCCTCAAGATTATTTGGCCTGTGTCACGGAGCGCATTGACTTCCTGAAGCAGAAGGTTTATGCGTGGGCAAATCGTATACGGAGGTACAAACGACGTGTGGAGAGATATACTTTGAATCGTACATTCCGGAACGATCAAAGGCGGGTTTATAGAAATTGGGATAGCCCAGCATACGGTGGAGCTGACGCGCGCCTACCAGATGACGATGCTATGAGTTCCTTTTGGCGTAGTATTTGGTCGGTGCCCGTCACTCACACCGAGGGCGACTGGATGCGGGATGTTGAGCGTGCGTGTGAACCAATACCGGAAATGGGGGCAATCATTATCAGCCCCCAAGATGTCACTAATGCAGCTCGTCCATTAGCAAATTGGAAATCTCCAGGACCGGACGGGCTGCATAATTTCTGGTTAAAGTGGTTTCGTAGTTCACACGGATACTTGGCATCTCAATTCCAGTTGGCCTTAGAGACTGGAAACCTACCCCAATTTCTAACAACAGGAATCACCCACCTGCTCCACAAATCTGGTGATACCGCGGAACCTAAGAATTATAGACCGATTACTTGTTTACCGACGGTCTATAAACTTCTTACATCCATTTTGAGAGCAAAAATATATAGTCACATTAATGATAATACCATCCTGTCTCCCTCTCAGAATGGATGTAGGAATGGGTCCCGCGGTACCAAGGAGCTGCTCCTTATTGACATGGCCATAAGCCAACAGGTTCGTCGGTCTCGAAAGCATCTGTCTACATGCTGGATAGACTATAAGAAGGCCTACGACTCGGTGCCACATACATGGCTCATGAGGGTGCTGGAATTGTATAAAATTGATGCAAATCTACGCAACCTCCTGATGTCATGTATGAGGCAATGGAGGACGGTCCTTCGCTATCCAGAATGTAGACATATCCAAGAGAACAGCGAAACTGTTAGGATCGAGCGAGGTATATTTCAGGGCGACAGTTTGAGTCCGTTGTGGTTTTGCCTTGCTTTGAACCCTCTAAGCACTCTGTTGGAGGGTTCAGGGCTGGGCTTTAGGTTGAGAAGAGGAGGTCGGGTTATATCTCACCTCCTTTACATGGATGATCTGAAACTCTTTGCCCACAACAATTTGCATCTGATGGAGTTACTGAATGTAACGGAAACTTTTAGTAATGCCATCAGAATGGAATTTGGTGTGGACAAATGTGCAGTCATGCATGTGAAGCGAGGTGAGATTGTGGAGTCCGTGGGAACACAGCTCTCGAACTCCATAAACCTTAGATCCCTCTCCTCAACTGAAACTTACAAGTATTTGGGTATGTCAGAAGCGTTAGGCATTAATGTGACTGACATGAAGCAATCATTGAAGGAGCGCTTCTTTGGCCGCTTGAAAAAAGTTTTTAATAGCGTTTTGTCGGGCGGGAATAAGGTGCGCGCCTTTAATGGTTGGGTCATGCCGGTCTTGATGTACTCTTTTGGCATACTCAAATGGACTCAAACGGAATTAGACGCCCTGGATAGACGAGTACGTTCACTTTTGACAGCATACCGGATGCATCACCCGCGGTCTTCGGTGATGAGGCTGTATATCCCGCGGAAGTTAGGAGGGCGTGGATTTTTGAACGCGAAGACCCTCCACAACCGCGAGGTATGCAGTCTCAGGGAATATTTCCTGAAGGCTGAAATGGGGATGCATAAGGATGTAGTCATGGTGGACAAGGGACTCACCCCGCTCGCCTTGGCTAACGAGAATTGGCGCAAGCCTGTAATTCTGGATACTAAGGACCGCATGGAGGTATGGCAGAGTAAGGAGCTACACGGACGCTACTTCCGGGCCCTTCATGGGCCTGATGTTGACTTTTTAGCGTCCATATCCTGGTTACGCTTCGGGGATCTCTTCGGAGAAACCGAAGGGTTTGTTTGTGCAATTATGGATGAAGTCATGATGACAAGGAACTACCGAAGGTATATTGTGAAGGATGGCACGGTTGACATCTGTCGGGCATGCCACCGTCCGGGAGAGTCGATCCGACACATAATCTCCGGTTGTTCCAGTCTAGCCAATGGCGAGTACTTGCACAGACATAACCAAGTGGCCAGGATTATCCACCAGCAACTTGCTTTGCGATACTGCCTTGTAGACTATGAGGTACCATATTACAGGTATGTGCCCGACCCAGTTCTCGAGAATGACCATGTCACACTATACTGGGATCGATCTATCATCACTGACAGGACTATTATAGCTAATAAGCCTGACATAGTGGTGATAGATCGATTAGAGCGCCGCACAATGATTATTGATATCACTGTGCCACATGACGAGAACCTCGTGAAGGCTGAAAAAGATAAACAACTCAAGTATCTTGATTTGGCACACGAGGTTGTCGATATGTGGCATGTGGATTCAGCAGTCATTGTGCCGATAGTCGTTTCGGCCAATGGTCTACTAGCCAAGAGCCTCGACCAACACCTAAAGAGGCTCTCGTTAGGCAGCTGGATCAAGGGCTTGATACAGAAAGCAGTACTCCTAGACACTGCGCGTATCGTCAGGAGGTTCCTTTCTCTAGAGCCCTGACCGCCGGTAGCTTGGACCCTGTCTCGTTACCGGTGGGAAACTATTGTTTATATTTTTAAATGTTTTTCTTTTTTGTATAGTTTAATATTTAAAAATGTAATTCATATGTATATAAATAAATAAACGGAAATAATAATAATAAGGTTCTTAAAAGTTCCTTATCAGGTGGCAATAAGGTCCGCGCCTTTAACGGTTGGGTCATGCCAGTCCTGATGTACTCCTTTGGCATACTCAAGTGGACTCAGACTGAACTTGACACCTTGGATAGAAGAGTACGGACACTGTTGACCGCAAATCGGATGCATCACCCACGATCATCGGTGATGAGATTGTACATCCCGCGGAAGTGCGGGGGTCGAGGCTTCTTAGATGCCAAGACTCTCCACAACCGTGAGGTGTGCAATCTCAGGGAATACTTCCTGAAATCCGACGTGGGTGTGCATCGAGATGCGGTCGCAGTGGACAAGGGACTCACCCCGCTGTCGCTGGCTAAAGAGAACTGGCGCATACCAGTAGTACTCACTACCAATGACCGCAAGGAAGTATGGCAAAGCAAGGAGCTTCACGGACGCTTTTTCCGGGCCCTTCACGGGCCCGACGTAGACTTTATAGCGTCCGTATCTTGGCTACGCTTCGGTGACCTCTTCGGGGAAACCGAAGGGTTCGTCTGCGCAATTATGGACGAAGTTATCTTGACGAACAACTACCGGAGATATATTATGAAAGATGGGACGGTTGACATATGTCGGGCATGTCATCGTCCAGGTGAGTCTATCAGACATATTATCTCTGGCTGTTCTCGTTTGGCTAACGGCGAATACTTGCACAGACATAACCAAGTGGCCAAGATCATCCACCAGCAACTTGCTTTGCAATACAAACTCGTGGATCTTGAGGTACCGTACTATAGGTATGCGCCCGACCCAGTTCTGGAAAATGACCATGTCACGTTGTACTGGGATCGGTCTATCATCACTGACAGGACTATTGTAGCCAATAAGCCTGACATAGTGGTGATAGACCGATTAGCGCGCCGCACAATGATTGTCGACGTCACCATTCCGCATGACGAGAATCTCGTGAAAGCCGAGAAAGAGAAACAAATAAAGTATCTCGACTTGGCGCACGAGGTTGTCGACATGTGGAATGTGGACTCTGCTGTCATTGTGCCGATAGTCGTGACAGCCAATGGCCTGATGGCCAGTCAAGGGCCTGATTCAGAAGGCGGTTCTCCTTGATACGGCTCGTATTGTGAGGAGGTTCCTGTCTCTGGAGCCCTAACCACCGGTAGCTTGGACCCTGTTCCCGACATCGGTGGATCCCTATTTTTTATATTTTTAAATGTTTTTTATATTTTTTTTTATAATGAATGTTTAAAAATGAAAAAAATATGTATAAAATTTAAATAAAGGAGATAATAATAATAATAATAATAAGCCCCCTAAATCCTTACCTTACGTCCGAGCTGAACACCAAGCCACGTGGGGGGCGGACACGCGTACTGTACAATGTACAAAAAACTTACGCGGCTAACAAGGCAAAGGTAACCCTTTATGGAGATGAGTAATAAGAAAAGGTATAATTTACGGTCGCTTCCCGGGGAGCGCCGGGGCGCATCTGGAGCCGATGCTGGTTGCCACAGCATGCGAACCATCGGCGGTGAGGCGTTGAGCAGGCGGACTCTCACCGAAAATACAGCTACAGCCGGTCGCAGTGAGCTGAACAGGCGGGCTTACAGCGAAGAAGCTACAGCCGAATCAATGGGCGAAGATACTATTTCGCTATTCTCTTCCATCCCTTCAACTCGCCCCTCTTACATGACAAGGCGAACATCGACCTTGTCCACCAGCACGCTCGCTAGTGTTGTGCAAGATGTCAACTCTGACTGTGAGCTTGCACCCACTACGGGCGCTTCTATTACGCGCAAACGATGGACTTGTGATATGAACAAATTTATATTGCGCACTTACCTTCAATTAACTACATTAGATACAGATACTAGAACTTACCTTGAACCACTTCATTTGAAATTTATAGAAAAATACCCAGGCATGCAGGTTAGCCGACAAAGAGTTGGAGACCAACGCAGGGCTATAATACGTAATAAACTTTTACCACAAAAAATAATAGATGAGATACATAATGAAGTCAGAGAAGAACTCAACCTATTACAATCGAATCATAACCAACATTCACAAACTTCCATTGCTCACACACACCAACTATCAACATCTACACAAATACAAGCAGTAACTCCTGAAACAAATATAACATCAAAAAGAACACAGACCCGAATGAGATGGACCAATGAACATAAAGAAGGTATAATGCGATCATATTATAGAGTGACAGACCTGGGCCGAAATGAAACAGCACACCGTAAACCAATGCATGAAGATTTTATTAAATATTTTCCTTCCCTGGCCCATCTTAGTGAACAACGAATAGCTGATCAGAGGAGGGCAATAATCAATAATAAATACTTAACTAGTGTCAGGTTAAATTTAATTAAACAGGAAATATCTAGAGAAATAGGACTAAATAACCATAACACAAGCCACCTCCCCAGAGAAATTATTCCAACGAATCCAAATAGCAACAATAATACTGATACTCATCTCGTAGATCACATAGATATAAACCCCAGCCCAAATCCCACCCCTATAGTAGAAATATTAAATGACATCGAAATTAGTACTACCCTAGAAATTACACCTAATCCACAAACTGATTTAGAAAGAGATAAATTAATAGATGATACATTCCAACAAGCATTTCAATGTTATATGGAAACTAGCCCTACACATAGAATTTATATTCCCAAACAAAAACCATCTAAAAATCTTGCGAGAATAGTCAGCTACTTAAACAAAATAACAATACCTGAAAACCTCAACAGAAACATAGACTTTAACAAACTACAAACTATTATATACTGTGCAGCATGGACCGCTGCTAAAGTCAACGGAGCAAAAATAACACTACAAACAGGAGAAGTCAACAGGTTACTAAAAAATGAATACAAACCGAACTGGCAAAGACGACTAGAACGGAAATTAGATGATTTAAGAGCAAAAATCGGTAGAATGACACAATTCATTAACGGTAATAGAAGTAGGAAAGTAATGAAACATGTAAACAACATCATAGCACAATATAAAATTCATACAGTACACGAAGAACCAAATTCACAAGCAATACACACATTGGATACACTTAAACAAAAACTCTCAGTTGTAACAGGCAGACTGCAAAGGTATAAAGCATGCACACTAAGAAAACAACAAAACACCCAGTTTAGCAACAACGAAAAACTCTTCTATCGCAATATTAAACAGGCAACCACTAATGTTCAGGAATATCACGCAAATCAGGATGATGAAATCCGACCAGATCCAAATACTCTACATAACTTCTGGGCAGGAATTTGGGAACAACCAATTGAACATAACACTCAGGCGGATTGGATACAAACAGAACTAACAAATAACACAAACATCCAAACAATGACATTCGAACACGTATCTCCAGAAATATTTCACAAAGTACTCTCTCGGTTACATAATTGGAGAGCACCCGGTTCAGATCACATTCATAGTTATTGGTACAAAAAATTTACAGCTGTTCATAGTTCTTTACATAATTATATAAATAGTTTTATTCAAGACCCCGAAACAACACCACGTTATATAACATCAGGCACAACCTATATGATACCAAAAGATCGCAATGATCTCTCCAACCCAGCGAAGTATAGGCCTATTACCTGTTTGCAGACTTTGTACAAGATCATTACATCATGTATCTCTGAGTTGATATACGAACACATTGATACCAATAATATTCTAGCCGAACAATAGAAAGGATGCAGAAGATTTAGTCAGGGCTGCAAGGAACAACTTGTTATAGATTCCGTTATTTTGAAAAACACGCACAAGTATAAAACCGACCTATTTAGCATGTATATTGACTACAAGAAAGCTTATGACTCGGTGCCCCATTCATGGCTTGTACAAGTCCTGGAAATTTACAAAATACACCCAACATTAGTAATTTTTTTAAAAACAACGATGACCACCTGGACCACTATACTTAGACTCAATACCCCAACCGAAACATTGAATACCAGCCCAGTTAAAATACAGAGAGGAATCTTTCAGGGAGATGCACTGAGCCCATTGTGGTTCTGTCTTGCTCTCAACCCCCTATCTAATATACTAAATTCAACTTCATTAGGAATCCCTTTAAATGTTACAATTACCGACAGACAGACCGACAGACTAAATAGCGTCCTTAACCATCTTATGTACATGGATGATATTAAGCTATATGCAAAAACCGAAAATCAACTTTATGAATTAGCTAACTTGACAGAACAATTTACCAATGATATAAAAATGGAATTCGGCATAGATAAATGCAAAATAAATTCAGTTAGAGCAGGACAGAACTACCAACACCAATACACATTAGAGTCAGGAGAACAGATAGAACCGTTAAATGAACAAGATACATATAAATACTTAGGTTACGCACAATCACGACAGATACAGATTAAAGACACTAAACAAAAACTAACACAGCAATTTCAACACAGACTTAACACAATTCTAAAAACACAGCTCTACTCACGAAACATAATGAAAGCTATTAACACTTTTGCCATACCAGTACTCACATATTCTTTCGGTGTCATCAACTGGACCAAAACAGACTTAAAAAATCTTCAACGCAAAATTAACACCACCATGACTAAATTTCGGAAACACCATCCAAGAGCTTGTCTACAAAGGCTAACGTTACCGAGGAAAGAAGGAGGTAGAGGACTAATTGATATTTTAAACTTACACAACAGACAGATCACTACCCTTAGACAATACTTCTTTTACAAAAGTACATCTTCAACACTCCACAAACTAATAGCACAAAATGACAAAAACTTCACACCTCTTAATTTAACAGACACAACTATACAGAAGAACGAAAAGGTGACCGATGACAAGACCAAACTTCTTGAATGGAGCCAGAAGTCTCTACACGGAAGACATCGTCAAGATTTATGCCAAAATAATGTCGACAAAGAGGCGTCGAACGCATGGCTTAATCGAGGCGAACTCTTCCCAGAAACAGAAGGCTTCATGATTGCAATACAGGATCAAATAGTAGAAACTAAAAACTATAGAAAATATATTATAAAGAATTTCAGAGACCATTCAACATATTACAGGCGCGTGCAAATCAATAGCTCAAACCGACTACAAGCATAGGCATGATCAAGTAGCAAACGTAATACATCAAAAACTTGCTCACCAATATAAACTTATAGACTCCGTAGTTCCATATTATAAATACAATCCTGAAACTGTTTTAGAAAACGCTTCAACACAATTATATTTTGACCGAGCCATACTAACAGATCGCACCATTCACTTCAACAGACCAGATATAACACTTATAGACAAAACAAACAGAATAGGATTTTTAATTGACATCGCTGTGCCCAGTACACATAACCTACAATCCACAATAGCAGAAAAATTATCTAAATATATAGAATTAAAAGATGAAATAACCCGACTTTGGCACCTACAAAAAGTAACAATTATTCCGATAGTGCTATCTACAACCGGGGTTATACCCATACAACTCCACCAGTCCCTCAATTCTCTGAAGCTTCCGCCAAACACCTATTACAAAAAGCAGTGATACTGAATACTTGCAGATTAGTACGCAAGTTCCTGCAATGTGAAGTAGACACCACGCATCAAAACACCAACTCACACACACTTCCTATCACAACATCTAACACACAACACCGCAACCGACCCAATCTTACCGCTACCAATCAAAACCCAATTGATGAACACTTGGCTTAGGCCCGTGTCATTAGTTCTTCCCGGTTAGCCGAGGAAAATAAATATAAAAACATAAATAATAATAATAATAAATCTTTATTGCCACAAAACAAGTAGGTACATAGTAGTAGAAGCACTAAAAAAAGGTACAGAAAATCTTATTTATAATGCTCTGCTGGTAGTTAAAATAGGATAACCTGAGCTATAATTACCAGCAGCCTTCCAGTTGCACAGTTAAACTCGGTAATAATCTAATGATTACAATATGAAAGTAAACCTACTCACATTATTAAGCTTTAACGGAATTTAAATATTAAGTTAGGAATAATGTTAGGGATTAAGTAAACCTGCTATAGTATATAAGAGATATGAGGTGTTGTTGTGTGTGTGTGTGAGTGTGTGTGTGTGTGTGTGTATGTATGTGTATCCTTATGTTACTGGACGTATAAGATTTTCCGTGTCGTCATATGAAAGTTTTTGGAGCCATTTCGTTACTATATTCTAACATTGATGTTTATTATATGGATATATATTTAAGGCTTTATTAATTTTGATGTAAATGAATCTTCCGAGGAAGTAGAAAAACCGTTCGCTAAATGTGGTCCTATGGCTATGAGCTGGCGGAAGCTTTAAAGAACGCAGTTTGCGTCGCAGAGATGATAACTATGGTGTCCCATCTGTTTTGCTCACTGTATGCTGCTTCACTACAATCTGCAGAATGAACAACTGCCGTACTGTCAGAACTTCGCAGTATTCGTATAGCTCTTTTGTAGGAAATCGAAACTTTTAGTACGGCTCTCTGTGCCCGCTCAAGCTTTATTAAAATTGACTTACAAGCCCCACCCCAAGATAAAATACAGTACCCCAACAGGGATTGACACAGAACGAAGTATATGCTTTTTAGAGTATTTGGTTTGGCCACATGTCTTAAGTGTTTAAATACATATATAAGCTTTCGAATTCTCCCTGTAAGTAGGTCAATGTGAGGTGCGAAATTCAGTTTGTCGTCTATGATTACCCCCAAGTACTTTACGTTTGTGACACTATGCAACCTGGGGCAAGTGCATGTTAAATTTCTGCCGGTACTAATTATGTGGTTATGAGCAATAATAAAATGATCAATATTTGCCTTATTCGATTTTATAATACTAAATTTAATAATTTTAGTTTTTTCAACATTGAGAGACAATGTGTTATTTGCTAACCATTGAGTTACTATATTGAATCCGGATTGAGCCGCATCGAAGACCCGGTCCCACGTCTCTCCTGTAAAAATAAGTGCGGTGTCATCTGCAAAAGCTAATAATTTGCCATCAGTCATTTTCAATTTGCACATGTCATTGACATAAACCAGGAAAAGCGTGGGTCCAAGTATACTGCCCTGCGGCACCCCGAACTCAATAGGAAGCTCTTTGCTGGTGTACTCATTGATCTTCACGCACTGTGTCCGATTGGTCAAATAACTTTCGAAAAGTTTTAATTGCCGATCTCTTACACCAATACGATCTAATTTAATAATAAGTTTGGGGATAGAGACCGTGTCGAAGGCCTTGGCCAGATCTAAAAAGATTGCCACACTTTTCCTACCTTTATCCAAAGCCTGCACAATATGGTTAGTTAGTTCGAAAACTGCGTCATTTGTGGACCTGTTGTTTCTAAAGCCATATTGATCATTAGAAAGTATGTTGTTGTCTTCCAAGTATTTCTTTAAGCGATTATTCATTATTCTTTCTAGGACTTTAGACAAGCAAGGCAAGACTGATATTGGCCTATAATTATTTACACGATCTGCATCCCCCGCCTTATATATAGGATGAACTAATGCTTTTTTAAATAGGTCAGGAAATACACCTGTTTTTATACATAAATTAAATATAAAAGTCAGTGGCCGCACAAGGAATCTCCTGTACTGCTTAATTACATTGGACGAAATACCGTCAAAGCCTATCGCACAATCACTACGCAGTGTTTGAATAAGTTGGTCCACTTCTGTCTCGTCAGTATCCAAGAAAACTAGTGACTTACATGAAGCATTTATAGGTATCTTATTAGTCGTGCTGGTACCACTATCAAACGTTTTAGCTACCTCCCGAGCTATGTGTTTTCCGGTATTAACAAAGAATTCATTTACCTCCTCAATAGACTCCTCACAAGAACCTTTAATCAAAAGTAGTGGACTAGCAGAAACATTTCTTTTTTGTGTGTGGGTTACATTTCTGATAACATTCCAAATCCTCTTTGGATCATGTTTAGCTTTGTTTAGCTCAGACTCCTCGTACTGCCTTTTGAGGTTTTTTAAAATACGACCACAGAAATTTCTATACCGTTTATAAGTTATACAAACAATGTCATTGTCCGGTGCCTTTTTCAATTTCATGTGCATCCTGTCCCTATTACGCATGCACCTCAGCATACCCGGCGTAATCCACGGCTTAATAGTCCTAAGGCGATGTGGTACGCTATAAGTTGTGGTACTGAACTGTATAGCCCTAGTGAGTGAATTATTAAAATAATTAAGTGCAATGTTAGCATCTGTACACTCGAATATGTAGGAAAAATCTGCTGTATTTAGTTGATTCTCTAGTTTAAGACGACGACTACCGCCAATGACCTTGAGCAAATGGGCGGAGCTTGAGCTTCCCCCCCGCGACCCCGCAATGCACACCGCACGCTTGTCATTTTATATTTTGAAGAACTTTGACGGGTGACCATAATATTATGTAGAGATTCTAAGGACAATCGCATATTGTATTTTGATATGCATGTCTAAGATATAAAAATAGAAATACAAATAACATCTGTCTGAGTAATACTTCGAAACACTAATTTTAAATTTCCAACCCCCACTGCATACTTCGTTTGCCAGAAAAGCAAAAATATTTTCAATTTCTTTAATCTGCAAAACATATTTATCGATCTGAATTGTTACAAGTTTCAAGAAAAAAATCTGACAACTAGCATTCTTGAATTAATCCGCTGTGAAAGATGGACAGACAGACAAACAAAATCGCACCATAGGAGTTAATTTTTAGGCCATATTGGTGTCCATTTTGAGCTCTTCTAACAGTGCACTGCATTTTACGACATCTGCTGCTTCTCAAATAACTTCAGCTCATCTTCACTTGTATAGGAAAATCATATTAGTTTTGTAAGGAGAGCCTGGAAGCCAGTTAATTAGTCCGACGTTTCTGATCCATCTGTAAAGTGTCCGACCAAACCTTTGGCATCAGCTTTGGCCAAACCATTAGCTTAAAATTGGCCTAAGTTTTGACACCAACAGAACCGAAATTGAATAATCTATTACGTTTGCAGGTAGTTTTATTTATATTATTAAGTTGATACACCGAACATATTAGTAAAAAGTCATTGTGGCTTCTTTGCTAAGGCACCTGCATCTCATTTATGAGTATGCAGATTCGAACTTCGAAACCTATAAATTACGAATCTGACTATTCCAAAGTTTTACATGCACTTTTTTTAGTATAACTTAGACACCATTGACTAACGGTGAAAGAAAACATCGTGAGGAAACCTGGACTACACGGTCTGAAATCACCAATCCACCTTGAAAAAGCGTGATAATTAATGCTAATGCATGTCTATGTCATACCCAAAAGTGGGATAGTAAAGATTCCGATTATGACCAGGATTTTTAATTTTTTTACCTTTCATGAACAATGGAAATTCACCCGTTTTGGGCCTAATTTTGAAAGTGCCGCAAAGCAAAAAATCAATGCAAAAATAAATGTGCTAAATTCGGATATAGACTTTGTCTGTATGAGAATTAGCTGTTACATTTTCAAGCACCAAATTTGTACGACCCTTTTCCACGGTTTCATGCATTATTGAAGAAATAAAGTAATGGAAAAAAGTCCTACCATTGTATGGCATTTCGATAATCTTTTAGAAAGATGCAATATCGATTTTTGACTTTGAAATCATTTATAATTACCGATTTAAATATTTTTGATCTTTATCTTTTTACCTTATATTACTAATATAAGGTTTTTTATAATTATTTTATCAGAAAAACTCACCGCAAAAATTGACAGATTTTTTATAAAAAGATTATTAAATTGACATCTAGTTTCTCTGCTCAATTTTCATTTAGTTTTCTTATTACAATTCATCGGAATTCAAACATAACCTTGGAATTGGAAAATGGTCGAAATACCATATTAAGAAAAGCATCTAAGAGAAAAATGTACGGAAGTCTAATTATTTCAGAATGTTTGTTTTACAAACTACGGAGTTTTTTTTAAATTTAATTCGTATACCAAAAGATATCGAAGAAAACATAAAAAATATTAGAATATGCATCAAGCCTTTATATCAAGCCCTTTCATAATTATGATGACGTAGAAACTACACTTTGTAATTTTAAATTCCATTTTTCCTCGAAAGTAGTATTTTTCTACTTTATCCATTTGCGATATATTTCAACAATTATTCCAAATCGATAAGGTTAGTTATTCCTGAAGTAATTATCAGCTCTGACAGACAGACAGAGAAAGTCGCATCCCATAAGGGTTACTTTTTACTATTTTGGTTCGGAACCTTAAATATACTATTTGAATATATCTTTTTTTTTTCATTTTCAGTTCTTCTGTCTTTGACTTCTGGACCAAAAATTAAAGAAGATCAAGTCCTTTTTGTTTATCAGGGCTTTAGCCAAAGAATTAAGCGATTGCCTATTAATCGGCTTAGGCTTAGCCAAAAATCGACGTTCTGTCGGATACTATTTGGTGTTGAAAATAAAACATAAGAGTGGCATAGTGAAGTAGGACCTTCATTTCTAAAACACTATGCTTCGTCTTATCTTTTAGATTGTGTGTATATAATATTATCCCACATTAGATACCTTACTACTAATAGATTAATATGTATATCATATGTGACTGCTTACTTGGCGTTTTTACTAAACTTCGAAAATGGTTGCTATGTAAAGCATCACTACCCAATGTTACCAGTAAAAAACCGGCCAAGTGCGTGTCGGGCCACACGCAGTAGGATTCCGTAGTAGGTCTTAGTTAGTCAACTATAACTATGTAACCGGTGAAGCCTACTTTGCCGTGATAGTTTTCGAAAGTTAGTTTTTTTTATTTTTGAAAAACCTATCTAACGATACCCTACATGAAGGGTTACGCAACAAAAAAAATATTCATCCTCATTTCACGTGTTCGGGAGCTCCATTAAATTATTTTATTTTTTTTATTCATTTTTACCACTTTTTCGGCGTGATCAATACACATATCTATACTTAATTTCAGCTTTCTAGTACCAAGAGCCTCTGAGCTATGCCGCGAACAGAGAGACAGACGGACATTGCGAAACTATAAGGGTTCCTTGTCGGACTACGGAACCCTAAAAATAAAACTAATGTAACCAATCCAAAATAGAAAAATGGTCTAGCTAAAATAGTCAGACAATACAATACATTTTGCAATTTTACATTTTACAATACTTTTTGAATAGCGTAAGCTTATTTTTTTATCATATTCTGCATTTTTTTTCAAATTCGTCTCGTAGCAAAGAAACTCGAACCCAAATTCACGTGTTTAGAAAAATATTTTCATTGGTAATAATTTAGAATAGCGCCACCTTGTTACCCATGGATAAACCGTTTTATTTACAAACCATTAAGTTTTGTTCTAAGATATCATCCCATGCCCTGACTTATAGCTACTATTTCTATAAATTCCAAACTATTAGGAAATATTGTAACATAACATGAAAGAATTTTAATTTTGACGATTATCTCCGACCTACATGTAAAATTTAAATGAGGTATGCAATATTCTCGTTTTGAATACGCAATGTATTAAAAGAAATACATATTGAAATCCTAAAGTACATTTAATTATTTAGTAAGTCAATAACAAAATATATTTGTCCTGCCAAATTTAGATACACACATTTTAGATTATGACAGATTATGGATGATTTGGTTTGAAAACACGTTATTCACATCAAAAAAATATTTTATCCGCATGTAGTGCCTTTTCAATGTAATAATTATAATTCACCAGTCATCTTATCACAAATAGAATAATTTATTTACATCGTAATGTGCTCGCTCTGAGTGACAGCGTCTACCCGTGACAGTGGTCACAGACGTACTGCCCCCGTCGCCCGGTGGAGCCCCTCCGTAATTTCAACTCAACGTTTTGACAAAAGCACAAAAATTGACGTAAATGTACGATTTAAAAAAAATATACGTATACAAAAAGACAGATAATTAACTTTTCTATAAAATGGTACAGGTTTCATTAAAATCCGCTTGATAAATTCTATGTATAACTCAGTTTTTCTTCTGCGTTAGACCTAACTTCATGATTTTTTTATACAATGTTATAAATACATAATTAAAAAAAACGTTATACAAAATTATCAAGCATATGCTCTAGTTTAGTATATATACTTTTCAAATCATGAAAGCAAGTCGTTAAAGCGTATTCATTAGCTTTAAAAGGGGCAAAGTCGTATATCGCCGCCTTAATATAATCTATTTTCTTAATTATCTTATTTGTGCTATCAATTTTAATTTTATTTAATGTTAGTAAAACAGCGTTGTGGTCCGTGACAGTTGAGTCAATAACAGCAGTTAAGGCTTTGAGTTTAGTTTTAAGGAAGACATGATCAAGTGAAGTTTTTCCATGTGTAATCAGATTATGGGCTGGTAATAAACCATGAGCAGCACTAAGATTTAAATATTCCAATGTTTTATTATCTATGTTAGAATTAGAAATGTCCAGGTTAATGTCACCCATAAGTGCTAAATTAGTGCAAGAAGAGTTCATTGCCAGTACTTGATCCAAAGAGGAAAGGAAGTTGGTTATATCTTTGAATGATGGCGGCCTATAGAGTGCAAGAATACAGGTAGTTTTTCCTATTAGTATTTGTAGACAACTTGCATCCGTGAATAACGGTTCCGTGACAATGACATTGGTAAGATTACGTTTAGTATAAACTACGACTCCGTCATTTTTATTTGTCCATTTAGTTGTTGAAAATGAATTGTAACCATCAATTACAGGTATGTGCGGGTTGCAAGACAGCCAGCACTCTGTAAGTATAATGATATCTAAGGATACGGACATTCTAACTAACAGTGTTGTGAAACTATGAATATTTGCCGATATACTTCGGATATTTTGAGTAAGTATCTTCAGGCTGTCTAGTGCAATTATTGTCTTGCAATTCTCAGGCTCGCATCTACAAGAATCGGAAACTTCAATCTCGTCTATGCTATTTGTGTGATTGTCTACTATAGAATCGAATTTGGTGTTATAAAATACGTAATCATTATTAGGACACAGTGATTTAGACAGTGTAGTAGAGCACTCAGTGTGGATTTAAATGTAAATTCTGTTTTTTTATGACGTGTAATAATCCTTTACTTGCAGGCTTTATGTAATAATTGCAGGATATGTATGCCAAAAAAGTAGTATGTAAGTGTAATTCTGTTGTTTTGGTTCTGTTGTGTTAAGTTTTGGTGTGTGTTAATTAGGTTTACTAAGTGTAATTTACAAACTATAGCAACTCGAACGAAACTATAAATTTTAAGAAATAGATAAAACAAAAACATAAAAAAACTAAAAATTAAATACATTAGGGCTAGTCATTGCTTTGACCTAAGTTTAAGTAGATCTTCCTCAGCCTCAATGCGGATTGCGAGTTCTCCTTCAGCTTTGCGTAGGTACACTATACCCCTTGAGGTCCAACAAAATAAATAATTGTATTCACTTACAAATTGTCGTGCCATGTAGAATAGCTTTTGTGCCTTGACTGTCAAAGCCTCAGAAACGTATACTGGTTTCATCTGTCCTGGAATCCCAAGGTGTTTAGTGCTCAACTTGTCACCAACAGGCTTGTTTTTATTAAACTGTTTTACTGCTTGTTTTAATTTATCCTTTTTTATGACGCTGTTAAACTCAATTATAATTGGTTTTATAATTTCTTTGTTGGTAGTTACTCTGTAAGCATCTTTTATATCGCAATCATTGAGACTTACATCCACACTTTTCGACAAGCACTGCACCAAACCACAAATATCTTCTTTTGTTTCCCTTTTCTTGTTTTCATGCAGGTTGATCGGGACGTTACGTATCTCTATTCCTGTTGATTTAGATTTACGTTCCATGATCTCTAGTCTTTCTTCTAGTTTTGCAATCAGTTTTTTATCCTCAGCCCTATCTTCTTCAACTTTGCCAAGCAATTTAAGGAGGGAGTCGTATTTGTCAGACATAAACTGTAAGCTGTCTCTAAGCTCGGTATTCTGCTGTTTCAATTCCGAAAAATATTGGTCGAGTTTGTTTGATAACGTTGACACTTCATTCCTGATTTCCCTGTGGTCATCGTCGCTGCCGCGTCTACGCTTTTGCCGTGTGTTAACAAAGCCTCCTCGTTCAGAAGGAGTATCAGAGTCATACGCCTGTTGGGGCGCAGGAACGGCAGATGAGGTGGGCGGAGTAATGTGTTGTGACATGACGTTCGTTGACTATCGTTATGTTCGTCGTTCACAGTTAGATACCAGGCTATCATAAGTCAAAACAAGCGGCAATCGTCTTCACAACCGAGAGGTCAATAAAATGGTCTTCTATCGACGATTCAGAACAAATTCACTGACGGCCAGCGTAACTTGACCCCTCTATTATACAGTACTTTGTCCCAGTATCTTTACACTGTTGTTCATGTAGTGGTGCGTACCTGTTGTCCTAGCGTCGGTGTGAAGGTGCCGATGCAACACAGAATTTCACGTGCGTGTGCATGCGCAGCATACGGTGGGTGGGTGTACGGGAAATTTAGGGAACTCTCAAGGAAACTCCAAATACGTGAACTTAATAAAACTTGTATTGCCTCGAAGACGAACAAAGGAAGAAGACCAAGAATGACAAGCAAATTGTCATACAGTTAAAAAAACTTAAAACTAATTACACCTAATTAGCATAACGCAATATGTTGCTATTCTAATGAGAGCAGGCGCTGCGCTCGAACATGCCCCCGGACGTTGAAAGATGCTGGTGCACTTTCAACAAGATGCAGACTCAACGGGCAGTGGGCAAATTCTGTTGAACGCTCTTCGTACCACTCCAGCAGATGTCTTGATGTCCGCAACCCGAACAATTCCATCCGATCCTGGATGGATGGCGACGACTCTTCCTAATCTCCATTTGAGAGGAGGTAGATTGTCCTCCTTTATGACAACCAAGGATCCCAGCTTAAGTGTGTCCTTGCATATTCGCCACTTGGACCTTTGTTGCAGCTCAGACACAAACTCCTTGCTCCAACGAGCCCAAAAATGCTGACGTAGCTGCTCGATACGTTGGAAGCGTTTTAAAGAAGAAACAGAGTAGTCCTGGAGATCTTGCTGAGGAAGTGAGGTAAGCGGCCGGCCAACAAGAAAATGTCCCGGAGTCAGAGGGGTGCAATCTGCTGGATCGGAGGATAGCGGTGTCAGTGGTCGTGAATTTAATATAGCCTCGATCTGGACTAATGTGGTGTTAAGCTCCTCAAAAGTTAGGTTACAGTTTCCCAACACTCGCCTAAGATGATATTTGGTCGACTTAACACCCGCTTCCCAAAGTCCGCCAAAATGAGGTGTATACGCGGGGATAAAATGGAATTTAATCCCATCATTAGCCATTTGCTCGCCCAAAGAATCACACTTAGATTTGAGAAACCTCGAAAGTTCGTTACATGCACCAACGAAATTGGTGCCGTTGTCGGAGTAGATATCACTAGGTTTGCCCCTTCGCGAGATGAATCGGTATAATGCCAGTAAATACTTATCACTGGTTAAGTCACTCACCAGCTCCAAGTGAATAGCCTTGGTGGTAAAGCACACAAAGATAGCTAGGTACACTTTTACTAGCCTACATCCGCGACCTTGCCTATTAGCAGCCATTATGGGACCAGCATAATCCACACCAGTGCATTCAAAAGGATAACCACCTGGAAGGAGACGCTGCTGCGGCAAATTACCCATTAAAGGTGTAAGGGTTTTACCTGACAAACGTGAACAACGCAAGCACTTACGATAACAACTCTTCGCTAAACTTCGTCCGCCTATAGGCCAGTATGTATCTCTGATAGAAGCTAGCAACGATTGAGGGCCCGCATGCATCAACTTGACATGTTCATATTCAAATAACAACTTCGTAAACTTATGAGTGGACTGTAAAATTATAGGGTGCCTTTTATTATACGAAAACGCAGAATTTTCTAAGCGTCCTCCAACACGCATTATGTTGTCATTATCTAAAAATACGTTGAATTTGATAAGGGAGCTTTTAAAAGGCAACTTTTGATTATCAATAAGTAATTGGTACTCGGGAAAAGACTCAATTTGGCTTGTAATTATAATAACATTTAATGCATCCTGCAACTCGGCTTGCGAGAGAAATTTAGTGACTGTTGGAATTTTCCTACACAATTTTACAAACCTTAAAACATTTGCTATACTACGGATAAGTCTTAAATACTTAGAAAACCGATTAAAATCTATAAATTTATTATAATTAATATTATTATTACTCACGCAAGCGTTCAAAGACACATGAGGTCGAGTTTCAGGCAGCTGGTCTAACTCTAATGATTTGTGCTGAGAAGGCCAATAAGATTGCGGATATTTCAAGAAACTGGGACCACTCCACCATAGGTCCACTGATTGCAGAGCACTAATATCCGCGCCACGAGATATTAGGTCTGCAGGGTTCATATCGGTCGGGATGTGTCTCCAAGTACAGTGCCCCGCCTTATCTAAGACTTCAGCAACGCGATTGCGTACGAACGGCTGAAGCTTAGAAGGCAACATCTTCAACCATCCCAACACAACAGTGGAGTCAGTCCAGCAATAAACATGATTAAATTTTACTCGCAATGAACTTACGACTTTCTCGCACAAACGAGCTCCTACAACCGCACCACATAATTCCAGTCTTGGAATAGTGGTCGGCTTAATCGGTGCCACTCGACTTTTAGCGACTAACAAACGAACCATGTATTTACCCTGATCATTGGCGCTGCGGACATATACGCATGCACCATACGCACGCTCAGATGCATCTGTAAATACATGCAGTTCTAGCGTAGTACGTGAAGGACAAATAACAAGCCGTGGAACACGGAAATTATTAATTAGTGGCAATGTCCTCACTATAGTATTCCAACTAGTAGAAAATGCAGGAGTTAATGGCTCATCCCATGAGAGTTTATCTGACCACATCCTTTGTAAAAACATTTTCATGGTGACTACGCAAGGAGATAAGAGTCCTAAGGGATCAAAAATACGTGCAATAGCAGAAAGAATGTCACGCTTAGTCACAGGGTCTTTCAAAGGTGATAGGGAACTCGAAAATCCTAAGTCATCGGAAGTAGCAAACCAGTCGAGCCCTAACAACTTATTAAATTCATTAGATCCTACATCTAAATCTAATGATGACTGAGGATCCCCGTTAACTAACTCAGGTACGTTGGACCTCCACTTTCTGAGTGGCATACAAGCAGATGCCAGCGCATTGGTGACCTCTGTGCGGATAAACTTGACCTCATTTAAGTCATCACCTCCAGTCAACAGGTCATCAACGTAAAAGTCATGCTTAATGACATCAGCGATCCTATCTCTGCTACTTGGGTATGACTCACCTGCAGAGCACGAAGAGGTTTTGATAGCATCGTTTTGGTAGTCTATTCCTAATTGTTTAAGACAACGCGTAGCAAGAAACGGTGCGCTAGCCGTACCGTATGTAACGGTATTTAACTTATAAACCTTGACAGGATCGGATGTATTGTCACGCCACAAAATCTGCTGTAGGTACCTATCAGATGGGTGGACGAATATACATCTATACATCTTCGCGACGTCGGCCGTCAGAACAAACTGGTGTTGCCGAAACCGAAGAAGTATAGATATAAGATCGTCCTGCACCGTAGGCCCCACCATCTGCACATCATTAAAAGAAACTCCTGAAGAGGTAGCACAACTCGCATTAAAAACTACACGCAGCTTCGTTGTAGTGCTACTTTCACGCAGTACCCCATGGTGTGGTATAAAATATCCATTGGGACTGTCATCATATTTAATTTCGGTCATATGTCCTAACTTCTCATACTCAGACATGAAATCGCAATATAATTTACTGAAATCAGGCTTGGATTTCAGTCTACGTTCTAGAGAGAATAAACACTTAGAAGCTCTTTGATAAGATTCTCCTAAAACAGAGGGATTTTGCTTTAACGGAATACGAACACAAAAATGACCGTCCTCTAAACGTGTCGTATTCTTAATAAAATGCTTCTCACATAACTTTTCCTCGGGTAAATAATGAGAGGATTGTGAGTTTACCTCTTCCAGATTCCAAAATTTAACTAAATCTGCATGAATTTTATTCATATTATCAATATTGGCGGAATCGGATTGAGTAAAATTGCATCGAATATTATTTGATAATGATTTACCGATAATATAGGTAATAGGGCCAGAAACGATCCAGCCTAAGACGGTTTGACATAACACTGGTTTACCTTTACCTAGCCTTATTGTCTGTGAACCAATCAAGTCCCAGAAGAGATCAGCACCTAGTAACAAATCTACCTCTGAAGGCTTGTAAAAAGTGGGATCAGCTAAACAGATATTTCCTGGAATATTCAGGTCAGAATTATCGACTTCATGACAAGGCACTACACCCGTTAATGATGGCAAAACAAAACAATGTAACTTAGAAGTATAACTATCGTCTAACGACGTCATTTTAATATGACACATTTTGCCTACGCTTGAACTAATATTATTTATGCCATAAACTGACCCATTTACCTGGCTAGTATTTAAATTAAGCTGTCTACATAAACTTTCTGTCATAAAACTCGATGTACTACCACTATCAAGCATGGCTCGCACTATGTGCTCACGATTATTTTGATCACATAACTTGATAAGAGCGGTAGACAATAATACGCCGCCACCGTGTTGTTTACGCACGCCACAAGAGGAACCGACGACGTCCGCGGCCAAAGTTAAATTATTAGTAGTCGCATTAGTGCGAGCCACGGCGTCAGTGGGCAATGACGTTGATACGGAATGGGACGAGCTACTGTGTGATGTGTTGTTCTCGCGAGATAATGAAGCACCTTTGTTCTCCGAAGAGTGTAACAACGTATTATGTCGGCGCTTACAAATCTTGCATCCCGGCTTCTTGCAGCGGTTAGCAAAGTGACCTGCACGAAAACAGTTATAACACACCTTATAGTTAGGTATTAACTTGAGACGGGCGTCTATACTAAGTGCAAGAAATTGTGAGCAGCTAGTTAAAACGTGATCACCTTTACAGTGCGGACATAACCTATTCAAATCAGTGCTGGAACCATGATAATCCTGTGATACGACCATTGACTTTAGTTTGTTAGAATTAGTGTTAGGCTTAGCTTGGTTAGAATAACTAGTGCTATTACTACCTTTTAACTCTAATGTTTCCAACAATACAGCGCGATCGCGAAGGAATTGCATGAATGCATCAAATGTTATTGTGCCTTCCTTGTCCATACGACCTTTGTGCTGCTCCCACTCGCGATATGTTGGATTATCTAACTTACGTGTCACTAAGTAAATTAACAAAGTGTCCCAATACTTCACAGGCTCACCTAACGATCCTAAAGCACGTAGGTTTTTATTAAGTTGATCAATTAATCCTTTCAACGCAACGGAAGATTCCTTAGAAATGGCGTTTATGTTAAATAAGGATGAGACATGATTCTGTACCAGTAACCGCTTATTATCATATCGCTCACAAATAAGCTTCCACGCTATATCGTAATTGCTTGCGGAAAACTCAATTGCATGGATCACCACAGCAGCAGATCCTTCCAGTGACGCTCGCAAATAATGGAATTTATTAACCTGGTCAATTTCATCATTACAGTGAATGAGACTAGTAAAAGTATCACGAAACTCTAGCCAATTGCTATAGCACCCATCAAACTTTGGCAGCTGTATAGTGGGCAACTTAACCGGTTTACGTTGACTAATACGAGTGCATTTATCACTACTCACGGACTCAGTATCATTATTGTACTTACACAACAACTCCTGCGATCTAGATAATGCTTTGTAGTATAGTGATTCAAACTCAGAACGCTCAGATAATTGTGCTTTGACATCTTCTACCATGCATTCTAATTGTAATTGTACCCGATCGTACTGGTCATACAAACTTTCGATTTTTCCCATACGTAACTGTAACTCTTTAACCTCACAACTAGTTAACTGCTTTTCATATGATGCATCAAGGTAATTAATAAATGCAGTTAAGCGACCCTTGAAGCTTCCTCGCTTTTTTACTAGTTCTCGTTCGTCGGACATATTGGGAAACGAGTGCAGTCGACCTGGAATTAGTTAAATAAGTACTTAATTTTAATTTATACAACACAATTTTATTTAAGGGTAGGTATGTCACTCCGCGAGCTACAATGTAACTTTTTTGTGATATTAATGTGAATGATCAACAACTACACTGTAAGTATAAATGATGAGTGAAATGTAGACTTTTATTTACAATAAATTCCTCAATACCTAATTACAGAAATGCAATATCGTCAATAATTTAAGGGCAATAACTAGACTTATAATGAATTATTTAGAATACATACGGTTTAACGAACTGAATTAAGAATGAATAACTTTTATAATTATAATCTAACACATACTTAATATTCTACCTACGCACAAATAATGTGAATAGTTAACTAAATTAAAATAAAATGCAGCTATACAAATTATAAATGTAGTTAAATAACTACAGTACCTTTATTAGGGTAGGACATATAATCGTATTGGCTAAACAATTATTGTAATCAAAGAAAATAACTAGACACTATTCACAATGCAACTGGTAAGTATACTAAGTTCAACTACTCAAAAATATAATAGGTAGGGAAAATCAGACTAACCTTGCGTAATCCTTAATTACATTGAAATACTACCTTATTGAGTGTTGGGTGATATTAATTAAATTTATTCTTAACACCGTAAAGAGTAAAGTCCTTTGTTCACGTTACCACACGTCACCGGCTAATCACCACTTTGGTGAAATCCACAATAATCCCCAATTTCGCCGATTATTATATATTCTTCATATATTCAATATTAATCCGGTTCGGTAGGACCAAAAAATGTACGGGAAATTTAGGGAACTCTCAAGGAAACTCCAAATACGTGAACTTAATAAAACTTGTATTGCCTCGAAGACGAACAAAGGAAGAAGACCAAGAATGACAAGCAAATTGTCATACAGTTAAAAAAACTTAAAACTAATTACACCTAATTAGCATAACGCAATATGTTGCTATTCTAATGAGAGCAGGCGCTGCGCTCGAACAGTGGGGCTTCCAATGGATGCTCGTCAATGTGTGCGATGCCTGCGGCTCAAAGCACAGAAAGAACTCCGTTGCAATTATGCGCTCCTAATTTTCTTGAGCGTTTTAATTTACGAAACAATTTAATTTATAATAAAAAAATAAAATAAAACTGCGATATTCTTTGGCACGTCTACTCGTAACCGAGATCCAGAGGGAAGGGGAAAAAAAACACTCTCGCTTCGCTCGCGCCTTCAACTGTTTTTATTTTATTTAAAATTTAGTTTTTGCCACAATTTTGAGTATTTTACTCCAAACATTATGATGCAACAAAAAAAAAAACAACAAAAAAATTTACATCCTACAAAAAAATCGCGCTCGCTTCGCTCGCGCCTTAAACTGTTCTATTTACTTTTTGCTACTATTTACGAGTTCTTTACTTCAAACATCATTATGCAACAAACAAAAACAACTCAAAAATAAAAATTATCATTATTTTATTGTGACCCAAAAAATACGCGCTCGCGCCTTCATCTGTTCTTTTCTTTTAACATTTTGTTTTACTTCAATTTATAGATCTTTACTCAAAACGTTATCATGCAACGAACAAAAACAACTCAAAAGTGAAAAAAAAACTGTTTTGCAAAAATAAAACCGACTTAAAAATACACTACAAATTGAAAAATAACTAATACATCGTTCTAAAGTTCAAAGTCGGTGTCTCCAATCGTTAAATTATTGTTTTGTGTTTTACGCCTCTGGTAACCGGTTACAGAGTTATACTCGTCTAACTAAGACCTACTACGGAACCCTAGTGCGCGTGACCCGACTCGCACTTGGCCGGTTTTTCTAGGGTAATATCACAAGTGCGGCCCGCCTATAGTTTATTTTGCTACCTTGTGGCCCTTGCTTGCCAAAAGGTTGCCGACCGCTGCTATAAACGATAACCGATCTGAATATTCCAAAAGTTATTGACTATTAACCCCATAGCGTTACTGGGAAAATATTCATTAATTTTGGAATATATTTGCTATATTTTGGAATATATAATTATCAATTCGGCGAAATTCACGCTTTACAAAATCATGTCTGATTGCGGATGCGTTTGTTCGTAACTGTGCGCGTATTCCGGGTATACGATATTTCCACTTGTTAATTGAGCTTAATGAACTTTTTAAAAAAAATATGACTATTGCTCATGGGGAGTAGGTAATATAGCATAGAATATAATATATAGAATATATATAAATACCTATAAAAACACGGCTGCATCCAAAATATGATGACAGATATGATTTCATCTGCCTAGCCTTTTCCCACCTATGTTGGGGTCGGCTTCCAGTCTAAACCTGAGTACCAGTGTTTTACGCCAGCGACTGCCTATCTGCCTTCCACAACCCAGTTACCGGTTTACACGATACCCCATGGTAAGACTGATTGTCAGACTTTCTGGCTTGTGACTACCCGTATCGACTGTCAAAGATCGACAAATGACAGCCGGGACAAACAGCTTAACGTGCTTTCTGAAGTATGGAGGAGATTCGCTATGACATAGATGGTCACCCATCCGCGGACCGACCGCGCCTAGCGCTGGACCCGTACGGCTGTTACTTAGCCACGTGCTCCTCTTTCTTTTTTTACAGTCGAACTGCGAATACGTTTATATTATTAACCGTTTCTAGTGGCCTTCTTCTTAATATCGTTTGATTTGCAAGTCTTTTTACCCTAGTGTCACATTTTTCACAAATGCGTCTGACGGCAGCAAGGTAGCAGTCGCGGACGACGGTATAACGTAACAGTTCAATGCCCTCTCGGTAGTGTAACACCACCAACTACCTCCGGGCTGCTTTGTGAATTAATTAAAAAAAGATCACAGGGCTATATTATACATACATGAAATCGCTTAAACCGTCCGAAAAATCCTATGTAATTGTTCTTGTTTTCATTGTAAATCAACTTTCTTTATAAATCAGTTTAATCATCGACCAATATCAATTGGCGTGTCCAAGATTCATTTCAATTAATTAGATAAAACGAATCCTCTTGAACGGACTCCATACGTGCGCTTTTTCCCAGAATTCGACCCGGGAATAAAGCTTATCCGAAGAAACTTGACCCGATAGGGCGACCTGGAAATACGGCAGTCAAGTTATTTGCTGATAAAAAATTCATGATTCAGAACTACGATTGATACTACGAAAATATCAAAATAAATATAACGATTTAATTTACTTACATATCTTCAACCGAAATCTGGGAAACGAAAACTTTATTGCAATGCATTTCCTATGAAATTAAAATTGTTGCTTTTTATGAAAATCTCATCATTTTTACAGTGGGCCTAGCAAGAACCACTTTCGAATGCGATTTTTGAATGAAATATACTTACTTTGAAATTGAAAACTATTTACCTTTGGTTGCTAAGAATTGATTTTTATTCATTTGAAATATCTATGCATTTGAAACATCAATTTTGCTTTTGGGTCTTCGCCTGAACTGTATAATGTATTTATTTATTCATATTTTGAAGTCCATTTGCTATCAAAGTCTCTAGCAGGTAGACTTAGGGGTTTCCATGTTAAGAAGCATCTGCAGTCCTGCATCTGTTGGCATCTAAAGAGCATCATGGGATTACCTGGTAAGTAAGGCTTCACCGTGACTAATGTCAAAATTCTAGGGGCTCGTAGCTAAGATACCACGGTGCGGATCGATAGATTAGCAAGGTTGAGCTGCGCTAGCCGCAGTCAGTCCATGGATGGGTGACCATTTTCCAAATATAGCGTGACCCCTCGGAGAGCACGTAAAGCTCGTCCTGCACCTGATCTCTCCCCGGTCGTGTCGGATTGCTAACCCATTCGGAACAGAGAGTGCACCTGTGACGGCCAAGCGTTTGTGCACTATAATATCTTTAGCGTACCTGGCTAGTCGACATGTCTACGAAAAAAGTATTTGACGCGACTAAATAGTCGTATGTCGGATCATATTGAAGGCTTTGGTTACCGCTGTCGCATACCATTATACAAAGTTTAACTTCGCTACGGTAAGCCAGATGAGGTTGGGATAGGTCGGGTGGCGTCCGATATTTATTCGTTTAGATGATTTTGTGCTGTCTCACATTCCGTCAAATATATTTAGACTAACTTGTGGATAGCTTTATTTTATGCAGATCTCACTCCAAGCGGAACGTTCCGGTGCGTGGAGCGACTTATCAACGAGTTGTCAGAATGTTGCACTACGCTTGTTTTATATATGTAAAAACTGAAGTAGTTATGGTTAACGAGCCTACATTGTACATCCATGATTCAATTACATAATGTCTGAATCCTAAAAGAGACTTTGACCCTTGAGTTTGTTTCGGTTTTTCTTCGGATAGGAAACAACAGCTTTAAAAAAAATGTCATGAAAAAGTGTTCTTTAATAACATAAGTATTTGCAAAATTAATAACATTTATCGGTAAACGCAGCTTTGGGCACCGGCTTGTAACGCATGTGTGTGGTCCACCTTTGTAGTAGATACGAGTATATTACGACAGTACTGTAGTATTGCGTAATCAGAGGTGGAGGTATCGTTGATAAAATCAAACAGAACTTTTTAAAAACTTCAACTTTATTTTGTGATCGTGGATTGACTTGACTTATGGCCATTTTCAATATCCTATCTATCTGAAGATTTCCTTACTAGATATAGAATTTTGACATAAAGTCCATACGACTAATGTCAAAAATCTATCTCTAGTAAGCAAATCTATGGATAGATAGGATATTGAAAATGGCCGTTACTCAACTCTCATTATATTATGTAAAAATCTGCTATAGTCCGACATGGCTATTTATGAATGTGGCTGACAGGTGAACTAACACAAGCCACCATCTTGAAATTACATTTTTAGTCATAATGATACTAATTAATGGAAATTTCCATTTTTTTAAGTAAATCATGACATGATAAATAGCAATTTATTAATTCATCATTTGTGTTTTAATAATAATATTAAGTTGGAAACAATAAAATGCAATATTTGAACATTTAAGACACATTTGGATGTTAGTAGGTGGTGGATTATTAAGTATTTACCGCGGCCGATGGATACTTCTAGCTGTGATGCTAGCTACTGTGATGGCGAGTTACCCATAGCTTAGTCCGCAGCCCCGCGCCTACGGTGGCCGAGTGTTGTCTCGCGGCTCCCGACGCCCGTGGCGTCTCCCGCGGGATTTCAGTCAAATTGACATTTTGACTGTCGATTTTGCCCGCGCGGCAAACATCGTGCGGCTGCGACCCGTGTAAACAAACAAACGAACTCACGTTCTCATTCATAATATTAGAATGTTCAAATAAATGTTATTCGTACGAAACGAAATTATAACAAATTACCAATCATATGAAGTACGTCAGTATCACTCAAAATTATGGGAAACTCGACCACGGAATTCCTGTACAGTGGGTTGGGCAATTAATAAATAATATTTTACCTGCAAGTGGCGTTGTTACATAGCCTTTGTGATCATAATAACTAATTGTTTCCCGCATCCCGTGCATTTCATGTACCCGGATAAAAAGCCTATGAACTTCTCCAGGGTACGCTCTATCTTCGTAATAAATTTTATGCAAATCGGTGAAGTCGTTCTCAAGTCCTGGCGTGACCAAGGGAAATGGGCATTTATTTAAGACTAGTTGTTTCCCGCGGTTTCACCCGCATCCCGACGGACCTACTTCACATATCCAGATAAGAAAACCTTCACCAGCTTCCCCTCTATCCTCGTATCTAATTTTATCCAAATCGGTTCAGCTGTTCTCGAGATTTGCGCTTAGCGACACATTCAGCGATTCATTTTTATATTATATGTGTCCGGCGTTTATTTGTAGCAAATTATCTTTAACCATCGTTACCAGTAGTCAGAAGCCAGAAAGGCTGACACCATCTCTAGACGAGGGTGAAATAAATATTTAGTGCAACATAAAAAAAATATTGCCTGACCCAAGCTGGTGATCATTAAACCGACGTCATAGCACGTGCAGATACCTATAAGGTAATAAAAACTTTATATTCAGTTGCCAATCGGCGAATTGCTATTGCATACGATACTTAATAGTGTACTTAATATTGAATTCCATTCAATACAGAGGTTGATAACGTCATCATATTTACTTCAATGTTAAACAAGCGAAAATATTTGTAAGGATTTTTCCCTTTTTTTATAAACTATTACATTTCACTTACGGTTTTATTAATCACACCGTGGATTATTAAAATAATAAAAATAAAAGAATTAAAATAAAATTTAAACCCTCGTGTTCATAATAACGCCCTTCCTCTAATAAGCCTCTTTTACATACTGTTTTGTCCCTTTCTGCCAAACTTAATTTTAACTTGACAATGGCGGTTTTTACACAAATATAATTAATTCAAACGAATATGTTTTTGAGATATTAGAATATGTCTTCATGAAATACAATAATGTCAATTTATCCATTATATAAATATTCCCGTAACTTTACAATATATTTCACAAACGTTCCAAAGGGAATCACACCCAATAGCTCGCATTCCACGTGAAAATTCATCATTTTATGAGTTACAAATAATTGAATTCTGATCGCTCGTGATCCCGATCGTGAAGAGCTAGGCGTGGCTACGGTTCGCATAACGTGAAACTTGGTAAAACAGCAGTTTTATAACCCGTTTTACTCCGTCAGTATTCATATAATCATTTTGATATTCATATTACAGACAGTTCAAGATATGTTCTAGACGTTATGTGATTCAGAAACACGAATCTAGTAAATTTTCTCGATAGAAAAAAATTCCAAAGTAACCTCTAAAAAAAACTGTTTTTCTTTTTATTCCTTAATCTATTTATTATCTTATATTATCATCTTAATTTATTTATGCCAGTCTTCTGGGCACATTACCAGATGATAGCGATGTGGAGGAATATTTTGACGCTTAACCTCGACGTGTTCCTTTAGGTGTTTTTTTTTTTTTGTATTTTATATTTTTTGTTTTAGCATATATGTATGTCGTAGTAGTAGTCTTTAATCTTTAGCCTTAAGTAGTTTTAAGTAGTTTAAATTAATTAATATATGAACTCTTGGATGATGAATAAATAAATAATCTATTTACGTAACGTTTCTATATTTTGGATATACATTCAACACTATGATATCTAGCGTTCATGTGATTCACATTTCAAAAATATTATTTGGATTTCTAATAATAATAAAATACCATCATGAAAAAGAAAAGAAGAAAAAGTGTAAAACTGACAAATGTCACTCTGATTGTAAAATACTAAGAAAAATTATCATGGAATGAAATAATGTTGACAAGAAACAAAGCCGCAAGCTGTCGCGCACGCCCACCACCCCCGGAGTCGTCGCTCAGCTCCGCCTCGCCGCCGCCGGACCCCGGATCACCCGTGACACCGGCGACTGCAGTTGCGTCGAGCTCGAGCGACGAGTATTTTTCCCCGCCGACGTCGCCAACACCTGTGCGTCGGCAGGGGAGAGGCCGGCCACCGAGAAGTTTGGGATCCAGGGGCCAACCGGCCCTGAGCAGGGTCCCCGCTGTCGGTGGTTGTGTGCAGCGCATGAAATGGACTCAGAATATGAATGAGAATGTCATGCGCGCATATTACGGGTCTACAGAGGGGGGAGCTAACCTCACTGCGTACCGTGAAAGGATGCTGTCTTTGTTTCAGGTACTTGAACCAGCAGTCAACGTCTCGGCCCAACGACTTTCGGATCAGGTGCGCGTTATCCAACGCAATCACAGATTGGACGACGCCGCACTTGATAGGCTGCGCTCAGAGGTGCTGAACAACCTTATGGTATCGACCTCATCACAGACCGCGGCTCCACCGTCTGTTACGGTCGGAGTCCCGCCGCGGTCCAATCACGGTGATGAAGATGAGGACGATAGGGTTGTAACAGTAAGTAGTCAGTGCAACGACCAACTGGGGAGTGCCCTGGAAGATGCGATCCGGGAATTTAGGTTCACTCCTGTCGAATTTAGACCACGTCTACCACGCTTGCCTATGCACAAGCGGAATAGGGCGCTGGTGTGTACTTTGGATTCGCTGTTGGATAAATACTTTGAAAACAGCGAAGACCTCTTCGATACACACTCAATCATGTATTGCGCGGCTGTGGCGGCATGCCGTGTGGCGAATGTCAAATTTTCTGACAGTGATAGAGCCACACGACCAAAACCAGCCATCCCAGCTTGGCAATGCAGGATTGAGCGTCGTGTCGAGGGGGCCAGGGTACTCATCGGCAAACTATTATGCTTCAGGGAGGGTAATACCCGACCAAGGGTGATGCGCTTTGTGAGACGGGCATTCACGGGGACTGGAATTAGTCCTCGTGAGTATATGTCACATGTCACAGAGCGCATCGACTTCCTGAAGCAAAAAGTTTGTGCATGGGCAAGCCGTATTCGTCGGTATAAACGACGGGTGGAACGTTATACCCAGAATCGCATGTTCCAGAGCGACCAAAGGTGGGTATACAGAGCTTGGGAGCGACCTGAACATACTGTGGCTGACGTGTGCCGCCCAGATGACGACGCCACTAGTATGTTTTGGCGCGACATCTGGTCGGCACCCGTCGGCCACACTGAAGGTGACTGGATGCGTGATGTTGAACGAGAGTGTGAATTTATAACAGAAATGGAGGAGGTTAGCATCACCTCCTCCGATGTAGCCAGTGCAGTCCGTCCACTGCCAAATTGGAAGTCACCAGGACCGGACGGACTGCACAATTTCTGGCTTAAATGGCTACAAAGTTCACACCCTCGTTTAGCATCGCAATTCCAGTTAGCTTTAGAAGCCGGGTCGCTACCACAGTTCCTAACTACAGGAGTTACCCACCTGCTCCATAAATCAGGTAGTGCCGCGGAACCTAAGAATTATAGACCGATCACTTGTTTACCGACGGTCTATAAACTTCTTACATCTATTTTGAGAGCTAAAATAAATTCACATATTGACAAACACTCTATCATGTCAGTCTCTCAAAATGGATGTAGGAATGGGTCCCGTGGCACTAAGGAGCTGCTCCTCATCGATATGGTCATAAGCCAGCAGGTTCGTCGATCCCGAAAGAATCTGTCGACATGTTGGATAGATTACAAGAAGGCCTACGACTCGGTCCCTCATACATGGCTCATGAGGGTGCTGGAGCTGTATAAAATAAATACAACTCTACGCACCTTCCTTGCGTCATGTATGGGGCAGTGGAGGACGGTACTTCGCTATCCAGGATGTCGAACGATTCAAGGGAACGACGAGTCTATTAAAATTAAGCGGGGAATATTCCAGGGTGACAGTTTGAGTCCACTTTGGTTTTGTTTAGCCTTGAACCCTCTCAGCACTCTACTAGAGGGTTCGAGGCTGGGCTATCCTTTGCGGAGAGGCGGTCAGGTTATATCCCACTTGCTTTATATGGATGATTTGAAACTATTTGCCCCTACTAAACTGCAACTGATGAAGCTACTAAAGGTAACTGAAACTTTTAGTAGCTCCATCAGGATGGAGTTTGGTGTGGATAAATGTGCAGTTATGCATGTAAAGCGAGGAGGGATTGTAGAATCTGAGGGACTACAACTTTCAGATTCTATAAACCTTAGATCACTTTCCGCAACTGATACTTACAAATACCTGGGTATGTCGGAGGGGTTAGGCATCAACGCGGCTGACGTGAAACAATCGTTACGGGAACGGTTCTTTGGTCGCCTGAATAAGGTTCTGAAAAGTTCCTTATCAGGTGGCAATAAGGTCCGCGCCTTTAACGGTTGGGTCATGCCAGTCCTGATGTACTCCTTTGGCATACTCAAGTGGACTCAGTCTGAACTTGACGCCCTGGACAGAAGAGTTCGGTCACTGTTGACTGCAAATCGGATGCATCACCCACGATCATCGGTGATGAGATTGTACATCCCACGGAAATGCGGGGGTCGTGGCTATTTAAATGCTAAGACCCTTCATAACCGTGAGGTGTGCAATCTCAGGGAATATTTTCTTAAAACCGACGTGGGTATGCATCAGGATGTAGTCGCAGTGGACAAGGGACTCACCCCGCTGTCGCTGGCTAAAGAGAATTGGCGCAAACCTGTGGTACTTACCACCAATGACCGCAAGGAGGTATGGCAAGGCAAGGAGCTACACGGACGCTTTTTCCGGGCTCTTCATGGGCCCGATGTAGACTTTATGGCGTCCGTATCTTGGCTACGTTTCGGCGACCTGTTCGGGGAAACCGAAGGGTTTGTCTGCGCAATTATGGACGAAGTTATGTTGACGAACAACTACCGGAGATATATCATGAAGGACGGGACGATTGACATATGTCGGGCATGTCATCGTCCAGGTGAGTCTATCAGACATATTATCTCTGGCTGTTCTCGTTTGGCTAACGGTGAATACTTGCACAGGCATAACCAAGTGGCCAAGATCATCCACCAGCAGCTTGCTTTGCAGTACAAACTTGTGGATCTTGAGGTACCATACTACAAGTATGCGCCCGACCCAGTTCTCGAAAATGACCATATCACGTTGTACTGGGATCGGTCTATCATCACTGACAGGACTATTGTAGCCAATAAACCTGACATAGTGGTGATAGACCGATTAGCGCGCCGCACAATGATCATCGATGTCACCATTCCCCATGACGAGAATCTCGTGAAAGCCGAGAAAGAAAAACAAATAAAGTATCTCGACTTGGCGCACGAGGTTGTCGACATGTGGAATGTGGACTCGGCAGTCATTGTGCCGATAGTCGTGACGGCCAATGGCCTGATGGCCAAGAGCCTCGATCAACATCTCAGGAGGCTCTCGTTAGGCGGCTGGGTCAAGGGCCTGATTCAGAAGGCAGTGCTCCTGGATACTGCACGTATTGTGAGGAGGTTCCTGTCTCTGGAGCCCTAACCACCGGTAGCTTGGACCCTGTTCCCGATATCGGTGGATCCCTGTTTTTTATATTTTTAAATGTTTTTTTTATATTATTTTTATAATGAATATTTAAAAATGAAAAAAATATGTGTAAAAAATGAATAAACGGAATAAAATACCTAAATTCGCACACAACACAACCATTATAATTATTCAGAGACGTCACGCCCCTCCTGCCCCGAATCAGTACCGCTTCGGCCGTCATACGGGGGGGAGCTTGTGTCACTCGCTGCTTTGTGGTAGCGTGCACTTTCATGCCTAATTCATGTATGATTTTTACCTATGATTTACATAAACATAGTGTAAAACAGCATGGAAACTAAAACATATTTGCGGCGATCATTTTCTCTGCACCGATGAAACGCTAGGGTTGTACTAAATCTATATATATAAAAGAAAGTCGTGTTAGTTACACCACTTATAACTAGAGAACGGCTGAACCGATTTGGCTGAAAATTGGAGGGGAGGCAGCTTGGAACCAGGAAAAGGACATAGGATAAAAAAAAAAAAAAGGTAGGAGTTGGGTAGGAGTTGGGTAGGAGTTGGGTAGGAGTTGGGTAGGAGTTGGGTAGGAGTTGGGTAGGAGTTGGGTAGGAGTTGGGTAGGAGTTGGGTAGGAGTTGGGTAGGAGTTGGGTAGGAGTTGGGTAGGAGTTGGGTAGGAGTTGGGTAGGAGTTGGGTAGGAGTTGGGTAGGAGTTGGGTAGGAGTTGGGTAGGAGTTGGGTAGGAGTTGGGTAGGAGTTGGGTAGGAGTTGGGTAGGAGTTGGGTAGGAGTTGGGTAGGAGTTGGGTAGGAGTTGGGTAGGAGTTGGGTAGGAGTTGGGTAGGAGTTGGGTAGGAGTTGGGTAGGAGTTGGGTAGGAGTTGGGTAGGAGTTGGGTAGGAGTTGGGTAGGAGTTGGGTAGGAGTTGGGTAGGAGTTGGGTAGGAGTTGGGTAGGAGTTGGGTAGGAGTTGGGTAGGAGTTGGGTAGGAGTTGGGTAGGAGTTGGGTAGGAGTTGGGTAGGAGTTGCATACCACGCGAACGAAGTCGCGCGGGGCAGCTAGTATATACATATATTCTGCAAAATAAAAAGTGTTGACATGTTTATTTTAACATTTATTAGAGTGTATAACAGTCAAATAATATAAAAATAATTTAAATTATTTTTACCAACCTAAAATATTAAGAAAAAAAAAGTTGAGATATAATAAGAGTTTGTTTGTTACAAGTAAAACTGTGGGTATAAATATAAAGGCTCGTCATTTTTCAAGACGGCTCTCAAAAACACCGTAAATACTGGGATAGCTGTATTAATACTTATACGCGCGACGAAAGGGATAAATTAATGTCATCGTACGGGTATTCGTTGATAGAGAGAGATAGTTACGTTGAAATCGTTAGTTACGTTGCGATTGTCAATGGAATTAGGTCAATTGCCTTCATTTCATATTGCCATTTCTGAGCGCGGGTAACGCATCTTTAGTTTAATCTATCATTGTTATAATTCATGTAAATAAATTGTAATTAGAAATTATTCACTGAGGAGTATTTCAGTCTGTTACGATACGTTTGGAATAGTGTTTTTTTTTCTTATTCTATTTACTGAATCGTTTTCAGAGATCATCGTATTTGTTCTACTGTTTTTATCAATCTTATCTTCATATTTTTTAAGTACACCCTAATACCCTAACGCACCTATTAATTTAAAAACGGTTTAAAAACAATTAATTTATTTCATACCAAAAATAACTGCCTGCAATAAAATAACTATTTTTAGATTGTAAACCTGGTGTCTCCCATCAAAGTGGCTTATGATCATGGCACAAGCTTATGATCATGGGCAGTTTTCTATGGAATTTGGGTGTAGTTCCAACTGACGTGAAACTAGTGTCAGGAGGTACAATTGTGTACCTAGTTATTGTTTCATCATATTGTATACATATACAGAGTTGATATGACAGAGGGGCATTAAATTACACTACGTATACTATACGTATTAAGTATTAATTCGATATGGTATAAAATTAAAAGCGCCAATAATGAGAATTTGTTTTTTCCAAACAAACTAAATAGCTTAAAAATCAGAGTAAAACGCAACACCCTTTGAAAATAAATTTGACTGACCTTAGATGTTTAGGTAACTAAGTGGCAACGTCGCGCGGCGGCGTGTGTTATCCCGTGTCGAGGCGGGTGGCCCGCGCCGGCCGGTGGCGCGGGCGGCGGCTTTTGTGTTAGGTAATGTTTTGAAGTACGCGCACAACAACTTTTTAGTGAAATAATTTGGTTGTACCTACTTGTGACTTGCGTAAAAGCGGCAACAAGGTTTAAGGTGCATGACCTATGCGTTAGACATAATCAGCTGTAAGGAAAGATACATCGTGTTCAAACGGGGCAAAATCTTAAAAAAATCTGTTGCGGCTAAACTACTGCTCCTATTTAATTGATTTTTGGTACAGAGCTTGAAAATTGTACCTAGTAAAGGCAGTTTAAAGGAAAGCCCCTCTGTCGTATCAACTTTGTATATGCTTAGATCGGTCATACTGTATTACATGCTCCTTCCCATAAATGTTTGCTTGACCAATGTTACCAGCTCCCAAACAAATACCTACAAAGGAAAGCAAAAAGTTTTAATTTTAAGGTTTTTATATGTATTGTGTTTTGAAAAGTAAATATTTTTTTAGCAGAAATTCAATTTGGTTGGTTTGATCCGCAAAGAAATATTAAAATTATCAGCAATTTAGCCAATATGCAATCAGCTCGTAATGTTATGTGTCTGAAAAATAATTGATTATTCAGCAACATTTCACAATTGGTCAGGTAAGAAATATGTGTATAAATTGGTGTATATTTTAAACGCAGTGATTACAAGTACGGCAACTGGACTGAATTATTTATATTTCCTTGTCCGGGTACGACTAATTTCTTTTTTTTATTTTATTTTTATTTAGAATCAGTCAGATAAGTTTGGAGAACTTATTAAATGTAGTCAAATACGTTTACAATAAAATAATATTTTTTTTGGGCTTACCCCATATCAACTTCCCCTTCATTTCCATTAGACGGTTTTATTCGTTGGAGGAATTTGAATTCATATACTTGCAACATAACAATAAAACTACTTATTGACACTATATTCAGTGGATTGTTTTAGCATTTAACCTACAAAAATAATAATATTTATTGATGAAAAGTGACTTTATTCCTTGATTTTGATCGTTCTTTGTAGTTCCTGCACATTTTGTCATTCACATTTGTCTTCACATTTTAAATTTAACCATGCGTCGGCAAAGTTATACGTTCTTAGCGATTGACGGCGCGACACTGAGCGGGTGGAAAGTGATTGTCAACCAACGGTGAGCTTATATATTTTTCGGCGCGATTAGACTTTCAAATTCTGAGACATGTAAATAATCAAAAGTATAAGTAAGTACAGTCACATACAAAAATATTTTGCATACGATAATATCATTCGTCAATGCTGTGCCGTAGTCTGATAAAAACAGTTGCAAATCTAATTCGTCTAAAGAACGACTATAATCGTTTATCTGCAGTTTTAATTGCATGGATGTTTTTTTTGAGATGTAGATCCTTTTGCGATTTTATATGCCTATATTTTCATCCTCCAGTGACTTAAGCTGTTTGACTCCATACAACAAATTATGCAGTTATTAATACTTATTGAATAAAATATGTTTCATTTGTGTTGGATCTACACACACTTTGCCTATAATACTTTAGGAAACTATTTTGTTAAATTTAGAAAAACGAAAAATGTTTTTGTAATTTAAACCAACAAAACTACAAATCATACAGTTCAATTTTTATCCAAAATATAAAAACGTACAGAGGTTACTCTGTTTTTTGTTTTATTCTTAAAATGTTATTTTATTTAATTTTAAATTTAGAAAAAAAATATTACACAGTTACATATTATTTTATTATATAACTTATGCCATTAATAATTCTATTCTAAAACACCGGTACTCAGCTGTATCCGGTTTACACTAGAAGCCGATCCCAAACATAGTTGGGAAAACGCTAGGCAGACGATGGTGATATAACTTATTCCATTATTTAATTTTTTATGCGTATTTAATTTTACTTATCGCTTTAACCATGTATTTCTATATGATATGAATCCGAACAATGTAGTACATTAAAATAAATAAACAAATCATTTTTTAATAGATATATTCGCCATTTCACATTCATAACGGAAAAATATTTCTGTAAAAGCAGAAATTGCAGGTATGGAGAGAATTAGCGATGATTATAAGTAGGTACATTTCGTACTATTTTTTTAAAATCTATAGTAAATTGACTAGAATTTTAATGATAAGTACTGTATTTTATATATATATATATATAGTACGGGTGGGAACCCTATACATAACGCAAGTCACGTTGACGTCAGACGTCACACGCATTGCCGAGAGGCGCGCCCCTCGACCCCGCACCGGTACGGGGGTAAAATCAGAATTTATGCTCACATTATATTCTCTCTATTATCGGAGCCCGCTACGGATTATATTATCCGTAGCCCGTAGCCTTTCGTAGAACGACGGCTCAAATACAATTGTTTTGCATTATTACGTGAATGTTTCATAACCTGAATTGTACTGAAAGTAACATTCTATCTGTATGGTTGTTCGTGTGACATTAAATTTTGAAAATAGTCGTCCCTTTTTTTATTCCTACTCTCAACCAAAACTTAAATAAAATTAATAATGAATTTCAGTTTTTAATGTACCGCGGTTTGACCTGCTTCTTGAGAGAACTACATGACTTCATAATTTAAGCATTGCCATACCAAACATGCAAATTGTCAATCTCAATTTCCACCCAAACATTTTCCTTGAAAAAAAAAATGTATTGAAACACCAAATAAAAAATAATTTATCGCAATTTTCTTTAAAGATGCATGAAAACAAGGTTCACATCGGCTAATTAGTAACACTTGAGACTTACACTTGACGCTACTTAAACGGGACTTAAACTGAGGAATAATTTCAAGCAGACATTTCCAAGAAGACAATAAACCCCGCTGTGTAGCAACAAAATTACAATACTACTTTGATTACATTTTTTTTAATATGTACGTATATATACGACCTCCATACCGAGTGTCATCTAAATCGATCCAGCCGATTTAATGAAAAAAAGAATACGAATTTTTTTTTTTTAAATATTATGACTTTCTCAACTGACCCGGATTCATTCCTTCCAAGTGTAATTGTGTTAGTACAACATCTGTATCAATGGTGTGCTACGCCGTACTACAGACCACGCTACGTATATGCTACGCAGATCGCTACGGTTTCTCGTAGCGATATACTACGCCGCGACAACAAGCCGATGTTTTTAACCGACTTCAAAAAAAGGAGGAGGTTATCAATTCGACTGTTTTTTTTTTTTTTTATGTTTGTTACCTCATAACTTGCGACTGGGTGAACCGATTTTCATGATTCTTTTTTTATTTGAAAGCTGGTGCTTCCCGTGTGGTCCCATATAAATTTTATCACTACCGGTTCAGCCGTTTTATAAATATATCAAAAATAACGATTTATCTCTACTTGCTGATATGCCAAATACTTAGATGATTTGGTTATTTACGCTTATTACAACCTAAAAAAGTGGTGTGTTTATTTTGTTAAGATAGAAAGACCGAGAGACTGAATAGCGAAAAAATAAAAAAACTTTTTACAAAAAAATAAAACCGACTTCCAAAAAAAACTGAAAAGTAAAAAATAATTTTTATTTAAACGCTTTACGACCAAAACATCGCTTTCGAAGTCGGTGGTGAAATACTAACAATAGTAACATACAAGACACCGACTTCGAAAGCGATGTTTTGGTCGTAAAGCGTTTAAATAAAAATTATTTTTTACTTTTCAGTTTTTTTTGGAAGTCAGTTTTATTTTTTTGTAAAAAGTTTTTTTTTTGCTAAAATTATTGGCTAAAATATAATTAATTGCATAATTATCATTAAGTTAAGCTAGTACTAATATGCGAAAGTTTGTTCATGCCAAAACTGCAGAATAGATTTGAATGAAATTTGTTACACACTTAAATTTAAACCTAGATTAAGACATAGGATAATTTTAATTTTTCGCGAATTAATTCTGTTAGAAAGTAGGTGAAACCACGGGAGTTAGCTAGTAAACTGCATATATCCGGCCATTCAGATCGTATTGAATCAAACCCGGTGGCCTATTTGTGATTCTCAGAACATTTTGTTTCCGAATGTCCGAATGCGCGTGCAATAAACAATTTCCATGTAATCTTCATCGACACAGAGAGTGAAAAAACGGATATTGGGGGGCAACGATCGAGTACAAAGGGAGGCACTATTTACGACAATCAGTCAATTCTATTCTGTATTCCTATAGTTGCAAAGTAAAATTTTGATCGACATTTCTTTTCTATTTTAGATCGACATTATTAAAATTTTAGAGAAAAAAATAAAGGAATATGAATATGATATTAAAATAGCTAATTGGTTTTGCGAATAACAATTTACGAGTTTATATGATTTCGTATTTCGTAAAACGTTTATCGACTATCGTTCCTTCAACGAGCGACGGGTATCATTTTGTAGTATATCTTTTTACGCGAAATTTATGTTTTTTTTTTAATAACTTCACTGTACATACAAACAGAAAAAATACAAATATGTTTATTTATATGTAAACTGGCTGCCGCTTTTCGAGTGTATAACTTAATTCACCAGTGCTTGATCGGTACATTTCAATGCTTATTTTATTTTTCTTTTATTTTAGTAAAGGTATTTTTTTTGTGTAAACATTTTAGATACCTATAGATTTGTTGTAATTAATAATGATAAATTATGTTATAAATAGCATAGCTATCCAACGTCTCATGGGTACGCTCCCAGTTAACCACGATAAGGAGGAATTTTTTGACGCCCTGTATTAGTTAGTAGTTTTTCATGTATTTTTTTAGCTATAGTAAGTGTTATAAATTATAAAACAAAAAATAAATAATCATATGTCAGGCTTGTCCGATCACACATCCATTTATGTTGGATCGGCCAGTCAGCGCGGGAAGCAATCAGCCTGAGGATGCTATTGCTACTGTCTCTTACTCGTCTTAACAAAGAAGCAACTTAAAAAAAATAAAACTAATTACTTATTAATTTAGGAATTTTTATTTAATAAACGAGACCTTAAAACGTGTGGAAGTGGCGACATCTACAATCAAATAATATTGACATGCTTTGGTTTAAAGGCGATGGCTTAAAATTTAAATTTATTTCAACAAGATTTTATTGTTATAATTTTTGTTCTTAAATTGCGCTTTGGTGCATAATTTGATGATAAACATTTAATTGCCGTAAATATTAAAAAAGGTTTCAAACAAGTTTTTAACGAAGTTCTTCATAATTAAAGCTATAGAGAACGTATGTACTTAAATGAATTATTAGTCGCAATTCATACCCACAAAAAGACCTACAGTGGTTTTTTATATATACGCAGCAAAACCGTTGAAAACACTGTTATTTTTGACTTATGTAAAAACTGAAGTCTATAAAATATTTTGCGCTCGGCTATCTGTTTCTGGTACAGAGCAAGGCATGCAAAAGAAAAAATGGTTTATATATACGAACATAAGGTGCATAATGGACATTAACCTAATATACTATTATATAATCAATTACAATTACAATTAATGTTTCCCCTAACTCAGATATGTTTAAAGCAATCCACCAAGCATGCAGTCTAAAGGCAAAAAAGGACAAAAATACAAGCCTTGTTCAATTTGCATGTTTAATATTGTCAGTGCAGCTTCAAAGAACAAAGAATCTGTATCATTTTCGAGCGTGACTTGCGACTAGTTTTTTATAAAGGAAAGAATCGAGAAAAAAAGTCGATTTATCCAGGTTAACTCAATTTAGGTACGATACCCTGCGTGACCTAATATTTGATTCCTTTACATAGCAAAGAAAAATCGTCATTATATCAACCATAGAAGTCAGAAATCACATATTTCGAATAAATCACATACTACCTTTCAATACTGCAAGCATTTGCATAACAATCAGGTCAATAGGTCGGTCCGAAATAAAAAAAAACATTTTTCGAAAATGACTAAAATTTGAAAGGCCATCTAAAAAAAAACAACTAAAAAAATATTAAAATACATTTAATAAAAAATATTTAGGCCCCTGGGCATCTAATTTGGTCTAGATTTATGGGCGTTGCTGGGGTAGAAGTCCTACAGGGGTGGGGTATATAAAGGGTTGAATATAGCACTGCATGGTCTTTGGCATTCAAACGCACTCAGTAATAGCTGGTAGCGGCCGAACCATTCGCTCTCCGGACGCGGCCGCGGAAGCTGCGCTCGATTGTACCGCGCATCGCGCTAAGTTCGGTATCAGCGACGGTAGCTGAGGACAACTTTAAATCGGTAAGTTTTATAATAAATTTTAATTATAATTTAATAATAAAAAAACGCGTTTTTCGATAATTTGTAAATTTATATTTTTTTAATAAACTATTGGTGTTTGAAAAAGTGAATCTTGAAAAAAAGTTGATCTCAATTACTTACTAAATAACTTACGGGTATTTTTTAATAAAATTTCAATTGTTAAATTATGAATAATTTTATTATTTTGAAATTTATTGTTAAGTCGGGAAGTTTTCTATATGGCTCATAATTATGTGTTTAAAGTTTTGTTATTCAAAGTGCAGTGTGAAATAAAAGTGGGTTCATTAATTGTGTATTTTTTTATATATTTATATTTGTACTTTTTACTATATTTGGTGTGAAAATAAAATAAAAGTTTTACTCAACCGTGAAGCGGATTATTTGAAATACTTTGGCTGAAACTTTCTTCGTCAGCATTTTCCCTGAAGTCACAAGAACTCCTGAAGGCAGAAAAGGAACAAAGAAAAATCTATTATTCATTTTGATAAATGTTAAATTTATTATAAAATAAAATGTAAAATATATTTGAATAAATATTTACGACCATTTATTATTCTTTTATTACTTTAAATACCTCTCATTTACAGTTTTTTAATTGTCAACGAAAGGCGCATTTCAAATGATGACGACAACTTTTTAGCTTCGAACGGTGTATAGGAGAAGAACTTTTATTGGAAAGGAATAGGTATTATTTTTGTACGATAGCAGGAATATGACATTGTTGATAATGCTGATTAAAATGATATGCATTTACTTGGCATCACTTACTTAAAGTTTCATTGCTGTTTGCACTGGAACGCCAACTAACTTTCAAAGCTTTCCAGGGGCATAACTTTAGAGTAACTGGACTCTTTAGGTTTAATTAGCGACCAATTGGAACGTTCCACACACGTCTGTATAAATTAAAGTCGTTCAAAATCAATTTAATCATTAATTAGGCGGCATATGTACGAGAAATTTTACAAAAAAAAAACAAAATATAAGGAAAAAACCCCAAAAGTGAAGTAAAAAAGTTGCCTTTATTTCCGCGCTCAAATAAAAAAAAAATGGTGGAACATCATCGTTTTGTGAAAATTTACCAAAGTCAGTCCAGAGTCAAGTAATTGGTGGAGTTACGCCCCCGTCGGGGTCGGCCGCCCCCATCGGCATCGGCCGCGGCTGCTATCTTGATAACAGTCTTTGTTACAATTCTATGTCAGAGGCCATCAAACAGATTTGAGAAAACTCGGACACTAGGGCTTCTTAGGTTTTGAAACCTGCAGCACACACGATAAAAAAAAGATAAATTAAACTTAACATAATCACGTACTTTGTATATTAGAGAACAATATTTTTCTTTATAATATACTAAACTAGAGGTAATGTAGAGGTTCTATGAAATATGTATAAGAATTAAACCTTATTGGGTAAACTGGCCACACAATCATTTGAAATTAGAATGAAGGAAAGTTAGTTAGCAGATTTTTATATATTAGAATGTCAGTAGAGTTAAGTCGATCCAAGATCATGAAATAAAGCAAAAGTCTTTAAAATATTTTTTGATTTAATCTCCGATACCTCCACCTCTGACTACGCAATCCCTACAGTAATTAATATTAAACTGAAAAAATACAACATTAAAAGGCAACGAATTAAACAACATGCAACGCACACCGTCAAACTCCCCCCAAAATAGAAAAAAAAAATGATATAAAACCAATTAAAACATTTACTTTTACGTACAAAAACATTGTTTATTTAATAAATACTTTATCCTCATTTGGGCGATTCATTTGGTAACATTACAAAACTACGTACCTACTAACGCACACAATTGCACACGTACTAATCTCAATAATCTAGTACGTCGTGTATTTGCAAACACGCGCTGCCCACAGGCGCGACTCTCAAAAGCCAGTCCACGAACCGAGCTGTTTACATTTAAGTAAATGAAAATGGTTACATCCTTCCATCATCATTTTCAGGCATTGTACTGTAGGCTCTGAATAATTCCCTTAACATATCATCAGATAAAAAGTCGTGTATGATCTATTGTCTTTAAAAAGATCTCATATTCTTAATCAGCATCTCTAAAAATCTCTAAAACAATAACCGTAACGATTTTTCTCCAATAGTCGAGTCTGCCATCTTGGTTCTCTAAGAACTCATATTCATAATAAGCGCCTTAAGAAACTTCACCAAGCTTGGTTAAGCAGTCGACAACCTTCTAGGTTGAAATGCGAGATGCCATACAATAAAAAAAATAATGAAAGATTTACTCAAAAAATTGAGTCCGCATTCTTATATCTGTAAAAAGTTTTAAATTCGTAAAACCTTATAGTACGAGAGCCCACGACCAAAATTTTTGTCTCATAGCAATACGGCTAAAACCGCATCAAATCGATAGATACGATTATCCTGAACTCGAAAATACCAATATCAGACATTTTCCGCGTAGCGTTTGATCTGACCGAATTTTCAAAATTGTCAAAGAATTTTACCGAACTGCATCATAGCAGTATGTCTGATTTGCAGACTGTAGTTGAATGATAGTTCTGAGATACCGGAAACATATTTTTCAGACGTTAGTGGTGTAGCGCAAACCCGTAAAATCACTTAAAAAAATTAAAAATGAGACAAAAAAAATGTCTCATAGCAATACGTCTGAAAATCTTTTTTATTAGTAAATTTTGGTTATTTGATGCGAACAAAACAATTTTCAGACGGAAATGTGAACGCATTAAATTTTGAGACCGTTTTGAAAATGTTAACAAATTTTACCGATCGGTATCATAGCAATATGTCTGAAAATTGTTGGACATGATAAAATAAGTTGTCCACATGTGCAAAAAAATTATATCAGACAAATTAAGTGTAGCACCTTCTCTATCAGACAACTTTTCGATACTCAGATATCATTTAAAAATCGTATTGAGGTATCTTGAATTTTCTGTTACAAACCAATGAATACGTTGCGACCCTGAATTTATTAGATGATAATTAACAAAGAATTTACCCGAAACCGTAACATTGAAGTTGAAGGACTGAAATTAATCGCACAAAAGGAAACTGGGATGAAGTTCATATAATAGACAAGGGAGATTCTTGAATATCTATGAAGGCTGTAAATTAAAAAAAAAACATTTAACAGAGGCGTCGGCCAAGCGACTCCGAAACGTTATTTTCGTTTTTGGGAGTATATGCTACACTTAAAGTGTCTGAAAACAGGTTTTTGGTAATCATGGCAGCAATACGAAAAGTTGAAAAAAATAAATATCCGTATTGCTATGATACAGGTCGGCTAAATTTGTTGACATTTTCAAAAATGCGCTCATGCGCTATATGCTACGCGCAAAATGTCTGAAAACAAACTTTTTCGTAATACAATTATAAAATCTATGTACATTTTCACTATCAGACGTATTGCTATAATACCGACTGTCTTTTTTTTTGACACAGCAGAAATGGCCTCCCACGCAGTTGCTACACTTTCGACCGTTACTACACACCTAGTCGGGTTCAGAATCACACAATCTAACGATTTTATAGGGTTTTTGCCGTATTGCTATGAGACATGGTTTTGGTCGTGGGCTCTCGTACTATTAATTAACGTCATAACTGACTAAAAGGCTTGGATCATACCTAATACAGTGTATATTATCTTATTCAATTTCTCCCAAAAACTTCTAATGATATTAATATGGGGACAGCAATTATTCTTTTACTTAACGCACCCAAATAAAAAACCGCACGTCTCCAGGAACCTCTCATCTCCGTACCAAATTTCATCAAAATCGATCAATTCGTTCTCAAGTTATAGCGTGATTAAGAAAATAGGGATAGATGTTTTATTACAAGCTAGAATATTTTATCATTATTTCAAACAGAAGTTACGCTACGGCAGATGGTATTGCCATAAAAACACAAATCCACAGACCAAACGCCGTTTATATTTAAAACATCAGTTAGGTTAAACTGATATCGGAATTTCGGAGCCATTCATAGAAATCACTTAAGAACGCAGAAACCCTGCTTCCCCATTTCCGCGATCACGATTGCAGTTTGCCACTGAACTTGAAAGAAGTACTCTTCAACTCATAATGTTCCAAGAAAGCATGCTTAGAAACGTTGCCTATTTATACAAAACATTATAAAAACTATCGGCGAAGATTAAATTTCGCGAAACAATAGTTGTAGGAGTATTGAAAGCTGCGAACTTCGGAATTCGGGAACAATAGATGGCATGTGGATTAAAACCTAAGCAGCTATGATTATTGTGGATTGGTTTGAAAGGTGGTATAAATCAAACGATTGAATCGGATGCGATGACTTAAGTACTAATCATCAATAGCGGCCTATTTACTGTCTAAAGGCCACTTCTCAAACTTTTTTTAGTTCAGGTTTCCTCACGATGTTTTCCTTCTTCTTGATATACTTAGAAAGAACGTTTGACTTTAAAAAGACACATTGGTATACTAGGTTTCGAACCCGTACACTCGTGTACGAAATGCGGGTTCTTTAACCGCTGGGCAACTACCCAATAAACTCATAAATGGAATCCTCGTCAGTGCAATACACACAATTTACAATCGACTGGCAAATCATGTGATCGTTTATTTTGAACGGCTAGACGATCGGTTTGCTGTTCAAATTGATCTAAAGTTGAATTCGATAAAGTCATCATTTCATCATCAATGAAAAAATGATTTCTGAAATGATAAAAGGATATTGCGTAATTGCTAAACAAAGAGTTATATGAATAGACTAGCTTTCCGCTAGCGGCAGCTTTCAAATAAAAAATTTCAAACAGAGTTTCATACAAACTTTGCCTCCTATTTCCACCCTCTTAGAGGTACAATTTTGGAAAATCCTTTCTTATCGGATGCCTACGTCATACAAAGAACACACCCTCCAAGTTTCAGGTCTCTACGATCAGCGGTTTAGGCTGCGCGTTGATCCGTCAGTCATTCAGGATAAAACATTCTTTATGTGTTGTTTTTTTTTAATCTTGAACTATAACTTAACACTGAAATAAACCTGCCTTTTATTAAGAATGCGACAGATATTAATTTCACGTATACGTTTGCTAACAAGGAGTTACAATGAAACAGCACCAGTGTGTGCTGACGAGTTTTATCAAACAAGCGTAACTCGTCCTGTATTTTATTTAGCGAGCTTTTAGGGATTCATTCGAATTTCACTAAAATTCCATGCGACGTATATTGGCAGGTGATCTGTCTTTTGTCTCATGCTACGCTTCAATACCATTACCACGAATGAATTTCAACTTTTATTTGTCGGATTTAGTGGAGTTAGTGTTTTAATAAGAGATACATTTTTAGATAAAAGCCATTGTATGATCTGTACTTTTGATATGGAATTCGCTTAAGTTACCTATATCATTCCGAGGCTCCCCCGTGTCTCGGAAAGTATTGTAAGCCGCTGGTTTCGGCTATAATTTGTAGATCTTTGAAAATTATTACGGGTAGTCAGAATCCTGAAAGTCTGACAACCAGTCTTACCAAGGGGTAATCTGTTACCGGGTGATTAGGTTGTGGAGGTCAGATAGGCAGTCGATCCATTAACTTTATCATCATCTACAAATGACAGCTGAAAATTTCATCATTATAAAATGTTCTAAAAATAGTTTTGTGTCCGTTTTCTCACCGGCTAAACACACGCAAAGCCATGCCGTGTTTAAAACTTTAATATATTTATATAACATTGTGTGTATGTTTGTTGGAATGTAATATGCGTCGCGCTGAAAACTTTTGATTGGTGTTTATAGAATGCTAGATGCATGCTCTTTACTGCGTGCATCAAAATTTGTACGAGTATTAATGATACATCATTGGTATGCTTCAAATTATGTATGTATTTAAATTTAAAACGTGCGTTTAGAAATAAAATATAAATCATCATATTTGACTTGAATAAACTTAACGGTAGCAATTGGTTAAATTTGGTTTTAAAAAATATATATAATACATATTATGTATGTATATAATATTCGCCTGTTTACCAAAAACAACTTAGGACAGTAGCATGAATGAGGTTAATATTTCTACTTTATGTGGTTTTATGGATTCAATAACACATGGCAGGTTTTTGTAGACTATCTGAAAACTCTGAAATCGTTCGATCAAAGGCAATTTGGAATCGGAATGATTATCGGAATGATTGAAAATTTTAATGATATCGTTTGCATTTCCCGTACCAAAAATGGTAAAAAGGAACCCTTTTAGTTTCACTTAGCCTGTCTGTCCGTCTGTCAAAGCTGATTATTTCAGAAACTACTCAAGCTATTGATTTTAATTTTGGAACAGTTATAAAGAACAATTATTGTTCATGTGTATGCGGTCGGAAAAAACAAGATAATTGCGACTTTATTGCAAATAATATTCTTTCTAAAAGTCGGAAACCCGGTGCGCGGTTTTTTTAAATTGTTTTTGTAATTGCTATCTAAAAATACATTCAATATGTGATTAGATGAATAAAGGAAAAAGTCGTATGTATTTATATATACTAACACGAGCTTTCCACAGCGGCTTCGCCCGCGTGGGCTGAACTCAATTTAAAAAGTTACAGATATTCATACAAATTTTGCTCTCCTTTTTCACCCTCTTAGGGGTAGAATTTGATCCCCCGATGGAGCATACGGTGGGGGTTTGCCCCGCTTGGGCGGAGCACCGCCGTGTCCCCGTAGAGGCGATCGGCGGCGGCGACCTCTCGCGTCCGGTCCTGGTCCGGGCCATGGTCCGGAGCGAGATGGAATGGGAAGCCGTCGCCTCCTTCTGCCAAGCGATAATGCTGGAGAAGGAGACGGTGGAATGCATGGAGAGACAGGCCTCACGCTCCAGCCACCGCAGGAGATGCCACGGGTGTTGGGAGCCGCGAAACGACTCCCGGCCACCGTAGGCGCGGAGCTGCGGACGGTGAGCTATGGGTGGCTCGCCGTCCGGCAAGGACCAGACCCGTTTAGACTCATTTGATGTTTTCCCATCCGAAAAAAAGAGTTAGAATTTCGCAAAATCCTTTATTATCGGATGTGTAAGTCATAAAAATAATACAGCCTCTAAGTTTAAAGTCTCAGCGGTTTAGGCTGTGCGTTGATCCGTTAGTCATTTAGAACAAAGGATTTTACATGTATAGATTATTCGATACTAATTTATACCAGGGACTTACGCAAGACGAAATATTTGATACTTATGCATGACTAACGTGCGTATGTTTTTTTGCATATCTGGTTTTTAATATTAGATACCTACTATTTTTCTGTCCACAAAATGAAATATCATGTTTGAGCAAAAAACAGTTTATTAAAATAAAAGTGTAACCTGGTTTTTGATCAAAGTTTTAATCTCCTGTTACCCAAAAAAATTGTATGAAGAATTTATTTCGTTATTGCTTGCAATGTTTGCTTTTCTGGTTCGCATCAAATATTTATTCAGAGTAAATATTTCTGTGGAAAAGAGCAATCACAGGGTAAAACAAAAAATGATATATGATGATCCATGCGATTACATATGGGATATACACAGGTATGAAATCCTAATATTCAGTTTCAAACAGCGCGCGGTATCGGCGCACGAGTTGTTGAATCCATAAAAATAACCGTGGATATCGCAAACACTCTCGGTAAATGCCTAAATATTCCTTGGACAAACTTAGATGCTACTGAATACCGCAATTTGGTGTAGGTATAGGTTCAGACGGCCAAGGAGGAACGTGAAGGTCTTATTTATAAAAACCTATAATCATAAGTTTAATCGTTTCACACCTAATCCTTACTTAACATCGTAATCCAGAATTAAGCTTCTAACTTAAGTTTGGATTACCGCTAAACAGCATTTATGAGTGTCATTTTTGCTAATCCGTTGCTACAGCAGATTAAAAAAAAACGGTCTTTATAAATAAGACGGTAGATAAGTGTTTGTAAGGTTTTTATTATTTACAAGCCGGCTGGAGAACATCCTACCCCATAATTATATTATTATTATTTTTCCGATATTTTAATAGTTATTTTGCTATTCGGAATGGAGATCGATCAATCAAAATTGTTAGGTACAATCAGTATTGGGTAAATGTGTCACTGTGTCCAGTAGCGGCGTTAGGGAAGGGCGCGGTGGGGCGACCGCCCAGGGCGCCGGATCTGAAGGATCGAAGGATCTGAAGGATCGCCAGATCTTTTTATATCCTCTCACTCTTTGAGGCCTACTTACCCTAATACCATAGTTTGCTTAGCAAAAGTTCCCTTGAATTTTTCATCAAATGTCTATCAATTTCGGGGTTTTCTGCGTTATTGACATTAGAATGCAAAAGTTGACAAGAAAAAAGTTGTCGTCAATTTCCCGGCAAAGGAGAATGGGCGTTTTGTTACTAACTAATACAGGGCGTCAAAAAATTCCTCCTCATCGCGGTTAACTGGGAGCGTACCGAAGAGGCTGGCTGCATTGCCACGTTGGATAGCTATGCTTATCCTTTGGCCAAAGTAGCAGCCAGCCTTTGGGTCTCGAGATAGTGGGCATTGTCGGCGCTTACATTATGCCAAACAATATCTTATTCCAGTAAGGACACAATTACCTACGTTTCGGTGATATAGCGGACCAATCCTCCAATTAGGTATGCGAGGAAATCATTATGAAGCAACAACAGACTGTTATGACAATAGAACTCATGTATTGTTGGCCTAAATCCCTATCATTAATAATTATATTGAACTAACTAGTAACAACAGTGTTGTTAATTAAAAGGGAACAGTGGAAAAGGATGTGAAATCTTTGCCCAGCTGTGGCCAGCAACAGTAAAGGTTAATAAAAAAAACAGTTAAGATTATTTTCCTCGACTTCGGGTCAATAGGGTTGCCACTAGGGCAAAACCTGGCAAAAGCAAAAAAAAATTCAAACCCAGAAAGAACACACGGAGAGGCTACGAAGTATATAGTATATGCGCTGCGCACAAATACAAAGGCATAAAAAGCGACGTGTAACCTGACGGTATAAGTGAGTGTCATGCCATTTACCGTCACGGCAATACATTCGACTCAACGTTTCTTGTTAATGTAAGACATGTATTCATGCCTGGAGTTGAACGTATCGTATGCCGTGACGGTAAATGGCATGACGCTCACTTATGCCGTCACGGCATACGATACGTTCAACTCCAGGCATGAATACATGTTTTACATTTATAACAAAACTCGAATTAAGTGACATCTAAACAAATAAAAACGACTTTGTATGCAGGTATTAATTAAAAATGATATCCGAAACTGAAATCCGCCCGTCAAACCTATACAAAAACACGAGAGAAACGTTGAATAATCGAGCCAGACAGCGCACCAAATATAGCCACTACTACAAACGTACGCCCACGTAACACAACGTACAACACGTCGAACGTTGTGAAGGTCAGTTGCTAGTACAGACACACATTCACGACTGAGCCTGTCGGGCTGTTGAACCCGACGCAACAAGCAGGGGTCTTATTAAGTATTTGAAAGGCGACTGTAAGAAAATCAATTAAATGCCATTATTTATATGTTCGTGAATTTTTCACGGTTGACCGCGTGTTAAAGTTTAGTTGTATTTTTAGGGTTGTGTCCGAAGCGTTTAAGGCAGAAACGATGAGTCTGAGGGCTCAAAATCATGAAAGGCTCGCGAAAAAAATACAAAAATTAAGCAAAAAAAAAAGTTATGCGCATGCGCACCCGTAGAAGATGTAAGTTAGCGATCAATGATTAAATGCAGGATAATTATATGGGAATATTAAAACATTCATCAAACTATTAAAATTCTCTTAATTTAAATCATCGTACATCGTTTATCGAATCCCCAGAATCTTCAAAACGCTCAGGCAGAAACAAAGGAAAAACAGATATTCCCCTAATTGTTATGAGTTAAAATGAAAGACTCATTTTAACTGAAAAATGATTAAATCGCAACAATTTAATGATGGCTGGCATACACAACTCGAAAATGTTCAGGAAAATTTAAAAAATGAAAAAAAATATTTTTTTTATTAATCATGATTTTATTAACGGCGATGAGAAAGAGATTTTCCTACTGAATTTTTGGTGTATTTTGTATATACGTAACATTAAAGATTAAGTAGGAATGCGGACCCTGGGTTCTCCCGCGCTAGGCGGGACGAGCAACTGGGAGACACGCTAGGTTGATGATGATGATTTGTATATACGTAACATGTCTCGGACATTGCGGTGTGCAACGTGTTATATTTTTTTTATTACAATTTTAATATTTATTATTTTGTTTAGAAACAAAACAACTTTAACTTTTACTTTTCAATAATAATATTAAGCAAGAAAAACTGAGACGGGAACAATATCCTAACTTGATTATTATAAATGCGAAAATATGAATATAATCGTCGTATCATTGTGGTGGGAACCTTTAACAAAAAAACGTTTTTTTTATCAAAATAATTAGTGAATAAATTTAATGAAAGTTAAAATTAAAATAACCCTCAAGTATCAGTTGTCATTTTTTTTAAACATTCCTCATATTTATTAAAGGCCAGTTACAACGTTTTCTTTCTCAGTAGGTAATAGACAAAATTACTTATTATTCTTCACGTTGGCGGGTTACACCCCGTGCCTGCCCTCCCAGGCGCGGGGGTTAAGCCCCTGTCCCCGACAATTACCTTGATATCAGTAGCCGTTACAATTCCATTACAGTGACCGTTAGGCGGATTTGAAAAAAAAAACTCTGACTTTAGGACTTGTTTGGTTAGAAAAACTCACACGTTAAGAAGAAATATCTGTTTTGAATCTATACATACATACACACAATATATAAAAGAAAGTCGTGTTAGTTACACTATTTATAACTCAAGAACGGCTGAACCTGATTTGGATAAAATTTGGCACGGAGATAGAGGGGACCCTGGAGAGGGTTATAGGCTCGGGACGCGGGTGAAATCGCGGGCAACAGCTAGTTACTGATAAAATTAAGCTTCTATAGCTATGTTATGGAACTGAGAAAACAGTGAACTTAGATGCCTTACAGATTGTATTTGTTTGTTGGAATTGAAGCTGTTACCAGAAGCTAAATTATAATTAATCACAAAGCCATAACCTAACAATAGTGCAGTGGTTAATAAGCTTCGATTTACCGAGCTCGATACCCGCGTGAAATAAATGAATATATGCGAATAATTAGTACAACAGATTTTTTAGGATTCCTTAATAAATAAGGAATCTTTATAGTTTTACCATGTCTGCCCGTCTGTCTAACCGCAGCATAGCTCAGAGACTTTTAGTACGAGAAAGCTGCAACCACATAAAGAAATCGTTAAAAAAATATTTTTTTCAAATGTACATACTCCAAAACAAACAATCCTGGGTTGATGTTTTTTTATGTACCTTGGTATGGGATTCCGTTGGCTAGACCCCATAAAAATATTAGGTTTCTGAAGACTATCTTCCGCTTAGTTTTGTTGAAATCACGTGCCCCACTGCTAGTTGAATGGTTAATTCTGTGTGCTTCAAAGATCACGCCAGTAGTAAGCATGTTATAAGCTGCCTCGGCCAACCAAGCTTTACAGGGTAAGAATTAAGCCTCGTATTCATGGTAAACATTTGTTTAGCAATAGTTGACCAACATTGTTGATGAGATGTTGTCGCTCCTCGGACGAGAACTTGTCAACTGCCATTATCAACTCTGCAACATGTTGCCAGCAACTCCGCAACGTGTTGATGCCACTTTGTTTATAAACAAAAGTTTACCATGAATACGGGGCTTTAAAGTTGAGCAATGAAAAATTGACTACGGAACCCTACACGGCACGTGGGTCAACACGCACTTGGACGGTATTCTGCCAAAAGAAATTTCACCGGCTTTTATTTTGGTCAAAGGCTAAGTTTTGCCATCCAACGTTGCAATGCCGCCAGTCTCTTGGGTACACTCCCAGTTGATGGCGATTAGGATGATTTTTTTGACGCAATATTTTAATATTATAGATAGAGTATTATTTTTTATTTATATTGTTAACAATATATTTCACTTTACTACAAGGAAATTCGACTTCCATCACGTGCTCCATTTTACTACGTAACAAGACCTCTTTCAAGAAGGAATACGCGTGGAAGCAGGCTACACTAAATTGCAATAATGTAATAGGCTTAACTCATAATGGTTTTAACAGTTCAAAGAAATTACGCTACAAGAACGACATTATAAGGGCCATCTACTCAGGCAGTACTCCAAAAAAGATAGTAATAATAATATAGTAGTAATACTCAAAAATAATAGAAAAATAAAATAAAGAATATGGCACTTTTTTTTTAAAGAAACTAAATAAAAACATCTACATATCTACTGTTCAAATGCTGGATTTGATTACCATTTTAATGCTTCCTAAAAAAATAACTTCTATAATCATTTAAGTATTCAAATGAATTAAAAAAATAGTACCCAAAATAAAAGCTTGAAAAAAAACAACAATTTTCTATTGTCTTCTGCTGGGAAGAAGTGGCGGATAATACTCCCCAGCAACACGTATCTATCAGGTTTGAAGAACTCATGTTTAAATACAAAATTATTATAAAATTAACCATAGTTATTCACGACTATTGAAAAATCTGCCCTAAATTATCTGCAGAAAATTTAAGGAAAGAGTATCGCTCAAAAAACAATAAACATTTTTCGAGCTTGCACATTTAAAAAATAACCGTCCCATTTCATAGAGTCCTTAATCTAATACAATCCTGCGTGTCTTTTTGCACCTAATAAGCAAGTCTAACTCAATACGGCACTAATGCATTTTTCTAGCTTTTGGTTAACGTCTGGCGCCAAAACGGCCGACGCGGATTAATTTAAACAGCGTAGAAGGACACAGGTGCACTGCATTCCCATTAGCCGTGCGAAGTATATAAACTAATCCCATCTACGTATTTAGATAGTATACTTACTTTGTTTTAATTTGTTGTTAAGTATCTGTAAGTAGGTAAACCAACTGAATTTCAAACTACTACCATACCAACCGTAACAACCAATTCAGATTCTCAATGAAACCAAATTAGATGATTAGGGGTGACTGCCGAAATAAACCATTATTTATCCAATAAACATTAACGTTTATGCCGAGCGAAATAATCCCATATTGTAAGCAAAATATTTATTTAATCAGCAAAGTTATGTCATATTTTATTAATTCAATTTAAAGTGGAATAACTACTGTAACCGCATGTCTGGCTATCGCGTTTGTTGTTCGAAATCAAAAATTATCGAAATGCATTTAAGCCATAAGTTTCCTAACTAATAATTGGGCCCTTTTATTTCTGTACCACGGCCACAAAGGAAAATACGGTAGAATTTCAATCAGTGAGCGAACGATAGTAGGTATATTATTTTATTTCGCATATCTAGAAAACGGCTCTAACATTAAGATCACAAGATTAAGATTAAATTTTGTATGTTTTTCTTTTTATGTTTATCTAAATACTAAACTATATTTCCTAAATAAAAACGCTTCCTAAATAATAAATTTGGGGCGGAGTTCGCGTAGGTACTTTCCTGTAATTAAATAAAGTGTCACGCCAAAGACACATTCTGTGTAAAAAAACAAGAATATAAAGAAAAAATAGGTATGCTTTGTGGAACCCATACTCAAATTACTCGGGCTAAAACCCAGACAAATGTTTTTTATCGAAATTATATTAATATTAATTTATATAAAGGGTGTTTATTTTTTAGTTTATTAGCTGCTGCTTCGGGGCATAAACCAGTGTTCCGGGTATTATTTCAGACTAGCCGAGTACCGCTTTGTTTGCTAATAAACGTTATGTAAAACCGACCAAGTGCGTGTCGGGCACGCGCTATGGGGTTCTGTAATACGTTTTAGTTCGTTGACTATAACTTTGTAACCGGTAAAGCCTACTTAAGGCCGGGTGCGCTCGAGCCTGTAGGCCTTCAACGCTTACCTCAGCCCCCGCAAGGCATACGAAACAACTTCTAAAAATACGATGCGCGGGAAACGCGAGCGCTAGCGCGTCGCTCATGAGGTCACGAACTTTAGCAGGCGTCCGACACTCGCTCAAGACCACGCATTATATACCTACCCCTTCGCATAGTCAGGGCTGGGCAAAATACATGCTTTGCTTTAATTAAAATACAAATTACAAAATACTGTATCGCAGGTAATTAAAATACGAAATACAAAATATCTTTAAGTAAAGTATTTGAAATATAAAATACAAAATACAGTTTTTTAGCTATTTTTAATTGTAATACGAAATACAAATTACAAAATAAGTAAATCTATTACAGCACGGGCTGAAAAGCAGAGGAAAACAAGATTAATTAATCAGTAGACCAGAATTTCTTTTCATGAACACTAGATTTTTAAATGACAAACAGCCTCTCGTTGGAGAGCCAATAAAACCTGCTAAAGAGAACCTGCTAAGTGTATTTTAATGTTAAAATGTAATTTGAAGCCTCAAGTATTTGAAATACAAATTACAAAATACCTCGGCGTCAATTATTTGAAATACGAATTACAAATTACATTTTAAAGAAGTACGTATTTTAATTACAAGTAATTCAAATACTGCCCAACCCTGCAATAGTAGATACTGATACAAGCGACAGAGGGCTGCCGCACGCCGGCCGAGCTCACGCATGGCACGTTTCCCGCGCTTACTTATCGAAATGCCGAAACCACGTAATTATTTTGTAGTGGATGGGTGTCAAAGTCAAAAAGCTAATGAAAAATTGTCTACGACTAACAAATGATAAATTATTTACGAGATTCAGGATATTTTCAACGATTAAATTTAATAACCGTGAATTCAAAGACAGGAAAAAATGTATCCATCATTTTATAAATCTGAAACATATTTGATCCACAACAAAAATGTTTTTTTTTTGCAATATTCGTTTTTACCAAAATCATCTGACTACTCGTAGTACAACCCTAGCGCATTCGTTCGAATACGCGCTTTGTTACGTGCTTATGGTACATTTTTGCTCGCTGCGAACAGCAGGTATTATTATTAAGATTATAGCGTAGGTTTTTTCGATTTTGTATTGAAGAGATGTATCTGTTACGTAGTAACAATTTAGTAATCTGTGCCTATACTCCAATTACTAAGAGATTAAACATTTAAACGCACGCTATTTACCGTTTGTTCAAACGATGTTGAGCTCTATTGCTAAGGTGACATGACAAAAACAGAATGCAGAATATATTTGTTATTGTAAACATTATTTTGCTTTCAACAGCATCCTTATCAGAACCGAATAGAACTTAAAATCGGTTTTAATAAGCAGCAAAAAGAATTTGGAAGTTTTTCTAATCTTATTTTACATGAAGTATAGGCAAATAACAAATATTATAAACTAAATCTATCCAGGCTAATAAACAAAATAAAAACACCCGGACTAACACAGCGGCGACCCGGCTGTAATATTTGTAATTTTTGAGAATAATAAACCATTTTAACATTTGCGCATGTCTGGGCTTTAATCATAGGCACATAAGGTTCAAATTGGTCTGTTTTATACAGTTGTTGGGATTGGTAAATTTATTCCGCGCGAAAAATAAACCATTATAGCTTTTTGCGCGCGTGACTTCTTTATTTACTTTATTACCATATGACATTGAGGTATACATAGGGTGGTAAATTCAACTGTTTTATACACATACTAGCTTCTGCCCGCGACTTCGTCCGCGTGGAATAGTGGTGCTCCGCTCCTATTAGTTTTAGCGTGATGATAATAATATATAGCCAATAGCCTTTCTCAATAAATGGACTATCTAACACTGAAATAATTTTTCATATCGTACAAGTAGTTCCTGAGATTAGCGCGTTCAAACAAAGTAACAAACTCTTCAGTTTTATTATATTAGTATAGATTTTGTAAATCTATTTCGCATGGTACCTCTACCTACATAGTAAATTGAAGCATAATATAATGTAGATATATTATAATAATACATATTGTCAAAGCATCCATACCTTTTTTGTTTATTCAGCATTCGTAGAGCTAACTATGACAACCTATTTTTATTTTTAGTTTTGCCCATTTTCTTAACTTAATTACTATTACTACTAGACCTACCTAATAAATAACTAACAATAATTATATACAACTAAACTCTATAAAGGTATTATTTTTACAAATTATTTTCGACTCAGCCAGTTGAGTAACAAAACTTAGCGGGGGTGGGGCGGTTTCGCAAAAATTGGCATACGTCCGACCTCCAACGCGTTCCGCTCGGGACTAAATCACACGGCGCGAACGCGTTAGAAGATGAAAACACTTGATTTTGGAATTAGTGGTATAGGTATTTTCATATTTCAAATTATGTCGCCGTTTTTTGTCACATTTTTTACGACCTTTATTATGGTATAAGTTTTATTGTTCAAAGCCTAATATTACTCAAATGAAATGGGTTTTAGATCACCATTTAGACTTGTCTTTGCGATTAAATTGGATGCAGCCAAATACACGTAATCGTGTATCGAACGGCCGAATCACCTAGATCAAAGTATGAACTATTTTATATATTTTTTTCAAAATTTAAATCCATGTTATCAACGAATAAAACGCAAAACAAAACTACGGTTTTCAGGGATGCCTCGCCTTAACCGTGAAGTGTTATATATGTTACATCTGTATTTTTTTCATATATCTAAAATAAAAAAAAATCTTTATTTCTGAACCAACATCTGTCATTATGCTCTGCCTCCTGAACTAGGCAACGCCTGTATCTCAGGAGACAGTTCCTTCCCATTACATTTTTATACCAATTGGTGGTTACAGAACAACAAAAGAAGAAAGATAAAAATAAAAATAAAAAACTTAAACCAAGGTAAGTACAAAAAGTTTGTGTACGTGTGTGTGTGTGTGTGTATGTATGTGTATATGTGTGTGTGTGTGTGTGTGTGTGTGTGTGTGTGTGTGTGTGTGTATGTATGTGTATATGTGTGTGTGTGTGTGTGTGTGTATAAGCCAATCTTGTATTTTATTTTTTACTTTATGTTTGTTAAGTTCAACAAGATCAAGCTTGCGGTTGATTTTTTTATACAAAAGTGTGCTCAGAACATAGTGCTGCCTTTTTGCAAATGTAGTTTTATGTATCTCAGCTATAGGAAGGAGTTTATTTCGACGACGATTTTATCTAGGTACATCCATTCAAAAGTTAGAGGGGGGGGGGCTCATACCGCACAGCAGTTAAAAGCTAGGCTGTCCTAACAAAAAAATGGTCTTCCGTCCTTAACGATATCCCATACGAAGGATACGCGACAAAAAAACATTCACACTTTACTTGTATAGGACCTCCGTTAAAAATATTTTTCTAAATTTTATTTTTCCACTTAGTCGGCGTCCGCAAAATTTCAGCTTTCTAATACTAATAACCTCTAAGCTACGCCGCGGACAGACAGACAGACGGACATGGTGAAACTACAAAGTCAAAGTCAAAGTCAAAGGGTTTTTATTTTATGTAGACCAATTACAGGTTCTTATAAAATGTCAAAACTAAAAACTAGGTGCACGGTTCCAAAAAGTGGGTCCTATGGAGAAGAACCGGCAAGAAACTCCATGGATACTCTTTTAAAAATTAATTGTTCTTGTTACAAGTAGTCGTTTAAAGGGAGGATCATGTAGATCAATGCATTGCAGAGAAAAGAAAAAAAAAACTGAAAAGCAAAGTAGGAAAAGCCTAAATTGATTGCCATAGCAGCTAGAAGCTGACCAGTCCCGACTGACGGCACCCGTTCACGAGTATGACGAGCGCATCAGCCTCACTTAGCTCAACCATATTGAAGGGAACTTAATGACCCGATACACATCGCCACCATCAGCAGGACACTTGAGTGAGCATGACAGACTTCTATTACCAGACAACAGGCATTACAAAATAATAGTTATTATTAGGTAGGCAATATGTTGATGGTTACATGATACTCACATTTTACAATTATATTTTTTTTGTTTGAAGCTATATAGTGGAAGCAAAGAGTCTTCAATAGTTAGATAATAAAATAAAAAAAATAACATTTGCAATAATGATTTAGTTAAAAAAAAGGAAATAATATATTATTATATTAGATGATTGAATATCATATTATAAATATTATTTATAACTGTGACAAAAACGTGACAGTTAAGTCATATAAATAAGATTACATATATGTAAATAAACAGTATTATTTATGACCGTCCTTGAGATAATAAAGTGCCAGGGGTTCGCTGAGTACAGAGAGAAGTTGTATGCCAGGCGTCTTTGTCCTCAATGTACTGTTTTAGGCTGTAGTAAGCTTTAGACATTAGGATGTTTTTAACAATTGCTTTAAATTTTATATCAGGGAGGTCCAAAATGCTAGATGGAATTTTATTGTAGAACCTGACACTGTTCCCCATAAAAGACTTACTAGTCTTACTAAGTCGAAAACCAGGTACCACGAGCTTGTGTTTATTACGTGTATTCAAGCTGTGGATGTCACTTTTTTACTATAATGAGTCAGATTTTTGCGAACATACATGATGTTAATGAATATGTATAAGGAGGGTAAGGTGAGTATATCTATCTCCTTAAATAATTCGCGAAGGGACTCTCGTGAGCCTAAATTATATATGGCTCGAACAGCTCTTTTTTGTAATATAAAAATAGTCTCGACATCAGCAGCTGATCCCCACAGAAGAATGCCGTATGACATAACACTGTGAAAATAGGCAAAATACACTAATCTAGCAGTTGGAACATCGGTCATCTGTCTGATTCTCTTAACGGCAAAGGCAGCAGAACTTAGTTTACTTGCAAGAGCCTCTATATGAGGACCCCATTGCAGTTTAGAGTCTACCGTGATACCTAAGAAAACAGTTGAAGGAACCAGATTTAACGCTTTCCCGTCTAATAATACAAGGGTTCCTTGTCGACTACGGAACCCTAAAAAGGGATTTTCTTTCCCTGCACACGTTCGCTCCATTGAGCGATATCATTATACTAATTTTAAAATGAACAATTCAAAAATCATTTATTTCAAACTGTTCTGAAAATCAGCACTCTTTGAACATCAAATTTACATAAGCCCCCAAATCGCCAAAAATATTATTATTATCTAAAGTAGTTTTTTGTCGTTGCTAAAACGACAAAATAATAATTCAGGTGAAAAAACATAGATTCTTTCACACAAAAATGCCAATAATACAGTGACGTTCTTGATATTTTCCAAAAAAAGTACTGTAAAATAAATGGCAGCCGTGCGGGTCGATACAGCAAGCTTAAGCTGCGCTAGCTTTTTTTTTCTTTTTATTTATTTTTTGTATGGCAAATCGCAGGTCAACCTAGAAGGTTGTCGACTGCTTGACCGGGCTTGCTTGTGAAGTGCCTTAAATGAATTTAGTGCCTCCAGCCAGGACTTAACTTACAAAACTAAGCGACTACACGCTAAGGGCACCCCCTAGTGGGGTACGGGCCTCGGCTTAGGGCGTCGCTGTCCTCCCCCTGCCTAGCCGCGGTCAGTCTATCTATGGGTGACCGTTTACGACATCATCAAACAGTCGGGACCCATTATTGTGACGATTTAAGCCGGTCTATACGTTAATGGGTCCCGAATGATAAGTCGCTATGTTCTATGCTTTTCAGTATCTCTTATAATATATATAGACTCCTGTAGTAACTGTTAACAATCTATATTTATTTAAAACTATTATTTAAAATGGAAGATACAATTTACAATATTTAAATATACCTACTGCCTTAATATAATTATATATATACTAGTGGCCCGCCCCGGCTTCGCACGGGTAGGCAGTCTTTATTTTTTAACCGACTTCAAAAAACGTGGTTCTGTATTTAACCCGTATGTATGTGTTTTTATATCCGCGATTATCACAAAAGCTTCTGAACCGAATTGGATAGGAGTTTTCGTTCTTCAAATGCATAGTTTTCAAGGAAGGTTTTTAGTATAATACATATAGTATATTGGGATCTGATGTAGTTCTTCGGAGATAGCCAATGGAACTCTACAATTACTAATAGTAAAGGAACAGCGATTACTGCGATCGTATGCCAGTGATTGTTTTCACTATTGTATAACATAACATCGCACCTCTAAGCTTTAAAGAACAAAGCAGAGGTATAGAGTTCACCCTCATTCAAGGTGATGAACATTTGTCTAGACATTAGGATATTGTTATTTATTTAAATTACAAACTACTACACTCAAAAGCGAACTGAAAAACTTTTTTCCAAAAATAGAACTGGCATGGAAAATAATACAAATTAAAAAAAAAACTGATACATCGTTCCAGAAGTCGGAATTAATTAATTTCTCCAATTAGGTATTGTGTTGTGTATTTTCATTCTATTTTTGCAAAAAGTTTTTTTTTATTTAGGAATGGAAAATCATCTCCTGACTCTTCCCGCTGTGGGCGGAGCGGGGGTAAGTGTCAGACTGACTTAAATCGATCCATTATGTTCTCTTCTTCGCTCTTTATTTTCTTAGGTCACGGTAGCTCTTTCGAACAGCGCCACCAGGCACTTTCCCGGGGGGTGAGCCCAGTCAACTATGCTAACATCTCATTGCGTGGAACTCAAACGCGCCGTCTACGCGGGCCTAATTCTTACCGGACGGCTAGCCACTTATTGCTCAAAGTCTGCAGGCCGGACCTACAGTGGCCTGGAGTCAATTTCTGGCTCCAAATGGTGATGACGTGGATGGGGCGTGAGATTTGTCTCTCCCTCACGCATCCCGCTATCTCCTTCTCTAGCATGACTGTTTCGCATAAGGAGGCGACTACTTCCTATTCCCACTCGCTTTGGACCTTGGTTTGAACCAGGGCAGAACGTGAGAGGTCACCGCCACCCAAGCGGGGCAAATCACTACTGTATGCTCCACTGTATGATCCTCACAGTGTCGACACCCCGGCGTTAAGGAACAGGACAGGAACCTCCCAAAATATCCGTGTCCGGTGAGAACCTGCATCAGGCGTAGGCATAGGATCTGCGGTAGGGCAAGATGCCGTGGCGCCTTCCTAGCCACTCCTTAAAGAGGAGATTTATCGCCACAATTGTGGGGTGCCATGTACTGGGCGTACCTACGGGTAATCTTGATGATCTTGAAAATGTTGGAAAACGGTGAACTATGTCCGAATGTATATTTATATTTTTTTTGTTATATCTATAAGACATCGCGTGCCAACATATTCGCTAACAGTTAGGTGTAATACAAAAGATCCTTACTCAGGTCCATCCGAATACATTTAAATGTTTGGCCTTATGATCTGTTAATTAGCAAAGGGAATTCTAGATTCTTAATTTCTGAAGTGTGGAATAGAATTAATTCAATGCAAAGCGCATTTTTTTGGCTTTTAAAAATTCCAAGAAAATTATGTATACATCAAACTCAAAAAAAACAAAAAATATGTGGGTTTCGAACTCGATGTAACCGATTCGCATGATTATTAATACAGTCCCTCCGCTACAGTGCTCGTTGACATTGCAGGTAAAATTGACATTCTAATACAACGTATTTTCAATTTCAATCACTGCTTATCTGCTTTAGAAACGGGCGTGATGATTTTCATGTCAAAGATTGTAATATAGCGAAAATGCATAATAATAAAAACTTGTTAGGTCATCCCATTGCAAAGTTATTTCAATGCCTCACTGCTCATTCCCCATAATAATTAGCGTGATGATTTGTAGCCCAAAGCTTGACCCGATTCATAACAAACATTTTTGGTGAATTTCAAGTAAAACTGTTCAGACGTTTTGGCGTAAAGTTAAAACATATATTTAGTCTTACAAACTTAAAATTTAATTGTTTCTCCCTAGGGCTAAAATCTTGAAAAACTGTGAAACACATATTTAATTATTTTCATTTTACAGTGTTTCTACAAAATTTGAATTTAATTGAATCAAAAATAAAACTTACTCCATACAATCTTTCAACCCTATTTTAATATACTTAGGGTTTGAATTTTCAAAAATCCTTTCTTATTACTTGTCTAAGCAATAAAAGGCACCTCCTGTCCAAATTTCTTTACTCTAGGTCCAGCCGTTTCGGCTCTGCGTTGATGATGATACGTACGAACGATGATATTTAGTATGAAAAAAAATGTGGTTGATAAAAATAAAAAAATCGTTTCTATGGTTTCTTTACCACTTATAGATGCAAGGTTTAAAATATTTCGAGTATAAATAGATGGACCTTATATATACAAATAAAAAAAATAATAAAAAAAAACTGTACAGACATGTGCGACAATGAGATTAGGCGTCAAAGTACTCCTCCTCATAGCTGTCATCTGGAAACATGCCCAGAAGACTGGCAGCATGTCCACGTTGAATGGCAATGCTTATTCGCTATCCAAAAATATGCCAGCTCTCTGGTCTCGCGAAGTGTCGACCAGTCTTTTCGCGATTTCCTTGAAAAGGAGACGCGAACTCGGACCCCATGGCCCGAGCGTTTCAACCCCAAACGGCTCAAAAGTATAGTTACCCAAAAGGTATACGTCCGTGTTGCGTCCCACAACAAGGGCCTACCCATCTTCCAAGGCAACAACGTCATACCGTCTGGTCTCTTCCCATCGTCGCGTATCAGTCCATTAGTGATGGAGTTATTGATACTCCTTTTAGGCCCTTACTGGCCGTTGGGAGTAATCTGTCACATGATCAACTGTGATTTGAAATGTTATGTCGTTCTAAATAAATGTCCGTGACGATCAGCTGTGTTTCAGTGATATAAACTAACTAATTTACCACCTGCAATTAGGCACTCTGCTATAGCATTTCCAATAGGTTACGATTAGTGTTAATTGTGAAGTTTTGGTAAATACGCAAGAAAAAATTTCGATGATGACAGACGATCAGAACTCGTCGTCAGGATCCATTTGTGGAATTAAAAAAGCTTGAGAATGCATCTGGTTTCGCCGTTTGGAAATTTCAAGTGCAAAATTACTTAGAATGTAAAAACTGGTGGGAGGCTGTAGAAGCCGAAGAAATCAGCGCAGCTCTTAAGGATGCGGATCGAAAGGCGCGTACAACCATGTGTCTACTGTTAGAGCCTTCATGTTTTGCGCACGTCTATAACGCAAAGACCGCGCGTGAAGTATGGCACAATCTGTGCGGAGCGTACGAAGATAAAGGCTGGGGTAGACGTATATCACTGCAACGTCAATTATGGTCATGTAAGTTAGAAAACTTTTCATCTATGGAGAAATACGTTTCTTCAGTAATCTCCATAGCACAGCAGTTGGCTGTAATAGATGCAAAAGTCTCGGACGACTGGATAATTTCGATTTTGCTTGCCGGATTGACATCAGAATACAACCCGATGATTATGGCAGTGGATAACAGTGGAAAAGAGATTAGCTTGGAACAAATTAAAACCAAACTGCTGCAAGAAGCTAATCGACAAGCTGAAGGTAGTTCTGGAGCTGGCGAGCAAGCCCTTGTTTCTAAACAGAAAAAGGCATCCAAGAACAATGCTTGGAAACCAGCGCGCAAATGTTTTAAATGCCACAAGGATGGACACAAGGCAGCTGAATGTAAGAAGCTGAATGCTGGTGTGTGCCTGAGTACGGCAGATAAGAATACCACAAACAAAAACGGTTGGTATGTAGATAGTGGTTGCTCGAACCATATGACTTACGATGCGGAAAAGTTATGTAACTATCAAAAAGTAAAGAGTGACTTGAAAATCAAAGTGGCCAATGGAGAAGAAATACCAGTTGAAGGTAGAGGAAATGCTTTACCAAAAGTAAGCGAAAGTTCAGATTTCATATTGAAAAATGTTCTACATGTTCCTCGCCTTTCTATGAACTTGATATCTGTGAGCGATCTCGTAAAAAAGGATTTCGCGGTCAATTTTGATAAAAGAGGTTGCACTATAAAGAATAAAACCGACCAAAGAGTTGCGACTTGTTATGAAGTTGATGGAATTTTGAAGTTGAAGGAAAACGTTACTTACGTCAACGCAACATTGACAAATAAACCTTTGACAAATATCTGGCACAGAAGGTTAGCACATTTAGGTATAAATTATATGCTGCTATTAAAAGATTTGGTAACTGGTATACAATTAGACGGAGAACAACACATTGAGCCATGCATTCCATGCATAAAAAGTAAGACATGTCATGGTCATTCAAAAATAAAGGCACTCGAGCAAAACAGATTCTTGAGATAGTACACACGGATATATGCGGTCCAATGGAAGAGCCATCATTTGCTGGTTCCATATACATGTTGCTGTTTATCGACGATTACACGCGCAAGACGTATGTTTATTTCCTAAGAAATAAAAGCCAGACTCTCGACAAATTCTGTGAGTATAAGGCAGAAGTAGAGAATGAGACTGGTAAGTCGATAAAATGCCTCAGATCTGATAATGGTACAGAATTTTGTAACCATGCCTTCGACAAATTATTGAAGTCAGCTGGTATAAAGCACCAAACGACGGTTCCGTATACGCCTGAGCAAAATGGCGTAGCTGAGAGGGCGAACAGATCGATTATAGAGAAAGCAAGGTCATTGCTTTGTGAGGCGAATCTAAGCAAGAAGTTTTGGGCTGAGGCTGTACGTACCGTAGTTTACTTAAAGAATCGAAGCCCCACAAAGGCTGTCACGGATAAAGTACCTGAAGAACTTTGGTCTGGTAAGAAAGTAAACTTGAGTCATTTAAAAATCTTTGGATGTTTGGCATTTGCATTGAAACCGAAGCAGAAAAGGCAGAAGCTCGACATGAAGACTGAGACGTTGATTTTTATTGGATATTGTGAGCTTACAAGAGGTTACCGACTTATGCACCCACAGACTGGCAAGATAACAGTTGCGAGGGATGTACAGTTCTTGGAAAACATATTTCCTGGTGATGGTACGAATGTGACGAAGAACGCCGTTGTTTCTATGTCTATTGAAGAGGAACAAATTGAACCTGCGATATTGGGTGTATCTCCTGATGTTCGCTCAAACAGTGAAGATGATTTTCAGGATGCAGATACGGGAAGTACCGAATCCGCTACTATTCAAGAAGTAAGAACGGAGCCGTGTGTTGAGACGAGTATAGAACCAAGGTACAAACTGCGTGCACGGAAGCCGGTTGACTACTCAAGCGCGTGCATCAATGCTCTCGCGGCAATTGACGGCGATCCGACTACTGTAGAGGAGGCGCTAGCTAGACCTGATCGTGAGCTTTGGCAGAAGGCCATGAATGATGAGATGCAATCGTTGAAGGAGAACCAGACTTGGAAACTAGTCGACTTACCATGCGACAAAAAGCCAATCCAATGTAAATGGGTTTTCAAGATTAAGCGAGATAGCAATGGTAAGGTGTCAAAGTATAAAGCTAGGCTGGTAGCAAAAGGATTTAGTCAGGTACGTGGTGTAGACTTTAACGAAACTTATTCCCCGGTGGTAAGGAGCTCGACTTTGAGACTTTTATTCTCGTTAGCTGTTGAAAATGATTGGGACGTGGATCAGTGGGACGTGACGACTGCATTCCTTTACGGAAAATTAAAGGAAGATATTTATATGACTATGATTTATATGAGATATTTATATGCCTGTAGGTGCTATTACCAGAGGTCAAGAGACGAAGGTTTGCAAATTAAATAAGTCGTTGTATGGTCTCAAGCAAGTATCGAATGCTTGGTTCAATGAGCTTGACCGAGAGATGCTTAGTCTAGGTTTCACGCAATCAGAAATAGAGCCGTGTTTGTACCAAATGTTATTAGGAGATAAGGATAGAATCGTTGTAGTTATTTACGTTGATGATATTTTTATTTTTTGTAGTCGTATACACCAAAATGAAAAAGAAAAAATGAAGACTGGGTTATTGAAAAAGTTCAAGATCAATGATCTAGGTCGTGCTAGACATGTTTTAGGCATGAGACTTAGAATAGATGAAAGCACCATTTACCTTGATCAGGAACAGTATGTACTTAATGTTTTAAAGGAATTTGAAATGTTGGACTGTAAACCAGTCATTACCCCCATGGAAGCTGGTCTCAGACTGGAAAAAGCTTCAGAGTCCGGTTGTAGATTGCCTTATCAAAATCTGATAGGATGTCTGAACTATTTAGCTCAAAATAGTCGGCCAGATATCGCGCATGCCGTTAGCGTTCTATCACAATTTAATTCGTGTTATGATGAAATTCACTATAAGTGTGCTAAAAGGGTGCTGAGATATTTAAAAGGGACATCTGATTTTGCGCTCACCTTCCGAAAGACAGGTAAATTAGAACTTCTAGGCTACGTAGACGCGGATTGGGGTGGGTCATACAATAGGAAATCCTTTACGGGTCTAATGTTTAAATTAGGCGAGAGTTTAATAACTTGGGAGAATCGCAAGCAACGATGTGTGGCTCTGTCTTCTACTGAGGCAGAGTACATAGGTCTTAGCCAAGCTTCAAAGGAAGCGATTTATTTAAGGAGTTTGTTAAAAAGTTTAACAAATGGTACTTGTAACAAACCCGTAGTCATTTATAATGACAATCAGTCTGCTCATCACATAGCGAGAAACAAGATGAACCATAATAGGACGAAGCATATCGATATTAGGTTCCACTTTGTACGCGAAGCGATATCGAATGAGGCGATTGAGGTGCGGTATGTACCCTCACAAGAAATGGTGGCAGATATGTTAACAAAGTCTCTGTCAGGCCCCAAGATTAAATTAGCTTTAGCGAGATTACCCATTAAGAGGGCGATAGTGAAAGTGGTTTAACTTAAGTTTTTGATATGTTGTATTTGTGTTGTAAAATTTGTTTAGGTTTTTGTAATGGTTTAATCTCTGTTTTATTTATTTTCAATTGTTAACAGCAATGTAAAAACGTAGGTACTGTCGAGTGCAATATATTTGTGTACACTCGTGTACGAAGGTGTCTATATACTTATTCACGTTAAAGTATGTGTAGCCTGTTGCGATTAATGTGTGAATGTGCACTTGCTAATTTTAAGGGTGTGTACACATGTGGCAGATTAAGGGTGCGTGATGGAGTTATTGATACTCCTTATAGGCCCTTACTGGCCGTTGGGAGTAATCTGTCACATGATCAACTGTGATTTGAAATGTTATGTCGTTCTAAATAAATGTCCGTGACGATCAGCTGTGTTTCAGTGATATAAACTAACTAATTTATCATCTGCAATTAGGCACTCTGCTATAGCATTTCCAATAATTAGGCTCTAATACGGCTGGTACGCCAGCAGTGGAAAGAGCACGACGGATAATGTCGTTGATGCTGGCGTGCCGTGCTATACGGCCAGCACTTCTACAGCACGACAGACCATGGTACCCGAGGCTGTCGACAGCTTCACCGCAGTGACAACGATGTGGAGCAACGTAAGGGGCGCCCAACCGTAGGCATGTAGCGAGCCGAAATGATTTGTCATCCAGCATAGTGCCTATGCTGGATGACGGAATCGCCTGTAACCAGAGGCCCGACTCCCATTCTCCCACAGCCAACAAACGGGCACGCTCGACAGTATTATTTGACGTATTAAGAAGGTTATTCCGTATAATATTGCAGAGCGGCCCATCCATTGTCTCTGAGAGGAGGGGTTACCGGGCAAAACCGTGTTGGGACAAGCCATTTTCCAGGCATTCACCGCATCGGTCAAACACGGTACCTCAAAATCAACCAGTGAGGAAGATAAAATTTTCCTGGTTAGACTATCAGTACTGTGGACCGAGGAGAGGAAAGCCGGTAAACTTATACTTGAAATTTTGCGGACGCTGAGACCTCCCAAGCGAATAGGAAGTGAGGCTTGCTCCCAGGCTCGGTCGTCCAGAGTCACATTCAAAATCGAAGAAAGGGTGTTTCTGATAATTTTGTCTACTCTGTCCAAAAGGTGCAAATGCTTCCACAGATGGGAGGAACGAAGAATATATGTAAATTTTGGTCCGAAACAAAAATATCGGATAAGTGTATATGCCGAATGAAGGTTAATTTTGAATAATCTTTCTGAGATTTCATTAAAATTTTGATTTTTTTCCTCAATAAAAGATGAAAAGGACTCGTCAAAGATTGGGGACCCTAGTAGGCGAAGAGAATTTCTTTCTATTATTTTTATTTCTGGAGCTATGGAATTAAATTTGGATATGGTTGCTTGCCTGTCAGTGGTGTGGGGAATGAAAATTTCGCATTTTGAAAAATTGTGTGATAAGCCAATGGAACTGAATTTCTGTTTTAAAGATATAAAATTGTTTTATACATACATCGCCTCCGAGGGTACCGTCATCTAGATACATTAAATTTAGAATTTAGCTGTCGAATAATAGGATTTATTGCTAAACTAAAAATGGCTGGCCCAAGAGCTCACCCTGTTGACATCCGACGGCCGAATCGAGAAGGTTGTCCTTATAAAGTAATTTGGAGGGATTTCTGTAACATTGCCACATAAAGTTGAATATTTTGGGAGTTTCTTTTTAGGGTTCCGTAGTCCGACAAGGAACCCTTATAGTTTCGCCATTTCCGTCTGTCTGTCTATCTGTCCGCGGCATAGCTCCGAGGTTCTTGATACTAGAAAGCTGAAATTTGGTATGGATATGTATATTGATCACGCCGAGAAAGTGGTAAAATAAAATTGTGAAAAATATTTTTTTTAGGGCCCAAACACGTAAAGTGGGGATGAATATTTTTTTTCTCGCGTACCCCTCCGTGTGGGGTATAGTTAATGTAATGAACACATGTAATGAACACATGTAATGAACACATGTAATGAACACATGTAATGAACACATGTAATGAACACATGTAATGAACTTACAAGGAAAACTATCACAACTAAGTAGGCTTAACCGGTTACAGAGTTATAGTCGATTAACTAACTCCTACTACGGAACCCTACTGCGCGTGGCCCGACACGCACTTGGCCGGTTTTTAACTTCTGTCAACAGGATGTCCCTGTTTACGGAGTTAAAGGCATTCTTAATGTCAACCTTCAGAATGACCTCGCCTTCATTACTATTTATATATGTGGACAGAGCGTGTACCGCAGCCTCGCAGCCCCCTTTCGAACCGAAACCTAGTTGTAGGGGCTGGAATTTGCTGGCCAAGGTTTCGCTGTAATAGGCACAGCAAATTTTGGCTGCGATACGGCGGTAGGTGCTTCCCACGGCAATGGGACGAATGCCGCCATCCTTTTTGCGTAGGGCGCATAGGTTGGCCCCGTACAAAATATCCACGACGGCATCGTGCACATTGCCGGAAAGCATTAAATTAATAAGGGCTGTTAACTCCTTCAAAAGGGACTCACCAGCTTCCCCGGCGCTTGGACACATCAGGTCTTTCATGTGCCCCCAGCACAACCATCGAGACCGCCGGCAGAGCCACTTCTGAAGGAGTTGACAGCCCCGCGCAATTGGATGGCTGTAATTAAAAGTGGATTGGAGTCTTGGTCAGGATGGTCAGGGAAGGAAAGGTCATCCGCCGGGGCCGGGTGTTTACTCTCCAGAGCAGTAAAAGTCTCTGGGGAGTACGACGCGACCACATCACTACTGAAAAGTATCCTAGCCGCGCCCCTTATATCACCTTCCCCTAATTCCGATTCTACATGATGCAAAAGCCCTTTCTGGGACAGGTGTGCCGGTAATTTCGGGTCTAAAGAGAAAAATTAATTATTGCAGTTTTCTTTCTTAATTTCTTCTTTGATTTGCGCTGTTAAGGTTTTTTTAGTAGCCAAACTTTTTTACACATGTAAAATCCTATAGGGAAAGGTAAGTAACTGTTCCCAGGCACTTTCATAGTTCTCTCGGGCAGCGAGGGAGACACATCGGGCTAAACTTGCTGCTACAGAAGGTCGCGCGCCTCGAGGAACTCTTTTCAATATCGGAACTGAATGTTTTAATTTAGATAGCTGTTGCCAAAGAGGGTGTATCGTAGAATCTGTTGGGGTACTGGGTATGGCTGGGGGGAGTGAAGAAATATTGTGAGGTTTATGAACCTTACCACAATGCACCTTCAGTCCCCGTTTACCTTTAAAGAAACGTGCCTGGGAACAATAGGGACATCTCACTAGGATATCTAGGGATGTTGAAGGTTGACTCATAACGGCCTCGCTACAGCCGTCATTGTGTAACATGCAAAATATAAAATTGAGGTACTTAGGTACAGGATAATAAAACAATAAATGTACACAATGAATAAAAAATTACAAAATAACATTAAAAACTTTACTATAAAATGTCACTTCACACAAGTCAAATAATGTCAGCGGCGTCGCGTAGGGCCGCCACTAGAGGCGCCGCCGCGCGTATCGTCACTGTCGCAAGATGCCACTGCCGTCTGTTTTCCAGGTTATATTGATTGGACTTATGTCCGTATAATATTCATGCGAATTTGAGGGTTCAATGCAAGCGATGAAATAAAAAAAACTTTTCACAAAAACTGCAAACGGCTTACATAAAGCATAAAGCCCAGTTTTTTTTAGTCCGACATGGCTATTTATGAATGTGGCTGACATATGAATTCGAATTATTCATGTTGTTTGTTATTTCAAATCTATTGCAAAATTGATAAAATTATATAATTTCAACTGCCTGTCACAGTCATAGTTTTTTTTTTCAATAAATAATTTGAATTGAATTGTTGGATGAAAATACTTTACTATGATTTTTTCAGTTTTTAATTAAATATTTAATCAGGGTACCACAATGTGAGATAGGTACATTTTTTAATTTCATACTGGTAGGTTTCAAGTAAGAATTGGAACGTCCTCCTGTACTTGTTTCTTTGAAGTCTTTTCAGTTTTTATTTTTATTTAAGACGCCCCGTGCAATAAGTCGGTAATCGAAAAAACTAAATTTTACAGGAAAAATTATTTAATGATTTTGTTGACTAACTTTCCAACTTGTGCGAGTATTGCAATCATCAATACATGAAATTAAAGCTATTTTTTTGTGTTATAATATTTGCCCACCCGTTACTTTGTAAATGCCACGTAACCATACCAGGGCTTCATAAGCTTGCAGAAGTTCCGTCCGAATTCGGATAACGGAACTATTCAATTCTACCAACATAGTGAGATCGAAAGACGGGATGTGTAGGTTGCACCTAAGTCTGTTGTTCCCATCCCGCTAGTGAAGTTACTAGGACAGCATAAAATGAAAGAGACACCGCTGTGATGTTTCAACTACCCACCAGTTACTTTGTAATAATGCCACGTAACATACCAGGGTTTCGCACTTCTTCACTTCGCTGAGTGTTGATTGGCTGACGACTGCAACTAATCGACGAATACGCGGGCCCGCTCAAATAGTTTGCTTCTTTATCTTGGCGAGACCCGCGTATTCCGTGCGCATTTTATTAACATTATATACGGGTGGGTAGTTAAAACAATACTGCGATTTCTTTCATTCTATGATGTCCTAGTACTTTTCGTGACGCAACATTTCAAATGTTCAATGTCCATTTGATTCTTTTAATATATATTATAGAGTGCACTGAAGATTTTTTTGTCTGACTGTACTATTTTTGATTTGAACCTAATATTTTATGAGTGGTCCCAGTAGCCGGAAGAAAAATATTTAAATTAAATCCATCCGGCGACTCACACCGCGGATCAGTTAATTGCGGTCCCAGTCGCCGGAAGCCTCCAAATGCAGTCTCTGGCTAGGTACAAGTAATTGTCCTGGATTTCTGCCTTCAACTCTTTTGGACTTGTGTTCATACACGGGGAACAAGTGAGAGTATCGTTTTACAAACAAACTAATTTCAAAAATGTAAAGGCAAGGCAGTGGAAGTATCTTTAATGCTTTAAATAGTGGTTTGCAGTGATTTAAATATTCTGCTCCATACACAGCTCTAACACATTTCTTTTGTGCAATGAATGCTCTGTTCACATCCACTGAATTACCCCATATGATAAGACCATAACGTAGCACTGAAGAAATATAGCCATGATAGGCATTTTTTTTACCAGCCATTTTTCTTAGTTTTCTCAGAGCAAACACAAATTTATCAAGTCGAGTACAGACTTTGCTTACTTGTTCTTTAATTTTTCGTCAAAAACTATACCTAAAAATATTGTTGTTGAGACTGGTTCTAATGTTGTGAAGTTATATTGTATTTTAGGTGGTACTACTAATGAATTGTGTGTTTGAAATTGCACTATCTTTGTTTTATTCATATTTACATGTAAATTATTTTGTTCGAGCCATTCTATTGCTTTTTGTAAATCAGTTTTCGTGTCAATCTCTAACGCATTCCTGTTCCATGCTTTTATGGTCAATGTTGTGTCATCAGCAAATAATGTACACTCATGTTTTAGATTTTCGCAAAGATCATTAATATATATAATAAACAATGGAGGCCCTAACACGCTTCCTTGCGGAACACCACAGTTGTTATTTATTAAGTTAGAGCTGTATACAGTTTTTTTGTTATTATCAATTTTTGTTAAAACAGTTCTTTGTTGACGGCCCGACAAATAACTTTTAACCCAATCATACGCTTTTCCTCTTACTCCATATTTCTCCATTTTACAAAGCAACCGAGTATGAGAAACAAAATTAAATGCTTTGCTCATGTCTAAAAATACGGACAACACAGACATTTTATCATTTAGAGCTTCAGTTATTAATTTGACCAAAGTAAAGCACGCAAGTGAAGTCGAACAATTTTTCCTAAAACCAAATTGGTTCTCTGAGAGCAATTTGTTTTTATTTAAGAAACTCGTTAATTTTTCATTCATGGCCTTTTCAAAAACTTTTGCTATAATGGGTATCAGAGTAATTGGCTTATAATTAGAAATATCCGTCCGTTTTCCTTTTTTGAAGAGTGGTTTTACTATAGATTGTTTTAACCTAGTTGGGAAAATTCCGGTTTCAAATGACAGATTGATGATATAACTTAATGGTGCTGCTATGTATTTACTACTTAATTTTATTATTTTAGTAGTAATTTCATCATATCCGGTTGCGTTTGTATCATTTAGGGAATTGATAATTTTTATAATGTATTTTTCAGTTACTGGAGTTAGAAAGATACTGTCAGAATTAGTGCTGATCCTACTGTCATTATTATTATTCCTGCTAGGATTTTTATGAGTTAATTCTATAAAATAGTTATTGAATTGATTACAGATGTCAATAGGATTATTAATTACTTTATTATTTATTATTAGCTCTTTGATGTCATTTTTGTCATTATCGCTGTTGTTTACATTTCTTTTTATAACGGACCATGTCGCCTTACATTTATTTTTAGAGTTATTTATATATTTTTTGTTATTTATCAATTGCGAATTAAATATGCATTTTTTTAGAATTTTAGTATAAGTTTTTGACTTATGATATTTTTTGCTTAAGGCATCATTTTGTAATTATAGTATAAAATCCTCTTACGTATGCAAGATAACTTTATGCCTTTACTAATCCATTTATTTTTTATGGGTTTGTTATATTTTTTAACTATTATTTCGGGAAAACATAATTTGTAAAACAAAATGAACAAGTCATGAAACATATTAAATGCTTTGTCACAGTCCGTTTCTTCATATGTTTCACTAAAAGTTAATACTGACATGCACTCTAGAATTTTTTTATATTAGTTTTGCTGTAGTCTCTCTTTACTTCGTAAAAGAAGTTAGTTATTTTCTGTGTGTTGTTGACTTTTGTGAGAAGAAACTTAACAGACTGTGCGGTATCATGATCTGAAAGAGCTAGATTATGTATACTACTTTTTATGTCAAGGTATGAGATATTACTGGCTATCTGATCTATGCAGGAATTTTTCCTAGTAGGCTTGTCTACATGTGTCAATAAATTAAAATTATTTAGAACAGATATTAATTCCCTTGTTTGTGTTGAATTTTTCAATATGTCGATATTCCAGTCTCCGCATATCATAATACGGTTCCTATTTTTGTGAGTCAATTTATGTAATAGTGTTTCCATTTTCTGAATAAAATAATTTGTATTTGCGCCAGGAATTCTATATACGCACACCAGCATTAAATTATGACTTGGAACTTCTATACCACAACATTCAAAGCAATACTCTTTAGAGATTTCAGTTGTGAACGGTAATGTGTTAAAGACTAATCCTTCTCTCACGAGTATGCAAGTACCGCCCCGTTTTTTATTAGACCTTGAGTAATGCGCAGCTAACTTGTAGTTTGTAAGTCTTAGATTAAATTCATGTCCGGATTGTATAAAAGTTTCGCTAATGCATTTATAGTCTATAATACCCATCTCTTTAGTCAGCTCAGTAAGTGCTATTTCAAATAAATCTAATTTATTTAATATTCCGGCTATATTTTGATGGAATAACGTAAATTGACGTTTATCCTCTTGAACTGGACTGTTAAGGGGTGGGACGAAAAAAACGGTTTTGAATCTTTTATACTTGACATGTCGATGTTATTGTTTCAATTTTGTAGTCATAATCTACAGGGTAATTTTGGATGTCAACAGATATGCGACCGTAAATGCTTTCAAAAATACACTTTATGCCAAATTTATTAAGTCTACCCATTTAATATGAAAACATGTCTAAAGTGAGATTACGATTGGTATCAAAGAAGTATGCATAATTATAGTATTGTATGTCCATATGTAATAAGTTATTAAAAATTTCAATTTTATAATTGTGAATAAGAGCTCCCGTTATATATACTGGAGTGCATATAATAATATTTGTGAACGTAAAATGTTTCAAGGTTTCTCTTATTTGTTTTATTTTATTTATTTATTTATTATTATTAAACATACACACACTATCATTACAGACTGATCCAATACAATAGTGGTTTCCCTAGCCATACACATACAAGATGAATACAATTAAACTTACAGCTAATACACAATAACAAAAACAAAACTGAACTTCAAATATAACTTATATAACAATAACTTCTTAAGCTAACAATTTTTAACCTTAAATGTACAATTTATTAGACAACACAAAAATACATATATATATATATATATATATTTACTTAGTTATAACTAACAATATTTAACAACACTATTGCGAATTCACTCAAATTGCACGAAAATATCGCTGGCCCCGGGCAATATAGCGGTAAACACCGGTTACGCCCTTTTTAATGTTATTTGATTTTTAGCTTCCCTGAGTATTAATCTATCACTCTTATTTTTTTCAGATTTTTAAAATAATATTTCTCTAGAGTAAATTACAATAACAGCTTTATTGCATGGAAAATTCTCTTACGACTAAGTTATGTATTATTGCATTACTCTAAGAAACATTACACAAAAAACCGGTGAACATCTTTACACTTAATTTCTAAACAAAGAATAACAGTAATAAATTTATAATATCGCTGGCCCCGGGCAATATAGCGGTAAACACCGGTTACGCCCTTTTTAATGTTATTTGATTTTTAGCTTCTCTGAGTATCAATCTATCACTCTTATTTTTTTCAGATTTTTAAAATAATATTTCTCTAGAGTAAATTACAATAACAGTATTATTGCATGGAAAATTCTCTTACGACTAAGTTATGTATTAATGCATTACTCTAAGAAACATTACACAAAAAACCGGTGAACATCTTTACACTTAATTTCTAAACAATGAATAACAGTAATAAATTTAACCGCGTTTTTTGGAAATAAACGTATTATATCAATAAACTGTAAACACTTAATACGAAGTAATCACAAGAGATTTTATTCTGTACAAGCTATTACGCCTTTCTTCCCGTAAATTTATTGCAACCCCGGCGACGTACTGTCGCGTTACGCTAAACGCCACCCCTTTCACTCCTACGCATAAATGATTACCGCATGCTTTCTAACATCATTTTGGTTCGGAACCTTAAATATACTTAAGGCCAGATCTATTTGAATATATCTTTTTTTTTTCGTTTTCAGTTCTTCTGTCTTTGACTTCTAGACCAAAAATTAAAGAAGATCGAGTTCTTTATAGGGTTCCGTAGTCCGACAAGGAACCCTTATTGTTTCGCCATGTCCGTCTGTCTGTCTGTCTGTCCGCGGCATAGCTCCGAAGTTCTTGTTACTAAGAAGCTGAAATTTAGTATGTATATGTATATTGATCACGCCGAGAAAGTGGTAAAATAAAATTTAGAAAAATATTTTTTTTAGGGTAGCTCCCAAACACGTAAAGCGGGGATGAATATTTTTTTTCTCGCGTACCCCTCCTTGTGGGGTATCGTTAGATAGGTCTTCTAAAAATATTATGGGGGTGTCAAGACCATTTTTCGGTTAAGCGAGCAATTTGAGAAATATCTAGATTTTAAGTGAACATTTTTGTTCGATACGAGTTACCCCCCCTCTAACTTTTGAAAAACTCGTAGCACATGTAATGAACTTACAAGGAAAACTATCACGGCTAAGTAGGCTTAACCGTTTACAGAGTTATAGTCGACTAACTAAGACCTACTACGGAACCCTACTGCGCGTGGCCCGACACGCACTTGGCCGGTTTTATTTATCAGGGCTTTAGCCAAAGAATTAAGCGATTGCCTATTAATCGGCTTAGGCCTAGCCAAAAATCGACGATCTGTCGGATACTATTTGTTGTTGAAAATAAAACATTAGAGTGGCATAGTGAAGTAGGACCTTTATTTCTAAAACACTATGCTTCGTCTTATCTTTTAGATTGTGTGTATATAATATTATCCCATATTAGATACCTTGACTAATAGATTAATATGTATATCATATGTAATAGACTGCTTACTTGGCGTTTCTACTAAACTTTAAAAAATGGTTGCTATGTAACGCATCACTACCCAATGTTACCAGTAAAAAACCGGCCAAGTGCGTGTCGGGCCACGCGCAGTAGGATTCCGTAGTAGGTCTTAGTTAGTCGACTATAACTCTGTAACCGGTGAAGCCTACTTAGCCGTGATAGTTTTCGAAAGTTATTTTTTTTATTTTTCAAAGACCTATCTAACGATACCCTACACGAAGGGTTACGCAAGAAAAAAAAATCATCCCCACTTCACGTGTTCGGGAGCTCCACTAAATTATTATTATTATTTTTTAAATTATTTTTACCACTTTTTCGGCGTGATCAATACACATATCTATACTAAATTTCAGCTTTCTAGTACCAAGAGCCTCTGAGCTATGCCGCGAACAGACAGACAGACGGACATTGCGAAACTGTAAGCTCGTAGCAAAGAAACTCGAACCCAAATTCACGTGTTTAGAAAAATATTTTCATTGGTAATTATTTAGAATAGCGCCACCTTGTTAACCATGGATAAACCGTTTTATTTACAAAGTATTAAGTTTTGGTCTAAGATATCATCCCATGCCCCGACTTATAGCTACTACTATACTATTTCTATAAATTCCAAACTATTAGGAAATAAACATGAAAGAATTTTAATTTTGACGACTATATCCAACCTACATGTAAAATTTAAATAAGGTATGCAATATTCTCGTTTTGAATACGCAAAGTATTAAAAGAAATACATATTTAAATTCTATAATACATTTAATTATTATTTAGTAAGTCAATAACAAAATATATTTGTCCTGCCAAATTTTGATACACACATTTTAGATTATGACAGATTATGGATGATCTGGTTTGAAAACACGTTATTCACATCAAAAAAATATTTTATCCGCATGTAGTGCCTTTTCAATGTAATAATTATAATTCACCAGTCATCTTATCACAAATATTTTTTTTTTATTTTTTTTTATTTATTAGGGACAACAAACAGCAGTATATTAAATATTACACATGATTGGAGTACCAAACTAATAGAATTAACAAATATACTACTCACGACGTTATCCACAGATTACCATATAAAATAATTAGCATAGGTACTGTTAATAATAACAATAAGGGCAAACTAAAGATACTCATTACCAAGTTAAGATTAATACTCGGTTTGTTCTTAAAATGTAACAAAAGAGAAGAAAAAAAAAAGAACGAATCTAAGGCTACATAAATACATGAGGTATGAAATCAAAATTAAGTAACATCGAAACTTATGGCTGTTCCTTTAGAGTGGAAATAACTTGATTTTTGAACCTATTCTTGTTCAGAAATATGATATCAATTGATCCAAACTTTTTATTATAAATGTCGACCAATCGGTGCAGCGGTGAGCGTGCGCCTGAGTTGGTATGACAGAAATTAGTGGCAAACAAACACCGTGAACGTACTTCTCTACTTTGTAGTGTGCGAGGGACCAGGTAGCACAAACTTCTCACAAGCTCTGAACAATCAAACTTATTGTGGCATATACTGAACAGGGTCATCATTTCAAGGAGTGTGCGTCTAGATTGTAGGGACAGGATATTATATTTTTCGAGCAATGTTTGGTAGGAAATCCTTTTACGAAAACATCTATAGTGCACAGAGCGAAGGTATTTACGTTGGACTAACTCCACTATTTCTATATATTTTTTGTAAAAAGGATTCCAAATAGGAACTGCGTATTCCAATTGTGGCCGGATTATCGACTTGTATAAATGTAGATAAGTGGAAGGGCGGTGGAATTCTTTAGATGCACGCATGACGAAGCCGAACATTTGATAAGCTTTATTAACTATATTATTCACGTGCGCATCAAGATGGAGCATGGAGTCTAACTGAATACCAAGATCGCGGAGACTAGTAACATTATTTAGGACAGTATTGCCAAAACAATAACTAAACTTGATAACTAATTTATTTTTGGTAAACGTAATGCTATGACATTTAGAGTAACTAAGCTGAAGTTTGTTAGAAGAGCAGTACTCTAAGAAACGGTCCTTCTGTAAATCCATGCAGTCAGATTGATTGGTAAGATTTTTATATTTATATAATAATTTATTTACATCGTAATGTGCTCGCTCTGAGTGACAGCGTCTACCCGTGACAGTGGTCACAGACGTACTGCCCCCGTCGCCCGGTGGACCCCTCCGTAATTTCAACTATGTACGATTAAAAAAAAATATACGTATACAAAAAGACAGATAATTAACTTTTCTATAAAATGGTACAGGTTTCATTAAAATCCGCTTAATAAATTCTATGTAAAACTCAGTTTTTCTTCTGCGTTAGACCTAACTTTATGTTTTTTTATACAATGTTATAAATACATAATTAAAAAAACGGTACACAAGATTATCAAGCATATGCTCTAGTTTAGTATATATACTTTTCAAATCATGAAAGCAAGTCGTTAAAGCGTGATCATTAGCTTTAAAGGGGTCAAAGTCGTATATCGCCGCCTTAAACAAAAATTAGGTAGTAGAAACTTAAAAAAATAAAAATACGGTCTAAAATGGTTAAAAATAAAAACAAATCACATTTTAAGGTCGGTCTGTTACAATGGTTACATAAAAATATGTTTCATTGATAGGATTCTAAAATAGCGATAGTGGATGATACAGCTAGGGGGCTAGACAAGTGGCAGTCGTTTCTAATCGTTCTGACGCTAACGCTTAAGCGTTTCTACTTATCAAATGCTCAGTCGATTAGAACGATAGAAAAAAATTACGAGAAGTTGTCTATGGATTGCTCTAAGGGCCTATACATGTGGCAACAAATTTAAGAGAATTACATTCATTTACGACTATTTTTTTTGACCTAGAGTATCGCACTTGAAATTTGTAGCCAAGTGACATTATTTTTAACAGACTTCAAAAAAGCAGGTTCTTTATTCGACCCGCATATATGTTTGTATATCCGCGATTTTCAAAAACTACTGATCCGATTTGGATATTTTTTTTTTTATTTAAATGCATGCTTTGCAAGGAAGGTTTTAGTATATTTTATATTAGGATTTGATGAAGATCTTTGGAGATAGCCAATGGAACTCATCAATTTATTACTAACAGCAAAGGACCCGCGATCGTTGTGATTGTAAGCCTATGCATTGTTTTCACCATTACATTACATAACATCACTCCTCTAAGCTTTAAATAAAAAAAACTACGTTTAAAAAAACCGACTTCAAAAAAAAAACTAAAAAGTATTAAAAAAGTATAAAATAACTTAATAAAGATTTAACACAAACCTAATACCTTTAATATTAATAAAACACCATTATTTGTATTTGCTACCTATTGACAGGTTTAAAGTCGGTGCCAAGCCAAATGTAATAGTGTTACTCATTCAGGTATTAAAAAGTTTTCATCTGTTTCACATTAATTCACATTGTTCTTTAAGTTTATTTACGTAGGTTAATCTTTAGGAATTTCATTTTGTTTAGGACTTGGCACCGACTTCAAAACTGTCAATAGGTAACACATACAAATAATGGTGTTTTATTAATATTAAAGGTATTAGGTTTGTGTTAAATCTTTATTAAGTTATTTTATACTTTTTTAATACTTTTTAGTTTTTTTTTTGAAGTCGGTTTTTTTAAACGTAGTTTTTTTTAATTTATTTTTTACTTTTTAGTGTCTGTAATAAGTTGCTCTGTAAACTACAGTATTTTTTACAGGATTTTTATAGATTACATAAGGAAGGCTATAACATTTCGTTGTTTTTATTGTCATAATTATATGTTAAATAGTTTTTTTTTAAGTAGCTATGGGTAGGCCTACGAAAGGTGCAGCTTTAAACAATATAGATCAAGAAACGGGAACGGAAAATATAAATCGACTCCGAAACAATTACGTCATCGATGTAAACAAAAATGTAAAAAATGTTCACAAAATGAAAACTACTGGGCCAAACCATGTGAAATTTTTATGGGACCAAATGGCATCTATTCCGCATCAAACTAAAAAAGAATCACGTAAATCGGATCATAAATCTCAGCGTAATCGGTGTACATACATAGAAAAAAAAAAAAAAAAAAAAAAAAAAAAAAATACCGATCGAATTGAGAACCTCCTCCTTTTTTTGAAGTCGGTTAAAAAGCACAGGCATGGAGTAAACCCTCATTAAATTACAAACATTTTGAACTCGGTTTTACTTTTTATTGTAAAATAAGTTTTTAATAGATTTCGAAAGGAAACGTCATCTAATACAATTTTTTTTTTAGAATCCGTAGTCAAGTGGCATTGTTTGACAGAAGAAAACGCTTGCGAGCGTCTGAACGTAACGCTCGCTGAGCGAACGCAGACACCTTGTAGATAACTCTACAAAATGACCTTTGTGAATCAGCTGGTGAAGTGTTTTGGTATATTTTGTGATGAAATGTTTGTGAATTTTAATACTTATGTATTAAACTACACTCGCTTAAATTATTATGGGCTGCGCATAATGAGGAAGTGTTGGCTTAGGCGTCAGAAACGAAATTCTTCACGTCGATGTCTGCTGTTTCCTGCGGTTTCACCCGCGTCTTCAGAGAAAAAGTAGCTTTTTCCAGGGTCTCCGCTATCTCCGTACCAAATTTCATACAAATCGGTCTAGCCATTCACGCGTGATGCCTTGACCAAGGGAAATAGAGATTAATTTTTAGGGTTCCGTAGTCCGACAAGGAACCCTTATAGTTTCGCCATGTCCGTCTGTCTGTCTGTCTGTCTGTCCGCGGCGTAGCTCCGAGGTTCTTGTTACTAGGAAGCTGTTAAATAAAATTTAGTATGGATATGTATATTAATCACGCCAAGAAAGTGGTAAAATAAAATTTTGAAAATTTTTTTTTTTAGGGTAGCTCCCAAACACGTAAAGTAGGGATGATTTTTTTTTTCTCGCGTACCGCTCACCGCTCCTCTGTGGTGTATCGTTAGATAGGTCTTCTAAAAATATTATGGGTGTGTCAAGACCATTTTTCGGTTAAGTGAGCCATTTGCGAAATATCTAGATTTTAAGTGAAAATTTTTGTTCGATACGAGTTACCCCCCCCCCCCTCTAACTTTTGAATGGCTGTACCTAGAAATGTGAAAAAAATCACAGACGTAGCACATGTAAGTTAAGTAAGCTTAACCGTTTACAGAGTTATAGTCGACTAACTAAGACCTATTACGGAACCCTACCGCGCGTGGCTCGACACGCACTTGGCCGGTTTTATATATATAGATGCACAATTTATTGTTCCGGGTGGTGTGATTCTATAAGCAAACATTCAATAAGATTTGTCTGGAATTCCGTGCTCATGCATCATTGCGAGGAACTAAAGAAAGGAGTAAAGGTAAGTTTATTATTGTTTACATTACTTATCGTCTGTTATCTCCCAAGTCTCAGACAGAGTATGGTCCTATAGTAGAAAAAAGCCTTACTACCTACCGTTCAGAAATAACCATTACCACAATAATTATAAGTAAATCAAAGTTATATAAAAATACTATAATTATCTTTATAGAATACACAAATTCTTGTTCTTCAATGCCAGCTTGACCAACCATCGAAGTCACACTAATAATGGCCACCACGCTTACTTCTACAGCAGTTAAAGACTGCTGCTGCTGTTTGGACCACCTGCATGACACTGGTGCCCAAATATTTTTTTTTATTCATTTTCCAATCAGCCCAATCCTAAATAAAGACGAGTTTTATAACCTTAAACTTATTGTTGTTAAATAGAAAGAAAGCGGTTCTTTGATGGGAATGCATACAAACACAATACATACAATAATTGTTCATAATGTGATGCCAGTAGTGGCGATATTGAATAAAACACTTTTGGTCGGTGGTTCATCTTTGGCCTTTATATGAATCCTACCAAAACTGAAAATTGCTCTGCACTAGCACGTATTCTCGGCTCTAATTACTAAACAATAACAAAAACGAAGTCCCTAATCATATCATGGTCATTGTATGATCCAAATAAATTAGTTTTAAACCTGCTGCAAATACTTTAAACTTTCGCGGTTTGCACCGAAGTCAATGGGACTATCGTTTTTGCGGTCACCAGTTGGCGCCACTGTTGAGTAAGTCCTGTGAGTCAACTCCGCAATATATACTTTTAATAGATATAGATACGATGTAGTGAACTCGCTGTAGATACTAACTAGTTACTACAACTGACTTTGAATGAACTGTTTTTAAGGCCCACTTATTTGGCTACCCATATAACCTATTCTTGGCTTTTATGACAAAACAATAACATGTATTGAGCTATAAAGTATATCTGCCTAAATTCATCAGGAATGGCACAATATTTGCAATAAAAATCAATAATTTAAAGTAAATTACGATAAAAATGCTCGCAGTGAAATATCTCTTACATTTGATATTTCTTGAGACCTTGCTCCACACTAGCGCATCCTAGCGGCGAATTCAAGTGCGGTAGCCCTCATTGAAGTGTAAGTATCAAACTACTTACGTAGTATTGTATTATCTTTGCTACTATTGCAGAGCGATCCATAGACAACTTTCTGTATTTTTATCTACCGTACGAATAGAATGAGCGTTCGAGACATCAAAAGCCACTTGTCTACCAAAAATTGAATCGCTAACGCTTAAGCGTTCACACGAATAGAAACCAAAGAGAATATAATACGAAATAATAGAAAATAGAAACGTTGGACTTTTTGGTGGGCTTTCAAAAAAGGCGGTATAAAATAGTTTGTGTAAAATATTTTTATTTAATTTTTAGTTAAATATTACAGTATAATTATCTGTAGATTTGTGTTTAGTTCGGTTAAGAAGAGACGGGCTGCGGATGGACTAAGTCAACCGTTTAAAATTCAATTGGTGATGGTATTCAAAACACTCCAATTAAATGGAAACAAATATGCTTATGTTCGTACCTACACATCATCAGAGAACCTCTTTCTTTCTATTTCACAATAATACGTAAGTTAAGTTTATAAAATTCGTCTTTATTTAGGACTAGCGGCCCGTCCCGGCTCGGCACGGGTAGCCTATATTACTCAGGGTAAATGTAACTTTCCAATGGTGAAAGAATTTTTGAAATCGGCACAGTAGTTTTTGAGTTTATTCATTACAAACATACACACAAAAATACAAATCTTTCCTCTTTACAATAGTAGTGTAGATGTAGATTGGGCTGATTGGAATACGAATAAAATAAATTTGGGCACTGGTGGTGGTCCGAACAGCAGCAGCAGTCTTTGACTGCTGTAGAAGGAAGGATGGTGGCCATTATTGGTGTGCAAGAAAGCAAGAATTTATTGTGTGTATTCATGGTGTATTCTATAAATATTATAACTATAATCTTTTTACATAACTTTGATTTACCTATAATAATTATTGTGATAATGATTACACGAGAGTTTTTGGAGTGTTATCCTACTATATAATATTATGAATACGAAAGTGAGTTTGTTTATTTGTTACGCTGTCACGATATAACGGCTGAAGCGATTTGTTTCAAATTTGGTACAGAGATAGATGGAAGCTTGAAGACAAGCTTATTTTTTATCCGGGTCCGTTAGTAGTTTTCTTGGAACGCGCATGAAACCGCGGGAAGCAGCTCGTAATAACTATTATGAATAACTACTATATAATATTTGAAAATAAAAATAAAAGGCTTTCTGAACACAGAATATAAAATATTTATCTTTTAATTAATTAAATGTTATTAAGAAATCAAACTACTGAGCAGTGCTCTACCACGAAGAAGGTCATTTTGGCTTTCCTCGAAAGACGTGCAGCATTCAATATAGGGGTCATCATCCAGGCCCTCTGTGGGTATCCAGAATCACCTAAAAAATAAAACAGACATTAGAATAGGGGTGGAGGATGAAACGCACTAAGCTGGCGCATCACTAAGGTACCACCGCGTCGCCCGCCAACGGTCATTCATCATATTGGCAGAGGTTCAGTAGGTGAACAAGGCAAAATTCGCGCGCCCGAACATTGTGTTTTATAGTAGATTGTACCTTAAAATTTAACTACGACCGTGCGTGAACTCATTTACCCTGAGCTACACATCTAAACACTTGTAATACACAGATTATATATATATGAATATATATATGTAATAGCAAATTATTTGATTTCTCCTACTATAGGACCATACTCTGTCTGAGACTTGGGAGATAACAGACGATAAGAAATGTAAACAATAATAAACTTACCTTTACTCCTTTCTTTAGTTCCTCGCAATGATGCATGAGCACGGAATTCCAGACAAATCTTATTGAATGTTTGCTTATAGAATCACACCACCCGGAACAATAAATTGAGCATTTCTCATATTTCGTCCAGACATCGATGTGAAGAGTTTATTTTCTGGCCCCTAAGCCATATTTCTTCATTATGGGCCATAATCATTTAAGCGACTGCATTTTAATATTATAATTCACAAACAAGTCACAAAATATACCATCACACTTCAACATCTGATTGACAACCGCCATTTTGTAGCGTTCAGATGCTCGCAGCATAGACTAAGTCGATTCCTTCTGTCAAATAATGCCACTTGTCTACCAATTTGAAGTACGAAACGCTAGATCAAATAGCTATTCGTTACCTAATGTCATTCCCATACATTGAGCGTTAGCGTTAGCGTTTTGCCACTTGTCTAACCCCCAAGATTTGGCTACAAAATTTCCGTGAAGAAGGTGGTAATCGGCTGGTACGCTCGAGATCTAAAGTGGAAATTACGTCGTATTATTTTCTTACATTCTTGAATCTCAGTGGTCGGTGTGTTTATAACGTCATTAATGATGTTGCAATTGAAACAGTATCGTCTATAATGTTTTATAATTTTTTTCAGTTATTTCATTAAATATTTATACCATAACAATTATTTTTAAAAGGTTATATTGGTAAAAAAAATTAGCTTTCATTTGACATTTTGAACGCCTGTGTTGGATCACTGTACGCTGCACTATAAACAAATTTGCTTCTTTTATTTTTCCTGTAAAATTCGATTTTGTATATTACCGCTTTATTGCTCGGGGCCAGCGATATATCGATTTTCTCATGCACTTCGTTTAGGACCCGTATTGTGCGGGTGAGGGGTGTCTTTGACAACAGATTCGTTCTGGCTACCGGCACGGCCAGCAGTGGCGGCCGCCGCCGCCTCCATACGTACCAGTCCGGCACGCGCAGCTGCAGGTGAGGCAGCACACCCGGGTTATTTGCTACCCCACGCAGGAGCTTTAGCGCATACACCGCGAGTGTAAATTCCCTGCGCACTCTGAGTTCGTTGAACCCCACCATACCCAGTACAAAAAGTGTAGGATACATCAGCGGGTAAAATGGGTACACCCCATACAGTTTGAAATACAAGTGTCTTGTAAACTTATTTTGTACTCGCTCAAGCATGACACTGTATTTCGCTTCATGAGGCGCCCAAATCACCGCACTGTGCTCCAAGTGACTCCTTACCAATGCGTCATACAGCACCCTGAGGGTAGTGATGTTGGTGAAACCCTGCGACTGTCTCAGCACGAAACCCAGGTTTCTGTACGCCTTCTTGCAAATCTTAACTATGTGCTCCCGGAAAGTTAGATCAGGGGTAAGCAGTACTCCTAGACCTGCGAAACTCGCTGCATCGGCTCTTCATCTACTATGTAATTGTATTCTAAGGCTGATTTCGCGCGCGTAAATGTCATCACTGAGCATTTCGTAGTGTTGAAATAGAGCTTATTTTTATTGCTCCATTCCACCACTCTATCTATGTCTTCCTGCAATTTCTCACAGTCCGACTCACTCCTGACCTCGAGCAGCAATTTGAGGTCATCTGCAAACAATAAACATAAACTATGTTTGACTACCTCTGGTAAGTCATTTATCATTAAAATAAATTCGAGAGGACCCAAATTGCTGCCCTGGCTCACGCCTGACCTGGTGTAGTATGGCTGGGATTCGAAACCGTTGTAGTCGACGTACTGCTGCCGGTTTTCCAAGTAACTGGCGAAGAACTGTAAAAGGTGTTGAGTACAGCCAATTTTTGCCAGCTTCATTAGCAGTACATCATTATCAACGGTATCAAATGCCTTTTTAAAATCAAAATATGCCGCGTCTACCTGTACACCAGCATCCACTGCCGGCACCGCCCTCACCATGAAATTAAGCAGGTTTGTTGCAGTACTGCGCGTCGGCCGGAACCCGTGCTGCGCGTCCGATAGCTGTGCGCTCACTTGAGCCTGCACACAGCGTTGTATGGCAGACTCGAACACCTTAGCAGGTGTCGACAACACCGCCACCGGTCTATAGCCACTAACATCCGGGCCGGACTTGCCTTTTGGTACCGGAATAACTCGCGTCGTTTTCCATCTAGTCGGAAACGTTGCTTGTTTTAAACAAGTATTAAATATATGATGCAGAGGCTCTGCCAGCACCCTACCACAGTCTCGGAACAGAAATGCTGGAATGCCATCGGGGCCAGATGAGCGCTTTGGCTTGAGCTTCATGAGCGCTTCCCTAACATCATGCAGACTGAGGGTGTCGATGTGAACTCGTGCACTGCTCGCTTCCGCGTCCGCCCCCGCCGCCCGCGCATCCAGCCGCGGCCGTTCTCTATTGTACACCGATTCAAAGAACGACGCAAAATGTCCAGCACACTCCTCATCCGAAAGATGTTGACCATTTTTCACAATAACCTGCTTGATTAACCTACTTCGTTTAGATCTAATATACTGCCAAAAAGATTTAGGATCTTTTGAAAATTGATTTTGTAGTTTAAACTTATGTTCTTTATGTGCAATTTCTATAGATTTTTTTTTTTTTTTTTTTTTTTTTTTTTTTTTTTTTTTTTTAATAAGAGGAGCTCGTGGCTAAGCAACAGCCGCACGGGTCGACCGATCAAAGGTTAAGCTGCGCTTGGCGCGGTCGGTCCGTGGATGGATGACCATCTTTGTCATAGCGAGACTCCTCCGTGCCTCGGAAAGCACGTTAAGCTGTTGGTCCCGGTTGTCATTTGTACATCTTTGACAGTCGTTACGGGTAGTCAGAAGCCAGAAAGTCTGACAACCAGTCTTACCAAGGGGTACCGTGTTACCCGGTAACTGGGTTGTGGAGGTCAGATAGGCAGTCGCTCCATGTAAAACACTGGTACTCAGCTGCATCCGGTTAAGACTGGAAGCCGACCCCAACATAGTTGGGAAAAAGGCTAGGCAGATGATTCTATAGATTTTTTAATACGAGCTCTGTACATTGAAAATTCAGTATAATCACTTTCCTGTTCAGTTTTTTTTGAAAGTTTTATGTAATCTGGCTTTTTTCTTTATATCGCTTATAATTTCTGAAGATTTCCATTCGGGATAAACATATCGAGAGTTTTCATGTCTAAGCTTTTTCCGGGGTAGGTACACACCTATCTAAAATATCACTGAGTTTATCATAAAAAATATTCAATATATCCTCTACATCATGCATGTCATAAATCATACTCCAATCAGTGGAAGCCAGCAAAGAGTATAATAGCTCTTAGTCAGCCCGATAGAAGTTCCACTGCGGAACACTGCGCGCGGCTGTTATACCGGCGGCGGCCGGCGCGGGTGGTACGGACGCGCCGGGCTCGGGCGGTACGGAATCGGCGGGCGCGGGCGGGGAGGTCGCGGCGGGCGCGGGGAGTGACCGCGCATAGCGCACGGTCACCGCGAGCGGCGGGTGATGCGAGTCGACGGGCACGGGCGCGTCGTCGGCCGCCACTACCGTCACCTTCCCGCCAAAACCCGTGCTCAGAACCAAATCCAACTGACGACCTAGATGATTTGCTATGTTGTTACTCTGAGTGAATTCGCAATAGGACACAAAATATTCATAATAATTTTTAACATTTACGGGACACGAATACAAATTAAAATCACCAATAACGATTATTTCTCCATATCTATCACATAATTTTTCTATTAATCTAAATAATGTCAAGTAATCATTCTCTGAACTTCCTGGTGGTATGTAAACAACACAACATAAAAACAGAAATTATTTATTATTATTTATTATTATTTTGAAATAAACCGTCGCACTAACCATTTCAAAAATGCAGGTGTCTATCGTCGCGTGTCTATTTGTACTTGTCGCAACTCATATCGGTGTGTGGCCACTAAAAACGCTCCTCCCTGCTTCCAACCATCCGCTCGATCGCACCTTAGTATTTGATATCCCGGAGGAATAATTTCAGGGTCTTCTATGGAATTATTGCAACCAGATTCCGTTACTGCCAATAAATCAAAATTGAATGCCTCAAGATTAGTTCGGAACTCATCCAGTTTAGTTTGTAGACCTCGTACATTTTGATAGAATATATCGACGTTGTGGCTATAAAATGTTTGGTTTTGTTCTGTTAAAGTTCCGAAACCACGTCCATTCGCTAAACTCTGCATTCATTGGCCAGATTTCGGCTTGGTTCAACATCTCGAAACACTTTTCTGGTACTCCAATAACAAAAGACGAGTAATCTCTCTTAATTTTGTGTTTGATCTTATCAATTTTGATTTGAACATCTGGTCCACATTCATTTTTCACGTGGTCTTCAATGGCTTCAACCGTGGTATCTGGATGCAGACGCCAAATATGCAGATATTTTTTGCGATCACTCACTTGAATCGCCTTCAACTCTGTATTTGTTCCCACCCTCACCTCTTTAGGTTGCCTGTTATTTTTTTTATTTCGTACAGTAGTCCATCCTGATTCATTACCTTCCGCTTCATCGGCAGGTGGTTCCGAAGTCTTCAGAGCGCTAGTACTACACAAAGCTTGTTTTGGTAAAATTTCTACAGACTTCGTGGCCCCACATTTGATTACCTTTTGAGTCTTGCTGTTGGTTGGAAGCGTTTTCTTGGAATCGATGGAATTATTCAGTTGCTTAACGACCTCGGCAAAAGAAGATGGAGAAGGAGAGTTTCGGGGAATATCAGCTGTTATTTCGTGGGGTTGGTTGTACTGAGTGACCTTAGTTAACTTAGCTTCTACTTTTTCTTCTAGCACCTTCATCATTTTAACTATGTTGCCCAACTCGGTTTTTGTTTGCGCAAACTGATTAAGTAGAAGTGATATTGCATTAGCCTGGCTGTCCATGCGAGCTATCATGTTGGTTTTAAATTCTCTCAACTCTTCGAGTAGTAAGGTATCAGAATCTATAACTATGGGCATAGGTGAATACTGAGTCCGACTTCCACGTTGAGTGCATACATTGTTCTCTGGAGTGGTAGAGTTAGGGTTAGAGTGAGGTATGTTAATGCGAATAGGGGTGTCACTGTTGCATCTTTTTGGTTTGGCACAGATACATTCAGGACATAACCATTTTTTTATATAATTCTGGGTGTACGCCATAAACGCTTCTTTGTTTATTTCAAGACATGCTATATCGTACCTTTTCATGCATTTTTCATTGGCACATTCCATGTAATCATCAATTATGGGCGAAGCACAAGCTCCACAATTATTAGGCATTTTTATTGGCGGGTATCGACAAAAATTTAAATAAAATCCGCGCACTTCTTCTAGTTTTGGCACGCGCGTCGGCGTGACAGAGACGAATTATTTATTTTACGCAGCCCGTCTCTTTTCCTCCAAGTGAGGAGGGGCCTACCTCGGCGTTCTCGGACTACGCAATGTCGCGCTCGCGTATTATTTTGACGAAAACAGTTCACACAACTTTAGTACTTATTTAGGAACATTATGAGTCAATATTGCACAAATTAATGCTCTAAAAAATTGAGCAAAATAAAATACAAAAAAAAACTACGTTTAAAAAAACCGACTTCAAAAAAAAAACTAAAAAGTATTAAAAAAGTATAAAATAACTTAATAAAGATTTAACACAAACCTAATACCTTTAATATTAATAAAACACCATTATTTGTATTTGCTACCTATTGACAGGTTTAAAGTCGGTGCCAAGCCAAATGTAATAGTGTTACTCATTCAGGTATTAAAAAGTTTTCATCTGTTTCACATTAATTCACATTGTTCTTTAAGTTTATTTACGTAGGTTAATCTTTAGGAATTTCATTTTGTTTAGGACTTGGCACCGACTTCAAAACTGTCAATAGGTAACACATACAAATAATGGTGTTTTATTAATATTAAAGGTATTAGGTTTGTGTTAAATCTTTATTAAGTTATTTTATACTTTTTTAATACTTTTTAGTTTTTTTTTTGAAGTCGGTTTTTTTAAACGTAGTTTTTTTTAATTTATTTTTTACTTTTTAGTGTCTGTAATAAGTTGCTCTGTAAACTACAGTATTTTTTACAGGATTTTTATAGATTACATAAGGAAGGCTATAACATTTCGTTGTTTTTATTGTCATAATTATATGTTAAATAGTTTTTTTTTAAGTAGCTATGGGTAGGCCTACGAAAGGTGCAGCTTTAAACAATATAGATCAAGAAACGGGAACGGAAAATATAAATCGACTCCGAAACAATTACGTCATCGATGTAAACAAAAATGTAAAAAATGTTCACAAAATGAAAACTACTGGGCCAAACCATGTGAAATTTTTATGGGACCAAATGGCATCTATTCCGCATCAAACTAAAAAAGAATCACGTAAATCGGATCATAAATCTCAGCGTAATCGGTGTACATACATAGAAAAAAAAAAAAAAAAAAAAAAAAATACCTATCGAATTGAGAACCTCCTCCTTTTTTTGAAGTCGGTTAAAAAATACGTCTGCCGCTGACCAGCGCTAAAGCTAAAAAAAAAAACAAGTTTAGTTTTATTTTACAAGTTCTATTGAGTCTTCGGTACCCTTAAAGTCCTATTCTCCAATCATTATTATACAATAGTCGTCCATATTAAAATCTTGAATCTTATTCGTAATATTTGTGAGTATTTCTTTCACTCTGCTATTAGGGGACACATAGTGGCAATATTCAAATTGCGGGGCAAAAAAATCTTCTGTTATTTCTACCGGACGATGATAATTACAGTTACTGACAATACACAGCTTTCTTTTCCTTCTTGTGTCTTTTTTTATCAATGAATCGTTTCCTGATTGAGTCTCATTTACTATGATAGCTGTTTTTTTTTACTAGATGTGTTCTTACGTTTTGGTTGTTTGGTATTTCATGTGGCGTCAATGTTTGAGTAACTGGTTGTATATCGTTAGACTTCTGCGAGCAACTTTTTTGCAAAGTAGATATCTCAGGACTATCAGTGAAACTGTTAAGTAATCGCCGTCGTGCGCCTGTAATACTTTTAGATTGTTTGTTTTTTCTAATTGATGGTCGAGGACTTGTACATATTTGTTTTAATGTTTTTATTTCTTGAGTTAAACTAATTATTTGGTTATTTGTTTATTATTTGTTTCATATCTCACTGATGTACATGTGAGTACCATGTAACCATTTACTAAGTATTAATCATAAAAGTCTATTCGTAAAAGTTTAGTCTGGCATTTGGAGTATGTCATGCTCGCTTAAAGGCCTCGCTGATGGTGGCGCGTGTATTGGATCGTTTGATTCCCTTCAAAATGGTTGAGTTAAGCGGTGCTGATGCACGCGTCAAGTTCGTGAACGGGCGCTGTCAGTTGAGGCTGGTCATCTCTAAATTGCCAAGAATTATTAAATATAATTTTATTAAGTATAATTAAAATATTAGAATTGTTTAATGTTAACATTTACATCGTTCTCACATAAAAAAAATCATTATTGATGTATATACGAACATTGTAAAACATGTTGAAAAAGAGTAACCATAGAGTTCTTGCCCGTTCTTCTCCATAGGAATCTACTAGTCCAAGATCCCAGGGCCACCAGACATCACGTATTTTCTGACGAATGAAATGTGGACGATTGAGTAGTGTTAGTATGTACTAAGAACGCATGCCTACCTGCTAGCTTGCTTAGCCGGCCAATTTTCAGGTATCAGGTAATCAAGGTACGTAAAAACATTACTTACCTCACGGAAATTCTCCAAGCTGATTTTTACGTATATTCTAGGCAATATCCTTAAAAATAAGTCGCCAATACTCCCAGACACTTTCCAGCGGCCGTATTGCTTTGCAGACGCTTTAAAGCTCCCAAAATAACTTCTTAACTTCACGTAAATTCTGATGCTCCATTTTTATATATGTCCACCAGACAACTATTTTAAAACCTTTTACAAGAAGACAGACCGATCCAAGGGGCCAATCATCCCCTAAGTTCAATTTTAATGCCTCTATGGGTAGGAGCGCGAGGGCATCATCTACGCGCATGAGACTGAGTGAGTCATGTATTAGGATATATTGACTTCTCTCTCTCTCACTCTCTTACATATCAATTAATTATTAATATTAAAAAAAATCAGCTAAAAATTAAAAAATCCGGTAAATTATAAAAAAATAACTTGTAAAAAAAATGCTCATTTTACTACAATAATTCTAGAATTTTATCCTGCAAGCTGTTTTGATAAATTCGAAAAAACTTCAATTTTTTTTTAAAGAAATGTCAAAAACTCGATAGTGTTAACAAAGAATCATGGGCAGTTTTGTATGGAATCTGGGTGTAGTTCCAACAGACCTGAAACTAGTGTCAGGAGAAAGATACGTATGCGTATTTATCGTTTCAACATATTATACATGTTGTATTCACCGGGTTTGGCCACCAGAGTCAATCAAAGATTGCTTATAAACTGCCTATTTATGAAATGAGACTAATATTTTCAAATATTATTGTTTGATTGATAACTACCTGTAACCCCGTCTGTGATCAACTGAACTTCTGTATACTAAATTGTTCTTAATCTACAAAAGTATGAAGAAAAAAAAAAGTTTTTTTTTAAATCATTGTCTAACAATTATTAGCGCGCTTACAAACGGAGAAACAAAGTGTGGTTGCATTATAAAATAGTTCCTCATGCAATATTGTTATTAAAAATACAGCCACATATAAAAAGATTTTATAGTACGATAATATCAGTCGTCAATGCTGTGGCGTAGCCGGATGAAAGGAGAAGACTAGTTGCAAATCTTATTCGCATTTTTAGGGGTAGTGAGGTGTCCTACCCCGTGCATCGCCTCGGGGGCGCGCGTGGACACAGACGCGCGCCGCCGGCTCGGGTCCTATCATGGGGGGCGGGGACTTCCCCAAGTCCGTCGCCCCTGGACCCGTTTATGGGGGGCGGAAGAGGGCGTTGTCCGCCCTCCTCCGGCGCCCGGTGCGCCTGCTGCGGGCGGGGTTGAGAGTTGAGATCTCCCTTTCCCGCTCCGCAGCTTCCTTCTGCGACATCACGTCCTCGCAAAAGGACACCACCGCGTCCCACGACTCTGCCCTGCCGACCATACTGCGAACAACGGCCGGCAGCGACAGATCGTCTCCTACTTCGGAGGTGAGGGCACGGCGCTGCTCCTCCCAGGACACACACTCCTGGAGCGTGTGTTGCGCCGTGTCCTCCCCGCAATGGACGCAGTGGTGGCACCGAGCGTCCGACTCCCTGCCTATGCGACACAGGTACTTGCCGAAGCCCATGCCCCGACAGCACCTGCGTCACCCGAAACGACAGGGAGCCGTGCCTTCTCCCGAGCCATGCGTCGAGCACCGGCCGGATCGCCTCGACGGTAGCGAGGCCGGCGGTAGGGCGCAGAAGCCTCTCCCGCCATTCCGCCACCAAGACCTGGCGGAGCTCCGTACGGCGCAGCGCGATCTGCCGCTGCACCGGTCCGAAGCCCCGTGCCCGCTCTTCCTCGCGCCACCGATACAGCGACGCGAGTACTTTCGCCTCCAGGTCCCAGGGCGGGGATCCGGCCAGAGCGCAAGCCGCCTCGTAGGAAACCGTGCGGTACCCGCGGACGACCCTGACGGCCATCGCCCTCTGCGGCTTTCGCAGAACGGCGATGGTGCAGGCCGTCAGGTCCATCACCCACACCGGGGCCACATACAGGGCCATGGACCGCACGATCCCCACGTACAACCGCCTACAGGCGGCGCTCGGGCCACCCATATTGGGAAGCAGCGTTGAAAGCGCGAAATCTTATTCGCCTAACCCAGGGGTCGGCAACCTTTTGAGTCGAAAGAGTCATAAATTACAATTAACAAAATTCCAAAGGTTTAAAAGAGCCACAAAAAAGTTTCTTGTCAACAATAAATAGTACTTGCATAAGGTGAAAATACAAAAAAAGCAATACTAATTGGGGACATCAACTTTTAGAACGATGTATTAGTTATTTTTCAATTTGTTGTATTGTTTTTTTTAAGTCGGTTTTATTTATGCAAAAAAATGTTTTTTTTTGCATGATAATGTTTGGAGTAGAGAACTTTAAATTGTAGCCAAAATAAATGAAATAAAATTAGGATGTGACACATTATGAATAAGATGGCGCTGCCAGTCACGGAAAGAGTAACTCCGCGTATTTTTTAATTTAAAAATATAAAAAGTGAACAATAAGTACAATTGAGTATATAAACGTGATGCAAACAGTGCAATACCTTTGGACAAATGTTGGTGATGATCAATAATAAGCAAATTTTGAGATATGATCCAAAATAACATTACAGTGAATAAAGGAATAAGAAAGTGATAAAATACATTTAAAAATATTATTTAGACATAAAAAAGCTCTGGTGAAATGAATAAAACAATGAGTAAGTGATCTAACTCAAACAAAATTGCAAGTTATTAAAAGAAAATAGATTGAAATAGTGATCCTAGTGATTTGTTTACATCAAAATCATAGATGATAAGCAAAATTCAAATTCGTAGTACCGATCGCACTGTGTTGCAAAATAATAAACAGAGTTGGCAATCTACAAAATTTACCAAATGCTAATAATTTTTAAAACAGCGACATCTATTGCCTAAAATATTAGCTATGCAATAACATTCATGCAGTCAACAATCTCAACCGAAATTGTGAGATAGCTCGTGGTCGAGTGGCTAACAGCCGATGCAACTCAGCTGACAAGCTAGGTGGTGCAAGGTTCTGATCCTACCAAATACAAAATTTATAAAACGAATTTGTGAGTTTTTTTGGATATTATAGAGACATTAAATAGTTGGATAAGACAAGTAGAATGGATAGTGCAACCAAAAATATCACTCTGCGACTCCGAAAAAATAAATCTATGGACACGCTACAGAATATAGATAATTGAGTTCCTCACGATCAGAAGACATGTTAGGTAGAAGTTTAGACTTGTCAATTAATAATATACAGAATAGTTGCATAGAAGAAATAAAAACTGAGATACAGCAATTAAAAATGAGTTTAGAAAGTACGCAAAATGAACTGGATAATACTATTATCGAAAATTCTGATCTCAAAAACCAAAATTCAAAAATTGAAAATTCAAATCATTTATTTCAACTAGACCATTTACAGACACTTTTGAATTGTCAAAGAGTCATAAGTCTGTCAGTTTGTCGAAAAGAAAGTTGAAGCTATTTGCCCGTTCCAAAGCGTATAGAGTAAGATCCCAGGGCCACCAGACATCACGTATTTTCTGACGAATGAAATGTGGACGATTGAGTAGTATGTACTAAGAACGCATGCCTACCTGCTAGCTTGCTTAGCCGGCCAATTTTCAGGTATCAGGTAATCAAGGTACGTAAAAACATTACTTACCTCACGGAAATTCTCCAAGCTGATTTTTACGTATATTCTAGGCAATATCCTTAAAAATAAGTCGCCAATACTCCCAGACACTTTCCGTCGGCCGTATTGCTTTGCAGACGCTTTAAAGCTCCCAAAATAACTTCTTAACTTCACGTAAATTCTGATGCTCCATTTTTATATATGTCCACCAGACAACTATTTTAAAACCTTTTACAAGAAGACAGACCGATCCAAGGGGCCAATCATCCCCTAAGTTCAATTTTAATGCCTCTATGGGTAGGAGCGCGAGGGCATTATCTACGCGCATGAGACTGAGTGAGACAGATTGCGATGTCAAGGCCCCCTTCGCCCCCCTTTTACAGTGGAAGGAAATGAGGATAATGCTGATGATGACAATGACGATTTAGATATTCAATATCAAGATTGGCTGCATGATGAATTATCTAATTTCAATGACGATGATAATGAAAATTAGAGGAACTATTCAGAAATGTTGAAGCTTAATATTTTTCTATTTTGTATTTTTTTTATGATTAACTCCCAATAAATAATTAATTTAAAAAACCGGCCAAGTGCGTGTCGGGCCACGCGCAGTAGGGTTCCGTAGTAGGTCTCAGTTAGTCGACTATAACTCTGTAACCGGTTAAGCCTACTTAGCCGTGATAGTTTTCCTTGTAAGTTCATTATATGTGCTACGTCTGTGATTTTTTTCACATTTCTAGGTATAGCCATTCAAAAGTTAGAGGGGGGGGGGTAACTCGTAACGAACAAAAAATTTCACTTAAAATCTAGATATTTCGCAAATGGCTCGCTTAACCGAAAAATGATCTTCACACACCCATAATATTTTTGAAAGACCTATCTAACGATATCCCACGCGAAGGGGTACGCGAGAAAAAAAATATTCATCCCTACTTTACATGTTTGGGAGCTACCCTAAAAAAAATTTTTTTCAATATACATATTCATACTAAATTTCAGCTTTCTAATAACAAAAACCACGGAGCTATGCCGCGGACAGACAGACAGACAGACAGACAGACGGACAGAGCGAAACTATAAGGGTTCCTTGTCGGACTACGGAACCCTAAAAATGCTGTTATTCAATAAAGAATCATGGGAAAAATGGGTGTAGATCCAACAAAATTGAAACCTATTTTTAGGGTTCCGTAGTCCGACAACGAACCCTTATAGTTTCGCCATGTCCGTCTGTCTGTCTGTCTGTCTGTCCGCGGCATAGCTCCGAGGTTCTTGATACTAGAAAGCTGAAATTTGGTATGGATATGTATATTGATCACGCCGAGAAAGTGGTAAAATAAAATTTTGAAAAATATATTTTTTTAGGGTAGCTCCCAAACACGTAAAGTGGCGATGAATATTTTTTTTCTCGCGTACCCCTTCGCGTGGGATATCGTTAGATAGGTCTTTCAAAAATATTATGGGTGTGTGAAGATCATTTTTTGGTTAAGCGAGCCATTTGCGAAATATCTAGCTTTTCAGTGCAATTTTTTGTTCGATACGAGTTACCCCCCCTCTAACTTTTGAATGGCTGTACCTAGAAATGTGAAAAAATTCACAGACGTAGTACATGTAATGAAATTACAAGGAAAACTATCACGGCTAAGTAGGCTTAACCGGTTACAGAGTTATAGTCGATTAACTAACTCCTACTACGGAACCCTACTGCGCGTGGCCCGACACGCACTTGGCCGGTTTTATTTAATAGGCATTAATAACTGCATCATTGTTTGTATGGGACCGAACTACCTAAGTCGCCGGAGAACGAAGATATAGGCATTAGAAATCAAAAGGTTCTACCACTCACAATAAATCAACTATTGTGATTAAAGCTACCAATACATGATCTAAGATGCTCTTTTGGTTAGGCCAGGGGTCGACAACCTGCGGCTCGCGAGCCACATGCGGCTCTTTGGATGTGAAGCTTCCTTGGAAATATTAATCCTAATTATTATCATCTTTTACCATGCACGAGATTACAGAGTGCAGGACCCATGGGAGGCGAACGTGGGGCCGAAGCCGACACGCAGAAGCCCTCTGACCTTTAATGAAATGTGATCATCCTATCTTATCATTCCAATTATTATTATCCTAAAAAAAATCGCTTCGCTCGCGCCTTCTACCATTCACATTTATTTTTACACATTTAAATTTTGCTACAATTTTGAGTTCTTTACTACAAACATTATCATGCAACAAACAAAACCAACTCAAAACTAAAAAAAATAATTTTAAAATTTACTAGGATCAAAAAAAAATTCGCGCTCGCTACGCTCGCGCTTTATTCTTCCTAACTCACTCTCTGTAACTCCACAGACGTATGCAGAAGCACTGTCGTCAAAGGACTCGATTTTGTGGGAGAAGTCCATTGGAGAAGAGCTGAAGGCACACAGTGATCATGGTACATGGCAGTTAGTAGAGAAGCCACCAGGTGCCAGAGTAATAGGATGTAAATGGGTGTTTCGTATAAAGGATGAATTGGATGGACTAAAGTACAAGTCACGATTATATGCTAAAGATTTTTCACAGAAAAGCGGCATTGACTACACTGAAACATTTGCACCAACTGTGAGGTCAAAGCAAAGTAACATACTTGAATGTTACTCTGATGCTGATTATGCCAATGATTCTTTTTTTTTTTTTTTTTTTTTTTAAATAAATAAAGTTTATTTCATAAAATTTTGAAAATAACACTATTTCATAAACATGAATACAGTTTAATGCATCATCGTTGCGTTAAATACAGTGTTGCTGTGAACTCTGGTACCCATGTTTAGATTTAACTTGTGTTATGGGTACCAGCGTTCTCACATTAAGTTTACTCTTAAACGATTACATTAGTTACCATCGGAGGTGGCGGATGAAGGTAAGTATTTAAATCTATCTATATATTTTATATATTTATTTCCTCATAAGCCTTTCATGTCTTGTGTCTGACACAAGAAGGTCTACTACAGGTTACGTCTGCATGAAGAATGGAGCAGCAGTAACGTGGAGCAGTCAACAACAACCAACCGTTGCCCTGTCTACCACAGAAGCTGAGTTCATGGCTGCCTGCTGTGCAACCAAAGAAGCTCTTTGGGTTAGACAATTGATGTTCGATATTGACGAATATAAACAAGATTGTATTAATGTACACATTGATAATCAAAGTGCAATGTGTTTAATTAAAAATAATGATTCTCATAAATGATGTAAACACATTGATATAAATATAACTTTGTCAATATATAATATGCAAAAGATAATAGATTTAAAATATGTTAGTACTGATAGTCAATTAACAGATATCTTTACAAAAGCTCTATGCAAAGTGAAATTTCAATATTTTAGAGAAAAACTAGGTGTAGTTGGAAAACCAATGTAAGTAAGATACTGATATGCTATGTACAACTATATTTTTCTAATATGTATATATAACTTTATGAGTTATTGACTGTTTAAGTGTTGTAGTATTTTATTATATTAACTTTGAAGATTCCTGTTAAGAAGGCTTAAATTTAGAAGGAGTGTTAGTATATATAAATTTCGAGCCTTCCTTTTTCGCTCAGTCAATTAGGTGCTATGCGAACCCCGTTTATGGTAAGCATGCGCTCTGTTGTTTTAGAACCGCCGCCATAGTGTGTAATATTTTTTTTATTTTATTCTTACTATTAAATTTGTACGTTAATATATATAAACCATTTATTTCGGACAAAAATCCATATTCGTGTTAGTAACAATTTACTTAATCTATGTTAGAAATTACGTACTATAATAAAACAAAATAAAATACATTTTACAATTGTCCCGTAACTATTCCCACCCAGTGTGCCTGTATGGGACAGTCATGTCGGGATGCAATCATTTGCAAAATGCTGTTGGTGCTGCCACGCAGTCTTTGAAATAATGACGCCACTTTCTTACGCATTATAGCGTGGAAACCGTCAACGCGCGCATTTGCGAACATTTGCGACGCACTACAGTGTCGCGGCAACCCCAACAGCATTCTGAAAGCATTATTATACTGAATACGCAGAACGTTGTAGGCTCGTTGCGTATACCGAACCCACAGGCCGCTCGAGTAAAAAGATTGGCAATATGCCCTAAAAAGTGTTAATTTAACATCTTTGGTACATCGAGCGAACCTACGGGCCAGCATATTGCTCCTTACCGCCAACACTCTGCGTTCTCTTTCAATATCGGGGTCATCTTTTAAGTCCTCCGTGACCAGATGTCCGAGATATTTAAAATTCTGCACAATTTTTAATTCAGTTCCATCGACCACGATCGGAGGCACCTTGTTAGGTCTCTGTTTTCCTGCTCTAAAAATCAGTACTTTACTTTTCTGCGAGTTGTACCTCAGACCATGCTCGGATGCGTACCGTTCACAAATTTTAACCAGTGTCCTCAGGGCATTGACCGAGGGGGCCAGCAGAACCATATCATCAGCATAGCTTATGTTGTTGACACATGTTCAAATGTGGTGTTAATTACCTACTCGTTTTATTTAACAAAAAATGACAAAGTTTCATACAAACTTTCATCCCCTATATTATCCCCTTGGGGGTAGAATTTATCAAAATCCTTTCTTAGCGGATGCCTATGTCATAACATCTACCTGCATGCCAAATTTCAGCCCGATCCCTCCAGTGGTTTGGGCTGTGCGTTGATAGATCACTATGTCAGTCAGTCAGTCAGTCACCTTTGAGTTTTATATATATTTAGAAGATAGAAGATATATTTATATTTAGATAACCAGTTGACCGCGATGAGGAGGAATTTTTTGACGCCCTGTATTAGTTAGTAGTGTAGTGTATATATATATATATATATTTAGCTATAGTAAGTTTTTTTGTTAATATGTAAAATACTAAATAAATAGTATTTAGATTAGAAAAAAAACTATTTTACAAACAAATAGGTATGTCCTCATCGTTTAACGGTAAATGGTATTTTAATGTTGTGTTGTAATGTTTCATCTAGATCTATTGCAGATTTTTTACACGAGGTATCTATTGACGCTGTTTCAAGTCCTAACAATTCTGTCATTTATTGAGCTTTCATTTGGTCTAAATATGGAAAGGTTTCCCCTTATTGTATGTTGTTGATAGATTTGGACAGAGGACGCAACTGTAGGTACTTTTTAGGTTTATATATTACTGAGGGAGCTATGAAGTTAGTGCAGAGTAAGTACAAGGATAGATTCGATATTGTTGAGGGACTGCTCCTTGAGACGTGTTAATTATTTGAACCTTTTAAATACTGTAAGTTTATGTTAAAACTTGGAATGCTTCCACCACTACTATTGATTTTATCAGAGCTTGGGACATATTTTGTACCATCTGATGAAAAATCTCCATCCCTTGAGTCTCCATCACCGTCAACGTATTTTTTATCCAGCAGATCTGTTAAACCATAGTATAAAAAGGACAAAGTATGTTATCTTCATACAAATGAACCGCGCGCGGCTTGTATGTGTGCGCCATAGTATCTATGCGTCGCCGCACGCACACTAAACAAAATCTCGACCCGTTTCTCAGTGCGCCAGTCGGGGCTAACATCGCACAAAGTTCGCGCGTCACGGCTTTTCGGCATCGCTAAATAAATGAAAAATGTGTGATAATCGCAGGAGAACTTATTGCTGTGTGTTTGGGTGTCTAAATAATTCATCGATTCCAGATTTATCTCTGTTCAGATTACCTACTGAACAAGAAAGGTAAGCAAGTCACTTATTCTAGCATTTAATTTTAACTTGGTGATGAGATACCTACTTATTTTTGTTGTTGTTAGACAGACAAAGTAGGCAGGCCTACTGTCCCACTAGAATGTATTAGGTACTTTTGATCTTTTAATAAAATTGATATGACGCTATTGCTTTGTTTACGTTTCGTCATGCCGATTTCTCAGTATTGTAGGTAGGTATAGTAACTAAGTACTTACAGTTATAAAATCGTTTTTTAAAATAATTGACGAATTGTGAATCAGATAAATAGACCAAAATTCGAATCGTAACCGTTCGTAACAACAGAACAAAAATTGATTATAGTCTAAGAGAGGGGCTTTAGTTTCATTAGTTTGGAATTAAGTTTTTATATGAGATTTTAGTCACTTTATTCCAATTTTTATGATAGATACCTAATGTATATTAAATGTGCTTTGTATTTCAGATGCCTTCAATGGCTGCGCCTAATTGACCGCGAGGATTTGATAAACAAATCTCAACCCAAGCATGTTGTTTGTGAAGCCCATTTCCATCCAGAAGACATAATCAAAAACTGTGCTAGAAAATTACTAATACAATAGATGTGTTTGTATTATTTTATGTTTATTTAATAGAAAATATATATTGTCCTTAATGTGTAAGAATAATAAATTATGCCTATTAAAATAATAAAAGCAATTGACTAGTATATGCTAAGAATATTATTTAAACACAAGCTCTTACATTTATTAGCGTTTTGGCGACACACGAATCCGATGAAGCACGGAATGTCGCGCCCACACCGCTCCGCCGGTTTATTGTATTTCTAGGCACTGAATTAAAATTTAGCTACAACGACAACCCTGAGACAGACAAGTACGGTAGGCAATTACATCGCGGATTGTACTGTGTCCTTTTTATACTATGGTTAAACGTCGTCATATTAAATTTGCGACTGTGTACGTAAACAAAAATTACGCCTGCGGCGAATCCTCCTATTGCAGTCTTAATACAGTGCAACCTCGATATAACAAATCGGAGGGGAACAAGAAAATATTCGTTATATCAAGTAATTCGTTGAACTGAGGTTTGTTATGTTGAGGTTAGGTTGGTCTAAAATTCGTTATAAAGAGGTCCTCAACATTACGTACTCGTCTTGTTATAGCGAACAACTTCTACTAATAAATGATAACACATTTTTATCAAATTATTGTATGTATTTTCAATTTAAAAACAATTAGGTAGGTAACAAAAATTTTTTTTTACATTAATAATCAAAAATAAATCCAGTAAAATCCGTAAAAGTAGGTACATATCTTGGTGGGTACATACATTATGTAAGTAATTGAATGTTTTACGTTATATAAAGGTTTTGGGTTGACTATTCTATTCTATTCTATTTTTGTTTATGGCAAACATGTCGATGCCGATGTCGACCATTCTGCCAATGTCAGAAGTGAGATGATAGAGCAGGTGTTTAAAATTAGCAAAAAGGGGAAGCTTAAAAAAATTTAATAGTTGAACTCATTGTCAAACTTGTTGAGTTAGTAGGACAACACTGAAACAAACAAAAACATACATATATATAATATAATAATAATTGTTAAGTGCGTTAAAAATTAAAACATATGCCACATCCGTAAAAAATAAATAAATACATAATATAATTTAAAGTTTAATATTATTAAGACGGATAAAGGTCATCAGCATCTGGAGCAGCTCTGGGGAGGAATATGTTAGAAGGGAAGGTAAATTAATAGGTACAGGAATTTTTAGTTTAGGGAGACGACTATATAAGTCGTAGGATGGGTTGTTGTTAACGCAATCGAAAAAAATGTGGTCTAAGCTACCTTCATCTAACCCGCATTCGCAGAGGGAGGAATCCTGCACGCGAATTTTGTTAAGGAAAACTGGAGAACAACAAAAGCCTAACCGAATTCTGCACATTACAGATATCACGGTTTTGGACACCTTTTTGTAGCGGTAGAACCATGGTTTCGGCTTTATTAGCGGTTGGATCGCGTAGTAAAATCTACCTTTCTTTTTGCTTGAGTTGTTCCACATGTCCTGCCAAGAATTCTCAAGATCCAGTTTGGGAAGGTTTAGGAGATCATACCCTTGGTGGCTAAAGTGTCTAAGGTCAGCGGTTTCTGAGGTGCATGCATCCTTAGCCATCCTATCAACACATTCATTACCTTTAATGCCACAGTGGCTGGGTATCCAAACTAGATGGATTTCTTTTTGCTGACTGGTACAAGCAAAAAGTGACATTTTAATATTTAAAATTAATGTACTGTGCAATTTGTTTTTGAAGGGATTTTGGGATAGGGATTGAAGGCAACTTAGGGAGTCAGTAAAAATAACGCCAGAGTTAATGTTATGGGATTCGATAAAAAGGCACGCTTCCAATAAGGCCACACACTCGCCTGTAAACACAGAAGACTCCTTTGGACATTTGAATTGCAAGACGATTTTGGAATTTTGGTAATATACGGCAGCACCAGTACAACTGCTATGCGATAATTTAGAGGCATCTGTAAAAAATCTTTGAAACCCGTTCCATCGCTCCGCCACCACCGCATTAAAGGTCGAGTTTGCCGAAGGGGACTTTTTGGAAATACCAATGTTATAGAATATTTTGGGTTTGAAGCATAGTACTTCATAAGGAAAGTTAAAAAGTGGTAATCTAGGATGATGAATAATGGGACCATCTAAATTTTGAAATTGACGAAATGTTTTAAGGATTAAGGGAGTTTCTTTAAATTTCCAATATTTTGAATTTATGCATAAGGCATCTAAATCTCTCAGTTTAGGTAGAAGAGGATGGAAAGTTTTGGATATAACCCTAGACAGGAAACGGGACGCTAGATACTGCCGCCTTAGGGCTAAGGGAGGTTCAGCGCATTCGACCTGTAAGGCGTTTATCGGGGAGGACTTCATACAACCTGAGATGATCCGAAGGCATTGAGACTGAACCCTATCCAATCCAGCCAAAGCGCCTTTGTTACATGGAATCAACAAATATGACCCATAGTCTAAAATGCTGCGAACTAAGGCATTATATATTAATTTCATGGTGTAGGGATGAGCTCCCCACCAAACTCCTGCGAGGGCTTTTAAAACAGGAATGACCCTTTCGCACCTTTTAATTAAATAATTGATGTGGTAGACTCCAGTTAATTTTGCGTCTAAGTAGACACCTAAGAATTTCGCTTTTTTAACTAATGGAATGTCTTGTCCTTTAATGCTAACTGAGACCTGAGGGATTAGATGTTTCCGGGAGAAAATTACCACCGAGCTTTTTGGAGCAGATAAGGAGAGACCATGGTCGGAAAGCCATTGGTCCAAAGAGTCCAGAGAGAGACAGAGTGATGAAGTAGCATCAACAATTGATGTATTGGCTACATACAAAACCAGATCATCCGCATACTGTAAAAGGCGGCAATCGGTATTAAGGCAGGAGCCAATGTCAACTGTGTATAAGTTGTACAGTAATGGGCTGAGGACAGAGCCTTGGGGAAGACCCTTCCACGACTGTCTTTCCTCAAATATCTCACCCTGAACTCTAAGTACCAAAGACCGAGACATAAGAAGTCCGCATATGCATTGTACCATCTTAGCCGGAAGACTCAGCTGGTGCAATTTTTGCCTGAGAATGGGAAGAAGGACATTGTCATATGCGGAAGAAATGTCAAGGAAGGCGGCTACAGCAGATTCATTTTTAGAAAAAGCTGTCCGTAAATCTGTTACTAACGTTGCCACACTGTCCATTGTACTAAGCCCCTTCCTAAAGCCAAATTGATGACTCGGCAGTAAGTCCCTAGACTCAACCAACCACTCAAGTCGATTTGTAATTAAGTGTTCCAGTAACTTGGCCAAAACTGAAGATAAAGCTATAGGTCTAAGGCCATTCGGATCATCAGCATTTTTGCCGGGCTTCAAAAGGGGAATAACGATCTGTAATTTCCACTGATCCGGGACCCAACCAAAACAATAACAAAAATTAACAATTTCGAGAAAATATAATTTAGCATTATCACCCGAGTGGACTATAAATGAATACGGTACGCCATCCATGCCCGGGGCAGAGTCCCGAACATGTCGGAGCACCGCATTCAGTTCCTCCATTGAAAATGGAACATCCAGAGGGTCATTCGAACTATTTACAGGCGAGAGTAGAACTTCTGAAGATAATGGAACAAAGGCTGGAGCAATTTTATCAAAAAAGGATTCAGCTGTTTCTCTGGTGATAGGAGAAGAGATTGATGGAGAGCAACCACGTCTAAACCGATTTATGCTCTTCCAGACTGCTGATACAGGAGTGGAGGGGGAAAGAGATGTGCAGAACTTAACCCAACCTGAACGTTTCTTCTTACGAAGGAGCCGTTTAGATTGGGCATACACTCGTCTGTACTGTAGCAAGTTGTCGGTGTTCATCGCTTCATTGTACTGCCTTTCTGCTTCGTTTCTCGCCTTTATTGCTAATGTGCATTCCTGATCCCACCACGGGGGTGAGGGAATCTTGTTCCGAGCACAATTTCGCAGCTTGAAAGATGCATCTGCACTTGAATTAATAGCCGAAACAAAGCCATCGTAGCAGCTCTTAGGATGATAGTGACTTGGAAGATCTGATAAGTTTGACGTTAAATTTGGAAGTTCACTGATTTTCTCCTCCAGTAATGACGAAAACTTTGACCAATCGGGTTTGGACAAGTTGTATTTCAAAAGTGGAGGAGAAGTTTTTTCTAAAAAGGTCTTATTAATCAAAGATATAACGATAGGGTAATGATCACTACCATGCGTCAGAGTAGTACATTGCCAATGAATTGATGCCGCCAACTCCACAGAACAGAATGTGAGATCCACACAGCTCTTTTGTTGCCCGGGAGGTGATCTGCGAGTGGGACAACCATCGTTTAGTACGCAAAGATCTAAGTCATCCAATATTTCCACTAAACCTTCCCCAAAGGAATCACAGCGGTTGGAACCCCACCTAAAGTGGTGACAATTGAAGTCGCCCATTACCAGTAAAGGCCCGCGAATACTACTAAAAACATTTCTTAAAGTTGATAAAAAATCGTGACGAGGATGCGAAATATAAACAGAGAGAACTGTGATGCCCTCAACAGTTCCTCCAACTACATTCACATCACCGCCAAGTGCAGGTAGGGGTAAGGACAAAAGTGGGACACGATTATTGATAAAGAGAGCCGACCCTCCATAGCCATCAGATCTATCACATCTGAGAGTATTATAATGTGGCATACGGAAACTAAGACTTGGGGTAAGCCAAGTCTCAGCAATGGAGCAAGCCAAAGGCTTGTACTTATTTAGTAGGAATATGAGGTCGTGCTTTTTATGCCACACGCTCCTCACATTCCACTGAAGGAATACGTGGCGAGTCGCCATTTTTAATATCTAAAAGAAGAGAAACAAGTTGGTGGGCAACGCTGGACGGTATTTGGGAGCTAGTAGAAGACATAACAGTAGTTAGAACTTTTATCAGGATTTCTATGATAGAAGATAAATTACCTGAGTCTATAAATGGATTATTAAGGGCGCAGCCGTTAGGCTGTGAAGGTTGGGGGGAACTAGTTATTTGCTGATGAGCAGCTTTATCATATGATGGGGAAAGGGGGGCATGGGTCTTAGGCTTTAGAAAGACTGTTTTACGATAGGATTGAGGATGGGACTTTGTAATGTCGGCATAACTGCGAGAAGCTATTGGAACAGTTTTACTGACTTCAGCATAGGATAAAGATTTCTCAGCCATAATGGTCTTTATGGCTTTCTGTCTACCAAACTCCGGGCATGACTTGCTATTAGCAAAGTGATTCCCAGAGCATAGCACACAGAAGGCCTCAGCCTCAGAAATGCTGCAACCATCACCAGGGTGATCGTGGCCACATTTACTGCAGCGTGGTTTAGACCTACAGATTGCCTCAACATGTCCGAATCTGCAACATTTACGGCACTGGATTGTGGGAAAGATGTACTGCTCTACGGGAAGGGATGTGTAGCAACAATAGATTCTTTTTGGTAAGACCTGTCCGTCAAATGTGATTACGCATGTTTCCGTAGGTTTCCATTCTAGAACTCCATCTCTAAAATTTTTCCTATTGATACGTCGGACTTTTAATATTTGCCCACAGCCTGAGGGCACCGATAAATAGGTTTTAGCCTCCTCTTCTGACATGTCCTGGGGAACTCCAGTAACAACTCCCAAACGGGTAATGTTAAAGGACGGAATAGACGCAACATAACTATTTTTTGTCAAAAGGCTGTTCACAATAAAGGCGTTTGCATCCTGAGGGGAAGCAAACTCCACGGAGACTCGGTTTCGACCAACTCGTTTAACACCATCGCGTACTATGTTCGCAATATTATTATTAAAAAGAAACATGCCAAACTTAACTGGGTGAAGTGTGGAACCAGCATTAGGTTGGGGTTCCATGCGAGATACGTGAACAATGAATGGCGCTTTATCCCTTGCTGAGTATCTATCACGGCCAATTTGGCTTCTCTGTTGCTTCGGAGGGGGGCTTGTGATATTTTCATCGTCAACTGGGCGTTTGCGAGAAAGTGAATTATTTGACGACTGAGTATCTGCGATGCTGCATGCAACATCAGCAAATTGGGACAATGGAAAATTAGGTGACAAAGGGGCATAGGTAGAATTTGAGGGGGAAGTAATGTCAGGAGGATCGGGGTCCGGGGGCTTTTTCCTTTCCATTTTGCCGATTAAAGACTATTAATAACAAAGAAATATAATAGTACAAACCCGGTAACAAACAAGAACAATACACAAATACAAAAACAAGTCACAAAAAGTCACTATAACCCTGGAAACAACTTAAAAATTCAAGACACACGTGCTAACCAAATACACTCTGTGGCGAGAATCCTTTTGGGTTGACAAAATTCGATAATTAGAGGTATTTATACTTTTTCTTGATAGTTGAAACTTCGTTATAAAGAGGTTGTTCGCAAAAAATGTTCGCAATGTAAAGGTATATTTTATATTGACTCTTATGGACAATTCAAGGGGATTACGAAGAATTTGTTAAATCGAGAAAATCGTTATATTGAGGTACGTTATATTAAGGTTGCACTGTACTACAAAAAAAGAGAGAAATGTACTATATTGCGTATTATAGGACGACGATGTAAACACAATAATGTTGATTATAGACCCCGACGTGTTCGAACTTGAAATAATCAGTAGGTATGTTCATGTTACAAATACTTAGTTACCGATTCTGCACCTAAAGAAAATTGATATTTTCTATTACCAAATCATGTTTTATAAATTTAATATGACATTTGCGTTTACCGTCAATCATAGGATTTTTTTTTTCACTACAATAATCTGGTAATAGCATCTTACCGAATACCGAAAATGATAAGGACGTTTGTATTAATATGTAATGTTTAACGGACAAAAGTTTATGGGTTCGACGAAGGACTTTTAGAAAATGAGGCACAAGGAAAGTACGTTTAAAATAATATAATAATAAAACAAAACTATACACTAATCACAAGATAAAAGTTATAATACAGTCACAAGCTATTTCACATAAAAGGTTAAACTAAATATTTCACGCGGCAAGTGCGTCGCGGTATCGCGCAGGAATCGTTCTGCGCCGCTGGGGCCTCGGTTGGCGGTTGTCGCCGTTAACGTACTCACGCGATCCAGAAAGATCTTCTGTACGTGGATTGAGCGATACGGCGTAATAAAAGAATTTGGTACCGCGAGAGAGAGGCGCGTTCGAGAATTCGTGACCGTTATAAATGTAATTTTTCTGGTTATTTGTGTTCACATATTTCCGTACAACAAAGTGGTTATTGCAAATATCTTTGTTATTATCAGTAGGAAAATTCTAAAAAAAATAACAGGTATGTATTCCGATCCATAGATGCCGATTTTGGCATAACAATAAAAAGTCCATAATAGCACATTACCGACTTATTGCTCGGGGGCGTCGAAATTAAACTATGCTTTGCGTTGATCAGTTATTCGGGATCTATAGATAAGTATAAAGATATAATAAATGACAGTAGTTGCTGGGGAGATGTTGTGTCACTTCTTCTTCCCAGCAATAACACATGGGGAGTGGTGAAGGGGCAAGGCATTATGGGGGCTGTCTTTTGTAAATTTGACATTCGAACAGTGTTAATTTTCAGCGTAGTTTGAATAAATAATTTATTTAATTTTGAATTTACTAAAAATCTTTTAAATATTTATCACATTCATTTCTTTGCAGAATTTACCTGTTTCACGTTGAAGAAAGAAAACCTTCGATCTGTCAAAATTCTGTATCTTCGTTTGATTTCTTCAGTCTTCGTTCATTTTATCCCAATATAAGGTAAGTGCTTAAGTAGTTATGTAATATGTAACACAGTAATGATAACACAATATTCATATGAAATATTACTGAAAAATCCAAAAGCGTCGGTGCTTGTTATTTAAAAAAAAATTGTTGCCCCACACTAGGAATTTCTCCTGTAGCATGGGTGCGTGTACATATGTATATCTATACAATGACGCGAAAAAAAATCGGGAATCTGGGAGTTCTGCCCTTCTCCATATAAACTTTAACTATGTCAAATCTCCTGCGTGTGCTTAGGAAGAGATCCAAAGATTAAGTTACTAATACATATGTAGATAAACCCAGACGAAGTGTAGTAAAAAATAAAAATAAAGAGGAATACTGTTTGAAAGGTTGTCATTTGTACATCTTTAACAGTCATTACGGGTAGTTAAAAGCTAGAAAGTCTGACAACCTTACCAAAGGGGATACCCCTTTGGTAAGACTGGTTGTCACTGTTACCACTGTTACCCAGTAGCTGGGTTGTGAAAGTCAGATAGGCAGTCGCTCCATGTAAAACACTGGCCGACCCCAACATAGTTGGGAAAAGGCTAGGCGGATGATTACTTTTTGAAAAATTGAATTTTATTTAGCCTTTTGGATTTATTAAGCTTGTACATTTTGTTTCGGATATATCAATATTTTTGTTTAGGTACGTCCCAGATTCTCTGCACCCATGTGTATTATTATTATATTGGTTACAGTATTCAAAAATAGAATCACCATGGCTCAAGAAGGCCGCCCTTCAGTCTCCTGCTTGAATCGCCCGCCTGGTAAGATATTTAAAGACCTAAGTATATAAGTATTACTTTTAATTAAAGTTAATTATATGATATATAGTATTTTATATTATAGATAATAATATAAAATCAGGTATTTTATAATAATGGTTGGTTTAAACAAATATGTATAAAAGAGTCGGTGAAAAAAACAACCTTTTATATGAGTACGAAGACTTTTTTGGACTAGAATCTGGATTTCTATTAGGTGACGGACGGCGTAGGTATTGAGACTACGATAAGTAGATTGAAAAAAAAACGGTGTCTAGTAGGTTAGGTAAAATAAACTAAACTAAAGATCTATCGATATTACAAATGCCAAAGCAATGCCCAACCATAATTACTATTTAAGTAATTGAATTCACTTTCAAATTCCATGCGGGCATTATCCGAGCTCTAGAAAAAGAACAACTTTATGATTCAATTTATTTAATTTCGACTTTGTTTCAACGATAACAATGTTGATATTCTATCTCTATGAAAATCTCGGTACTTGTTTGCTTTAGCACTTTGATATCTGTTATAAAGATCCGAATGATCGTGAATTTGTGAAAATCAGAAGACACGCGATCCGTCCCAAGCCTTTTAAAATACCTTCCTAATACTTTTTCTTCCTTCTTCCCTATTCTTATCTGATTGGTGGACGGAGCAGTATATTTTTATCTACCATTTTTCTCTATTAGCCTTCATATTATCATTCACTTCCATCTCTTACATATCAATTTTCACGCAATTCATTTATTTTCTCTGGTCTTCTTCACCTCTGATAGTGATAGGAGAAAGAGAAAACTAACCATGATCATTTCATTGACCACTCCATTAGCATAAGGGATATGATGCCTGGGTTTTTTGATGTTGGCTGTCAATGTTAAGAAAACAATGTGTCACCCCGTATTGTAGTATTTTGTAGATAAATGTCACCCCTACTTCTAGCTAAACCTTTAATTTCAACCCTATTTCATAAGTTAAAGTTACCATTTTCGAAAGTCTAGTAGTCTCTGAAATTAATACCAAAGCATTTATTTAAAACGTAGACGCAGAAATTATCGAAGAATTAATGGAACAATTTGAAGAAGTAGAACTCATTATTGAAGCATTGCTAGAGGTTGAGAATTCAAGTGAAAGTGATGAAGATACCTCAGAATTCGAAGAGTTTGAAGAGGTTGATGAAGAAGAAGATGAATCTGATTTAGAAGTTGATGATGGTTATGATAATGATGATGAGGACGAAGAGAATGAGTTTAATAGTAACCAGGTGACTTAACAAATCATTGTACAGCATATCAGTGGGGGCTTGATGGTCTTCCTTTATAAAAGAAATCAAATCGAAATTTACAAGACTTTCTTGCATGGCATGCTTTTTTGCAACCAGTAAATAATAATTATCAGATTTTACGAAGGTTGAAGGTTCCGTACCAGGGCATGGACAGATGCGAGAATAAAATATTGTTTTTAGATACAGTGTATCTGTAAGAGCTATAGGGCCATCAAAATTTTATTGATTATTATATGTTGATGATGTTCAAGCGTTTCATAATTAGAATCTGATCTTCATTTACCAACGTTGTAAATTTTATTTTTAAGAAGAATTATAGCTACTTCTAAGTTATTAGGCCTAATTGAAAGAAATGATTTGAATTAATTGAATATACAAAGAAGAGTCTCACGGTAACTATATTTGTAATTTAAATAAATCATTAGGAAAATTCAGATTTCAACTCTTTGATTTTTTTCGTGACTTATTCTGCTTCAAGCATTCGAAACTTTAGAACTTTTACTATATGCTTCAAACCAGCACCCTAATTACGTAAAAAACAGATAGCCAATTGACAACCTGGATCTTTCAAAAAGATTATATATTATGTACAGTGCTGTATAAGTTCGAATGTTATCATTTTTGATAGTTATAACAACGTAACGAATTTAACTGTCAAAATGAAAGGAATTGCCATAGCTATTGAAAGATAATAAACTACGTAATCAGGGTGCAGGGATGGCAAACCATTTGTATACGTGCCACTGATGACTCAAACGCAGCAAAATAATTCAGGCCAGCCCGTTAAGAAACGAAGTGGTTATAATATTTGGCTTCTAATTTGCAACAACTGAAATGAAATGAACTAAATTCACGTTGCAAATACTTAATTATTTACAAATTATTACGTGATATCATCATCATGTCGGTGCAACTGGATGTAAGTCAAGATTCCTTGCAGTCACGTCTTTGGGGCAGTACTTATATTTTTTTTTGTATACTAAATGATGGCACGTTCACCTTAGGTTCACCATCCCTGCTTTAGACCTTATGTGTACTTATGCTCCAATATAATGCTTCAGGCCTCATCCTACATCCAACTTGCATGATTTAGGTATATTATTTTCTTTTATTATATTGTCCGTTCTCCTGCTTGTAATTTCTGCAATACAATAATTCGTATAAGATAAAAAAATATGAACGTAGATTAAGTGTAAGCTACGCTAATTAGTCTCTTTCACTCTCATACATATATCATGATCATCTCATATATCTAAGGATGAAATCCTAAAGGTCAACACAAATCTAATCCTTAATCCCTCAATAATATCTAACCTTAATAACCTAATCGTTATTTCAAATATACTTACCCAAGCCGCCTCGCGCTTAGTATTGATAAGTTCATTTGATATACACTTCTCATCAAAAAAATCGAAACACCTCGCAGTTTATGATTTGATAAGGATTATCAGAAAAATGTGTATATTTAGGAATAAATGTAAAATGTCATTTAATAGTGAGTAGTATGAGGTTTTTAAATCCTAATGTTATTGTTCTAAATTCAAATTAAGTCTTCATAGATTTCGTATTTTGTATAATGAGTAATTTTTACCCTGTATGGAATATGAAGGAAATGGGTAAAACAACACGCGTAAATGAAAAAAAAAATTAAGAAACGTTTATTTAATAACTTGTATTCCCTCCGCGAGCTCTTATTACTGCTTCCATACGGTTCTTCATCGATCGGATGAGAGTCACGATCACATGTTGTGGTATATTATCCCATTCCTCTTGGATTGCATTTTGCAGCTGGCTAAGTGTTTCTGGGGCTGGATCTCTTGCTCGAATTCGTCTCTTTAATTCATCCCATAGATGTTCAATGGGATTCATGTCCGGGCTTCTTGCTGGCCATACCATAATGGAGATACTGACTTCGGTAAGATAATCTCGTACGACGCCCGCGGTGTGAGCTCTAGCATTGTCGTGCATGAATATGAAGTCGTTGCCAATAAAATGTGCATAGGGCATCACATGAGGTTCAAGACACTGTTCGATGTACCGATGAGAGTTTAGTGCAGGCAGCCGTGGCCCAGACACAAAGGCAAGTTCTGTCTTACCGTCGGCGCTGATTCCTCCCCAAACCGTCCACGAACCGCCACCATAGCTGACCTTTTCTTCAATGCAGCATTGTGCAAAGCGTTCTCCATCTCTTCTGTAGACCTTGTTCCTTCCGTCGTTACCATACAGCATAATTTTACACTCATCAGAAAACAGTACTTTGCTCCACTGAAGGTATGACCAAGTTAGGTGCTCGCGTGCAAAGTTAAGGCGCGCTCTTCGATGGTCTGCAGTTAATTTCGGCCTGTAGGTATGCTGGGTGTACGGCGTAATATATAAGGACGAAGAAATAAGCCAAGTCCAAAGTGCACAATAGAAATATAGTTTATTGCACACGACACAAGCACATACAGTTTTACATACACTAAAAGAAAGAAGGAGTGAAGATATAAGCACGGATAGATACAAGCACATACAGTGTGCCTGAAGTATTTCACACTCTCGTAAATAGCGAGCAATTCGCGGTCGTAAGGAGAGTACTTAACCTGGGCGTCGCTCAGCTTACGAGAAAAGAAAGCAAGAGGCTCCCAAGCCCCTGCGTTGAGTTGCTGCAGGACTGCACCTATGGCTACGTCTGACGCATCCGTGACCAACGCCAACTTAGCGCTGCAATCAGGATGAGCCAACAGTGCTGCCTGACAAAGACTGTCCTTGCAGCTCTGGAATGCCTCGCGCTGTTCCGCTGTGAAGCGGACGGGATGTGAGCCTTTTACGGAGTCGGAAAGGAGGGTGTTGAGAGGGGTTTGATAGGTGGCTGCGTTGGGGATAAACCTGCGATAAAAATTCAGCATCCCTAGGAATCTGCGCAGCTCCCTGACCGTTTTAGGTTCTGGGAAGTTCTGGACGGCCTCAACTTTGGAAGGCAACGGTCTCGTCCCCTTAGCAGAGATGTTATATCCCAGAAAGTTTACCTCCGACACACCAAAAACACACTTGGAGCTGTTGATGACCATACCATATTCTCGCAATCTGGTGAACAGCTGACGCAGGTGAAGCTCGTGCGTCGCCTTGTCTTTCGAAAAAACCAAAAAATCATCAAGGTACGCATACGTGAAGTCCAGACCCCTGAGCATTTCATCCACGAAGCGCTGGAATGACTGCGCTGCGTTTCGAAGACCGAACGTCATGTACGGGAATTCGAACAGACCGAACGGCGTCGTGATAGCAGTCTTCGGGATGTCATCTGGATGCACAGGAATCTGGTTGTAGGCCTTGACCAGGTCTATTTGCGAGAAGATGGTACAGCCAGACAGGCTGTGTGCGAAGTCCTGGATGTGCCGGATAGGGTACTGATCTGGCACAGTGCGAGCATTCAGCATCCTGTAATCGCCACAGGGGCGCCATCCATCACCTTTTTTAGGAACGAGGTGAAGAGGCGACGACCACGGCGACTCGGAAAAACGGCAAATACCGGACTGCAACATGTCGTCAAACTCGGCCTTGGCGATTTTTAATTTATCCGGGGCCAATCTACGCGGAGAACACGATACTGGTGGCCCTGGTGTAGTACGTATATGATGCACTGTATTGTGTTTTGACGTGCGGTGTATACCATGAGGTCGAGTAATGTCGGGATATTCGCGTAGTATGTGTGTGTATGCGGAATCACCGAGACTCACCCTCACCGAAGACACATCATCAGAACGACGGACAGGCAAAGCCGGGGTGGAAAGCGTCGTATTATTGTCGAGTAGGCGTTGATTCCTGCAATCAACAACTAAATTATAAAAAGATAAAAAATCCACACCTATTATCGCCCTTGTCACGTCTGCAATAATAAATCGCCAGGCAAAGTCGCGGCGCAACCCTAGATTTAAATGTAAATTAATATAGCCGTAAGTGTTTATCACTGATCCGTTTGCCGCACTAAGTTCGTAATTAGTTTTTTCGAGGCGTCGCGCCACTGCCGATCGGGGGTAGACACAGAGGTCGCTGCCGGTGTCGACCAAAAACTGTACCTTCGTCCTTTGATCGGTCACGAATAGGCGACCCGCGCTCGGACAATCATCGGCCGCCATCACTGATTGCCCCGCACATTTCCCGACATCGGGTAGTCGCACGGCTTGACGCACTTGTTGGCCCTGTCCCCGAACTTCTGGTGATACCAACAATGTGGGGACCTTCTATAGTTGGAGTGCGACCTGGAGCTGGACCGGCGGCGCGAACGACTACGGGAACGTCCTCTGTCGCGGGACAACCGCTCGATCTGGAGCGCCATCGCTTCCATCTGCTTATGCAGCGCGGCGATCTCGACGTGTAGACCGCTGAGGGCACTCGATGATGCTGGTGCTGCCGCCGATGTTGATGCCACCTGTGCCGGGGTGCCGGTGATGGCAAGTATGCGGTCCGCCAGGTCAGCCACATCGACCATGGGCATCTTCGATTGTGACGCCACTATGGTCTGCGTATATGGAGGTAGACGGCTCGTCCATATGGCCCGCAGAAATTCCTCCGGAACGCCTGGACCTGCGAGGTTGACGAGGTGCCGATAAAATTGTGACGGTTTTCTGTCACCGAGCTCTTCATGCATGAGGAGTTGCTTCACCTTCTCCTCACGCGTCACAGATAACCTCCTGACGAGCTCACTCTTGAGCTTTTCATACTTCCCAGTTGCAGGCGGGTCGGTGATGACGTCTTCTACCACGTCGGCGTACTTAGGGTCGAGGAAGCCCGTGACGTAGAAGTACTTCGTCTCGTCCGTGGTTATTTTGGACAGCGCGAACTGGGCGTCCAACTGCGAGAACCACAGCGCTGGCTTGTCGGGGTAAAACGGCGGTACTCTCACGCCTACCCGGCATGATTCCGCCACATCGTCGACCTCTGGCTTGTAGCTGCTCGTCATCGTGTCCTTCTCGGGGTCACCACTGTAGGTATGCTGGGTGTACGGCGTAATATATAAGGACGAAGAAATAAGCCAAGTCCAAAGTGCACAATAGAAATATAGTTTATTGCACACGACACAAGCACATACAGTTTTACATACACTAAAAGAAAGAAGGAGTGAAGATATAAGCACGGATAGATACAAGCACATACAGTGTAGGTTATAGGCACATAGAATTAAGCGCGGCTAAAACTCAGTACAATATTTGCTAAAGCGCGGTAGGTCCTCGAGGTGCGAACAAAAGCGAACTGGATGGTCACTGTATGACGTAGCACCGTCCGGTGTGCGCGAGCGCAACGCCGATATAGCGCGGTCTCGCTCGCGCGCGATGATGCACCGGCGAGCCGGTCACCGGCGCGAGTACCTGAGCGTGTCATACTTAGATAAGCTTGCGACAACTCACTACTAATAAGAAAGTCTGTTTGTACATAAATATGATTGTGCATTTTAATACAATTATTGTAAATATTATTTTAATTGATTTTATGCTTCTATATAAATGTAAATATTTAGTTTTAAGTATTTTAAATGTAAATATTATTTAATATAAAAATGTAAATAATTTAGAATTTAGTTTAGAATTTAAGTTAAACAAAAGATGTTATTTAAACTGTAACGATACATTAATTAATAAAGGTAGGTCACTACAGGCCCATTCGCTGGCTTATGCGGTGCCAATCCGCGTTCCTTCAACCTTCTTCTTATTGTAGAGTCACTTACAGCTACTCTTCGTACAACGCGAAGCTGCTGCTGCAGTTGAAAAGCGTTAAGGCGTCGATTTCGTAAAGAAGTTGTTACAATAAATCGATCATCTCGCTCAGAAGTGACCCGATTCCTGCCAGATCCTGAACGGCGCGTGAACGAACCAGTCTCCCGATAGCGTTTGTAGACTCTATGAACAGATGATAAGCTTAGATGCAATCTTGCAGCCACAACACGCTGACTAAGTCCAGAATCCAGCAATGCCACCACTTGGGCGGCTTCTGCGGGCGAAGTATCCATATGTTTTAGAAAAAAAAGTTTTTTCAGACGTCCCAAAGTCACAGTAAATGAAATAAAAAACAAAAAGTTTAAAGACAAGCGCTAATTTTTAGTTTTTAAACGAGAAACGTAGGTACTCCAACCCTAAATACACATTTGTCTCAAAACAGTGATTAATTTCATTTATAGGATAAACAAATGAAATTCTAATTTCGAATTTTGATTTTTTTCTTCTTACTGTAATGACCAAACTGCCAGCTACACAATAATGTTTTTTTTTTCATGGAATTAATTCTCTTTTGTAAAAAATTAGGACAAAAACAATAAAAACGAAAGTGTTTCGATTTTTTTGATGAGAAGTGTAGTTTGTACCTACTCATAATATACACTCGAGAGCAATGAATCCGGGTCACTTAAAGAATGTTAAAAATCTCGGAAACTAAAAATGATAGGTTAATGCAATAAATTGTATTTAATAGACAATGTAATACTCCTTAAATGAAAGTAAAAAAAATATGAGTCACCATACATTTTATTAACACAAAATTACATAAAGAAAAAAACTGCTGATCTCTCCTTAAAACAAAAATAGGAAACATGAAATTTTTGAACTTTATTACGATTTTCTTGAATTTTAATTCTTCGTATTGCCTCCTCGTGCTTCTATTACTGCGTTTACGCGGTTTGGCATGCTGTACACCAAGTTCCCTATACGATTTTGGGGAATATTCTCCCATTCCTCTGTGAGAGCAATTTTGAGCTCACGAAGCGTGATTGGGGGAGGGTTTCGTTGTTTTACGCATCTGCCTAGCTCGTCCCAAGCATGCTCGATCGGGTTGATATCCGGGCTGCGCGCTGTCCACTCCATACGAGTAATGTTCATCTCTTGAAGGTCAAAGAAAAGAAAGAAAGTCATTCACAATCCTACCTGTATGAGGTCGGGCATTGTCATGCATAAATATAGCATCCTCACCTAAATTGACCATAAATGGACCAATGTGATCATTGAGGATTTCTTCCACATATCTTTCGCTAGTTAAAGAGCCGTTTTCTATGATCACCAGCTCTGTGCGACTTTCAGAAGAAATTCCGGCCCACACAAGTACAGACCCACCACCGTAGGCTACTTTTTCTTCGATGCATGCTTGCTTGAATCTTTCCCCTGGTCTTCGATACACTCTGTGTCTTCCATCGTGCTTGTAGAGCATAAATTTTGATTCGTCGGAGAACATAACTTTTGACCAATCTTCAATACTCCAATTTACGTGGCTCTGGGCATATCTTAGTCTTGAAATACGATGCCCACGCTCCAGTTTAGGACCGTTTGCAGGTCTAAGGGGTTTTAAGTTAGATTTAGCAAGCCGACGTCTTACTGTCCATGCACTTGGGTTACTTCCTCCGAGGCGTCGAAACTGATTTGTGAGTTCAGTTCCTGTGAGAAAGCGATTTCGAAGCATGGTGTTCACCAAGTATCGGTCTTCTCGTGCTGTGGTACACCTGGTTCTGCCCGTTCCTGGTCTGCGTAGGTTAGAACCAGTTTCTTCGTAACGTCGGAGAACTCTTTGTACTGTTGACAGCGACACACCGACAGTCCTGGCTGTATCGCGCTGACTCCGGCCGGTTTTGCAGCATTGTAAGTATTCTGGTGCATTCTTCAGGCGTAAGCGACATAATTTCAGCTTGAATAATGAATATAGAGCACTATCAACATGGTTTATGTACCCACATAAATGACAGATTACAAACAAAAGCAAAACCAAATGCTGTAATTTCGTAGTTCCATCTTCGAAAGTGGCCCTTTATCAAATTTGATTTTTTTATGATATAACTTTACAATAACTAAGAAGTTTTAATACCTTCATTTAAGGAGTATTACACTGTCTATTAAATACAATTTATTGCATTAACCTAGCATTTTTAGTTTCCGAGATTTTTAGGATTCTTTAAGTGACCCGGATTCATTGCTCTCGAGTGTATATTATATAAGCACAGTATACTCTTAATATTTTTTTAGAAGTAAAATATTTCTATGTTGAGGGTTCTAAAATGATTGCTCAGGTACATAAACATGCTTCGAGATTGATAAAAATTATTTGAAAGGAGTGGTGTAAACCGAATTTATACCTTGATAATTAATATTCGGCTTGCAGGGCAATTACCAAATAATAGCTGAATATTTGTTGCAAATCTTAAAAAATCAATAAGGTTGAATTTGTTTCATAAAACTTCTGCAGTCCGGCATGGATCTATATGAATGTGGTGAAAATTGGAACTAACATTGTCATCTTGTAAATGACACTGGTCATGATACTTTTAAGCATCGAGATATATCAATAGAGATGCAATCCCGAACATTACGCGGTCACAAAAACGTAACCATTTTTTTGAATGCAGACGTAGCTTTGAAACTAGTAATCATTTTGATGTAAAATTATATCTATCTCTCTCACACTAACCGAAACGTAATGTTCATGACATCTGTATGATAAGGATGGCATTTACTACAAATTTGCCCATACATTTACTACGCCCATATTATTGTTAAAATCGTCCTGCTGTCACTCTGATAGATTCAAGCTGGCTACCAAGTGACAGATGTCATGAATTATGACTAGTCACAACCTTTATGGCACTCATTTTGCTTGGTGATTGCACATCTAGTTACTTTAGTAACGTATATATCTATGATTTTAAATAAATCATGACATAATAGATAGCAATTTATTAATTTATCATTTACGTCAAAATAATAATTTTAATTTGGAAACAATTAAATGTAATATAATATTTAACACTCATTTGGATGTTAGTAGGAGGCTTACAAGCCGAGACCCACTAGATTATAACATTTCAAGATGGTTGATAGCTTTAGTTCACCTGTCAGCCACATTCATAAATAGCCATGTCGGACTATACTGAAATTTTTAAATTCTTTTTTTATATTACTTTCTACTTAGGTACATACATACTGACGTCATAAGAAAAAAGGGCGTAACTAAAAATGTTTTCGATATTGAGTTTGATACTCAGTTTTTTTTTCTGAATCCATAAATTTAGGTACTTAAAGATTTTTTTCTAATTTTCTTATGACGCCACCATAGCCAAGCTTGTTACTAATGCTAAATTGTATGTTACAGTTACCATACCATCACACAGGGCCGTCATACTTCTTAGGCGGTTAAATCAAGTTATCGACTTCGAGGGCAGCGAGGCGAGATTTTCTTTTCAATTCTACACGCCAGTGGCGCCTGAGGATATAATTATTGACTGGCATATCGGTAGGGTGTCTTTCACAAACTACACCCTATATGTGGTAAGTATGGTTTATGAGCAAAACGTTAACACTAGGGACTAGTTTCACAACTGCTAGACAGGATTTATTTGGCAGAATAAGGGCAGATTTTTAGGGTTCCGTAGTCCGACAAGGAACCCTTATAGTTTCGCTATGTCCGTCTGTCTGCCTGTCTGTCTGTCCGCGGCATAGCTCCGAGGTTCTTATTACTAGGAAGCTGAAATTTGGGATGGATATGTATATTGATCCCGCCGAGAAAGTGGTAAAATAAAATTTTGAAAAATATTTTTTTTGGGGTTAGCTCCCAAACACATGAAGTGGGGATGAATATTTTTTTCTTGCGTACCGTTTCGTGTGGGATATCGTTAGATAGGTCTTTCAAAAATATTATGGGTGTGTGAAGACCATTTTTCGGTTAAGCGAGCCATTTGCGAAATATCTAGCTTCTAAGTGCAAATTTTTGTTCGATACGAGCATTCCTCCTCTAACTTTTGAATGACTGTACTTAGAAATGTGAAAAAAATTACAGACGTAGCACATACAATGAACTTATGAAGAAAACTATCACGGCTTATTAGGCTTAACTGGTTACAGAGTTATAGTCGACTAACTAAGACTACTACGGAACCCTAATGCGCGTGGCACGACACGCACTTGGCCTGTTTTTTTTAATGTCAGATAAAATTAACTAAATGATAATTTTATATGTCAAACTATCATATTTTTTTTATAGAATCTGCAACAAATCTTAATAACCAACTATAGTCTGTACCAATCGATTTTAAGAAAAATGTAAACAAAGTCGTAACGTAAACAAAAGTGGCGTAAGGATGGCGCATTTATGTCAATTATACATGCTCAAAACACCACCATTCATCATTTAATGCCGTTTTATTTATCAAAAATTTAAACAAAATTGTGAACAATAGGTCTTAATTTTTTCTTAAAATCGATTGGTATAGATAGACTACACATATAATATTATAAACGCAAAAGTTTGTAAGAATGTATACATGAATGATTGCTGAAGGTCGTGTCCTTGATGACTTTGTACATATACTTGTAATAAATTACAATACGTTCATTTTTTTTTCAGAAAAAACATTTGATACTGGCTGTTTATTTGACTGTACCCAAACTGGAAGTCTCCATGGCAGGAAAAGTAACTTCTGGGATATTTTTAGCCACAACTAGGGAGCCCTTTAAGATTGCGCAGGTCAACTCATACTGCCGTGTCATTAAAACTCAAGACCTTACCGAGTACAAGGTATGTTGTTACATTTATTTATTTTTATTGATAATATCGCCGTCAGAAAAAGAAAATATTAACATGCGCCTCCCGTGTATGAGTGTGCGAGTTCGAAACCTGGCAAGTACCAATGTGACTTTTCTGTAGTCACATTTTGTCTTTCTAAAGTTCACCGACGAGATAACGCCCCGATTAACTTGAAACAGCCGTTTACCATAAATTCAAACTTCCAACTTTCGATGGGTAACGTATTACTAGACATTTTTATACCTGAAACGGTCGATTACCTAACTAGGTTTGATCTAGAAGCGGGTAACACGAAAATTCAAGCTTCCTGGTTAGAAAAGTTTTTGTTTAACGGCCCGATTACGTAACCATCTGTCGGTTTACTTGGCCCTAAGTATATTTTAGACGACACTGACTAACGATGACGGAAAAACGTCGTGAGGAAACCCGAAGAAATATGCAGGAGTTGTTTTGTGTAAATCAAGGTAAGCAACAAATTACACTTTCACTGTTTCCCGTTATGGCTATTGCATAATTAACTTTATATATAGAAGGAAGTAAAAGAACTGAGAATGTACTAACTAATCTTGCCAAGTTCCGTGCTGATTACTGTATCTAGATGTAGATTTTCCCCAACAGTGGGAGAATAAAGAATTTATGGAAGATCCATTTTCCTACATATTAAGATTATGTTTAATGAATACATTGCAACACCCTTACAAGGTCTATGTTTGTCAAGTAATTAAAATAAAAATTCTTTATTTTCGCAAAAATTACAAATTTAGATTTTTAATGGAGCCCTAGGCCCCATACTAGGATTCCCTGTGTCGTGGGGACTAGTCTCCTTTAGTATATGAATATATACACAAGGCCTTACATTATTATATTGACCTTTAATATTTTTCACACAATCTATCTATACTTATAATAAACCTGTAGAGAGGTCAATTCTGAACATGAAATATATTTCCAATAATATCAGGGGGTATTGATGCCAAAAATGCAATCAGTAAAATTTTTGTCGGTCTGTCTGTATAAACGTTATAGAAACAAAAACTACTCGACGGATTTTAACGAAACTTGGTATAATTATTTTTCATACTCCTGAGCTGGTTATAGTATGCTTTTCATCACGCTACAATCAAAAGGAGCCTAGCAGTGAAGGGAAATGTTGGCATTTTGTTTAAACGCGCTAATCTCAGGAACCGCTGGTCCGATTTGAAAAATTCTTTCAGTGTTAGATAGTCCAACTATCGAGGAAGGTTATAGGCTATATATCATTACGCTAAGACCAATAGGAGCGGAGCACTACTATTCCACGCGGACAAAGTCGCTGGCAGGAGCCAGTTATGAAATATGGCCCAAAGCAGTAGTACAATTTTACACAGCACTTAATTGTTTTTGTACTTATAAGTGAATTCACTGAAGTTTATTTTTGAATTTACTGAAAATGTATTATTATAGGTGATTTTAATATTTTTCATGAAAAAATACAATCAATCTTATTAATATTATAATCGCGATGGTTTATGAGAATCGATGGCTGGATATATGGTAGGTGAGTAGGGTATTTGTTACTCTTTCACGCTAAAATTTTTCGGATTTATGTAAAATTTCTCACATACATAGATAGTATTCTAGATAATAATATAGTGTATTTATTTATATTGAAAATAAGCGTGGTCTATACGGGGGCGTGCAATCGCTAGGTTGAGATAAACATGTTCGAGTTAGATGTTTGTTGACACACTTTCATGATGGAGGCTTGTACCACATGGGAGACTTCAGGGCTGAAAAAATACCTGAAAAAACAATCTTTATTTTGCATTTAATTTCATTTAATTATCTTTTAAAAGTAGTGAGTTACAACCAGTTTTCCAACTTTGACTTATTTCTCGGCCAAATTGTTTCTAAGTCGCTGAAAAAACTCCTGAAAACTGTACCGAGTTTTCAGGAGGCTTCTATCAACTGTTTTGTCCGTATAAAAGATATCAACGCGTTGAGCTCATGTAAATTGTACGATTGGCGGATGTTATCCGGGTTTTTAGGTCAGTAGGTCACGCGAACTAAGTCGTTCTAGTCAAAAAAATAAAAAAATATTTTTTTAGGGTGTTTAAGGGTTAAACCTTTATGTTTTCAAGTTGCAAGTCACTTTATTCCTTTATTATTTAAAAAGCTATAGCTCACATGAACTTTCACTGTACGGTATGTCACGGCGGGAGACGAACGAAATACGTCACTGCTGTTTAAAATGTTGTTCAAGGTAATTCAAAAACATAATATGTTTTAGTCATACAATTAATGAATAAGTAAAAGACTAAAATCTAAAATTTTTGTAGAGCCATTTTCGCAATTTATTTTACACCCCAAAATCTAAATTTATATATATTTCGTAGAGCTGATGATCTTACGTAGATCCTGTAGATTTAACTAAAACACATACTAAGTACTATGTGCCAATTGTAACTGCCACTGTGCAACTACAGCTGATACAAGATAAAAGAAAATATCGCAGAAAATATCGTTTTTGTACCGTATTGAAAAAAATATGCAAAACAATACAACCGACTTCCAGAAATACTGAAAAAAGAAAAATAAGTTTTATTTAAACGCTAGTGGAGGAATACATATATCACTCCAGAAGTCAGTGTCTCTAAGTTACTGTTGTTAGTATATTAATATGCTCACTAAACGGCTGAACCTATGTCAATAAAATTTGACCTCTGAAGTATGACTTACAAAACAAAAATCTATACTAATATAACAAATCTGCAGAGTTTGTTTGTTTGAACGCGCTAATCTCAGGAACTACTGGTACGATTTGAAAAATTCTTTCAGTGTTAGATAGCCCATTTATTGAGGAAGGCTATAGGCTATATATCATGACGCTAAAACCATTAGGAGCCAGTAAAGTTATAAAAATCGGACTACTGTGTAGAAAGAAAGAAAAATATATGCGTCGACTTGTAAGCCTCCTCCGTTTTTTTTCGTCGGTTAAAGAGTAGCAAGATTTGTGTTTATTTTGTCAACATAAGTTCTGCAACAATTCGTGACGTCATAATATAAACTTAGCCCTATACTGCTGTTTGCATACCGAATTACAAGACATTTTGTATTTTATTTTGTATGGCATCTCGCAGGTCAACCTAGAAGGTTGTCGACTGCTTAACCGGGCTTGCCTGTGAAGTGCCTTAAATGAATTTAGGGCCTCCAGCCAGGGCTTAACTTACAAAACTAAGCTACCTACACGCTAAGGGCACCCCCTAGTGGGGTACGGGCCTCGGCTTAGGGCGTCGCTGGGGGAGGACAGCAAGGGACAGGCTGGATTATTATAATCGGCAATTTTAAAGCTATTAGCTCAGCTCGCGGGCTGAGACATTTTGTCGGCGATAAACGTAAAACGCTACATTTTCACCAAGTAACATAGGCTATATTTTTTCCAGAAATAATTAAGAAATTCTACTAAGACTTGTAAAATGTATATAGGTATTACATAGAAATGTATCTAAATACCTCAAAACGCATATGACAAAAAACCCTCTATAGAAGACATGAGTTATATTCGATGTATGTAGGCAACAAACCACGTCTCTATCAAGAATGAACTCCTTGTAGGTCTCCCGCTAGATGACCTGTAGCGACACCTGTCTCACTACATATGAAAGCCCATATGAGACACTGAACCACGTATCTAGAATTTTTCGTTAACGCCACACCGAAAAGAGTGAAGTAGCGACACCTTTCTTGCTAAATGAGAAGATATATATGTCACTGCGAACTGTAAAAGGTAGATGGCATTACTGATTGTCTACCATGTGGGCCGGGTCGGGTCACACCGCAATGCAAAAATATGTTTGCATGTGTTTTGTATGAAATATCGGCTACTAGCGACGGATGGGGGTGGAGTGGGCCGCAACGCATTTTTATACTGACGCGTCCCAATCCGATGCTAATGAGCGCCAGGCTTGTGTAACAAAGCCTGCGTGACTTATTTTTGTTATTACTCATAGTATATAGTATATTACTCATAGAATATCAAAAGGTCATTTCAGATACAAGCCTACATTATTCATCCATGATGCAATTACATTATGTCTGGACCTTAAAAGACTTTGACCCTTGAGTTTGTTTCGGTGTTTCTTCTCAGTCAGATAGAAAATACCAGCCAGTTATCTTTAGAAAAACTGTTGACGTGTAAAGCTGTTATTTTATAACCTATTTGCAAAATATGTAGGTAATCGCTTATTATTTGAAAGTATAAAAAAATCTAAAATAGGGGTTTTGTCGCGCAGCGTAGACGTTTTTAGGGTTCCGTAGTCCGACAAGGAACCCTTATAGTTTCGCCATGTCCTCTGTCTGTGTCTGTCTGTCTGTCTGTCCGCGGCATAGCACCGAGATTCTTGATACAAGAACGCTGAAATTTGGTATGGATATGTATATTGATCACGCCGAGAAAGTGGTAAAATAAAATTTTGAAAATATTTTTTTTTAGGGTAGCTTCCAAACTCGTAGTGGGGATGAATTTTTTTTACTCGCGTACCCCTTCGTGTGGGGTGTCGTTAGATAGGTCTTTCAAAAATATTATGGGTTTGTCAAGACCATTTTTCGGTTAAGCGAGCTATTTGCGTAATATCTAACTTTTAAGTGCAATTTTTTGTTCGATACGAGCAACCCCCCCTCTAACTTTTGAATGGCTATACCTAGATTTGTAAAAAAATTCACAGACGTAGCACATATAATGAACTTACGAGAAAAACTATCACAGCTAAGTAGGCTTAACCGGTTACAGAGTTATAGTCGACTAACTAATTTCTACTACGGAACCCTACTGCGCGTGGCCCGACACGCACTTGGCCGGTTTTTTTTCTTATTTTAGTTGTTTTTAGGGTTCCGTATCTCAAAAGGAAAAAACGGAACCCTTATAGGATCACTTTGTTGTCCGTCCGTCCGTCTGTCACGACCCTTTTTCTCAGGAACGCGTGGAGGTATGAAGCTGAAATTTATATCAATTACTCAGGTCTACTGTCCCTTGAAGCTGTGAAAAAATCAAACTTCTAAGCCAACGCAATCAAAAGATACAGCCGTTTATGCCGCAAATTTTCGACACTTGCAAGGGAATCAAAACCTACAGGGTGCTTCCCGTGAACTCAGAATCTTGAAATTTGGTACGAAGCAACGTCTTATAGCATAGATAAAGGAAAAATTACGAAAACCATAAATTTTTAGTTACATCACATAATATATTTTTTTTTAATAATTTTAACCTTACTACCCATTTCCTCATAAACGCGTAGAGGTATTAAATTGAAATTCATACCAAATACTCAGGTCTATAATACCTTTAAGCTGTAACAAAATCAAACTTCTATGTCAACGCAATCAAAAGAAACAGCAATTTAAGCTGCATATTTTGAAACTCGCAAGTACTCGCAAGGGAATCAAAACCTAAAGGGTACTTCCAGTCGACCTAGAATCTTGAAATTTGGCATGAAGCAACGTTTTATAGCACACATAAAGGAAAAATTCCGAAAACCTTAAATTTTTAGTTACATTACAAAATATATATTTTTTAATAAATATAAACTTATTACTTTTTTCCTCATGAACGCGTAGAGCTATCAAGTTGAAATTCATATCAAATACTTAGATCTAATTGCATTTAACCCGTGAAAAAAAAAAATTCTAAGTCAACGCAAAAACGCAAAAGTACAATGACTCGATTGTCGTAATGAACGAACTTTGTAAACCTTGCAGGTTTGTACGGAACCCTCGGTGCGCGAGTCCGACTCGCACTTGGCCGGTTTTTTTTCTTATTTGAATATTATTTTACTAGCTTCCCCGTGTGTGGTATACAAATTCAAATTAAAAATGTGTCAGAGTTTCATACAAACTACCCCGAAAGGTGTAAAAAAGGGGTTGCCCCCCTTTTTTACACCTTTCTTAGAATTTCGGTTAATCCTTTCTTATCGGATGCCAACGTCAAACAAAGAACACACCAAAATTCATATCTCTACGATCAGCGGCTTAGCCTGTGCGCTGATCCGTCAGTCATTCAGGACAAAGCAATTTATATATATAGATTATATACCTAGGTAATCGTCATAAAACATTGTTATATAGGTGCCTCTACTTTCAGCGTAAACACGAGAGGGCCCGCCCACGTCAGCGCGGCTGTAGCGCGATACATCTTAGAAGTTCAAATCAAAATACGCAGAAAAAGAGCACCTCGTGTGACGCTAGGGCTCACAGATCTCGCAGCCCAAGTCTTCGAAGCCTTCGCAATTTAAAACTTAGTAAGTGTAACTAATATTACTAGAGAGCTTGTTGCTATTTCTTCTTCCAATGCGGCTCACACACTACCACGCGCTACGCCCTGTTTGCTGTGCATTAGACATAAGTACTTCAGTATGTTATAAAACTCGTCGCGCGTGGTTGCAGATGCGTCACTCCACGACCCCGCCGCGTGGTAGTGAGTGATCCGTCTAAGGCGTATACTATCTATTTGTAAATGACAAAATATAATAAGGAGTATCCTCATTACTAGTCCGTGCACCACACGAGAAAGTCCTCTTTCACTCCAAAGTTTTTGTGAACTGCCTGTGTAATTGGATATAAGTGAATGTTAATATTGGGTAATTGATATTTTTTTCACAAATAATAACTATTTTAGATAAATAACACCATTTATTTAGTCTATTTAAACTCTTTGTATTAGCTCCCAAGATACAGGCTTGCCTAGTTTGGGGCTAATGTGTATTTTGTGTATTTTTAGATCAAAAAATATTCTTATTCTTAAAGCAATAGTAGTAATAATATTTACTATAAAATAGATGTTGGAATAGACCCCTTTGTAGTTTCACATGTTTTGTATTATAATAAATATCTAAATGCACCATAATCTCTATCTTGCAAAACTGGCGAAGTTCTTTTAGAGATACCAGTGCAGTACGATGAAATACTCGTACTTTCTATTTTCTTTTTTACCCGACTATGGCGAAGCCTAAAGAAGATATTAGGAAGTTGTAAGGGAGAAGAACAAGCGTGAAACTATAAAAAAATATTATTAATCTAGCTCTAAAGGACATTTAGTTTATTTAGAGCACTTTTTTGTTGTGTGTGTATTTGAATTTGGCCCAAAGTGTAAATAAAGAGAAGACACGATGGAGCCATTGCTTGTCAGCTGACTATCAATCTCGTCAATAGCGGAAGTGACGTATGGCGCGCAACGATCATTTGGGTATGAGACAATTAAGTCACTCGCTATAATCCTCCTTTTTTTTAATAACAGGTCAGAGAGCTAGCCCACAAGTTAGCCCAATTAAAAAACACTATACAAGAGAAAAGAAAATAATGGAAAGAACAAGAAGAGTTCACTCACAAGCGACCTCTTCAAGATTAAGACTATTGGATGCTACGGATGACGCGAGCCCTAAGAGACAACTTCCTAATGTTAAACATTACGACAGCCCCACTCGGACCCAAGATTCACATCCATCGAGCTCAAGAACTTCTTCGAGAGCGAGCCCATCAAGACCACAACCAGGACCATACAGAAAGGATTTACAACAAGCACGAGCTGAAGAAGAACCGATTTTCGAAAAAGTCAAACTAAGACGGAAGAAGTTTCATTCAGCGGATCGATCATTAGATAATTTAAATGATTCGTATGATGATATAGTCCTGGCGGAGATGTCGCCGACCCGATCCCTGCCCCCGCGTGGGAGAGATACTCTCCACAGAATTAATTCGCTTGAGCGGCGAGCTGTTTCCTTACCTAGCGAAGGTCCCCGCGAGCGACCAGTAACACGCTCCCGTCTCGTTGGAGACTCCCGACCACAACGGTGGGTACCTATATAAATTAAGTTTGCACTAGTATAATGTAAATATGGGAAGTCTTGAAAGGTCTTTAAATTTATGCATGTTATATTTATTCAATGAATGCGACTTGCTTATAACAATTAGTTACTTAATTTCACCAGTAGATAAGGCTATGTATCTCGCGATGTAAGAATTGGCATGCAAACTCGTTGTGGCAGCTATTCCCGAATAAGAGAAACCCGGCCCTAACTAAACTAAGTCTTGTGTTTTAAAATATGCCTAATAAGCTCACTTCGCGCATATTCAACTGCTCTGCGTAACTTTCGTCATATTTTGATAACAGCGAACATCATTTTTGTAAAATTAAATTATATTTGTTTCTTTTGATTGTGTCTATTTATCAGGTGGCTACCCGGGCTACAGCCTGCCACATCCCATGACAGTCTGTATCGGCGGGTGCGTTGGAGGGTAAGTATATTTTTATATTATACCTATTTGAATTTGTTCGGATATTAGATAGAAATGTAACGCATACATACTGCGTCTAGAACAAAACACGTCCGCTCTCGTGAGGTAACTTTCGCTTCTTTGTGTGCGTGAGTACTAAAAACTATTTTATATTTTTACTGAGCTGTGTTCGACAGAGCGTGATCTTGGATACTGACGCCTAGCTGAGAGAAGTAGGACGGATCCGTCTCACTTTTAATTGCCTCACTTTTTACACTTGCAATATGCGCTTCTACTCGTTATTATTCTAAGGATACCTACATAATAACTTGTATTATTCGTTTCCCAGTCAAATGAAGTAGGTACCACATTGCTGATTGACTTCTTTTTTTGAAGAGTTAAATAACATTTGTTTCAGATGCGTCTCGTGGGCAGTTCAATCCTATATACGTATTACGTTAAAAGACGTGCAATACGTAAACATTTTAAAATTGTGAACGAAGGGTTGGCTCGCTTAAATGCGCAAAACCGTTAAATTTATGTGTTGATTAGATACAAAATATATAATTTTTTTTTTACATTTAGAATATACTTAATATATTATCTTATTTTGTTATATTTGGTATTAAGTGATTAGTGCTAAAGATTTAATAATCACGGGACTGAAAAAAAAATCAAAAAACTGTTTTGTTCTGATGACGTTGTAAAAATTTATTATTAACCTTAGATCAATTTACAGCACGTTAAACAATAAAACGCACACGCTGTAGTATTTTTATCGAAAAGGCTTCTGGATCGATTTCGGTCAAACAGACTTACTGCTAAGACTTATTGCTTTTTCGTCGACAATCCCTTAACAGGGGAGGGAATTTGCACAAAATCATGAAAATATATGTATTTCCGAGTTATTTAACATTTTTCAAGTTTTTTTAAACACTTCTATACTTATTAATAAATCAATTAAATTCAATAGTTTTCAAATCAGAATCGATACAATATTCATAGAAAATATTTTTTTAATTAAAATGGGCTGTTTTACAATAAAACACGGACTGGCATTGGCAGAATATGCAAAAAACATGTAAAACTTCAAATTCAACGAGATAAAATTCCATACTATATTTTGTTAAAATTACTCGAAAATTGTTAATTTGTACAAAGAGGTCATGACAATTTGGGATTGTCGAAGAATTACCAATAATCATGTAATGTCCTAACTTACATTATAAACTCGAAAGTAAGTCAGTCTGTCTGTTTAGCTTTTATGGCAAAACGGCTGAACCGATTGAGAAGAAATTTAGTATGGAGATAGGCTGAAGCCTGGAGAAGGACGAAGGGATTTTTTTATTCGGGCACGAGTAGTTTTCATTTCATCACTAATAGCAAATTAAAGAAAATTTAAACGTTTATTACGTAAACTTGTAATGTAACAAAATTCATTCGAGCAAAAAACTTTTTACAAAAAAATAAAACCGACTTCCAAAAAAAACTGAAAAGTAAAAAATATTTTTTATTTTTTCGCTTTTCAGTGTCTCGGTCTTGCTATCTTAACAAAATAAACACACCACTTTTTTAGGTTGTAATAAGCGTAAATAACCAAATCATCTAAGTATATGGCATATCAGCAAGTAGAGATAAATCGTTATTTTTGATATATTTATAAAACGGCTGAATCGGTAGTGATAAAATTTATATGGATATATGGATTTAGAATCATGAAAATCGGTTCACCCAGTCGCAAGTTATGAGGTAACAAACATAAAAAAAAATACAGTCGAATTGATAACCTCCTCCTTTTTTAACGTAGTCGTCGTCGTAGAAGTCGGTTAAAAAATAAAATCAATTATTGTGATGTAGGTGTGAATGACAGATAGCTAGTCGTAAACGAATGTCATTCCCATACATTTTGTTTTCTATTCTACTAGCGTTTTTGTCACTTATCTAACCCCCACTGTCCCCACCCTTGTAGCATTAAATCCTATGTTATTTGAAAGGCCATATCCACCTAGTATTGCAACGATTATGATGCCGTTTTTTATTCTTAAAACCTAAAAATACCTAACCGATCCTGGTTTCTTCATGTGGACATAACTTTTTTTTGGATGTTGTTTCGCTGTCGTACAATAAAACTACGGTGGTGAGGTGGCTATGGCTCTTTGATTAATATAGGATTTAAATTGCTACAATGGAAGGGAAGTTTTGAAGAATTCTAAATCGGCTAAGCAATTTTTCCGTGAAAGCCTAACAAACAATAATCACATTCGTATTTATAATTTCTGTTTCGTGCGGAGAACTTCACGCACGGATAAAAATTACCCTATGTCTTTTCCCAGAGTTCAAGCTATCTCCATACTAAATTTCATTTCAATCGGTTCACCTGTTTCCGCGTGAAAGCTTAACAGACAGATACACAGACCTACTTTCGGATTTCTAATACTAGTAAGCATAGATTATTGAAAGTTTCCGCGCTGCTCCGACTAGATACCGCCAATGTATTTGTAAAATGCAGCAACATATACTATGCCGAAGTCGGCATACCCAAGCCAGTCCAAAGCCAATCCCGTTGCAAGGCGTTCTAAATTACTTAAATAATTTTAGTCATTATCCCAAGTAAAATTCCAGTTTTTGTTATGAAACTGTGTGAAAAAAATTAAGGAAAAACACTGGGTTACTTACACACTATAATAATAAGTTGCCGCATTCACGGAGCTATTGTTTAAAGCAGCGGTCGGCAACCTTTTGGCAAGCAAGGGCCACAATGGAGCAAAATAAACTATAGGCGGGCCGCACTTGTGATATTACTCTAGATTCTACCTGATATACCTACGTATAATTTCCCATAGAAAAACCGGCCAAGTGCGAGTCGGGTCACGCGCACTAGGGTTCCGTAGTAGGTCTTAGTTAGACGAGTATAACTCTGTAATCGGTTACCAGAGGCGTATTTAAAGATTTAGCGCCCCGGGCCAGTTAGCTTTGCCGCACCATTAACAAAAATGAAAAAAAAAATGGAAAAATAGAACCTAACTAATGCATCGTTCTTGAAGTTGGTGGCGAAAAAACACAAAACAATAACGATTGGAGACACCGAATTTTAGAACGATGTATTAGTTATTTTTCAATTTGTAGTATATTTTTAAGTCGGTTTTATTTTTGCAAAACAGTTTTTTTTTTCACTTTTGAGTTGTTTTTGCTTGTTGCATGATAACGTTTTGAGTAAAGACCTTTAAATTGTAGTTAAACAAACTGTTTAAAGAAAAGAACAGATGAAGGCGCGAACGACGCGAGCCCGTATTTTTTGGGTTACAATAAAATAATGATAATTTTTACTTTTGAGTTGTTTTTGTTTGTTGCATGATGATATTTGAAGTAAAGAACTCTTAAATTGTAGCAAAAAGTAAATGTGAAAAGAAAAATGATCAGTTTAAGGCGCGAGCGAAGCGAGCGCGATTTTTTTGTAGGATGTAAATTTTTGTTGTTGTTTTTTTTTTGTTGCATGATGTTGGAGTAAAAAACTCAAAATTGTGGCAAAAACTAAATTTAAATAAAATAAAAACAGTTGAAGGCGCGAGCGAAGCGGGGGTGTTTTTTTTTGTAGGATCACAATAAAAAAGAATACTTTTGAGTTGTTTGTTGCACTATAATAGTTGGAGTAAAGAACTGTAAATAGTAGCAAAAATAAAAAAAAGAGGGGCAGTTTAAGGCGCGAGCGAAGCGAGCGCGAATTTTTTGTAGGATTACAATAAAAAAATACTTTTGAGTTCTTTTTGTTTGTTGCATAATAAGGTTTGGAGTAAAGAAATCAAAAACTAAATAAGATAAGTTGAAGGCGCGAGCGTAGCGAGCGCGTTTTTTTTTTAGGATCACAATAATTAGTCTGATATGATAGGATGATCAAATTAAAAAAAAAAATGAACATCGCCGCCCCTCGCAGCCTAAAGCGCACTCGCAGGTAAATACGCCCCTGCCGGTTACGCCTACTAAGCCGTGATAATTTTCCTTGTTAGTGGATTACATGTGCTACGTTTGTGATTTTTTTCACATTTCTAGCCATTCAAATGTTAGAGGAAGGGGGGTGCTCGTATCGAACAAAGTGATCTTGACACACCCATTATATTTTCGAAAGACCTATCCAATGATAAAACATACGAAGGGGTTCACTTTACGTGTTTGGGAGCTTAAAAAAATATTTGTCGTGCCCGACACGCACTTGGCCGGTTTTTTTTTACCTTGAAGCCATACCTCCAGCTTATTTCATTAATTCATGACTCGATGGCAAAATACTAACAACAGTAGCTTAGAGACACTAACTAACGTTTAAATGAAACTAATTTTACTCTTATTAGTATTTTTGGAAGTCGGTTGTATTTTTATTTTGGTAAAAACTTTTTTACCGAACGTTCGCGGGCCGCAAGTAAGACGTCCGCGGGCCGCATGCGGCCCGCGGGCCGCGGGTTGCCGACCGCTGGTTTAAAGGAAGCGTGGTGTCTAGTCGGAGCGGCGCCGGAGACTTTTATTAATCTATGCTAGTTAGGATTAGTCAATATTTTTTTAATTCGTTTGTGTGATTATGGGTGTGCGTTTATTAGGTTTTTTGACATGTTGTAGTATTATAACTATACTTTTTTGTTTCAAAATTGATTCATTAATTTGTTATTTTATTTAAATTTATGTATTGATACTTGTGTATAACGAATAAGCTTATATTTATCATGTAAGGTAATAATTAATGAATGAATATTAAAATAAATGTTAGGTTAGGTTATATAGGCTTAATTCTATCTCAATAATTCATGAGCTTCATTGTACGAGACATATATGAAGAATCGGCAACTAACCCAGGTGAGTGATTTTCTTTGTTTTATTTATTTATGATCATAGTCTTTATCATACCAGCCAGACTATGATAGCTAGTTGCGCCACAAAAATATAAGTTTACTCATACTTACGTGATACGGAATAACTGTCATTCAAGATCTGGTGAAATGGAAGGCAAAACATAATTATTTTTGTATTATTTTTATCGTATGATTTATATGATATATCTAGGTTTACTCGATGATTCTAAAATATCTTAAAAGTATGTAAATAATTGATATTAGTTTTGTGACATTATTAAAAGAATAAATAATATATGAAGTCTGATGGTATCTAGTCTGAGCAGCGTGGAGACTTTCATTGATCTGCAATATTAGCTTTTTAAACGTAGTGCAATTGAAATTCTCTTAAATTTTTATTCGAGTTTTAATTTTTTTACGAATATATAGATATAGTTTTAAATAAAAAAGTTTTCTGTACCATTTTATTTTGAGTAAATATACCTACAGCTTTTCGGTAAATGACATACGTATGAAGGTACGAATATAATTTGTGGCAACGATTGTGTTGCATAGAAAACTACAAATACCCTTCCGTGAACGCAAATTCATAGTTTAATTTTGTCATTATCTTTAATTTATTAATTAATCTTAAATTGAAATTATATATTTATTAAAAAATTTACAGCTCATCTTGTACCTAGACTTAAGGTCGAAATCGGAGAAGCATTTAAAGACGTAAACGAGCAAACTGATTTCATTAGGTAAGTAGGCATGCATCACACTTTTTCTTTTAAAATTCTATTTAATTTTTGTCCTTAGATTTTTGATTACACTTCGTTTTATCTTACACTACACCTTTCAGTGTAAACAAGCAGAATTCTAGAACATTAGATTCGTTCTAGAATTTCGATCTTCGAAACTATTTGTAAGGTAGCCTCTTTGAGGTTCCGGGATTATTTGAGAGAATTACCGCGACGCTAAAGGTGAAGGGACACGGATGGGTTTTAGTCAGTAAGAGACTGGACTGGACCACAGCGGGAGGAGTCATTTTATGATTTCCCATCCATAAAAAACCGGCCAAGTGCGTGTCGGGCCACGCGCAGTAGGGTTCCGTAGTAGGAGTTAGTTAGTCGACTATAGCTCTGTAACCGGTTAAGCCTACTTAGCCGTGATAGTTTTCCTTGTAATTTCATTACATGTACTACGTCTGTGATTTTTTTCACATTTCTAGGTACAGCCATTCAAAAGTTAGAGGGGGGGGTAACTCGTATCGAACAAAAAAAATCACTTAAAATCTAGATATTTCGCAAATGGCTCGCTTAACTGAAAAATAGTCTTCACACACCCATAATATTTTTGAAAGACCTATCTAACGATACCCCACACGAAGGGGTACGCGAGAAAAAAAATATTCATCCCTACTTTACATGTTTGGGAGCTACCCTAAAAAAAAATATTTTTCAAAATTTTATTTTACCACTTTCTCGGCGTGATCAATATACATATTCATACCAAATTTCAGCTTTCTAATAACAAAAACCATGGAGCTATGCCGCGGACAGACAGACAGACAGACAGACAGACAGACAGACAGACAGACGGACAGAGCGAAACTATAAGGGTTCCTTGTCGGACTACGGAACCCTAAAAAGATGGGCTGTGGGACGTTCGAAAGAGAAACCGTGCCCCTGGAATACAAAGGGCTGAGGAAGGAACACGGATGGGTTTAAGTCAGTAAGAGTCTGACTGACTCTCTGGGAGGGGTCATTTCATGATTTCCTATCCAAAAAAAACCTTATAAAAGATGAACTCTTTAGTTTCGCTCTGCATATTTTATTACTGTACTGTGTATTATGTAAAATTCTAATTATGCTAATGTATTTTATGCCATGCTTGTACCTTAGCCAATATAATAATACTTAGTAAATGTGAATAAACGTATTATTATTAAATAACGGTCCCGGTTGTCATTTGTAGATCTTTGACAGTCGTTACAGGTAGTCAATACTCTACCAGAAAGTTTGACAACCAGTCTTACTAAGGGGTATCGTTTTACCCGGTATGGGTTGTGAAGGTCAGATAGGCAGTCGCTCTATAGTAAACATTGCATCCGTTTTGGCTAGAAGCCAACTCCAGCATAGTTGGGAAAAGGCTAGCCAGATGATGATGATTAATATTATAAAGAGACAAAGTTTGTATAATCTTTGGAACTTAACCAAATCAAAAAATAATTTCACTAATAAAAAAATACCCTTAACTTTAAAAATAATACCAAAGCAGCGAGAAAATTGAATATTTTCATTCATATACAGCAGTCGCTACTGATAAAACCAAGCAGGATTCTCCAATCCGTATCTACTTACTTATATATAAAAGTGCAAATTTTTAACATGTATTTCTATTTTCAGAAATGCCGTATATCTGCAGGGAAAATGCGGACTAAGTGTATTGTGATGAAAAAAATATGTCACAGCTGAAACCATTTATGTGTGTAAAAGTGATAAGACTTTTCTGTGTGTAAAAGTGATAAGACTTTTGAATCAAAATTGAACAGTTTGATTTGTTAAAATGCGATTGCACGGGGGCTAAGTACATGCGTGTTTTTAAAATAGGTACTATAACATATTATTAAATGTTATTAAATATGTGTCAAAGTAATTAATAAATTAGGAATACTAACATCGGTAAATAAATTATTGAAGAATATGCGTACGAATATGTGTGTTTAGGTAATAATGAGCTTATAATCATAATAAATTATCACCAAATTAATGGTTGATGGTTATTAAATAATAGTGAGTAGCCAGTTAATTCAATTTAAACATCTATTATATTATAATTAGGCATTAATAATGATAATTATAATTAAAGTTAACGTTAATAATTTATTGCTTATTGTGAAATTTTAGCTCCATGTGTATCTATTTGTTAATATTAATATTTGATTAACTTGTTAGATTATTAATGATAAAATGTTAATGTTAGCTATAAGTGAACTGAGCAATTAAATGTTATTTAATGTAGAGAATATAATGATTGTTGTTCGTTGTATAATTGTGTGTACTTAGGTATATATTAGTATTAAAGATCTCAATAAATGTGCGTTCTAGTCAGTTTTTTATAATTTTTGATTAATTATTATTTTGTATATTAATATTTATCATCATTTGTTGTTATTTCAATTCGATTCATATTATTTGGCGCAATTTCTCACTTTTTGATTTTGTTTTAACTCAACAATGTGGCCTGTTCCATAACTTTTGGATAAGATTTATCTATCAGATTGATAAGTAATTGGAGTAATTTTTTATTAAATTGTTTGGCAGTTAGTTTCTGAAGGTGGTTAAACTGACTATTTGAGTCGTATGTTAAATAAAACATATATCTAAAAGTTAGCATTTAAAAACTCTTCTATGTATATTTTATTAATTATGAGTGTATACTTCGTAAGATAATAAACCAACATCCTCACAAACCTCTAAAAATAAAAATAACTTATTTGACTTCATTCAATTTGACTTACTATCGCTTTATCGGTTTTAATTATTATGAGATAAAATAATTATGTTTAAAATGACCGGAATCGATTCAGTAGCTAATAGTGAATAAAATACTGAGGATGTTTGTTTATCATGCTACATGTTGTTTAGGTACCTACCTATTTAATAAATAAAAAAAATATGTTAATTAAGTACTTTGGTTATCATTGAAATTTTGTCACATGTTAATTTAAAGTAAATTTCATGTATTCTAAGTTTGATGTATTTTTTTTTAAAGTTATTAAATATACTTATGTTAAATAAAGAAAGTAGTTTCAATATTTTTCAATTGCTTCCCAAGGCACCTAAGATGGGCCATGGTGGGTTTTAGTGAGCTATGGTGGACCCAAATTGTTGGCGCCACCATCTTGTCGGTTGGTATCTAAAGTTATATATTTTTTGTGCATACAGCATTCATAGTACACGTCATGACATACATGTCATACCTCTAGGAGCCATTTTAATCATGTCTGCTAGTATATAGCCTATCACCTCCACTGCTGGATGTAGGCTACTCGATCCCAAAGAGCACCAACCCAAAAGAGAGCTGGAACTTGGAAACCCACCGTCAAAAAGGTCAAGCTAGCTAGCTTTGTCATGCAATGGAGATCTTTTTTTTATTTCATATATATTTGCTCCTGGCTCTAGACTAGGTTAAAAAGTCGATGATGGAGCGAGCTTACCCAGAAGAAGCCTATCACTAACTTTGAAGAGATTAGGGTTGAACGCGTTCTGAAATACATACAGGTAGCAATTCCCAACAAAGTAATCAGACAACCAAGTATTTTGTTTGGCTTACCCGATTATCCATTCTGTAGGGCTAGACAAGTGGCAAAAATGCTAGTAGAATAGAAAACAAAATGTATGGGAATGACAGATCTCGTCGTAAATGAATGTCATTCCCATACATTTTGTTTTCTATTCTACTAGCGTAGCTGGTGTTATTGTTCGATAAATCATTGAACTCTTAAGATGCTGTTGAGTTAACGAAGACCGATACTTGAGTGGTTACTGGCTGGACACTAGACAGGTCCTCTCAAATCTGTACGGTTCTTTATTTAGAAGGTCTTGTTTCGGTGATTGTTCTCAAGGAAAAACTGCCCAAAAAATTATGGGTAAAAAAGTTAATTTAACCTAACCATACTAGTTATCGATATCTCAAAAAAAATCACAAAGCAAGTGGAAATGGGTGGACCATGTGTGCAGACGGACAGACGGTCGTTGAAGCAGACACGTGTTAGTAAACGTATTGGATAATTAGTAATAAAACTAATTGTTTAACTCGTCATAAAATTTATTTGAAAATTCCCAATACCCCGAGGTGACCTGTGGACTACCTAACTTAGGCAACGCTGAATAAATCTTTACAAGTAATAATTTAAGAGTAAATCTAAAAACTATTATCAATTAGATCGATTTACATGTCGAAAGAATTACACTCGAGGTTGAAATACATATTATTTGGTCGTCTCTTTTTAACGCATAGCTGTCGTAATGTGCTGTCTCACTTTAACATTTTGAGAAAGGTTACAGTTAATCAAAGTACAGTTTTTTTTCTTGTACTTATAATCGTTACTTAGGAAGCAAGTAGACCAACGGACGACTAGAGACAAAAAAAAATACCTACTCTTTTTTGTGTCCTTTAGAATTTGGGAATACTAATGACAAGTGTTGAGTTAAATAAGTACTGAGCCATATTTTTTATGTAACAGTTAACCTTCGTAGTGCAATCTAATTATTATAAAAATGTGACTGAGTAGAACAAAACATCTACTGAAATAGATAAAGCAATTCGTACACATTTTATCTTCTTAAAAAAACAAATTCTTTCTAATTTCCTATAAAAAAGGTCACATACCATAAAAAACGCAAACCTTAGATATAAATCTATTATAATAGTAATCTAGTTTCCTATTTGATATTTTAATTGTGACATGTAAACCGACCTTTATAAAATAACCTAACAGAAGAAAAAACAAAAAGCTTAACATTTCTTACTTTGCAATCAAAACAAAGTTATGTCATACGAGTAAAAAAGTAATAAATAAAATGCACAGAAAATAAATTACAATAGAAGAAAAAAAAACAAATTACTTCATTTATTATTATTTTTATCTTCATGCGCGTCGTTTCCTTTCCTGAAATAAATAGCGTTTATTAGAAAAAAAAAATAGTGTATCTTAGTCGCAACGCGAGCAATCGCAAAGCATACAAAAGAAAAATGGGTACCCAAAATCGCGGCGCAAAGAGGGAAGCTGATTGGTTTTTAATAAAAAAAAAAACAAATAAAATATAACTGCAAAAAGATAACAAAGATGAACCAACTTACATAATCATACCGAACCAGTTCTTCAGTCTTGTCTCGGAACCGACGGGTACCTCCGATACGTCAGCGACTTCCTCGGAGACGCGCTGTATGCCCTCACACCTCCGTAGAATTTCCCTTTCTGCGTTATAACCTCCAATCTAGCCGAAGCCTCAGCCCTCCCAAACTCATTCTCAATAGTTATCCTATATATCCCAACATCCTCAATCGAAACTTGTTCGATTTCAAGAATTCTTAGAAGCTCATCTTTTTCCCTGATCGTGATTCTCGCTGAGGGGGTGATGATGATGCCATCTTTGTCCCATGTGGCCCAGGGGGCGGGCTGGCCTTTTACAGCACATTTGAAGGTGACGTGATCTCCCTCTTCTACCACCTTGTTAAAGGGGTAAGTGTAGAAGGAGGGTGCCATCTGCCTAGAGGGGCTACAGAGGCGACGGGTGTCCGGACCTGTAAAAATTAACGAAAATACATTACTAATTACTTTTCTCCGCGCATTTTAAACAAATCTCTTAAGGGAACTAATTAATGCAATCAGATCAAAATTATCATGTTCTTTCCCGAATTCCAATCCATCTCCACACCAAATTTAAACTAAGTCGGTTCAGACGTTTACGCATTTTTATTAGATTCTCTTAAAAATATATTTCCTCGTACAATATTGGCAATATTCATTTGTCATACAAGTATCCCTCCATCATCAACGTAACCATAGGCCTTTGGAAAAATATAAGACTCCTGGATGATAAGCCTCTTGAGGCTGATGTTTTACACAGTCTTGTATATAACGCTAGGCTCTTCAAAAGTATCAGTCAAAGTAGTAGTTGTCTTAAACGATCTATTGGCATAACGATGGAAATAAGTCCAGAAGAGGTCCAAAACTTACCAGGAGTTCTGGAGACAGATCTGGCTGGCGTGCTGCGTGGTGTGGAGCGAGGTGTAGAGGCGGCTGATAGCAGCGCTGGAGGTCGACGGAGACGCTGGCTGAGGGTGTTAGGTTCACCCGGTGCTGAGGAGTAAGGATAAGTATTAAGTAGGTATACATTGCCAAATGTGGAGGGTCCATGGTTATCCATATTCGGACTATGATTCAACTTGGAAAGGATTAAATGATTAAAGCAGATAACATTTTGTTTTTCGTTATTAATTTATTACAAAGTTTATCATTAATTACAGAATTAATACCTACTTGTTGTACTTTGGCTTGCCTAAGGCATTGATCATCATCAGCTTGTATCAGTCCAAAGTTGAATATAATGTAGACTGCTCTAATCACTCACTAATTACTCTCAGTTAACATAGAAGATATTTTGCCAGCCTGATTAATAAAGACTATCAATCTAAAAGCTTACATTGCTGGTCTATTTACAGTTGGCTATATAATGGACTAAGTAAAAAAAAAAAAAAAAAAATCTAGTCCTTTAAAATTTGGCTATCGTAGATACTAAGTCCAAGAAAAAAGGAAAAAAGACCAAAGATATTATCACTTACGGTACACTACAAGACAGGCACTAGACGTAGCTTTGCCGAGGTTGTTCGACGCCTCGCAGGAGTACGTGCCCTCGTCTTCAGCGGTCACCTGCTTGATCTTCAGCCGGGCGGCTCCGTCATCGAAGGTGGACTCGAAATCCGGACAGTCGCGAATTAACTGGGAATTAGTGGGCACTGTATTTTTTCGTACATGGTAAAGTTAGGGACAAATTTTGGGTCTGTTTTATAGACATAACACTGCAGAGAGTCTTAAAATACTAATGTGACTTTCAAGATATTTGCTGAAAAACTCAGAAAGAAGACGAGAGAAAATAATAAAGTACGGAAGTGCTACATGTTATAAACAAATTTTAAAATCCTATTTTATCCAATCTTAAGTAGATTGTATAACAAAAATCGGCCAAGTACGAGTCGAACTTGAGGGTTCCAATCTTTGGAAAGAATATTTTACGCAATTATCTTATTTTTTCCGATCGCATAATTAAGTTTGCTGTAAATTGTAGAGGAAAATTTAATCATAGTTATTTTTCCTGTAATATTTAGGTTAATGTCTATCAAACTTTTTAGATTTTCCCTTCTCAAACTTTACAGATAAAGATGGGGGAGAGGGGAGGCTTTTTTGTGTAGATTGCATTATAATTCGAAAATTAAAAGACGTACAAGAAAATCTAGTACCTATACTTTGAAATTTTAAACCCAGCACTTACCCCTACATTTTCCATAAAGCAATATGATTTTTCAACTTTTTTCATTTGCAATCATTGTTCTTTATAACTGTTCCAAATTTCAAGTTGATAGCATGAGTAGTTCCTAAAGTCATCAGCTGTGACAGACGGATAGACAGACGAAGTAAAACCATAAGGATTCCTTTTACAACCGCCTGTTTTTGTGGTTACACACCAAACGCTGATACTAACCTCATTGTAATGGAACCACCTAATATCAGGTTCGGGGTTGCCAGTGACGTGGCACTCGAACTCAACCGCATCTCCGTCGTAGGACAACAAGTCCGTTAACTCCCTCTCAAAGCGAGGAATCACCTCGACACGGCTGGAAGGAGACGAGGTTTTAAACGGAAGAAAGGAAAAGTATTAATAGTAGTATCCAATTGCAGTTTTTTTGAATTCAGTTCTACTTTTGCAAAAAAAGAAAATAGTTTCTGTCTATTAGTCTATAGCTATAATTCCTTTAAAAACTTTTTTGTTTTCTTACCCATATCTCACGTTATGTGAATCGTCTGTTGATGATGGATCTGTGAACAATTTAAATATAAATTTTTGTTTTTTTAACATTATAAAATTACAAAATCTATTTTAAGATATTGATGTATGCTAATGCCTAGCTGTTACTTAAAAAAAATGTCCCACACTAGGAATTACTCCTGTGTCGTGGGTGCGATTACAAACATACATTATACATGCACAAACACCCAGACCAGGAACAATTTTAGTTGTCCCCTGCGGGAATCCAACCCGCGACACGCAGCGCAGCAGCCTAGCCACTACGCCATACTAACCTGTAATCTAAGAAGTGCGAACTGAGAGCGAGAGCCCTTAATTTTATTCACTATGAAATTGCCTCTTTGTCTAGTGAGCTCGATATTCACGTTGGCCGAAAATCGATTATCATTTTGAAAAAAAAAAAAAAAAATTAAGAGCAGCCCGGAGTCTGGCGGTGTTTACCCCCTTACTCAGGGTATGTTAAGCTGTTGTCCCCGGCTGCTACCTTAATAGCAGTCGTTGCTAAAATTCCATGTCAGAGGCCGTCAGGCGGATTTGAGAAAACTCCGACACTAGGCCTTGTAAGGGTAGTAAAACCTGTAGATTTTAGACCATACCACCCACACCATAATAAAGAGAAGACCAAGAATATTTTTAAGCTACCTCCTAAAAGCTATCCGTTATATAACTACTCATTGATTTATATAATAGAGTCACTACGCCACTAGAACAAAGACCATTGTATGTTTTATCTCATTGTTTGTTAAATAAAATATTTCTGCTCAATTATACCGTTGTGGAACTTTTTTATTAAGCCCGCCCCTAAACGTCTCACCCAATCCTGCGTGTCCCAAAACATTTTTACGATGACGTCAAACAGACCCGGGAAATCGGGGCACCTACTTGGGAAAGTAGGGCACAGGGCGTGCCGCCATTTATTTTCGGGGGCGTTGGCCGAGTTCCTGGAAGCTCTAGCTGGTAGGTCAAGTGGTTTAAAGGGGTGGAGACTTCGGAACCAAGAAGTAGCTGATAAAGACTATATTAGCAGTGGATAACCGGCCGCGCGCATGCCTTTTTGTGTTGTAGGCGGCTTTGTTCGGTGGGAACTTGACTTTTGTATGTAAGACCATATAGGTTATAGATACTTAAAATATGTAGGTACATATGTCCTTATGTATCTGTACACAATTAAAAATAAATTGTATGCAATTAAAAATAAATGTAATACAATTAAAATTCCCTCCCTCTTTCTCGGAAACATAGATGGCGTATCTATAAACTGGGTCACCCAATTTATCAATTCGGCAAACTCGGATCAATTTTTCAGTTGATCTACTATATTGGGGTCAGCTTCCAGTCTACCTGGATGCAGCTGTGAGTATGAATGTTTTATATGGAGCGATTGCCTATAACCTCCACAACCCAGTTACCGGGTAACACACTCCTTGATAAGACTGTCTTGTCAGACTTTCTGATTTCTGACCACTTGTAACGACTGTCAAATATGATAAATGACAGCCGTGACCAAAATAATAAAACGTGAGCAAAATACTTTTGAAAATTTGACGGCACCTTTGGCGTAGTGGCTGAGCAATTGGCTGCTGCGCTGCGTGTCGCGGGTTCGATTCCCGCACGGGACAATTAAAATTGTTGCTGGTCTGGATGTTTATGCATATGTAATGTATGTTTGTAAACGCACCCACGACACAGGAGTAATTACTAGTGAGGAGCAAAGTTTTTTTAAAAATTGATATCAAGCTTTTGTGGCATACGTAAAATAAAAACACATTGTGGAATGAAATAAATGATTGAGTGTTGAGTATATAAAGACATATAGGTAATGTATTTGATAAACTTCATGTAGCTAACATAGACAATATCTATATAGCTGACAGAAATGTATATGACACAATGCCGTCAGAAGAAAAAACCGGCCAAGTGCGAGTCGGACTCGCGCACCGAGGGTTCCGACCATTGGAAAGAAAAAATACGCAATAAAGTCGCAATTATCTTGTTTTTTTCCGACCGCATAATTAAGTTTGTTTGTAGAGGAAAATTGCTGATTACTTAAAAACTACCTGCTAGATCTCGTTCAAACCAATTTTCAATGAAAGTTTGCATGGTAATCTACATCATATATTTTTTTTAGATTTATCATTCTCTTATTTTAGAAGTTACAGGGGGGGGGACACACATTTTACCACTTTGGAAGTTTCTCTCGCGCAAACTATTCAGTTTAGAAAAAAATGATATTAGAAACCTCAATATCATTTTTCAAGACCTATTCATAAATACCCCACACGTATGGGTTTGAAGAAAAAAAAAATTTTGAGTTTCAGTTCTAAGTATGGGGACCCCCAAAATTTATTGTTTTTTTTCTATTTATGTGTCAAAATCTTAAAGCGGTTCACAGAATACATCTACTTACCAAATTTCAACAGTATAGTTCTTATAGTTTCGGAAAAAAATGGCTGTGACATACGGACGGACAGACAGACAGACAGACAGACAGACATGACGAATCTATAAGGGTTCCGTTTTTGCCATTTGGCTACGGAACCCTAAAAAGGCCTTAACTAGTACGTATATAACTCAAAATCGAAAAAAAAAAACATTTTAGTTACGGCCTTACAACGGCAGGATAGTTCATCTTACCTTTAGCTAATATCTGTAGGGATATAATCGCCTTAGCTTCACCATGCACGTTCCTGGCGACTACGGAGTAAGCGCCGGTGTAGTCAAGCTTCGCGTGCGGTATCTCAAATCGGTACCCCGGTCCATCACCGACTCGCTTGAAATGTGTGGCGTCTCGGTAGTAATCCGGCTGAAGATAAAGATATTCAATTTTAATATTTTAAAATAGCGGCTTGTTGACGCTTCCCGTGACCCAAAGGCTGGCTTTTACTTTGGCCAAAGGCTAAGCATTGCCAACCAACGTGGCAATGCTGCCAGCCTCTTGGGTACACTTCCAGTTGACGGCGATTAGAAAGATTTTTTTGACGCCATATTTAAGTAATTTTATATAAGAACATTCATATATTTTTTTAAGTTTTCATAATGCAAATAGTTTCTGTAAATAAATCAAATAGCCTTTAAATCCGACAAAAAGAGAATCCCTCTTTGAATTTGAATCGCGCTTGGCGCGGTCGGTCCGTGGATGGGTGACCATCTATGTCATAGCGAGACTCCTCCGTGCCTCGGAAAGCACGTTAAGCTGTTGGTCCCGGCTGTCATTTGTACATCTTTGACAGTCGTTACGGGTAGTCAGAAGCCAGAAAGTCTGACAACTAGTCTTACCAAGGGGTACCGTGTTACCCGGTAACTGGGTTGTGGAGGTCAGATAGGCAGTCGCTCCATGTAAAACACTGGTACTCAGCTGCATCCGGTTTAGATTGGAAGCCGACCCCAACGCAGTTGGGAAAAGGCTAGGCAGATGATGACGTAGTTAACGGTACAACATTATCTTTCGTGAATTAGTTTTGAGAAATAGCGTTTTTTTTAATGTTATGGTAGTATAATTAATATGTTACCTAAACTAATAGGTACGCAACAATTGAGTGTAATGGCTAGAAGAGGAAAAAGAAATAATAAATGAAAGAATCCCTATTTCCCTTGGCCATCGCATCACGCATGAACGACTGAATAAAGGCTGAAACTTGGTACGTATATAGAGGGGACCCTGGAGAAGGTTTTAAGCTAAGGCTTTTTATCTGGAGGAGGCGGGCAAAACCGCGGGAAACAGCTAGTTAGAGATAATAGCTAGTTAGTATCCCTATTTAAAGTTTGCTGTGAATTTTGAAGAGCGTAACGCCATCTTTTAGAAGTTACCAGAACTAAAAACAACCAGCCTGCGCTTTTAGTATGTTCTACTTTAACTAGATGTGTTAGCGCTTTAGCGAATAGTAATAGTTTCATTTACTTTCACTAGATGTCACCTTAGGTTTGTACGAAACGTTGAAAAATTGAGAAATTGAAGATAATATACAGGCGCGATCGCAGTCAAATATTTGGCCGAAGCTAGTTTCAAGCAAGCTCCAAAATTGTATGATCTATTACGATTAACGATTTAAAAATCGCTGGAAACAACTAGTATTGATACATAACCAATTAAGGTGTTCCATGATTACAAAATAACATCATGTTATTAGTATTATTCTCACCTTTAGGAAGTCTCTCAACCAATACACATCAGGTTTCGGGTCTCCGATGACCTCACACGCTATAATGACGGTGTCGCCTTCCCGGGCCTCGCTGGAGCGCGGCTTTCGGACAAACATCGGCTCTTTTGAGTACCTGCAAGTAAACCTTACTGTATATCCCTCTAACCAAATTTTCAGAATAACTTTAGGTACATAAAAATCTATATATACCCCCAGACAAAGAAAGTACATCAAAATTTTTGTTTAAAAAAATATTAATGGCCCTTTCCAGTATACAAACATACACTTAGGGATAATGATACTACGCTGTTATGAAGTTAACGAACCGAACTATAGGTTTAAATTTAAATTTGTATAAAAAGTTGGAATACTGGGTTAAAATGTTTTTTTCAAAGGTAGGTGCGTGTTGAACATTGATGGAGTTTATTAGTCCGTCAGTGTATAAATGCATATTTTCCTTGGTCACGGCATCACGCGTGTAAGGCTGGGCCGATTATGAATATGGAGAAAGAAGGGACTCTGGAGAAGGTTTTAAAGTTTTCGGATGCGTTAAATAGATTCCCCGAAGCGTGAGTGAAACCGCGGGCAACAACTAGTCATCAATAAAAACTTCCATTAAAATTCGATGCTTATCATTTTAACTGTCCAATGATGCGTTGGTCTATCTGACAATTAGAGGAATTTTTTAAACATTTCAACAGTCATATGCTTTAGCTGAACAATCAACATAGCAATCACATTTGCAATATTGGGCTAACCAGATACCTAGTAGCTTGGTTTATTTTTTATTTCATTTTTTTTCTACATGATCTCTTGTAGGCTTCTAACAGCATTCGACCTGCTTAACCGGACAATGTGGCGAGGTCCTAAATTTATTAATTAAATTAAGGCCTCTAGCTAAGGCTTACAACTAAGTTTAATACTAAGTGACTGCGCTCAAGGGCTCCCCCATGTGGGAAACGAACCTCGGCTCAGGGCGTCACTGGGGAGGACTACTAGGGACTAGCTGGATCACATCAATAGTAGCTTAGTAGTTAATTTTTATAGTAACTCACGGCTCATCGGGAGCGTTGATCACAACTGGTGGCGTCCTCTTCTCCCGCGACTTTACTCCCTCCACTACTTCCACCTTCCCTGACGTGGAAGCTCTCCCAACTTCATTGGAAGCTGTGCAAGTATACACTCCAGCGTCTCTGTAGGTCACGGAAGCCAGCGCCAGTTCTATTTGGCCGTCCCTGTCTAATGTCATGATGGCTCGGCGGCTAGGTCGGAGACGAACGCCGTCGCGGTACCACGTCACGCCTACTGATGGGTATGCTTCGACTACTGCTGATATTCGGAGTTCGTCGCCTGTAAGGAATGGAAGGAGATTTAAAGAATGAATTGCTTACTCAAGAATCTTCTTACTCTTAATTCTTAAACTAGTATCAATTTTAATGTGGAGATAGAAGAAGTATTTAGTGATTTAACCTCTTGTATGCCCGAAGCGTGGATCCGCGCGAGACACAATTGATTTCTATTGTCTTTAATTACCTGGCATACGATGGGTTAATGGGATATTTCTTATATAAAAAAACGTTGCCCCACACTAGGAATGACTCCTGTATCGTGGTTGCGTTTAAAAACATATATTACGCTGCACAAACACCCAGACTCGGAACAATTTTAGTTGTACGTGCCTTCAATATTTTTCCAATATCCTATTTGTCCTATCATACTGTGTGTAATTGTGTAATTGTGTATTCATAATGTCCCCAAGTCTAAAACTGCTCTGCCGGATGAACAAAAATTACCAAAATTCCTATTTTAAAGATTACCATCTATAAAATAGGAATACTATACTTTGGTATTTTTTTATGCACAACATAATGTTAGACAGATGTATTACCTTCAGAGAGCCTGTAGAGTGGTTCCAATCCGCAACAGAACTCCGGAGCCACATAGGCTCTGATGCCCTTGTCCACTACCAGGCTGCATCTACAGCTGACGGCTCCACTGCTATTGCGGGCCATCGCCTCGTACACCCCCCCATCTTCCAGGGTCGTGGGAGCTATCTCCAACGTGTGGAAGTGCTCGTCCTGGTAGACGCTGCGGCGACCTTGAAAATGTATTATAAAATATTAGTTTTAACAGAGAATAAGGTTTCATATTAACACGAAGTGATATTTGACAAAGTTCCTATTTATTATACAGATCTTAGGATGTTAATAGCGGTATATTTTGGGACACCTAAAAGATTATCCCCAAAAAAGCTTTAAAGGGCACCCCAAAAAAATCTATATTATAAAACTATCATATTAAGTATTACATATTGTTGTACAAACTAGAAGAAAAAGTAGACCTGTGACGTACCGTTAAAAGCATAAACTCGAATACTTACTATCAAACACCAGCAGCTCGCCATCTTTGAACCAGGTGAGCGTTGGCGGTGGGTTACCCACTACTTGGCAGGTCAACCGGACCGGGTAGGTGGCCTGCACTCGCCGGTCACGGAGACGCATCGTGAACTGTGGAGGATAGTCACCCTCAGCATCCTGGGACCGCTCCCTGTAAATTAGAATTCATGTTCTTTATTTTATGGTGTTAATTAGAGAGGAGCTCGTAGTTAGTAACAGCCGCACGGTTCGACCGATCAAAGGTTAAGCTGCGCTTGGCGCGGTCGGTCCGTGGATGGGTGACCATCTATGTCATAGCGAGACTCCTCCGTGCCTCGAAAAGCACGTTAAGCTGTTGGTCCCGGTTGTCATTTGTACATCTTTGACAGTCGTTACGGGTAGTCAGAAGCCAGAAAGTCTGACAACCAGTCAGCCGGTAACTGGGTTGTGGAGGTCAGATAGGCAGTCGCTCCATGTAAAACACTGGTACTCAGCTGCATCCGGTTTAGACTGGAAGCCGACTCCAACACAGTTGGGAAAAGGCTAGGCAGATGATGATGATGATTTTATGGTGTTAATTGAGGAGTTCGTGGCTATAAGTAACGGTGGCGTCGAATGATTAAAGGCTCCGCTTGAACCGGTTGGTACATGGATGGGAGATCATCAATGTCTTTCGAAAAGCACAGCTACTAGTACATAATATTGGAGATTCTCTGCATTGCGATCGGGTAATAAAAATAAAAGACCTATATTAATAGCCGGTTGCATCAAACTTTTTATGATTTATACCTCATACTTTTACGAAAATCTCAAAACATGATATTAATGTGTTTTATGTTATCAATACATTATGTAGATATAATAATTAGGTAAACATATATCATTTTATATTAAGACAAAAACATAAAATAGTAGCAAAATTATTAAAATCCTGCATTTTGACAGATCTTGGAAGACAGTTCTTCCGTTACACGTATAAGTAACCTGACATCTTTTTATGCAATCGGCTGTAAATCTACTTTTAAACTTAATTATGTGTGTTTTATTTAAGGCATAGACTAAAGACTATTTATTTATTATGGTGAAGGATCACTACTTGTCTCATTAGTTTTTGCTACTACAATGTTATTTGTTTATATGTACTATTTCCATCTTAATGTATACGTTGTTTTTGTTCCTTTATATTATACTAGCTGTTTCCCGCGGTTTCACCCGCATCCCGAGGGAACTACTTAGCGCATCCGGGTAAAAAGTAGCCTATGTTGTTCCTCAGGGTCTATTCTATCTCTGTACCAAATTTCATTTATATCGGTCCAGTAGTTTTGGCGTGAAAGCGTAACAGACAGACAGACAGAGTTACTTTCGCATTTATAATATTAGTAAGGATAATTATATATATGTATATATTTTATTTTAACGTACGCCAAAAACTGCCCGTTATCTATTATTTACCAATTTCACTCCATCCAAAGGTTGTCTGTAAGAAATTGCGCTTACCGATAAGACCGCCTTAGGTACTGATACCTTTTTGTTTGTATTTTCCTGTGTTGTTATCTAATGGTGTACAATTAAGAATATTCTATCTATCTATTTCGTTAAACGTGCGAAAGCATGCGACCTACTTCTCGCGGGCTGCGGTTAGGTCATAGGTACTGCATTGCACCATGTTTGCATATAATGTAGCTAGTGAAAATTGTGGGTGGATGCAACTGCACCCTGCAACAGGTTGAAAAGGCCTACCAATCAGCTTTCTAGTATTACTATACTATATTTTTCACAGCTGACGATGCGACTTGCGCGGGGTGATTCGCTATTGCCAAAAGTAGGTAGAAACAGCGGATTTGGTAAGATTATTTTAATTATTTAATCGAATGAAAGCCTTGGTTTATAAAATTGACCCTTAGACAAAGAAAGAAAGAGTTTTTGAGTAAAAAAATAAGTAAAAATATTATTTTTCTTATCATAAGATGATAGCGTCCGATTTCGGCGCGGAAGTAATTTGGACTACAATAGGTAGGTACTGACGTTTGTGAGGTTTTATTTTATGTAGTTCTAATAACATGATATGCTCATCAACATTTCATTTTAATATACACAAACTTCAACGTATCAAAATTTAAAACTACATTCATTTAACAAATTGTATGCAATTTCGATCAGCAAGCTCAAGTCTACACCATTATGTCAATTCATTGAAACCGTAAGAGTTTTTTTCTACTTGTTAAAGGCGAATCATAACCTGAGTTCCGGATATATAAATAACTAAATCATTGTCCATATGACGAATATCTTAAATTTTGTTCAAAGATTTTACGAGAATAATAAAAATAAAAAAGGAAGAAGTTGAAATAAACGCACAGAATTTTTCATTGCAACTATGAGGAACGATTTAAAACTGATAATGGATAGATAAAACAATAAAGGAAACAGAAAATAATCATATCAAATATTAATTATAAGTATTAAAAGACCGAATAACGAAGCATAGAATCATTGAAAATAAGTTCGCAAGTTACTATTCACAATAACAATCAACAGTACATTTTTATAACGATAAACAATGATCACTTGACTCACCTTTTAAGCTTAGCATCAGCTTCCCAGATCAGTCTATCGGTAACGACGGCCAGTCTCGCATATGTCGACGCCCTGCCGTGGACATTGGACGCCTCGCAGCTATACCGCGCCTCATCTTCGATGCTAATATCCTTGATCGTCAACGAACAATCTTGACCGTTGTACAAAGTCGTCATCCGGCTTTCTTCCTCAATCTCGTGCCCATTCTTCATCCAAACTATTTCAGGCACCGGCTTGCCCTTCACACTGCAGCTTAAGTTCGCCGTCTCGCCAGCTAACACCTTCAGTTGTCCGGGTAAGATTTCCACAAACTCCGGCCGGTCACCAGCTAGGCCGATGCCAACCGGTGAAGATGTTTGCACTGACTCTCCCCACCCGTATCTGTTTCTGGGGGTAACTCGGAAGTGGTATTCTTCTCCTTGTTTTAAGTTGAAAGCGTCGAATGAGTTTAATGGCGTTATTCCGAGTTCAACCCAGCGGGCTCCGCCTTCCTTGCCGAGAAGCCAGCTTTCTATCTTGTAGGCGAGAACTGGAGCGGTGTCCCGAGGGTCGGCTTTCGGCCAGGCGAGAGAGACCCAGTTGTTGCCTCCGTCCACGACGCTCGGCTCACCCGGGATGCGGTCCGGCACGGCTAAAACGAGAACCGATGCGGCACTGACCTTAAAGAATACTTGACGTGATGCCAGCCGAGACTGCCAGATGACTTATTGTATTGATTTGAGATTGATCGAGCCAGAATTGGCAGGTTAGGTTAAATATAAATAGTGGATATGATCTAATGATTTGTTGCTGAGTGACCAAAACTGCCGTCATGGTAACGATGACTGATTGACGGTAGACGTTATCGGGTTCCTTATCACGGTAACCACACACCATTTTTTTAGGAATGGGGAGTCATCGAATGACTCCTCGCGCTGTGGGCGGAGCGGGAGGGAGTGTCAGACTCTTACTGACTAAAACCCATCCATGTTGCTTCCTTCGCTCTTTGTGTTCCGGGGCCGCAGTAAACTCTTTCGAACCATTCCGCAGCCCTGGCATGGCCATCAAGTTTTAAAATGTAACATAGGTACAGGAATTATGAAAATTAGGTACTCGTACACATTTAAATACATATAATTATGTAGAAACTGAAAATTACTATGCCGCATGGATATTAAATCCAGCAAGTTCTTAGTGGCAAAACATTTTTGAAATTATTTCTGCATCTAATTTAATAAGGTATTTTAGTCTGTACTAATTGATTTTACGAAAAATGTAAACATATTCGTAACTTATTTTGTTCAATTCTGCCACAGAAATTAAATAACAAAATGGCGTAAAGATGGCGCATTTATGTGAATTTCATGTTCTAAACATCATCATTCATTATTTAAAGCCATTTTATTTATCTATGTGGGAAAATTAGAACAAATAGGTTACGACTTCGTTTATATTTTTCGTAAAATCAATTGGTACAGGCTATAATATATTACTTACATTTGTATTTCCTTTCAGCGATGGTAAGAGCTGAATCATCTAACGGGTAAGTCCAATCTGATATTAAATTTTCTGACGAAGCACGTTGTCTTACCTGAAGAAAAAGACGAGCGAAAATGTACGTGTCATGTGAAAAAAGGGCATAAAATTGTGTTTAGTTGAACTGGTAGATATTTTGCAAAACCCGAAGACGCAACACAAAGTTAATTTAGGTACCTTTCATGTTCTGAGAACCTCATAAATATTAGGATTTTTTATACTACGTAGTGATATAAAAATTAATCCCTATTTCCCTTGGTGGTGATAAATGATCATGCCTTCTCTGTATGAGAAAAGGCTTTTGCCTAGTAGTGGTATATATAAGTTGATGATGATGATTTGGCTGGACCAATTTGGATGAAATTTGGTACGAAGATAGAGGGGACCCTGGAGAATGTTTTTGGTTACTTTTTATCCGGGTGTGTAAAGTAGTTCCTCGGGACGCGGGTGAAACCGCGGGAAACAGCTAGTTATTAATAAAAATCGAGGTAGCAGTCCTGGCAACATTTTTTAAACTATAAATTAAATCTTCCTAACTAAATTGTCATCAGTTTGACGAATCATATATATCTGCCTGCAACCATTCGCAGATAGTCGCTACATCTTACCAGAGAGCGTTCTACACTACGTTTGCTTAGCCGTCGTCTCGAATAAGAAATCATAATTCAATTTTTTCAATGAAATTTATCTTTATATTATGTTTAATTCTTCTGTGTGTGTATTTGTACACCTAACTACTCCTAAACGGCTTAACCGATTTGGATGAAATTGTTGGCATACTTGTGACCCACTGCTTGGATGTTTTGAAAATACAATCGGAGCACGGTACATGACGTCATTTTCATATTTTATTATTATTTCATTATTTTATTTTTTCATAAAACACCAAAGGTACAGTGCAGACTTACTTAATATTATACATGTGAAACTGAGTTTGTTTTGTTGTGAGACGGCTGAACTGATTTGAATGAATCTTGGTGCGGAGATAGATGAAACCTTGGAGACGAATATAGGCTCTTTTTTTTAGAAATCAAACTTACTACAACTGTCACGAAGGCTCGGTCGCATCCATACGCGTTCCGAGCGAGGATGCAGTATGTGCCCGCGTCGGACACCACCGATCTTTTTAGCGTGAACTTGACATAGTCATCTGACGTCATCTTGCAAACTCGCTGGCTGGTTGTAATGTCGCGGATGCCTTTCATGAATACCACTGTGGAATAATTGTATGATGAATATAATTAGGTATGTGTCTTAAAAAAAAGTCGTGGTGGTCCAGTGGTTAAGGCACCTGCCTCTCGTGTACGAGTGTGCTGGCACGAAACCTGGCAAGTACCGATGTGACTCGACGAAGTATATCTTAGACGTCACTGACTAACGGTGAGACAAAACACCGTGAGTAAACCTGGACTTAAAAATAGTCGTGGCGTTAAAAGTAGTCGTGGCAAGCGTGGTGATCAATGCTCATGCCTTCTCTGTATGAGAAGAGGCCTGTTCCCAGCAGTGGGATAATATATAGGCTGATAAGAATGTGTCTAGTTAATGTTGGTATTGTTTTATTTTATAAATAAATATCTTTGGACAATTTCACACAGCGCCATCTAGCCCCAAAGTAAGCAACTAATATGCTTGTGTTATAGGTGCTAGCTTAACGGATATACTACTTATATACTTTTTTAAATACATACATATTATACATAGTAACACCCAGACCCGGCACAGAAATTAAATTCATCATTTCAATTTCTGCCTGGCCGGGAATCGAACCCGGGACCTCATGCGTGGTATTGACCACTAAACCACTCAGGTCGCCAACATTGTTTATTTGTTAAGCATTTCAAAATGCTAGACGCATTTGGATGAAACATTTATATTCAGACATTGCTTCTGGTATCTTGGTACTGTCTTACTTGGTCGATTATAATTAGATACTCCATTCATTGGTATATAATCGCAAAGCACACCGAGAGAAGAAAGAGGTTAAACACGTTCGTGTTAATAAAAAAAAATAGTTTTAATACCTACAGGAGTTTTCTAAATTCGAAAATAATTAACTATGGTAGGTACTACACTGTAGTAGTAGAGGAGCTCGTGGCTAAGTTACAGCCGCATCGGCCGACCAATCATAGGATAAGTTGCGCTTGGCACGGTCGGTCCGTGGATGGACCATCTATGTCATAGCGATACTCCTCCGTGCCTCGGAAAGCACGATAAGCCGTTGGTCCCGGCTGTCATTTGTATATCTTTGACAGTCGTTACGGGTAGAAGCCAGAAAGTCTGACAACCAGTCTTACCAAGATGTATCGTGTTACCCAGTAACTGGATCGTAGAGGTCAGATAGGCAGTCGCTCCATGTCAAACACTGGTACTCAGCTGCATCCAGTTTAGACTGGAAACTGACCCCTAAATAGTTGGAAAAAGCTAGGCAGATCATGAGGTACTACACTGTAGTGAGAAAAAATCTGGCATTTAATATTACCTTTAGGCTTAGGCTCGCCTTGAACCCTGAATGAGATATTAACATCTTCTCCAACAGATATCAGGATATCCTTATCAGGCCTGCCAGCGATGATAGCAGGCTTGCCTTCCAGCTCAGTCGGAGGTACCACAGTAATCGCAGCATTCATATCCACATTACCATGAGTACTCCAAGCTCTGCACGTGTACAATCCTGACTCCTTCTCAGTGACATCAGAAAGTGCTAAAGTATAGAGACCTTGTTCAACAAAAGTTCTGGCATTTCTGTACACTTCGGTGACGGAACGACCTTCTCGAAGCCATTCTACCCTGGTAGGGCAGCCTCGGATCTCCACTTGGAGGCCTATAGTTCCACCTTTAGCAACCTTGTAGTCTGATAGGACGTTAGTAAAGTGAGGTCTTCTGGACTCTAAAGCTTGACGGTTGAAGCGAGATCGTTCTATCGTAGCCAAGTTTGGACTCAAACGGCTTTCTTTGCCTGAAATTAAACATATTAATATAGTATAGTTTATTTTTATTGCATGCTTTGTAATTAATAAATTAATTTATGCATGATTTTATATAATATTTTGATAAATCCCAAGGTTAAAAATTATTTTCTCAACGATTCAATTAGTGTTCGTTTTGAAATACAACGGAATATTCGTTTCTGAGACAAGAATCACGTGGACGTGCGACCAAGTTCTCCGCGCGACTAGCAAAATTTGTATGGGCTCGGTATTTCGCTACATCGAACTACTGCTATTGGTCGACAAAATGTGACGTCATTTTAGAACGCCGTGATTGGTTAAAGGTAGCGGTGATGCGATTCATTCATCTAACTTACCCGTAAAACTAACAACATGTGTGATCTGGTCTGTCCATACGGAGTTTTCTGCTTTGCACGTGTATTTGCCGCTGTCTTCTGGCGTAGGGGAACTGATGGCAAGTCTGCAGACTCCGTCGGCGAGGTAGTAAGCTTGGTACCTCTCGTTGGTAGTTATGGGCTTTTCGTCTTTGAGCCATGTGATTGTCGGAAGGGGCTGGCCACGGATTCGGCATTCCAAGACTAGCTCGTTTTCAGCAAGGTGATATGTATCTGAATAGAAAAAAAAACTTTAAGGGTTTCTAACTTTCTATTGGTAGAAAGATTCTTGTTTAGTGATAAATATAATGAGACACAAATTCGAGTTTTTTTCCAACAAATACAATTTGTCATTGTTTTTTATCCTTTTCAGGCGATCTGTGAACTGCCTACATTTATTTGAAGTTTTCAGCGAAAATTATCAAAGTCGGTCGCTGGACGGGAAAAAAAATCCCACATTCTGCAAAGTGAATAAATTATCTGTTACTCAGCTAATAACTATGTTACTAGTTACTGCCATCTCTATAACTTGACCCGATTAACTAACAAACATTGTACTACAAATTCCCAACAGATATTAAGAGAGGGCGGCTATTGCATATATTTTTCATATTACAGGAATTATTGTTGCTGTAGATTTCATACTGAAAAAGAATTTAAACTAAAACCCGCAGAAAGCAACATAAAAATAAATAGTTCTTTTATTGAATCAGAGATGGCGTTGTTGGCGGCATAAGGAAAACTTCGGTGAATCATACGAGGTCGTGACCTTCGGGTCGCACGAAAAAATAACATTAATTTGGGTATTCTGTTGTGAGTCATCGTTAGGTTTATTTTGGTGAAAATTCTGGGAAATGGAGGCTTATCGAGCTGTTTGCTACTCTTAAGGTAATAGGTACTTGCTTACAAAAAGAACGCTCGTCATGATTTTAAGTTTTTCATATTTTATAAGCTTTTTAACAGAGTTAAAAAAAGAAGGAGGTTCTCTTTATTTAATGTGTTCCAAAATTACTCGAAGAACTCTGAATCGATTTGGAAATGTATTTTATTGTTTGAAAGGGAAGAGACCATTTTCTCTTTTCAGTGTTTTGAAAGTCGGTTGTATTTTTTGTATAAATGAAAATACACTATGGGTGCAGTTACTGTGCAATTGATAGCTGCGCTACGTGCTAGGTTCGATTCTCGTATGGGGTGAATAACTTTTTCTGGTCTGAGTATCTGTGCGTAGTGTATAAAAATTAACCCACGATACATGAGAAATTCCAAGAGAGAGCGACAATTTTGATTAAATAAATTTAATAAAATAAAACAGTGTTTTATTTAAACTAAGGCGTGATTCATAATTTCAAGTTTAGTGTTCTCGGTGGGTCGGTTCTTCAAAAAAATCCAGTACATCGCACAAATTCAAGAAAGTTTCTAGTTTACTTAAAACCTTCTAAAAAGAAATAAACTGCTTTTGTTTTGGTATCAAGGCATAAAAATTATGCCGTGAAGTTAAACTTTGTGTGTAGTTCGATCTAGGTATTCAAAAAATCATTATCACGAAAATTACTTGAAAAGCGTTTTCATACCCTGCAATATGAAAATATAGAGTAGTATTAGAAAATATACAGTACTCACCGCGTATAGATCTTGTAAAGGTCGGCGGGATAGGCGATGCCTCGAAGCTCGGGTACACCTTCAAGTTAGCGGACGTGTTGACAGACCCATTTTCATTCTCAACTGTACAAGTATATTCAGCAGAGTCACTGACAACAGCATTCAGAACTTCAAGAGTTATGAGTCCATCGATGAATTTCGTTCTATACTTCAATTTATTATCTAGCAACACCCCATTTCTGTACCAAGTGATTTTTGGATCAGAAGATGACAAGACGCTACATGTCAATTTGACTCTCGATCCTTCGACTGCAGTTCTGTCAGTAAGGTAAGTAGAAAATACTGGCTTTCTTTTTAAGTCTCTAGAGAGCCCAGAACGTTTTTCTGAAATAAGACTTCGAGCTTCGCTTAAAGCCTTAGATCTATGCCTTTCAACTCTTTTTTCGGAATCAGTTCTGTCATACCTTTCCGCTCTTCTTTCGGACTCGCTTCTATCAGGTTGAGGTGGGGCGGAAGATCTTAGCTGCGAGTCCAATATAATAGTTTGAGCTTTATATATTGTTCCAGTTTTTCCAAGTGACTCCCTTTCCGAAAACTTTTCATGTTCAAACGTTCTCTCTCTATAGCCAGAAGGCCTTAAGAATTCCATGGTATAATCTCTGTGATTGTGATCGACGAATTTGGTTCGGTCATCAGATTTTTGTCTTGTTGGTTCATAATGATACTCTTTAATATAGTGATCTTCTCCATCCGTTGCGTGGATTGCAGAGACATCGCCATTTGTTGTCCTTTTAGCCTTTGATTCCATAACTGATTCTGTCTTGGAACTTAATGTTGGCTTTTGATTATCTTCAATTAAGCTTTCTTCTATTTCTCGTCGCCTCTCTTTTCTTATTCTTCGTTCATTTTCTCTAATTTCTTGTTCACGTTTTTCTGCTTCTTCTTGTTCTTGTATTAGCCGAACTTTTTCTTCTTCTTTTCTCTTTTTAACTGCGTCTTTCCTAGCCTTGTCTATTGCCTCTGCCTCTAACCTCAGGCGTTCTTCCTCTTCTTCTCTTTTCTTTTTAGCAACCCTTTTCTTTTCAAGCCGGATTTTTTCTTCCTCTTCTCGTGCCTTTTCTTCTTGCTTATTCTTTTCAAGTTTCGCAATTCTTTTTTTTTCTCTTTCTTGTTTTTCTTCATCTTCTTGTTTTAATTTATCTTCTGTTGCTTTAGCTTCTAATCTTTCTTTCTCTTTTATATTCAAATCATCTTTTCTTTTCTTTTCAGCCACTTCCTCTTCTTTTAATGTTTTTGCTTCTTGATCTAGTTTCAATTTTTCTTCTTTCAATTTTGATTTCTTTAGTTTGGCATCTTCATGTTTAAGTTTTTCCAAATCCACTTTTTCTTTATCATCTTTTGTGGCTTGTTCTAGTTTTGACTTACCTAATTCAACCTTTTCTGCTAGTTTGATTTCTTCGACTTTCTTCGCTGTTTTGTCATCCTCTTTAGACTTCGTGACTTTTTCTTTTCTAAGCTTTTCAGTTTCATCCTTTAATATTTTAGTATGTGCTTGCTCTTGGTTAAACTTGTCTTCTTCTGTGCCTAGTTTAGTGTCTTGTTGTTCTATTTTTTGTTCAGTTTGATATTTTTCCGGTTTCGATATTTGGTCTTCATCTGCACTCGACCTTTTTGTTTTTTCCTTTGTTGGTTTGTCTTTCTTTTTCTTTTCATGCTCTATATCTTCCTTAATTTGTTCAGCGTCTTCCTGAGTCTCAAGCTTTTCAACCTTAAACTGCTTCTGCTCTAGGTTTTCAACATTTTCGGCTAATATTTTTTCATTTCCTATCTTTTCGGTCTCAAGCTTTTGTTTCTTTTCAGCTTCCAAATTGGTTTCAGGCTCCTTTTTTTTCTTTTTTGAAAGTTTTTTCTTTCCGTTCAATCCTTTCTCAGTTTTTTCGGCCTCCACTTGCTCCTTTGCAAGTTTTTCATCCTCAGCTCGCTCCTTAACAAGTTTTTCAGTTTCAACTAGCCCCTTCTCAAGCTTTTCTGTCTCTACCTGTTTCTTAGCGAGCTTTTCAGCCTTAACCCGCTCTTTCTCAAGCTTTTCTGCCTCGACCTCTTGCTTAGCGAGCTTTTCAGCCTCAATACGCTCTCTCTCAAGTTTTTCAGCCTTTGCTTGTTTCTCAGCCTCAATACGGTCTTTCTCAAGCTTTTCAGCTTCTGCCTGTTTTGTAGCGAGCTTTTCAGCCTCAATACGCTCCTTCTCAAGTTTTTCAGCCTCAACACGCTCCTTCTCAAGCTTTTCAGCCGCTGCTTGTTTCTCAGCGAGCTTTTCAGCCTCCACACGCTCCTTCTCAAGCTTTTCAGCCACTGCTTGTTTCTCAGCGAGCTTTTCAGCTTCAACACGCTCTTTCTCAAGCTCTTCAGCCTCTGCTTTCTTAGCGAGTTTTTCAGCCTTAATACGCTCTCTCTCAAGTTTTTCAGCCTTTGCTTGTTTCTCAGCCTCAATACGGTCTTTCTCAAGCTTTTCAGCTTCTGCCTGTTTCTTAGCGAGGTTTTCAGCCTCAACACGCTCCCTTTCAAACGTTTCAGCCTCTGCCTGTTTTTCAGCGAGCTTTTCAGCTTCAATAAGCTCTTTCTCAAGTTTTTCAGCTTTTGCTTGTTTCTTGGCGAGCTTTTCAGCCTTAACACGCTCCTTTTCAAGTTTTTCTGCCTCGACCTCTTGCTTAGCGAGCTTTTCTGCCTCTACACGCTCTTTCTCTAGCTTTTCAACCTCTGCTTGTTTCTCAGCCTCAACACGCTCCTTCTCAAGCTTTTCTGTCTCTGCCTGTTTCTTAGCGAGCTTTTCAGCCTTAACCCGCTCTTTCTCAAGCTTTTCAGCCAATGCTTGTTTCTCAGCGAGCTTTTCAGCTTCAACACGCTCTTTCTCAAGCTTTTCAGCTTCTTTCTTAGCGAGTTTTTCAGCCTCAATACGCTTCTTCTCAAGTTTTTCAGCCTCTGCTCGTTTTTCAGCCTCAACACGTTCCTTCTCAAGCTTTTCAGCCGCTGCTTGTTTCTCAGCGAGCTTTTCAGCTTCAACACGCTCTTTTTCAAGCTTTTCAGCTTCTTCCTTAGCGAGTTTTTCAGCCTCAATACGCTTCTTCTCAAGTTTTTCAGCCTCTGCATGTTTTTCAGCCTCAACACGCTCCTTCTCAAGCTTTTCAGCCACTGCTTGTTTCTCAGCGAGCTTTTCAGCTTCAACACGCTCTTTTTCAAGCTTTTCAGCTTCTTCCTTAGCGAGTTTTTCAGCCTCAATACGCTTCTTCTCAAGTTTTTCAGCCTCTGCATGTTTTTCAGCCTCAACACGCTCCTTCTCAAGCTTTTCAGCCGCTGCTTGTTTCTCAGCGAGCTTTTCAGCTTTAAGACGCTCTTTCTCAAGCTTTTCAGCTTCTTTCTTAGCGAGCTTTTCAGCCTCAATACGCTTCTTCTCAAGTTTTTCAGCCTCTGCTCGTTTTTCAGCCTCAACACGTTCCTTCTCAAGCTTTTCAGCCGCTGCTTGTTTCTCAGCGAGCTTTTCAGCTTCAACACGCTCTTTTTCAAGCTTTTCAGCTTCTTCCTTAGCGAGTTTTTCAGCCTCAATACGCTTCTTCTCAAGTTTTTCAGCCTCTGCATGTTTTTCAGCCTCAACACGCTCCTTCTCAAGCTTTTCAGCCACTGCTTGTTTCTCAGCGAGCTTTTCAGCTTCAACACGCTCTTTTTCAAGCTTTTCAGCTTCTTCCTTAGCGAGTTTTTCAGCCTCAATACGCTTCTTCTCAAGTTTTTCAGCCTCTGCATGTTTTTCAGCCTCAACACGCTCCTTCTCAAGCTTTTCAGCCACTGCTTGTTTCTCAGCGAGCTTTTCAGCTTCAACACGCTCTTTCTCAAGCTTGTCAGCTTCTGCTTTTTTAGCCAGTTTTTCAGTCTCAATACGCTCTTTTTCAAGTTTTTCAGCCTCTGCTTGGTTTTCAGCTTCAACACGCTCCTTCTCAAGCTTTTCAGCCGCTGCTTGTTTCTCAGCGAGCTTTTCAGCTTCAACACGCTCTTCCTCAAGCTTTTCAGCCTCTGCTTGTTTCTCAGCGAGTTTTTCCGCCTCAATACGCTCTTTCTCAAGTTTTTCAGCCTCTGCCTGTTTTTCCGCGACCTTTTCAGCTTCAACACGCTCTTTCTCAAGTTTTTCAGCTTTTGCTTGTTTCTTAGCGAGCTTTTCAGCTTTAACACGTTCCTTCTCAAGTTTTTGTGCCTCGTCCTCTTGCTTAGCAAGCTTTTCAGCCTCAACACGCTCCATCTCAAGCTTTTCAGCCTCAACACGCTCCATCTCAATCTTTTCAGCCTCAATACGCTTTTTCTCAAGCATTTCAGCCTCTGCCTGTTTTTCAGCAAGCTTTTTAGCTTCGGCACGCTCCTTCTCAAGTTTTTCAGCTTCTGCTTGTTTCTCAGCGTGCGTTAGAGCCTCAAAACGCTCTTTCTCAAGCTTTTCAGCTTCTTCCTGTTGCTGAGCGAATTTTTCTGCCTCAACACGTTCCTTTTCAAGTTTTTCAGTTTCAACACGCTCCTTCTCAAGCTTTTCAGCCTCAACACGCTCCACTTCAATCCTTTCAGCCTCAACACGCTCTTTCTCAAGTTTTTCAGCCTCAACACGCTCCTTTTCAAGTTTTTCAGCTTTTGCTTGTTTCTTAGCCAGCTTTTCAGCCTTAACACGCTCCTTTTCAAGCTTTTCTGCCTCTGCCTGTTGTTTAGCCAGCTTTTCAGCCTCAATACTCTCTGTTTGAAGCTGATCAGCTTCTGCCTGTTTTTTCGCGAGATTTTCGGCTTCAAGATGGTTTTTGTCAACCTCTTCAAACTCTACCTGTCCCTCAGCGATATTTTTAGTCTCAATACGCTCTTTCTCTAGATTTTCAACCTCAATAGGCTCTTTTTCAAGATTTTCAGCCCCTCCTTCTTGCTTAGCAAGCTTTTCAGCCTCTTCCTGTTTTTCAATGAGCTTTTCAGCCTCTGCCTGTTTCACTGCGAGCTTTTCAGTCTCGGCTATCCCTTTAGCTTCGTTTTCAGCATCAGCGCGCTCCTTTGTAAGTTTTTCATCTTCCGATTGATCCATTTCAAGGAGTTCAGCCTTAACTCGCTCTTTTGAAAGCTTCTTATCTTCAGTTGGCTCTCTTTCAAGTTTTTCAGCTTCATCCTCTTGTTTCTTTTCGGCGTCTGATATTACTTTTAACTGCTCTTCTTTTTTCTTCTTTTTTGACAGTAAATTCTTTTCAACCTGTTCTGTTTCTTCACTCTGGATATCTTTCTTGTCAGCCTGTTTTTTCTTCTTTTTTTTATCTAAATCTTGTTTCTCTGGAGACTCAACCAATTCCTTCAGTTTTTCTTCAGTTTCTACTTCCGTTTTTTTACGATCTGCCATTTCCGTTTGCTCGCTTTCCTGTTCGAGTATTTTTTCTTGATTTATTATTTTTTTATCGGAATGTTCCATTTCTCCTTCCAGTTCTACTGGAATTTCCTGTTTTTTTATATCAGTTTCAATTATAGGTACTTCCTCGGTTTTTTCCAAAGATTTAGTTTTACTAGCACATAATTTCTCTTCTGCATCTCTAGATTGGTCAGTTTCTTGCTCGGGTTCTTTAGTCTCAGCTTTTTTAGATTCTAATGTTTTAGTATGTTTCTCACTTTCTCCTACTTCTTTCTTGCCGCTATCATCCTTTTCTATTACTTGTTGATTTTCTTTAGCTTCTTTGTGTGCATCTGTTTCTTCCTGTTTTTCTGTATGCTCATCTCTAGTTTCATGTTGTGATACTTCTTCAAGTACCTTATCATCGTGTCTTCTGTCCCGTGTCTCAACTTCTTGTAATTCTTTCTTAGACACTACACATTCTTGTTTTACTTGCCCTTTATCTTCTTTTTCAAGTACCTCTGTTTGTTCTTTCTCAACTTTTGTAAATTGTTCTATTTCAGCAGCACTTTGTCCTTTTTCTGCACTGGACTCTTTTCCTGTTTCCAGATCCTTTATTGGTTCTTTTACTATACTAGGTTCTTCATCTTCTTTTTCTTTAGATTTTTTCGGCTCTGTTGGAACTTCCACCACTTTTAGTACCTTCACTTCAGATTCAAACTCTTGTTTTTCTATTCCCATTTCCGTTTGAACTTCATATTTTCTAGCCTCATCTTCCATTTCCACAGTGTTTTCTTCGTCCATTTCTTCGTCTTTTTTATTCTGTATGGTTTCATCTTTGCTTTTTGCTGCCTTTTTAGCTTCTTCGTCTTCCATATTACCTTTAGATTCCACAATTACTGCTGCCAGGTCTTTTGCTTTAGAACTATCTTTTTCTACTTCAGAATCTTCCATTCGTTTCTCAGAAGGTGACATCGCTGTCTCATTGGTTTCCGATATTCCACTTGCAGATAAATTAAGAAGTTCATCCTCACTTTTCTTTTCCTCCATTTTTAGTTTTTGAACGCTTTCCTGAAGTTCTTGATTGAGTTCTCTCTCTATATTTTCCTGCTCATATGTTCTCTCTTCTGGTATCTCTGACTCTTTAGTAACTTCCGTTATTAATGACTGTGTGACTTCCGTCTGTGGCGGCTTTGATTCTAACTGTTCAACGCTTTCTTGAACTGGATGCGAGTTCTCTTCGAAATCTGCATGTTTTACATCTTGTTTTGCTTCAGACTCTTCAAATTTGCTTTCATTTCCATCTCCTGACTTCAAATCGATTGTTGAATTACATTCAGACGAGACTGTTGCTACCTGGTCGTCCTCGACTGTTGGGGCATCTTGGGCTATATTTTCTGGTTTTTGCGACAATGTTATGTGTTTCAAATCTGCTTTAACTTCTTTGTCTTTCAGCTCACCAGCTCCGGAAATCTTTTCTTCACCGGTTACTTGATCAATTTCAGCTTCTTGTTGTTCTAATTCTACATCAATAGATTCTGACGTAGTCTCCGGTAATATGTCATCTTTCTCCAAACCACCTAATTCTATTAAATTCTGTACAGCAGCTACTGCTAATGATGCAATTTCTTCAACTAATTCAGATGCAACATGTTCTATTTCGGCTTTGGCGTCTGGTTCTTGTATAAGTACTGTTTTGCGTACTTTTTGTTTCTTCTCAACAGACTTCTCTTCAATTTCACTTGTACTTGGTGCATCTTTTGCAATTTCTTCTGGTTCTTTTGTGCTTTGTTCTGACTCTTGAACATACTCACAAATATTCTCTAGTTCTTGCCCAGGTTTTATATGTTCTTCAGCTATTTCTTTAGAAGCTTTCGAAACATCCAATGAGTCTTCTTTTAAAGCAGTAAATGAAACAGATTCTTTAGGGATTCCTTGCTCTCTACTTTGCTCTTGTTCTGATAATTCTGATTTCATTTCCTTAGATAGTTCGACCACCTTCTGTTTTATAAAATCAGTAACATCAAAAATTTTTGAAGAAATTTCAACGAATACAGGAATTTTCTCCTTGACCTCCAAAGTAGTTTTAGTCTCCATGTTGGCAAGGTATTTGTTGACACATTCTAAAAGGTTATCCACCTTCTTTGTTGCGTCAGGGCCTAATATCGAAGCTTGTGGAACTACTATTTCACAGATATTTGATTTTAACTCTTCAAGTATAATCTTGGTAAACGCTGCATCACTTGGCAATCTAGCTGTTTTATCTAAATTGATATAAAACCTGATATCTTCGAAATGATTCAAAACTTTACGCAACGATTTAGAAAATGCCTTCCAGCTTTGTTTATCTGAATCATCAATTTCTAGAATACCCGATACATTCTTAATAGAGCGTAATAAAGTTTCAGATGGTTTACCATAGTTTTCAAACATAAATCTTTTTTGTATACTCGAAATTGTTCCTCGCATATTGGATATACTTCCGTAAACAGAATGTATAGCTGTAAGAATGTGATCTCTTATTTCAGAACTAAGATTTACTTCAGCCAAATCTTTCTCAAGCATAAAAACTTTCTCTTCTAATTGATCTAAATTTTGCACAACATCAACACCTTTTTCTATTAAAACATCAGCGTTGCCAACAAAACTGAGCTTAAGTGTTTTAATCGTGTCTTTAAGAATGCTCAAACTGGACACAATACCCGACAATCTATCATCTCTGATATTAACTTTGGAAGCCTCTTCTAACAGTTGTACTGTTTCATCAGTATCGGTAGAACATTTTTCGAGAATATTTTCAATTTTGACTTCTACGGATACTGTTTCAGCAATCTGCACTTCTTGAGTTTCACTCATATTGTTGACTAGTAGTTGTAGTGTAGCACAGGCTTCTTTGAGTAAATCAGGTGGACTATCCTCATTAATCTGGAGCTGTACACTCCTCACACTGCACTCTAAGTCTTCAAGAGTCTCGTTGAGTGTGTCATTTACCGCTCCATCATAATCCCGCTTGAGTTTAATAATCACGGTCTGTACTTCATCAAGAACATCCCTAAGTGCTTCGGTATCTTCAATATCTCTAACTGTTGGAAGATTTATTTTATCTGTTACTTCTTGAAGCAACACTTTTAGTTGTTTCATAGAATTTTCTTCTTCCTTAGGGATTTGTACTGAAATTAAAAAATAAGAGGATATAAATTAAGAGGAACGTGTAACTATAAACTTAACAAATACATGATTGTTACTATTTTACTGTTATGATATCATACCTATTGCTCCTGCTTTAAGAACATCAGGCATCTCAAAAACTATTGCTTTTTCCAAATCTTCCTGTAAATGAGTAATGATTTCCGAAACTTTTTGAAGAGCGTTTGGATTTATTGTTGGTACAATTTGTTCAGCATACTCCAATGTTTTATCGAGTAATACTGATAATGCATCTTGTAACTTTTCTGCCAATTTTCCTTGACCAATTTTAGCATCAGTCAACGAAACAGATTCTTCACTCGTCACAACTTCTATACTTTCTTTCAAACCTTTAGCTAACTCAACAGATTCTATTAATTCTTGGGAGTTAGTTAACATCGAAATTTTACCAACTAATTCTGATATTTCATCAGATATAAACTCATCAATGTGATCGATGAGAGCTCCTTGTTCTGAAAAGAAGATAATAAGTTATCTTTGATAATAATTATATTATTAAATATTGATTATATTATTGATAATATCGAAAGCGAGCCGTACAGCTAAAGGTAATTTTTATTTTATGCGTGTAAAAGTGTGCGTGTATAGGTGTGTTTGTGCGTGGTATGTGAGTTACGTTTAAATTTCCGATTTTAAAAGCCGAAAATGATAACTATTTTTATTGTACTTAGCGGGCCTTGCAAGAATGAAAAAGAGAGAAATTCATGTTATATCCTAAAAATAATTTCAGCGCAAGATTTAGAAGTGAAAGGTCTGATGAAGTGATTAAGGCATAAAAAGTCAGACGCATGACTAAAAAACATCTTGTTTACCGGTTTCTTCTATAGAACTATGCGAAATTGCATCACGTTTTTCACATTCATTTGTTTTTAGACACATTTTATCTTTTGTACCAAATATTGGATTAAGAACTGCATTTTTTTTGCTTAAAGTATTTTTTAATGTGTTTTCTAGTTTTTCTTCTGCCTTACAGTAATTTTGAACATCATCAACACTTTGGTTGGACCTGTCTAATAAAACCATTTCAACTGTGGAAGGTTTTATCATTTCAATCGCATGTTCATTGATATGTGTGTTATCTGAAGGACAAACACTTGCTGCTAAAATAGTTCCTTGTTCAAACTCTATGCTCGTTTCCTGCATTAATGCAAGATTTTCTTCTTTAGATTCAGCAAGATTCCATTGAGTTATATCTTCTGTCCGCACTATTGGAGTGAAATTTTGTTCAATTTTATAAGTCATAATATTTTCCATATTTTTTAAAGATTCTGATCCATCATATTCAATGATATTTGGCTCAGAACATTCTCCTTCTTGAGCATAATATTCAAAGTTATCAGAAAGATTTATTTGTTCATAAATAAGTGGTGGAGTTTCTTCATATAAGACATTTTTCTCATCTTCAACAGTTTTGATTGCGTCTTTGACAATTAGTTCAATTTGTTCAAGGACCATTAATTCAGCTTCATAGCTTGGAGCAAACATTTCTGTTACAGAATCTTTAGTTTCAAGTTTTGTGGGAACTACTTGTGGTTGATTTTGGTTTAAAGGCTTCAAATTTTCTAACACAACAGGTTGCAAAGTCTCACTTGCTACAATTTTTTCATCAAAAACTGATTTAAGTTTTGTTGCGATACATTCAGTTTCATCATGGCTAACACTTTCTAAGTAAATTGGTTCAGTTTTTTGACATACTACTAATTTTTCTATATTTTCTAAAGATTGATCTGCAAATAATTCAAATTCTTGTTCCTTTACTGGTGTAAAAGATTCTAAAATAAGGGGACATAAATGCTCACTAACGATTGATTTACCATTAATATCTTCTTGTATTTCGCAGGTAAAATCGGGATTTACTATTTCATCAACAATTTCCGATCCTTGAATAGGAAGTACTTGTTCTATAAATTGTAAAATGTTTTCATTTACGGCAATTATCTCTAAAGTACCTTCTATGCTGTTAAGAGCTATTTTATCATTTTCTTCTAATTGTTCGAGTAAAAATGATTCAACCTGAGTTGGAACCAATTTCTGATCTTCATTATCATTTGATTTATGCAGAGTTGCAGTAACCTGTTGAATATTCTGCATAGGCGTTAGAGTTTCTAAAATCATCGGCATGTAAGTTCCAATTTGATGAGGTTCATTTTTTTCTAAAATATTGTCAGCAACGTGTTCTGTGTAATTTTCTGGTACTAAAATTACAGGTTTAGGATTTGCACTAAATGTTTGGTTTTGTTCAATAAATGTTGAAGCAACTGAAGTGTCACGATGATTCACAGATTCTAATAAAATGAGTTCATCTGTTTGACTCACATTCATTTCTTTTATTGAACTTTTCTTAACATCAGGGTAGACAAGTTTAAGACTTTCTTCAATTGGTGTTACCGACTCTAACAATATGGGAGGATTTTTTTTATCTATTGCTGTAATTATGCCAGTGAGCTGTTCATTAGATTGTGTTGCAAAGGTTGGCTGATTTCTCTCAATAACTGCAACAGAGTCTAAAATAACGGATTCGAAAATTTCACTGACCTCGATTCTGTCACCATCTAATACAGAACTATAACTTCCATTGTCTATTAAAACTAATGTTGGGTCTTGGTTGTGTGCTATTTTATTCAATGTTTTGTCTTTAGATATAACTATAGTTGCCATTTCTGAAACCATAGGAGGGCCAGTTTGACTTACTGCTATGTTATTTTCAAACATGTCATTTGCAATATTTAATTCTTCAATACTTGGTATTCGTCCACGTTCAGTTTTAATCTCATCGACCGATGTATTAACCAATAGAGGTGAATCTTCTAGTGTTTTCACATAACTTTCAAAATTTGTGTCTGAAAATATGTAAGTAAGTGTATTTCAATATTTGTGTGTAGTGCATGCGAAAAAGTAAGTGTTAGTAAGTAACTGAGTTATTACGTATAAATATGTTTATTACTTGTTTATTTTTGAAAGTTTTTACAATATTTAAATGGTCTACATCGAATTATGTTTTTTTTAAATAATTGTTTTACTGTGTTATTTTTTCGTTACTATCTATAAATTAAAGAAGCGAAAACGCTTCTTTTATGGTAATATATGACTGTGATCCCGCAAACGTGTTATTTTTAAAGTTATTATTTTTATAAATTTAATATTATACTAACTACAATGACATGTAATTGGTTATAGAAATAACTATAAAATGTTTTACCGTCATGTAATGGTACAATTTTTGAATCATCGCAAACCCTTACATCCGAGATTTTATCATCTCGGCCGTCGTCTATTTCATGAACAGTGTTTGATTTTTCCGTAAATATAGCCGATTCTTTTATTTCACCCACTGCTGTTGCTGTGTTAATATTGTTTAAAGATAGTTCACTAACTACGTCTACGTCTTCAGGCTTGTTATCTTCGAGAGCCACATTATAGTTTTCGGTTGTAATTGCTATTTGTTTATCTAGTACACCTGATGTCTCTGTTGCAAGAGGGTACTCTATTGACCCACTTACAATTTTTTTTAAATCAATTATGACTGTGGTCTTTTCTAGTGGTAATTCATCGACTGTTTTGCTTACATCCATAAAATTTGCGCAAACTTCAATCAACATAGTCGGATCATCACCAGTCGACTCTGATTTTTTTACTGTACAAGACTTCTCACTTTCATTGTTTGATTTTGCTTCATCAATAATTATATTTGATTCTGAAATTGTTGGTTTTATTAAGTTTATGTTTTTTAATAAATTGTCTAGAAGGAACTAGGTAGAGTAAGAACTTATTTACTCATTGAACTTTTGTATTATGTAACTAATATTTTTTTTATAATCTGACATGTATTAACGAATAATTCACAAATAAAAGTAAATACTTAATAATATTAAATTATAAAAAGTAGGCTAAAATTTATAAAAATTATAGTGTTTATTTTTATCTATATTCTTAAAAGCTCTATTAGTTCTACTTGGTATTGAAACGACTACAGCTGTTGTAATTTTTTTCTTAAAGTTATGTATTAGTTACCAGTATTGTCAGGTTCTTCCAAAACTTCTATGCATCTGTCTAAGTTACCAATTTGCGATGAATTTCTATCAATCTCTTCAGAGGGTTCTTTTAAATCAGATATCTCTGTTTCATTTACACAAGAAGTTATATGAGACAAATCTGTTATTATTGAATTTTCCATTGAAATCTCTGCTGCTGATATTTTTTCTTTTAAAACGTCACCTACCACTGGTATCATTATTGTTTTAGCAGTTTCGATAAGCAAAGATTCTAAAACTTCACTATGAGTAGTTGTGCTGGGTTTTTGTTCTATGCCTTCGTTATTGCTTCTAGCTTGTTCGGTTTTGCGTTTTTGATCATCACTATCTTGGTTAGATATAGTTGTTTCACCTATTAATGTACTCGTAACTACATTTGCGTCTATTTCGGTATTTCCTACTTTGTCGCTATTTTTATCACTGATCATTTCGCCATTTTCATTTAATTTTGGTATTCTAGGCATACTTTCTGCTTCGCTAATTATTCCAGGTTTTGCGGGATAGTTTTCTATGACGGCTAATGTAATTTCTGATTCTGGACTGGTGACTTGTTTGTTCTCTTGTTCAATATCCACTGAAGTCGTAATTTTCATTGGTTTCAAATCTGTTATAAGATTTTGTTCAGTTATTAAAATCCCTGAACTCCTCGAACTCAGTGGTGCTTCAACTGTATCTGACTTATCCATTAAAATATTCATTGTTGTACTATCATCTTTTATCTCTGTATTAACCATTTGGGCCTCAGTACTAGAAGGTCTAATTTCTTCCACAATTATGTCGTTAAAATCATCTAATTTATTATTATCAGAAAGTGATTCCAAAGGTTGTGATATTAAAATATCAAGCACAGTAGCAAAAGATTCAGCAGTATAAAGAACATTTAACAAACTTTTTTTGTCAATGTTTGGATCTGATTGTTCTATACTTTCAAAAACTACTAGTTGCAAGGCCAATAATGCACTGTTTAAATCTTTGATTAGCGGAACTTGTTCATCACTTATTTTAATTTGGATATTTTTTGTGATACTTTCTTGTAAAACTATGCCGTCACGAAGCTGTTTAGCTACGAGAATCGATTTAGCGAGTTCAGTATTTTCTTTAGCCGCAGATAGCTTATTGACCATATCGATTATATCGTGAGATAAATATTGATCAAGGGTGTGTAAAAGTGTGTCTGTAAAAAACATAGAATTTGTTTGAATAAAATACTGCCAATTAGTACATATTATTATCTAAAAGTCAATGAGATACGTATATTTGCAGATTTGCGACACAAAAACAGTTATTTGCAATGCAATTGTTAGTTTGCTTTTCCCAGAAGTTAAGTTTTAACCAAATAAAAATTGTTCGATATACGGCATGATCGTCATTCGAATTTAGAGTCAGTTTCGGTATTCCACGAGGCCAAAAAATAAAAAAATGAGTTTTTTTCACGACCAAACAAAATTGCTATTTCACATTTTTGCTTTCCGACAGCATCCTATACCAAACAACATCGATCATAATTATTATGAAACGAAACTATGATAAAACCATTCACTTTACATTTCAACAATTAAATTCTGATATTAATTAGTCTTTTCACAAAGTAATCCGCAATGAACTGTACTGATAGTTCAGTATTATTTTTGCGGCTGGAGCTATTGTTAATTACTAATTAGTCATAATCAATTAGCACTCTAGGTTTTACTACAGGTTTTTTTACTGCCGCCCGCGTGAAAAAAAAAATACTGTTAGTATATTCTGTACTTGAATACTCAATATCTTATGTTCTTTTAAGAGATTTATGTTTTCTTCAATTTGCATACACATAATTGTACTTTTGAGAACGATGTGTGTTTCTGTGGCTTTTAAAGAATATTATATGAGTGAAATGCATCTGTATTTATGTGTGTATGTGTGTAATGTAGGTTGGTAGTGAAATAGTAAATCACCGTGTCATTATTACAGTCAATTTTTTTGTGAGATGGCGAAGCTTGCTAAAAAATAAGCTATAGCGCATCATTAGTAAAGTTCTTTTGTTTTAAAGTCCTAAAACACTGCTGTGAAAGTAATGGCAAGCGCAAACAATACCGTATGACGTATCGACCGATGATGCAATGACCTTAGTCTTCTAGGAGTACCATAAAATTTACAAAGCATAGCATAATAATTTGTTAAACGCATACCTACTCTTAAAAATGGCATAGAAAAAAGTATCTATATTTTTTAGAGATTGAGTAAGTAAACAGAAATGTGTGTTTATACGATGAGTAACTGATTGCCGTGTGATTTTGTGTGTTAGAGTGAGCTATGCCACTGATTTAACTTAATTTAGGATGCATCCAAGCTCTGGTTATAGCTTTATGCTTATTTTGTTACAATATAACAGCAGTGAGAAGAGGTCCATGTCCAAGAGTGCGACAATATATAGGCTGATGATGAATAACTGCATAGTATGGTTTCCGGCAATATGATTGAATAATTGCGATTTATGAAGCATTCTTTGTAATTATTGCGGTATTTCATTAATTATATCATATCAAAAACCATGGGCCTCATACTGTTTAGTTATAAATAATGACAAAAGCTTTTTACGAAGTTTAACAGCGTTACTACTAACTAGCGTTTACGACATTCACTAGCATTACGACATTAATCATTACCGATGTCAATCTTCGTAGTATCCGTTGGTTGAGCAGAAATCTCTTCTGAAGCTTGTTTTGAAGTAATTTCCCCTAATGCAGCATCAATTGATGCAGAAGTTTCAGACGTTTCTAAAATTTTAGTTTCTTTGACAGTAACTGGTGCTGATTCAGTATCTATAATTCCATCAGTTAATTTTTCACTTTTACCAATATCTTTTTCGGGTGGCTTTTGTATCACCAAACCGATGTTTGGTTCTTCTTCTGCTTCAATAGTTTTTCCTTCCACGGTAACACCCATGGCTATTTCGTTTTCAGAAGCCGATAATTGTGTAGTTACAACATCTATGCTATCTTTTTCCTGATCTAGGTGATCTAATACTTCAGTTTTTGTATCTACTGATACTGTATTTTCCTGGTTCAAAGGTTCATTTTTGTCAGCAGTCCCTGTTTCGACTTGGTTAACTGGCCTGACCTCGTCTGCGTCATAACAAATTGTGGTTTTAGTACTGACAGCAATAAGGGACTCTGTTGTTATGAGTTGACTCTCAGTATTATCTCGCTTACAAAGGTCTGTCACTTCAAGGCTTTCTGATATCGGTTGTTCAAATACCGTGGCATTGTCTATTTTTTGTTCTAGATGTACTGTTTCATTTGCCACCTTATTATTTTCAGTCTCGATATTATCTAAAACAGATTTTTCAACTGTATCTGCTTTTTCTACAGATATAACTTGTTCCAGTGGTGTATCTTTATCTCCAAAAACATTTAATGTGTCTGTGCTACCTATGGCTAACTGATCCATAGAAACATTCGTCTGACTCGCCAAATCCAATAAAATTTCATTAGGTTCTTTTGTATCTACATTTTCGTTATCACTTTTGGATGGTTCTGCATTTTTGGACTCTGCTTCTATAATAGGCAAATGTGTATCTGAGAATTTCTTGACTTCTTCTACATTGGTATGTGGTTTTATATCTACCTGGTCTACAGAAACATTCACCTGTTTCTCTAAATATAACAAATTTTCAGATTCATTTTTATCAACATTTACGTTGGCAGTTTTAGACGTTTCAGAATTTATTGACTCATTTTCAACTATGGGTAACAATTTTTCTGAGGATTCTTGGAGTGCAGCTTCTTCTTTGGATGATTTTTCTACAGCTACCTGATCTGCAGAACCATTTGTATGTGTTTTCAAATCCAACAAATCCCCAGTTTCTTGTTTATCAACATTTTTGGTATCAGAGGAATCTTGGACTGCCCCTCCTTCAATGGAAGGTTCCATTACTTGAATAACTTTTACCTCAGAAAGTAAAGGATTTTCTACTTCATCAGAAATAACAAAATTTGTTTTATCCATTTCATTAGCTACTTCCGCTGCAGCAATCAAAGAAATTGGCTTCTCTTGTTCAAGTAAAATAACATCTTTAACAGCGATAACTGTAGAAACTGCATTGTCACTTTCTATAACTTTCTCCACAACGGCTTCTTCAGATGTTGTTATACTTTCTAATGGTAACGATTGTTCCAAAGTAACTATATCAGTTTCCATACTTTCCGGAGCAAACTGCATGACTTCATCTGTCAGCATTTCTTGTTTTGCAGATTCAGTTACTTCATCGGTAAGTAAAGTAATTCCATCAGATACTAATGCAACGTTATCTTTAGATACACTTTGAACTTGTTCTTGAAAATCAATAGCTTGTGATAGAGTTTCTGATGTGTGTTCACCTAATTTATCAGTTACTGAAACTTCAGTGGTTATAATGGTTAAATTTATAGGTTCCATTAGGACTTCTGTATCAATAACTGGCAAAGGACTTTCTGACGCCATATTATTTGTAGCGACTTGTTCAAATACTGTTAGTTTCTCTGAGGTAATAGGTTGAACCTCTTCTGTATGTAAAGATTCTTCAGTTGTTTTTGCTATACCAGTTTCTTGTTCCAATTTTTGCAGACTGTCATCTTTAATTATTGTATCAATAACAGGAATCGTGTTCGATATACCTTGACCTTCAATTTTATTGGTGGGCTGAAGTTCTTCGCCTGGGATAACAGCAGTATTAACGGCAGTAGCAGCCGTCTCTGTTATATGCTGTTCTATTTCGACACTCACTTTAATATGATCTGGGAATGAATTTTCATTGCCAGTTTCAGTACTGATTTGCATTTCCGTGGTTTGTTGTTGATCTACAGTATAATCCTCTATCTTTTCGGCAACTATTTCTGTAGCAGGCAATTCCAAGTCATGTGCTGTGATATCCTTTGGTGAAATATCTGCGATAATTTCCACACTTATTTCAGCTTGTGCTAGAATTTCGTTAGTATTTGTTGTAATTTCAGATTCATCGAATTTTTGAGACGTTTTAAGATTCAAATCCTCTTCTGCGTTACTTTTTGATAATTCTGGTTGTACGTTAACTTGAGAGATAATAGCTGTAATTTCTGATGATAAATGAGTACTAATATTAGCTAATTGCTGTAAGGCATCGTTTCCAATGACCTGTTTAAGTTCATCGGTAGTGTCTAATGTAAGTTTTTGCATAGTAGACAAGGCGTTTTGTAGTTGTTGAAGTTGTACATAATGCGCACTGCCAGGTTCTTTAGTTGCCTCGATACTCTCGCGTACATCAGACGCGACTGCTATCGATTGCTTAAGTTCATCAATGTTCGCGATTGCAGATATTCGATCGATAGTTTGAACAATATTGTCTGATAAGTAATCATTGATGTTTTGTAATAGTGTTTCTGAAATATGTAAATTTCATGTAGTGTGCAGTTAATTTTTGATGTGGAAATAAACATAAAATACAATTGTAGTAAACATTGAATGACATTGGTGTGAGCTTACTGTACTATATCATTTTCAAATACACCTAAGTTAAATGATCCTCAAAACTAACATTAAAATTAAATGTAGAATTTATTAATAAAATATAATAACAGAGAATAACTTCCTTCACAAGTTGCATCCTTTTTTCAAACAATGGGTTTTCTTTAAATTTCAAAAGATTTGAGGTACCCTTAAAAATTTGGTAACAAGTTCATAACATAAATAGTAAAAATCTTCCAAAGGTCATAATGAACGCTAGTAAGTTATAAAAATACATTAAATTACCTGTTGTTGCTGTTTTGAGTGGTTCTTCAGATGTCTGTAGCGCCTGTTCGAAACTTACTACTTTCATGTCACTCTCTGTTACTTCTTCTAAGGTAATTTCATTATCTGAAGGGATAGCTACTGCTTCGTCCATTGTTGCACTGATTTCAAACGTTTCTTTCTCAGCCAATGTTAGTGATGGCTGAGTTGTTTCCAACAAATCTATTGATTCAGCTTCGGGTAGCAACTCTTGCACTCTATCTTCATAAATTTTTTGTACTGTAATTTTACTTTCTTCTGATACAGTAGATTGTATAGAGGTAAATTCAGATGTTGCTACATTAAATTGTTCAGCTGATCCAGTTTCTTCCACCACATCAAGCTCTAAAGCTTTCGATTGCTTGGCATCGGATTCAACTTCTTCAAGCTTTACGTCTTTTACATGTTCAAAAACTGTTTGGGTTGCGGCAACCCCTGCGAGATCAGTGCGTAAGTTTTCAGTGATTGCAGCAATGCGTTGTAAGGTGTCTTTATTGATTGAAGGAATATCTGCTAAAGTGTCTAATGATACATTCTCAAGCGCTGCCAGAGCTGTATATAGTTGTTGTGCTAAATGTGCATATTCTGTACTAACGTCATCCTTCAGAACATCACTAGTTTCTGCTTTTAATTCAACTTCAGAAGCAGCGATGTTCTCACGCAGTTCTTTGGCAATACTTTTTGATTGCTTTAGTTCCTCAACATTGATGACGTTTGACAGTTCGTTTATCAATTCAGTTATATCATCACACATAAACTGGTCTATATGTTGAACTAACAATTCTGTAAAATTAAGTAACATTTAATAAATTGCTCATAATAAATTTTAAACCGAATAAACAATACAATAGAAGCTATACGCATACGAGATAAAAAAGTGAATTACCAATAGTGGCTTTAGGCACCTCTTGTAGTTCGGCTGTTTGACTTATGCCAATATCAACATGCTTTTCATCAACCTCAACTTCATGCAGCACTGGTCCAAGATCTTCTATCACAACAGCACTAACAGATTCCGTTTCCAATATATCTTTAGATGCCACTTCTTGGGCTTGATCGGCTTCAGCGATGCTAAGTATTGCATCTTCTTTAGGAACTGCTTCTGTATAAACAGTGTCAGTTGTTTCTATAACAATAGCTTCGGTGCCCTCCACAGCAACAGTTTGTTCCATTTCAGCGCGAGCTGATTGAGGTATTGTTTCTGTTGATATAATTTGAGCGTCTTCCAATGTGACAGTTTCTTTGCTCTCTGCTATTGTTTTTTCCAACATTTCCGTAGTTACAACCATTTGCTCAGAAGACGATGATTGATCCACTATACCAATTTGCTCTAAAATAGTTGATTCTGATCCTATAGCTGTTGCTAAGTCTGGGGTGGTAATGACAGCTTGAGATTTGACTGCTTCCATCGCTATTGGAATTTCAGTTAATGGCTCAGCAGGGGCTCGTAGTGCAACTCTGATACCAGTGACAGCCACCAAATCTGCGCTTAACTGAGCAGTTACTCTGGTAATTCGCTGTAGTACTTCCGTACTGAGTGTTGGCGCTAACTCTTGCACATGTTCAAGAACTTGAACTTGCAGAGCAGACAATGCTGTTTGGAGTTTCTGAGCTAACCTATTTTGTTCTTTACGAACTTCTGTCTCCCGATCAAGGCTTACCTCTTCTTTTGTAATTAATTCCGAAGCAGCAATACTTTCTCGTAATTCTTTTGCAATATCGATGGTCTCTTTTAAATCATCAATCTTGATGATAGCTGATATTTCTTCAACTATTTCAATTAATTCTATGTATTGATCAATATGCCGAATAATCTGTTGGGCTTTCTCTGAAAAACAAATTTTATTTAAGTATGGTCACGTTATTTAGCAAAGCTTCACGTATTTGCAACAAGTGAAATCCAAATTATTTAAAAACTATGAACTAACAATGAATTCTTTTTTAAGCAAAATATTTAGAAATGGGATTAATAATTTTGTTGATTAATGATCTTTTTAATAGGTTTTAATTTTAACGCAGCATGTACTTTTGTGTAATAAATTTTATAGTTAATATTATAATGATGATTTAAAATTTACGAGCAGTATAAAACGGTTTTCATTTATATATAATCACATAATGAGGATTTTTTTAAAGAAAGCGCTGATTAATATTATAGCCTAAGCTAGATTATTGACATCCACTCTAACATTACCTTCATTAACTTCTATATTTTCCAATTTATCTACTTTGTCCAATTCAACCAATAGCTGATAAGCGGCAAGGAATACATGCTTCATGTTTTCAATTTCTAATTGGTTCTTTCCATTGTATACATCTGTACTTTGCCAATCGAATTTCGACATTATAGCTTTAAGAGACTTTATTTTTTTGTTTTTTAATTCTGATATTTTGGAAGAGGCCAATTCTTCAGGGTTTAGTGCCAATAGTCCTTGCAGTTCGGTTGCTATTGTTAAGCTTTCATTCAAGTCAGCGTCGCTAAATGTACCGGATGCGACTAATAAATCCATTTCAATACCTATGAAACGGTCTATTGCGCTTTCCAAGGAATCGATATTTGAATTGACATCTATAAAAAAATTTGAAAGACATAAATATTGTTTTGTTGGAATTTGGATACTATTGTTTAGCGAGTTTAAATAATAATCACCAAAAGTGGAACTTATTAACCCTGACCTACAAGCTTAATTGTTGTTATTTACATGTAATAAAAACTTACCTTTCGGAAGATTATCTTCACTGTATGAGCAGGTTTTCTCCGAAGACAAAATAGAATGCATTGATTTCTCGATATCTTCCACAGGTTTAGCAATTTCTTTCACAACTTGCGCAACTTGAACGTTCTCTATAGTTCGCAAGCTATCTTGTATGGAGTGTATTTCTTTATCTACTTCCAAGATCAGAGAAATCTCTTCATTGGCAATTGCTTCTTCTGTCTCCATCCTTTCCATAATTTCTTTATGTTTTTCTGTCATCGTTTGTACAAGAGATTCTGTAGTTGTTATATCAACAGATATTGAACCTTCATCAACACCTCTAAGAACTTGTTCCTGTACACTTGTTAATTGACTGTGTAATGCTTGTAAAGGTTCTAACATTTCTGTCAAAACTGCTTTCAAAGGACCTTCTTCTAACTTTTGTTTAGGAATTTTAACTTTAAGAAGACTCTCTTGTAATACATCTGTGCAGTCTGATAGACATTTTAGCAAGATTAAAGTTTTGCCAGTGCCACTCGCATCTTTAAAGTCATTATGTTTCTCTATACAAAATGAAACTTTTTCAAGCATTTCTGTTGTAGCGGCGTCCTCACTTTTCAGTTTCTCTAATTCAACAAACGTTGCGAACTCCTCAATCATATTACATAATGAACTGTCTTCTATCTTACTAGGCCTAGCACTTTTGATTTCTTCCACGACGTCATTCTGTATATTTTGATAGTAAGATTTGGCTGTTTCTAATATTTCAACAAATTTATCAACTGTTTCAATAATTTGTTTATCATGTTTAGTTTTCTTTGCTGTTTCAAGTAAGTTAACTGAGTTTTCGAACTTATTCAATGGTGCTTTAATCAAAAGTTCTGCTTGAGAATCCACTATTTTTACAAGAGAAGTTTGAACATTTTGAAGGCAATCATCGGCATGAATCAAGAATGTAGCTAAGCAGCCACTGAGGTCGTCAGTTAAGTTTAATTCTGATTTCTTTGTTTTAAAATTATTTATTGTACTTTGCAGAGAACCAAATTCTTGTAATAATCTTATTATCTTTTTATGAGTTGTAGCTTTTGATATTAAACAACGCAAAATCGTAAATTCATTTTTGCAGGTCTTAAAAAAGTCTTCAACTATCATTAGATCAGCCATTGGCATTTCTTCTATAGAATCCTGCACTACATTAACGGCACTGTCTACTATATCCTCCATTAGCATGAGAGAGTCAGATTCTATTTCAATGGCTATTTGTGGCGAAGTGCAAGTCAAGTCTGAAGCACGAGATAAGTCTACGAAATCATATTGTTCTAGTACAGCAATGTTGCTTTGCACTTCATCAATAGTTTGAATTAATTCAGCCTCTTGAGCCAACTTATCCGGGGCTTGCGAGGTAAATTGAATTAGCTCCTCTTGTACTGTAGCTACTATTTCATATAATTCTTCTGTTATGGTTTTAACTTGTTCAATTTTGATTCCTTTCGAAACATCTGTAGCATCAAGTAAATTGTCAACAGTTCGTTCCAATGCTTTAACTTCTTCTGGTACAGGAATATTTTCTACGGATTTGGTAGATTCAATAATGTCTTTTAAATGCTCACACACTTCTCTCAGTGTACCAACTTTGTTGGCTATTTCAACAGTATTATCGGCAGTATGCATAGCAGGGAATACAGCGTGCATACACTTATCTAAATGCTCTTTAAATTCAGATACGCTCTGAATCACGGAATGTATTTTTTCCGTCGGCATTTCTAATAAATTTTCATATATTGGAATGTTGCTTGTGTCTAACACCGACAAACTTTGCTGCAGTTCTTGCATCGGCTCAGCAATAGCTGTAAGTTTTGATGGATTTAATAAATTTTGTATTTCGTTTGATCCCTCCATAACTAGAGGGTGTAGAACCTCTTCGATTCCCGAATGCAATTCACCTAATCCTACAACGAATGATTTTAAACTAGAATAATCACTGACTTCAGATAATGTATCTAATGCATCAATTATTTCTGGATTTTGTAACACGGTGATGTGTTCATTCAAAGTTTGTAGTGCTTGTGCCGTTGCAGTACTTTGAAGTTCTTGATTGAGTGGAAGTATCGGCTGTTCTACCGCAGTTTCTTCGGCAGTTGGCAATACTAGACGGTCAGACGGAATAGGATCTGCTGTTGTTTTTATTCCTGATATGTCTTCCAATGTTGACATTTCATCAGTCGCTTCTACACCAGCTTGTTCTTGTACCATTAGAATACAACTCTGTAGATTTTGTACTGCGCTAGCCATATTAACACTTACATCATAAGGAGTAAGGTCTTCACCATACTGAGATATGACATCTTGCTGTAATATTTCCAATGTTGTGTGGAGCTCATGAAGAGGTTCTGCAATCGTAGTAATGTCTTCACTGTTTTGTTTTAAACTTTCAATATTTTCCACTATCTGTTGATTTAAAACAATTATGTTTTGGTTAAGTTCGCAGAGTGGTGTAGCAAATGTTTGAGCAAATGATGAAACATCTGATATATCAGAAATATGTTCTTCTACTATTCCACTAGCTTTAGAAGATGCTACTCTCTTTTTAAGTTCCTCTAAAACAGGGCATATGTTCTCCAGTGTGGGGGCAATACTTATCTTGAAATCTTGAGTTGATTCTATTGCTTTTATATTTTCAATTGAAGCGATCGCGTGGTCAATGTGTTCAATTACTACTTTAGCTTTTGTTTCGTCATACTCGTGAGGAGCTATAGGTTGTATATGTTCAGAATCAATTTGAATGCTGACTTCTTCGGCTGTGTTTATAGCCTCTTGAATACCAACTAAAGTGTCAGCGATATTTGTAAGGAGAGAACAATTTAGCTCTGAATCAAAAACATTTGTGATAAACTGGTCTTGAATAATTCTCAATGTATTATGGAGACTGGCAAGAGGCAAAATATTATCAACATCTAGGTTCTTTATCGACGCATTGATTCTATTAACAGCATCACATATTTCCATAAGGGTAAAATATTTCTTTGACTCGTTACTTTCTATTACATTTTCTAACACTTTGGTTAAGTTTTTGTGGAATACTGTCATATGATTTTTAACTTCTGGCATTGGTTCTAATCTTGGCATATTGTTTTCTAATGCAATAAGTATCTGGGCCATTTTTTGCAGCGCATCAAGTTTATTTTCACTCTGTAAAACATCAAAGGTGCCCACGTTCTTTTCAATGACCTCAATTTGTGATGATATTTTATTTAGGTTTTCTTTTATGGAGGCTACTGCTTGTTTTAAAACGGCTTCATCTTCACCTTCAGATTCTGTAGAGAGTTGTTCAAAAGAACTTCTAAGTTTAACAACTGATTCCATAACAGTTTCAATAATTTCAGTGTTATATTTATGTAAGTGCGTTGATGATTCTTTTACTGATAGTGTTTCAATTTGTTCCAATGCTGTTTGCAGATCTTGTATGGATCCGGACATATCATTTAGTATAACTTCACTATTACGCACTTTTGCTACGTCTATTATTTTACCACTATCAGCACTTTCAGCGATACAGAGCAATGACAACAGAGGACTTTTTAATTCAAACACCGCCTTTTGTGTATCTCTTAGATGCTTGACTTCAATAGAAGGTTCATCCACCTTGATTTCACTAGCTTCGCTAAGAAGGTTTCTTGTTTTGATAGTATCAGCTGAAAATTTGATCACTGTACTCATTTCGTTATTCAACGACTCAATTTCCGTGAGAATTCTATCCTCAGTAAGCAAATAATCCGTAGAGGTGACAGAATTAATATCAGATATCAACTTCTGCATTTCAGTACCACACGATTCAATAAATGCTACGCACGTTTTTTTAACTAGCGTTTTGCTGTCACTTTCCATATCAATGCATTTTTCAATAAAAGTCAACGACTGTTGAAGAGCCTTCAATGGAGGAGGCAAGCTATTAAATAATGTACTGCTAACCTCTTTAGATTCTAAAGCAGATTCTTTAGCAGCATCTGCGATACTGTGTATTTCCGACAGTGGGGATATTAGACTACTTATAATTTCTAAACTTCTCGAAGCAGTTGCTGCTGATGACATGAGTTCTGATTTAAGTATAATATCTCTTTCAATAATTTGAACGTCATTTATTACTTTCGACAAGGAAGTGCTGATGTTGATCATTTTGTTTTTAAATTCATCATCAGTTATTTTAGGTTTTTGAGGCAATTCCATTTCAACAAATTCTTTTTTTCGAAGAGTTTCTTCTCTGGCCTTGCTTACAGACTTTTCACTGCCTGAGCTGGATCTTCTAGAACTACGACTCGTACGTCGTTCTCTCTTTGGTTTTATAACTGGAGATGGCTCAGCGTCAAACGAGTGGCGCATAGCTTCATCCTTAAATAGAATAGTTTTGGTGGGCTCTGACGATTCTTGACCATCCTCTCCTGAAGGTTTTGAAGATTTAGATTTAGGCTTTCCAGAACTATGTGCACTCGCAAAACTTTGCAGATCCGATATAGCTTGAGTATCATCATCTTTCTTCTCTTCTGACAGAGATTGATCCCGCGATAAGCTGAAAAAGTCATCGGCACTTCTCTGGGAATCCGACTTTTTCCTGCCTAGCCTGAGAGATATATCGGACTTTTCATCCGACAACAATGCCATCGTTTTTTCTAAATAATCCTCTCCTCCAATATCTTGATCTAATGATAACTGAGGCGGGCCGTTTTCGTCAGCTATCGATATATCTTCAATATCAGCTTCAGTGCGCATGTCTTCATCAGGCGATACAAAATAGTCCGGTGAGACATCAATTATAACTGCCTCCATCAACAAATTACCCGACGTTGATGTTTCTTTAACAAATCTTAATGGAGGAAGTTCCACGACATTGTGTTCTGTTATGTTTTCTGATAATTGATCTGCATACATTTCAACAATTTGTAAAGCTTCTTCTTCCGTCAAGTCTGGAGTTTCGTAAAGAGACACAGATACTTCTTTTCCATCGAATGAGAATGAGATTTCTCCTTTATCATCAAGAGTGGTGACGTCCCCTACAGGTGTATCATACATCTGTGAAGTTCTTTCTTCATGAATAGTGCTAAGAGATAAATTCCTCTGTAAAGCTTGATCTTCAGCTTTCTTTTTCTTTGCTTTCATTGAATCGTCAAAACCGAGAAGTGAAGCAGAACTAGCGGCAATGCCCATACAATTCTGTGCTTCACAAGTGTAAGTTCCTAGGCAGCAAGTGCCATCTTGACCGGATATGATTCTGTGAATATCACCAGGTTTTAGTTCTTCGCCGTCTTTGTACCATTTGAGGACAGGTTGAGGGACACCGATGACCTTACATTCAAGGTTCACGGCTCCCTCGTCAGATAATATGGCTTGAAGATTCTCTAAGAATCTAGGTTTCTTATAATGTCTAGGTATGATTAATTTAAGGAAACAAGAGGTCACGCTGTGTCCGAAGTCGTTCATAGCAACACACTTCCACTCAGCTTGGTCGAGGAACTCGAGGCTCTGGATGTCTAGGTAGAACACCCCGCGGTCTTCCCGGCCGTGGTGGCAACGAGATGACTCGTCCACCGGCTGGTCGTCTCGGTACCAAAGTACCGACGGTTCAGGCGGAATGGCGACTGAAACCAAATACAATTTGCTTACATGATGATGAGGGTAGTGAACATCAATGAAATATCTACACAGATTATAGGGTGTTAAATGCTAATTTTGAATGATAAAAATAGGATACCATATAATCTACGTCCTTTAATTTTTTCAAACATACTTTTTTGGGTAGTCGTTTTTCATTTATTATTTGTAACTTAAGTATTTTAACTGAATTTCATTTGATAAAACTGGTCTAAAAAATGAATTTTTTTTTCATTATCTACTAATTAACTATGATCAAAAAAAAATAAAAATATCGCTCTAATCTGCTTACCTTTAACTGTGAAACGGAATGGCTCATCAATCTTTGCTTCGACGCTCTTCAAACCCTGAATGAATTTCGGCGCTTGATTCTTGGAAAACAGCTGTAGCTTCTCCTCTTCATTCAACTGGTTCTGAATATCCTCCACGGTAAGTTCAGCAGAACTGCTGGCTTGTCCCATACAGTTCCTTGCGATACAACAGTATGATCCTAAGGAGTTGGTCCCTGTGAGTTGGTAGACATCTCCAGGTTTTAACTCCTGGCCGTCTTTGAACCAGCTGAGTACGGGAGTGGGGAAGCCGACGACTTTGCACTCGAAAGAGACTAGTCCTTCTTCGGTTAGTACTGCTTGTAGGTTCTCCATGAATCTAGGCTTTCGATAGTTTTTAGGTACTGTGGAAGAATGATTAGGACATTAATTATTTTTTCACTAAACCAAGGGTGAACACGCCACACCACCACTCTCACTGCAATTCCTAACAGACTACCAGAAAAGCGTCGAGGTAACGAAGCTCGAAGTATCCCGGAGAAATTATATTGGAGAGAAACAAGTCTAAGGAAGTTTTCATTTCAGGGGGGTTAGACAAGTGGCAAAAACGCTAGTAGAATAGAAAATTAAATGTATGGGAATGACAGATAGCTAGTCGTAAACTTGTCAACACTTGTCTAGCCCTACAGACAAGTTATGGTGTCTCACCATCCATGGTGACGTAGCAAGTGGAGATGCCGATGCGGCCGCCCGTGCTCGTGGCCACACACTTCCATTCGCCCTCGTCCGGCCACTCGGCGCACGGCACTTCCAGCAGATAACCGCCAGCGCCGTCTTCTAGTACATGGTATCTGTGTGACATTGACAGGAGAATTATTTTGCCTTTTATTTTTTAAATATTTTTTAGTGTGTCTTGATCTGTGTCTTAACATAATTCAGGGACGCTATTTCCTGTAATGTAGTTTAGACTTATACAAGAACTAGGAATTAAATAATATGTAGGTGAAAAATATGTCAATAAATTTTATGTTGATTATTGTCAAAGTTGTGTTTAAGGCCTTTTAACACTTGTCACTAAACACATTTACTCAGTGCCTTATTTACTCGTATGGGTAGTGGTAGTGGTACTGTAGTGCACTGCTCACTAAACCTACCACTAAAGTTTAAAACACCATTTATGTCTCGTCTACGATAAAGTTGACAAACAAAGAGAACAATGTTTTAAATATATTTTGCGGTGAATGTATTTAGCGGGCAATGGTGCAAGTGTTAGATTTTCAAGGGTTCCCAGTATTGCTTATTAATTGTAAATCATTATAATACAAACTTAATAATTTATGTAGATAAACTCATAAAGGAGCATTTATGTTTTGCTTTTTAAATAACTTTCGCACAAAATCTGAAATAATAGTTATTTGAAAAGTTGTCTATTTGTTTGTTCAACGAAATATAAATTACGTAGGCAAATAAAAACCTGGGTTTCATGTAAATGTTTGCAACAGCTAACATATTTATTTTATATTATTTGCTGTTTATACATATTTTGGGTTAAGTAATTTCCTGTTACAGAATATTAGCGGTTCTCGTGTGGAGCGTGTGTATTTCAAAATGAATAGTAGTTTTTCGTAGAAGAGTAACAAGCATCTATCCTCAGAAATTTATACGTTTCTAATATACTAGATTTTGCCTCGATTTTTTGCCTGTGTCCGGAGAGGATTACTTAATACACACGGACTATTTGTTTATTTGATTTTTACGACAAGCAAACAAACTCACTATCGATTTTATAATATTAATTAGGACTAGATTGATATATATATCACCATACTAAATATCATGCAAATCGGTTACAGTGATAGTGTGTCAATCATATAGACAGACAGACAGACAGACAGACACTGACATTTGAATTTATCATCCATCATCCTTCTACATCCTTTCACACAAAACTATGAACTAAACACGAGTAGGTATCAAAATATTCGTCCTACCAAAAAGACAGGCAAACCGTAACCATATTACTGTTTTCTCGTCACTGTCAGGTATAACCGACAGCTAAAAAAGTGTTTTAAACGCCGATGACAGCAATGGCCGGGAAAAATAAAAACCGGTGTTTTGAGCTAAACTGAAAAGGTCTTAACATGTCAGGGGAGGCCTTTAGATGTCAGGGGATGTCCAGCAGTGGACAAATATTAAATAGACTAATTATGATGATGATAATCCCATCACAATAGCCAAAGTAGTTTTTTTTCGCCATATTTTGCAATAGTCCTGCACAAACCGGGGATTGTCCCTGGTTGCATTTCTATAATTTATACAAGGATAATTACCGATTATGTGTCAACATTAAAGTTGTCTTAAAAGTCTTCTGTGTGTTGACTTCGGCCCCACGTTCCCCTCCCAAAGGTCCAGGACTCTCTAGTCCTATGGTAGAGACATACATGATGATGATATAATGATGAGAGACATATATCATGATGAATCTACCATTCATTGGACTACAGAGTCCCAGATCTTTGGGAGGCGAACGTGAACCCGAAGACAATACGCAGATTCACAGAATCTCTCATCGAAGACAATACAAGCATATTTAATGAAATGTTGTTAGATATGCATTCAGGGACAGTCCCGGGTTAATGCAGGACTATTTCAAAACATGATAAATAAATTATTCGGGATATTGTGATGAAATGGTAGAATGATGTTGAAAAAAAAAACTAAATGTTTTACTATCTGATTAAATAAAATATAAATTATGATCAATTTCCTTTGATGAGCTACTTTATTTTCGATAAACTCATCTTTGACCGCTGCTAATATGATTAGCTATTAATTTATTAGACTCCCTCAAACATCAACGGGAAATATCGTACTTTAAGGTAAATGAGAAATATTGTAAGCTAGTCAAATTATTTATATTTGTGAACTAAGTAGAATATACATTTATTAACAAATATGTAGTTTAATATGAACTCGAGTTTATCTTAAATTATTACAGTTTTTAGTATTTTGTAACACTATATCGTTTTTAAAATTAAAAGTTTTCCCAATAAACAAGCTATAATTGAACTATTTTGCATAAAAAATCTCAATATAAAAGAAGTACACTAACGAACTATATAATTGAAACAAAAATGTAATAAAATATTTTTCAGCTATTATAGTATTACCTCATGTGCGAGTCGAGCGAGCGAGATAGAGTTATTCGTTTGAGTCTAGGTCGACAATTTCACAAAATAGCTTTAATATCAGAAGAACAAAGAGTTCCTTTAGATGACTCGTTACCTATTTAAAGTCATTTAGTCACTTTTTTAACGAAGGGCAATCATCAAATGACTCTTCCTATTGCGGGCGTAGTGGGAGGAAGTGTCAGACTTGTATTCACTAAAACCCATCCATTCCTTCCTTAGCCCTTTGCATTCCAAGGCCGCGGTAACTCGAACAATACCGCAGTCTTATTCCGCCTCCCTACTCAAAATTTTACATGCGAATGTGACTGTATGTCTGCTACGCTTTCACGGGTAAACTAAAGCTGGACCGATTTAGATGGAATTTGGTATGAAAGTATAATTATTAAAACCTGGGGTATGACACAAAAGTTTATGTGGGTTCGTTCTGTACTTCCATGTCTCTGGTATATTGACGTCTCAAATTTAAAATCATCGATTAAAAAAAATCTGTAAATTGTTCACGGCAAAAATCAGTAGGTAGATGCTCCTATTGCACGGAATACATGGTTTTCAATGGCTCACCTTTCGCTGGGTTCAATCTTCCCTTCCTTGTTGTACCAGACGACGCTGCGCGGCCAGGGCGGCACCACGATGTGGCAGCCGAGCGTCAGCGGCTCGCAGATCCTCACGAACTGATCTTCCAGCTCCTTCGTGAAGATCGGCGGCGGTTCTGGAGTTACGCTGCTGGAAGAGAAAGTATACTTATGAGTTCTCTGCTTCTTACCGTGTAGGCTTCAGGCTTACTGACCTAACAAGTCCTCACGTTAGAGTTTTTCTCAAATCCGCCTGACGGTCTCTGACATGAAATTGTAACTACGACTTTAAGTCCAGGTTTCCTCACGATGTTTTTACTTCACCGTTAGTCAGTGGTGTCTAAGATATACTTAGAAAGTATAATATGACTTTAGAAAAGTCACATTGGTACTTACCTGGTTTCGAACACGAACACGCGTACACGAGAGGCCTTAACCACTAGGCCACCACGACACAAAAATAATACAATAGAAAAAATCTTTTACCTGGTGCTAGGCCTGGCAGATCCCTCCCTGCTGCCGCGTCCGACGACATGGACCTTGGATGAGGAGTACGCCCTGCCCATGCAGTTCACAGCCTCGCAGGTGTAAGTGCCGAGAGAGGTCGGGTCTTCCGCATTCGCTGTCAAAGCGAACACATCGCCTGCCTTTATTTCGCGACTGTCCTGCAAGTGGATTCAAATTTGGTTTAGGTTGTTTGACATTGTGGCTTATACTATTGGCTGCGTTCAACTGCATATCATTTATACTTTGTAGAATGTTACACATCGCCGATGAAGAGTCAAAAAATAATTAATGAAAATTTGCAAATTTTCAGGCGGCGAAAAAAACGGTTGCTATTGCCATCATAAATGACGTAACAACACAAACAGCTGATTGCACCAAACTTGTTATCATTTATACTTTATACTTTTACGAATATCACAAAACATGATATCGATAATTAGCATACTTTTAACATTTTTTATGTTATATAATAATTAAATAATCATAGACATAAAACAGAAAATAATATCAAAAATATTAAATTTTACCCTCTATTTTGACAGATTTTGAATGACAGTTCTTCCGTTTCACGAATAAGTAACCTGATATTTTTTCGATGCAACTGGGTGTTAGTTTATATGGCAATAACTGTTTATCTTGCAAAATTAATAAGAAACGGACCCAAAACCTTTGTCAGCATGTGTATTTCTCTATTTTAATATGAATAATTCAATAAAACAAAAATTGATAAAATTACAGTTATTATATATTTGACTCTTCTGGAGGAGCTCGTGGCTAAGTAACAGCCGCACGGTTCAACCGATCAGAGGTTAAGCTGCGCTTGGCGCGGTCGGCGACCATCTATGTCATAGCGAGACTCCTTCGTGCCTCGGAAAGCACGTTAAGCTGTTGGTCCCGGTTGTTATTTGTATCTCTTTGACAGTCGTTACGGGTAGTCAGAAGCCAGAAAGTGTGACAACCAGTCTTACCAAAGGGTATCGTGTTACCCGGTAACCGGGTTGTGGAGGTCCGATAAATATAAAGCTTAATCCTACATTTTAACAGATCTTGATTGCTATTTCTTCCGTTACACGTAGAAGTAACCGCATATTATTTAATGCAACAAAAGTTTTACCCGAGATACGAAAAGAATAAAGAAATCAATTATTGCCAAAGTTTATAACTTGAAAATGTGCTTTATCATTGAAATAATTTTAATTCCGTTAATTTATTGTGAATACCCAAATACTAAATACAACTATATTCCCTGAAAATATGAGGTTTTTGAATAAACATAATACCGAAGGCTATTCTGAGTATTTTATTAAAATATGAGCATAGGATAATAGTTAGTGCATTCCGATAACATTTCCTCGCAATACCGATGGTTATACAAAATTTGTTGTTTCAGATTTCTAGGTAAATACTAGTCGTGGAATATTCTGTTTGTATGTACAACTAATTATCCGATTGCGATGAAATTTTGGTGGATATTTCTGTGTACCCGCCAGGGTTCCTAGAAAAAACTTGGATTTGAATAGAGAAATATATTTTTGAGATTTTTTTGTAAAGCAAGTCAAATTGAAGTTCAGAAATTTTAAACCATTTATAAAATTTTACTTATAAAAAAAACAAAACTGTTACAAAGTACAGTTTAAAAATTATTGGTTCGAAACTTACAGAGAAAATTAATTTATCGCTCTATTAAATATTTTATTTAAATTAAATTTATAAAATAAATTAATCCATACATTAATTCAGTTTACATTATGAAATTAATCCATCCATTTTCGTCTCAGTCTTCCGTCTTAGTTTCAGTTGAAATCCAGCGTCAGGCACTAGCTGTCTGGCATAATGCTGAACTGGACCCATTTGGCACAACATTCTTTTATCTTTGTATTTTTTTTATTCCCTACTGTGGTTGTCTTAAGTTGTGTCGATAAATGGTTTCTCTTTCTGTCTTTCCATTAATCCAATTGACAAAGGAAAATAATCCATCGATCCATTAAATATTTTCTAATATTCTTAGTAGATATTTGTTTAAGTACCTTGAACCATCGCAGCACGGGTGTGGGGACTCCGACCACCTTACACTCGAGCGAGACCGTCCCCTGCTCAGTCAGGAGCGCGCGGAGCTCTTCCACGAATTCAGGTCGCTTGTAAGCTTTTGGCACTGAGAACATATATTGGCAAATTAGTTTAGTAGTCGGAATAGTACTCGTATATTAATATCCATGGAATTTTATGCCGGTCCTTCTCCATAGGACTAGTTTCTAGCTTTGACGTTTTATAAGAACCTGTAATTGGTGTACTTACATAAAATAAAATCTTTTGACTTTGATATTCTCAAAGACTTTGAAGTCGTGTTAATACCATTTTATAAATGAAGTTACTGTCTTGTCTAGCTCCAAAACTCATCTTATGGATAATACGATTAATAAATTAGTTCGATTGGCTGCCAGAGTTGTAGGCTTGTGATAAGTGTCAAAGGTCTGTTGCACCATAAGAATCATCTAATACATGGTCGCCTAGCATTCTCTAAGCAATCAGCTCCGACACTAATACGTTGACTCGATAACAAATGCAAGAGTAACGGTATCCATTTGGTACGATTTAATGATAAAATGACTGAATCGCTTTAAATTAAATGTTGTATGGAGGTAGATGGATACTTGAGGAAGGACATAAGACTTTTATCCGGGTGAAGGATGCAATGAGAATGAAACCATTTGCATCATAACAGGCCAACTCACTCCAATCACTAGTAATTGTACCAAATCGTTGGATTATCTTCGTTCTTCTATCCTTACCTAGTACGTTGAGGTGCGCTGAACAGCTGGCTCTACCGCCAGCATTTTCTGCAGTACAGGTCCATCGGCCAGCGTCATCCACGCTGACAGCGGCCACATCTGCACACCAGAAGTTGCCATCCCGGGCCAGCGCCACTCGCTCCGCTTCTAGCAGACGACGCTCGTTGCGGAACCATGTCACCTAATGAATAAATAAAAGATCAATTATATTGTATCTATATAATTTTTTTTTTTAATGTTAATGAATTTCTACATGACTAAGTACCAAAAATAATATAAAAAACATCTTAAAAAATAGACATTATTAATTTTACCATAAACTTGTCGCGGTACCGTATAAATACGACATTAAAGGAGTTTTCCGGGTTATATTTTGATTAATAATTGCTCTAAAGAGGTGTCATGGACTGAGTTCATACCTTTCGGCAAAACAGTGAATTCAATTCCACAGTGTATATAAAAAATTTGATGTATGCGAGTTTGTTTGATAAATCCACGCTTTTTTGAACGGATTTGATATTTAATTGGGTACACATAGGGTCGTAATTATTAAATACTAGTTCTGACTCATGACTTTTTCTGCGTTGACTTAGAATTGAGTCCAGGAGAAAAGTATCCCATAGGTTAGAAACTATGTGTGTAAGTACTAAATTTCATTCAAACCCATTCAGTAGTTTCTGCGTTAAAAATTACAAACATACATCCTCAAAATCTTTCGCATTTCATAATATTAATGGAATTTGGGTGATAGATTTCATAGGACCCCCCTCCCCCCACCCGCAAGCTGGGTAAGCGCTTGGCAAAAGTCGCTAGCGCTATATTGTTACACAATCAGTATTTTATCACAGAGTTGGTATTAGTTTTTAGATTGATTAGATGCCGCAAGTTCCGTCATTTGTATGAAAAACTAATAGTAACTTTATTACTAATTTCTGTGACGTCACAAGCGTATTTTGTTGATTTTCTTGGCAAAAAATTAGGGCTGTTATACATTTTTATCTGGTTAACGTCTGGTTCCAAAATGATAGTTCATGCACTAATTCAAAAAGCGTCGAAAAAAGTCATCAGTAAGCCGGGACTATCGGCTTAACGTTCATTCCGAGGCATGGAGGAGTCTCGGTATGTCATAGATGGTCACCCATCCACGGACCAACCGCGCCAAGCGTAGCTTTACCTTTGATCGATCGACCCGCGCGGCTTTTAGATACGAGCTCCGCCTCTTTTAGGAATGCATAATAAGTATCATATTTGTTTGTAAATATTATATTAGTATATATGTATACGAGTCTATTCATATGTAGGATAATACCCAACAATTTCTACACAACATTTTGAAATGAAACATTCGCCAATGCTGAAATGAGTGCTTAATTTCATATTTCCTGGAAGAAAATGCAATTTAATTTCAACTCTGTTTGAAGATTACACACAATACACTTTTGAATGCAGACAAAAATGAGATGTTGGTGTAATTATTACAGTCAAGTAATTATGATTAAAACTAAATTTTAATTGCAATTTAACCCTGAAATAGAAGATGCAGGTAAATTTTAATTATTATGTTACTTGCATGAAGTAATAATATGGTAGAATTAAATTAATATTCACAGAACTTCAAAATTCGCTAAAGCAAATAGGTACAATTTAGTGCGAATGTAACGTGTAATAATATTATTCAAAGAAACTAAATAATATATGTACCTACAGCAAAGACCCTACAGATTATAAATGCAAAAGTATGTGAGTATATTATGTATGTATGTTATTCATTCACGAAAAATCTACTCAAAGGTTTTGAGAAAAATGGTTTATAATGTGGATTAAAAAATATACGATACTTTTTATCAGAGTGCGCGAAGTAGTACCAAATCAATCAAACAAGATGCGGGAAAAACACGGAAAACCGCCTACAACCGTCTCCAAGGTCCATCTAAATCGGTTTAGCAGTTTTACTGTGAAAGCGTAACAAACAAACTTACATTTGCATCTATAATATTAGTTACGTAGTTAGAATTGATGCAACAGCGATAACATTGAAGCCATTGATGATTCCCATCGACCTTAATGGATAAATGCTATCCCCATTTCGGATCGCTTTGTGCTATGATCGACCTGATGCTAATTATTTAGATGGCTATTGTACACATATCACAGTTCATGTTAATTGAAATGCAAGTGTTTACATGACTTGTACTATTGACATCATGGCTTCACAGCATACGCATCTACCTAACAACAATATTACAACCAGCACTGCAGTGCCGACCAACAAAATTGTACTACGTATACTATATGGGCACTTACACCACCCTCCAAAGCTTTTATAAAATCACACAGCTCATTAAGAGACATAATAATGAACGTTAATTAATTAATTGAATAGTTAACAATGGGAAATTATATGCACAAGTGCACTTCAATGTGAATCACGGAATTTATGAATATGGATATAGACGCCACATAAAAACAATACATTATTTAATAAAGATACGCTCTTCAGCAAAAGAATCCGCACAAATCAATTTAAAAATAACCACTTTTCTTAATTCGCGCGCTTTGAGACGCCATCTTTGTTTTTTTCCGGGAGCTGTCAGTTGAAGCGCGGGAACTGAATATCAGATTATAAATACGTACAACGGATGCGGTTTGAAATAGACGAATTATGTCACGAACAACTTTTGTTGGACATTCCGATGTATCTCAAGGTTCCTGCGTAGCGTTAATGAAAATGTGTTACGGGGAAACGTGGGCTGTAGTACACTTGGCGAGACGCGAAAGAAAAGTCGTTGATTTGTAAAACTACTAACAACTCCAGCTTTATATGAATAATAGTCGATTTTGGCGCCATTTCAGTGGCCATTGGTCCATTTCCAAGCTTAGATATAACACAAACTTTTATTCAGGTTAGTTATTTTTATTCGAAATACAGTGTCCTAGATTTCAAAATATTTTATTAGCATTTATATTTTGAACAATAAAAGGCGTGGGCCCAGTGATAAATATATTTTCACAACTCGTGTAGATTGTTAAATGTTATTGCAATAAATCTGACCAGATTTTTTCGCACAAAAAATTGTGAAAGTCGATACTATTTAAAACACACTTTATTTTGTCATGTCATGGATATTTATTCAAAAGACATATTTCTACACATCATTAGAGCACACGGCTACTCAGGTCACCATTTTAGACACACACTGTAAATTTACTTTTAATTAAACGAAGAACTTTATTTCTATCTCAGTTATATTCGATCCAATGGTATGTAGATACGTGTTAGTTGTAAATTAGGGAGATAAAAGCTTCTATGTGCCAAATGTTGGCTGCAACGATAGACTTTGGCTTGGAAAAAACTAAAATATGTTGCTAATAATATGACGAATAATGTAGGCCTGGCACCAATCGCTTTCGAAAAAGTTTTCGATATGCATACTTTTTCGTAAGCGATTTTTGAATGGAAACTGTTGTGAATTTATGGAATATATTCGCTTCTTACGTACTAGGTATTTATTTAAATTAATGACTTTGGATGTAGTAAATTGTTATATATAAAATTTTCACTAAAATAACAACTTTTGTTCTAAGAAAAATCACTTCCCATAGAGAAGTCGTCAGCTTATCGACCAATTTGTATGGGAAGTGATTTTTTTGCGAGTTTTACAAACTCCTAGAACAAACGTCAGTTTTGGTGGTAGTAATCATATGTCCTAAGGCATGTCAATCGTTTATCCTGTCAGTCTGTATATGCGTATATGTACCTATATATTAAGTCTTTAGGTTTATTTAAAAATTGAAAATAAAAATATATTTTAAATTAAAAGAACAATTAAATAAACATATTATACACCTACATGTTTATCAGTCGTACCTGGAAATAACGGAGCTGCCAAAAATATACGTCATGTCATTTGACACACAACTTTTTGTTTCCATTTTCGTTATTAAAATAATTGTATGACGTTTCGAATAAGCTTGCCAAACAATGCGAAACTGGCAGAAATATGCATCTCGTTTGATACACCAAACTTTTTGTTTTCATTTCTGTTATTAAAATAATTGTATTCTTTTTTAAGCTTGAAAAACAATATTTATCATTGTTATAAAAAAAATCTTAACATTGTTAACAAATGCTTATGTGTGTGCTAAATTTTACTAGCTACGAGCTCGGAGACTTACCTTACACTCAGTAGAGCTGACGATCTCTACGAGGAACCGGGTTCTGGTGCCGACCTTCACAGTGAGGTCCTGCAGACGCCGGAGGAAAGTGGGAGGGTCTTCGCCGGTAGGTGCCTCGTCAGCGCAGACCTCGAGACGGACCCTACTGGTATCACTCCCGGCTGCATTGCTCGCCTGAAAAGGACATATTCGTTTTAGATACGTTTTTGATAACAAAAGTTGTATGCAAGAAATTACTTTTATCGATAAGTGAAAATACGAATAGAATATCTTGAAAGACGGGCAAGCTAGAAGAGCAATAGTAGTTACTAGAAAAAAGAATGTATGATTGAAAATATGATTCGACAGTTCCAAATAAAAAAGATTTTCGCGTGACGCGGGAATTCCCCCTTCAAAAATTAAGGCGTGAATTTTTTTTCTTATTTTTTTGACACTTCGCTTTCTTTTGTTTTTTTGATACTTCGCTTTCTTTTGTTTTTTTGATACTTCGCTTTCTTTTTTATAACTTTTGAATACTTACATGCTAGCATTCAACTAGACAATTACAGTTTTTCTATGGAATATTAACTTGGGAACCAGGGTACTAGAGCATGGTCATGTAATTACTACCAATTATAACGATCGATGTCTCAGCTAGGTTCAGTTAGGTCATTTTATACCACAAAGGCCTATAATTTGCAAACCTTTTACTTTTTATAATCGAGTAATTGAAGTTTATAACGTTTCTTTGGAATTTTATTTTTCCTTTTCTTTAAAAAAGAAGTTGAGGTCGGGGAATCCCTGACACATACGAAACCTTCCATTACGGTCAATTTATATTATAGATTGATATGTGATTTTTTTTGCTAAGCTTTCACGGTAAAACTATGAACCGATTTAGATCAAATTTTGTATAGAGATAGATGGGACCCTTGAGACAGTTATAGATTACTTTTTTTTTGTTTAATTTTGTATGTGGGTACGTGAAGTAGTCCACTCAGGATGCGAGTGCGACTGTAGGAGACACCTGTTTTTTTTCCTGATATTTATGATAACTATTATGTTTACTTAAAACATAACAGAAAAAATATTTAAAGTATGCTAATTATTGATATCATATTTTTTTTATATTCGTAAGCGTATAAATGACTAGCTTCTGCCCGCGACTTCGTCCGCGTGGAATAGTGGTGCTCCGCTCCTATTGGTTTTAGCGTGATGAAATATAGCCTATAGCCTTCTTCAATAAATGGGCTATCTAACACTGAAAGAATTTTCAAATCGAACCAGTAGTTTCTGAGATTAGTAGCGTACGCAAAAAAAGTAACTTTTCTGGTTGATTTCTTACACCTTGTGCCACCTAACCCTATTTTTTCCAAAATAAAATTTAGCCTATGTTACTCGTGGATAATGTAGCTTTCGAATGGTGAAAGAATTTTTAAAATAGTTTTTGAACCTATTCATTACAAACAAACAAACAAACAAAGTTTTCCTCTTTATAATATTAGTGTAGATAAAAATTTTGGTGCAACCAGCTCTTACAGCGATGAATAAAAACACAAATCCGAGCCTTAAAAAATCCCATGCTATACAGTATTGTCTCTCAATTTTACTCCATTTCAGCTTAAGTTATTTCAGCTAGATTGGAGACGTTTGAAACCAGTTACACGTCACACCCTAAGCGATATCTCTAAACGATCTAACAGGTACTTAGTAGTGACACAGTATTACGATATCTCTCTACAGTAGCGCAACGAATGTAGATACTTACGCGGAGCAAATTTAAGCCCTGGCTGGCGACCCTAAATTCATTTAAGGCACTTCACAGGCAAGCCCGGTTAAGCAGTCGACAACCTTCTAGGTTGACGAGATGCCATACACAAAAAAAGGTACGCGGAGCAACGGCGTGGGACTCGCGGGGAGGCGCGTGGTATAACCGCGTCCCGCAAACACGCTTACTTTGCGGGACGGAGCGCGAGGAAGAGACGCGGTCGTATTTTTTTTAAAGTTGTTTGCTTCGTTGTTATTTTATTTCCCATTTTGTAACAACCTTAGCGTATCTACTTACGCCAGCGGCGGCATCGCGCGTCATCAAAGGCGTTGCGCTACTGTAGGGAGATATCGTAATGCTGTGATAGTGATGTCCAGTCTTACGTCAGACGTCTGTGCTCGCAAATGGAATTAAACTTACCAATATATCCTGCATACGACGCCGACGAACGCTTCAAGGAACTTGGGCCTTAAAGTACATCAAAGGCGTCCAGGAGAGGTCATAGACCTGTGAGAAGCTTGACCTGAGCTATCGCTCCGATTCTGAATAGGTACTACACTACCTACATTACACCATAGTGCTGAGTGACTATAGTCTACTAGTATAGACTATAGTCTGTGCCAATGTAGATTTTACGAAAAATTAAAACAAAATCATATAACCTATTTTGTTCTAATTTTCTCACAAAGATAAATAAAATGGAATTAAATATTGAATAATGTTAAGAAAATTATATTTAATAAAAATATTATTAAAAAAATGTTTAGAGCATGAAATTTAGTATAAATGCGCCATTGTTACGTCATTTTGTTAATTTCTGTGGCAGAATTTGAAAAAAATAGGTCACGACTTTGTTTACATTTTTCGTAAAATCAATTGGTACAAATTATAATTGTTACTAATAGCCGGTTGCACCAAACTTTTTATCATTTACCTATACTTTTACGAATATCACAAAACATGATATGAATATATAGATGTGATAATTAAGTAAACATATATCATAAATATTTAGACGGTAACTTATGATGATAGCCATATTAAATGTTATCATCCTGAAGGCAGTTCTTACGTTTCACGTATAAGTAACCGCATATTTTTGTGCAACCGGCTGTTAATGTATTTGAAAGTTAACTTTATAAATATTATCAGACAGCGAACTGAGAGCGTGTGATTTGAATAAAGACTTAATATTTTTTCTATATTTTATTATTATTAAAAAATAATGCCCGCATTAATATATTTTAATATAATTATTTCTTTATAATTTGAAATTGTCTATTTAAAAGTTCGCGTATCCGATCGAATGTTACGTCAAAGTCTTCACTTCTTGTTCACTTCTATTGATTGTTATAATATCCTTTGACATTACATCGAGCGCGCCAAAATGACGGTCGTTCAAAGTGCCATTTGTGGTCTCCTATTTTTAATATTTTTTTCAATATTTTAGTTTTTTTGGCCTTTTGGTTTTTTTAGCAGCTAAAGTTACAGTTAGATATTTTTAAAAAACACACTTATTCCCTAATTCTAATTTCCTATTAATGATCAACCAGGGCCGGGGCCAGATCTCATCTTGCTTGATTTGTTTGGTTTAATTTAATTTTAAGTTTTCTTACAATCTTCAATTAGGTTCTGTACCTAATACTGACATTCTATTCATAGCTAATATCTCGATAATCTGTCGTTAACATCTAACTAAACCACTAAAGCCGTCTTCTGACCATTGGTCAGTCGTACTTATACGAGAATATCCCTCGCTAACAATACAGGGTTACAATGTTATCAAAATGTAAGGTATAAAGGAGCATACTCACTTGTAGTGTATACACGTTGGTGTCCCCGGTCCGGGCTGCGGATACCGTTAGCCGGACAGCGCCCGCATCATCCGTCGCCTGAAACCGTTCGTCTAGCGACGCTCCCGCGCGACTCCTGTATATTGCACAAGAATATTTTATAATTAATACTAGTTTTTTTTTGAGAAAACTTAGAATCTCAAACCTATTCAATCTGGTTGATTTTAAATGGACATCAGAGTATTAAACAAAAAAATCGAATTGAGGACCGATTCGATTCTCAATTTTAGAAACGACACAAATATAAAAGTGAAATGTCAAAAATGAATTTATACAGGATATAAATTGAAATTGAGATTACAATGTAAGTTGCAACTAGTCTTTGACAGAAAATGTGGTAGGTATTCAACTAAGGAGCAAAATATTTTTTTTATCACATATTGAGACTATTTAAAAATATGTTTGAATATATCTAAATCTAATGGACTCCATTCCTTTTGTACATTGAAACATACAATTGGGACTATTCTATAGCATTCTATGTTTTCAATGATAAACATAAATAACATAAAGATGATATGATGTGATTCCTTTGAAGTATCTATGATTCATATTAACATCATTCATATGACATATGATGGACACATACACTTATTTAATGACACAATGAAACAGACACAAAACCTACATCCAGAACAAATAAATAGCTTCTAAAACGTTGCTATCCAACTTAAAAATACCATAAATATCCGCCAAATATTCGCAAAGGACCCAATGTACAATCCCTCTTCCATAAAAGACAAACTAGGCTTGCATGGCGCATAGAAGATCAAGAAGCGTACGAAAGACAATGACTAGGTACAACCGTCAAACAGGTAGAGTTACAAAGAGGTCGCTGGCTTGGCTAGCTACACACAAACGTGGCACAGCTCTCTGTTATTATTCCAAGATACATCTAAACTAATAATACAAAGATGAAAGATTTGTTTGTTTATCTGTTTGTTTGATACGATTTAACTAAAAAATAACTCGTCAGAAAGCTACATTTTCACCGAGTAACATTTATAAGACAACAAAGAAAATCTACAAATATGTAATCAGCATGTGAAGAATAAAATACTTGCAATTAATAATGACGGTAACGTACACACAAATAAAGTTATGTGACCGGCTAAAAAATATTTGATTTACAATTAGGATACGAAAACATTCTAGAAAAATAATTTTAAAATTATTATCTCAAATAAATATTTTCATCAGATGTGATCATGTCCACTATTCGGTTATTCGGACAAATTGCATCGATCACACTCGATAAAATAGCACTCGAGAGCATTTCGGACTTCGGAGGCGTCAACGCGACGCCATTGTATGAATTATCGATTAACATCGATCGCATTCTCGAACTCCCGCAAATAGATACCCGTAAACTTATCACGATGTGCAGACCAGACCAGACCACGTAATCTATCGAATTGTAAATTTAAGTAAACTTTGAAGCAGAAATACTGGTGGAAATTAAAATATGTATTTACGTTAAAGATTTTACACATATTTGTATGATAAAAAACAGCATTATAGACAGATAAAATTAAATAAAATTTTGTATTTTATTTTTAATTGGTCATTTGTGTGATTCGATATGTCAAATTAATCGTGTTGGACCGTAGGCTGTAGAACAGTCCCAGATTATGAAAATAGTTCTAAATAGAGATGACGCAGTGATGAATGGAAGCGGTTGGCTAGTGAAACTAATTTATTTCTAGTTACGCTGAACGGTCGCGTGATATTTAGATTTGACGACCTTCTGAGTCGGACAACAGGCGAAATGGATTGAACGCAAATATTCTTGGTATTTAGAGTGCATATACTCTTACGTCTAACCCTTACTGAGCTACGGACTTATCATCACTTACATCATCAGCCTATATATTGTCCCACTGCTGGGCACAGGTCTCTACTCATACAGAGAAGGCATGAGCATTGACCAACACGCTTGCTCAAGACGGATTGGCGATTTCAGACTTTTTGAGTCTAGGTTTCTTCAAAATGCTTTTCCTTCACCCTTAGTCCGCGCCATATTTTTATCTATATGATCCTAAAATTTACTACAGCTGCTTTTAAAGGTCTAGGAAACAGCCAATATTTAGTTAAAACTCACGTATCTCACCTTTAACAAGACTACAGCCAGTAAAGTTGACGGTGCCATAGAAATGCTCACCTTTACAAAACTTTATAGACATTTGAAAGCAAGAATACGAGTATATTCCTTTTTAGAAACATTTCTACGTCTTCTACAAATTCGATACAGACGAAGTTTTATTACGCCATACTACCAAAATGAAAACAAAAACTTATAAACAAATATAGGTACTCATATAAAAAATATATACTTTTACTGTAATTGGTTAACAACCGTCGTAATTAATTAAATAAATAAATTAGAACTCCATTTATCATGGATCAGACTACTAACTAAAGGTAAAGAAAACCTAAAATAGCCAACATGTTCTGGTCAAGTGAGGATCCATGCTCGTGCCTGTATAAGACCTTTGCTCTTGCATTTGGCGTTGGGCGTTATTATTTCTAGTTAATATGTAGTTACAAAGGATAACATTAACAATTTAGAGGATAGGGTGAATGAAATAGCGGATGGCCTATGCCTATTTGCCTATTGGAAAATTCAGCGTTTATTTTAAACATTTTTATGTTACCAATGCACTCCAAAATTGTGCTAAAATATTATCGTAAATCAAAAAAGACTGGATTAAAAACAACAAAATTTACTGCACTATACTGTTGAAGCCGATAATGTGTTGGAAAAGGGCTACGCAAAAAAGGGGGAAGATCCACAAAAGACCAACAGCCGGCCTTCGGTACGAGATCTTGGAAGCTAACCCGTGACCTTGCGTCCCTTTCATCACAGCCGGCCCCAGCCCGTCCCGAAATAAATAATGTTGCGATATATCTACTGGTCGCCAAAATCGTAGCCCAATCATTGTGTATTTGCTGATCGGAAAGTAACGGCCCAGTTATCTGGCTTGAGATAGCTTTTTGGCTGTCAATGCGATAAACGATTGACGATTACTCATAGAAGACAGGGTGGGTTGTTTCAAGTCATCTGTAAAGATAGGTAATAAATGTTTGAATATAAGGTACACTCGAGAACGTAACGCTGTCGGACCTGCACCTTCGTCCGCCACCCATCGGAATATGAGTGTGAGGGAATAGAGAGTACACCTGTGTCTGCGCAAACGCTCGTGAACTATTACTATAGTCATATAGTGCATTACATTGTACCTGGCTAGTCTTCATTGCGATTGGCTGCCGTAACCGAAATCGGTCTGGAGAGATTATTCATTATATTTACACTCGAGAATAATTTACTTGCCTATTGTCAATATCTATGTTATGTATGAACATCTCATTTTGTCAGCATTGGTTTCCTAAAAACCATCATTCAACATTTTTGTTAACTTCATTAGTATAAAATCATTCAACTTTGATCTAAACTTCCCATGCTTTTCCTTTTCCCCATACTCCAAATCATCTAAACTACGAATAAGCGTATCAGTATAATTTATGGTAAAATATCAAGTCTATATAAAGCATGGTATTAGGAGGTCGGTGAACCCTCCTAAATAGATCCCATGGATCTAAACAAGACGGTGGAATAAGAATTTATTGGCGTCAAGTGTACCTATTTGTAGCGCTAAAGCTTGCGATACATCTTAAAATCTATCGGCGAGATAAAAACACTGTGGGTATTTTGGGATTAATCCTCGTGTATACATTGTAGTAAAAATGCGTTTTATAAGCGAATTTTCAAACAGGCTATGAATTCAAGGTGCTAAATATATAGCAAGTATTTTAAGATTAGCCATACGATTTATTTATTTATATTATCATTAACAAAGTCGTGGTGGCCTAATGGTTAGAGCACCTGCATTTCGTGTACGAGTGTGCGGGTTCTAAGCCTGACACGTACTAATGTGCCTTTTTGAAGTCTTCGACATGTACTTAGACGTTACTGACTAACGGTTAAGGGAAACATTGTGAGGAAACCTGGACTTAAAAATACTGAAATCGCCAATCCACCTTGACCAAGCTTGGTGATCAACGTCCATGCCTTCTCTGTATGAGAAGAGGCCCCTTCTTCTTCTTCTGCAGCAGTGAGACAATATATAGGCCATATAATATATAGATATATGTAGCTACTATCATCACTCAGCTATTTTTAAAAAAAAGCATGATGATAATAGAATTTTTAACTTGTAACTTCGTAATCTGAAAATTAAAGCTTTTTGTTTGTGAGCGCGTCACTTGCATGTCGAAGCAAATTTGGGTTAACACGCCTTACAGGCATTTCGTAATGTTGAACAAGCAGCAAACATTGCAGAATTGATTAAAATGTCTAAACATCCAACCTTCAATTTCACGGAGCATCCGTTAAATCCCAGAATTCGACTATAATGAACCGCGCTAAATTTTGAACTATTCTCCTACCGATAAGGTATAGTTTTCAATATAAACTAGTACAACACTAATCCTAAAATTGTACAATTTATGTTAGATTTAAAAAAATACAAGTCTATCTTTCTAAAATTATAAAGAGGAAAGATTTGTTTGTTTGTAGGGGTTTAACTCAAAAACTACTAGACCAATTTAAAAAAAATCTTTCACCGTTAGTAAGCTACATTTCTACGAAGTGTCATATCTATTTCTATCTATATTTATTTCCAGTAATATAGGGATCCCTACTAAAACTGGAATAATGTAACCCAAAGTGTAAAAAAATGTCCACGCGGGCGAAGCCGCGGGCGAAAAGCTAGTGTTAAATTAAAGTAAAAAAAAAGCCCGACTTCGGAAAAATCAAACAAGTAAATAACTCTACCTTTTTGCTCCGCCACAGTCGGGCAAATAAATCAAAAACACGACTACCCTATCAAAAACGAACTAAAAGTACAAAACAAGTCCTATCGCAGTCAACAAATAAAACCATCCGAGTAGTATGGACCTACCCAATCTAGCTAGATATTCTACCGTGAAACAAATGTACAAACATACTGTGTTACCATTTGAAGGGCACTGCAGCTAGCAAAATTACTGGGTCAAAACGAACTATTGTCTCAGAATGACAGCCGTAGTGCAATGCAACGCATGCACTATACTATGGTACAAAGTTTGGAATGCACTGTTGAAACTTAATCAGAAATTAAAGTACCGGCACTATCCAACGGTTATTTTCAATAACCCATCTATTCGAAGATTTTCTTACTAGAGATAAAATTTTGACATAAGGTCCATACAACTAATGTCAAAAATCAATCTGTTATAAGCAAATCTAAGGATTGATGAGTTACTATAGTATGTAACAATTTATTTTACCATTATTACGATTTATTTTGTTCTAATTCTGTCACAGAATTTTACAAAATGGCATAAAGATGGCGCATTTATGTCAATTTCATGCTCTAAACATCATCATTCAATTAATGACATTTTATACATATCTATGTGAGAAAGAACAAAATAGGTTATGATATTGTTTATATTTTTCATTAAATCAATTGTTACAGACTATGAAAATGACCGTAAAAGGATCTCAAATTATGGATTCATGTCTAAAAAGATTTGTGAATTAAAAAAAACTGTTATATGAATATCTCCGAGAACCAAAAACATCAAATAACACGAAGAAAGAAAAATATTTAACACACCACAATGTAGAACATCTTTAATTTAGCGTCACGTACTTTTATCTTGTCTTAACGATCATGGGAACATAAATTTAGAATGTAGATCAATGTAAACAAATCCAACGACTGAGTGAAACTCTTTCTAAGACATTAAGTTCTTATGAATTTAAAAAAATCTGGCCTTTTATATTAAGACTAAGTTTTAGTAAGAATTTTATTATAATAAATCCACTATAAAGAAAAAACAACTCGAAATATCTAAAATATGTTAGGAATATTATGAAAGAAAAAAATAGTGCCACTCAGGATCATTAAGCTCTAAATTAAGGAAGTGTATTTAATTTTTTATTTGTATATATATAATTATATTAAGGCAGTAGGTATATTTAAATATTGTAAATTTGTAAATAATTTTTTTTTAAATACTTATAGGAAGTGTAATAAGAGAAAGGCATCTTAGTGTAGTACATTGTAGTAAGGGAGACCTTTATTCAGGGCTCTGATTCAGTGTAGTGTAATAACCATAGATTTATTATACTAGCGTTAGATTGGCATTAGAGTCGCATAGGGCGAGACTAAAGAAACACAAGTGTGTGTATAACGTGCTATTTCATTCCTAGATTACAACCAGGACTACAATATTGTCTTTTATTAAATTTTTAATATATAGTTTTCTATTTATTCATTCTGTCACAATACACGGTGGAACACCCTAAAAAAGGCTTTAAAAAAAAGTAAAAAAAAATGGTGCGGGCCACGCTGTCACGGCGAACGGGCCTCAAATTCGTCAGTATGGAAATATTTCGTTCTTCAATGGATTATTGACATGCTTTCGCGAACCTAGTGAAGGGATCCGTGATGACGTTTTGGTAATGGAATTTTGTGCGTCACCGTAAAGACAGGTGCATACGATTTTTTATATTCAGAGATATATAGCGTATTTTTACAGTGGAGGAGCTCGTGGCTAAGTAGCAGCTGCATGGTTCGACCGATCAAAGGTTAAGCTGCGCTTGGCGCGGCCGGTCCGTGGATGGGTGACCATCTATGTCATAGCGAGACTCCTCCGTGCCTCGGAAAGCACGTTAAACTGTTGGTCCCGGTTGTCATTTATAGATCTTTGACAGCCGTAACGGGTAGTCAAAAGCCAGAAAGTCTGACAACCAGTCTTACCAAGGGGTATCGTTTTATCCGGTAACAGGGTTATGGAGGTCAGATACGCAGTCGCTCCATGTAAAACACTGGTACTCAGCTGCATCCAGTTTAGACTGGAAGCCGACCCCTATATGATGAGAGATTTATAGCGTATTGAACACGTTGATTGCAAAGGAATGAATGGAAAGGGACATGACAAAAGTTGTAGGAGCTTCAGATCTCGTGTAAAACTTCATCTTCCCGGGGCAAACAAAGGGTAGTTACTTAAGCTTTAAGAAGTTTTTTGCCGGTCCTTCTCCATAGGACCCACTTTTTGGAACCTTGCACCTAGTTCCTAACTTTGACGTTTTATAAGAACCTGTCTACATAAAATAAAAGCTTTGACTCTTAATCTTCGGGATTTTCACATAGAAGCAGAGCGACTGCACTGCGTGTTGAAGATTTGTTTTTAAAGCGGATTGGATTTTTGATGTACATGAGTAATAATTGAACGTACCAAAGACACAATTTTTTTTTTTAGAACCGATGTTTTTTATAATGAATTCGAACTATTCTAACCTAATATTATAAATGAGAAAGTTGAGGAGCTCGTGGCTAAGTAAGAACCGCACGGTTCGACCGATCAAAGGTTAAGCTACGCTTGGCGCGGTCGGTCCGTGGATGGGTTGGTCACCCATCCACGGACCCATCCACGGACATCTTTGTCATAGCGAGACTCCTCCGTGAATCGGAAAGCACGTTAAGCTGTTGGTCCCGGTTGTCATTTGTACATCTTTGACAGTCGTTACGGGTAGTCAGAAGCCAGAAAGTCTGACAACCAGTCTTACCAAGGGGTACCGTGTTACCCGGTAACTGGGTTGTGGAGGTCAGATAGGCAGTCGCTCCATGTAAAACACTGGTACTCAGCTGCATCCAGTTTAGACTGGAAGCCGACCCCAACATAGTTGGGAAAAGGCTAGGTAGATGATTATAAATGAGAAAGTAAGTTTTTTTGTTTCTTTGTTATGCTTTCACGGTATAACTGTGGGACCGATTTGGTTGAAATTTGATTCGGAAATAACCAATGGAGAGGGTTAGTTTTTTATCCGGTTGTTTTAAATAATAATAGATCTCCTTACGTTAACATTAATATTCTATATGAAATCAATACTAACTCAGCTGTGAAATGTAACTGAATACTTTTGCTCAAACAGTGCAATACTGCTTCAACTACAACATTATAAGGACAGCTACTGTCTCGCATTGAGAGGGCTGTATCGCCTGCCTTTTGATCACGAAGGCGGAAATATGGGTAAAGACGAGAACAAATGGCTCGCGTCCCGTGGGCAATAGGTATGGCCGAGTGATCTCGCAGGCAAAACTGATAATGTACAAATAAATCTTGACTGACTGAAAAAATTAAGAGACCCGACTGCCACTATAACTAAAAATAATTAAGCAAGTCCGATACGAGAATTCTGTTAACAAGTCGGGACCTATTAAAAATGATGTAAATGGTTTAGATAGTTCATTATTTTAAGTTTTTTTATACTTACCTATACCTACTTCATTTATACAATAAGATTAGAAAAACTTCCAAACTTTTTTTGCAGCTTATTCAACCGATTTTGAGTTGTATACCCTACTGATAAGGATGGCGTTGAAAGCAAAATAATGTTCACAATAACAAATATATTCTGCATCTGTTTTTGAGCTTTAAATCGTTTGAACAAACAGTAAATAGGGTGCGTTTAAATGTCCAATCTCATAATAAATGGATTATAGTATCTAATAAATAGCATTAGTGCATTCGACCAACAGGGAATCGATTTTGAAAATATGGAGTCGTGAAATTTCATATAATTTTTGCCATACTTAAAGAATAAGTATTTCATTATTAATATAATATAATATTAATATTGAAAAAAAAATTTTTTCACCCAAAAGTAAGTAAACACAACCATCACCGACCCTGTTTAGTAATCTATGTAGGTAATAATAGAAGAAACTAACTGGCTGACTGACTAATAGATCAACACACAGCTGAAACCGCTGGTTATGAGGTATGAAATTTTGCACAAATGTTCCAGTGTGGATTTTTCTAAATTCATTCCCTAAAGGGTTGAAATTATGAAAGTTGATATGATACTCTGTGAAATGAAATGAAATTGTTTATTTTGCAAATTGGATATGGTATCACTTTTACACGTCAATAATAATTAGATTTTTTATTTAAAAGAACGATGGCGCCGACATTTCCTATCTGACGACTCCTGAGAAGAAATACCGAAACAAACTCAGGGGTCATGGTCTCTTTTAAAGTCCAGACAATATTAAATTGTATTAATGTGAGTAGAATTATGCAGGGCAAAGTCTAGAATGGCCATGTGGCAATGTAATTTTTAATTCGTATTCGTATAGGCCATGCGGGCGAAGCCTCTATCACTGATTACAATCATAATATAGCTCGGATTACGATTTGATATCCAATCAAACTCTACCCTAATTACACCGTTTCATCGATATTAAATCCTTATTAAAATGAAACATTATTTCGATTCACGAGTAAATAATCATCTATCGAGTATTAATCGGCAAATTGTGTGATATTGATCACCATAGTATTTAGTAGGACATTATAATTTACACGTAATTAATGTTAATTTAAATTTTCATAGATTATAATATAATACTCGATTGAAATTAATTTGAGTAATTTATGAAATTGTTTTAATATCATGGAAACTATGAATGAAAACGCTTCAAACTAAAAAGTATGCTAATTATTGATATCATGTTTTGATCATGACATTCGTAAAAGTATAATAAAAGTGTAAAACTTCCTCCCGCTCCGCCTACAGCGGGAGAAGGCATAATATATTATGATTTCACGTAGCCAAAAATACCGCTAAAATGAGTAATTTGGATAAAAGATGTATTCGAATTATTCTTCAAAACAATTTCAGTTCAGTAGGTACTCACGTAAGACACTGACGTACATTGTACAACTTACCCACATTTATGACTAAGAAGTAAAGTCCTAATTATTATTAAAAATAAATAAAATGCGAGTTTAAAATAAAATTTTCAATCACACTTTTCAAAATCAAAATAAAGAATAAATAATCGACGACCGGATAAGTATTTCTTGAGCGTCCGTTTCCCGCCTTTTTAACAATAACCATAGACAATACAAATGCGTTTCCTAAAAAAAAAGTTTTGACTACATAATTGCAAGGTCACGATCATATGAGTAAGGAATTCTAATTCTAAATTCAAAGCCAGTGGCACTATTTTTACAGGCTCAAAAAAATAAAAAAATAATTATAACTAGAGTGTTTTTTTTTTCATTAAAGGTGGTGGCATTATTATATTTAATATGGAATACGCGTGTACAGCTTATCGCTATACGGCTGTAAAAATAAATAGCGCGGCAAAAATATATAAAACTTTCTAAGAAAAACAAAACAAACAAAGTATGATAAACCTACTGTGCTGACATTTTGGCGCGTTTGATGTGACGTCAAAGACACGTCAAACAATCAATAGAAGTGACCAAAATTAATTAAAAAAGCCACAAAAGCTATTGATGATTCTGAAGTCATAAAAAAAAGTATTATTATGTTTGCTATTATGGTAGTGTTATATCGTCTCATGAACTGATTTTCTAAATTAAAAAAAGCGATGGCATCCTGTCAGTCTAGTATGTACTGATAAACGGATTATAGTTTTTGCGAGCGGAATCAATGGCGGGGGGAGACTATACTTAAGGGGAGAGAGGTGAGTGTCGTTCCTTAATGTAGAAAACATTTATATTAAATGGCCATATTTATATTTTTTTCTCTAGCCTATAGACATTAGTAACATTATTCGCGATAATGGGAAGACTTTATTGATACCTCATACATCTTACGCTTACAAGAGGTACACTAAAAAGATACATTAAAAAAAATACCTTACTAACGACCTCTGATTGGCATTTCACAATTAACCCATTCCTTGTAGATTGGCATTAATAATTGCCTTCTCAGATGCTATCGCAGAAGTGTATGTCTATATTACAAGAATTGCTGACAAAGTTACACTTTTGCGACAACGAAGAACGCCGGTATGGTATAATTTACTTCCAAGAAGTTACTAAGCCAAGTATGCAATATAAAATGTCTAACCAATTTCGATGAAAAACTTCGTCAAGCGAAATCAAGCGATGCAGGGTTGAGTTGCAAATGGTGTTGCCCAACCTTTATGTGATCATGAGAAATAATATTATCGGAATGAGATAGTCTAATGCAGTTATTTGAGTTATGTTTTGTCTACTTTTTTTTTGTGTATGGCATCACGCAGGTCAACCTAGAAGGTTGTCAACTGCTTAACCGGGCTTGCATGTGAAGTGCCTTAAATGAATTTAGGGTCTCCAGCCAGGGCTTAACTTACAAAACTAAGCAACTACACGCTAAGAGCACCCCCTAGTGGGGTACGGGCCTCGGCTTAGGGCGTCGCTGGGGGAGGACAGCAAGGGACAGATTGGATCAGAATATATTATGATTATTATAATCGGGAATTTTAAAGCTATTAGCTCAGCTCGCGGGCTGGCTCGTCGAGCTAGGAATGTTTTGTCTACCGAGGTACTTAATTATTACTGTCATTACTGAGCAAACATTTGAAATATTAGACTACTAGCTGTGCTACGGAATGTTCGAAAGAGTTACCGCGCCCCCGGAACATAAAGGGCTGAGGAAAGAACATGGATGGGTTTAGTCAGTAAGAGTCTGACCACTCCCTTCCGCCCCACCCAAGGTGGGTGGAGTGATTTCCCAACCGAAAAAAAAGACTACTAGCTGTATCTAGTGGTTTCGAGGGTAGTAGGTACTACTTAACACACCTGGATAAAAAATAGCCTGTTATCATCTCCAAGTTTCACGTTTCAAGTTTTCAGATTTGGACGAAATTTGGTATGGAGGTCTACCTCCATCAAATCAAATCGGCTCAGCCGTTTTACCGTGAAAGCGTAACAACCAAAAACCATAGTCACTTTCGCATTTTTTAATTAATTAGTGAGAATAAGATCTTTTACGCTACACAAAGAAAACTTAAGTTAACAATAATGATAGCAAGAATGATTATTATTTTTTAGGTTTTTATTTTATAAATAGATATTATAAAAACATCCTCACTAATATTGTAAATGCGAAAAGAACTCTGTCTGTCTGTTACTCCTTCACAATAAAATAAAATTTTGGTGTGCAGATAAATTGAAATTACCCAATGTCGTTCACGTAGTATATTTTGCATTCGAGTTCGTAGTATCCTCAGGGCACGATCTAGTATAATAACGGCGAAGAAAAGTAGTAGACAGTTAAATATTTTATAATAAAAAAAATCACGTGATACAATCACTAAAAACGATGTTTATTCATTCAAATGGAGACCAATTATAAAAAAATATGCATAAATCGAATAAAAACCGGATCAAAAAACCCATCTAACAAATTCTAACAGCCGGTGTGGCGTAAAGAATTGATGTATTCAAATAACATATCCGATTAGCGAAAAAAGCCATGCAAAATTGATTTTGCTATTATTTTGTATTTAGGTAGGTATTATCATACAATTTATTACGTTACTTGCTGTAATCCGCAGTTTTGGTCATCATGATGCTTCCAACTGGATAAGACCCATCACTTTTCAATTGGTAACAAAAATTAATTGAAATCAATGACCATGTGATATCTTTTGTAAACATTTACGTAAAGAAATTAGCGACCCGCCCCAGGTTTGCATGAGTGCAATGTAGATATTATTTTGATTCTCTTATATATCTATAGAAGAAACAGGACAGCTGAAACCGCTGGTTTTAGAAGTATGAAATTTGAAACAAATGTTCCTTAAATCACTTTGTACTAAAAAAAATGTTTCTAAATTCATCCCCTAAGGAATTAAAATACTGTATGAAAGTTTTTTATGAAACCAAAGACGGGTGTTACCGCGGGAAAAAACTAGCCATGCATGTATTATACATATAAACATTGCTCTTGAATCACTCTGAGCCGGTTGCACCAAAAAATATGCGATAACTTATACGTGAAACCAAAGATATAGAATTAAACATAGATGGATAGTAAAAAGTTGAACAACGAAGTGATACACCTTTCCTTTCCTCCTATATGACAGTTCAGCGTGTATTGGAAAGAGATAATAAGCATTATAGGCAACGCTTCGTATTGAAACCCAGCGCGCCACCGGCCGACGCACTGTAGGCCAGCGTGGCCTACATCAGTGTTCGTGATTTTAAGTTAATTGTGGTTAATATAAGCAAGTTTTGTGAAAAAAATCTAACTGTGGGTATTGCCAAAACACCATGGCTTGTGCTGTAAGGAGCTGCAAAAGTTACTACAGAAATTTAAAGGACAAACCCGGAATAATAATCCTTTCATCGGTGAGTGAGCATCCATTTTTTCCGATTAATCAAAAAACTAGGGCATTTGGTAAGCTTTCCTTTGCAAAAATACTGTAGAAAACACTTATCTTTTGTTTTCATACAATAACTTTACCGGATGACAATACAAACAAATGAAAAACGTTTGATAAATATTGATCGATATGTGTTTGACATTTCATGTACTCGCCATTGGTCTTATAGTGTTGTACTGTGCAGATATCAGTTATCGATAATCGAATTAATATTTTTTCGTTCTAAGTATTCAATAATAGTACTTATATTTTATGTAAGTGAGTACTTTCGCGTTCGTGTCGGTAGGTACGTGGTAAATTTAATTTAATAACTTTTTTTTTTCAACATTTTATTTTGATCATAAATGTAAAAATAAATTGATTATCTGCCTAGAATTTTCCCAACTGTGTTGGAGTCTGCTTCCTTTCTAAACCGAATGCAGCTGTGTTTTACAGCAGTGTTTTACATGGAACGACTGCTTATCTGACCTCTACAACCCAGTTACTGAGTAACACGATACCCCTTGGTAAGACTGGTTGTCAGACTTTCTGGCTTCTGATTACCCGTAACGACTGTCAAAGATGTACAAATGACAACCGGACCATCGTGCTTTCCGAAGCACGGAGAAGTCTCGGTATGACAGATGGTCACCCATCCACAGACCGACCGCGCCATGCGCAGCTTAACCTATGATCGGTCGACCCGTGCGGCTGTTAATTAACCACGAGCTCCTCAAACTAAAAATAAACTGATGTTTATTTTATTATCTATCTATTATTATGACTCCCTTTATTTCTCGCTTATTTTTACGCCCCGGCTGCAGGCTGCTAGACTGCTGGATAAAGGCCTAAAATTGATGTTATACTTGCGTTTAGAATGGAAAATATTTCACGAAAATTCTTATATAAACTACTATTTTGGTCAACCTTTACATTTATATGATTTATAACAGTACCTATAGTATTTATATTATGGAAACAAATAGCTTACTCACGTAAACTTTCTCTATATATGTTCACCTTGTATATGTTACTAGCTTGAAATTTGGTTATGTTGCGATCCTTAGGGAACGCTTCAAAAGTCTGGGATAAAAGGTATATACGTCCTTCCCCAAACTCTAATCTACCTCTACCAAACATCACAATCGGTTCAGTGAATTAGGCGTGAAAGCATTATAGACAGACATAGTTACTTTCGCATTTATAAAATTTGTATGGACTATCTAATTAATTGCTAGCTATATCTTTTCTACTTTCATGTTGTTTATTGTTAAAATTAAGTTATCGATACTTTATCCTCACGAATGGTGCATCACTATAGCACTATACCATAATAAAAAGTATATATAGACAAAACGGCGACACTGTGATATTTAGTAGTAACAAAGCTACTATGTTTGTCTCTTTTTTTCAAATGAATTCCGTAATGAGTTGAAAAGAGATGCAACCTGCATTGAGCATTTCACTTTTTATTATCCATCTATGTTTAATTCTATATCTTTGCGTGAAACGGAAGAACTGTCATTCAAGATCTGTCAAACATGGAGGATGAAGAATAATTTTGATAGATTTATTCTATGTTCTTCGTTCAAATATTTATGATATGTGTTTTATATCTATTAGGCCAGTGCTTTTAGCCTCTAAAAACGGTAAAACGTGATAAAATAATAGTAGGATGAAACCCATTGGAAAAGGAGGAGAATATAATAAAAATGATAGGAAAAATTAATTACGGGCGATCTGATGTCGGGAAGTGGGGGAGGGGGGGGGGGGGTTAAAGGTAAAAAAAAAAAAAACGGTTTATCTCAATTTCCGGCAAAACTACAAGTCCTATGGAAAAAAACCGGCCAAGTGCGAGTTGGACTCGCGCACCGAGGGTTCCGACCATTGGAAAGAAAAAATACGCAATAAAGTCGCAATTATCTTGTTTTTTTCCGACCGCATAATTTAGTTTGTTTGTAGAGAAAAATTGCTGATTACTTAAAAACTACCTGCTAGATCTCGTTCAAACCAATTTTCAATGAAAGTTTGCATGGTAATCTACATCATATATTTTTTTTAGATTTATCATTCTCTTATTTTAGAAGTTACAGGGGGGGGGGACACACATTTTACCACTTTGGAAGTGCCTCTCGCGCAAACTATTCAGTTTAGAAAAAAATGATATTAGAAACCTCAATATCATTTTTTAAGACCTATCCATAGATACCCCACACGTATGGGTTTGATGAAAAAAAAATTTTTGAGTTCCAGTTCTAAGTATGGGGACCCCCAAAATTTATTGCTTTTTTTCTATTTACGTGTCAAAATCTTAAAGCGGTTCACAGAATACATCTACTTACCAAATTTCAACAGTATAGTTCTTATAGTTTCGGAAAAAAATGGCTGTGACATACGGACGGACAGACAGACAGACAGACAGACATGACGAATCTATAAGGGTTCCGTTTTTGCCATTTGGCTACGGAACCCTAAAAAGTTAAATGGCAAAGTTGTAGGTAATAAAAAGATCTACAACTTTTGTATTGACACTTTTTTCACATTACCCCAAAATTTATGTGAAAAATTCAATAAACCAAGTTTTTGGTTTTTATTTTTATCTTTTACAATAATTATTTTTTTTCCACGAAATTTGGTTAAAACTTACCTTTTTATGTCCCAATTAAGCTGTAATTTATTATAATATATAATATAATATGAAAAGTATGCTAATTATTATTGATATCCCGTGATATTCGTAAAAGTATATACGAGTATGATAAAAAGTTTGGTGCAACCGGCTGTTTTATACCACGTAAAGAGAACAGATACAATTTGAACTCTATAGGCATAGTGAGGCATGACGTGGCTGACTTATCATGCGAGGCGCACTGCGTTTGCGGCATAAGCCTATCATTGCTGCTTCGGTGGCACGTGCCAGTCCCGCCAGCTTTACAAGTGTCACATTTCACAAAGCAGAGCGCCACTGAAAAGTCTGGCGATAAAGTCGTCACTTCAAGTACATTGGAAACTGAACACCCTCGCCAGTATGAATCAAGGCGTAAAAGTAAAAATCATCAATTGATTTTAGTATGAATCAAGGCGTAAAAATAAAAATCACCAATTGATTTTTACGCTCTTATCATGTTTTTCTTATAACGTGAGCTTATAAGGTTTTACCAACCTAACAAGCCTTAGTATCAGAGATTTCTCAAATCCAGCTGATGACTTCTGGCATGGAATTATAATGATAAACTGCTATCGAGGTAGCAGCCGGGGAGCCGAGGAGATCGTGCCTAAGTAATAGCCGCACGGTTCGATCGATCAAAGGTTAAGCTGCGCTTGGCGCGGTCGGTCCGTGGATGGGTGACCATCTATGTCATACCGAGACTCCTCCGTGATACACAGTTGGGAAAAGGCTAGGCAGATGATGAGGTAGTAGCCGGGGACGACGGCTTAACGTCGACACCCTCCCAGGTAAGGTCTAACACCGCCATCTTCCTGACTTCGGGTTGCTTAGTGATTTTTTTTTAAAACCCATAAAGATATTTCGGACCGACCCGGGAATCTAACCTGCGACCGCTAGACTAACGAGGCGAAAAACCACCTGAAAATGGTTAAATCCATTGGACAAATTTAAAATGGCTAAAACCGATTTAGGTTACATTTAATACAGATAGATTAAACCAGTGTTTATCAGTATACAAAAATATAAAAAATGGAAAACCAAACATTTTTAAACAATGTTATGTTATCATTTTGTGAAAACAAAACAGTGCGCGAAATATTTGGCAAACAAATATTATTTGTGCTGGCCATATTTAATTGCAGGTACTCCAAACTGATGGAATTAAAACACAAAACCGATGGAGTATTAAAATAGGAAATTTTCAATTGGTAACAAAATGATTATTACTACAAACGCAACCACTGTAATAACAGCTATTGATTTAATCTCAAACAGTTTGATGCGAATACTCCATTAAAATAATGAGGGAAAATAAAATTACGGTTAAACATTAAGTACGTTGTAGAAAAAAATAAAAAAACTTTTTACAAAAAATAAAACCGACTTCCAAAAAAAATGTAAAGTAAAAAATAATAAAAAAATATATAATAATTTTTATTTAAACGCTTTACGACCAAAACATCGCTCTAGAAGTCGGTGTCTTGTAAGTTGCTATTGTTAGTATTTATCCACCGACTTCGAAAGCGATGTTCTGGTCGTAAAGCGTTTAAATAAAAAATATTTTTTACTTTTCAGTTTTTTTTTTGGAAGTCGGTTTTATTTTTTATAAAAAGTTTTTTTATTTTTTCGCTTTTCAGTGTCTCCGTCTTGCTATCTTAACAAAATAAATACACCACTTTTTTAGGTTGTAATAAGCGTAAATAACCAAATCATCTAAGTATTTGGCATATCAGCAAGTAGAGATAAATCGTTATTTTTGATATATTTATAAAACGGCTGAACCGGTAGTGATCAAATTTATAGAACCACACGGGAAGCACCAGCTTTCAAATAAAAAAATAATCATGAAAATCGGTTCAACCAGTCGCAAGTTATGAGGTAACAAACATAAAAAAAAAGTCGAATTGATAACCTCCTCCTTTTTTTGAAGTCGGTTAAAAAGGTTTTAAATATCACAATGGTCTCATTGGCATAATAAGCTCAAAGCTTATTGTTTTAATACTCAAAGAGATTTTAATTATCGTTAAATTATTGCCTCGATAATAATTATATAATTACCATTTCTCGTGAAAGCAGCAAAATACTTTTTGTTTAAATAATATTTGTTTGTTGTACCAATTGATTTTACGAAAAATGTAAACAAAGTCGTAACCTATTTTGTTCTAATTCTGCCACAGAAATTGACAAAATGGCGTAAGGATGGCGCATTTGTGTCAATTTCATCATTCAACATCATTTAATGCCATTTTGTTTATCTTTTTCGTAAAATCAAATATATTTTTATGAATAGCAATAATTAGCATACTTTTAATAATGTTATGCTATCGAATACATTGATATAATAATAAAGTAAACATATATCATAAAAATTATAAGGTGAAAAATATTAAATAATAGCAAAATTAATCAACTTTACCCTCCATTTTTACAGACATTGACGACCTGATATTTTTTTTGTGCAACTGGTATATGTACCTAAATCTAATATCAATCTGATGTGAGGACATGTGCTCGCCATTTCATTTAACAGTTATGCCAAAAAATAGCCTCGAACAGCTTTTTTTTACACAACTTCGTTATCCCATAACTCAATATTTTAGTAGCGAATGACAGGGGAAAAACTCGTGTTTTTTTTCGCACCAAAAATATACCTTACATTTATTTTAATAAGTACCTAAATATACCTACCGATTAAATTATTTTTAAGTTACGTAAATTCTTCTTTTACTACTTGGATCAATCGAAATTGTATTTAACTATTAGGTTTTGCGTGAAGTAGTAGGTAATACCGACGTGCATAAATCCTCAGGGGAGACGGGGGTACCAAAATATTTTTTTATATACTTTATATGTTGTAAAAACTAACCTTACCTACAACTGAAATGTAATCGGGTTAAAATTACAAAACACGCACGAAAACAGTTAAAATTCCAAAATACTCAGAAATAGAGTTTCCGCCTAAAGGAACGTGTCCGGTAAATCGGTACAAAGTCTTATTTAGTAACTTTGCGTGCAACATTACGAACACACGAGTATTACGTCTACGACTATTTCTATCGCTAGTCAACAATGTAGCGGTAAAAGTATAAAAGTGTACAATGCGTGGAATTGCCGAGGAAGCGGATGTGCAGTTGCGTCCTAATTTCTTTGAGATAGTGTTTTTTTGTTGCTTCCTTATTTTCATGGATGTTTATATTTGGGAGAAGTAGTCGGAACGAAATGAGGCGTTACAGTTTATGTTGATAATTAATTTTGAGTTACTAAATAGGTAGTCGTTTTAGATCACAATTTTATACAAAAAATGTACCTATACGCATCGACTTGAGAACCTCCTCCGCTTTTCTTTCATCGATTAAAAGGTATAGGTTAAAGGTATAGTATTAAAAGGTATAACATTTTGTCACATTTTGAAAATTGGAACAAAACATTGGCTAATGTTATTGAAATATTTTATAACTTGAATAAACCTATGAATAATAAAAATAGGTCTCCCATATCAAATGCAGAAATAAACATAATGAACTTAATTTAGTTAAACTATAAAAAATAACGATTCGTATGTTTCCTGCAAAAAAGACAGAGATACAATTGATTCCATGACGTATTTCGACACTGTCGTAGAACAAAGTCGGATCTACAAAATAGCTACTTTACAGGAGAGCACTTTAAAGTTTTGAGTTCACAATTTTCGGCATAATATAGTATTTGAAATACAACTTTGTTCGTTTTAATATCTCGGAAAGTACCAGATAAATAATTTTTTTTCTTGCTTATATCGATAGATTATGCTTAATTGAAGCTGATTTTGAAAACATCACAATTTCATTGTATTATCACATCTGACTTTGTTCTACGACAGTGTCGTTCTATTTGTCTAAAACACCTGCCACCTTCCAGCATACTTATAACAACTCTATTTACTACTCATCATCAGCCGAACGTTTTTCATAGCCTAACTGGAGACAGTTGAGTTTCAGAGTTTCACATGAAGCGACTATCTATCTGACCTCCACAACCCCTTGGTAAGAGTAGTAATATTTCTGGCTTCTGACTGCCCGTCAAAAGAGCTACATTCCTGACAACCGGGAACAACGGCTTAACGTGCTTTTCGAGGCAAAATGCATATCATTTTCCACGTCAAAATGATACCATTAAATGCCGCTTAAAATTGAGCGACATTCCAGTATTCCACCATAAACCCAATTATTCTGCGAAATATTTGTGCAAACGATTCATGGGAAATATAATAGAGTCGGGTCCCTTGTTGTTTATATTCAAATAGTTTCCGTTCAAAATAGGAATGTCAGAACTGTTTTACAAATATTGCAACGGGAAAAAAGCTGGACAGCACCGAGCTCACTCGGATTTTGGAACTTAGAAAAAGTGTGTCCCTTGCCTTGTGCAAGATAACTATTTTGATTTCTATGAAATAGCGGTCCTAGGGAGATTTTGTACGGTGTCGATTTAAACTACACTTATTATGCCGCGGTAAAGAGATTAGCCAGTCAGTTGCGTATTGAAAGGAAAGAATCCAGAGTGTGACGAATGATCAATTTATCGTCCACTCGCGGAGACAGACTTATGAGACTATTTAGAATATTGAATTTTAACAATATCTGGGAATATAAGCTGCTGGAATTTGATAGCGTTGCCCGCATAATTAAACTTTAAGGGTTTTATTTTTTATGCGCGGTAACATAATTATTTTATAATATTATAATTAATTATTTTTTTATAGCATCAGGTATTTTCCAGTGAAGGCCCCATCAAAATTGGTCCCGCTATTTTGCAGAGAATCAGGTATATATACAGAAAAACAAAAAAAAACTAGCTATTTGGAAGAGATACCTCGTTAACATTCATATGGATTTTATAAAAGGCCATTTTTTCTATATTTTTTTCCGATTATTTTTTCATAGAGTACAAAAGTCCATTTGCAGTTTACTTTTGTTAATTTCAATAACATCGATGCGATATAACATAAGCATTTGGCGTTAGATAAAGACTGAGATTGATGAAGACACGCTCAGAAGGTCTGCCAATGAAGTCTTGGAGTTAGAACGGAGACTGAGTCACAGTTGTGTAATGTCATAGCACCAGTCCAATGAGACTAGTCATAATGATTGACAAGTTGTAATACTAGGCCGGGAGTTTGGGAATCGGCGCCATTAGTCGTCCCAAGGGAGATCGACGTGTGAGTGAAAATGAGAACTACGTATGTAATATACATATGTAATATTTATTAATCTTCTAGGCCTTACTACCTGTTATTTCGTAGCGTTTCTTTATATTTTCTGAAAACATTTACCATAGCAATGTAAATATTTTTTTATACCATCTGAAAGTAGAGATTTCAACGAACAAAAAGACAACCGACTTTTTAAAAAAAGTGATATTTTGACACGAGAATTTTCGATTGAAAATTAGGGTGTTTTTTCGATATTAAGTCAAAATAAGGGTGAAAAAATAATTATTTTAAATCAAATGAATTACAGTGTGTTTGAGACATAAAAAGGTAAGTTTTCACCAAATTTCGTAGAAAAAAAATATTATTGTAAAAGATAAAAATAAAAAACCAATAACTTGGTTTTTTGAATTTTTCACATAAAATTTGAGGTTATGTGAAAAAAGTGTCAATCCAAAAGTTGTAGATCTTTTTATTACCTACAATTTTGCCATTTAACTTTTTTTCATAGGACTTGTAGTTTTGCCGGAAATTGAGATAAACCGTTTTTTTAACTTTAACCCCCCTCCCCCCACTTCCCGACCTCAGATCGCCCGTAATTTATTTTTCCTATCATTTTTATTATATTCTCCTCCTTTTCCAATGGGTTTCATCCTACTATTATTTTATTCACTTTTTAGCGTTTTTAGAGGCTAAAAGCACTGGGCTAAATGGATTTGTATGAGATTTGATACACACATAGTATACAACCTGTATTACATAGGATATGTTATCCGGCAGCGCGAAATAGTTCCTCGGGCAATCGCGGGAAAAGCTAGTAAACTGTTGGGAAACTAGTTTAAAATATTGAAGACAAACATCACTCCCGTTAGCGCTACGATTGCTAGTTCGTTTGTGCCTAGGTTCAAATTCGGGGAATTTGAATCGTATTAGTTTTTCACTGAAATTTGTATTTTGAACACAAATAAAGGTATTAAAAATTTGAAAAATTCATCGTTCAACCCTTTGCGAATGTATTTGCAATTCCCAGTAAAATTCAAAACTTTGTGTCAATATACAATGTTGCAAACAAAAGTTTCCTATTTTTTTTGTATGTTGCATTGAGAGATAAAAATCGTGAATACCTTTACTGCGCTAAGCTGATACGATACGATATTTTTGATAAAACGTGTTTTTTAGGATATATTATTTTCGGACAACCGTGATGAAAGCTGTGCATGTTAAAATTTATATTTGGTTTAATAGACGTACATAATAAGACAAGGAACAATTTTTTTTTATGTCGTATAATTTTCAAGTGTACTACTAAAAGAGAGAGTAGAGTTTTTTAGCGAACTAACTAATAGGTAGTTTTTCTAATACCGCAGCCCTTGAACACAAAGAGAGAGTAATTAAAGGAGGGGTCGTAGTCCGTAAGAGTGGGGGAGAGATAGCCCGGCCAGAGCTATTTCATGATTGAGGGGTCATTTGGGGAAGTAAGTTCTTTTAGATTTTGTTCGCTGTAACAAAAAATCGTAACTCTTTTGTTTACTGGATCACTGGATCTCCTCTTCCTAAGTATAGGTAGTATCTAAGTAATGTAATAATGCGAAAGTGAGTTTGTTTGTTAAGCTTTCAAGAAAAAAATACTAAATACTTATTTGAATGTTATTTGGTATAGATAGAACAATACAGGAAAATATAGAATTACAGGATAAAATTCTAGCTTCTTCTTATCGTGTGGGCTGCAGCTTTTCCAATCTACCAAGCCCTAGTGTCAGAGTTTTCTCAAAGCCACCTGACGGAATCGGACATGGAATTGTAACAACAACTGCTATCTAGACAACAGCCGGGGACGACGGCTTAACGTATCAAGCGCGGGGGTATTTATTACACCACCAACTTCCTAACTCCGGGCTCCTTTGTGAAATTTTCTAAAACCCAATAACCGATTTCGGCCCGACCCGGGAATCCTGAGACCCCAAAATGTAGCTTGGCGCTGAAAGCACGCGTGTCCATTTTTGACGTGACGGACAAAGGGATAACCTAGTATTTTCGTAAATCATCATCATCTACCTAGCCTATTCCCAACGATGTTGGGGTCGGCTTCCAGTCTAAATTGGATGCAGCTGAGTACTAGTGTTTTACATGAAGCGACTACCTATCTGACCTCCACAATCCAGTTACCAGGTAAAACGATACTCCTTGGTAAAACTGGTTGTCAGACTTTCTGGCTTGTGACTCCCCGTAACGACTGTCAAAGATCTACAAATGACAACCGGGACTAAGCTTAACGTATTTTCCGAGGCACGGAAGAGTCTCGCTATGACAAAGATCCACGGACCAACCGCGCCAAGCGCAGCTTAACCTTTGATCGGTCGACCAGTACGGCTGTTACTTAGCCACGAGCTCCTTAGTCCTAGTATTTTCGTGAGTATATATTAGAAATATCTTCGATGGTTTATTCGAACGCTATTAAACTATTAAAACTATCGGTTTATAGCTTAGGCATCTGTCAATTGAAATTGCACGCCGCTTGGACAGTATCCAGCGGTAGTGCGAATTTGCGCAACGGCCGGCGCTCGCCAGGGGGCGTTTGTGTAGTTTAAACTATACGACAGGCTATAAAATGCAGATTTGTACGAGAAAACTACTAATATCGACCTATAATCTATAATTGTCTCGCTTTATCTTCTCTCATACTTAAAATCACCTTTACTAATATTATAAATGCAAAAGTTTGTGAGGAAGTATGTATGTAGGTACATGTAATGTATGTTTGTTTGTTGCTTTTTCACGCAATAACTACTGAATGGATTTGAATGAAATTTGGTAAACACATAGTTTATAAATAGGATATTTTTTATTTAAGGCGTTCCCTCGAGAAATGGATGAAACGGCGGGAAACAGTTTCCCCAAAAAAGGCAATTTAGTATACATCGCAGCAAATGTTTGCATGTTTATATTAATGATAGTTACAAAAACGCAATTTATGTCATTGAACTGTGAAAAAGATAGATATTGCTGTATCCCGGTTTCGTGCACGCCACGCTCTCTTATAAACAGCCTATAACCGTTTCGTTCGTAATCGGGACCAAATTTCATCCAAAACGATTCAGCCATTTTATCGTGAAAGCGTAACAAATAAATAAACTCACTTTTACATCACGCATATACCGTAAGCAATACAGCGGGTAGAACCTAGTTACCTCACAAAATCACTGATGGATGGTCACGCATCAGATCTGCAACTAAACCCAGTGTCCTAATAATGTTCCAAAATGAATTTAGAGGCTGTTAAAAATAGTCAGACAGGCATGTTTTATAAATATCTCGCTACATAGTGCAGATGTAAAGGCCGGTGCATATCTCCCGTGTGATGATAAAACGAATAGCTACCTACATGATCTATAGGTGTAGGTACTCGTAATGCTTTGTCCTGAATGACTGACGGATCAACGCACAGCCTAAACCGCTGATCGAAGAGACCTGAAACTTGGACGGTTATGTATCGATTTTTATTTGATTTAAATTACATAAACCAAAGTATTATATAATGTGTGTTCTTTGTATAATGTAGGCATACGATAAGAAAGGATTTTCCGAAATTATACTCCTAAGGGGGTGAGAAGGGGGCAAAGTTTGCATGAAACCCTTTTATTTTAAAATTGAATTCCGCGCGGGTCTAAAAAACTACCATACGTCCTTTTTCACGGTTCAAGCTATCCCCGTACCAAGTTTCATCTAAATCAGACCAGCCGTTTCTCGTGGATACGTAACAGACAGACAGAGTTAAATTCGTATTTATTATTAGGTAGTAAAGCAATGCTGCCAGTCTTCTGGGCACAATACCAGATGATAGCGATGTGGAGGAATATTTTGACGCTTAACCTTGAGGCGTTCCTTAAGGTGTTTTTTTTTTGTATTTATTGTTTTAGCATATATGTTGTAGTAGTAGTTTTTAATCTTTAGCCTTAAGTAGTTTTAAATAATTATTAAATAGAATGTAATTTTTTTATGAATAAATAAAGATTATCAATTAGTAAAGTATTATTAGGTGTACATATTTTAAATCAAAGGAAGTCAAAAATCGAATATAATTTTGTAAAATAACTCAGGATTACACACTCGTAACAGACCATTCCAATTATTTTAACGTAGATACACGTAACATAGCTCATCGTGTCGTGAGTGGTAAAGGGTGTATCTGTCTCCTATATTCAGCCTATACCTTGATGGGCTTACAACTAAGTAACAAACATACGGATCGATAGATCCGCCAGGTTAGTCAGTTCAGTTCGGTCACATGTAGTCTTAAAATGTAGTGTATTTTTGTTTATTCTTTTTATATTTGCTTATTATTTTTATTATATATAGCACGAATAAAACAAACCGTTTTTGAATCAAAAATACAACAATCCTTAAACAAAACAAATATATGAATAAGGTCTCCAATTGCATTAAATTGAATATAGATTATTCGAAACGCGAAAAGAGTGAGTGGTTTTCAAAGCTTATTGAATTTTTTTAATTGAATTGAATCAAACAATTTCAAGAGCAGCAGGTTAGCACGAACAGGAACACATTAATGTAAACGTAGCGTTTATTTAAGTAGTTTTTGAATGGAATAAACTCCTTTCTCATACTAATTATATAAAATGCTTTATCCTGAATGACTGACGGATCAACGCACAGGCGAAACGCTGATCGTAGAGACCTGGAACTTGGAGGGTTTGTTTTTGTATGGCGTAGACATACGATAAGAAAGGATTTTTTGAAATTCTACCCCTAAGGGGGTGAAAAACGGGGGCAAATTCTGTATGAAACTCTGTCATTTTTAATTTGAATTCGTATAGCCCACACGGGCGAAGCTGCTGGCGGACAGCTAGTAAATAAAATAAATATGATAACGATTAATTCTTAGGTACTAATAAATAATACAGACGCGAAAGTAACTATATCCGTCTGTTTATTTGTCTGTTACGCTTTTTCAGTATGACTGTTAGATGGGGAATGATAGATTGATTGGGTAAGCACCTACATATAAGAGAAATGGTTCTCGTATCTAAAGTAATAGCCATGCGGATTGATAGTTTAGCAAGGTTAAGCTGCGCTAACCGCGATCAGTCCATGGATGGGTGACCGTCTTAACATAGCGAGACCCCTCCGTACCGCGGAGAGCACGTAAAGCTTATTCTTCTGCGCTTGATCTCTGCCCGGTCATGTCAGATTGCCCCATCCAGATCCATCGGACTATGAGAATGAGGGAATATGAAGTGCACCTGTGTCAGCGCAAGTGCTTATGCACTATAATATCTCCTGCGTACCTGGCTAGTATTCATTGAGATTAGCCGCTGTGACCGAAGTCGGTATGGAGAGATTATTATTACTGAGCTAGTTTTCCCACTGGTCAAATTTTGACCATATTTTTTTATTTATTAAATATTCTTCTCTATATAAACTATAAGTATGCGAAATTTCATACTCCTCCGTCCGCGCAATTTTCGTAAAAAAAACGTACAAAGCTTTTGCTTTACGTTTTAATAATAAAGATTGCAAAGCAGTCCCCTCAAATTCGAGATAAACTGTGGACATCATGTAATTAAAATAATGTACTTTTCGCATATTATGTTTTGTGATGTACAAAATAATAAAATTCTCAATTCCTTACTCACAATGTTTACATACACTAAAGAATCCTGAAACTCGTTTATAACTACACTTTGCGTCATTCAGTATTTTTGTTTGAACACGAGTTGGCATAGAGTGGACGCCGCCGTCCAGAAAATATGTACCTAACTCATAAAATACTTACTGTAAACTGTTGTACGTTGTCTGACTGTATTGTACTTTTTTTTTTCAGATGGGAAATCATCAAATGTGCCCGCCGTGGGTGGGGCGGGAGAGTGTCAGACTCTTACCGTCTTACTTATAAAAAAACTGTAATCTAAAGTTTAACCACGGGTTTCGTAGTCCCTATTTTAAATCAAAATCACGGTTTATCTTTTTGTTCACTCATAAACATAATTTAACAGTTGGCTATTTATGGTACGTAAAACCTCTGTCGTCACAGACTATTATCCAAATAATCGACTAAAGAACGAATGAAGACGTAAAAAATTAGATTTTTCATCTGTTGCAAATTTGACAAATAAAAAGATCTAGTACACAACTGGATGAGGCATCTTCGGGTACGCTCGTTTGAAACTTAACTGAATTGAAAACCTTATCCATCCCTTTCTTATACGTGATATCAAGGTCCACTTGGGTCAATCAATCTTTAAAATAAATGTGAAATAAAATATAATCAAGAAATTTCGTGACTCTGAATATTAGAAACAAAAAAAAGCAATTCTAAAGAAGAGTACCGCCCCTTGCGGGACACCAAAGACTTTGTAAATCAAATACAATACAAACTTGCATTTGAATAAATAATAATTAAAAATATTAATATTAACGTTTAAATTTAATATTAAAATTTAATATTAATTAATATTAAAAATATTAAAATATTAATATGTGTCGTGGATCTATTCCAGTTGATATTTAGTTCCATGGACAGAAAAATAACATTGCTTTGAAAAACATAAATCGGTCGGAGGATCGTCTCTGGGGTTTTATCTTGATGTTAGAGAAGTTATTTTTAATTGAAAACAGTCATACGTAGTATCGTATACTTTTAAACTGAAATCAATCAGCTGATTCAAATGAAAAACGCCATCTTGTCTCAAATCGGAGGGTGTACCACCTCGCGGCGGGGTTTAATTTTGACAGTTATTTATACCTGTGTTAACTTCGGAACAACGCTATATAGCATTTATGAGTGAGATTTTTGCTAATTCGTTGAGTAACAGCAGTGTAAAAATTATTCCGACTTTATAAGTAAGTCGGTTACTGACTAAAACCCATCCATGTTCCTTCCTTAGCCCTTTGCGGTCCGGGGGCGCGAGAGCTCTTTCGAACATCCCGCGGCCCGACAGGGACGGCGCCGTCACGACTATGTGTACTAGTCTAAAAGAATCGAACAATAAATTCCGTGTGTCTATGATAGCTATCTAAATAAAAATAAAACGCTGTTCATTAGCTAGCGCATCTTGCGAATGCCTAGATAGAATTGGCAATTTGTTTTGCATAAAAGGCTGGATAAGATTTAAGAAAAAAAATAAGAAAGAAAAGTTTTAAAAATATGGTAAGAAACTTAACGTGCTTTTTGAGGCACGGGGTAGTCTCGTTAGGACATAGTTGGGCACTCATATCAATCTGCCCTTGCGGCTGTTACTTTGCCATGGGCTCCTATCAAAAATTTAAATTAAAAAAAACATGGAAATAAAACATAAAAAATCTGTAAAAGAAATGTTTTTAATAAAATAACATTTCACTGAACAGTCGAATAACATAACGGAATTCCAATCAAACACAATTAGGCGCTATGGATTGTTTTTATTAAATTTGTCTGAATATTTTTTTTATTAATAATAAAATAAATGCAATAAATAATAATTGAGCGCTGATTTCGATAGGATTCGAATATAAAATTGTATTTTATCATTTACATCAATTACACTGGCCGACATGAAATTTTGTGCACGTTTGAGACTTGATTGTATAATTATGACTATTAGAGTGATTACAAAACAGTTTTCATACGGGTGAAACGTAGTTCATGATAATTTTTAATCTGACGCGGTTTCACTGCACTACAGTGTACATATTATCTCTACGTGCATCCCTACTAAAAGTATATATTTAGGTATAACCACGTTAATGGCCGTGTTGATGATACCACCTAATTATGAAATTATATTTACAAAACATTACATCAGTTTCCACTTAACACTGTGGGAAAATGTACGTACCTCACATTTACGTCAGTGTGTGGGGTATTCAAATACACGTATGTTATGTCAGACCTCTATCACATCGGTGACTGATGACTGACTAAATTTTGCCAATTTTTTTTTTTTTGCTGAATTTAAATTGTAATTTAATGTATATATTTTTTTTTGTATAGCATCATTTTAATTGTATAATTTTCTCAGAAATAACCTGTACTGTAAAAAGACTTGTAAACATTTCCTTTTGAAAAGAGTGTCTATAGAGTTTCTTGCCGGTTCTTCTCGATAAGACCCACTCCTTGGAACCGTGCAACTAGCTTGACGTTTCATAAGTGCCTGCAAAGACCTATTTGAAATAAAAACATTTGAGTTTTTTGAAAATTAATTGCTCTTATGTAGGGACTTGATATTTTAAATAACGGTCACCCATCCTTGAAGTGACCGAGAGATCTTCTTTCTTTTCTTTTCTTTTCTTTAAGCATGTCTTTAAGTAGTTTAAAGATGTATGTTATGTAATAAAAATAGTATATTATATAAAGAAATGAAACCATTTTTCTTTAGTAAAACCTACTACATAAATGTACCGTCAAATATATCTGCCTCTATTTATGGTACCTTTCAACACTGACTACTAACTTTTACCATGCAGTGTAAAGTTTTTAAACAACTTTTACATCCACCAATTTAAATTACATAAACATTTTGCATGTATCCGGATTTTCTTAGCAACATACATTTTAAAAATGTTTTATACACGGTGTAATTAAATTCACTGTTTAAAGTGCTTAATATGTAAATACTCAGTTAATTAATTTCTACATGACTAAGTACCAAATATATTTTTTTAAATAATCTTAAAATATTGGCATTGTTAATTTTATCATAAGCTTGTCACGGTTTTGCCAATTATAATTATTAATATTTTTATTTTCATGAAAAATACTCAAGAAAGTTTTTATATCAATAAAGGTAATTATCATAATTTATCATTAAATAAGCATTAAATGATGAATGATAATGCTTAGAGCACGAAACTGACAAATGCGCCACCCATACGCCATTTTGTTAATTTCTATGGCAAAATTAGAACAAAATAGGTTGCGACTTTGTTGACATTTTTCGTAAAATCAAATTGGTAAAGTCTATACACCATAACATTTGATATTTGTATATCCCGTCGCGACACAGTATACGTGGTGAATTAATTTTATTTTACACCGTTTTGGCCAATACTACACGTAAAACTATATGTTCGATACTACTCAGCTTTGGGGGGTGGGGTGGACGAGAGTTACCCCCAAAATCGCCCAGTCTGTCGTCTGGCCAGTTGTTGATACAAAACATGCTTTAGTTTTCAATACTAAAATATGAATGAGATGTCCGTATGTATAGTAGTTAGTAGTCCGTAGTTATTTACGGAATTAATAGTCGTAATTCTAAAAAATATTTATCTACATTAACATATAATGGAGGGTCTTTATTGAAGCAATAGAAGCCAAAACAATAGTTTTTAGAATGTTTGTCTACCTGTCTGTCTGTTTGTATACGCATCATGCAAAAACTACTGAATAGATTTGTATGAAATTTGGTACACAGATAGCTTATAAACAGATGTTATTAAATAAAAAACTAGATAAAGAATAGGTCCATTATGCCTGTAAGGCATACAATTAATAATCATTATTATATTATAGTCGTCAATATATTTAAAACATTTTTGCCGTACTTTATAACCATAAATGTTTAAATCCCCTGTTTGCGCGACTCTGCTTTGTACCTGATTTACAGAGGGGCGCCCGACGCCCCGGGCAACCCCCTCGAGCCAAAACCGTATGATGGACTCAAAATAATTAACAGAAAGGGAAATATCACATGGAATCTGATCTTACACAGTCCGAAATTGAACAAAAATAGCGAAAAATACTGCGTGTTCAATACTCGTACAATAACAGAGATGTTTTACTAGTGGTTGTTCGCGGTTTCTCCTGGTTTCCGAATGGAACGCGTACTTATTCGAATCATAGGTCTCTGTATTGCTAATATTCAGCCAAATACTTCTTATTGTAAAGACTAGATGAATAAGCGCAGTGTATGTGTGAGGGTTTCCTCAAATCCGCCTGACAGACTCTGATCTTGTAAATAACAAAAATTTTGATATATATATATATAGTCTTACAAGAGGCGTATACAGAAGCATCCTTAAGCAAATGGTTGGTTTTAGTCTATACATACAAAATGCTTTGTCCTAAACCGCTGATCGTAGAGTACTGAAACTTGGAGAGAGTGTTCTTTGTATGACGTAGACATCCGACAAGAAAGCATTTTCCGAAATTCTATCCCTAAGGGGGTAAAAAAGGGAGCCAAAGTTTGCATTAAACTTATTTTTTATTTGAATTTGTATAGCTCACGCGGGCGAAACCGCTGGCGGAAAGCTAGTATGCAATATAATACACAACCAATTTTTCGTGTAAGACTAAAAAACTTTCGCGGTGATCACATCTTAAATTATGACAAATTATTTTCTCAAATCCTAAGAAATGAATTTGGCGACGAACGTTTACAAAATTATTCTTTAAAAAAAATGTCTTAAAGGCCTTGTTCAAATGAAGATACACGGACAAATCTTGTATCGTGACCCAAATACCTGCGGCAAGGTTACCAAAGTGATATATAAAGAGCCATGATGACATATATATAAGTGCTTATTTTTATTGTGCTCTGATAGCACTGCTAATTATAGATCTTAAGTAGTATTGGCAGATGCATGCGAGTTCACATGACATCGTCCGTCGACCCAAAATATAGTCGCAAATAAATATTTGAATTAAAATTAAGAACACAGAGACGCTCTAAAGTATAGTTTTCCTTAAAAACAATAATGTCCAGATCTTCGGAAAAGTACCGGTTAAACTTGTCTGCCAGATAATTTCAACTAATGGTATATTTATACTAATATTATAAAGCTGAAGAGTTTGTTTGTTTGAACGCGCTAATCTCAGGAACCGCTGGTCCGATTTGAAAATTTTTTTCAGTGTTGGATAGCCCATTTATCGAGAAAGTCTATATCATACGCTAAGACCAATAGGAGCGGAGCACCACTATTCCACGCGGACGAAGTCGCGAGCAGAAGCTAGTCAATCATGAAAGGACAAAATTCTATCTCTAGTTGTTTAAAATGTTCGGATAGATAGGTCATTGAAAATGGTCGTGAGTTGTTTTAAATAGAAAGCGTAACCAGACATACAGATAGAGTTACTTTCGGACTTACAATATTAGTGAGGAAGCAAGGATCGATAATTTCCACCATAATGTCGTGAAACGGCCCTAAATGTTGTAAAATTCAGTAGAACGAGTAGCTAGAGGTAGCTGACCGTCTGGCTGTGAACTAGAACTTTGTTCACGAGTTCCTCAAACATTAGTAATTAAGTTTATTAATTAGTTTAAAAGGGTGATGAGAAGTTAGACAGCTGTCTAAGTAATTATGAAGATATTTTTAGTATCTTTTCGTCGTGTATTGGCCTAGTGGTTAAGACACCGGCATCTCGTGTACGAGTGTGCGGGTTCGAAGTCTGGCAACTCTGATACTAACGTGACTTTCCTAAAGTTATATTTACTGTCTAAGTGTATCTTAGACACCACTGACTAACGGTGGAGGAAAACATCGTGAGGAAACTTTAACTAATAAAAAGTCTGAAATCGCTAATCCACCTTGAGCAAGCGTAGTGATCAATGCAATAGTTAGATGGCGAACAGTCTGTCTGTTTATACCTGTGTTATAACGACTGAACCGATGAAATGTAGCACGGAGATAGACTGAAACCTGCCAAAAGTAATAGAATAATATAATAGTTTTAATTCGCGCGCTGAAAGAAGTTCCTTCAGAATTGAGGAGAGACAGAGTTAGCCTGTTCTATATATTTTTTTTAAACAATTTTGTTTTGATTTATAATATAAATAAATGAACAAGGACCAATATTTGCGTTCATTTGGAATCAAATACTGAAATGTAAACTATAATTTAAAATCATTTACTATACACACAAGCTCTTTGGTCACTGAATAATTATGTGAAACAATTCTATTAATATTATAAATGTGAAACTGTGTGAGGATGTATGAATGTATGCTTGCTAATCTTTCACGAAAAACCAATAAATGGATTTAAATGGGTACATACATAGTTTATCTACTACATATAATTTATTTGTCCTGAATGACTGACGGATCAACGCACAGCCTAAACCGCTGTTCGTAGAGACCTGAAACTTGGAGGGTGTGTTCTTTGTATAACGTAAGCATCCGATAAGAAAGGATTTTCCGAAAATCTACCTCTAAGGGGGTGAAAAAGGGGTGCAAAGTTTGTATGAAATTGTCATTTTTAATTTGAATTCTTATAGGCCACGCGGGCGAAGCCGCTGGCGAAAAATTAGTAACCTAAGGGATTAACACATAGAATACAATTTTGCGAAAGCGCGACATAGTTCTTTCAGGCTTCGGGTAAAACCGCGGGTAACAGCTAGTTTATAAATAATATATATGTATATCTATAGAGCAACTAATGCTCTTTAAGTCTTGATCATGGCATCTGTCTGAGCACTTATTATTCTCAAATAAATACGATGAAAATATATACTCATTCAATTAAATATTACAGCAAAAAGTGTGATATTACAAATTCGTAATACAAAATGTTTAAATCAAGTATAATATTATAATAGTAAAAAAACATAGGTACAGTCGGGTATAGAAGCTCTTATTCTATGTCGGTTAAAAAATAGGTGTATTGTAATGATAAAGTTATCGCCATATGTATGTAAAGACTACGTTTGAGCCAGTTAAATTGAGATTAATTTTAAAACGCAGAAGGCATTAAACATTAAAATTATCTATCAAATATTTTAATCAAAAAAAATATTCAAATTCTGTCTTTTGTAACTTCACTAAAGTAAATAATGACTTTACATTACATAATAAAAAAATATCTAAAAGTCGCTATAATTTTGCATTTACCGTTTACACTGAACAACAAAAAATTCTTCGACAAGATCGTAACAATTCGAATAGAAAATACGACATCAAAATTTATCTACGCAAATAACAAGACTCGAAAATAAGACACGAACTCGTAAAAGACACAAAATAATACTCCTCACTACTGCGTAATACGTCAGTAAACACCTGCGGTATCCGACGGGTTATTGACAGATTTTTATGACACAAATAAATCACTTTTAACCATCAAATTCGCTCAGAAAAATAAGAAAAAGCCAAATCACACGAAATTCGAACTCAGCTATAAAAATGTTACCGTTCGATTTTCAGCGAGCCATGCTGTAACTTTTCACTGGTACCCGACCTTAATTACATAACTAAAAGCTATACTACCTCAAAGCACAACACTACACTGGTGCACTATCACCACACTACGTACGAGCGTAAAGGTCTGAGGACCCAAGGTATGCCGAAGAACTCCTGCAGAATGGTTATAGCCAGCAAGAAATACCTGCTGTATATAGAGGAATTAGACCTGATAGGTCTACCGCCGGCATCGCCTTTGCAACAGTTGCTGCCCATAATGAGGGCGCATTTCGTTCGTGTAACCGCGGGGCCGGGCGATAACTGCGCGCGCGCTGGCTTATTTTCGTTGAGGCGACTCTAGCGCCGCGCCCCGTTAGTACGCTCGCCGCTCGCGGCCGTCTGACGCGACAGACAATGTTGCGAGACTGAAACTATTTGCTTTAGCTTTTACTATACGTTGCCCGTGGCTTCTCTTGCATTCTCATTGAAATTCTTAATGTACACCGATTAAATTATCCTAAGATTACAGCCTAGCTGCATACATTTTTTTTCTAAATAACTTATTTCATGTATGGCCAATTGCATCAAACTTCACATAATTAGTACTTTTACGTATGTCACATAAGTTGATATTAATAATTAGCATACTTTTGAGATGTTTTATGTAACCTAAACAAAGATTTAGGTAATAATTATATGAACAAAATCATAAATGTTACAATGAAAATTGTAAAATAATAGCATCATGATGCTCAAGCTAAAAGTTATCTGTCAATTTTTATGGCTGGCTGCAATTAGCTTCACGAATTTATACTTTTACGAATGCCACAAAACTTGATATTATTAGCACATTGAAAACTCTGCTACAGAAACAATGCAAAAACTATTGTTTGTAGGTCACCGGTGACCGGCGTGGCGTACAAAGGCTTAATCAATTATTTTCGTACTTCTAAGATTTATTAGGAATCATTCATTAATTTACATTCTTAAAGATTAAGAACTACTACTACATATGCTAAAACTATAAATATAAAATACAAAAAAAATCCTCAAGGTTAAGCGTCAAAATATTCCTCCACATCGCTATCATCTGGTAATGGACTGGCAGCATTGCCACGTTGGATAGCAATGCTTATTCTTTGTCTAAGAAATAAGCCAGCTCTCTGGTCTCGCGAAGTGTCGACTAGTCTTTTCGATATTTCCTTGAAGAGGAGACGCGAACTCGGACCCCATGGCCCAAGCGTTTCGACCCCAAACACCTCAAAGCTATATTTACCCATAAGGTTACTATATTCGATTTATTATAAAATCCAGACACAGAGTCAATATCTAAGGAAACGTAAGTATATCACAAAACGTATGTCGGAAAATATAACAAAATTGTAAACAAGTTTTAGTAATTTTTTTGATACTTTTGGATTCAGTTCTTCCATTTCACGTTTATGTAACCTGATATTATTATCTGTGTTATTGATATTTGACATTTCATCACAAATGTAGAACATGTTTTCAAAACAAAGATAATTCATAATCCCGTCCATTGCAATTCTATGTACAGCAATTTAGCTGATAATTGGCTCTCTCCTACTACGTGAAAACCACCCCGTTTTGAATTTCCCGTAACACAAAATGCAGTGGTGGGAAGAGAAATTGCTATTAATAGTTTCTTGGAATATGTACGTGTATATTGTAAGTATTGATGATGTGCGTAGAGTAGACTATGTCCAATAGTGGATGAATATTAAATAGTTTTTTTTTGTATGGCATCACGCAGGTCAACCTAGAAGGTTGTCGACTGCTTAACCGGGCTTGCCTGTGAAGTGCCTTAAAAAATGTAGGGTCTCCAGCCAGGGCTTAACTTACAAAACTAAGCGACTACACGCTAAGGGCACCCCTTAGTGTGGTAAGGGCCTCGGCTTAGGGCGTGGCTGGGGAGGACAGCAAGGGACAGGCTGGATCAGAATATATATGATTATTATAATCGGGAATTTTAAAGCTATTATAGCTTTATATTATAGCTCGCGGGCCGGCTCGTCGAGCTAGGGTCGGGAGGGATATTAAATAGACTGATTATGATGACGATGTGTAGTGTGTTAAACGTGTGTTTGACACCTAACTCCTCCTAAACGGCTTGACCGATTTGGATGTTTTATGTGTATATTTGAGTCCCTGGACGATTTGAAAATATTGGGACTGTAGACGTCGTTGTTTTCATAAAAATGCCAAAGTTAGGACAGTAGAACGTCTGTCGGATCCATTGACAGGTTTGAAAAAGTTACCGCGCCCCTGATATATAAAGAGCTGAGGAAGGAACATGGGTGGGTTTTAGTCAGTAAGAGACTGAGACTCCCACCCGCCTCACTCATGGCAAGAGGGGTCATTTGATGATTTCCCATCCGGAAAAAAAAGAATGACCGATCGATCAACGCACAGCTGAAACCGTTAGTTATAGAAGTAAATCATTCCGCACAAACGTTCCATAAATGACGTAAGTGTGTAAGAAAGGATTGTCCAAAATAAATCCCCTAAAGGAGTGAAATGAATGTTTGTATGAAACCAAACGTGGGAAAGAAATAGTAAAATTAAAAAAAAAACCCACCAAACAGGTGAGACGCCGAGACATAACATAACTAACATGATATTATAGTATTTTTTATATTGTTAAGAACATATATATTGTAAATAATTTAAAACCAACTTGTAATAATTAGTTTCGGATAGTGTAATAAAAATGTTTTATTTTACAAAATATTTAGTACCAACTAATTTTATTAACTAAAACTAACTTGACTAAAAGATATGTTCCACCTTTACTTTTAAATCTTATCAAATATCTTCCTTGTCTCTCATGTCCAGCATGAAGTCCAACAGTTTTTTTTTTAATATTTGAAACCTTCCAAAAATTCGATGTTAAAACTTTTAGAATTTTGTATTGCAAGCGTTTATTTAAAACTAGCTTCCCGCCAGCGGCTTCGCTCGCGATATTTTAGCTAATGGATACAAAAACTTGACAAATTATTATATACTAAGACCTTCCTCATTAATTACTCTATCTATTAAAAAAACCGCATCAAAATCCGTTGCGTAGTTTTAAAGATTTAACCATACATAGAGATATAGGGACAGAGAAAGCGACTTTGTGATATACTATGTAGTGAAGCAGATAAATATTATTCTTGATTTTGTAGTGTTTTTGAAGTCAGTTTTATTTTTTGTTATAAAAGGTTTTTTCGTTCACTCAGTTAGTAGAGCCGCGCTCAAACGAGACGCAGGAATTTAATATCATAAACAAGCTATACGATATTGAAAACAGCAAACATAATGAAGAAACAGTTTTTTAAACAAGAGCTTTTCTTCCGAATCAATTAATTTATTTATATCGAAAGTAGAACCGTAATCGATCTAGGTATATTATATGCCATATAGCCTTTTAACTACTTTATTGAAGTCAGCTTCCAATATTTGAAATGGAGCGACTGCCTTCATCACTCAGTCCCTGGGGGGCTAGACAAGTGGCAAAACGCTAACGCTATAGAATAGAAAACAAAATGTATGGGAATGACATATAGCTAGTCGTAAACGAATGTCATTCCCATACATTTTGTTTTCTATTCTATAGCGTTAGCGTTAGCGTTTTGCCACTTGTCTAACCCCCCTGATCACTATACTCCTTGATAAGGTTGTCAGTCTTTTTGGCGTCAAAGATTTCTATAGACCGAACGCGGCGGGCGCAGTTTAACCCTTTTTATTTTATTTATTTATTGTGGAAACAAACAATTGTACCTTTGATCGATCGACTGTTTTCCTCAATTGCAATCGATATATTTAAATTCATCATAACATTTATTTACCCGACAGTGGCAAAACCAAAAAGAAAGCTTATGATTTTCACCCTCTCCCCGCGGTACTATTTCGCACAGCCGGATAAAAAGTATCTTATAAACTATGTAAATCCAAATCGGTCGAGTAGTTTTGGCGTAAAAGACTAACAAACATACACACATACATCCTCACAAAATTTCGCATTTATAAGCTTTCCGCCAGCGGCTTCGCCTGCGTGGGCTATATGAATTCAAATTAAAGATGCACCGCTCGACCGATTTTGTGCAAACTTCACATAAAATATCTACTAAATAGTTCGAACAAAGCCTAAACATTTGGTTTGGATAGGTGAGCCCGTTCTTGAGTTATAGAATTACAACGAAAAGTGGCATTGATTTTTATATAGTATATTGATAGGATGTTTAAGGCAACACTTAATAAACAAGATGATTAATAAACAAAACACTAAGCTCAACAGTTTAACAAGACTTTGTACTAAAAGATGCATACTAATGTTAGTTTAAATATTTAGCGAGACTATCCCACGTCTTTCAGGAACACACCACGCAGATTGTAAGCCGATTATTTCATCTGGCATAAAAAACGCATAAAGCAGTCAATTTACCTACCTACCTTTAACATCTAACTATTATATTTAGAAAACAATCTAAAAATGTTTACAAGTTGAGAAATCATCATTTATGATAGCATTTCAGAATTTAAAATATCTTTATCAGGATCAAATAAAATATTTTTAGATCGCTTTTATCGATAAAACCACCCACTGATAATAATATATAAATATTTGTTGTACATAAAAATAAATATTTTATTCTATTCAATTTTCATTGTTCATGAAAGGCAAATAACAAGACGGTTCTAAGTTTTTAGCTGCAGGCTTATCCTATGCCAGTGGGTTGTTAAGCGGACTAAGGGCCAACTTCACCGACACATATAAGATAATCGGCCCGTAAAACGAAAACGTTTTTTAACCACGAAACGGGAATTTTTGTTTTGTCAACTTTTTGTTCAACCCCGGCTTGGTAATCGACCGTTTCAGAAATAAAAAACTCAAATGGTAAGTTATCCATCGTATGGTAGAAGTTTGAATGTATGCTAAACGGCTGTTTATAGTTGATCGGACCGTTATCTTCTCGTTAAACTTGGGCCTTATCGTGTCAATATTCTATGCGAATGTGCTTTCGCTTTTATCAGAGTGCTTAAAATATTTCTAAGAAGGCAGATAGATAGTGGTGCCGATTCTGTCTTACACACGACTAAACTAATTTTAAAATATCATGCTCTTTTTCTATTGCGAAATACAAGAAGAGGATAGCAAGTAATTCAGTGCTGTCAAATTAAATGACAGATGACATTTTGTTCGTACAGGTTTGTTAATTTAGTCGAGATGTTACGTCGTGATTTTTAATTTGTATGGAAAACCATTTTTTTCTAATTTGACAGGTGTAAAAAGTTTGCTATCCCTTTCTTATATTTGTTGATGGAAAGAGAGAATTATAGACTAAATTTAATTTAGATGGTGTCAAGAGAATCGCGGCCACTTACATACATCTACTAATTTAACAGTGTTGCCAGCTTATCTTGTTAAAAAATACTGTACTATAAGTACTACTAATAAAATAACTTTAACTACAAATAAAATAACTTCACAAAGTTTTTGTTACTGAGTTGCATAATCATATTTTTTAATCTGTTGTTCTTTTTTTACAGAAAGTAAAAGGTGGTCGTGATAAAAAAAGCTGTTTGTGCATTATATGTATGCAGCAAAGTAATCTGTAAGAAGGAGGTTGAAAGCTTTTCTTAATTAAAACATGGTTTAATTAACATGTCTTATGCAATAACTTAGTTTCGCCTCCAGTGCTGTAACGTGACGGTTGCTAATAATAACTTCTTCATGGGAACTAAAAATCTTCTTATTTTAACTTTTATAGTTGTTTGTGGGGCGATTTTTCAATAGAGCCAGATAATGTTTATCTGTTGAATAAATGTGGCAGATAATTTTAACAGATTTGGTAAATAAAATATGTCATACTATCATATTATGTATTCTTTATATAAAAGTTATCAGACTACAAAAAAAACGGTCCTTACTCGTGTAAACTTTTCTTAAATTGCATTTTAATTGATTCCAAGTGCATTTTTTTTTAAATTTTGTAAAAGGCTACCGACAAAAAATAGTGCAAACGATAGGGGGCTTGTGTTTAACAGTGGACCAACATTCAATATAATAATGATATACACTGACGGACTAATAAACTGCATCAATGTTCAACACGCACCTACCTTTGAAAAAAAACATTTTAACAAAGTATTCCAACTTTTTATACAAATTTAAATTGAAACCTATAGTTTGGTTCGTTAACTTCATAACAGCGTAGTATCATTATCCCTAAGTGTATGTTTGTATACTGAAAAGGGCCATTCAATATTTTTTAAACAAAAACTTTGATACAGTTTCTATGTCTGGGGGTATATATTAAATAAAATAAATTGAAAAAGTTAAATTCAATATATTCATCTGTAGGTGGGCTACGAAGAGCTGGATGTATCGCAACATTTTTGGGGACAATTATAGAAAGTAATTAATGGTTATTTTTTAAGTTCTAACATACATATATCCCTACAATAAAATAACAAAATTGTATGTACGTGGTAACTTTGTATAATTTATTTTAGGTACTTTAAAACTTCACATACCTAATAAAAAAAACGATAAAGTATTAGTTTGACACGCTTCTCAAGGATTCCGTTATATAGGTTTTGACTTTTAACGTAAGATTTTTTTGTCTTGAAAGGCCAAAGTTTTTTTTTTAATATAGGCTTGGGTCTGGCTTGTCGATATCAGGTACACAAGTATTCTGTGTAAATTTCAACTGGCTAGCTAATAAGTAGATGTTTCAAATTACGTAGCTGACAGACAGACAGATAACGACGTAGACAGGAACAGGATCCCGTTTGGATAAGATTTCGTCGCGAACCTTACAAAAGGCATATCCTTAGTAGTCACAGGTATCTAGATATATAAAAGTAAAATTTGAAAAAAGAACCTTATTATAAAATACTAGTGGCCCGCCCCGGCTTCGCACGGGTAGGCAGTCTTTGTTTTTAAACAGACTTCAAAAAACGTGGTTCTGTATTTTTTTTTTATATATGTACCCGTATGTATGTGTTTTTATGTCCGCGATTAACCCAAAAACTACTGAACCGAATTTGATAGGAGTTTTCGTTCTTCTAAAGCATAGTCAAGTCAGTTCCAAGGAAGGTTTTTAGTATAATACTTTATAGTATATTGGGATCTGATGAAGTTCTTCGGAGATAGCCAATGTAACTCTTCAATTACTAATAGTAAAGGAACAGCGATTACTGCAATCGTATGCAAGTGATTGTTTTCACTATTCTATAACATAACCACACCTCTAAGCTTTAAAGGAGAAAACAGAGGTATAGAGTTCACCCTTATTCAAGGTGATGAACATTTGTCTGAACATTAGGATATTGTTATTTATTTAAATTACAAACTACTACACTCAAAAGCGAACTGAAAAACTTTTTTGCAAAAATAGAACTGGCATGGAAAATAAAATTGAAAAATAACTAATACATCGTTCCAGAAGTCGGTGTCTCCAATTAGGTATTGTGTTGTGTATTTTTGATCTATTTTGGCAAAAAGTTTTTTTTTTTTAGGAATAGAGAATCATCTCCCGACTCTTCCCGCTGTGGGCGGAGCGGGGGCAAGTGTCAGACTGACTTAAATCGATCCATTATGTTCTCTTCTTCGCTCTTTATTTTCTTAGGTCGCGGTAGCTCTTTCGAACAGCGCCCCAGGCACTTTTCCTGGGGGTGGGCCCCGTCAACTATGCTACATCTCAGAGAGGCATGCGTGGAACTCAAACGCGCCGTTTACGCGGGCCTAATTCTTACCGGATGGCCACTTATTGCTTAAAGTCTGCAGGCCCGGGCCTGCAGTGGCCTGGAGTCGATTCCCGGCTCCAAATGTTTATGGCTAGGCTGGGGCGTGAGGTTTGTCTCTCCCTCACGCATCCTGCTATCTCCTTCTCTAGCATGACTGTTTCGCATAAGGAGGCCACTGCTTCCTATTCCCACTCGCTTTGGACCATGGTTTGAACCAGGGCCGAACGTGAGAGATCACCGCCACCCAAGCGGGGCAAATCACCACTGTATGCTCCACTGTATGATCCTCACAGTGTCAACACCCCGACGTTAAGGAACAGGACAGGAACCTCCCAAAATATCCGTGTCCGGTGAGAACCTGCGTCAGGCGTAGGCATAGGATCTGCGGTAGGGCAAGATGCCGTGGCGCCTTCCTAGCCACTCTTCAAAGAACAGATTTATATTTATCGCCACAATTGTGGGGTGCCATGCACTGGGCGTGCGGGTAATCTTGATGATTAGGAAAAGCTGGAGAACGGTGAATTATGTCCGAATGTATGTTTTATTGTTATATCTATACGACATCGCGTGCCAACATATTCGCTAACAGTTAGGTGTAATACAAACGATCCTTACTCAGGTTCATCAAAATACATTCAAATGTTTGGCCTTATAATCTGTTAATTAGTAAAGGGAATTCTAGATTCTTAAGTTATGAAGTGTGGAATAGAATTAATTCAATGCAAAGCGCATTTCTTTTTGGCTTTTAATTATTCCACTGTTATGTATGAAAAGAGGTCATTTTTATACATAGAATGCATGAGCATTAATCACCATGCTTACTAAAGTGGAATAACATCTACATAATAATAATATGATGACTTGAAAGCGCTTACTTTTAACAAATTCGTAACTTAATTCTTGAAGCCGCTAAAGGTGAAAAATATTATGTGAAATTAACTAAAAGAAAAAGAAAATTGTGTATGCACCAAACTCAAAAAAAAAAACTAAAAATATGTGGGATTCGAACTTGATGTAACCGATTCGCATGATCATTAATACAACCCCTCCGCTACAGTGCTCGTTGACATTGAAGGTAAAATTGACGTTCTAATACAAAGTCTTTTCAATTTTAATTACTGCTTATCTGCTTTAGAAACGGGCGTGATGATTTTCATGTCAAAGATTGTAATGATAGCAAAAATGCATAATTATAAAAACTTGTTAGGTCATCCCATTACAAACTTATTTCAATGCCTCACTGCTCATTCCCCATAATAATCAGCGTGATGATTTGTAGCCTAAAACTTGACCCGATTCATAAGAAACATTTTTGGTGAATTTCAAGTAAAACTGTTCAGACGTTTTCGCGTAAAGTTAAAACATATTTTTAATCTTACAAACTCAAAATTTGAATTTTTCACCCTAGGGCTAAAATATTGATAAACTGTGAAACACGTGTTTAATAATTTTCATTTTACAGTGTTTCTACAAAATTTGAGTTTAATTGAATCAAAAATAAAACTTACTCCATACAAACTTTCAACCCTATTTTAGTATACTTAGGGTTAGAATTTTCAAAAATCCTTTCTTATTACTTGTCTAGGCAATAAAAGGCATCTCCTGTCCAAATTTCATTGCTCTAGGTCCAGCCGTTTCGGCTCTGCGTTGATGAGTCAGTCATTCAGTGTATGAGGTTGTCATTTTATATAATAGTATAGACTACACCATGTACACGTTGCAAAGTACTCGTAAGTTTTTGTTAGGGTGAGAACCTTTGTTAAAGTGTATAGAAGAACCCACCAAAGTTTCATTACAATCGGTTGAATAGTTTAAGAACCCGTAGGGAACAAACATACAAACATTGATTTATATTTAAATAGATTTAAACAGGCGGTCTCTATCTCTAAACACCATTTACCCGGACTTCGTGCTTTTCGAAAGTTTTAAGAAATACTGGATTAAACAACGAGTTTGGTGTCTTTAAGGCCCAAGTTCACCGACAAGATAACGTTCCAATTAACTTAACAACCGTTTACCGTAAATTCAAACTTCCAACTTTAGATGGGTAACGTATTATTTGAATTTTTTATCCTGAAACGGTCGATTACCAAACAAAGGTTGAATTAGAAGTGGGTAAAAAATATTCCAGCTTCCTGGGTTAAAAAACCTTTTTGTTTAACGGACCGATTACGAAACCGACAGTCGGTGAACTTGGCCCTGACTGACTACACGCTTTTCACATAGATACCGGAACTGTCTGTAAGTATATGATACCTACAATGCAAAGTCCATGCGCAAGCGCGAGTGCGCTGAATCACTGTCCCGCATAATAAAAGTGGATCATGGCAATGGCTTCAAAAGTAAAAACAAACATTTCGAAGAAATTAAGCTCCTAAAATTATATTGCCTAACAAAAGACCTGACTATATAAATAAACTGCCACGAAACTAGTTCATGCTCGCGCTAACAGATGGCGCTAAACAAACAAATATAAATTACTAGGTCACGGCACTAGCGTGCTTCCAATCTTAAAAGCTAGATGGCGCTGGTAACGTCAACGCGCGAGAGTCTCGATTTATTTTTGGTTGTAAAAGGTAAACATGTTGGCAGGCATCATTCTAAATTAACCGTTTTGAATTAGACCGATAGTCCGGGGAAATTAGAAAAAGTTCAGTTACCTAAGCGCGTTTGGCGCTTTATTTAAATTAGATAAGATTCGTGGCCTGGGAGCGTAAGCAGCTGGTAATTTTACCACGTATCTCTGTGTGTGGTATGCGCGAGATTTGATTGGTACGGAAACTTTACTAAGAAATACCTTTATTTTTATTTCATCGCCAACTGCATTAAGGACAAGTTTTCCACTTGCCACTGCTAATACTAATAATAGTCACATAGTTTAAAATCTGGATTAAAATAATAGGTGTATATACATATATATATATATATATACATAGGTACTTTTCATATCTATATCTGAACATAATTCGATTCAATTTGATTCGAGACTACGCATACGAAGAAGCAAGTTCTAGATATAAAAGCAGAAACTAAAGTATTTTTTGAAGTTAAAATAAACGAAAGGGATCTTATAAAGTTGTTTACTACTTGTTTTGAAATACATATAATATTGTTCTATGGTCAAAATTCTGTCACTTGCGTTATTTTGATTCTGGTAATTTTATGCATTACAGCTGAATTTATAAATCATGGAATGTTTACTCTCTTTAATCTGGATCTAGTACGAAATAAGTTAACGTAGGTATAAACTTACAAACCTATACTAAATCAATCAGTTTTATTCATTTAACGAAAGTTGCTCTATCAATACGACATATTATAATTCATATTTTATAATTATATTATAATAGTTATTCAAATATAGTATACTTAAATAGAAACTAATATTTGTCTTCTGTAATTACAAACAATTGAAAAAAATACTAGACTTCCTAAAAAGTTTAATAATAAAATATTACGTCATTGATTCTAATTTATTTTTCTCCCTTAACTTAAATAATGAAATTGGTCCTATGAATCCTTTTCCTCGGAATTAAACGCGAAGCTTATAAACAACTCTCGGTACAAACTCGTCTGCTGCACTACCGTGCACTGCGCAGATACATCACAGATAGGCACCGCACAAGTCTATTTAGGTTACCGCCGCAAGATGGCGTACCCAGAACAGTTTATTTTCATTGGAGCAATAAATAACAGTTACAATCGACGGAGATATTTCATGCACAATGAGTGCCGATCGACTTATACACTAATAGTGAAACAAAGATGGGTGGTATTGGAAAAGCATTTAGATTCTATCTGCCAGATAAATTTGTATTCATCTTCCTCTTTGTTCTTCGACTAAAATGGCCTTTATTTTGTTTAAAAAGTGGCCCTCTTTATGGCACTATTTGTGGCCACATTTTTTTACATGCAATATATGTATGTAACTATGTTTGTTCGGGTGGAATCTTGCAACTCAATTGTTTTAGTATGTATTTGAGTGCGTTTGGCAACACCGCACCTAGGGGCTTACTCTAACTCACCGAAACGAAATTTCGGAAAGACCGAGAATAGACGATAAGTTTTTTGTGGTGCGGTAAGGTGCAATCTGATGCTGTGTACATAGAGGGCTATATCCATAAATAACAATTGTTTGCACCTTACCGCCCTAAAACCCATAATTAAACGTACTAAACTTCTGTCGAATCTTCGTTTTAGTTGAATTAGAGTAGGCCCCAGATGTTGAGTGACCATGCAGTCGAGGATGCACTCTTGCCATGGATACTCCCAGATTGTACGAATGGGGGGAGAAGGCAGAAAATTCCACCCTTTGGAATTGTGGTCTTTCCTATACAAGGGTTAAGCTTATTATAAGATTGTGCAATTTATACCAAGGCAAGATTTTATAAATACGGGTAATTATTTTATTAATACGGGTATTACTAATGTGAAAATTATTCTGTCTGTCTGTTACGCTTTCACAATAAAACGGCTGAACCGATTTTGTTGAAATTTGGTATAGAGGCAGATTGATTCCTGAGGAAAGACGTAGGATAGTCCATCCAAGTGTAGGAAAACATTCCATCAGAATGCGGGTGAAAACGCGGGAAACACCTACTACGTATTTACATAAAGGGTATTTTTAGGGTTCCGTAGCCAAATGGCAAAAACGGAACCCTTATAGATTCGTCATGTCTGTCTGTCTGTCTGTCCGTCCGTATGTCACAGCCATTTTTTTCCGAAACTATAGGAACTATACTGTTGAAATTTGGTAAGTAGATGTATTTTGTGAACCGCTTTAAGATTTTGACACAAAAATAGAAAAAAAGCAATAAACTTTTGGGGTCCCCATACTTAGAACTGAAACTCAAAATTTTTTTTCATCAAACCCATACGTGTGGGGTATCTATAGATAGGTCTTCAAAAATGATATTGAGGTTTCTCATATAATTTTTTTCTAAACTGGATAGTTTGCGCGAGAGGCACTTCCAAAGTGGTAAAATGTGTGTCCCCCCCTGTAACTTCTAAAATAAGAGAATGATAAAACTAAAAAATATATATGATGCAGATTACTATGCAAACTTCCATTGAAAATTGGTTTGAACGAGATCTAGCAGGTAGTTTTTAAGTAATCAGCAATTTTCCTCTACAAATAAACTTAATTATGCGGTCGGAAAAAACAAGATAATTGCGAATTTATTGCGTATTTTTTCTTTCCAATGGTCGGAACCCTCGATACGCGAGTCTGACTCGCACTTGGCCGGTTTTTTTTTCAATAATATATCACACTAACGGCACGATTTTTATTTTATTTTATTATAGTAATACCTATAGAATATGTTACTTTGTGATAATGTAGCTTTCTAACGACAAAAGAATTTTTACATACAAAAATACAAGTCTTTCCTCTTTATAAAGTTAGTGTAGAAGTGTAGATTGCAAGAAGATTTAAACATTGTAATGACAGACCTGCCTCCGTGCTCTTAAATGTACATAGTTCCTAAGAGCACTAAGCATCGATAATATTATAAAAGAGATAAGCTCGTGAAAGCTGAGAAGGAAAAACAAATGAAGTATCTTGACTTGGCGCAGACATAATGTGGAATGTCGTCATAAAAGAATTAAGGGCATAACTAACATGTTTACCTACATATGTGAAAGCCTACTAAAAATCGGAACTTTTTACATATCAGGAAAAAAAATATGTTTACAGTGAATTTATAAAAACAGTGTGCAGGCCGAGCTCTTTGATATTACAATACTTGAAATTTTAAACCCCCACTACACCCATTTTTTCCCTAAAAGCAATATCATTCTTGATAACTGTTCTAAATTTTAAGTAGATAGCATTAGTAGTTCCTGAAATAATCATCTGTGACAGATAGACAGATAGACGATGTGAAACCATAAAAGTTATTTTTACCATTTTTGGTCGGAACCCAAAAAAAATAATATGTAGGTAAAAATGTTGGTGGCGCCCTTTTTTCGTATGACGGCAGTATTATCGTTTCGATTATGCGACCAATAGCCTGATGGCCAAGAGCCACGATCAACATCTCGGGAGGCTCTCGTTAGGCGGTTGGGTCAAGGGCCTGATTCAGAAAGCATTTTTCCTTGACACGGCACCTATTGTGAGTAGGTTCCTGTCATTTAAACTTAAACTCAAAAACGTTTATTGAAATTAGATTAATTAAATTAGTACTTTTTCACGTCAAAATACATTATGACAGCACCCCAAAACGCCCAGCCTTCACTGCTTCCCAGTGTTATGGCTGGAAAGAAGAAGCAGTGATGAACAAACTTCCCAGCAACACAGCTGTCTATTATAGTTTTACCTTATAATATAAATATGTCATATTTTATTAATATTTGATTATATTAATATTAGAAATTAAATTGGAGTCCTAACCACCGGTAGCTTGGACCCTTCTCCCGATATCGATGGAACCCTATTTTTTTTATAATTTTAAATGGTTCAAATTTAGTGATTAATATATTTTAAAAAGTATAATATAAATGAACAATAAAAAAACAGAGATTAGGAGATAAACATGTTCTCAACGAAGTACTTATAGATAAGTACCTACGTAAGTGAATTAGATTATACCGAAGGAAGAGCGAGGTACTTGTTACTCCGAGCAAAACATTAGGGGGTTCTAGCGCCCGTCTACTATTCCATGACATAGGCAAACGTTTAGCAGACTCCACGTGTGATCAAAGGGCTGGCCTATAATCCGGTCAAAGAATCAGCATTGCCATCCAACGTGGCAATGCAGCCTTTTGGGCATTCCCGATGACAACGATGCGGATGAATATTTTGATGCTTAATTTTAATAGTGTAATTTAAATATACATAACCTAATATTTTTATTCAACTGGCTGGTAGACCATTTGACCTCAACTTAGCTCACATTATATTTCCTCTTTGTCTTTATCAAACATATGAACTGCGCACATGTGTTTAAAGATACAATAAACGAAGCTAATAGAATTATTCGTTCGTAACATCGTGTTTAGCTGAAGTGAATTGTTCGAAACATGAAGAAGATTTAGTTATCCTACAAAAGCTTACTTCCACGAAGTTTTTGTGCAAACATTATGACACAATGTTTTTTGAAACTTTATTTCGAGCTTACAATTTCAAGCCTCATTCGTAGAGGGACCGCTACGCCGTAGCGCTACGCTGCTACGCTTGGTGACGCTACGACATGTAGTTTTATAACAAGTCGTGCAAGATTTGAAATAGGTATAAAAATTAAGTAATTAAATACTTTAATCTTACTAATATTATAAATGCAAAAGTTTGTAAGGATGTATGTATGTGCTTGTTACTCTTCCACGCAAAAACTACTATTTATATTTAGATGAAATTTGGTATACGCATCTATACTAATATTATAAAGAAGAAAGATTCGTTTGTTTGTTTTTTTTGTAGGGATTTAACTCAAAAACTGCTGGACCGATTTAAAAAATCTTTCGCCATTAGATAGCTACATCTTTATGAAGTGTCATAGGCTATATTTATTTCCAGAAATAATTAGGGATCCCTACTAAAACTTGAATAATGTAACCCAAGGTGTAAAAACGTTGTCCACCGCGGGCGAAAAGCTAGTAGTTAATAACCTGGATTAAGACATAGGTATACCTTCAGGAAGCGGCTTATACAGAATTACTCCGTTCTTATATTAATTTCCTTGGGAAAAATCCTGGCACTAAAATATTTGACGTAAATGCGTCGAACCTTGGTGGTAGCTACTTCTGCTTAGCCATTAGTTACATGTAACAGCGCGAAGATAGCTGCTAATAAATTTCCAGTACACCATGCATTTATATGCACAAGATAATTTCGATGGAGCTTGAATACCGGTAGGTGTATAAATCTTTAGTGTGTTGCGATGCCAAGCGATGGGAATATTACGTAGAATCGGTCCGAGAGTACTAGAGTCGAATTGAATCCTTCGAGTGATATTTGAATGGACTTTATTTATTTTAAACTAGCTATTTCCCACAGTTTTGCCTGCATCCTAAAAGGAGAAAATGTATCTTATGTCTTAATAATCTGGGGAAGGGCGGAGCATCCTAACACAAGCAATCTATTTGCTTAAAATGATTCTCCCTTTGTAACTAGAATAAGTTATTTAAGTTGAAGCAATAAACATTTTTTTTTATTATATTTTTTTCTTAACCCAGGTCTATCACCATATCAAATTTAGTGTACCAAATGTCGTCAAAATTCAATAAGTAGTTTTTGTCTGAAAGAGTTCATCATCATCAGCTTATATAATGTCCCACTGCTGGGCACAGGCCTCTTCTCATACAGAGAAGGCGGATAGGCGATTACAGACTTTTTAAGTCCAGGTTTTCTCAGGATGTTTTTCCTTCACCGTTAGTCAATGACGTCTAAGATATACTTAGAAAGTACATATGACTTTAGAAAAATCACATTGGTATTTGCCAGGTTCCGAACCCGCATACTCCCTGAAAGAGTTTGGTAAACACATACATAATTATATGAAAGGTCTTAATTTGCACATTGTAATATTTTTCTAAAAAATATAGGATTGATAGACATTAACCTAAATATTACAAGAAAATTAAAACTATGATTCAAAGTATCGCGGTTTTTAAGTAATCAGCAATTTTCTTGTTCAAACTTAATTATGCGGTCGGAAAAAAACAAGAGAAATGCGGCTTTATTGCTTAAAATATTCTTTCCAAAGGTTACCTTCGATGCACGAGTCCGAATCGCACGTGGCCAGTTTTTTTTTAATAAATTTGACACTTGAAATGTACTTTAATAATGTTCATGCAACATTCTAACGGCAAGCAAATACTTTTACTATTTCCAACAGACATAAAATGAAGAGTAGCCGGCGTACTTTCGGACCCTTCCGATTGGACGTCCGAGCTTTCTAGTAATTAAAATTAAACTGATGTTGGATATTTCTTCTAAGTTTCTTTGACTTCAAATTGTGGTACTTTAATGTACTTTTTGAGTACGTCCCGCAACCGTAGGACACGGAAGGAAAATTAGTACTTTAGATATTGTAGATAAAATATTTTGTTTCATGAAGTTTTTTTAAGTAGGTACTTATGAAAAATCGTATGCATGAATTTTCAAAAGGTTGCTTTTCGATTCTGTGGAAGCGTTAAATTTTACGTTATGTGTTGACTTTAAAACAGATTTTAACCCTTGAATTTGTTTTGGGGTTTCTTTGCAAGATGGTAGGAAACACGGGTCTCATCTAGCTTTAAAAATGCTTCACGCGTAAAAGTGTTATTTTATAACTTATTTGGAAATTAAATATAATTTAATCATAAGTGTATGAAATTAAAACCAAGATCAAGTAAAATAATATACAATATTATGAACTTACACATACATATAAACGATCGACCCTTATAATAAATAATGCTCCCAAATACAATAATATCCTTATCCACTGTTCTATTGGTATTATAAAAGTGAAAGTTTGCGAGGATGTATATTTGTTTGTTACTCTTTCACGCAAAAACTACTAAATGTATTTGGATGAAATTTGGTACACACATAGTTTATAACCTGGATTAATATATAGGATACTTTTTATCCGGGTGCGCTAAGCAGTTCCCTCGGGATGCGGGTGAAATCGCGGGAAACGCATCGCAAGATAACTTAAATCCAGGTTACAGACTATCCGTCTCATTGATAATAATGCCGTTCGCTTAATATAATTATTCTAGTAATCAAACTATTTTATTTATTTATTATATGTTAAGTGAAAATAAAGTTTTACAGAAAGAGACAAAACATTTTGATAGCAAAACCAGGCTTATAAGACGAATGGCATTATTATGAATATTCTATAATGGCTAGTATAAGTTTTCCAGATTTCATTTAAATCCATTTAGTAGTTTTTGCGCAAAAGAGTAACAAACATACAAACATTCTCACACTTTCACATTTATAATATTCAACATTACAAGTAATTATTGTCACCCAATGGTGACCATCTGGGCTATATTCTGTTGACTTAGAGGTTTAAATGATTGCTGCAATTAAATCGAATTTAAAATAAAAGCAATAACTACGAATTAAGAGCGACCACGATTCGATAGAAAGTATTGAGTTCCAGTAATGTTTGGCAAACGCCGGGATTACTCATACGCCACATGTACATAGTAACTACCCTATACATGTACTCGTATATACAGTGAACACAACCATACCGTCCGATCGATAGCTAGCTGACATTGACAACCAAAAAAACATCGACTTTAAACAAAAATTTAATGGCAACATTAAAATTTTAAAAATATAATAAAGCAGAAACATCCAACATTCCCGAGCTTTGAGCTAATGTAAAACTCTGCATCCCGTCTTTATTTTTAATAACACATCGTTGATGTTGTACTAGACATTTTTCTATTACGAAATGCCCCAAATTATTATAACAGTAAGCGCCGAAGTGTCAAGTGTCTTTGCTAGCTTCCTGGTGTTGTATTTATAATCGACACACGAAAAACAAACAACGCTTGCCGGCGAGCGGCGCGAGCGCAGCTCCCGTCTCACCTAACCTACATGCTACCGCGTCGAACACTGCACGATCTATTGTGATCGTAGTACAGGACTAAATTATAACCTATATTCTGTGTGGCTGGACAGAAAAAAATTGAAAATCCTACCATTGATAGTTGAACGGTGGTGTGCCGGTGGGTACAGGTAGGACCAGGGTCGCGTCGCTCCCGGGTGCCGCCCTGACGGTGCACAGGCCGCTGGGAGGGAACGACGGGGGCTCCATAGGGCTCCAGTCCTCTCGGGCCGCGCGCGTCTTGCCGTGTGCGCGCGACGACGCCCGCCCGCCGCCTATCTAAAAATAATACGGAAAAATGTTACGCGCGCGCCACCGAAATTCGTACGACGCGAATATTTTGCCAATACCGCTGGTGCGCTCGGATTTTGAACGCGATCAGCTGATTGACTGACGGTCGGACGGGATTATTCCACGAACTTTTAAGCTCTTACAAAGCCTTAGCTTTTCACATGTAGAACATTGTTTTGAAAAATTGTATTGCCTGTTAGAGTTCGAGACAATTAATCCAGCAGCAATTTTGGATATTATTATTATGACATTTTTTGAATAAATTTAATATATACTTACATTTTTAAACATACTTACACAGTATATCTGCTCACAATCAGAATTATTTGTCCAGCTAAACCCACATCTTTTTAAGTGAAGTTCAAACATGGGTTAACTTTCCTTAAAAGAAGTCTATTCACATCTATTAACGTATTAACGTTTTCCCTATTTAATAAGTAAGCAGTATAGGTACATCTCACCATCTACGTTACGGCAGATTGCAGCTTGAAGGTGGCTTGAAAGTATGAAAATTATTAATACTTACCAATATTTAACTGGAAAATCTACCATTTAATCAATATCATGGGAAAAAAAATCAATTATAGGATATTATTTAGTTAGACTTGATATCTTTCAACAATCTCTCAACGAGCAGAACAACGATGTAATTATTGTTTGCTATTTTCACGAGAAGCCTATAAAGTTAGAGTTGTCTAAACAAAGAAGCATTTTAAAAACTTATTTCTAGCATGTCTATCAAAATATGCTGGAGATACAAATATGATTTATAACGCCGAGACGGAACATAAGCAGAAAAATCATGCATATTCTCAAAATATCCTTTGCACCGTTTTAAGTCGTTTATCGGGCGTAGTTTCCTGCAGTTTTGGTAACAAACTGATTCACACGTACTATTTGTAGCTCGACTATATTCGTTAGGCACTTTCGAGAGACGAAGTGTAAAGAGGTAGATTATATTATATTAAATAAATACTGGGAGGGAGTACTTAGTGGGAGGTTGTAGATATTTTCACATGAATTTAAAATATATTCTCAGTTCGAATAATACAACTACCTTTATAAATATTAAGATCTTCGAAATGTTAGCTGTAGGAGTTGAATATAAATAATTGAGTAGGTTTAAGCAGTAGGTAGGTATCTATAATTGTTCACTTTCTGTATGGTTCTAAATCGGTTTGTTCGTAAAGGTGGGCGCATTCGCAATTCATAATATATCGTTACAGGTTTAAGGAGGAGGGAGCGTGCTTTGTAAACTATAATGATTGATAGGTAAAATATGTAATTTTGAATTTTGATACAAGTTTTAACATCTATGCGCACAATTTGTAATTAGCCGCTCAAAAAAAAAACTTATTCAAAAAGCATTTATTCAAACTGGGTTGAAAATCTTTTTGAACGTCAAATTTACAAAAGAAACCCTCCCTAAAACCCCCCTTTTGCAGCCTCGCATCAAGCATATTTGCAAGCTGCAATAAAGCTAGAAGACGAATCAGCCGAATAGTCCCAGTGAGGGAGCACCTTACGAAACCCACTTTATTATGATTTCTTTCGACATATAAGTAGAAGACTGCCTAGACTACCAGCTCTTAATATATCTACTTGTTACAAAAGCTAAGCAAGAGTCAAGCACAGGTCATAACAACAATATTTGCTGTTTCCCAAGTTTTCCCCCTGCGTCCCAAAGGAACTCCTTTACGCACTCGGATAAAAAGCCATAACCTACTCCAGGGTCCCCTCTATCTCCACACCAAATTTTATCTAAATCGGTTCATTAGATCCAGAGATTACCCCCTACAACCTCTCAAACTCACAAATACCGCCCATGTGACCACGGTTCTACACCATCCATAGACCATTAGATAGACGAAACTAACATCATTTATAGAATTAATTGAACACGTCATTAACACACTAAAGGAATTCAACAATACCTAAGCACTAAAGAACCACAGCCGGTAAACCTCGCAGAGACTTTGTTCTTCACTACATAGTATAAAACAAAGTCGCTTTCTCTGTCCCTATATCCCTATGTATGCTTAAATCTTTAATCTGTACACGTGGCTTCCCCTGGCGACCAAGGTTATATTAGGTCTACGACAATTCAGAATACTTATTGTTATCTTGTATACCTTAATAGCATCATATTGTATTGTATAATTTTCTCAGAAAACTATTGTAACCATAATATTGTAAACACAACTTTTGAAAAGAGTATCCATGGAGTTTCTTGCCGGTTCTTCTCCATAGCACCCACTACTTGGGACCGTGCAACTAATTTGACTTTTCATAGGTGCTTTATTTGTAGGCCTATGTGAAATAAAAACAATTGACTTTTGAAAACTACGCAACGGATTTTGATGCGTTTTTTTAATAGATAGAGTGATGAATGAGGAAGGTTTCAGTATATTAATTGTCAAGTTTTTGTATCCATTAGCTAAAATATAGCGGGCGAAGCCGCTGATGGGAAGCTAGTAACATAAAAAGACTAAACCCAAAAAAAAACCTCTTTATAATTTAGTACTATAGATTAGATTCAACCAATCAAATGACTCCAAATTTAAGCACAAGACACGATATATGTTTAAATACCTATAATTCTAGGATTCCGATCTGTTTGTACTGACTAAAACCCATCGATGTTCCTCCTCCATCAATTGCCCTTTGCGTCCCGGCCTTAGTTACCAATTTCCCTGAATTAATTAAAATATTATTAAAAGTACTTACTTAGACATTATTCATTAAAAAAATCTGATACTTATGAAAATATTTCGTATAACTTGTAAGTACTAAGCTCTACGAAGGAAGCCCTATCAAAATAATTTAGGTACTGAGAATTGAGAAATCTTACAACTAAATCTCATTTTGATTGGAATAAATTAAGTTTTACCTTGCTATTGAACGGAATTGATACCCTGATAATTGGTATAGTCGGTACCAATAGATATTATGAAAAAAGTAAAGAAAGTTTTAACTTATTTTGTTTTAATTTTTATTATGTTTTTATGTAAAATCAATTGGTACAGAATACATCAGAATTGGTGGTTTGTAAATAGGTCCTATCATATTGACGAGTAGGAGGTACTTGGTTCTTGCCGCAGACGTGGATGTAAATAGATAATGTAAGTGTATGTAGGCAGTTGGAGTGCAGTGCACTCAACGTTATGGCATCATAATTATGACAACCAAAAGCTAGAAAAAATCATCATCATCATCATCAGCCTAAATATTATCCCACAGCTGGGCACAGGCCTCTTCTCATACAAAGAAGGCATGAGCATTAATCACCACGCTTGCTCAAGGCGGATTGGCGATTTCAGACTTTTTAAGTCCAGGTGTCCTCACGATGTTTTCCTTCGCCGCAGTGACGTGTAAGATATACTTAGAAAGTACATATGACTTTAGGAAAGTCACATTGGTACTTGCCTGGGTTCGAACCCGTACACTCGTACACGGGAAGCGGGCGCCACCACGACTTTTTTAGCAAAAATCATAAAAAAAAATCTTATAGGAGTCCAGAAAATGACTAGAACGCTCTTGTGACGTCACGGATTAGAAAGAAAGTGCACGCTTCGTTTCATACAAATAAAAGACAGTACCTATTTGCGTGATATATTTAGATTTCCCTCTGCGATTTAGATACGTGTCTGTGGTTAGGCCCAATTAGGCAGGCCCAGGGAAGCTATAGGTGCTCCTGTAGAACAGAGGTAAAAATGTCTACCCCAGTATTACGATAACTCCCTACAGTAGCGCAACGAATGTTCTTACGCGGAGCAACGGCGGGGGACTCGCGGGGAGGCGGGTGGTGTCAACCGCGTCCCGCAAACACGCTTACTTCGCGGGACGGGACGCGAGGGGCAGACGCGGTTGTATTTTGTTGAAAATAGTTTCGCTTTGTTGTTATTTTATTTCCCATTTTGTAACAACCTTAGCGTATTTACTTACACCGGCGGTGGCATCGCTTGTCATCAAAGGCGTTGCGCTACTGTAGGGAGATATCGTAATACTGTGGTTCTACTTATCGATACAAAACCTTCATAATAATTTATTTTGTCGGTAGAAGCTTCGGCGTAAGTACCTTTCACAAAGATGATATTAATTTCAATTTCATCAAATTCAATGAATGCGCAATTTGATTTCAATTAGTTTCTTCATTTTTTTTTTGTATCTAGTAATAAATAGTAGGTTCTGGGAATCTACAAAATATCGTTTAAATTTTTGATGAATGTTCCGATAGCTAAAATCATTTTGTATGAAATAAACTCCTTGAATTACTTAATTGGAATATTTTTTTTACTCAAATCTATTAATGATTCTGTATTGATTCAAAACTTGTCTTGTTTGTTCGTCGTATGTACCTTGATACCTTCATCATTAATAATACACTTGGGTTCTTTAAAAAAACGATACTGTGGAGGCTGGAAATTATCTCTATTTTCGAAAAGAAAATCGAAGGTAGGTGGGTTGTAGCAGGGGTAAAAAGTTATTAAAATTGTGAAGTTTAAAAATATAATAACTACGTCATATTACCACGTGCATGACGTCAATGCAGCGCCATTGTTTTATTTTATACAAGCCGGCCCGGCGAACTTCGTACCACCCCATGTCTTTTTTTTATTTTCCTGTTTTTTTGATAGTTATTCTGCTATTCGGAACGGGGACAAAGACAACAAATCAAAAACCATGAAAATGGGTCCAGCCGTTCTCGACTTACAAGTGTTCGAACAAACCCGACTTTCTTTTATATAATTACTAGCTTCTGCCCGCGACTTCGCCCACGTGGAACAGTAACTTTGGGTTATCGTTAACTTTAACTCCCGATTTTGAAACATTCTTCATTGATGCTCCGCTCCTATTGATTTTAGCGTGATGATATATAGTCTATAGCCTTCCTTGATAAATGGGCTATCTAACACTAAAAGAATATTTTAAATCAGTCCAATAGTTTCTGAGATTAGCGCGTACAAACAAACAAATAAACTCTACAGCTTTATTATATTAGTATAGATATAGATAGATAGATATGTCGAGGTTGCATAATTATTATTTTTAACAGTACTTACCTAACTGAAGGTATACCACCTGTAAGTAACATTAAGGTATTCTGTTTAATTTTGGATCAACTGCGAATTCGACCAATCGCAAATTGGACTAACCGCGAATTGTACCTTCTACGAAATTGACGAAGTCAGTAGGTGGTAAGACTGACACCCCCTCCCGCTCTGGCCACAGCGTTAGTGGTTTATCGATAAATGTAGCCATAGTTAATATCGAACTTTCATTTATAGTTATCCACTTCTAAAGCATATTTTGTACAATTTAATAATGAAAGTGATATTTGGTATTGAAGGTGGCGGTTAATTTTGTAGAACCCAATCATGAAGTGTGCTATAAAATCTACAGAAGTTTACTTAAATGAAGTTGTGTGACTTTTCAGTTTGCGTTTGATTCTAATTAGAGAAGCTCTTTAATTAATAAATAAGACTCTATTAGCTAATAGACTACTACCTCTAAGAGGTAGTAAGTTCCCTCTTTCTTTGTTTAAATATCAAAACTTGAGTTCTCGGAACATGCACACGCTATTAATGTTGCCTGTTACATAAATTTAGGTACTGCGACTATGATACTCTGTTTGAGTTTCAGAGAACCCGACAAAAGTAATCTGATTAAATTTAAACTTTGATCAAAGAAATTTACTTTTAAATGTGTTTATGATAAATTTAAGAATGTTTTACACCCAGAATAAATATAAAATTAGTACTACTAGGCATGAGAAAGACCAAACACGAATTGGGCACTGCACTCTAATCATTGTGTGTAACCTTAAAATAACTAAAAAAAGGTAGTTAAATGAAACAACAACATTAATGATATATTATTTATTCATCATAAGTCAAATACATATTTCGAAATCTCTTAAAACTAATTCGACTAGACCACAAATTAGGCTAATCTAATCATAAACACAGGGCCAGGAATCTTTAATTTCAACATAGCAAACATTAATAGCAAACGATAAAAAATCAAACATTGTGACTAAAATTAACACTACTTATTTACGACGGCCCTGGTTGCAAAATATTGACTTAAAAAGTGACGAAGAGTACTGATGTTTTTAAATAATCTTTAGGTAATGGTAACACTCTCAAATAGCTAAAACCTTACGCTACTTCAGATTTAGGACGCAAGCAGATACTTCTAACATAGCCGATTGTGTGACTGCATCTTTGCTGAAGTTTTTCATGCTCGAGTTTACGTTGTCGTCGTACAACTAATGTTAGTTCATGTAACCACTTACCGCTAATGAGCAGTGGTGGTCTAAGACCTACTTGCAGCATTTTTCACTAAAACATTAACTGTCACTGTCAATTACAAACGACTGAAAGAGACAAAATGTTTTAAACATATTTAGCGGCGATGTCAAAAGTAACTCGTCTGCTTTGGCCCTTACTGATCCCAACTAAACACATCTCTCTAATCGGTACTCTTCAAATAAAGTGAAGAGTGAATTTTCCATAACACACTAGACTTTGCATCTGTTATAAATACTCCCAAATACGAAACGCGGATAATTTTAAACTGGTAGTCGTTAAATAACTGGATGTAACTGGTTTGAACCGGTTCACAGAAAATTTGGATGTCAGCCAATCTCCGTTTAATTGTATGTTAAAATTGAACTACATAATAATGTATGTTTTATGCCGAGGGAATTGTTTAGTAAATATCTTGTTTGTCTATAGAAAAAAATCGTTTGTCTGAATAGTGTTTATAACAGATACCTCGTATTATCGTACACTAGGTATTTAGCAGAGAGTAAAAAGGTTTAGCTGTACAGCGACATATTGGCACTGTTAGGGTGTAAATGTAGACAAAATAGTGACTTTAAACCGTCAGCTACAGATTTCTGTACAACTTGTTTTTTGTGTTCAAAAATCATTTTTTTTATTCTTTATGGCTACATTATATTTCAAAACTTCGTAAAAATATCTTGTATATATTTCTTGTGCCAAAATGAGTCCCAAACTATTTGTTAAACGATAATTTGAGAACAGTGCCAAAAGGTCATTAGAAGAGGTCAAAAGTTAATAGTAAATAGTGTAAAAAATATCAATCAGACTAACTGCAGTCTATACATTCATTTCGTAGTGTAGTGAAGTACATATAAGTAGCCTAACTTCTAGTGAAGCTGGTGAGTTTGTTAGTTGATCAATACCAGACATTGGAATGGATCAAATCCGGATCTTTGGTTTCTAGATTGACTTGTCTCGACATCTCTGATCTGGTCCAGGATATTCCAATCCATTCTGATTCAACCAACGTTTGTTTACAAATAATAATAACTACAATCACAAAATGGCGCAAGTTTAACTCGCAAAGGGTTCCGCACAAAAGAACACAATGTTCAATCTCAAAGTATAAAAAAATATAAATGCAACCGTTTCGAGATCTTATAATTTGGACCCTTACATAACCCCATAAAGTATAAACCTAATTATAAAGTAATAAAAAATTGAGCACCTATTAGAATGATAAAGTACGGAACCGAAACTAAAACTGAGTACAAAAATAAATAAAATGCAAAAGTTGCGGTAACATATTTTTTGCTTCTGGCAAGTTTTAGCTCGCTCCACATCGCTATTTACAAAAGTTAGCAATCACACTCTTAATTCAATTCTAATTTTAATTTGGAAGCGGCCGAATTCACACCATAATTATTATTAGAAATATATATTTTACTAAAGATTTTTAAAAACCAGTATGCTAGCTTAGTCCACTATATATATGTGTCCGAACTAGGACACACATTTATAATTTAAGAATACGTTATCACACGTCTAATATTTGTTCTGCAGTTCTAAAATACTTTCTTATATGCACTTGGATGTCTGAATTTAAATGAAAAAACATTGAATTTAAGTAAAAATAAAACTTGACATCCAAGAAGTCGACGTTTGTGCTCACGTACCTCATAAGCGTTGAACGTCAACGATATTTCCAGACCGCTTCCATATTCTCCATAGCCTAAATAAATGAGCGATAGTGCTCTTAAAATAGCCGTTAATTTCGAATAACGCCGTAATATTACCATGGTTTTCCAAAAGCATGGGCTTATAATAAAATTTTAATAATACTTATATTTCTTTTCTCATCTTTCCCGTTCCTATCCGACTCGCCGCGGTAATGCACTTTGCAGAATACCACATAGTGTTATTAGTTTCGGAATTTTAATTCAATTTTCTGGTGAGGAGAAATTAAGTTTAATTGATTGACGGACCGGAATAACTTGAATTTACAGAAATCAGTGAAGAATCTCTTCAAATTCAAGTATTTATACGAAGTTTAACGCTAAAATCAATATTGAAAGTACTAGCTTTCAAAGGCTGGCGCCACATAACCAAAGATTATTACCGGCCAGGGTTAGAAAGGGTAAAGAGTACATTCAATATTAAATAGTAGGATTTAAATCGTTCAGTTAACACCGAACAAGGGAGAGACGAAAATATTTTTGAACTGATAATACTATGTATATCCTGCCGCGAGTGCGAACGCGGTACGCTTAGCAAAAAATATGTTATAAAAATATTACTTTTTACTAGTCGTATTTTTTAGTTTTTTACAAAAATAGGGTAGAAAAGCTAAATCGGAACGTGAGAAAGGTGTACACACCAATCGCCGGTTTATAATACAGTGTTCCAAAATTGTCATTGAATACGACTATTGATCCATCTACCCTCCTCAAAATTATCAGTTAAATTCGTCAAAATATAAAAATTAAAACAATGACTTAATTTAAAAAATGTCCTTTGAACTCATACATAAATAGTTTTAGGCCAGCTAAAACTGTCAAAAATAGATAAATCAAAAGTATAGTTATGTACTTACTTATATTATTATACTTAAAACATAAAAAGGAAATATGAATATTGAATTTACTCGGATTTGTTCGCGCAGATAGAATATTAAACAAAATATTTGAACTGACCTCGACTCCTGCAAGGTGCATTGCCCGGTGTGAAGACTGGAATATGTGGGTCTCTTCATCTTAAAGACTTAACGCACCCGAGGGCGACGTAACATTTGATCAAGTCCTCACTGTTCTAATGCTAGAGTGAGACATGGCTCCTATACCTGACGAATAGTCACATCTCCTTTTCGCAACGCAACCTTGTCGTCTTCATGATATCCTGTGATTTTTCCGCATTTATGTTGTTATTTAATCGAAAAATTTAAAGCTAGCTTCTCACGGCGCGAGGTATCACAAGTCGCGCCGCGCCAGCTCGCGCCTACGCGCCGTGTGAAGGTAATGGCGCGAGTAAGCGCGTCCGATCCGATCCGATCGGATCGTCTCGCGACTTGCGACTTGTGATACCTCGCGCCGTGAGAAGCTAGCTTAAGAAATGTTTCGCCACTGAAGACAAAGACACCCTAATACCTTGTCGTGACCACAGTCCATGTAGATTGCCGCTAATCTCGAGGCGTAAGGCCTTTTCCTGTCACGTGAATTCATGCCCGCATCATGCAATTTTCAATTTTGATTATAGCGAGCGAGTTCATTAATTTGTTTTATTCGCGCTATAGTTATATTGAAAAAAAATCGGCATGACGTAAGTTATTTTTGAGCTTTATCTGTATAACTTAGCGAAAATAAAGTCTATTCTATAAGAGGAACACAGGACATGGGCTTCAATGAACGCAATTGGACACAAATAGCTGCGTGATAGGAAAAATCCCGAAGACAAATCTTTTGTTTATATTCTATTGATCACGAACAACACGAGTCTCTCTGTTATAATCAGCAAGAGTTAAAAATAGAGTAACTAAATAAATTATATCAAAGGAGGAAAGGAAAATGGGAGTTTATTGGTAGGTAACCAGTATTTTTCAGACTGTCGACTGAACTAGTAGAATATGAAGTCAGGTAAGTAATGTTTTGATGAAGTTCGTTAAACATGAATGTGTGTACTTGATTTGTTTGTGTGTGTTATATCCAGACTTATTTCTGGAATGATATTTAACTGAATAAATCCAACCAACAATGTTATGGAACAAATATAATTTTAAGTTCAATTTACAATTCGTATCCCGACTCCGAGCAGTTTTTACGTGAATATTGCACTGTAATTTATTATTGTTCAAGAGAATTCGTTTTTTTTTAATGAAAATTGTATTTTGATTGCTTTTAATTATTAGTTGGATTTTCAAGATAATGATGTAAAAGTAATAAAATGCAGATGAATATAAAAAATTGGGGGAACAAAACTGAAAATTATATTCGAAATAGGAATTAGTATTTATACCTACTACATCTATTTTATCTAAACAACAATAGTTATAGGACGCGGACTGAAAGTTTGTAAATAAATCATGCGTTGTAAGTTCACACTTTCTCAGTGCAAAATTACTACGGGCATTCGTCAAATATGGTTGTCGTGGTCTAAAGTTCATATTGACCGGTTTATCGATTACGAAATGAGATAAGAACGGACGTATCGATACTACAATAATTGCTACATGCTTTATACCGCATGTGTAGACTAAAATGCCTTATATCAGGATTTTTTCTGTTTCATGAATAAAAACATTACTGCAACAATTTTCGTAATGAGAATGTAAAATTTGATTTTGGAATGCACTTTTTTTATAGCCAATACTTTGGAGGCTAGTACCTAATTTAATTTGAAATGTTTTTTTTTTATTTATGCTTGAATTTTTGTTTTTACTTGGCACGTTGTAACGCGCCTCAGAAACTGTTATACTTTCAGTCCGCTACAAGAAGTAAGGAAAGGATCGTTTGATTATTATTTTTTTGTGGAATGTAGAGTTAACAGACACCGTCATAAATGGTTTTTTATGATAATTCGTAAAGGATGTAGTTCCTCAGATAATATAGTAGCAAGACCAGCATCCGAATTACGTAAAAACGAGCATTCAACTATCTTTCAATAAGAAGTTTTATATACGTTACTACGTATGTTTAAACGTTTTGAGAAGCTCGTGGCTAAGTAACAGCCGCACGGTTCGACCGATCAAAGGTTAAGCTGCGCTTTGCGCGGTCGGGCCGTGAATGGATGACCACCTTTGTCATAGCGAGACTCCTCCGTGCCTCGGAAAGCGCGTTAAGTTGTTAGTCCCGGATGTCATTTGTAGATCTTTGACAGTCGTGACGTCTGTGACAGTCTTACCAAGGGGTATCGTGTTATCCGGTAACTGGAAAATGATGGGTATCGCAATTGAAATAAAAAGATATTGAGGTACGTAATTAGGATGCTGGTCCGTTTCTCTTAGAGTACGGTCAAACCTGCGGTCAAATCTTTGTATTTTGAACTTTATTGCAATTATATTAAAGCCGACAGATATAATGAAGTTTTAAAGCAAGTTCTTTGGCTAAAGTATGTTTCTTACTGTTGTAATTTGACAGTTGCGCGACAAAAACTTTACCTCGGTTGGAATAAGGTTTATTTTACAAAAACTGTATCGCAGGTTTAACCGTGGACTAAAGAGTAATACGGACTAGAGGATGTATGTAATTTTCTTTGTAAAACTACAAGAAATACTATCTGCATGCAAATATTATCGACTATAACACACATTGAGTAAATTATGTCAATTAATGACAATGCAATTGTTTAGTTTGGAACCTCCGTTTGCCGTAAGCAAGTTCCAAACAATAGACCGAGCAACGGTTTGTCTTAACCTAACAGTCAGATTTTTTTTTCGTTTTATTATTTTTCTCATTACACCTGAAACACGGATAGATAGTATATAAAAATGAGATTCCAGTCGAGATCCTTTCCTCCAACTACGAAGGGCGGGCCATTGCCTCGCAAACACCGAATGGACCCACTATTTGAGCCAGAAGTAAGACAGAACAGGATGGTGGGAGAGCACGCATCCGAAGAAGACCAAACGTGCGCACGCTTTACACGTGAGCTACATCTGGAATCTTGTGGTTGTTGTCAGTGCGACGCTTGCCCTTAGGCTTGATGTCAATGTTGCCGTTCTTCTCAACGACGGTGTCCTTCATTTTGGGCACCGTCAGGTTATTATTCTTCTCCACGGGGCTGGTGGCGCACATGCAAGTGACGTCTTGCATCACGGAGTTGACAGCGCCCTCGGGGACGGCGACAGTGACCGTGTTGCGTTGCTTCTTCTCGTTGAAGCAGACTACTACCTGGGCTGGCTCCTTCTTCTTAACGACGCGACGGCGGGGATCGTTAGCAGGAAGATCTGACGAGGAGCTCGACGGCTGATAATGATATTTAAAGGTACGGCGTATACCGCAGCGGCAGGCCTTCAAAGCAGTCTCGCGTCTGAAAAGAAATACTTTGTGAGGCAAGTTTTTTGGGCAGGAATATGCATAAAAATAATTTCTAGAAAATTAGACAGGATTATGAAATTGAGCGCACGAGCACGGTATACACGCATACATGTTGCAGTAAATTTTATACACGGGGGTTATTATTTCGCAATTCGCAAAGGAACATCTCTACTCATTAATCTGTATTTCCAAAATAGACACGTAATATTAGATAAATTTATTTAAAACTCTAAAAATTATACAAAAAAGTGAACAATACAAAATACTACCTACTAATATAATAAACTATAGATTAACTAAAATTAACAAAAATCTTAAGTATCTAATAAAATAACAAAATGGCACTGTAATAACAAAAATTACCAAACAAAAAAAAAGAATTATCAAAATCGGACTAATCTGTAAAAAGTTATGAGTACTCTGTAAAAAGTCATACATAAAAAAAATATACGTATCGAATTAATAAACTCGTCCGTTTTTTTTTCGACTACGTACGTACTATTCAACCTAGCTTCACCGTGCACATTCTACGAGGCAATAAAAAAATCGTTGTTACTAAACATATTACCCGGACTCAGCTTCACTGAACAAGATGAACTGGACAGCAAACAATTAGAGTCATCACATTAACTTTAAACGAAAATCCATCCAAGTTAAGTACACGCTACAATTTGCTGGCCATAAATAAACTGGATGAACCACGTCAGCTTCCCGGCGCTGTCTATTTGTATTTCTATTTTAACTTAGCATAACTCCAAATAAGTTATCTAAAACTAAATTAAGGTCAAAAAATTGCTATTGTTTTTCGTATTTATTGCTTGAGAAGACCGGAAAGGTTTAATTTAATAATTTTTTTATCAAATATTTGGTCATGTAAAACTTAACTTACGGCCAATGTTTCAACAACAACTTTAATAATAACTTTTATCTGATGAATAACCATATCAGTTTGACGGATTTTGTAGAGAAAATTAGTCAATATGTAAAAAAAAAAACAAAACTTTTTTTTATTACTGTATTTAATTATTATATTACTATATTAATTTAATTACTGTAATTGGTTTCCATCCGTTGTAATTAAATAAATAAATAAATTTAATTAAAAGTTAGTTAGGTAAGTGAAATATCCAAAGAGCTTACTAACTGAACGCTTCAATGCTCAGTGAATGCTATCTCTAAGACAAAGTGAACGCAGCATTCATGCATATCGATCTTACGTATAGATAACAGCTCCATTGAAACATAGACGACGTCACGAGTAGGTACTAATGCAAGCGCTATATTGGTCATCAATCGATCATGCCTATGTAAATGTGTTGAATACATACTCAACCAAGTAAGTAAGTACCAATGTGACTTTTCTAAAGTCGTATGTACAGTCAACAAATTTTAATTATGACACACCATAAGGTTATATTCTTACATACATTCAAATACATTCGCGTAAACATACGTTTCCATGGTAACACGATATAAATATATAATTTTTTATTCTCATACAATTATTATTTGACACCAATTTCTGAGTGACTTTTTGACGCTGTCATTTTATAATCGAAAGAATTCGTTCGAACATGGCTTAGAAAAAGAAAAAAAATGTTTCAAGGAGTTTGGATTCAAAAAATATTTATTAATGCTTTATAGAAAATATTATCTATTGTAGTGATAACAAAGGTTAAAATTTCATAGATGTCCAACCCGTATTGACATAGCGTGCCTAATATTTAAAACGGCCTTAGTGCGGAATGCACTGTAAAGGATGGAAATCCTTGTTATTTTGACCGTTATAAACGATTTATCGTCAAAGTGGGTCATGATTCAAATTTGTCGATTGTACTTTCTAAGTATATCTTATCTTATTAGACGTCACTGACTAACGGTGAAGGAAAAACATCGTGAGGAAACCTGGAGTTAAAGAGTCTGAAATCGTCAATCCGCCTTGAGCAGGCGTGGTGATCTATGTTCATGCCTTCTGTGTATGAGAAGAGGCCTGTGACCAGCAAGTGGGACAATATATAGGCTGATGTTGATGATGAACACCCAATTAAGTTAGATGTCCTAATGCGAAAGTGGTTTTTTTAATAAAAAATGATAGTTTCATACAAATTTCATACAATTTGTCCCCCGTTTTTCACCCCTTAGGGGTAGAAAAATCCTTTCTTATCGGTTGCCTACGTCATACAAAGAACACACCCTCCAAGTTTCAGGTCTCTACGATCAGCGGTGTGCGTTGATCCGTCAGTCATTCAGGTCAAAGCATTTTACACGTATAGTTATAAACCCCGTAAAATTATAAAAACAACACGTCACCAAGATTCAGTCAAGGTCTTCATTTTTAAACGTGTAACATGCATAGCTGAAAATTAAAAGGTAGATATGAGACCATGTGGTAAATTTTCCACGATGTACAACTTGGCCTGTAATCTGTAATAAATTATGTACAAATAACACTTCCTCTTTCTATTATCGCGTTTTATGATAACACTCGCTTTGCCGTTTGAAGAAAGGCTATAATTTTTTTTTTAATTGGGTTAAAATCATAGTCCTACAAGGAACCTTTGTAGTTTCGCCATGTTCGTCTGTCTGTCTGTCCGTGGCATAGCTCAGAGGTTCTTAGTGCTAGAAAGCTGAAATTTGAAATGGATTTGTAAATGGATTACGCCGACAAAGTGGGAAAATAAAATTATGAAAATCATTTTTTTGATGAGTTGCTCCCATACACGTAAAGTGGATATGATTTTTTTTTACGTGTAGATATCCCATCGTGTGAGGTATCATTGGATAAATCTTTGAGAAGACCATTTTTAATTTAGGGATCCATTTGCGAAATATCTAGCTTTAAAGTGCAATTTTTTGTTCGATACGAGCTTGAAATGTGAAAAAAATCACATACGTAGCACATGTAATTAACTTAAAAGGAAAACTATCACGCCCAAGTAGACTTAACTGGTTACAGAGTTATAGTCGACCAACTAAAACGTACTACGGAACCCTACTGGGCATGGCCCGACACGCACTAGGCCGGTTTTTTCTTATGACGGCAGTGCCGCTGCTGGATGTTCGAAAAAGTATTTAAACTTGATGGATCCTATGAAATTATGTTACTTGTGGCTCTAACAGACTAATTTATCGCTCATAAGTTTTCGTTATTCGCATCAGCTCTAAGCATTCAGAAACATAGCAGAAATAAATTTGTTTTCATCACAACTTAATTATAATATTTCCATACTGACTGCGGTCACGGCGGCCAATCTCAATGAAGGCTAGCCATGTACGCAGGAGATATTATAGTGCACGCTCGCTTGCGCAGACACAGGTGCACTCTCTATTCCCTCAATCTCATAGTCCGATGGGACGGCAACCCGACACGATCGGAGAGAGAACATGCGCAGGACCGACAGCTCTCGCTATGTGAAGAGAACGGTGTGTAAAGAAAACCCATCCACGGACTGACCGCGACTAGCGCAGCTTAACCTAGCTAAACTATCAATTCATACACATAATCCGTCATAGAAATTTCGTCACTAATTACGATTCCAATTGAAACTGAACACTATTCGTATTAATCACGATGCGTTCTCAGTCAGATATTAATCCTCATTATATATGTCGATAAACGTAAACCATAAATTCGTTAGGACCTATATAAAATTTTTTAATGTGATTTATCCATCAAAAGGTTGTTTGTAAAAATCGTTGATTGCGATGAAACTGTCCATTGTACTACTGTAACTGCATAATCCTTGTTTTATATTCTGTTTTTTGTATTCAATAACGAGTAACATAATAAACATTAACCGTCATACTTATAAAAAATCTGTAATCTGAAGTTTAACCATTTCTTACCTAATCCTTACTTACAACTTAAGTTCGGTTTAACGCAAAACGGCATTTATGAGTGAGATTTTTGCTAATCTGTTGCTTAGCAGCTGATTAATCTGACTTTATAAGTAAGACGGTATATTTGCAGTAGCAAAACCTCCACACGACATGAAGAAGGTGTTCACAAAATACCTAACTCTGATTCGAAGTTTTTTTGTTCCGCAATTTGTGCTTAAAATTGCGGAACAAAAAACTTCGAATCAGAGTTAGGTATTTTGTGAACACCATTTTGTAAACAAAACAACTCCTTTTCATATATCACGACCACGACCTCATTCCATCAGCCCCCTTCTACCATCGTACATCTAGACTTGCAGTACAAGTTACCATCCTTACCTTGTTGCTGCTATTCCTCCAATTCACACTAAGCGTTTTCAAACGTCTTTTAAAGTGCGAACAGCAAAGGAGTAGAACTTAAAGTTCTCCCTCACTATTCTAACACCTACCTATTATTATGTGTATTGTATTATATATACCTATTCTGACCAGATAGGCGTAATACTCAAAATATGCAAAGGTATGACGGATGCTGCTGACATCCATAATGAGCTGATTCGACTATACGCACCGAATAGTTATCTCCGTGGCAGAAAACATCGACTGCTAGACGTGCCTACTTGTCGGACCGCAGCCCGTGCTACGTCTCCAGTACAGCGCGTGATGACCACGCTAAACAAAGTACCCCACTAGGGGGTGCACTTAGCGTGTAGTCGCTTAGTTTTGTAAGTTAAGTCCTGGCTGGAGGCCCTAAATTCATTTAAGGCACTTCACAAGCAAGCCCGGTTAAGCAGTCGACAACCTTCTAGGTTGACCTGCGAGATGCCATACAAAAAAAAACCACGCTAAACAAACTGGTTAAGTGCCTGTGTTTTTGTGAGGCTAATATTATTTAATTATAATTATTAACTTATTATATAATAGTTTGTCTTATGTAATTGCTTTCTTAAGCCATGTAAATCGAATAAATAAATAAATCTGACCCCGAATTTTGAACGAAGTCTAACAACATAAAATCTCCATGCATATTGTACGCAGGTCCTGTCCGAAATTAAAACAATAGGAAGCTCTGGTGTCAGCGGTTATTAAATCCAAAGCTTTGAAGAATGTCCTTTGCTGTAGTCAGAGGCGCTATCCGACTGTGGACTGTACTATTCATCAGAAAGCCTTTTTTTTTCAAATATTCATCAACAGTACCCAACAATCAGTTAAGCCGAAGCCTTATCTAGCGAATGGTAAGCACCCTAGATCTTTTATTATATGTTCATGCTTATAAATATCAGGAATTGACTTATTAGGGAGTTTATTGCGCCACTTTTTCCGTCTTTTGTCGTCTAATATATATTTGACGTTTAAAATTACCTAATTTTCAGTCTCATTTGAATAAATAGTTTTTAAATAGTCGACATTAAAATTTGAACATTAAGAGAAGTGTCTGTTCACTAGAGACAGAAGAATGGTTACAGCTACCAATAAGTTTATTACACAATTGTCAGAGATCAGTTTTCTAATGACTAATCTTTCTGATTACGCGAGCATAAAGCATGAATATGCAAGATACACCAACAACAGATATTGCCGACAGAATATAAAACACTGTTTCAGGTATAACCCTGCCAAATACCGTGCATCTTTTCAACGTACAAAATTGAATATCATATTTGCGTTCAATAAATGTCATAGTCAATGAGATACCAGACAGACTGGGCGATGGGGAGTGGGGGAAATATAGGGAACAAAGTCTGAATTTGTTTGGCTTTGCGTGCACGACACGATACGTTTACACCGTAGTAGTCTAGCTATTAGCTATTAATGAACATTTGGTTCATTAATACTAGTACATGACACATGACCAGAATACTCTCGCTGGAAGTGCAAAAAGCATTTTTTTTTTAATGGGAGTTTATATAATTGATATCTTCAAATGAAGATCTTAAACAAATTAAGTGAAGCTAAGCATAGGATGTCAAGGTTTTAGAAAGCGCCTAATTAATTATTTCAAGATTCAAGAATCCCTCAATGCCGTATAAAAATAAACGTATCTAATTTTAACTTCGTAAATACCCGAAATCGGATTTAAATTCTAAAATTGTATGTCGAGACAGATTACTTAGAAGCGATTAATTCTTTTAATAGCCTTGTTCGATAAATCCTATCCTTGCGTACTTAAGTGTTAGATACGAATATTGTATTGTCCAACTATCAAATTTACATTATAACTACATGTTCCAGAGTGTATGAGCAGTAGTTAGCTGTCAACTGTCTGACAGGACTGTCTGACAGGTGTTCAAAAACTTCAATTCGATTCCCCGTTGACGACTACTGGCCGCTACATGCCAATATTGCGTTATACCGACATATCACTATTTTATTAAACGTAGGCCCGTCTGTATCTATTGTCTACCTTTAGAAATCATTTATTATAATAAACAATTTTACTATTTCATAGAACCGTAAAGATCGTGTTTTAATTAATTTATTTATTTTTGGAATATTCGGATAAAGAATGTCTTTTAACCCAAAAATGCATTATTGGTGTAAAAATTTATACTAACAAGACATAATGGATATGTACAACATACTGTATGTTGAAAAAAACCATATCCAATCAAAAGAGGACCCCTCTTTTGATCCCCTTCCCTCGTATACCTCTCTACTCTCCCCTCCCTTATTATACTTATCAAAGTGGTCAACCTTTACTATAGCATCAAGCCTATCTATTATCATCAATACATGTAAAATGCTTTGTCCTGACTGACTGACGGATCAACGCACAGCCTAAACCGCTGATCGTAGAGACCTGAAACTTGGAGGGTGTGTCCTTTGTATGACGTAGGCATCAGATAAGAAAGGCATTTCCGAAATTATACCCCGGAGGGAATGAAAAAGAGGGGCAAAGTTTGTATGTAACTAACATTTTTAATTCATATTCGTATAATGCGGACGAAGCCACTGGCGGAAAGCTAGTCGCGGGTTCGAGCAAAATTCTAAGTGAGCACAATCAATGGTACTAGTACTAACGCGAGTTACACACACACATGCATAGATAGATTAAATGAAATGTGGGCCGCTAATTATCTACTGAACCTGATCCTCCTTTCAGACTAAACACAATGTATAGAACAGACATTATTGTACACAAATACTAAGGTACAAAAGGATATACTGACAGTGGGTTTTCGTTATCATTAGCATTGACCTTCATTTTTTCAGACTCTTACCGTCTTACTTATAAAGGCCGATTAATTTTTAATCAGCTGCTTAGCAAGGGATTAACAAAAATCTAACTCTTTGCTGCTGTTGTTTGCTGTTAATGCTGTTTGGCGTTAATCCGAACTTAAGTTAGTTACTTAATCCTGGATTACGTTTTTTTTTTTTTTTTGGTTTTCAACCTACATGCAATTTATATTTTACAGAATAAATACTTTTTGCTAATAAAAAAGTATAAAGCTTGTTGGTGTCACTTCGACGTACCTAGTATCTAAATATGAGACAAAATGTCATATTCGATGCTTCTAACTTTCGAAGGGTAATATATCATTCGGTCTTTCATTCGTAAAACAGTTGATTAACCAACCGGTGGTGTTCAAGAAGTGGTGAACATGAAAATTCCCGCATCATAGTTAAACAACTGTTTTTGTTTAGCGGCCCGATTACGAATCCAATGGTTATTTCACTGTTGGTGAACACGGACCTAATTAGTAAAATATTGATAAAATCTCTTGATAACACAACTAACTATTAATAAAATCTATAATATCACTGTGACAACTACATTTTTGAGTTAACCTATTTTAAATGCCCTGTAAAGAGCATACCTGAGTCTTGTAGACGAATCTGAATGAGCTCATAAAGTGATTGCAAAAAAAAAGTTGCTCTTCAAAAATATTAATTTAAGTGAGCACCAAGTAACTTTAGTGATGGCCAATCATATTAAGAAGTCAATTATATTTAGTATCGATAAAATATCTAGTTCTTAGTTGCTTTTAAATAAAATTAAATCGTGGTATACTTACTCTAGGAATTTCTTTGAAATTGAATTTCGAAAATTCGAATGCGTTTTAGTACTTAGGGTACGTCAAACGGGAATTTGTGTTTGAATTCGATGAAATGCTTACATAGCAGCATAGATTAATATATGACATACCCACAAGACTTTTACGAGATAATCAGCCGGTTGCACCAAAAAAATATGCGGTTACTTATACGTGAAACGGAAGAACTGTCATTTAAGATCTGTCAATATTGATGATAAAATTGAATAATTTTACTAGTATTTCATGTTTTTCGTGTAAATATTTATGAGATATAATAATTAAGTAAACATATGTCATACATATAAAGACGAAAAACGTAAATTAATAGCAAAATTATTCAATTTTATCCTCCATTTTGACAGATCTTGAATGACAGTTCTTCCGTTTCACGTATAAGTAACCGCATATATTTTTGATGCATCCGGCTGATAATGTTTTGTGATATTCGTAAGGTATAAAGTACCAATGATAAAAAATTTGGTGCAAGCAGCCAATAAAGTATACGTATATAGTTTTTTTTTTAATACAATTTACAATCCTTACTACCAGTGGCGGATCCAGGGGGGGACTAAGGGTCTCAAGCCCCCCCAAAAGCTAAGCAAGGAGACTTATTATTGCGTTAAGCAAAATAAAACTTTCAGTGCTTTTTTAGTGTTTCGCTGGATAAAACCTACCCTCACCAGAATCGAGCCCCCCCCCCCCCCCAACCAACCCAAAATCCTGGATCCGCCACTGCTTACTACCATCTCATCATCTGCCTAGCCTTTTCCCAACTATGTTGGGGTCGGCTTCCAGTCTTAACCGGATGCAGCTGAGTACCAGTGTTTACATGGAGCGACTGCCTATCTGACCTCCACAACCCAGTTACCGGGAAACACGGTACCCCTTGATAAGACTGGTTGTCAGACTTTCTGGCTTCTGACTACCCGTAACGACTGTCAAAGGTGTACAAATGACAACCGGGACCAACAGCTTAACGTGCTTTCCGAGGCACGGAGGAGTCTCGCTATGACAAAGATGGTCACCCATCCACGGACCGACCGCGCCAAGCGCAGCTTAACCTTTGATCGGTCGATCCATAATTAAAATCAAGAAACTGACTGACTGATCGATCAACGCACAGCTGAAACCACAAAATCTAGAAGTATAAAATTTTGCACAAATGTTCCTTAAATGACATAAGTGTGCACTTAGAATCTTTCTAAATTTATACCCGAAAGGGTTGGAATAGGAAAAGAATGTTGGTATGAAATTAATTTTTAATTTGAATTCGTATTCGGACGAAGCTGCTGGCCGAAAGCTAGTTATAAATATAGCTCTGACTGTCTTTTACGCTTTCACAGAAAATCAAACGATTTATTATGAATGATATTATTATGTTTGATTCATAAGCGCAGCATTTTAATTATACCATAATTAGAAACCATGATACGCAAAAAAAACTATTCAACCCGCACCAGACCTAAGAATAGAAAATAAACTGAATTGCAATGCGAAAACCAATTAATGATACTGAGAACTACATAATAATGTACTACCATGTAGGCGAGAATCAAAATGGCGGGGGATTAAATGCTATGAATAACCTTTTAATTGCACTGATCAATATCTATACATATAAAAATAAATCCCTATTTCCCTTGGTCATCGCATCACGCGTGAACGGCTAGATCAATTTAGCTCAAATTTTGTACGGAGATTGAGGGATCCCTGGAGAAGGTTCTAGGCTTTTTTTACCCGGGTGCGTGAAGTAGTCCCCTCGGGTCGCGGGTGAAACTGCGGGAAACAGCTAGTTACGGATAAAAATTGATTCTTAAATGATAATTGTCTAATTTGTCCTGTTTATGGATATGGTAAAAAAATACGATGTAGTTTAGAACGCGGGCAACTAACGGCACCACACCACAATGAGACAAACACTAATAGTATATAAAAATCTATCATTAATATTCGCATAAATATTAATTGCTAAGCTCGATGTAAATGTTTTAAAACTATCGCATCATGAAATATAGAAATCTAGCGCTGCATTGGCTTTAGCACAGTTAAGATGAACTATCCGCTTGATATAACTTACTAACCAAGTGTAGGCACTCAGCCTTTCAAGCGCTTAAAAGCCTAAAAACGCCCGAAGCGATGGCCGCGTCAAACGGTGAGCTGAAATTCCAAATACGAGCCGTACTCAACCTGTAGCTCGCAGACTTGTTTTAGAAGGAAAACAAAACACGTCGACGGAGGCGCGGCGAGCGCCGACACGACTTCAAGTCCCGACCGTGAAAAAACGAGTACCGCTGGTATACAAACAAAGGAAATTTTGCATGCAAGTCTTACTTGGGTGATAGAGCGCGGCTGTTGAACCAGTAGCTGATAGGGTATGGCGACTTCAAAGCCGTCCATTAATCACGTGATGTTTTTTTTTTTTTTTTTACCCCCCCCCCGTCCCCCTTGGTGATACATGGTGAGGTTTAAGACACCCCCCCCATATCGAGTGTATTTTGTACCTACATTTTCTTTTAAATACAACTAAAAATAACACCCCCCTACCCCTTGTGATATTTCGTGATTTTTTATGGACCTTGTGACCCTCACGTGATTAATGGACAGCCCCCAGGCCCGTGACAGCTTCTCATATATGACCTAGAGATAGAAGAAGTTGACTTACTCCTCGACGTCTTTCTCCCTCTGCTCCAGCTGGAGGCGAACCGCGCATACTTCCAGGTACAGCTCGTTGGCCCGGCTGAGCTGGTTCTCGTAAATCTTGCGCACATTACGAGCGGTCTTCATGTCTTCGCGGCGGTTGGAGTCGCCGCTGCCGGCGCCGTCCTGCGCGTCAGCTTTAGACGCTCTATAAAATATTCAAGCCGTTAATACATGGCGCTTACATAAAAAAAATTCTACCTAATTGATTTTCCTATTAAAAGAACAAAGAAAAACTAACAATTGCGAAGTAAAGGAAAGTTATAAAAATATTTATATTTAATTGCACTTCGACGCCGACGACCGCCCGCGATAATCACGAGTGACGCGCATAGTATAGAATATTGAATAAAAGTTTCGATATTTAATAAATAATGAGTAGGAGCTTTCAACAAAGACAGAATGCACAAAGACTTCATATTATTTTAGAAAATCAAATCAAAATATAAAATAGCACTAGCCGCATTAATAAAAAATAATGGCTCACAATTCTAAGTCTTATTAAAGTCATCGAAATACCGAAATTCTTAGTAAATAAAATAAAAATAAAACAAAATAAAATCCTATTAAAATTCACGAAACCTACAGCTCTGCTTACCTACTAACAGCAGCGAGACGATGCCGTGCCATTAAATAAAAACTACACATCAAATTAATTTTATCAGTCTGTGAATATAATAAATACCACTTCACAAATAAACTAAAGATCATATTTAAAATTAATCTTAACTTCCGAAATAAATGACAACGGTCACAAATAACCGTCTATCTTTGTGTCTAACCCCTAACCGTACTGGCGAAATATAAAATCACAAAACTTTAAACAAAAAAAAATAAACAAAAAAATATTAAACAAAAAAAATTAAACAAAAAAATATTAAACAAAATAAAATTAAACAAAAAAAAGTTCAACAAAATAAAACTTTGAAAAATATCACGCACTGAAAACGGCTAAGTCGATAAAAAATCGCGGCACAAAAACTTACCTCGCATAAAACCGCAACATGCTGTCTTGGACTTCTTTACGCCAAACTGCTTGAGTTTTCTTGAAACAATCCGTCGGATATGTCGCTAATTCGTCGCCAGCAATTTCCAAATTGGCAGCGATAATTTTGAACGGCGGCCTAGCGAAACAGAAAAATCACTGTAGCGATACGAATAGTCGTAAGTTTATTCGCGTAGTGCTGCAAGCGTCCCGTGTGTTTGATGGCGAGCGAAAGACAACACTGGCCGGAAGCAAGGTGGGTTGCTGTTGATGTTGTGAGCCTGGTGCATCCGTCCTAGCCTCGCTGACGGACGGCGGTGCGTTGAATTCAAATTGAATTGCGCATGTGCATAGTCCGGTGCTTTACAGGGATAACAACACAACCAACTATTTTCATTTTTTCGATTTTATGCCGCCATTACACATTTGTGGTACGTTCGGGATGAAATTTGGTGGCATTTTTTTTTCAAAAACTTACATTTTGTTTTCTATTGGGTTTGAGAAAAATATTGACATAGGCGATTGAAAATGATGAAAAACTAAAATTAGATTTTTTTATGCGATGTAAAAATATAAATCTAGAAAGGTATAAAAAAGGAATAAAATATAATTTAATTTGTTGCTTTTTTAAATGACTTTATATATTTTTTTTCGTTATATTTTTATTAATCGACATAAATTAGGTATGTCTAAGTAATGTTAAAAAAAATATAGTGTTGTAAAGAATTAAAAAAAACTACCTTTAGAAATAATGTTACAAGAATTTTAAGATTTCGATTTCCTAGGTGATAACAGTTTCCACATGTGTTGCACTATACTAAATACGTCACTATACGCGGACAAATGGCCGGTGACATCGGTTGGGAAACTTGACGAGCTTTTGGCGACTTTACCCGACTTGTTGCGCTTCTAGTGTGCGTCTCGTGCAAATATCATGTGCTACCTAATCCTTTCATTGAATCCCTTATGCAATAAAGTTGAACATTTATAATAAAAAAGTTGACGTGATTTAGATGTTTTAGTGGAAAACACGTGAATATATAGTTTGAATAGTTTTTATAGCAGATAAATTTAATCCAACCGTGTGAATAAAATGCCGTTTACTAACAATACATACAATTTAAACTAAATATGACCTTTACATACTATCAAAATACAGATTGAATGGAAAATAAAACTGAAAAGTAATTTTAGATTCTAACTGCAAAGCTATCTATTTTCCATTTTCCTTTTGACGCGATATGAAATAAACTACACCTACACATAAAAAGGCCCACGCGAAATGTAATTGCATGTATGTAGCAAACAAAGGGGGATCTGGTGTTTTTTATCAAAATAAGGTTGCTGTGACCTTAACCGGGGAAATAAATGGAAAATATTATTTTAAAATAAAATGTGTTGTCACTGACCTGTTTCTTGGTGTGCGGTTCCAGCACTGATTCATGAGTAGCTGCATGCTACTCGGACACGACGAAGGTATCGGTAAAGCGATTGTGTCTGTCCCCACGCCCCACATAATGGCGTGGGTCTCCAAGTTCTTATAGGGTATTTCTTGCGTGAGAAGTTCCCAGAGCACGACGCCGTAAGACCAGACGTCCACTCGTTCAGAACAGGGCTCGTGCCTTATTACTTCTGGGGCCATCCAGGCAACTGTGCCCGTGAAACTCATAACGGCACTCACGTCATTCCATTCGCGACTAGTGCCGAAGTCGCTCACTTTCACCACGAGATTATCAGCGATCAGTATGCTGAAAAAAGATTTTTATTGCAATACGGACGTGGGTGAGATTTTAAGATAAGAGCGTGAATAGGTGAGGTGTTTAAAGGACCTGCTTTTCGAGCAAAATACAGAGGGTTCGGAACCTAGTAGGTGACAATTTCAAAATCATATTATTGTCTTTTGTACCGAGATTAAGCGCTAATATGACCTAATTTATGGCATAATTATAAGGGAATTTAATTTTGTAATACATGGGAAAATGTTTATCAAATACGCTATTGGAAAAAATACACGTGTGAAATCGCCAATTAGCAAGATACTCTATTGGTTGGGACTGTAATGAGCTATTATTTTTATTCCATGCAATTCAAATATTTATTTTTACGTGGCAACATTTTCGCACTCATCTTTGGTCTGTTTTTCTTTAACACTCTTTCAGCTAACAGCTTTGCGCCAGCGGCTTTGCCCGCGAATTCAAATTAAAAATGACAGTTTCATACAAAATTGTAGGACAATGCATTATATATGTATAGATGGACATTTAACACTTAGGTGTTATTTTTTAATTAATAAGCCTTAGTCGCTATTGATTTTCTGAAGGCTAATTGGACTTGGGGTATCTTTAACTAATTAGCTTGGCAACTTCTAAGCAAGTTTATTAAATATGAATGCAACGTCGAAGACGTAAATATAGTCTGCTTTTTTTTGGTATGGCATTTCGCAGGTCAACCTAGAAGGTTGTCGACTGCTTAACCGGGCTTGATAAATGTAGTCTGTGGTTACTATAGTATATGAGTATATATATGAGTTGCGGTAAAACATGTATTACGCTAATAAACACGTTTCAGGTTAGCCATTTAGATACATTTTCATTGTAAATATAATTAGGAAGAAAAATCGATTTAAAACATCTATACATACAAAGAACAAATCAATAAACTAACAATTAAATTACGTAAATACAGGTACGTAAAATACAGTTTCCCCAACAATGCATTCATATTGGACAAATAATTTATGAAATTACATAGGTATTTATTGACTAATTTCAATTAAACATATAGCTATATATTTAAACATATATTTAGTAGTATAGTTTTCTGTTACATGAGGCCCGAGACGAAAATCAATACATATAAAATGCTTTGTTCTGAATGACTGACGGCCTAAACCGCTGGTCGTAGAGACCTGAAACTTGGAGGGTGCGTCTTTGTATGACGTAGACATCCGATAAGGCATTTTCCGAAATTTTACCCCTTTTTAAATGGCGGGTAAAGTTTATATGAAACTCTGTCATTTTTAATTTGAATTCGTTTAGCCAACGCGGGCGAAGCCGCTGGCGGTAGCTAGCAGGTTATCATAATGAACTAGAAAAGGTACTATACATAGTAAAATAACTATATATAATAATTGTTCATCAATGTTTCGGGATATTTATCAGTATTTAATCACATAGGACTGAGCTAATTATAATGGCCATTCGAGACGTAACATGTAATAGCCATCGCCTTTGTAGAACGCCGGGGTTTCACGGAAGAGCAAACTTAACTACTATTATAAATGCGAATGTCAGTTTGTGTGTGCTACGTTTTTAAGGTAAATGGCTGATTTAGATTAACCGTCTTATCACTACATAGTATAAAACAAAGTCGCTTTCTCTGTCCCTATATCCCTATGTATGCTTAAATCTTTAAAATTACGCAACGGATTTTGATGCGGTTTTTTTTAATAGATAGAATTATTAATGAGGAAGATTTTAGTATGTAATTTGTCAAGTTTTTGTATCCATTAGCTAAAATATCGCGGGCGAAGCCGCTGGCGGGAGGCTAATTTATGGTATAGTTAATACACCTATTTAAGCTATCAAACTCTTTTGTCCTTGTCTGTGTAGTTAAAAAATCTGCATTTAAATAACGCAAACACCATCTAAATGGGATCAGAAGTTTTTGTGATAATCGCGGACAAACATTTACACAAATAGACAGGTCGAATACACAACCTACTTTTTTGAAGTCGGTTAGTGAAATTTGACATAACAGTACAATAGCTAAAAGAGGAGTATTAGACGAATGGCGTTATTATGAATGTCCTATTCATATATCTATGGAGTCAGGGGGGACCATAGATCCGGTTATTGGCTATTTTTTATCCGGGTGTATGAAGAAATTCCTTTAGGATGCGGATGAAGCTAAGGGGAAAAAGTCAGTTTCTTTTTTAAACTGTATAAAACTTTAGAATCTTTGTTTACACACAATCTTTTGTTTTGGGTTTTGCTACACATTATCATAGCCGGTGTGTTTGGCAAAACCTCACCTATGTCTATGCACTCCTAAATTATACAAATTCTCTCTTCCGAATAATTATATCAAAATTTGTATGAAATTTTAAATAGAAACTATAAATTCAGTTGTTGAGTCCTTAAAGACACCATTTTGTCGAATATTCTGCAAGTTGCACAAAAAACACTAGCTTCTAAAGCAAATGCACTAGCAATGAAATATAGGATGCAAACTGCATTGTTTACCTTACAACAGGCTAATATAGGGCACAGGGCACTTCAAAATGTAATGATGGATAATCAATAGCGCCTGCACTACGAGCCAGTCAGGCTAACGACCAACGTTGGCCTGTTGGCGAGCCCTACATGTACTTATGACAGGTACTTATCAACGCCAACGCCGCCAGTTTTACAGCGCAAAACCCGGTAACTAGCAATACTCAAATCAAAATGTCGAGAGCCCGTGAAAGGTTCTACAGTGTACGAAATGGAACTGAACTGAATAAAATACAAAATACCTAACTAATTATAAATATTTTGAAAATCAGTGCAATTGACAGTCCTAATCACGCGTTGTTTCAATTTCAATTCAGCGCGAGCCCAAAGTGAAGAAACTTTCATAAACTGTGAGCGTTTACAACGTTTTGATTTGTACGAAAGGGATGAAGTAACACACGTGCTAATATTGAAGTAGTTTGACTAAGTTTCAATCAGTCACTTCAAGACAGACTTACATAACGACTTTTATTCCGTATTCCGTAAACTTGTCTGGTCGAAATTCGTCTTTAATTAAGGACTTCTTCTCCATATAAACTTTAATAAGGCCTAAACGCATACAATTCCGCGCGCAGTATTCTTATAAAGGGATACAAAGTTTTCGCTTCACGTATTTAGGTTTGCAGCCGCTTGCATCAAAAAAATATCAGGTTACTTATACGTGAAACGGAAGAACTGTCTTCCAAGATCTATCAAAATGGAGGATAAAATTGAATAATTTTGCTATTATTTTATGTTTTTCGTCTTAATATGTATGATATAAGTTTACTTGTTTATTATATCTTTGTATTGACATCATAGAGAATATTAAAAGGATGCTAATTATTGATATCATGTTTTGCGATATTCGTAAGAGTATAAAGTATAAATGATAAAAAGTTTGGTGCAATTGGCTGTAATACTGCTTAAGAGAAGAGAAGATTGTGCTAGAGATTTAAGTTATTGACTAAAATACCTGTATTATAATAATGAAGAGAGCGTTTTTTTTTACTGTAGCCGTTGTATTGATATCGAATAGAAGCTTTACTGGACAAAGACATGAAGAAGAGTTAAGTAGGCACTAATCCGTGAAGCGATCTTAAAGCGGAGAAAATTAATACCCAGTCTCATTGGTGTAGTGATCGAAAGCACGACTGCTAAGTATAAGATCTTGGGTTCGTCATCCTAAATGCACTACATAGTATAAAACAAAGTCGCTTTCTCTGTCCCTATATCCCTATGTATGCTTAAATCTTTAAAACTACGCAACGGATTTTGATGCAGTTTTTTTAATACATAGAGTGATTAATGAGGAAGGTTTTAGTACATAATTTGACAAGTTTTTGTATCCATTACCTAAAATATCGCGGGCGAAGCCGCTGGCGGGAAGCTGGTAAATTATAACTACGAAAATGAGTTTCTTTGTTTATTACGCTTTCACTGTAAAACGGATATACCAATTTGGATGAAATTGGCTATTGAGATAGATGGTAACCTGAAGACGGTTTAAGGCTACTTTTTAACTCGGCAAGCGGGAAACTGCTAGTAATATATACGGGCATTGAAGCAGATATTCCAGCAACAATATCCGGGTTTCCGCTGTATCGTGTTACCGGTAAATATAGGGTATAGAGTTCAAATAGCTCCATTGATTGGCTACATGTGAAATGCTGATATTCAGCTATACATCCGGCTACTACTGCAACTAATTTGACTTTTCATAAGTGCTTTATTTGTAGGCCTATGTGAAAATTTTTTTTTGACTTTTGCTATACTGGAAGCCGACCCCAAGATAATTGGGAACAGAAACAAAATACCAGAATACCATATTTCCAACTTATGCGGATCACCTATTGATTTCTATTTATCGACTTTAGCCTCGAAGAAGCCGGTACACTTGAATGCACTCTGTGAATAATTTAGAAGGCATTACAAGTGGCCAGTAGCCGTACTATTTAGGACTTTGTTGACACCTAGAATTATGTCCAGCGAAAATAGTTCCAATTTGTAGCACAGATTCGCTCGGCAGACTATCCCCTGGACGGACACATTACAAATGTATGGGCCAATAATATCTATCGGATAACAATGCTAAAGTTTTAACTATAAAACATGAAACGAACATTATTCTATTTAGCTATTCAGTAGGTCTTAGTATGTAAGAAGAGGAAAAATATACTACTTTGAGGTGTTTTATCAGAAAACTTCATGGCTAGACAGGATCAAACTATATGTAGGTCTAGGTAGGAACCTAGTTTGGGAGAAAGGGTTAATAAGGTAGACCTTTAAAAAGGTATAGGTGCCCCGATTATAATTACTTCAGTTTCGCGTAGATTAGAGATTAGGGATCGAGATTCTCCAACTTAAGTAAGCTGAACGCAACGCATGGCTGTTTGAGATTACGTAGAATGGAACCCTACTGCGCGTGGTCTGACACGCACTTGACCGGTTTTTTTCGATATAGATAATTGTGTTTTTGACTAGAAGAGGAATTGATGAATTAGAAGAGTTCCCAAACTTTTTCTGTTCGCGGCGTACTCACAGGTTAAACATTTTAACTCGGCGCCCTAAGTTAAAGCTAAGCTAGCCCTAAGTTTAAATTTAAATATAGTAAACTGGAGCGGCTCGCGGCCACCCTGTTTACCGTCTAAGGCGCACAATTTGGGAACCCCTGGAGAAAGCCCGATATGGGATAGAAGTCTCAAAGTATATCAAATAATGATGTGTTTAACTTTCCACAAATTTGTAGATACAAAACCAAAGTTTCTGTCAGTTTTACAAATGTATAGTTTTCTTTCTGTACTGAGATATGAAGTGATTTCAAAAGGTGTGGGTATCCGGTTTTTACGGTGAATCAACCGTAGTTAATTACGTCATTGAAAACACGCGTGTACAATAGGCCTGACAATTCCAAAATCCAGGCCACAATTTAGAAATTCCTAGAAATTCCAGTAACGCTTGCGATCGGAACAAGGCATTATAGTTAGAGTTCGGGTAGTGCCATTCCGCAGGATTCGTCTAGTTTTGGAATAACGTGGACATACCCTTTCATCTCAAAATTTCGAGATTATAAAGTCACCTTCGATCAAATATTACTCATATATAATTTAAAAATCCACAACATAAAAGTGTTTTAAACTTTTTGGACTAAATTAATTTTGTTAATAGAAAAGCCGTTTCATAAAAACCAACCAAATTGATTGAAGCCTTACAACTTCTCTTTTTGCAGGTTTTTCTTGGTAATATTCGCAACGTCGATAATTAATTGAGTATATATTATATTATACTTAATAAGTAAATTAAAGAAAATTATAATTCCGGAATTCCAGGGAATGTCCATAATAACATTTTACGTAAATTAATCTTAATAACACTACTGTTTATAATATACTAGCTGTTTCCCGCGGTTTCACCCGCATCCCGAGGGAACTACTTAGCGCACCCGGGTCAAAAGTATACCTATGTTATGGCCTATGTTGTTCCTCAGGGTCTATTCTATCTCTGTACCAAATTTCATTTATATCGGTCCAGTAGTTTTGGCGTGAAAGCGTACCAGACAGACAGATTTACTTTCGCATTTATAATAATAGTAAGGATTTATGAAAAAAATACCCATATACCTACGTTATCATGAGATTGACAGCAAAACGCATTGCTCAGCTCATTACCGGGAAGGTCACAACGCACTCAATCGCATGCCAATTAACATTCAAACTTAGTCAATATTGTATATGTGGTTGCAAGCGTTCATTCATGTATGCACAGTACGAACGCATCGCGCATAGCACGGCCAACAGTGAATATCGCATTATTCACCAGCGTGCAAAGCGCATTTCCTGGCCTAACAACCTTACATACGTGGCTGGGTTACCCTCATTAGTAAGTGTCTATTATACCTTGTGTGAATATTCTCCACTGGAATGTAAAATCAGCGAATGTTACGTCACTCAGTAAAATGAGAATTTTAATAAACTTTAGTCTGCAAGACTACAATAGCCTCCACCAAAAAAGACTATTTTTATGAACAGGCAATATTATATTGTACGCCATGTCAAGCATTGATACGCCACAAAAAAAACAATTGATTGCATATTTTGTGGCTTGAAGTGAGGACCTAGTGAGGTGCGCTCAAATTAGTTTTCCTACGTCAAAAATCCGTGAAGGGAAAAGGACTATGACGAGACTAGGAACCATTTTTGGATACTACATTTTTGGATACACTACCTACGAATTGGGTGACAAAGGACTTGGAACTAATTTATGTCCTGTTTTTTACCAAACCCGCAAATATTTTTTGGTGCAGCGGACTTTTATTTTACCGCGAGCCTTGTCAGCGGCTGCACTGCGCTGTAACGAGTGTCCCAGCGCTTTGATGCAGCGCTGCAAGATAATACGACTAGCGAACTATGCCGCCGCCGACACGACCGATGTACTATACAAAAGGGGGATTTTATGAATACCGAAACCGAAAACGGGTTTATTTGAACGAATAAACCCGTTACTAATAAATATTTACTCGCGAAATATGTCAATTAAATTTTTATTTATTTCTCGGAACAATGAAGCATGGTGTGAATTTTATTGTTTTTTGGAACAAAAATAGACAAGAGCTTGACAGTTAAAAGAACTCCTATTTTATTTAAGATTAAATTCTAACGCGATATACTTTATACTAGGACACACATACATAAATTTTTTCTTTCTTTTAGAAGATTTTAGGACAATAAAAACTTGAATATTTCACTTGAGCATAAATTCTACACACATAATAAAAGAGTAAAATTACCAGCTTCTTGTAAAGAATAGCTATATCGTAACGCAATCATCTTTTGTATTGACTAGTTTGCCAAACCTTTGCACCATTGCTTAGGCTACAAGGACTTCGGCGGTTATTTTTCCAAAATAATAACCGCAAGAGAAATAATATTAAAACAATGGAAGGAATAAGAATCTTAACAGTTAAGTCTGCTGTTTGCAACACAGACACGCTTTTGTTGTCTCACTAGGAAGGCGTACCTTCAAATTGAAAGCACAAAATCTTAAACACATTTCCACTAAACAATGGAATTCCCTACAAAAAGCTGGTAACCCTACAAAACACAAAAAAAAATCACTTACTTCGGAGATTTCAAATCCCTGTGGATGATCTTATTACTGTGTAAATAAGTCATCCCCTGCGCGATCTCCTTGGCCCATTTGAGGATCTGTGATGGTAAGAAGCACGACCCACTATGTATGTATTCGAATAGTGGGCCGTACTGACAGAACTCCATGATGATGCAGGAGCTGGGTCCGTCGGTGCTGATCCCTTTGAACTGGACTGGAGGGGGGAAAGAGAAGATAAATGTTAAAATACGAATACATGTTTAACAGTGACTAAATTTAGACAAATTTCTAGCAAACTCTGGTTAATTAAATTCAGGAAATTCAAAGTTAATACGAATAGAAATACAGAGAGGTGTGCAACTGTAAAGACATCACATTAAGAGCTGTCTACTTGCGATCCGAAATACGATAATGATCGGTCTGATGTACAAATCCGTACTTCAGTGCTTAGTGTTTCCACTCCATTCGAAACTTGCCGTAAACTATAAACTTACTATTGCATTTACTATAGGTATGTACATCAGACTTATCTATACATGTTATAAAAAGCTTTGTCCTGAATGACTGACGGATCAACGCACAGCCTTAACCGCTGGTCGTAGAAACCTGAAACTTGGAGGGTGTTTTCTGTGTATGACGTAGGCATACGATAAGAAAGGATTTTTTGAAATTCTTCACCCAAGAGAGTGAAAAAAAGGGGGGGAGGCAAAGTTTATATGAAACTGTCATTTTTATTTGAATTCGAAGCCGCTGGCGGAAAGCTAGTTTATAATATAACTAGCTGTTCCCGTGAAATCACTCGCACCCCGAACTGCTTCTAGATAAAATCTTCTCATATCCTTCCCAAATTACAATCTATCTGCATTCTTTCATCTAAATCAGTGTAGCCGTTTTACAGTGAAAGCGTAACAAACTCACATTTACAATATTAGTTAGTATTAGTGTCAGTTAAAGTGTATGCTGCTTAGTTGCATTTTAATTAGTCGAAGAAATGTTTTTCTTTTCCAGTCCGCTGACTACTGTACTCTGGGCTGCTTTGAGGAATATTTAGAAGATGCGAAGTGATTACTACCTTTAATGAGCCATCAAGGGCTCTAGATTCTCACAGGCAAGCGGCAACAAGTTTTCATGGAAATAGCTCCGGCTAGGACAACTACCTGGTTTCAAATCATGTGCTAGCTTGTCTTATTTCCGGGAGAATGTCGGGAAATTAAAATCTGGTCAAAGAGATATTCCATGAATAGACCGGTAAGACTATAACACTATTTTGCACTTAGGCTTTTGAAGTTGTTTAGAGAAGGATGCTGAATTCACGTCAAAGAGAACAGCGGTGGGGCGAGCTACTCGGCAGCATATAATATCCGGCCTTTGGCCTTTTTCAATCAGTACTTAGTAATTGAATCTCTGAACCAAACACGTTACCCAGGCGTAGCTATAGCTTACCACTGCACTTACAAAGCTTTTGCTTATACATTGGTTGCCCGCAGCTTCGTTAACGCGAATAACTTGGCCCACTTATTTATTACGTGCAATCATCTCATTTCATTAGGGTTACGTAGCAAACATGGTAAAAAGGAACCCTTATGGTTTCACTTCGTCTGTCTGTCTGTCCGAATGTCACAGCTGATTATTTCAGGAACTACTCATGCTATCGACATGAAATTTGGAACAGTTATAAAAAACGATTGTTCATGCGCATTGAAAATGAAAAAAAAGTAGAAAAATCATGTTGGTTTTATGGTAAAAGTGGGAGGAAGTAGGTGTTTAAAATTTCTAAGTATAGTTACCATCATTTGGGGTATGTAATAAGCCCTAGTGTCAGAGTTTTCTCAAATCCCCTTGACGGCCTCTCACATGGAATTGTAACTACGACCTGTTGCCAAAGTAACATCCGGGGACGATGGCTTAACGCCTCCTCCTAGGTACGTATGTGTAACCCGCCAACTACCTGACTCCACGCTGTTTTGCGAAATTTTTAAACCTACCAAGCGATTTCTATCTATATATATTATATATATTATTATTCGGGAATCGAATCCGAGAGCAATGGGGTCTCAGGTATCAGGACTGGGGAAATATTAGTTCCTAATAATCCGTGGTTGACGGATCGACGATTTGTAATTAGTGCTTATTGATTTCAGACAGGCATTGCAAGAGATAATCGTACGGGAGTGGAATATCGAAATTCTAATTAGTCTACTAGGCTAGACTAGATTATGGTTATGTTCAACTTTACGTTAGGAGGGATCAGACGAACGCACTGTACATTATATATAATAAGAGTATATGATACAATAGACAGCGCGGCACGACAAGTTTTGTTTTATGTAAAATTGAAAGAGCTGAAAATATCAATTTTATGATCACTTTTTACCATGACCATAAATACATACTTATATTATAAACGCGGAAGTTTGTAAGATTGTATGGATGTATGTTTGTTACTCTTTCACGCAAAAACTACTGAACGGTTATGGATGAATTTTGGTACACACATAGTTTATAATCTGGATTAACATATAGGATCCTTTTTACCCGGGTGCACGAAGTAGTTCCCTCGGGATGCGGGTGAAACCGCGTGAAACAGCTAGTTTTGTCTAGAATAATAGTGTGCCTCAAATAAGTTGCAGAAAAATAAACCTAAACTCGTAATTAATATTAGTAAATTTTGCTTAAAAGAAACATGCAATTAAAATTCCATCTAGACTGCCGAGCGTGAACATAGGAAAAGATATACGCATATACAGACGTACCTATCCTGGGACCGTAGGATAATAACAACATTAAACCATACTGACATTGAAAGCTAAAAGGTTTTCCCACACACTGCTTATGACAGTCAGAAAACAAACGCTGCATATTTACACGGAGTTAAAATTAATAAAATGCCTTTCATTCTGTTGTTGTGATATCCACAACCGACTCCTAGGAACAAATCATCATCTGCCTAGCCTTTTCCCAACTATGTTGGGGTCAGCTTCCAGATTAAACAGATGCAGCTGAGTAACAATGTTATACATGAAGAGAATGCCTATCTGACCTCCACAGACCAGTAACCGGGTAACACGATACCCCTTCGTAAAATTGGTTGTCAGACTTTCTGGCTTGTGACTACCCGTCACGACTGTCGCCGACAGCTGGGGCCGAAGTTTAACGTGCTTTCCGAGGCACGGAGGACCCTGGGAATGACATAGATAGTCACTCATCAAAGCACAGGAACAATTGAAGGTCGTGGTGAATCAGTTGATGTAATTAGGTCAATGTCGGCTACCATGTGTGTTCTGAGAGCTGTTCGGGATGTTTTGATCAATTTGATTGATTGCACTGCAGCTTGGAATGTAGACTGGGAAATCTAAGGGAACGTACCCATATTACGTGACCCGTTTACGGGGGGAGGGAGGTCTTCAAAATACTACGCTCAGTCACAGGAGCGGGGTGGCTTAAATTTTTGTTACGTAGTCGATTTCGCCGAAAGAAATTTTGCTTTTTAACAAACAAAATGTCAATATTGTATCAAAATACATTACCAGTAACGCCATCTATATTTACTTTTTATACTGTTACCTGATTGATTATCTGTAATAAACTCACTCACTCTCGTGCCACAAAAAGCGTTGTTTCATTATAGGTTATGGGCCCAGACCCAAACGAATTTAATTTCTCTTGTAGTCTTTCTCAAAGTAAAAGTGGTGAAACATAAGTTAGTAACGTGTTATTCAGTCAAGGCAATAAAAGTTTGCAAGAATGACAACAAACTATCTAGTAAATGTTCCCAAACTAAAAGGCCGGGAAAACTACAATGAGTGGATCTTCGCCGCGGAGAATTTTCTCATCCTAGAAGATATGGTGCACTGCATCAAGCCAGCAACTGGGAAAATGATAGAAGCCGCAGATGACGCGAGAACCAAGGCAAAATTAATAATGACTATAGACAGTGCGTTATATGTACATATCAAGGACGTGAAAACCTCGTTGGAGCTATGGAATAAATTAAAGGCGTTATTTGATGACTCAGGTTTTACAAGAAGAATAACTCTTTTGCGTAATTTGATCTCGATACGCCTAGAAAATTGTGTTTCTATGCAGTCATATGTAACGCAAATAGTCGAAAAGTTAAGTGGCACAGGATTCATGATTAGTGATGAGTGGATCGGTTGTTTACTATTAGCAGGATTATCGGAAAAATTCATGCCGATGATCATGGCGATTGAGCATTCAGGGATACAAATTACTACCGACGCCATTAGAACAAAATTGATGGACATGGAAACGGAAGTAAACAATCAATCACATGAAGTTAGCGGTGCATTCGCAAGCAATACGCAGAAATGGCAGCATAAGAAAAATAAATATTTGTCTGTGGTGAACGCGCATAGAAAACAAACGCAACTTAATGTCAATACAAATGTCAAAAGTCATGTCAAATGTTACCGGTGTAAGCAGACGGGGCATTACAAAAACCAATGTACAAATACAAATGATAATACCACTCAACGTAAACAAAGTAATGCATTCAGTGTGGTGTTTTTAAGTGGCTAATTTAATAAACACGACTGGTACATAGACTCTGGCGCGAGCGTACACCTTACCGCTAACGAACAGTGGATTGAGAATGCTACTTATCATAAAATGAAAGATATATGTGTTGCTAATAGTGAAAGATTAACAGTATTATGTTCCGGTGATGTGACCATTGTAACAAAAACTGATGAATGTGAGTTCGAAATTCCCGTCAAGAATGTATTATGTGCTCCAGGATTGACAACAAACCTGTTGTCAGTGAGCCAGCTAATACAATCGGGAAATAATGTTTTGTTTACGGCATATGGTTGTGAAGTATACAACAGCAACAGTGAACTGGTGGCCACAGCTGTGTTAAACAATGGAGTTTATAAATTGATATCCTACGACTGGTCACCGAGTGGAGGGAGGGGTCAAAAATCTTAAAAAATAGGTCACGTAGTATGGGTTCATTCCCTGTATTAATTGATTGGTAGTGAAATTAGTGATGTTTGGAAGCAGATAGTTTGTTTACGATATTTTCCTCAAACACTTTTGCAGTGATTGGAGGATCAGGTTATTGCGTACGCAAACATTGATTTTGTTAAGAAATTAGGTACATATCTGAAAAAAAATAATTAAAAAAGTACCTTGTTGTTTGCGATGAATGTAAGTTTTTAAGTGGTGTGCATTTTATTAGTCTGCCTTGACATAATATAATTTCTTTTACGTACACATTTTGTGGTATTGTTGATGACAATGTCCGCGTTTAACCTTTCTATTTCCAAACGCCCGGAACGTAGACTGGAAACAGGCCTTCTGTTTCTAGCCTACACAGAGCTGGATATCAAAATTCAACGCCTATAACTACCTAACCCTGATTCTATGGCTACCGGCGAGGATTTTCATGTCGTAATCCCATCATAGTAAGTAAACTTACATTATTTAAATACTACTTTATCCCAAACATTTTATCTCTGGGAAAATATGTAACATATGGCGACCTTGGTGGATTAAACCATGAATATACTGTCCTACGATTTTTTCGGCGAGAATTTTCGGCTTAGGTATTCTTCCTACGTATGTATTCTATAGTTCAGACGACAATAAAATATATTTAACCCGCCTACACATTATACAAACAAAATACAAGAAAAATATTCAAAAAATAAAATATTAGTGCATTTATAGCACCTTACATAAAAGGTCTCTCTCACGTTCTCTCCCTTCTTATAACCCACATTTAATATTTTTAAAATTATATTTTTCTAAGTAACAAATTCATTGAGTTTTCGAAGAAAACTTATCTTTTCACCTTTGAAGTATGTTATGCTGGTTATCAAGAGTTCTTAGGAATTCCATAAGAAATAAACCCACGCAGACATCGCAACGGCATTATTGATTTGTACCATGTATTTTTTTATACTAGCAATTTTCCACGACTTTTGTCGCCACCTACGTGGGCCTGGCCATTAGATATATAACACAACCCAGTTACCGTGTAACACCATACCTCCTGGTAAGACTGGTTGAGACTTTCATGCTTCTGACTACCCGTAACGACTGTCGATCTACAAATGACAACCGGGACCAACAGCTTAACTTGCTTTTCAAGGCATGGCGAAGTCTCACTATTACATAGATGGTCACCCATCAACAAACCGACCGCGCCAAGAGCTGCTTAACCTATGACAAGTGCGGCTGTTACTTAGCCACGAGCTCCTCTAGATAATTCTTAAGTAATATTAAAGAAGATCATGAGTCGCTCAAGTTTTCGGGGCCTCATAAGTTTTTCAATGCCGAGGCGGAACCCAAGGACACAGAACTGTGTCAGTAGGTCAATGTCAGGGTTCCGCACTTGCCGCAGCGAGTTCATTGAGCACTGTGCAACCTGTTGGATCCTCACGCGACTAACATGAATTAATTACAATTTATTTTAAAAAAGGAACCTAATGCTTTGTTGAATTCTACACTGCCAAAATTCCAGTTGAAAAGGCGAAAACAATAATTCAACACACTATACTGTAAAGGCTTCGAAAAGCAACTGGGAGCACGGTAGTGCAATGTGGATCCGTACCATAACATCCTATTCTCAAAACCATTCAAGATTACCCCCCACCCCCCTCCCGACCCCGGTAACTTTATTGTGTACTCGCTTTCCGCCAGCAGCTTCGCCCGCGTGGGCTATAGGAATTCAAATTAAAATAACAGAGTTTCATACAAACTTTCATGCCCTCATTCAGAAAAAATCTTTTTTTTAGTCCACGCTTACGTCATTGAAGGAACATTTGTGCACAATTCCATACTTCTAGAACCAGCGGTTTCAGCTGTGCGTTGATCGATCAGTCAGTCAGTCAATCAGTTTCTTATTTTATGTATATAGATAGATAGAGCAAGAAGCCTGAATTTTTTAGTGACCAAGAGTTCCTTCAGGATGTTGGTGAAATAGCAGAAATCAGCTTATGTTAAAGAGTTGTAAAAAGTATTTTTCTGTCAAAGTTGATAATAAAACTGTTTTAAAAAATATTTTACGTGTTACGATTTACAATATACATTTACTTTGTTATTAGATCTACTTCCAGATAACACAAAAAAAACAGTCGAATTAAGAATCATCTTTTTTAGAAATCTTAAAAGTATGAAAATTCCTTACAAATGTTATAAATCCGAAATCCGTCTGTCTGTATCTTACGCTAAAACGGATGAACCAATTAAGATGAAATTTAGTATATTGATAGATTGAGACCTGAGAAAAGTCATAGAATTGTTTTTAACTGGGTACGTGAAGTAATTGCCTTCAGGATACGGGTGAAACCGCGGGCAACAACTATTCTACACATAATTTTCTAAAATCGACACTGTCGTAGAACAAAGTCAGATGTGGTAATACAAAGAAATTGTGATTTTTTCAAAATCAGCTTCAACTAAACATAATGTACCGATATAAGCAAGAAAAAAAAATGTATATATCTGGTACTTTCCGAGATATTAAAACGAACAAGGTTGTATTTCCAATACGTTCCAAAGAAAATCAAAACTTTAAAAAGCTCTCCTGTAAAGTAGCTATTCTGTAGATCCGACTTTGTTCTACGACAGTGGTGCCGATTCTGACTTACACACGACTGTACTAATTTTAAAATATCATGCTCTTTTTCTATTGCGAAATACAAGAAGAGGATAGCAAGTAATTCAGTGCTGTCAAATTAAATGACAGATGACATTTTGTTCGTACAGGTTTGTTAATTTAGTCGAGATGTTACGTCGTGATGTTTAATTTGTATGGAAAACTATTTTTTTCTAATTTGACAGGTGTTAAAAGTTTGCTATCCCTTTCTTATATTTGTTGATGGAAAGAGAGAATTATAGACTAAATTTAATTTAGATGGTGTCAAGAGAATCGCGGCCATTGTCGAAATATACGTGAACTTAGTAAAATTAACCATATGACTAACTTTAATTTTCTCAGAACCGAACCGAATAAGCTGTATGTTTCAGCACTTAAAGTTTTAAGAGAAACTAGTACGGAAAAGCTAAAACAAAGTTATATATAGCTCTGAGGATTTCTAATGGCTTCCAGGCACCTTTCATACAACTTATGGATTCCAGCTAGCCGAGTCGTTTTAAATCAACACGGACCCAACACTTCACGCCCCATCAATCCAGGCCAGCACTTGGAGCATAATTTGTTCTGATCTGATATTTCAACTTAATTGGATTTCGTTATGGGTTAATAAAAGTTCGATTCGCAAATTTCGTTTCGGATGCAGTTGGAGTAGATAGCACAAACAAGATTAATAAAAAAATAAAAATTATCTTCGATTTATTATTGAAATAAACTTAACTAGGCGATCAAATTGCGTTTTCCATGAAATAATTTTAAAATACACTCAAATTGTTCCACAAGCTAGCTTTTTTTTTGTGTAACAAGAGAATCTACATTGTTTGAAAAATGCCTGGGCCTGCCTAGGCCCACTGTGGACTAATTAGTTTAGAGGGAAGCGATAAACATCAAAGGACTAATAAGGCAGTGGCCTTTTTGGGGGACATCACCAATAAGGTCGATGTATATCCTTCTAGAGCGTCCCGGCGAGCGTTTCCACCTACACCTTTATTTATGAATACCGTTTGGAAATCGCCTGTCATTCGTCGTCTCAACATGAACAAGTCACCTTTACGTGGACTACAAAATTTCGTCCGAGAAGTACCGAAGTCTTCCTTATCCCTACTAATACCATAAAATCCAGAAACAGCTCTGTCTATCTGTTACGCTTTCACGGTAAACGCCTGAACCGGTTTAGTTGAAATTTGTTATAGATTAACACCTGGGAAAGGTCATAGGGCAACTTGAAAAAAAAAAAACTCTAGCAACTAATTACTATAGTCCGTACCGATTGATTTTAAGAAAAAATAAAACAAAATCATATTTTGTTCTCATTTTCCCACATAGATAAATAAAACGACTTTAAATGATGAATGATTATGACATAAATGCACCATCCTTATGCCGTTTCGTTAATTTCTGTGGCATAATTAGAACAAAATAGGCAGAATTACAACTTTGTTTACATTTTTCGTAAAATCAATTGTTACAGACTATAGATGATGTCGTGGTCACTTACCGATGTTCTCGTGATTCAGTTTTCGAAGGTGCTTAATGTTCGAGTCGTTCCTGTCTCGCAGCTGCTTGACAGCGACCAGCTCGCCCCTGTAGTGGCCGCCGAACACGATGCCCTGGGCCCCTGCCCCTAGGTACACCAAGTTCGACAGCTTTTCGTAGGGTATATCCCATTCTTGTTCTGTTGACAAAATAATATTATGTAGCTTAAAAATCTTCAAAAACACGTCACTCCATCACTAATTTATTCATCTCTAAAAAACGAATTATATTAGAACAAACTCGAGGGGTTTACTAATAGCCACTAACCAGCCCCGAGATACCAAATTAGAGTATTGTCATCCGAAATACATAAAGATACAGTTCAATTCGACACGAAAGTTATTCAGCCTAAAATTGGCTTCTCTCAGTCTGTCTGTTATGTTTTCACGGGAAAACGGCTAAGCTGATGTAGATTAAATGTGGTATGAATCTCCATCTACATAATATTATCTAGATTGAAACCTGAGGAAGAGCTTAGGCTTCTCCATAGCTTAGGCTTCTCTCATCCAGAAGCGTTAAGTACCTACTTCATGGAGACGCTAGTGAAATCGCGAAGCAGCCAGTATTTTATAAAATATCGGTCAAGTGCGAGTCGGCCTAGCACACAAAGGGTTCTGCATCAAACATAGTGTTATATCTTTTGCGAGACCGGGACTGATTTTTTAAAGTTATAGTGAAAATAAACTCTTTATATTACGTTAAGGTTCATGGGATCCAGCTGACAGATGGACGGACAGCGGAAACTTATTAATAGGGTTCCGTTGGCAGCCTTTAGTCACGGACCCCGTAAAAAACTGCTATACCTTGTAGTATGATTGTATTTCGGAATACCGAAAAACGGCTAAGTAAACTCACAACTTCAAATGAAATTGTATATCATGAATCAAATAGAGTATTTCTCTATTTGATTCATGATATACAATTTCATTTAATAAGCTATAATCTGGCATAATTGCACGATGTTCATTACCGAAATTCTAGGTATCCGAAAATTGAAATCCGAACCTATCGAGATCGACTAATACCTACGTAGAATTTACGTCAAATCATAATTGATTGAATCAGTTTACTGAATTTGTCATGGAGCTCCGACAAAGCCTAATTATAAAGGGACATTCCACACAAGTACGTGCTACGGGATTAATTAATTCAACTTCAATGTATGAGCTTTGACTATGGGTCTTTGTTCATATTAACGGTCATAAATTGGCGATTCTATGCAATTTAATTGAAGGATTACATATTAGAGCTGCAGATACGGAATGTTCAAGTGACAGAAAGCGAATGTACAAAATGATGGCTGGTATTACTACGAACAAACCAACAATTTAAAGGAAGTATCCTTACTGTGTGTATATATTATTATGCCTTTATTTAGATAGGAAATCATCAAATCACTCCTCCCACTGTGGATGGAGCAGGGTAGAGAGTGTCAGACTCTTACCGTGTTACTTATAAAGTCAGATTAATTTTTAATCTGCTGATTGGCAACAGATTAACAAAAATGTCACTCAGAAATGCTGTTTAGCGTTAATCTGAACTTAAGTTAGTAGCTTAATCCTGGATTAAGGATTTGGAGAAATTGTTAAACTTCAGATTACAGGTTTTTTATAAGTAAGACGGTTACTGACTCAAACGCATCCATGTTCTGTTCTCTTTGTGTTCCGCAGCCGTGGTAACTCTTTCGAACATAATATGCCTAAGCGCAGTTGACTGAGTATGTAATAAGATTCGAATTGCATTGGCGACATTTCTTTACTAGCTGTCTAACACGGCTTCACCCACATTTTTGGGAAACTTCTCGCGCACGGATACATCATTATCCTAATCGATATACGAAATTGCATCCTAATCGGTTCATCCTTTTTACCTTGAAAGCCTAACGGACAGAGAAATTGTTACTTTAGGATTTGTAATAATAAAAAAAAAAATAGTAAAATCCTTACATTTTATGTAGTTAAAAGTCGAGGTGGCCTAGTGGTTAAGCCCTCTCGTGTATGAGTGTGCAGGTTCTAAACCGGGCTAGTACCAGTGTGACTTTCCTAAAGTCATATGCACTTTCTAAGTATATCTTAGACGTCACTGACTAACGGTCAAGGAAAACATAGTGAGGAAAAAGTCTGGAAAGGCCAATACGCCTTGAGCAAGGGTGGTGATTACTCATGCCTTCTCTGTATGAGAAGAGGCCTGTGCCCAGCAGTGGGACAATATATAAGCTGATGATGATGAAGTATGTAGTATGTATTTACTGTATCAGTTTGCATTATCGTTTTGCTACAAAGAAGGGGAAAAGTCCAACTTCTATTAGCAGCTCATGAGATAGGTCTTCACGTATAGTGAACTACAGACTTTTTTTTTCTAAGCCAGGGCACAAACGGGGACACTTATGTGTATCGTGTCAGATACAAGCTACAGCTGAATATTTGATTTCTATACAACCAGTATGAAACAATCCACTATACGCGCACACGTAAACATTATTTGTGTCCAGTTGCTTCCACTTAAGACAATACTAATGTCGTGTCGTGTCGGCAACAAAAAATGTCTACGTTTGCGCAGCGCCTTAGTTAAATTATTGTCCATCCCAATCACCTAAAAATCTAACGATAAAAGTCCAGGGGGGTTAGACAAGTGGCAAAACGCTAACGCTAACGCTCAATGTATGGGAATGACATTCGTTTACATTCCCATACATTGAGCGTTAGCGTTAGCGTTTTGCCACTTGTCTAACCCCCCAGTACATCTAAGCGAAGTTTTTCCTTGAAACAAACTGAAGCGACTAGTAGGTAGACGAAGCTGTATGATACAATCCAGTAATCCAGACGTACGTTACAGCATTTTGTTGCGACGACGACGGATTACGTTTCCCTAGAAAGCCTCGTCTCTTCCCAAGAAACCAAGTAATAATGTCTAAGACCGTTTGTGCACTACCTTCAATCCGACTAGGAGGAATATCGGTTCGGAGTATCTAAGGTACATTTTTGCATGAGATCCCCGCACTGCATCCGATCCAATTTTAAGATGTGGACTTGTACGTATCTAATATGACCTAACGTGTCTGTGCATTATATTTCTTAGGGGTAACCAGGATCTAGCCTATCTACGCCAAATAAATAATTTATTTTATTGACAGTAGGTACATTATATGTATCATAATAAGTACTTATTATCACTATCATCTGCCATCTGCCTAGCCTTTTCCCAACTATGTTGGGGTCGGCTTCCAGTCTAAACCGGATGCAGCTGAGTACCAGTGTTTTACATGGAGCGACTGCCTATCTGACCTCCACAACCCAGTTACTGGGTAACACGGTACCCCTTGGTAAGACTGGTTGTCAGACTTTCTGGCTTCTGACTACCCGTAACGACTGTCAAAGATGTACAAATGACAACCGGGACCAACAGCTTAACGTGCTTTCCGAGACACGGAGGAGTCTCGCTATGACAAAGATGGTCACCCATCCACGGACCGACCGCGCCAAGCGCAGCTTAACCTTTGATCGGTCGAACCGTGCGGCTGTTACTTAGCCACGAGCTCCTCGTACTCGTAAGTTCTTATTATCACTAATACATGTAAAATGCTTTGTCCTGAATGACTGACTGACTAACGGTTCAACGCACAGCCTAAACCGCTGATCGTAGAGACCTGAAACTTGGAGTATGTGTTCTATGTATGACGTTATCAAAATTCTGTCATTTTTAATTTGAATTCGTAATGCCCACACGGGCAAAGTCGCTGGCGGAGAATTAGCTTAACCGATTTAGAAAACATTTGGTATGGAGGCAATAAATGAAACCAGTAGGTTAAGGTCCCCCTTTGTCTCTTTGTTCCATTCGTTTTCCATAAACAAAGAGTGGAGAAAACTTGTGTCCACCCGCGCGCTAGTTCTGCAGGAGAAGGTCAGATGCAACGGGATGTTCGAAAGAGTAAACCGCGCCCCCGGAATACAAAGGGCTGAAGAAAGTCGTCAAGTTTTTCAGGAAAAATCACTCGCGCTTCGCGCTCGTGATTTTTTAACCTGAAAAACTTGACTCCTTCATTTGTTTGCAACGAACCTATCGGGAAATACCCGATAATTTTGAAACTCTTGTGGTATTATAAGTGAAACTTTTTGTCTGCTACTACTAGCATGAAAAGAAAGATTTAAAAATGTCACACACAAGATATATGTAAGTGTGTATATATGTTCGTAAGTTTGTATACTTTGTATCGTTAATTCTATCCATTCCATCCTTAATTCCAGTATGAAGAATTCCAGATAGTATCCATCTATGAGTATGTGATGTCAGAGGCGAGTCAATAATTAGTTTCAAATATTATTATTAACTTATCTGACCTCAACTTTTACTTTTACTTGGTAACTGTTATCTCTTCTTAAGACTGGTGTCAGACTTTCTAGCTTCTCACTACCCGTAACAACTGTCCAACATCTACAAAGAACAACCGGGGACATGTTTTCCCGACTGGACCGATCACAGCTAAAGCAGCTTGACAATCATATAGAGAGGATGTATAGTCCAAGTTAGTAGTAATGGGTTGCTTCAAGTAGTCAAAAATAGTAAATCGGTACATAATAGTTGAAACAACATTGAAATTGCATAACATACAAAGAGCTATATCAAACAATTACCAATTCAGTTAGGAAGTGAATATCATCATGGGATCACCTTTCAGTATAACCGTTTGCAATTGAGTACCGGTGTTTTAAATAAAGCTTATGTGCCTTCCACAACCCAGTAACCAAAATAAGAAGTGAATATGTTTATTATGTAAACATCATCATCATCAGCCTATATATTGTCCCACTGCTGGACAAAGGTCTCTTCTCATACAGAGAAGATACGAGCATTGATCACCACGCTTGTTCAAGGCGGATTGACGATTTCAGACTTTTTAAGTCCAGGTTTCCTCACAATGTTTACCTTCAACGCTAGTTATCACTAACTAAGATATACTTAGAAAGTACATATGACTAGAAAAGTCACATTGGTACTTGCGAGGTTTCGAACCCGCACACTCGTATACAAGTGGCTGGTGCCATAACTTCTTATTATTATATTATTATGTAATATAGAATGGTAAAATAAGCACCCAACACTGCAATTAATATTATATTTCATTTAGTAATTTCCCATACTATTGAAAGAAATCTACAACATATTGGTGATATCATACTTTATATCCGTAAGATCATCGTCTAAGGAATAAAAGACCTTTTCTTTTACGAACTGTAGTTCAATTTTTATTTCCTCTCTTTTCCATTGAACGCTAAACCAGCAATAAAATTCCTTTGTCTTTTGTTTGGCTTTCCAATGCAATGTAAAGAATTTTAGATATAAAGCTCTCAGGCTGTTCCAGTTAAAGTGTTTCCTAGATTTTAAAACACAAAGCAACTTCTAGAACAAGTTGTTTCCTGTGAAATCAATATCAGTTTTCGTTTCAAAGTGGGGCAGAGGTAACGTGAGGTGGAATAGTCATGTCCTATATATCGGGAGATTTGACCCAGATTCTCAGAAAGCTGCAGAAATTAATTGCTATTCATATACTATTGAAATGGATGCTGGAGCACTTTGTACCTAGTTTGATAGTTATTTAGAATTTATTACCATATATTTTAGAACCTTCTTAAAGAAGGAAAATGTTCAGACACTAAGAATTTCTTAGATATAGATATCCTACATTGTTTTTGTGTTAATTATGAAAGTAATTTCCTATAAGAAATTTATAAGAATTCACAAGTATTTAAAACAAAATTTAAAGTAATACACAAAATCAGGAAAAAAACAAAATTTCTCAGCTGAAAAATAGGATATTTAAAAATGAAAGATAAATAAGATTAATCTAATTTAATAAGAACTTACCCAAACAAAAGCCATCAAAACACAAGAAATGAAATCTTTTGTAAGAAAATAATAATGAACAAATTAAGAATGAATTATAAATAGCAAATATAAGCAACAACATCTCAACTTACCTGGTTTCTTTTCTTTAAAATCAAACCAACCCTTTAGGCCACCACAGCTGATGGAATATAGCATATCTAACCAGTTCATTTTGGCATTTAATTACTTCATTTTCAATGAGTACACAGCAAGCAACAAGTACATTTACTTACTGGTTAAGTAAGTAGGAAAATAGGTCAAGGATATGTGACCTTCCCGGAATTATCTGATAGAATAATGCACCTCAATCCTACTACTCAAGTGGCCTTTACCCGCCAACCTCTCGTCAGCCCACGCAATAGCACAACATAGGTATATACTGCATTCAAAACATCAATAAATCTCGAAACATCCCCAAATCGAACGCGCAGCGCAGCGGCCTTCAGCTTGGAGCTATTTATAGAACAAAATGCATAGGGTCTAAAAAATGCGTACCCCATATAAAATGATTAAAGGCTTACCTTGAGGCTTGAGGTCTGCTTGGCTGAATAGCGAGAAGACGGTGGAGAAGCACTCCATCACGCCCCCCATCCATAATAATTTCTTTTTATCTTCTTCAGCTTCCAAGGCTGGAAAACATCCTTGAAGCCTGCCCTCCAAAATCTCCGATGCATCGGGGTCCTCGGGAGGACTCCCGTCCATCTTGTGGCTGGCTTCTTTACAGCTTTATTCTATCTGCACACGAATTAATAAGTAAATCATTTGCACAAATAAAAAAGAATATCCAATTTTGGAATTAAAAACCAAAACAAGGATCTCACTCACTTCAGAGGCGTGAACCATAGACACGGACAGAGAGAGACAGACTAAATATTTTTTCTTTTCCATAGTGGAACTTTACAGATTATAGAACAGTATTAAAAAACAAATATTTTTGTTCTGGGTAGATTAGTATAATGTGTATAGATACAATGTTCTACTATTTTATCACAAGGCTTACTTAAAGTACCGTGAAATAATTTAAAAAATGTTACTACATTAATGTATTGACCTTTACTCCTTCAGCTGGGCAAAACCTGCATTTCTCAATCAGTTTAAATTTCAGCTATGACTATATTCAATCGTGATAGAGGTTGTACTCCGATAGCTGTGTATTTTGTTATCAACAAATAATTTGCTGTCCTATCACAAAATTATTTCGACTTTCAAGTTGGAAGCGTTGATTTCACTGTTTTTGTAATGCACATTTTTGAACATAGCCTTAAAAGTCAAATGTGACATTTGATGACGCAAGACGGCAAGAAAATTGTCATGCTGGGGGCAAAAGTCAACAAACACCTGAGTGCGTGCGGAATTAGCCGAAATACTATTTATTATAATAATTACCACCTCCATCCTCTTACACAGATCTAATGTAAATTGTCTTATTTACTATTAAATCTAGTAATTGAGTAAAAACAGATAATTACTAGATCGTGTTTAACTTGAGAGCTGTCTTGAAGTAAAATGGATAAATCATTATCTTTACAAGAGTTATACGCTATTTACAAGCGATGGGTAATCAGCAATCCTGGAGTAGTGACGGACGTCGAGACGGTAGCGACGTGGTCTTCTTACTTCGTGGCTGGGAAGATAAACAAATCACCCATAGTATCCGAATTGGTGTACTCGCTGTCGAAACTCGTGTCACTGTTTAACGACAAGCTTATTAGAGAAGCTTACGGTACAGGCGAACCATACTATGGCCTTCGGGAGCAGATAAAGCTGTGGCTAACGGTAGTACACTACTGTGAAGTATTTATTGAGCTGTTAGTCAAAAACAGATGGGGTACGAGGGGGAAGTGGACGATAGCGACGTTACTGCAGGTGTTCAAGTGCTCCTCGGCGCTCGTCCTGCTCTTCAGGTTCAAGGAGTTGCCGATAGCACATCCCCCAATAGCTGCATTGCAGAGAAAGAAGTTCACAGAAGGTAAAGAGACAGATGAAAACTCCAATTCGTTTTTCACTCTAAGGAGGTCAGGGCGCGTCATTCGACGTGTCGATGGTGCCCCATCAGTAGCGTTCCGTGATTGGGAGCCAGTAAAAATCAAGGATGACAGGCCTGGGGCAGCTGTGAATGTAAATGATTTAATTTATGCCGAGTCACTACATATTCTGAAGCCATTAATACATTTAGCGTCTATGAGATTGTTCGGGACAAAGGCTTGGAAGCAGTGGGTCATAGCTCTCTGTGTGGACATGGCAAGTATGAAACTGTATGGTAAATATATGAAAGATTTATCATACGATCAACGGCTTGAGATTAGTCGTAGAAAGTTGAGTCTTGTTTTGTACTTATTAAGGAGTCCCATGTATAATGGTTATTCAAAGAATGTTATTGAGAATGCTTTGAAATCTATGACAAACAAAGTGCCAGCTATGTCATTTATCTGTGGACCAATTATTCAGTATCTTAGCCATTGGCAAGACATTTACTTCTACATGTGGGCTTCGTAGAATGTTCACGTAAGACAAAAATCATGATTTGGACACTATTTTATAATTATGTTAGGTGGGATGGTATTATATTGTTACAGTCTGAATTGTATTACAATGATTATATTCATTAAACTTATTGGTATAACTTTTTTGGTTGTTGACTAACTTAGATAATCTTACCTTTTACGATGCTAAAGTTAAGCAGATATTGAATAACTTTGCCGACATGCCGAAGAAAGGCTGTAACTAACAGTATTTTTTTATATATTGAGTTAAATACATATTCATAATCAGAATCTTTTCCTGATTCAAAATATTTACTTATCTCAATATCGAAAAAAATGTAGTTAGGCCATCACTAAATTTTTTTTTCTTCCTATGACGGCAGTATAGAACATTGATGTTGTGCAAGTTTATCGAATTACTTTCTTAGGTTATTTTCTTTAACTACTGAGGTTTGAGAGATGTGTACCTAATTAAAGTGTTATTTTACAACATATTTAATATATGGTTGTATAGTATACTGGATGTGCTATATACAATGACTTGTGACTGTATTGCTTGCAACATTTCATGTATTTAGTATTTACTGACAATATTTTTTTTGTCATAATATCTTAGAATGATTAATGGGAAGGTCACATCACAGCTTGTCTGACTAGTTTGTTTTAACACCTTCAACCAATTGATTTTACGAAAAATATAAACAAAATCAAAACCTATTTAGTTCTAATTTTCTCACACAGATTAACAAAATGGCATTCAATTATGAATGTTGATGTTAAGAGCATGAAATTGAGATAAATGCGCCATCCTTACGCCATTTTGTTAATTTCTGTGGCAGAATTAGAACAAAATAGGTCACGACTTTGTTTACATTTTTCATAAAACCTATTGGTATCTACTATAAATGCGCCAATGCACATTATTAAATTAGCCAATGCTAACTTCAGAGTGGCCACGACGATTTAAGCGATTCAGTCGCGTACTGAGGGAACTACTTCGCGCTTCCGAATAAAACCCTATGCCTTCCCCAGGGTTCAAGCTATCCCCATACCAAATTTCATCTAAATTAGTTCAGCCGTTTTACCGTGACAGCGTGACTGAGTTACTTTCTTATTTTTATTATTAGTCATAAAAATAAATGAATTTGTAAAACGTCAGAATTATGCTGTGGATCAATTATGAGAAGGCCGTAGGAGGAGGGACACAAACCGCACAGGGCGCCCAGATTAAAATGGGCGCCCTTAAACTTTGATGTAACTTTAAATAGTATTATAAATAATCTGTTCGTGGCGTCTGGTTAGATAAAAATGTATTGGTAAACGCCACGGTGCAAACGCAATTCCAAAACTCGCAAACGAACGAACAAATGACTGCGTCACTTTTTGTCGCTGAGAATAGTATGCTATAGAATCAGATCCAGTCTGAACATATACTTTATCTATAAGCTCAAAGTCTTTTAGCAACAAAGTTTTACGCGATAAATTACTATGATGATCATGAAAATGTAAGAAGATAATTCAAAGCAATAAAATTAATGTTCTAAATGTGTGACAGATCGATGAATGGTAGCACTTTTGCATTCATGTTTCTTGTGTGGTTCTCGTAAGTAGTATTGTTTTTACTTTATTTAAATGTATGTCAGTGTTGCAGCCTATGTGCCTATGATCAATAGAAATAAATATTTACATTCCACTAAGACTGTATATTTCAAATGATTGCAAAAAGATCATCATATTAAGAAGTTTGAAATGAGAATGGAATTGGGTCAATAATATTTTATCGTTTCCAAATGTATAAAAAGGTGTAAGATAATTAATTTATAATTTTTAATACTTTCATGTTTTGTCATAAAATAAAATTATTATACAGCGTGGCGATTTAATCTCCTCCAGAATATAAGTAGCTGAATCAGCCTGTGAAATAAATGCATTATTTTTTTATGAACATATCTATTTCATTTCCTCATGCAGAGGCAATACTTAAAAGAATTTCGGACGTTAATCTCATGTGCCCTTGCATGAGACTCGTACCTCGTACTCATGTTTAGGTCCAAAAACGTGCACGTAAATGTTCTCTAGGCTTTGAGCGGGTCATTATACGTAGGGCTACGTTTAATAGCTAACGTTGTTATGTAGGTATAATTACATTTTAATTATCTGGTTTTTGTTACGATCACGAGCATAAAAAACATTTAATATTTTTTATGCAGTCCGTACTCATTCCCATGAAAATCCTGCAGCTGATTAAATTGGCAGCCTGTATAATTATTTAATTTTGTTTTAAGACTTTATACCTAGTTAAGGGCCCTGTCATTGAATGTACCAATAAAAATGTTTACTTGGAAAAAGTAATATTTTATTTATTGTGTTAGGTATATAGTTGGTATACATAACTATAATGTATATGTCAGTGGAGTGTTGTATTGGCTGGTCATAGGGCTTTTTACACTCCACTGACATTAAAGTGTAAAAAACCCTATGACCTTATGTCTTGGGTGCTCAATGTATATGTGTTACCTTATACTTTACAAGGTTATACAATTTAGATAGGTACGTATATATAAATAATGACATCACCAAGTACCTGTCATATTAGCGATAGGACTCCGTTTCCTATTGACAACTTCAGTGTTCAAGTGTTTGTTAATTAGTTAAGTAAACAACGCGGTAATGGTATCTGTATGTAAAATAGGTGCGTATGCACAACCAGACGAAAATAAATACATTCCGGCAAATTAAACATTTGTCAGTTTTAGGCTTTTACGATTTTGCAGGTATTAAGTGGGCTTTTATTTTATATACAATCCTGCCTGTGGCGTCATTTCCAGCTCTACTAAAATTTTGATGATCTAATAAATGATTTATTTCTAAATGCTCGTTGGACGACGCTTTCGCTATTGCATGACTTACGGCCAAGTTCATCGACTGTTTGTTTCGTAATCGATCCGTTAAACGACATGGATTTTTAACCAGGAAGCTGGAATTTTCGTGTTACCCACTTCTAGTTCAAGTGGTTTGGTAATCGACCTTTTCGAGAATAAAAATCTCAAAATATACGTTACCCATCGAAAGTTAGAAGTTTGTATTTATGGTAAACAGCTGTTTTAAGTTAATCGGACCGTTATCTTGTCGGTGAACTCGGGCTGGTGGTGAACCAGCCTAAATCTTTATTGGTTGTGGGTATTTTTATATGAATGTATAATTTTATAATATCTGTCTTTTGGATTGTATCTCATAAAATTTTAAACATGATAATTATTGAGTTTTGATTAATAAAATAAATTATCATCCTTGAAAATAAAAAGAGTAACAAAAATACTTAGGTACCTATATCCTCGCAAACTTTCGTACCTGTTTATTTCGCCCGGTGACGAAAGTTATTCACCATTAAGATATTTTGAATAAATGAGTTGAATTGATTATTTTAAGGATTGCTTACACGGTACATTTACGTTCAGAAATGTAGGTAACTAGACAATTGTACGCTACTAGGCTTAGTGCAGACGACGTGACATTTATTAAAATGCAAGTTTGAAAAGGGTAGCTACAGTACAGCTATAAAGGGCAGTTGAGTATTATTTGTTCTGAACTTTAAACAAAGGAAATTATTCATAAGCTTGAACCGCCTTCCTGTTTTATAATTTCGATCAAGCGTCGACTAGACTTTAATCCAGTATGTTTTAAACAAAATAAAACCAGTCTTCATATTTGGTGGACCTTGAGTTTTAATACATTTATTTATTCTTGTCCATACCTACTAAGGAATATTTCGTTCTTCTACTTTGGACTTTGGTAAGTAGGTTCCTATTTAAAAAAAGTTGAACATAAAGCTGTTTTGATACCGATGTAAAAATAATTATCTCTCATTTCATTGAAATAAATAATAATTTTTATACTTACATCTAGTTTTATTCTCATGTAAACCTTTTCATTGCATAGGTACACGCCGAGGTCGATGTACGAGGTCATAGGCAATGTTCTGTCGCGAAGGTTCATCGATTTATATTATAGCCTAGAATTGATGAGTAGTGGGGATCGGGCGCTGATGCTAGATTATGTCTTCGGGAACAAAAGGCCAGTGTTACATATGAAAAAGTCAAGACATAAAGGTCTGACTTTTCAAGGTTCATAATCCTTGACGAGCAATTTTATTTAAAAGGGGTTATTGTAGGAATTATAGGTGAATCTGTAAAAATTAAGGTATTAGCTGTCCTAGCGGCACTTTGTTTAAATTATCAAACTTGGCGCCTTAGTACCTACCTGGCGCCCTGGGGACAGTCCTAGTCGGGCGCCTAATGCACTACTAATAATAGCGGTAAATAAATCTATATAACCCAACATAAAGATATGTTCACCAGCGCATTTATAACGATATAAATATAATAATCTTCATCAGCCTATATATTGTCCCACTGCTGGGCATAGGCCTCTTCTCATAAAGAGGAGGTTTGAGCATTTTGAGTTTACGATGTTTTCCTTCACCGTTATTAAATAATAATATAAAGAACAAATTAATATTGTTTAAAAAGTAATTTAAACTCGTTGCTTTTTCCTCTAGACCTTGGCATACATCTTAAACTTAACTCATAATTTTACAATCCGATATGGACAGCTCAGAGCCATACCTTGTTCTTCTAGAATGAAACAACATGAGTTGTTTGTGATAAGGAGCTAAAATTACGATGTTCAAATAAAAGAAAAATATGTTTGTAATCTAATTTTAATTCGATCAAATAACTTGATGACATAATTTTCCAATTAATTAATCATAATAAACCGTGAACCCACAGCTGTGCTAACTAATTATAATAAAAAGTAAATAATATTCAGAATCTTACAAGCAAACTATAAAATTAAATTAATATTATTAATTTGTACATAAGTATAAACCTTGATCTTAAAATGTAGAAAAAATAATATAATTGAGGATAAAAGTAGCCAAAAATATAGTCAATAGAAATTAAATTACTTTATTTCGATCCATTACAAAGTGTAGGAATATTAAGCCTTGTCCACCGTCCGTGAAAACTTGTCCAATAACTTTAATTAATCGACTTTTTCGTTACTTAGTGAAAATGTATCACAATTTTTGTACAGAATTTATGGTGGGCGCAAACAAGGCTTTATGGAAGTCGATAGATAATTGTCAATAAAGATATAAAATACATTCGCTTTTTTTGTATAGAAAATAATACGTAGTTTATAGAATCACAATAGGACGGTAAGGTAGGCAGATTACGTGATTAGGTCTTTTAAATTGTTATAGTATGATTAAAATATTAAACAATATATCTATCGACGTAGGAATACGAGGTATTGAACACGACACTAAACATAGGAGTGAGGGAACAGACGATACAACAGAGTAAATACAAAAACAACTAGAGAATTTCGATTTATTTTTAAAACATCGAAATTAAATACAAAAAAAAACTATAATAATAATGTAATTTGAGAGACACGATACATATTATTATGGCATTACATTTACGGCCTGCCTTATTATAAAACTAAAAAATACATACTTGTAAAACTCATTAAATGCACGAGTGTATTTACGTACATACGCAAATTGGAATGGGCTCATGTAAGCTTTGACAAAACCACTGTTTAGATAGCAACCGCTACTGCTAATGTATTTTAAAACTCGCTGTTTCCCGCGGCGTCACCCGATCTCCGAGGGAACTACTAAACCGTATAAAAAGAAGGGTATAACCCTCTCCAGGGACACTTCAATCTTCGTAGCAAATGTCATCAAAATCTGTTTAGCCGTGAAAGAGTAATAAACAAACAAACGAACTCATTTTCACATTTATATAACATTAATTTAGACAAAAACAACACTCAAAGCGACATGTTAAGCTTGATATGTGTAGCGGTCGCTGATCAAACAAAACAATTAATAATTTTTATATATAATAATATAGTACTACTCGCCTTCGTCTTAAATTTGCCTAGCAATCATTCGACACGTGTCTACTATTAAAATCAGACTTAGTCTTTATTGAACAGTAAACCACGCGATACCATCTAATTCCTTTCTTACAACTAAATTACGCTATTATGAATATATATAGGCCTAGTGATTTACTTAGGCCAGTATGGCTGTACGAGCGTACCCCATCCTAGAGGGCTATTCAGTACAATAAAGAGGAAAACAGAAGAAATTAGTAACAGTAGTTTGGTAAGAGTGGTTTCAAAGCCCTCCTTTTGGTTGGACAAGGGTTTATAGGCGTTTGCGCCAGTTTAAGCGACAGAAGTAAAATTATATACTCAATAAAAATACTTTAAAATAATGTGGCACCAAGTCTGGACAGAGTTTTAATATTAAATAACTTCGTACATTTTTTTAAACGATTTTTTAATATACATAATATTATAAACTAAAACATAAGTGTAAAATATCGTGCAGTGAAAACCTCATTGGTTATAAATAGCATCTTATAGAAGATTTCGCGAACGCTGTGAGATATTTTATGAAATTCATGCCAATAGGAGAAAATAAGAGAACAAAAATTATATTTCTAGAATCCATTTGTGATTAAATGTGTTCCAATTTTTTTTAAGGAACTTAAAATCTCTGGTATCGTACTCATTTTAAAAATGCACGATATAGTATGCCTTATGTGGCTTTCTAAGCACTGAATTTTGCTTGACAAGGTTTCCACTGCGACGAAAAATAGATTCAAATTTTACATTTGTTCAACTTCGATGCAATCAAATAAGGTTGTAAACATATATGTTTTATTTGTTAATAATTTGGTGACTAAGTAAAACGCCAGTGTAATACAAATAATATATTATGCCAATTTGTGTTTTTAAAGCTTTTTCTATTGATAGCAGCTCTTGGTTTCAAGTTTGAAGCAAAAATCTAAGATGTTCTTGTTACAGTCAGCCTTAAAAAGTTAATGTGTGGTTTACACTACAAGAAGCCATTTTGTTTAATATAAAGTAAAGTTATTTCAACAACAGTATTTGGTAATTGACTGCATTTTTTCAAATTAGAATGCATGTATAACCTTAAATTGAAAACGATAAGCAACAGTGAATATCTTAAGACGCCCATGTTAGAAGCGACTAGTTGCTAGACAAAGATAGCACGATTGAAATATGACGTCATCGTGTTATAACGCTGAGTAACTCGACAGTTCTAAGTACAAAATGATGTTTCACGTGACAGGTATAGAGAATTCCCCTTCCAAAAACTTTTAAGGCGTGTATTTTAATTATTATTTTATTATTCTTTTCTAATTATGAAGTATTTATGATAAGATACAATTTCAGTACACGTTGGCTAGTATAGTCAATGGCCAAGATGAAAATATTTTTAAAATTACCTTCTATGTAGCTTATAGACGTTTTTAACATGTTGTCAGCTTCGATCTTAATGAATAAAATTTATTGTTCCAATAAAATTGCTATAACACTATGGATCAAAAGATAAGACTAAAAAAAAGGCTTTCTCATACCTACACATTTTTTAGCGGCCAACTATACATACGAACCAAGAGCTTCAAAACAGAAAAGAACAAATATAGCACTTCCGAATACATTGACGACTTACTATTGCAGTCACCAAAGTATTTACATACAAAATGGTCATCGATAAATACTTGTTTGACATAATAAATAATTAATAAATATTTTTTTAATCTCAAGCTATGAATTTATTGTGAATTTCGCTAGGGGGAAGGGTTTGAAGGGGAAGGGGGTAATTTAACTAAGGAGTAGATCTATTCACGGCCATTGTAGTAAATTCTTCAGGCCATCGTCCTTACAACATGCCGATAATCTGAAAAAAAAAGTAAAATTGTACACTTTTATTTGTAGCAACTACGATATGACTATCCGAATTAACATCAACATATACTTATAAAAAGCCATCTATTAACCATATCTCACCTAATCCTTACTTAACGTCGTAATCCAAGATTAAGCTACTAACTTAAGATTGCTTTTTTTATCTGTTGCTAAGCAGCAGATTAAAAATTTATCGGACTTTATAAGTAAGATGGTTAGAAAATACTTTTTGATAGCTATTTTGGCTTCGATAACTCTCAATTAATTTTTAAAGTGTAAAAGAATATACTGACGGAAATCATTAGTACGGACTAGCTTCCGCCCTCGTTCTGAAGGATATACATAACGAGCCGGATAATAAACACCCTATGTCCTTTCCCAGGGTTCAAACTATTCCCATACCAAATTTCATCTAAGTCGGTTTAGCGGTTCAAGCGTGACGAGGCAACAAACAGACACACTTTCGCATTTAATAATAATAATCTCCAGACCGATTTCGGTCACCGCGGCCTATATCGCACGAGAGTTTGCGCAGACACAGGTGCACTCTCTATTCCCTCACTCTCATAGTGCGATTGGTCGACAACCCGATACGACTGGGGAGCCATCAGGCGCAGCACCGACCGCTTTACGTTCCGAGGCTCGCTGTGTTAAGAAAACGGTCACCCATCCATGGACTGACCGCGGCTAGCGCAGCTTAACGTTGTTTATCGATTTACATTTATAATATTAGTGAAGTATATTTAAGGAGCTCGGGATTTGAGGAGGTCGTGGCTTAATAACAGCCGCACGGTTCGACCGATCAAAGGTTGAGCTGCGCTTGGCGCGGTCGGGCCGTGGGTAGGTGACCACCTATGTCATAGCGAGACTCCTCCGTGCCTCGGAAAGCACGTTAAGCTGTTTGGTCCCGGCTGTCATTTGTAGATCTTTGACAGTCGTTACGGGTAGTCAGAAGCCAGAAAGTCTGACAACAAGTCTTACCAAGGGGTACCGTGTTAACTGGGTTGTGGAGGTCAGATTGGCAGTCGCTCCATATAAAACACTGGTATTCAGCTGCATCCGGTTTAGACTGAAAGCCGACCCCAACATAGTGGGGAAAAGGTTAGGCAGATGATGTATCGTACCTTGCCAGCTTAGTTGTTAAGCCAGTCCCAGGAGTCCTCGTCAGATGCGTTTTTCTTCTTGATAGTGATGTTCTTGATGTCGGGCGGCGGGCTGGACACGCCCACTTGGGAGAGATCGCGCGAGTCCAAGTTGTTGCGAGTGGTCACCGACTCCTTCCACGGCTGAAGCTGTTCGTTCCTGAAATTATTTGGTAGGTATAAATGGACATGCAAAACACTGGTATCAGAGTGGGAGTCAACGCCAAGATTTTCGAGAAAAGAAATAAAACTATAAAGCTATTCCAATGCGGTGTATTGCCACTTTTTAAGAAACCCTTAGGAGCCCAAAATTATTATTTTTGGATGCTTGCAACTTAAAAACATCATCATCGGTCTATATACTGTCCCACTGCTGGGCACAGGCCTCTTCTCATACAGAGAAGGCATGAACATTGATCACCTCGCTTCTTCAAGGCGAATTGACAATGTCAGACTTTATAAGTCCAGGTTTTCTTACGATCTTTTCCTTCACCGTAAGTAAGTGACGTCTTAGATATACTTAGAAAGTGCATATGACTAGAAGCGTCACATTGGTACTTGCCAGTTTTGGAACTCGTACACGAGATGCAGGTGCCTTAATCATTAGGCCACCACGATTATAAAAACATCACCAGGCAAAATTTCAAGCTTATAGGCCAAGCCGTTTAGGCGTTTTGTTGATGAATTAGTCAGTCAGCACAAGTCATTATAATACACTATCTGTTTCCCACGGTTTCTCCCGTAACTAGAGACAACTACTCCATGTACGCGGGTAAAAAAATGTCTCTCTGCCCAGGGTTCAAATCCAGCCGTTTTCCCTTAAACACCTAGATTATAAGCTAGTTATACGTACCATTGCGAATAAGGTTCCGATGTGGAGCTCTTCATAGCCCCGTAGCTGGGTGACTGGTAAGAGGCGCTGGCGTTGGAAGCCCTGCGCTGCTCAGTGCTCCCGCCAAGAGTGCTCCAACCGCCGCGGGTGTTCACCTGTAAGAATGCACGAGCCACTTTTATTATTTCCTTTTGCCTAGACTGCTGGGCAGGCGAGTATTCGAAAATGGTCCTTTATAATTTAAAAATAAGATTTCTTCTTCTTCATAATGTGCGGGCTGCAGTTTTTACCAACCTAACAAGCCCTAGTGTCAGAGTTTTTTCGACACTGCCTAACGGCCTCTGTAATAGTATTGTAACAACAATTGCTATCAATATAACGTGATGTAACACCGCCAACTTCTTGATTCTGGCCTGCTTTATGTTTTTTTTTTACAAATCGATTTCGGCTCGACCCGGGAATCGCCCCGTTCACACTAACGAGGAAGTCAGAAAGGGTCAATCTAATACCATTTAAAACTCAAGCAAATTGCTTACATCTATCCTATAAGTACGTGAAACAACTTTGGAACCCTTTTAAGAATACTGCGCGCACGCGTTAGTGAGAGATTTGGGATACTTAGACTTTATATGGAGAAGTGTAAAAAGTGAATTTTAAAGATTTAAAAAAGGAAAGATAGAATTTTGACATAAGGTCCATACAACTAATGTCAAGCAGCTAAATTATGACGACCTGAGTGGTTTAGTGGTTAACATGCCGAAATACCACGCAATAGGTCCTGGGTACGATTCCCGGCCGGGCAGAAATTGAAATGATGAATTTTAATTTGTGCCGGGTCTGGGTGTTACTATGTATGATATATAATATTTAAAAAAAAAGTATATAAGTAGTATATCCGTTAATGTAGCGCCCATAACACAAGCATATTAGTTGATTACTTTGGGGCTAGATGGCGCTGTGTGAAATTGTCCTAAAGATATGTATTTATTTATTTATTAAATCATTCTTCGGTGACATTAGAACCAGAACAATTGTTAGAACCCTCAATAGATCTGACACGTGAACTGTTGTTACGAAACCAACTAAACTCACCAAAAAGTATTCGAATTTTCAGAAACTGTTGTTTACATTCAAGTCTAAAATACACTTTACTTGGTATATGAACACAATTGCAGTTGTAAGGTTTTACTTGGCTAACGAACAATACAAATGATTTCGTCACTAAGTACCTACTTAGGTTCTTATATACCAAGTCTGCTTCAATTTGATTTTCAATTCGAACAAGAAGAACTGGCAAGAAAAGCCATGGTTACTCTTTTTCAACGTGTTTTAGTTCACAATTTTTTTTTTGGTTGTTTCAATCGAACAAAACTTGTGAGAACAATGTATAGTTTTCTCGATTACTTGAAATAAATAATATAACTTCTATTAATAAAATAAAATTTAAAAAAAGGTTAGTTCTGTATTTTATTTTTTCGAATTAATTACCAATTCCAATACTCTTAACTGCAAATAATCAACAAGTTGAACATTTTCCGCTATCGTCTATCGCTGATGCTACGCAGAAGCTACGTAGCGGCTACACGGCCACTTCGTAGCAGCTACGCTGCATCGATGTAGCGACTACGCGAATGCGATTCAGAGGCATAAACCTACCCAACGCCTACGCGGAGACTTTCAAAAAGCATGAGTATAATATATTATTCTACGTTCTTACGTTTTTATTCTACAAAATTGATTCATTCTTCGATAACACTGTTGAATTTTTGCACTCAATTCGTTTCCATTGGGACCTAAGTTTTTCGCAAATCGTCTTAGAAACTATACCTGTATATCTAGGACATAAAGTAAGGTAGGTGTTAGTGTACATTCTCACCTTCTCAGTGACTGTAGATGCCATCTCCGATACCTTTTGTGTTGCGATGCCCCCGTAGCGTACGGCGCTCTCAGTGGCGGTGCGAGCCGCCTTGCTCACCGATGATGCGAACATGGACCAGCCCTGCAGAGGTCGTGTAATAGGGGCATATCGTCATATCATTGCGCGTGCAAAACCGCGAAAAAGCAGTTTGTAAATACCGCGTATCTGATTTTTCACAATATTGCAAGAGGCAAAATTTAATATTTTTATAAACTTAATTTTATCGACTAAACTTAATAGCAACTCCTGTGTGAGAACTTAATTGTACTACTTACATTAATTCTGCGACGTTTAAATAAATCTAATTAAAGTTAAAAATAGTTTGCGCGAAGTGTAAAATTTTTACCTTTTTCTGTAAGGCGGTATTTACAAACTGCTCTTTCGCGGTTTTGCACGCGCAACGACGATATGAATAGAATAGAATAGAATAGAATCTTTATTTGCATAAAATGTAGGTACATAAGGTAGGTAGGTAGGTGGTATGTTTAGAGAACGTGCTATGCATTGGCGACTGCGCCACCAGTGAATACATGCATCAAGTTATGTTCATAGGTGAAATATTTGTATTACAGAATGATACTCAAGTATAGATCTTCTCTTGAACATATTTAGAGACATATGATTGGTTGAAGCTAATTTTAAGTAGTATTTAGTCTTGAGTCCGTTTGAGATTTGAGTAAAAGACATTTAAGTATGACATGATTGTATATTGAAAGATACAGTTAAATTAATCGAATTTGATATCATTTTTCTTATTGTTATTATTTTCAATGAAATAAACTCTGGATCAACCGAAAATGTATAAGATTTAAAAACCTAACCTAAACCTAAACGTATGATGCGGCGAATAATGATGTAAACTTGCATAGAAGAAATACGCTATATCAGATAGAATAATGTGAAGATTTACTCGTTCCAAGTCTGCAAGACAACGCGATCTCTTTAGCTATATGTGGGGTGTTCTGACCTTGCAAACATGCAGTAGAACTTGTGAAGAAAATAGTGATACTATTATTGAAACATAATGGAGTTAGATTGCTTTATATATGGCAATAATCACAGTAGAGTATGTGAAAAGTATATTAATATAAACAATATTCGGATATACTCCAATTTTCGCCCATTAAATGTATCGGCGTACTCACTCTTAGAATATAGAAAAAAATGACTTAATTTTATAACATGTCTTAGAACTTTAAATGTTACCCACTAAAAAATATTCAAAAAGATTTGAATTTTAGAAATGAATGATTCGAGATGATTAAGAGTCATCAAGCACAAAGGTAAGTTCAGAGGGTCGTGCGATACCATGCGATAGTTTGCGAGCGATTTATAAAATGATACATACGCTCCGTAAAGACCGGCCATATGATTTGGATTGCCGCGCGAAAAAGCATTGTTTTTCGTCGTTATGTCGTCTGCGCAACCGTCCGAACTTGCCCTTAAGAAAGTATTTATTTAAAGCTTGTAAATAAAAGCTAATGTATAGGACTTGTGTCAGTTTCCAACACGTGTGTGTGCTAGTCCATTACGGGTATACTATCAATCATTTAATTTTAAGTTTAGAAACGAAGACCGAGTTTAAATTTGGTGTATCTTCTAGGTGACGGGAATTTTTGAGCGCTACTTTAGCCAGTTGCTTCAAACTTTATAACATTTATACATTTACGAATGTTAAGTAAACATATATCATAAATCTTGAGTCGTAACTATCAAGTTTTATCATCCATTTTGACAGAATAGATATGGCAGTTATTCCGTTTCACGTATAAGTAACCGCATATTTTTAGCGCAACCACCTGTCTTAAATAATGTAAAAAATCGACAAGACAACCGACGTAGTCGATAAAAATAAAACAGCTCAAACAATGTCAAGGAAATAACACTGACATTTATTAAAATGCAAATCGCTCGCAGTCGAACCACAATGATTGGCTGCATGGGCGACGCGGATCATATAAATAGGTTATGTATGTAGGTAATAGGACCTAGTAGCCACGACATGGTATGGAACACAAAGTAACACGAAGATACCACCAAACTTAGTAAAAGGTGAAACATTTAAATGATTGATGTATATTTTTTTTGTCTATAATATAGCATAAAATTATCTAAAAGAATAACTCCTTTTAAACCATTGTACACAATTTATTTTAATGTACAATGGCGGCACACATGGGGGACTTTTGTTAAGCGCATATGTTCTTGAAGAATAAAGAAATCCTATTATGTCATACCCTGCGATTTCACCTGGTTGTGGCTTGCGACCCAGAACCCCTCGCTAAGCCTTCTCGTGCTTTTGACTGGGCTTCTCATTAGAATGATGGATGCTATAATCATTATTATAGCATGATTTTAAATAGCCTTTCACCTTCCTCAAGAATTGGGGCAATGATACGCAAAAATAGTCCTTTGGAGCGCATTCAAATAAACGAATACATGTATTATGTACTTACGGTAGCCAACGATGCAAGCGTGTTGTCAACCATTTCGTTGCCGCTGTGCATCGGCGACATCGGAGTGGACTGTGATTGCTTCTGGTTGCCGAAACCAGTGTATCGTCCACTCCCGTATTCGCTACTATATAACAAAAGAAAAACATAATAATTTGATCATCCTTATACTCGAATACGAATATATATATCCTACTTTGCAATACAGTTTTCACTTTACAAACAGAGGATATTTTCTATGTATGAGACAGTAATAAGCAGAGTTAATTATTAGTAATCAACTCATTAGTTAACTTTCATCAAAACTTCAGTCACATCTTAATAAACTAATTATTGGGGGTAAAGTACGCGCGAAACTACACTTTAACGTATTGGCAACAAAACGCCCCGAAAAACTAACCAATGCAATGATTAAATTAGTCGTGAAATCCCGCCAAAGGTTGAATGAACTACCACGAAACAATTATGTGCAAATTCACCCTTTCTGACCATGCCTTTGTTGTGGCGTAGACAGATATCAATGGACATATTGTTCACCATCATTCATGACTGAATCAATCAATTCCGGCCGCCTGTCCGCCGTGCAAAGCCAGACATAGACACTACATCGGCTTCAGCTTTCCGCAGCTCGCGGATACAACTCGAATTAGCATCCGTCACGACACAGCACGCCATGAATTTATGACAGGTACCTATTCAAAATATTCTAGGTAAATCTATTGCATCATCATCATCAGCCTATATATCGTCCCACTGTTGGGCACAGGTCTCTTTTCATACAGAGAAGGCATGAGCATTGTTCACCATGCTTGCTCAAGGCGGATTGGCGATTTCAGACTTTTAAAGTCCAGGTTTCCTCACGATATTTTCACCTTCCTTCACCGTTAGTCAGTGACGTCTAAGATATACTTAGAAAGTAGAAGACTTTAGAAAAGTCACATTGGTACTTGTCAGGTTTCGAACCCGCACACTCTTACACGAGAGGCAGGTGCCTTAACCACTAGGCCACCACGAAATTACAATCTATTGCATGTAGGTACCGATTTAGAAATTCCTTTCAAAGGCTTGAAACTTGGAACAATCTTTGAATGTTGACACTATAAAGTTAGAAACTTAGATAGTAACAAGTCGAGAAAAATGGTACAGGGGCAAAAATGGTACAAGAAGTATCAATTTCTCTTCTATTGTGAACGTGTTTATTTTATAATGCAAACTAACAATGGAAGTATTATCAACTTAACACTCGTTCTCGCCTTTGAAATCTAGCCTGACCTTATAAACTGTACACTGACATCACACTCGACTCAAAAGTCACACACAGTTGTTAGATTTATAAGATCAGCAATAACTCAACTATTTCATATTTTTTATATACCCCGTCCTTGAAGACAAGAGTTATTTTAAAATAAGAGTAAGCACTTTTCAATTTTTGATAGTCTTCAGTAATAAACGTACAACCGTAGGCATTTATATTCATTTCATATTATCCATCTCATACTACAAGGACTATTCACAATGAGTAAACTATCAAGTATCGAAGGTCATCGCTTCCAACTCAATGGGTCGGTAAACTAGTGAGCTTCAACGAGAACGCGCATGAAGGAGTGCATTCCTAATTAGCGACGTTCCGCTATTACAATATTCAAACAATGTAGATAGGCGATTGCTGAAGTGAACTCTCGAGTATGTTCTGAAACCCAATTTTACAGCTACTATTTATATACATTACTAGCTGCCCGCGGTTTCACCCGCGTTCCGACGGAATTACTTCTCGCACCAGATAAATAAAACCTAACCTAAAACCTTCTCCAGGGTCTCCTCTATCTCTGTACTAAATTTCATCCAAATCGGTTCAGCTGCCCACGAGATTTGCGTTTAGCTGTTGCTAAGCGCAAATCATTTTTATATTATAGATTACGTTCTTGAGCAATTTCGAGGCTTTACCTTCAAAGACAACGAGACACTTTGAGGTGTCATGTTTCTGGTCAAGCCTGGTCTTAGTTTTATAGCTCACTAGATGTTTACCGAGAGAACTGCTTCGCGAACACGGACAATAAGTATCCTATGTGTGTACCGAATATTATCCAAATCTAGTTTATGCATGAAAGAGTAACAAACAGACATACTTTACTTCTAGACTATTGATAGATGATAGATTATGAATGCAATAGCAGAATGTTATTATATTAATAAACTTTAGGGTCTACACAGATAGCAGACAAGTTACTCTTTGCTGCACAAATTGTATGCAGTTCTTGTCAACATTTTACTAGACCTGATTTCACTGTTCAACGTTTAAAAAAATGATTTAAATCTCGTGTGACGTTTGAAAAACTAATCCTGGTTCAATCAAAACTAGTTTAGTTCGGTACAGAGGAAAGCAAACTCGAATGCGCTAACTCTATTTCTGAATGCGATTAAATCGCTTGGTGTAATCAGCCTTTAGTTAAAAAAATCTAAATATGATAAAATAACTCACTGGTAGCTGATGTTGTTATCGGACCCACTTGTATGGAAAGTGCTATCGCCCGATGAATAGAAATCACGAGATACCGCCCAGTCCTGAGACTTTTCTAGGGTCTCAGGTTTGTAATCTGATGCGGCCCATGACTTCCCCTCCGCCAGCGCACAGATCTGAAAAAGAAAATTGTCGTTTACACCAACGATTCGCTCGGGCCCTTTGCTGAACGATATTTTAACATCGGCTTGCAATTTAATGCCAGATTATTTGCTTTCTAGCTTGATTACGATTTTTCAAGCTAGGATAGAGCCACCAATCACTGGGCAGCGCTTATCGTCGAGTGATATTTAGTTACAAAACAAAAGCCTATCTTCGATAGTGACATCTGAATATTGATGCATACCTAATACATGAAACACCATTACCACAGAATCGACAACTGTCATATTAAATCTGTTAAAATGGATGTTAAAACTTAATTATTATATATTTTTCGTGTTATAATCTGTTATACACGGTTACTTTATTATTTTATCAATTTTGTGATGATATAAAAAACCAGAAAGTATTTAAATAATTGATATCAAGTTTTATGACAAACGTAAAAGTATAAATGATATGAAGTTTCATGCATCCGGCTATATGTGCTTTTTTCACCGCCGCCGTCACCGGCACGGCATCGACATGCCAGCGCCAATGTAACGGTAATACATTCACTGTGGCGGCTAGTTCCCCGAGCACCCGGCACAGACCGCCGTCATCATTTGAAACCGGCCCGAAATAATGAAGTTACCGGTGCCGTGCCAGTGACGTGTATGACAGGCCCGCGATTTTCACGTAAGGGAGCAAAAAACTTTAATCGCCGATGCTAAAATCGTGAGAGCGCTGGGCGATAATTAAACAACAATAATATTATCTACTCATATATATAAGAAAACAATCATTGACCACAATAGCAAAGGTTTGCAGGACAAAACAATTAGGTAACCAGTAGTAGCACAGCTAAATACGCCAGGCACGCGTCGAACATTCAACCTAATAAATACAACATTATTAATTATATAATAACATAAAATCTTACAAAGCTAAACTTGTATTACAATCCGTATACGAAAACATCAAAGGACGAGACAACATCGAGGACCACACGCACATTAAAATAATTACAAATACTCTTAGGTACTATTAATGCTACGAAGGGACAGACAAACATTAATGGTAGAGCAAATGAAGCGCACAGTCAGGATTCGCAGGTACACAGTCAAGCTGCAACCCAGTCAGTCTGAGTTGTCTCACGAACAGCGATCCCAGGCCGAACAAAATTTCGATTGATTTCAATGAAATGGTTTTTCTATTTGGGGCGAATACGAGGAAAATTAAAACTGTATAAAGATAAAGAATTGATCTAATCGTCTGTTCGCGGAGCTTTGCATGTTTCAATAAGGAGCCGTCGCGCCGCCTTGCGACAAACCAAAAAAGTCCAGAAAACCGTCTCCGTACAATGAGCGTACATTCTGTAGGGTCTTCTGTGCCTATTTTGCAGCCCTGGGTTCGCACCACCATCTAACAAGAAGTGATCTCCGAAATAGGAACTGGATTACATTCGTATTCCAATGTATAAAACTCACATAAGAGCGCTCGGAGCGTGATGGCGGTACGCTGATACTGTACCGCCTGTGGGTCGTAACCACGGCTGCACGTCGATATCCCCGCGTCGTTGGCGGGGAAGAAGCTGAACGACGGTGCCGAGAGCACCGTACCTTAAGATCACCATAAAACGTTTATGGTTCACATTTTAAAAGTAAATGATTGTGAAAATATCGCTGCGCATGTGAGCTGAAAGATGTTATGCGCGAAACCTTACCTTGTCTGGCGCAAGCATGGCGCCAGTCTCGATGTCCCTTTGCTGTGATTCAGATCATCAGGCCTCGTCACTGGGACTCATCAGCAAAAGCCCGCAGAAACAGCGGGCGACCTTATTGAATCGACATAGTTAATATGTTATATGTAAATTGGCAAGTCAACAAACAACGGAAACCACCCGTAAATGAAGCTCCGATCAGTCAATTTTAGCGTCGAAATAAATACCCTACAACTTACCGCGATTTACTCACTACCATTCAATTTAAATTAATGAGCGCATTTTAATTCGGAAGTAATGAGTGTGTCGTACACACTTTTCAATTTTAGTCAGTGGATAATCCATTTTGAACAAAAAATCATGCATACTCTGATAACGTCAATTATTAAAATTAATGATTCATCTATCTATCTATACTTATAATAAATCTGTAGAGAGGTCAATTCTGTACATGAAATATATTTCCAAAATAACTATCAGGGGGTGATTAGGGATCGATACTGATGCCAAAAATGCAATCAGTAAAATTTTTGTCTGTCTGTCTGTCTGTCTGTCTGTCTGTATAAACTATAGAAACAAAAACTACTCGACGGATTTTAACGAAACTTGGTACAATTATTTGTCATACTCCTGAGATGGTTATTGTATACTTTTTATCACGCTACAATCAATAGGAGCAGAGCAGTGAAGGGAAATGTTGTCATTTTGTTTAAACGCGCTAATCTCAGGAACCACTGGTCCGATTTAAATAATTATTTCAGTGTTAGATAGTCCATTTATCGAGGAAGGCTATAAGTTATATATCATCACGCTAAGACCAATAGGAGCGGAGCACCACTGTTCCACGCGGACGAAGTCGCTGGCAGAAGCTAGTTAGTGATAAAAGGATTATGTTGTAGCTATTTACTTTTTACCATTAAAGTACATACAAATTATTTAATGGTTTGCTATAAGATAAACTGAGTGACAGCAGACGCGGAGGCAGCAGAATTTGTAAATAAATAAATTAATACCATATATCTATCTGTTACAGAATAAAGATATTCTCGTAATCGGAGTGCGGAAATATACCCAAAATTATTATAAAGTAATTATGGTTAAAGTTCGATCTATTCGTCACTTATCGGAATCTCTTTCTTAAGAAGCCTTCTGTATAAAGCCGTTGAAATCGGGGTTTTTAATTGCCATTGTAGTGACGATTTACGAAATGACTATGAATTATTACTATTGTTACATCATATTGTTATCAGTCGGCTGATGATGCATTTGATCCCAATTATCATTTATTTAAGTTGAACGGTGTATATTTACAGTCGGTTGTACCAAAAAAATCTGTTTACTTATACATTTATGTGAAACGGAAGAACTGTCATTCAAGATCTGTCAAAATGGAGACAAGAATTGAATAGTTTTGCTATTATTTTATGTTTTTCTTTTTTATATTTATGATTACTGTTTACTTTATTATTACATCTAAAAGTATGCTAATTATTGTTATCATGTTTGTAATATTTTGTATACGTAAAAGTTGTTGCAAAAGGCCATTAGCCACCTCTCAACATCACTCAAATACTTAAGTACCTATGTAAATGTGTGTGCATCCAACAAGTTTTATCCGCCTGTTCTGGCTTTTACATTAATAAACCATACCCCCAAGTTAAAAATCAAACTACAAAGGAAAACTGCAACATAACAATAATTACAGCGTTTGTAATTAAAAGCTGCTATTATTGTGACTTGACGCGACTAAGCTACGTAATAAATGCAGGTACATAAACGTTACAGATACTTCACAAAATAGCTGGCGCCGTATGTATACAAAAAACATCGACAAATTGAAGAGCTATCAAACTTACTCGGTTGATCGACAGGCCAGAACTCAAACATTCTAACCGTATTTCGAATCAAATTGAACGTTATGTCAATGTCCATAAAGTTACGCTTCAAAACACCATCGCTGGGGATCATAGAAGTTCCAGTCAATCAGTTTTGCAACCTGCATGTTATCGAACCTCCCCAAAAACAACAGCAGCCCTGCCCACTCACAAAATCGTTCAATGAACGTACGAGGGACGGCTGATAAGTCCGCGGCCTAAGGTACTTAATGAAAGAGAATATATGGTTTCTATTTTTTATTTTTCAATATAATCTCCCTCAAGTAAAATACATTTCTCACATCTCGCATACAATGCCTTTAACCCACCCAAAAAATATTCTTTGTCTTTTTCTTCAAAATGACGATCAACCGCAGCTTTCATTTCGTTGTCATCTGCAAATCTCCGGCCCCGTAAGTCCTTTTTCAATTTGGAAAACAGGAAAAAATCACTAGGTGCTAGGTCTGGGCTATATGAAGGGTGGCCAATCTCTGAAACCCCGTGTCTCTTAGAGCTTGCCTCGCAACATGTGCGGTGTGAACGGGCGCGTTGTCTTGCAGAAAGAGGACTCCGCGCGTCTGTTTCCCACGTCGTTTCTGTACAATAGCTTCGCGAACCCGAGTCAATAAATTGGCATAATATTGGCCATTCATTGTAGTTCCCCTGGGTAGGTAGTCGATAAGCAAAATTCCCTCGCTATCCCAGAAAACAGTCGCCATTAGCGGCCCGGGCGAGTGTCGTCTTCACAGCTCTCTCGTCCTTGTTGAAACAGGCGGGCCCATTTTTTCACCATCGTATATGAAGGCGCAGAATCCTGAAGAACCGATGACATCTCTTAAAAAATATCTTTCGGTGTATTTCCCTTCTTTACGAGGAATTTACTCACGGCGCGGTGTTCAAAATTCAGAGAATTTCCAGATTCGGCTGACATGATGATATTTGTTGTTTGATAAATAATTGAATTATCAATGCAAATTTAATTAGTGATTGCTTTTATAATACTACTGAGTGTCGCAACTAGTGACATAAGTGACAAGATAATTACTCATCGTTAAGTACCCTAGGCCGTGAACTTTTCAGGCGCCCCTCGTACATATGTTGCGTTATCTGCCTTGAAAACAAAGGCATTTAATTCTTATAATTACCTCATTATGTTATTTTTTTTTGTATTTAATGTCTTTGTTTTATATTGTGTTGGGGCTATAATCGAATAATGTTTTTCTATTATATTCTATTTAATACTTGGTCTCTTTAAAAATCAGTAGAGTAACTGACAGACAGAAAGATAAACCATTTACAAAAGTAACATTCATCGAGAAAATATATTACGAGCATGTAAAGCACGCCTACTCCGCTTGGTGAATTCGGACAAGAATTATCTTATATTCATGACATTAACCTTCATCAAACCTACCTAGCAAAATACACAGAATAGTGTCAATAAATTAGCAAAATATAGAATCTCAGTGTAAAAGGAAACACCTTTCATCGAATCTATAAATGATTTAATGGAAAACAAGAATGTCAATATTGTATTAGGGTCAAGTTCAAATGTCGAAGAGTCGAACAATCGTGAATTCAATGCCAACAGCTAAATATAATGCTGATGGAGAAGCTCATATTAATAGCTTGCTTATTTTACATCGTATGTTTATCTCATGTCAATTTGATATCACCTAACATTTTGATTCGAAAACGGAAGCTAGAGTTCTGTGTTGTAGTATCCAGTTAGGAATCGCGATATCAGATTTTTAAGACAAAAATATTTTAAAAACTCAGTTCGCACAATAAAAGATTTAAATTAAAAATGGACTCCAATCTTGATTATAGCGGTATCGTTACAAATAACGTTAAAACACTCACTACTTATTTGAACGTAACTTCGAAAATGTGGGATTAGCTACAAGTAAAAGTACCTACCTACCTGTCTGTAGATAACATCAGCAATAAAATTACAATTTCCAGAAAATTAACATTGTAAATTCTCATTGTGAAAATTCGCGCGTCATCCTGAGCCTGAGTGCATTATGCACAATCGGCTCCAATAATCCTTTGTAATCCGTAAGCTCAATCATTGAGTATTTTATTGACTCATCATTTAAGGCTACCGGCTTTTACGAAACGCCATGAACTGTTACTAAAATCTCATACAGCGAAATTGCTGTTCCTACCTTTTTTAACGCACTCCACTTTTTACATCGGGCGTGTTTGCTTGTGAGCTTCATATGGCAAAACAAAATTGCGATGCACTTTGTTTTTTTATTGAATCCTAATAAATTTTTGTTAGTTTAGGAGTATGTATGAAAATAATAGCCGTGAAAATAGTAGCAGTGTTTTTTGCAGCTCCCTTTCATCTATGAATCAGAGATGTAGATAAACCGTTTCTTTATTGAATAGAAGAAGAAAAAAGTTTATCGCTCATTTACAGGGCAAATAAAACAAGAATATACAAGGTGATTGCAGTGGTACGATAGGCGGTCTTATCAAGGCAATTTCTTGTCAACCTTTAGATGGAATCGAATTGTGCAAGAAGTGATAACGGGCTCTTTTTTATGGAGAAGTCGAGGGGTGGGGGCGACCTACCCGTAATAGTAATGTCGAGACTTCACACAAAGACCTTCCGTATTTTTTTTTCCATTTAAAAGTTGGTCCTAATTGTCAGTAACAATCATTTTGGCTAACGAAGGCCCGAAATTCTGACAGGTCCTGCGAAAGCGACAGTATTTTCAGCCATAACTGTAAAGGTCAGATATAAGTAATCCATATTAAATATTCATCCGCATCTAGTTACTGACCAATGTAAGGGAGTTCAGAATAATTTCTAATTACATAAACACCTACTTCTGAGGAGAGGCACAGGAAGAAATGTATTTTTTGTTGTTCTCCATTGAAAATACTGCAATGCTGAATACGTTTTTGCAGCAAAGTTAGTGTCCAGGCGAAAACGACACCGTTCAGTAATCCATCATCATTCCCATATTGTTGTCTCAATATAAGCCTTATAATGCTTCTCATAGAGAGAAAGCACGAGCATTGATCACCATGCTCATGGCGGGTAAGTCCAGGATTCCTCATGACATTTTCTTTTTCCATTACTCAGTGGTGTGTGGCATAAACAAAGACTAGACATTTCAAAATTTCTATATTGGAGGTTATGCAACGTGCAGGGGCGTACTACCCCCCAGGGCTATGCCAGCGGCTATGGCCTGCGAGGGCTGCGGGGTGTTCGAAAAAGTCAAAATTCGAAAGGTCTCAGGAAGGAACATGGATGGGGTTTAGTCAGTAAGAGTCTGACACTCCCTCCCAGCCCACCCACGTGGCGTGTGAGGTCTGTCGCTCCCTCACACGACCCGCCACCTCCTTCTCCAGCATTACTGCTTCGCAAAAGGAGATGACGGCCTCCCATTCCCTCTCGCTCCGGACTATGTCCTGAACCTGGACCGGACGCGTAAGGTCGCCGCAGCCGATCGCCCAAACAAGGACACGGCGGTGCTTCGCCCAAGCGGGGCATACTTGAAACATATGCTCCAACGTGTCCTCAGGGCGATCTAAGCAATGGTGACACCCGGGCGTTTCCTACCGCTCGTCATGGCTACCCTGGCTACCACCTAGTTAGTTGTTTATGTAGAACTTCACTTAGCCTCAACCTTCATTCGATCCCTAATCAAATCGAGATGTTGAAGTAACCACGCAGTAGCTAACAGCAGGATAAATACTAGCCGATCAATCCAGCTGCAGGGTGCCTCGTTAGAAATTTATTGGAAAATTACATTGCATTTTATTCATCTACTATAGCTTTCCGCCAGCGGCTTCACCGCGTGAGCTATACAAATTCAAATTAACATGACAGAGTTTTTTCACCCCCTTAGGGGTAGAATTTCGAATAAGCCTTTCTTTTAGGATGCCTACGTGATACAAAGAACACGCCCTATAAGTTTCAGATCTCTACGATCAGCGGTTAAGGCTGTGCTTTGTTCCGTCAGTCATTCAGGACAAAGCATTTTATATGTATAGATGAGCGCTTCAATAGGGTTATTACATATTATAATAAACTAGCGTTCTGCCCCGGCTTCTCACGAGTGTAATGCAGATATTTTATAGATTCTCTACTATAATATGCATGTAACAATATACATAACCTTCCTCTTGAATCACTCTGTCTAAACAACACAACACAAAAACCGCATTAAAATTCCCTAAGCGTACAGACGGCTTGAAGCGACTTCGTTGTATACTATGTAGAGATGCGAAAAGAACTGTGTGTCTGTTACGCTTTGACTGTAAAACGGCTGAACCGATTTATATGAATTTTGGTATGAAGATAACTTCAACCCTGGAGAGGGAAACAAATACTTTTACCCGGGTATATGTAGTAATTTGCTTAAGATGGAAGTCAAAACGCGAGAAAGCTTATACAATCATATGTTAGCTTTAACAGGAACAATACTTTGCAAAGTAATGTATTTACTAAGTACCATAGATTACCTTAGAAACTCAAAACGAACCAATCACAGCCCCGTACTGGGTGTTCTGTGTCCGCATAGCAAAGGTAACCTTTTTTTCAGATGGGAAATCATCACATGACTCCTCCCACCATGGTCGGGGCGGAAGGGGTGTCAGAATTTTACTGACTAAAACCCATGCATGTTCCTTCCTCAGCCCTTAACGGTCCGGGGGCGCAGTAACTTGTTCGAACATCCTGCAGCCCCCTCAGAAGCAAAGGGTAAGGTTGGGTAATGTTTGTAAATTGAAAAACTGGCCACTACAAACACCATGAGAAATACCTTCCTAAGCATAGTTTTTATACAGGTTTATCATATCTTCCCACAATAATGATCTACATAGCTGGCAGCTCGTAGATTAGGAATTGCTAATAGAAACTTCAAATCCGACTCAAAATATTTTTTATCTAACGATTAGTGCTCGTATTTGTAGATTAAGGATAGTTATCACATCCGTCTCTAAGCAACGTTCGAACATCCTTACATCGATGCATGAATATACTGTAAAATTGATTACCCTTTCTCTGATGCGTTGTAATACTTGAAGCAGAATGATAAGCTATCTCTTCATATCAGCACATAAAGGTTGCTTTACGTCCAAACAAGTTCAACAGTAGTATTCTATTGACGGTTTAGTTAATGGAATAAAAGGACCAAAGGTTTAGGCCGGGGACCTTACAATGACGTGCCAAAACAAGATTATTTTCGTTATGAAAAAGAGGCGGAGCTATACGACGTTAGTAGCTGTGTCACGCTCTCAAACTGGAATAGTGATTGCAAAAACACGTGGTGGTACAGCCCCAGGTCTCTGACTGCGGGCAGGAGGACCAATCTTTGTGGCGATACCCGAGTCCAGATTACATGTTTCACCTAATGCGATGATAATGGAATAAATACTGCTGCTAAGTAGATACTTTGCTTAACTTTAACCATAGGGAATTATCTCACGCACTAGAATAAAAAGCCTACAACTGCCTTCAAGGTCCCATAAATCTCCATACTGAAGTCATCTAAATAGATACAGCCGTATTGCCGTCAAAGCGTAACAAACAAATAAAAAAACAACAATAAAGCAAAATTTCATATTTATAATATTAGTAAGGTTGGCGCTTAGAGTCTCGTTTAAAAACCTACGCGCGCCTCGTGCCTCCTGTTATTAATTAAAGAAGCCATCTCGATTACTGAAGAATGTAGTCTTTTTATTTTCGCATGGAATACCAAGTAATTTGGCTACAAGTTTTATTAATAAAGAATAGTTATTAATTGTACAGGTAATGGATTCCGTTTAAAGTTTTTTTTTTAATAACGTACCTACCTAATAAAAATATTGGCCTTTTTACCCTCTTGTTTAATAGAATGAGCAATCAATTCAAAAAAGCAGAAAAATATTTGTTGGTAGGTAATACCTACATGACCTAATATTGTTATAAATAATTCCGTACAAAGTACCGAGCTAACTGTATTAAAGTCTAACTACAGATACAAAACATCTAGAAGTATTGTTTTATTATTAGGTTCTTAATGACAGATTTCAACACCCCACCCCAAACAATAATAAATATTGCATTTAAATAATTCCAAATATTATAAATATTTGGTCCTTAGATACGTTAACCTTGCAATGTTAAATTATTAACAAAAGAAGGCGAGGTATAAACTTGTAAGCATAACTTTTTACTATAAAATTAAAACTTTTTAAAAGTCACAAAAAACTGTTTTTTTAAAAGTCTCTGAGGACCGATAACCGATAAATACAAAGCACACTGTATTACCCGACATAAATTTGACCTAATCAAAGTAAGACTAACTAGATGAAATAAGGAATATTTGCTAATCGAATTAAAATATTTTTAAGCCGTTACCTGAAGTTTGTCGTCCCGCGTTGGGACAGCCGCGCCGTGATCGCGCGTCTGTACTCAAGGCGCGGATATTCAGTACTGTCTATTGACTACGTTAGCGACCGCCTCGCGCGAACATTCCCGCCAGACTGGGGTACGAATCAAGGGGCGTACGAAACTACGAATATTATAAGCTCATACATAAGCTGCGTTCTCCGTATCAATACTTCACGGATGTGTGGATATAGCTTTATGCATAATGATGGATATTCAGCTTTTTTTTTTTTACTTTTTGACTTGACTTGACGAGTCGAGGAGTCTATGAGAAAAATCTGACTTAAACGGATGAAACAAGACAACATTCGTATGGTGGCCTGGCCATCAGTTCTGTGGCCGCATGCTCTTTTGAGATAGTTAAATATGATCGCACATTTTTTACGAGTCATTAGCAGGTTATCTGATTATTTTCTGTTTAACAACAACAACAAGTATCATAATACTTGTGAGACATTAAGCTGAGAGAGAAAAAAATTGATTATTCTGTTTCTTTCTACATGACCTCTTGCAGGGTGCTTCTAACAGCATTCAACCTGCTTAATCAGTCACAATTTTTTTTTCTAGAAATGTCTGTCAAAATACACGTTTCGCTAATTTTGTGACCGAACGCTGAAAAACCAATAATTACGTTAATTACAATAACATGAGGCTTCGTTCAAACAGCGCCATATGTTTTACCTACAGCATATTTGCAACATACAATTTATGTACATTTTACATTTTATTATATTTTTTGACACGGTTAGCTTTATAGGTACATTGAAAACTTTTTTTATACAATTCTTGTGAGAATTAGCGCCATTAACCGTATCTAGCAGCATAGCCGGACTAGAGCGGGCCCGCACTAATTAAAAAATGCTATTGTTATTTTAATCTGATAACAAATCTGTGGAGGCTGAACAGATTTGGATGAAATTTCGTAGCTACATAGTTTACAACCAGGATTAACATAACATATATAATACTTTTTATCCCGGTATTTGGTATCAATTCAAAGTCCACGCAGACGAAATCGCGGGCAGAAGGCGCCTTACTAATATTATAAAGTCCGAAAGTAACTCTTGTCTGTCTCTTGTCTGCTTTCACGGTAAAACGGCAGTACCGATTTTTATGACATGGATTAAAACCTTGTCATTATTAGTACAAAGCATAAATCCAGCCGCGTGAAGTTATTATCCCAGAATGCGAGCGAAACCGCGAGAACAGCCAGTAGTCATATAATTAAACGAAAATCAAAATGATCATTGCATCAAAAGAAACCTGAAATATACTAAGTAATTTAGGAGTTTCATTGCAATTCAGATTCCAAGAATCGTTCATCGGGCGGCGGGTTTTATCTAGCTAGGGCTGAGCTGCTAGAAATGATATTTCTTCGAATTGGTCGCAACAATGGGATCAGGTTATACGAGCCTGTTGCAGAAGCCTCTCAGTTACAGAAAACATTTGAAAATTCCGCAATTTTCTTTGTTACTATTTAATTAAAGTTTCATCACAAAGCTATATAATGTCAAAGGAAATAGTTTTTCGAAAACTGCAACGTTATCTTTTTTTGTTTCTGAATACCGTTGTTGATGCAAGTAATTTAATGTCTTGCCTTTACCAAAGGATTGGGTGTAATTACAACTGACTCTCATTTTAAGATACTACTAAGAAATTTTCTAATCTCAGTAACACTTCGCCCGACTTGAATATCGAATCTAGCACCTCATTCTCAACAGCCGTACTTACGAATAGACCAACGCCATTTAGTTAAAAACTGTATAAGTGTCAAATTAAAGAGTGTTGTACCACAGACAACCTCAAACTATTCGAAGTGACAACAAGTGACAACCCTAAACATAATTGAACATGTACAACATTATTTGGTGAAGTTGAAGAATTTGTTATGCATTTACGATATAAAATATGAAAATGCACGAAATAAGTAGAGGAAAATATGTTAGGTGGGTGTAAATAAATTCCATGAAACTGCAATGGCTAGGTATTTGTTAGAAGCTGCTCTTTATAGGTGTATCGATAAAATGCTCGCTAATGATGGTATTTCAAGATTGCATCATAATAATGGCGTTGAAAAATAAGACTCTTACCTTGTTCTTTGTTAAATGTTCATATAAAATTGTTTTATTTTGATAACCATTTTAAGAAAGATTACTCGGTTTTTTATATTGTGTTCTATATATGGTTTTTTATGACATTGTATTAACAGATATTATGTAAAACTTAATCACTATGCTGGCTGAAACAGGCCTCATTTCAGACACAAATAATGGTCATAACATTAACAAAAAAAATAGCGGATCAGTTCTCTGGCGTTCATCGTTCTTCTGTTGTGTGGGGCAGCAGTAGCGATGCTGTTTGAATGTTGTATTTAAGTTACCCTACCTGCTGGCTTTTATTGTCAACTCGGTATTGTCAACAACAACACGGACCACAAATATTTTTTTCCCTTTAACAGTCTGTAATATTCGTCTTCAAAACGCATTATCACGGATAAATTAAAAACAATTGTTTTTATTATTAATATTCTCAAACTTCTCTATTTTAATCTAACGTTGAACACAAAATACTATCAATGACAGTATTTAAGTGGGAGTTTCATAATAAATGTCTAGTTTACTTAAGTTTGTTTTGAATTCGAAATTATATTATGTTTATTTTCATCTTGTTTACAAGAATAATATCTGTACTTAAATGTGTGAAAGGTTTCCAAGCAAGAGTCATTGAACTGGTGTTATACTATGCACATCAGTAAAATAAAAGTAATTTATCTCTTCGAAATAGAATTCTGTATAGACCGGACGGGACGGACATAATACGTCGAAACAGAAACCCACCAACCATAATCTAGACTTAGCGAATACAGGACTGTTTTCCTTTACAGCATTCGCTTTTATCATTTGAGCAAAATAATAAAATTCCAGTACAGATCTATTAAAGTAAACGAGAATAACACTATCCGATTTAGAGAGAACCAACTGAGTGCAACTACGAATTACATTGAATACCTTATAAATTCATGTTAACTACGGTTTAGGGGTTTAGTACGGACTAGATATATTATTCTAACTAATATTCTATGTATGTTTGCCTGTTGTCTTGCCTTAAAATTGCACAGATTGAGATCAATAGGAAAAAGACATGGACAATTTACCCGGGAAAATTTAATTTTGAAATGCGAGTGATGGCGTGTGTATCATATAGTTTTTATATGTATAATATATACATATTGTATGTATAAAAATATTATATTATGCCTATGATATTTTATTATTCTACCTTTACTTGTAGAAAGGCGTGTAACAGACAGAAACAATATAAAAAACGTTAAATGTTTTAAAATGCTGTTTGAAAAGCAGTCAAGGGGATAATTTTTGGTAATAACCTGTTTTATATAAAAACATTTTTTGATTCGTTTAAAGGGATTACTCTATTTTCTTTGTTGCGTTTCAAAACCAAAATTTTTCAAAATGTTGCCGGTAAATGACGGCGCCGACGCAAGTTTTATCCTCATCAGTTGCAAAATCTTATACGTGAAATTCGACAAAGCCGCGAGCGAAAAAATATTATTTTATAATAATTTCAAACGTTTTTCTGTGAACGTTCAAAAAACTGGACATTATTTTTTTTAGGCATTTTTTTATAATTCCGAAAAATATTTTAAAACTGCAACGAGCATGTTTGTAGCAGTAGTCTGTAATGTTTTTGAAAATTGGATCGGAAAAAAATACCAAAATGAAAAAAGCCCAATAGATTTTTCCGATAAGTTCTAGAACCGCAGAAAGGCATATTTTCCGGTTTTCAATTTTTTTAACACTATACCGTTCACAATAGACCTAAAAGAAAATTTCCTAATAAGTTATATCAAACAAATATCTTGCGAGCGCTTTTTATTCAATTAACACTAAATTAAATTAAAAGTTTTGAATTTAAACTCAAAGCCCGCCACCTACTGCCACAGAGAAGAACTAGCAGACGTTTCCCAATACGCCGCTGTCTAAATTTCCCATGCACTATGAATAATCAAATTCACACACAACCTTCCAAAGATCCTACTATTCATGGAGGAGGTACGGCTCGACCATTCGGTACGAATTAAGTGATCAAACCGACTACACGTACGGACAGGCTCTATTCAAAACTGATGCAGCAAATATCAAATCTCAGGTATTCTATCCCGCGTACATCGTGCTGTGTACTGTTCAGTTTAACTCAATCAAAATGTTCCTAAACCCTGAAGCATATTGTATTCTAACAAAGTATTTAGAAAGTTAGTGTTTCAAAAGTGGTTAGAACTGTTTATTGATGACAGGAAATTATGATCGAATAGAATGAATGGCACTTTAGCACTTTCTAGCAGTGAATAAAATCCACAACTTGATTAAGTAAATTTAATTAATTGTATTTAATCAAAATTTACGAACAAATATTTTGACATTTATTATCCAAAGTCGAAAAAAATATCCTTTTCTGTAACCGATATACCTAATTTGAACTCCGTCCGATCGTTACGTTAGAAAATTAAAGACCAATTTTTTTCTATCTTAATATTTGGAGTTTGACTCACCTGTATATTTGAAGTTGCCAAGTAGGTGGGTATTGGAGGATTCCCGTGTGAGCTTTTACTGCGAGCTCTCTAAGCGGACTCCCGATACGAACTGGCGATAGCGCCGTGCCGTACCTTACCGCGTAATTTTACCGTACGCGACGTCACGCATGCGTACGAGCGGCGTGCCCGTGCGACATACCCGCGGCTTACACCCGTATTCTAGAACAATACTATACAAAGTAAGCATTTTTTCATACTGTCTGTAATATCCAGCCTTTTAATTCACAAACGATAATTTTTTTTGTGTATGGCATCTCGCTGGTCAACCTAGAAGGTTGTCGACTGCTTAACCGGGCTTGCCTGTGAAGTGCCTTAAATAAATTTAGGGCCTCCAGCCAGGGCTTAACTTACAAAACTAAGCGACTACACGCTAAGGGCACCCCCTAGTGGGGTACGGGCCTCGGCTTAGGGCGTCGCTGGGGGAGGACAGCAAGGGACAGGCTGGATCAGAATAAATTTTGATTATTATAATCGGGAATTTTAAAGCTATTAGCTCAGCTCGCGGGCTGGCTCGTCAAGCTAGGGTCGGGAGGGCATTGACAAGGTCGTTGCGATGGACTTCGGCGGCGAGGTCGATACGAACGCGGTCTGTGTTTGTGTAGAGTGCTAGTGGACCTACTGCTCTCTTGGAAGAGGGTTATAGCGTCATCGGGTATGGTGAGAGTATGCCTCGGGCGGCGAATTTTACTGATCTGGGAGGGTGCGTATCCGGCGGCCGAGACGACCAGAGGGTTTGGATGCTTTTCGGCAGCATCAAAGTAATGCTTGGCGGCACGTTTCAACAAACGATACTCAAGCTACTCATTGCAATATGGATGCACAGCGAATACGGATCTGTGATCGGTCTTTGATTGCATTGGTTACTTGATCTAGAGTACCTACTTAGTAAATTCCTTGTTTAGCATAGTATTGTTCTAGAATACGGCTATAAGCTCTCACTCACCTATCACGGCTGATATATCAACATGAACAAAGGCGAAAATCGTCATTACCTTTTAATCAATTTTAAATTCGACCTATACCTATTTGATGAGAAATATTTTAATTAGGTACGTAGTTTTCCAGACTAATAAGCTCCATCAAGTACTACCTAGTATAAAATAAATATCTTTATTGAAAGCACGGAGATTTTATCGACGTGCGCCCACTACGTTATTTTGTACTTTTTTTATTTGTTAGTGAAACTTCATCTCATTAATTTTGTTATTAGCTTAGAATAAAATTGGATTAGTTGCTGCGTTTAAGTCTGGCACGACATTATAACATGAGTCAAATAGGTGGTTCCTACGACTTTCTACCACATCAATTTTTTTTTTTGTGGTTTACACAAATAATGTTTTAGTTATGACTAGCTTTCCGACAGCGGCGTCGCCCGCGTGGGCTATATGAATTCAAATTAAAAAAGACAGAGTTTCAGACAAACTTTGCCCCCCTTTTTCACTCCCTTAGGGGTAGAATTTCAGAAAATCCTTTTTTATCGGATACCTACGTCGGGTGTACTACACCAAAACGATACGTCATACAAAGTACACACCCTCCAAGTTTCAGGTCTCTACGATCAGCGATTAAGGCTGTGCGTTGATCCGTCAGTCATTCAGGACAAAGCATTTTATATGTATAGATAGATTGTTTGCTTTACCGTGTAACGCAGGTATAATTATTTTGGATCAACAATTAATTACGGGGCCCAGTCAATTGTGCAACCGCATCGCTATTGATTGCAACTGTTATCAGCGGCCACTTAAGGTTCAGCACACCTTACACATTGACTAATTGGACCTTTACGTTCTAATGAAGTCATGTATAAATAGCTCATCGCTGGTTAAGAGCTGTCTGCCTCGGGCTCGTGACGTCATTGCCTGTGTAAGACACCAGCTCGGCCCGCAGCCCCAGCCGGGTCGTGTTACGAAAACAACCGTTTTTACTAACTTCAGTCATAACAAACATGTTTATCAGTAACAAGTACTAATTGGACACATATGAAATAAACAATCATTTCTTAGAAATATTTTTCTATAACTTGTCTAATTGGTCTATTATTGGCCATTTTTCGAAAGAAGTGTAATACAAAACCTTCATGTTTACATTGTGGACTAGCTTCTGCCCGCGACTTCGTCTGCGTAAGGCCAGGCATCCTAGTCATAAAAAGTATCCTATGTATTAATCCAGGTCGCATTTATAATATAGGTAGGATATAGGCACACAGAGGAAACATATAATATGATATACAATATAATATAATAATCATCAACATCACAATTAACAACATTTAATTTAAATTATTAATATTCAAAGATACACCACCAAAACATAGTTTTCATTAAACCAAAAACTATAGAGCGGTTCAAATTTCGGACAGTGCATCTGATCAAAGAGATTGTTTCCCGAGTAAGCCTGTACCGGTGCATTCCGTACATTGAACTGTGAACTCAACTCAATTCGACCATTAACAGAGTCAAACCACGAAATATTTTCATGTACCGAAAAACCGCGTCAAATGCAATGCGATTTCCCGGAAAAGCGAAAAGTTTGATTATTACTACATTTGGTGCTGTGTGAATAACATAGTAATTAAATAATATAAATTATTCGGACTCTACAAAAATTCTTAAATCGTAAAAAATAATCATTTAATATCTAAACACGCTCTGTACGAATGCATCAGGCCAATATCTCGCAATAAAGGTTCATTGTCGACTACGGAACCCTAAAAAACGGCCGCGCTCTCTATGTAATATTTGCACGAATCTTTTCGAACCATTTTCAGCTCTCTCTATGTCTAAAACCAATAACGTGATGAGGCTTAACATACACGTTAAGCTTAGCGTCCACCAGGCGGGTCGAGTCGGGTCGCATCGCAACGCAAAAATACGCTTGCCTATGTTGTTGTTTTGTATCGTCCACTAGCGACAGACAGGGGCGGAGCGGGCTGCAACGCATTTTCACGCCGCGCGGCGCGGTCCGCCCGACCCGCCCCAATCAAACAAAGACCATCAAGTGGCAATATTCCTAAATTCACACTACTATGTAAAATAGTATCAAATTTCAATCAAGCTAAAGCTTTGAAAAGAATATAGAGTGTAACATGGTTATTATGAAAAAAATTCAATAATAAAAGTGTCACATTTAGTTATATTATCAAAAATATCACATTTTTAGGTACTAGTAGTATGTTGCCAGAATGACACATGGACGTGACTTTTAAAATTAAAATGAGGTATAATTGGAGGTTGAGGTATCTTTGCAATATTCTACCACGAAACATAGACTTTTATTACAAAGTAATTGTTGATCAGCATGATTGTAAATAAACGTCATGCATTTTTACATAACGCATCTACAAGGATCACGTATTTACTAGTTCACGTTCACGTATTTAGAGTTCAACAACACATGGGGAAGCGCAGCGAGGCGTATTTTCGATACAATTACCAAATCCAACTATCACCTGAATAAAATTGGCTAAAACACGCTTACGTTACGCTCTCCTAAACCAATGGCGACTTTATCGGACACGGGATTTTAATCCTAAAACGGGAATGAAGCTGGCTCACCTTAATACCTTACTATTTTTCGAGAAAGCCTCTGTCCAACAAAGGGTACATATTTAGGCTAATTAATCAGAAAATAAATTGAAATATACATATTTTATTAATGTCGTATGCCGAGTGGTTACGATACCTCTCACGTACGTGTGCAGCTTCGAAACCTGGCAAGTACCAATGTGACTTTTTTATGAACTTTCTAAGTATATCTTAGACGTCACTGCCTAACGGTGAAAGAAAACATCGTGGGGAAACCTAGACATAAAAAGTCTGAAACCGCCAATCGGCTTTGAGCAAGCGTGGTGATCAATCCTCATGTTTTCTTTGTACGCGAAGTGGCCTGGGCGATCAGTGGAACAATATATAGCCCGACGATAATTATATTTATTTATTAATACAATAAGATTAGCAGTGTTAGAAACATGTCTAGTTTTTAATGTCGGGTAATAAAATCAGTGACACTCTAGTGAATTCACCTGTATATATCCCAACTTATATTATAAATGCGAAAGTGAGTTTGTTCCCCTACGGTAGGCTAGTTTTTAACCGAGTGCCTTAAGTCGTACCTCGGGATGCGGGTGAAAACGCGAGAAACAGCTAGTAAACAATATTTTCTCTACCAAACAAAGAACTGGCGAAATGGATCACCATTTGGCATTTCTTTGGTTTCACGTATACGTAACCTGGTTGTTTTTGGTGCAACTGGGTGTGCGTATTTCCTGGTACTTCATACGTCAGAAAAATGCTATGGGATATTCAATTTCGTATAAAAAATTTCCATGCTAGACATAGTACTGCAATAAAACTACGGACCTGCGTCCGCCTGCAGTCCGGATGTGTATTCAATAATATCATATTTCTTTAGAACAACGTTTGTTTGGCTTGCGGATCTAGTGTTCAAAGCCAAGAATATTTTTTATTATTTTTTATTGTGATGTTCGTTTGAATTTTTATAATTATATGTTAGTTTTATAATTAGTTCCACTAATGCTTCATTTTATTTGTATGCGTTCTCCCATCACTGGACATGTGAGTACAATCTTCTTTGCGAGCTGATGGCATTTTTTTTATATCATTGCGGCTCTAAACGTAGCCATTTGGATAGCGGAGTGGGTTCCGTCCAACAGGTCATACTGCTAAAGGCGAGGGCAATCAGGTCAAGTACCATGCAAAGTACTGTCCTGCGAGTACAGTGGTATGATTAATTAGATTTAAACCCGTATTGAGGAACGATACTACTTTTATTTTTTGATGGGAAATCATCAAATGTCTCGTCTCCTCCCACCATGTGCCGGGTGGGAGGGAGTTTTGAGAGTCTTACTGACTAAAACCCATCCATGTTCCTTCCTAAGCTCTTTGCGTTCCAGGAACGAACGTTCCAGAACGGGGAAAGTAGTTTACTAATGGCTACATGATGTATTATACTAACAAAATGAATACATGTAGCCATTAGTATTAGTGAAGTTTTAATCCTACTCTGTAAATTGCAGTTGATGGAGGTGCGTGCATTGGATAGTTCGATTACCTTCAAAATGGTTTATCAAAATGGAAATTGTAAATTAATTTTTGATGTACACGTCAAGTTGTGGTTTTCAATTAAATTGTTTGTACCTTTGTTGCACAAATAACATTGATATCATGTTTAATATATCTACCGATACGTAAAAACATGTTTTAAAAATAGTTCATCATGGAGTTTTTCAGTTTATTTTGACTGGCCAATTTAAAAAAAATATCTGTATCATGTCTATTGGAAGGAATGGATTTGATAGAGTTGTGATAAAATTTTTTTCTTTTAGAAGTTTGGATGACCTTTGACTCAATAGTAAACGATATAGTAAACTAGCTGTTACCCGCGGTTTCACCCGCGTCCCGAGGGAACTATTTAAACGCACCCGGATAAAAACCAACATTTTCCATGAACCCTGGACAATGTTGATATATACCAAATTTAATCTAATTTAGTTGTTTTACTGTAAAAGCGTAACAAAAAAAAACTCACATTCGCATTTATTATTAAGGATGAACGTAAAAAGCAAATGAGCAAACACATTTTTACATTTTATTTCTCCTTTCTGTTAGTTGCTATCCGATGTAGGAAAAATGTATCTTGGATTCTAGGAAAATTTTATATCCAGAGAGATATTACGACACGAACGAAGACTTTGATAAAAAATTTCAATATTTAACAAAGTACGTAGAAAATTTTAAATAGAGCAACTGAAGTATATATTACGTAAATGAATATTCTGCTGGGTTTTTTTAGTTTTACTTTTGTTTGATTTCATTTGTTGTTGTTACGTGGCAAGCTACAAATAAGCTTACCTGCTGTAAAAACTGTCCATTAGTTCATATACATATTTTACATCCTTTGTACATACATCACCCAGATAAGGATTATAAAATAAATAATAAGTAAAGCCTTATAAAAGAATGGCTTAACAAAACTGGTGCAAAAATTTAGTAGACTGTTATACAAGGGGCTAAAATGTCGCATTATATATGAGGTTTTTTTTTGTTTTGTATTTATAAAAAGACTTTTCCGTTTTTGTAGCGAACTCGTTGGTAACAGACATAAATTAAAAGGAATAAACTTCCCCTTGGGAAAATTATGCTATTTTATCAATATGTACGTGAGAAATTTTTGAGCAAAAGGAGTGGAAAATACATTTTACAAATAAGAAGTGTACAAAATCTGTAAACATGCTCTCGCTACTCAATTCACACGTGCGATCTGAGATCTTCCAACGATGTTCAAAATACTCAAACTACATTGTTGATACAACACTGTTACAGGTTACCTGAGAGCTACAGTTGTGCTTTTAGTCTTTGAATATTTTGCATCAAATAAAGTGTAACAAGTGTAGGATGCCACACAACAACAACCTTTACAAACTATCCGATTTGTATTACAAAAGCATATACCTATCGATGATACACCGATGTCAATAAAGTGCAGAATCGCAAAATAATTTGGAAACACCAAACTCTAATAATTTGATGTCTGTTATCCATCCTCAGTAATTATTACATAGTTCAATAGTATAATGATGCAATAATTATGATAGAATTTTTTCGAATCTAATTAAGTATTTGATTTTGGGAATTTAACCGGATTAGAGGGGGCTTAACGGAGCTGAACTTTTGGCGAAAGCATTATGGTTTACTTATATTGTAGTCGTTTAAGTACACACACCTCTTCGGTCTAGAGGGAAAACGGGCAATAGAGTCTGTTTTAGCTTGAAGTAGTGCAACTACCTATATCTAACTTTGCACACAATAAAATTGAGTATTGTCGCATATCTGTCATGTTGTGCATTGAGTATTGTTATTTCCTCTACAACTGCACTCCTATTTTCCGGTCCTTTGGTACGAACGAATGAATTTAATGTTTAGTTCTTGCTTTTAACATTTTATTTTTATTATTCGGCTTATTTTGATGTCTACGTAGAATTGTGTGGATGTTATTTCAGTTCAAGACTCCGAGAAATTTATTATTCCTCTGTGGCGGTTTAGAATTTCGAAGACTCCATTTCTTATTTAAAGGTTATCTTAGATGCCTTCGTTCTGTAAATCTAGGCTAAGCTGGAAAACTGATGAATTGATAAAGATTCATATCGATTTCAAACCAACTTCTGGGAACTGCAAGATGGGTCTAGCCAATATTTCGTCTTCTATTAATATGAAAAATATATCTATTTTATCAGTTTTATTGTTTAGTCTGTTAGACTGTTGAAATAAATGATAAGACAAACAATAACATTGGAATCGTTTTCGAACACAAAAACACAGACTTTTCCAATTAATTAGTGAAGATATCACATTGTGTTTATATTAACGATAATTATTGCTAGAATATAATTGATACCTTGGATAAAGTTTTATGTATGACCTTAGGTGGTATTGTGATTGTAATCATACTACGATTAAAAATTCTGCCGTCAGTAGGTTCACTGGTGATGCCGTAACTTGAAGTATAAAAAGTATAAGGGTAACTTGTAAAAGTGTACTTTAAAGAAAAATATTAGTATCTACCGAAAAATCTTGGGTGATTTTATTAGTGTAACATTTTTAACTATTACTCAGTTTAATACATGTTTATCAATATCCAGTAAAAAATACTTAATGTAGGTGGCTATATTTTTGTTCAAATGCCTAGATAATTCACAACTGTTAAAGCGCCTTAAGCTTTTTAATAGCAAAATCTTAATCTATACACTTAGGCCCAAATTCACCGACAGAAGGTTATATAATCGGCCCGTTATACGAAAACGTTTTTTAACCAGAAAGCTGGAATTTTCGTGGCACCCACTTCTAGTTCAACCCTGGTTTGGTAATCGACCGTTTCGGGAATAAAAATCTCTAATAATACGTTATCCATCGAAAGTTGGAAGTTTGAATGTATGGTAAACAGCTGTTTTAAGTTAATCGGACCGCTATCTCGTTGGTGAACTCGGGCCTTACTGCCAGCGACTGACTAAAGGGTTTTATAAGAAACTTTTTACGTCTAATCTGTTGTAAATCCGCTTTCTTTGAGTGTTTTATTTATAGCCATTTATTGTGCGAATATTCAAGAATATTAAACGCCTAAAATCATTGGTGTACACTAAATTTCATACCAATACAAATGTCCATACAAAAAATGGCCATGTCCTTTAATCCAAATCTGTTTAAGCCGTTTTTCGTGAAAGCGTTATGTTTTAACAAATAAACAAACTCACTTATAATATTAAGTAAGGCTTCTGTTATTTTAATTAATTCGGATAATAATAATTTTGTCATACTAATAATAATTTTGTCATGTGTCACCATCACATTTCATTAAAGTTGTCTGAAAGGGCTTCTGCGTGTGGGCTTCGGCCCCACGTTCGCCTCCCAAAGGTGCATGGCAGACATAATTTTTTTGTTCCTTCGTCTGGAGCCCCTAACCACCGGTAGCTTAGACCCTGTTCCTAACATCGGAGCATATTTTTTTTTATATAGGTAATAAATATTTAAAAGAATATTTTAAATGTGTGAATAAAGGAAATAATATCTTTATGCAAAATAAATCTAACTTTCAACCTAAGCTATCAACAAACAAATGGTAAATCGAGTATAGTTCCAGTATCGATAAAATAAAAGCATGACTCGATAGAGCTCGTATTCTCGAACATACTGGCAGATCACAAAGGCGGGCGCACAATTGATAGGGAACAAACATGGGTCGTCAAACGGCCGCGGTGCAACCTCGTAGAAACATGCACCTAAACCTCGCTAGTTGGAGTCGGCTTCCACAAATCTAATTGTTTGAGACTGAATCAGTCCTACTAATATTATAAATTCTAAATTATATGAAGATAAATGTATTTATATACCCCAGAAACTGCGCGAAACAGCTAGTACCTATTTAATATGAAGTACCTAATCGAAAACCCACCACTAAGTAAAATTAGGAGTACTTATTCTAAGGTCTCTGAATCGTGAGACTTTCAGCCTCAACTGTCCGATCCGCAACAACTTTATTGTTCATTTTATAATCTAAACCAGGCTGTTTACAGTACTCTTCGAGGGACGGAATAGAGTATCGTAAGACTAAAGTATAAAATGCAGCAAGCGCACTTTGACATCTAAGAACGATTGATCAGCGCTGTTTGTTAATTATATAGCAATTGCTATTTACAATTGATTAATTGTAAATTATGACTACTACATTTAATTAACAGTTAATCAATTTTGACAGACCTTGGATGACAGTTCTTCCGTTTCACGTATAAGTAACCGCATATTTTTTTGGTGTAACCGGCTGTCATAGTTTTTCGGTAAAACTAAGTAAGTTAATAAATAGGAAACAAGACTTTGCTATACGTAAGATTGAAGACTCAGCCTTACATAGCCGGAATTGTAAGCCCAATTTCACCTCAGTGGAACAATACGCATTACTGCAAATCAAATTACGCGATATGAAGCAAATGCAATTTTTATTTCCTATAAAGCTTGTTTAGTAAGTTTCCGTGTAAAGCATAAAAAGAGCATAATACCTATCTATAAATGTATTGAAAACAAACATCATTTATATTTTGTAGAATAAGTAACGTGTACAAAAGGATGTTAAAGTAAAAATAAAAAAATAATAATTTAGAAACGTTGTCTATTTTTAGCAAATTATAAAATAAACTTATGTTTCGACTAGTTTTAATTTCGCTAACCCGCTATTTACAAAAATAAAAAATACTGGCTGTTTCCCGCGGTTCCACCCGCGTCTCGAGAGAACAACTTAATTCACCCGGATAAAAGTAGCCTATAACCGTCACCTAGATCCCGTCTATGTCCGTACTAAATTTCATCCAAATCGCTGGATAAACTCAGCAGTTTAACCGTGAAAGTGTAACAAACAAACTCACTATCGAATTTACAATATAAGATAGGATTAGTCTAAGATTATACTTCCTTTTCCTTCATTCAGTTATGTTTGTCTAGAAAAAGCTTGGCCAATTTGATTCTTGAGTTTCTCGGCTCGACTGAAAAATGTCACCAATGAAGATTTTTCCAGACTAAATCCGTTTAATTCAATGTCTTCTGCGGTGCTCCCGTACTTTTTCCACTATGATAAATAGCGAGTGCCTCTACCTAACCTAGTTTCGCGGAGTTCAATCTGATGTTTTAAACACATCTAACTTTGTCTATACGAGTTTATTGGCTAAACGACTTACTAACAATAGCGGGAGGTTATAAAGTCATATAATGTCACCGTATCAATTATATTTAGTGCACTCCTTATCGATTTTCTATAGCGAATGTGGGAAAAGCTTACTTAGACTGTCACAATTCTTGATATATAAAGATTTGGTTTGTTTGTTTGAACGAGTTAATCTCTGAAACTACCAGTCAGATTAGAAAAAAAACTTGCAATTGATAGCTCAATTCTCGAGGAAGTAGCCGAGAACAACCGCGGGGCATAGCCCGTGTATTAAACTCAATAAGTCTTTGTTTGAGTGTTCGTCATTAGCATCAAAAGGCTATTGTAGTTCACAGTAGACACCTATTATTTCAGAGTACGAATTAATTTCAGAAAGTTAAAAATAATGTTCGTTTTCGGCCTATTTATAGTCCCATCGCTGGAGAAAGGCTTCTTCTAATGCAGAGGCATAAGCATTGATAACCAAACTTGTTCAAGGCGGTTTGGCGATTTCAGACACACTATGAAAAAACAGGACTTGAAAAAGCCACGTTGGTACTTGCCAGGTTCCGAATTCGAACATTGGTAGTAAAGGCGCTTCTTAAGCTAGGGCTTAAGACTTAGGGTCACCACGACATAAAATAGTGTCTACTTTATACTTATGTGAATAGTATCATAATCAAATGTACCCACTTCTCTCGGACCTAACAAAAAATAAAATAAAAATTAACTGAAAAATTGCAAAGCGTCGGTGAAGTTCTAACAGTGGTAAGTCATTTTAAGTTTTGTTCCCGAAATATTACCCAATCCACCAAAACGACTGACTTACGCACTGTTAGAACTTGACCAATGAAATGTGGCGCAAATAAGGCTGTTGCTTAAGCATTTAGGTATTCATAAAAGAAGTTTACAATAATTACAATACAAAAGATTTCGCCATTAAAAATGTATTTTTTGTCCGAAAAACAAAGAAGTCTTACAAATACTGAGTCCATTGTAATTGTTTCTCAATACCTAGAGGCAGACGCAGACGTTGAAAACAACTATATTTAGATCACGTGTTTTCCAAAACCCACATTATTCTTTTTAACCCCCGATGCAAAAGAAGGGGTGTTATAAATTTGACTTCGATGTCTGTCTGTCTGTGGCGTCGTAGCTCTTAAAGGAATGGGCCAATTTCGATTTGGTTGTTTCATTTGAAAGCCAGTTTGGTTAATATCGGTCCAGCAGTGTAAGAGTATCAGCTCTTTTCCAAAAATGATATAAAGCATTTTTGCTTGGGGGGTTTCTTAAATTTTTAATTTTTGCTTGTTAACTAGATTTTTACCACGGTTTCGCCTGCACCTTGAGGGAAATACTTCGCGCACTCGGATAAAAAGTATCCTGGTTGGACCAAAACTTAGTTTTCCGGACACCCGTACATTGGAAACTAATTTACCTTGATGTACAAAAGTCGTGGTGGCCTAGTGGTTAAGGCACCTGCCTCGCGTGTATGAGTGTGCGGTTTCGAAACCTGGCAAGTACCAATATGATTTTTCTAAAGTCATATGTTCTTTCAAGTGTGTCTTAGATACCACTGACTAACGTTGAAGGAAAACATCGTGAGGAAACCTGGACTTAAATCGCCAATCCGCCTTGAGCAAGCGTGGTAATCAATGCTCATGCCTTCTCTGTATGAGAAGAGGCCTATGCCCAGCAGTGGGACAGTATACAAGCTGATGATGATATGATACACAATTCGAAATACAGTTACTTGATGGTAACCGGGATGCAGGCGAAACCGCGGTATAAATCTACCTAGTTAAAAAAAAAATTGTTTTGGAAAAAATGTGATCTAAATATAGTTGTTTTTAGTTTGTTTTAGTAAGACTTCTTGTTTTTCAAAAACCAAAAGTACCTTTCTTTAAATGGCGAAATCTTTTGTATTGTAATAATTGCAATTTTCTTTTGTCAATACCCAAAGGGTTAAGCAACAAGCCTTTTTGCGACACATTAAATTTTGCAATTTTTAAGTTAATTGTTATTTTTATTTTCCAAAGTCTGAGAGAATTATATTTTGATTCTAATACTGACGTCATAGGAAGCAACGCCTTAACTACCATTTTTTTTTCGATATTGAATTAAGTACATGAGGAGCTCGTGGCTAAGCAACAGCCGCACGGGTCGACCGATCAAAGGTTAAGCTGCGCTTGGCGCGGTCGGTCCGTAGATGGGTGACCATCTTTGTCATAGCGAGACTCCTCCGTGCCTCGGAAAGCACGTTAAGCTGTTGGTCCCGGTTGTCATTTGTATATCTTTGACAGTCGTTACGGGTAGTCAGAAGCCAGAATGTCTGACAACCAGTCTTACCAAGGGGTACCGTGTTACCCGGTAACTGGGTTGTGGAGGTCAGATAGGCAGTCGCTCCATGTAAAAAACTGGTACTCAGCTGCATCCGGTTAAGACTGGAAGCCGACCCCAACATAGTTGGGAAAAGGCTAGGCAGATGATTGAATTAAGTACATACATAATTATTTAGAACTAGGTTCTGCCAGCGACTTCGTCCGCGTGGAATTAATGTTAACTTTTTTAATTGGGGATGACTGAGAGTGTTATAAACGTAAGAGTAGACAAATATAATCAAAAAGCTTCGAACTGCTAAGCTATCGGGAGTTACGTGTTATTGTTATCTACCATAAAAGATAGACATATGCTGTCGTGGGATATTTTTTATATAATTTTAAGGAAAACATTTCCGTCATACATGATTTCTGTGTGCGACGGAAGCTTAAAAAATGGAGTAACTTCTCCCGTTTTCCCAACATTTCCCTTTACTGCTCTGCTCCTATTGATTGTAGCGTGATGAAAAGTATACTATAACCTGCTCAGGAGTATGAAAAATAATTGTACCAAGTTTCGTTAAAATCCGTCGAGTAGTTTTTGTTTCTATAACGTTTATACAGACAAAAATTTTACTGATTGCATTTTTGGCATCAGTATCGATCCCTAATCATCCCCTGATAGTTATTTTGGAAATATATTTCATGTACAGATTGACCTCTCTACAGATTTGTTATAAGTATAGAAGAAGATAAGGAGAAGATTCTGATTACGAATATGTATTTAACTCAATATGGAAAAAAAATAGTTACAACCTTTGTTCTTATAAATACTATTGACATAGTATAAAGTGAACACACACAATTTTGTGCCGTGGTGACTAAAGAGCATAAGGAGCACCAGTACTAATGTGCAGATTCGAATCCTGACAAGAACCTATCTAACAATGTGGCTTTTCGAAGAAGTAGATAGTAGATACTATGTTCTTCCATAGTGTATCTGAAATCGCAATCAGGATCAATCTTGATATTGAAAAGTATTATTTTTTACAACTATACTAGGCGTTTCCTGTGGCTTCACCAACTTCCTGAAGAAAGAAGAATTTTTAACCGTATTCAAAGAAGTTCGTTAGATGTCTGTATTCGGGCCGTATTTTTTTAAAGTGCAGTTATGGCTGTGCAGTCTAACAAGTGCGTAACTTACTTTTTTAACCCCCGGCGCATAAGCCCCTCTTATTGCTATCTATATATATAGATATATATATATATATATACATATATATATATATATTGTTATAAGTTTGACGTCGATGTCTGTCTGTCTGTGTGTATATCTGTCTGTGGCATCGTACCTTTCAAACGGATAGACCGATTTCGCTGCGGATTTTTTAATTTGAAAGCCAGTTCCCTTGCGGTGGTTCTTAGCTATGTTTGGTTTATATCGGTCCATCATTGTAATAGTATCAGCCCTTTTCCAAAATGATATAAGGCATTCTTGAAAAGGGGGGTTTTTAAATTTCAAATTATTTTTTTAATTCAATATTTAAAAATACATATTCGTATAATTCTTATAACGCAGTATACATACGAAGCAGCTTTACCGCTTCACAACAAATTACACCAGGATGCTCCTATTTAAGCGAGCGCGCTATCTCTTGCAACGTGACAATCGTTCGCACGGATCGACATTCATCTCGAACTCAACTCGAACATCCTACTAATCCTTACTAATATTATAAATCCGAAAGTAGTTCTGTCTGTCTAAAGCTTTCGCGGGAAAACTGTATGGATGCAATTTGGTTGAATCCTGGGAAAAGGACATAGGGTAATTTCTAGTTTTCCATCAGGATTTCGTGGAATCAGCTAGCAAAGCATAGAGAAGAAACTTATATTATACACGGTGTAATTTAATTTAGTTTTTCCCCGATATGTATGTAGGTACTCATTTGTACAGAATTATAATTCGTTTATAATAAGATTAGACATTTAAACGCACCCTATTTGCAGTTTGTTCAAACGATTTAAACTAGAGTGAAGCTTAAAACTGCTAAAGTTATGTCTTCTATGTATATTTAAATTAATAGATGAGAGAACCTGCTTAGGCTGTATGCGGGATGAAGTCAAAAAAAATGTGTAGTTGTACGACATTCTTTATTTATGTTTAATGGTTTATTAATATTTAAGGAACAGCCTAAACCAGAAACTTTAGTACAACCCAGCTTTAGAAACGATGTACTTAGTATTAGATATTTTAGAACCCTTATCTAACAACACAAGTACGATTACTCCACCATCATTTCATGCACTAAACCGGATTATATTTAACGCAACACAACATCTTAATAAGCGCGGAGAACGGGCGAAGTCTAATTGGGCCATTGAGTGCACTTAATAATATAATAGCGTAACGCGAAATCCACCTTATAGTGAAGGTACTCCAGAATAATGACGGAATTTTCGCATGAAACTGTACTATTTCATAATATTAAGCTCTGTGCTGAAAAAGAGTTTATAGTCCGACATGGCTATTTATGAACGTGTCTAACAGGTGAACTAACGCTAGCCACCATCTTGAAATGTCATTTTGGTGATACCGACCAAGGGAAAATCCTTACCCAACTATAAGAAAAATGTAGCGCTATTCAATAAGACTAGATTTTGTCCTTGAAATAGTTTAAAAAGGGCAATGATGATCTGCGATGCCTCTGGTGTTGTAGATATCCATCAGCCGCCGTGACTACTTAATAATCAGGAGGGTTTCGGCTTGTGAGCCACCTTCTAACATCCAAATGTGTGTTAAATGTTTAAATATTGCAATTTATTGTTTCCAATTTAAGATTATTATTAAAACGTAAATTATGAATTAATAAATTGCTATTTATCATGTCATGATTTACTTAAAAAAAATTGAATATCTCCATTAATTGGTATCATTACCACTAAAAATGACATTTCAAGATGGTGGCTAGCGTTAGTTCACTTGCCAGCCACGTTCATAAATGGCCATGTCGGACTATACCATTTAATCAAGTTCTGTAATTCATAATCGGAACGCGAAAACACTGCTGTCCAATGATATGTCTGTATGAATGTAGGTATGGTTTAGAACTTTAGAGGCTTCGCGCACGTACGCCATGGAACTAGACTTGCATTCGCATCTTGTACACGTCACTACGTCATTAGAAGCTCGCTCATTAATCGGGTCGGAACACTCGATGCGCGAATCCGACTCGCACTTACCCGGTTTTTTTTTTTACGGGCGTTCCTCTCACGTGTTATATGATACATGCATATTTCCGATACACAAATAACAGCCGGTTGCATCAAAAATATATCAGGTTACTCATACGTGAAACGGAAGAACTGTCATTCAAGATCAGTCAAAATGGTGGATAAAATTGAATAATTTTGCTATTATTTTATGGTTTTTGTCTTAATATTTATGATATATGTTTACTTAATAATTATATCCATGTATTGACAATATAAAACATAAATTTTCGTAAAAGTATTAAGTATAAATGATAAAAAGTTTGATGCAACCGGCTGTTAGTGTTAATACAGAATGATATTTAGTCTGTCTCTGTCTTTGTAAGTCCAGGTTTCGTCACGATGTTTTTCCTCACCATTAGTCAGTGGTGTCTAAGATAAACTTAGAAAGTACATATATGACTTTCAGAAAAATCACATTGGTACTTGCCAGGTTTCGAACCCGCACACTCATACTCGAGAGGCAGGTGCCTTAACCACTAGGCCACCACGACTCACCCTGACTAACTTTCACAGTAATATTAATAAGATTCAAAAAACAAATGCAATAACATCTCCAAACGACTCAATTAATTATTTATTTCGACTAAAACAAATATGAGATACATTCAATAAAACTGCATTTAATTTGGCACCCATATTACGTAATAATTCGAAAATCGAACTTTCGAACCGTATTTTTTTTAATTAATTACCGAATACCGCTTGCGTCCACATAGCGAAGGTATTCATTACAATGTTTCATTACGTATGTCATCGGAAGTATCGAGTGCCAATAATCTTAACTATTATACTATATATTATAAATGCGAATGACATTTTGTTTTGCTTTTAAGACTGAATTTAGACAAAATTTGGTATGCAAAAAGGTGAGACCTTTTTTTTCGGATGGAAAATCATCAAATGACTCCACCCGCCGTGGGTGTGGCGGGAGCGTCACACCCTTCACTTTATAGTATAAAACAAAGTCGCTTTCTCTGTCCCTATATCCCTATGTATGCTTAAATCTTTAAAACTACGCAACGGATTTTGTTGTGTTTTTTTAATAGATAAATTGATTAATGAATTAGTATATAATTTGTCAAGTTTTTGTATCCATTAGCTAAAATATCGCGGGCGAAGCCGCTGGCGGGAAGCTAGTAATGACTAAACCCTTTGCGTTCTGGGGGCGCGGAAACTATTTCGAATATCCAGCAGCCCCGGATAGATGGGAGACGGTTATATGCTACTTTTTATCCGGGAAACTACATAGCTAGTTCAGAATAGGCCAATAATTTATTTAAACGTCAGATAGTGACAAGGATATTTCCAGTGTTTCATATTATTTTCATGTTGTCATTATTACGTACACATCACTATTATTCTGTACATGACGTTCCATCAAAATTGAATGAAATATTAATAAATATTTTGGTAATATTATTTCAATTCGACGCACACGAATTAATGTAACAACCGGCGAAGTGCGAGTCGGACCCGCGCACAGAGTTCCTGATAATTGGAAGAAGTATTATACGCAATAAAGTCTCAATTATTCCATAATAAAGTTTATTTGTAAAGGAAAATTACTAATTACTTCAAAACTGTGACATTCAAGATCATAGTCTTTTTTTAATATTTAGATTAATGTATATCAACCCTAATTATTCAGATTTAACGAAACGCTTCACAAACTAGGGAGATGACGGGGGTGCAGTTTTTATTCCGCAATTTTCGAAACGCAAACGCAAAATACCGTAACGCATAAAAGCCTACAAAATGCATGTAGACCTGTACCTACACGCAAGTGAACCTGGAAATAATTTAGGAGGGAAGAACTTCTCCACTAATTACAATAATTCCCTGCAAAGTACAAATCCATCTACAGTAAAAAAAATAAAAAGAAACACCCAAAAAAAAAAGCATTCCTTACCTTTTTCGGAATTCACAGTTCTTTCGCATGTTACTTTCTTCTTCTGCCAGTCTTCTTGTCACATTAACACATGACAACAACAATAACATTCCGTTAATTCTAAATTTGCAGATACCTCGATGATCTTCGGAGCTAGAACCGTTTCATCTGACTATACTATGACGCCATTAATATCAAACAGCTGGACAGTTAGCGCTAGAGCTGCCATCTGTCCGGGTTTTCCCGGATTTGTCCTAGTTTAGAGGGCGTCCGGGCGGATTTTCAAAGAGCGTCCGGAGAAAACCCGGACTCTTTTCACCTGATATCCGATCCCGATTGATTGAAAAGTTAGAATAAATTAAAACAAATAATAAGAAGTGTCCGGGGAAAAATCAAACTCATTCAAAATGTCCGAGGTTTTTGCAATTTTAGTCCAGGGTCGACGATTTGGGTGATGGCAGCCCTAGCTTAGCGCAAATGATTGTAAAGGACGATCGAATGCAGTATTTCAGACCTCGGTTTCACTGGTCGTGCGTTTAAGTGAACGACCAATCAGTACCAAACAGGGTCGTACATTCAAGTCATTCATTCAATTCAAAAAACACTTTTTTCTTCGCCTCTAAACGAAGAATCATGTTATCAACTCAACGTCAGACAGAAACTTGAAGCGTGTGAGACAGTACTTTAGAAAATTCCAGTAATTCTTGACAAGCTCACTTATTTCTTCTTGAATACTTTATGCAATAAAATTCCGTAAATATACGACCTTTCAGTATTCTCAAACGAGCCGTGAGAGGCGTTAATAGGCCTGTCTACCAGTGAATTAGTACCGACAACTTTTCACTTTGCCCGTTATAATAATATTGAGGTATCCAATGCTGTTCAAAATTGACGGTCGGGGTGTAAAACAATGCACTTTCCAAATCTCCCAAAAGTTAATTAAGCCTATGTCACAGCCAGCGAGCCGAAAGCCAGGAGCGAAGCGCAGAGGAAGCAAAATTGTGAACTCGCTGCCTCCCTCTATAAGTCCGTTCGATGTAATGCTTCATTATCTAAATGACAATGCTTTATTGCTCTAAGCTATATGTAACTTACCTTTTGCCGGTACATTGCTGCAGCTTTTGTGTTGTACTTTTGAGGTATGGTCAGCCCGGGTTTGAAGTCAGGGGAGCTCTCGAAGAACTCCCGGGCCTTCCCGTTCCCCCCGACCTGTTTGACAAAAAACAATAAATAAGTTAAAAGCTCACAACCAATCAATGTAACTAAAATACATTGTGGTATTGAAGAAACACTGATGCGTTTTTAATGTAGTTTTACTAATACTATATACTCGTACATAGGTACATCGTGCCCGTTTCTCATAAACCGGTATTATATTACCTACGCGGATTAGCGGATTCAGACTTTTTAAGTCCCAGATTTCGTCACGATGTTCTCCTTCACCGTTAGTCAGTGGCGTCTAACATAAACTTGAAACTACCTACATTTACGACCTTGAAAAAGTCACATTGGTACTTGCCAGGATTCGAAGTTGCACATGCGTATTTAAGGTGCAGGCGCTTTAACCGCTAGGCCACAACGACATATATTTTTTCCCTTTATTAAGTTTTCCCTTAAACTTTTGCTGCTACGGTCTTTGCATAGTTGTTTTGCTTCGCGCATTCAACGTCATACCGTGCACGCGCGCGCCTCTTACTTGTATTATACGCATGACATTTTAAAACGATATTTGCTCATTAAATTTTTAGGAACGAATAATACTTTTTTTCCCTTTAATTAAGGGATAACTGCTGCTACGGTCTTTGCATAGTTGTTTAGCTTCGTGCATTTCAGCGTCATACCGTGTACGTGCGCAACTTTTGGTTGTATTATACGCATGACATTGTAAAACGATATTTGCTCGTAAAATTTTTAGGAAGGATAAAACCATTACGCGTATTATTCCTTCTAACTATTATCTATTATAGATAAGACGCTAGCGGAAAAGCTTTCTACGGACCGACGTCCGAGAGCGCAAAAAAACTAATCTAAAAAAAATGCTATAATACATTGTTTCATTTATAATGAGATATAAAAATATATTTCACGATAACATAATATCTGAGATGTGTTTGAGACCTATAATGATAATTTTAATAATTATTCTTTACAATTTACGAGTATTTTCATCGGAGTCGCAAGCGCAATCTGATTAACAAACACAGTTGATGAACAAACAAAGCTACAATTCAGAAGAACACGAAATAAATATATTACGCGAGCAGCTGATTATGAAAATCCTGTAAAAATAGTACTAAAAACTATCGATATTTCGAGCAAACAAAACTTTTTGTGAAATAAAAAATATTTGAATCATAATTTTTGAAAAGTATTCCTAGATAAATTGTTTTGTACTTAAAAAAACCAAAGCTATCACATTTTTTTACAAAACAGATTTTTTCTCGCCTAACCCCCTGGCTTTTGAAAACAAAGATTAGCTACCGCAAATTTTATTGTTTACACCTGAAATGCATGTTTCCTAAACATCAAATAGTGCCCGAGATTTTTTATAATAAATTAAAATAATATCTGTTGTTTATTGTTTAATTTGCCGACGACCAATCACAGCGCATCTTCAATAGCGCCTGCGCGCTATTTTAAGAATTACAAAGCAACGTGACAAAGCGCTATACTGGTGACGACGCATGACTTGGACAGACGACGCAAAGCAATATTCTTAAATTACTCCGTAAACAGACTTGGCACAGAAAGACCAGAATCATGACGTAAAATGCAGAAAAATGCATAAAAGAAATTGTAAAGTAAGAGTATGAGAATCATCCGAATCTAAAACGAATATACGGCATAAGTAATACAAAGTACAAGAAGATATAAAGAAGAGGTATCAGCGAAATATCGAACCACAGCAGTTCTCGATACGTACCATCGCGGAGGGGCCGCGCCAGGCGGCGGCGTAGTACGAAAATACACCTTATAAAAGAATCACATATAACTATGTAGTAAACGTCAATCCCGCTCGAAGCCACGGTGAAGAATGGCAGTTATTCCAGGAGCGGTTCGTTTATCAACCTCCCAGAAACAGGAAGTGGGTCATTATTGTATAGGGCTACCTGTCACCGGGTATGCACTATTGTAATCATCGAATTAAACCTGATACGAAGATTACTACGCAACAGAGTTACTTGCATCTGGTGCACATGATTTATTTCTATGTTTGGAAACCGGGAAATAACGAGAAAGTCTAACTAATTGTTTGTGAACTTTGTTGAAAGTCGTAATTGTGTTCAGCATATCAACGGTAAGACAAATAGTACATGATGACTGATGACGCTTATTCACTGTTTTGGAAAAAGTACTCAATATATATACAAATCAATTATCTTCAGTATTTGCTCTTAAAAGTGTTCAGGCTCAGAATGTCCCTTTCCCAAAATGTCCCTTGTTTTCAAATAGAATTCCCTTCCCTTTCGCTAAACGTCCATTTCTCAAAATGTTCCCTTCCTAAAGTCCCTTACTCGAAATTTCCCTTCTCAAAAAGGAGAAAAACGGACAGGAACGGAAAGGGACATTTTGGGAGGGAGAATTCTGGGAAATGGATATTATGGGGATCCCTTTCCTGAAATGTCCCCACATTTCAGGAAAGGGACTATTTGAAGCTAAGGAACATTTTGAAAAAGGGACAGGGAAAAGGGAAAAAGGGACCTGGACGCTTAAAAGTCTTAATTTATCAGGTTGCCAAATTTTAATGTTATTGTCACGGTTTATCAAGCAAGGAGGCGTAACTTACTGTCAAATGTGACGTTTGCAAGCTAACGATGTCGATACGCGCATGAGCCCAAATTATCCAATAAAAAATTTGGCGCAGGCGCTTCCACTTCAAGTGTCAACATCAAACTCTATTATTTTTGCGCTCTGTGCAAACAGCTAAGATTTATAAAACCTCAATGAAGTGTTGTGTTTGTGTTTGTGTATAAAAAATAAATAAAATAAACAATCTGTTTATTTATTTTTTTATTTAGGTACTTCAAAATTCAAACAGAAAGATTTTTTTTTCTAAATCCATTCGAATTTCGGACAACATTTATTTCCATTTACAATCATAAAAGAAAACAGTGCATACCGAATATTAAAATTAAATACTCAGTTATTTAGACAATTTAAAGAAATACGCTTGTTCCTTTATAGACTGCATCTTCGCTCGAATCAAATATAATCAAAGTCGTACCGGAAACCGATGAACACCCCCTTGTAATATTCCATGCCATCAATTTGCCAATTGAAATACATTTGAACGAGCTAGCGCATCAAGTGTGAAAACAGACGGAAAAAGATAGAATGTTCTAGATTTTCAATAGAATAAAACAACAATGGCTTTCGATATTAGTTCAATTAAACTGTTTGTAGCAATATTGCTAAAAACGTAGGACGATTATCACAAGGACACATTAGAAACAGAGGAATCAAATAATTTTAAAGCATTAGGACATTTCTATGGAACTGCAGTTATTTCAATTTTTTGGAATATGTAATAATAAAATGTTAGAATAATATTCAGTCAAAAATTGAAGATTTCTTGGGCAGAACTGCATAAATTCAGAAGCATTCGTGATTAAAGGAGTTATCTCTACTGGCGAACATTCGAGAACATTCCGTTGTTGATTTATCCTTTCCATATTACAGCTCCATTAAGTGTCATGATATGACATCACGTCTTTTTTCTCGACGGGTTCGACAGAGGTTCACATAGTACACCTATGTTTCGGCAGTTGTTGTTCAAGTTCCATGAAACAGGGTCGAGCCTATTGCCACCAACGGGGCGCAAGTCCAGACTCCGCTCTGCTACTGAGTAATTCCACGGGGAGAAACCCAGGAAGAGTTTACACGATCCGGGGACGCCATCTCATCATCACCCTAACCTTTTCCCAACTACGTTGGAGTCGGCTTCCAGTCCAATCAGATGCTGCTGAGTAACAGTAACAGCGTTTTACATGGAGCGACTGGGTGCCAAACTTTCTGGCTTCTGACTACCGTAACGACTGTCAAACATCTACATAGGACGTCCCGGGACCAACGGCTTAACGTGCTTTTCGAGACACGGAGAAGTCTCGGTATGACACCCATCCACGGACCGACCGTGCCAAGCGCAGATTAACGACCAATTTTAATATCTTATCTATCCTTAGATTTACGTACTAGAGATAGGATTTTGACATTAGTTGTATGGACCTTATGTCAAAATTCTATCTATGGTAAGGAAATCTGAGGATAGATAGGTTATTGAAACTGGCCGTAAGCTTTGAACGATCGACCCGTGCGGCTGTTACTTAGCCACGAGACAGATCGTGATAAAATAAGTACGTGCAGGAAAATCTTTGAAACTAAGAATTTTAAGGATACTACGAGTCTGGAGAGAGTTTAGATTTGGCATAGTGAAAGTTAGAAGAAGTGACGAAAGTTAATGTTACCAATGAAAAAAATCTATGTTTTGACCAGGGCGAACACTAGTCGAATTCATTCGTTTATTATCCGAATAAATTCAGTGCACTGCGATGCGTTAAAAGCTAAAGAGCCAATAGCCACAAATTAAATGTTTTAAGATATTTTTAAACAAAGGTCGCCTGTGAAAGGCTTTTAAGTGACGAGGTAATTTAATAATTTAATAAGAGTACATCAAACTGAGTGCCTCAACAAGTAACTACCTACCCGGATGGTCGTTGTATATTAGAAACAATATAGAAGAATCGCAGCCGATTGCACCAAACTTTTTATCATTTATACTTTTACGAATATCACAAAACACGATATCAATAATTAGCATACTTTTCTTCCGTTTCACGTGTAACGTATAAGTAACCGTATATTTTTTTTTGTGCAACCGGCTGTTAATTAAATTCTTCCTAGATTAAACTTTAAGCTGATTTTTGTAGTAAGAGTGTATTTTTTGTTGATTAGCTTATAATTATTTTGTACTAATTGTTTCCTTTGACTTCAACCGTATCCTGAGGGAACTACACTCGGCGTCACAAAAATCGCACCTCTTTGAATATGAGTTTTAAGCATGCCCCGCCATCAAGGAATCAATTGAACCCAATTAATACTAGTATCAATTGAAAGTATATTTAATGACCTTTAATTTAACAATAGTTAGAATTCCCAAACACATCAAATCTCATTAGCACGTAACGTTAAACAAAATGTTGTCAAAATACGCATCACATCATCCACTAATTGCACCCCTCTAGAAGGGTATAAAACGGGCGACCCGGGTTAAATGTGAGTCAAGGCCTTAATTTAATTAATTAAATTAGGACCTCGCCACACTGTCCGGTTAAGCAGGTCGAATGCTGTTAGAAGCACACTGCAAGAGGTCATGTAGAAAAAAAAAAAATGTGAGTCATTCGCTCTCCAACCGTTGAAGTGAACACACGTGAACAGCTACATTAAGAAAAATACCCCTGAAGATGGATACCACTGCAGATGAAGCCGCTCAAGTCATTGCACTACTGCAATCAGGGATGCGGCAATGTGATGTTGCTCGGCAACTGAACTTGAGTCGATTTTCCGTTCGACGAGTGTTCCAACGGTTCCAAGAGACTGGTGGCTATATTCGAAGACGTGGATCTGGAAGACAACGAAGACAACGCTGCACATCCGAAAGAGACGATCGCTTCATTGTTTCGACGTCTTTACGAAATCGGTTCTCCAATGCTGTTGAGCTGCAACAACAACTCCGATCAGCTCGCAGAACTTCTGTGAGTGTCTCCACGGTTAGAAGAAGGTTGCGGGAGAAGAAAATTGCAGCTCATAGGGCTGCTACAGGGCCAAAATTGACTGCACAGCATAGGAGAGACCGGTTACAATTTGCTCGGGAACATGTGGATTGGACAATCGAACAATGGAGGACTGTGCTCTTCTCAGATGAGACAAGGGTTTGTCTTTTCTGTAACGACAGGCGTAGGAGGGTGTACAGAAAGCAAGGGGAACGATTCACACATGCCTGTATTCAAGAGACAGTAGAATACGGGGGTGGCTCGTGCATGTTCTGGGGCGGCATGTCAATCGACGGCAAGACGAACCTTGTGTGCGTTTCTCGGACTGGAGGTGCTCGCGGGCAAGGGTCGCTGACTGCTCCTCGGTACATAACAGAGATCTTAGAGGAGCACGTGGTCCCTTATGCGGGTTATATTGGCAGTGGGTTCATGTTAATGCATGATAACGCCCGCTGTCACACCGCATTAATTGTAAGGGACTACCTGCAAGAAGTTGGGATACCTGTTATGCGCTGGCCAACGAGAAGTCCAGACCTGAACCCAATTGAGCACCTTTGGGATGAACTGAAACGGCGAGTACGGGCACGGGATCCTGCCCCTACCACGCTTCAGGACCTCCAAGATGCCGCCGTAGCAGAATGGGACAACATTCCTCAGGAGACTGTTGTAACATTAATTAGGTCCATGAGAGAACGCATGGAAGCAGTTATCAGGGCTAGGGGGGGCAACACTAGGTTTTAAGTTGTTTTTAAGGACTCTTTTGTATATTTTTTTTTGTTGTAAATAAACATGTTTTAGTCATTTGCATAATCAACTTGCTTTTTTTTATTCCCTGGTAAACAAAAACGAAATCTTTTGTTTTATTCTTAAATTTTTAACCTTTCGAATGATACCCCATAGTCATATGTCTACCATTGATTAATAGGGTTAAAATGACTTTGAAAAGAATTCTTGATGAGGTGCGATTTTTGTGACGCCGAGTGTAGTTCACGGATAAAAAGTAGCCTATCACCGCTTACAAGAGATAAGACCCCATCTACCTACACATCGAATTTCATCTAAATCGGTTAGATGTTTTACCGTGATAGAGTAACAAATAAACAAACTCACTTTCACATTTATAACAATAGTTAGGATTCGTTCCACATGAAAATTGCAATTTAAAATTGGACAAAACTATCTGAGGTATTCCTCGAAGCGCCACCGTTTTGAGGCGCACCTAATGAAGCGCACCTTTATTATTCCTCGGAGCGCACCTTTTAGTAGCGCTCCCGATAACAATTAAAAATATTAAAATTTTATTCCTTGAAGCGCACCATTTTAAAAAATCATCAATATAATTTATAACGTTTACTTCATTCTCTTCCCTATTTTTAAACATGGGTGCGCTTCAAGGAATAAAATTTTAATATTTTTAATTGTTATCGGGAGCGCTACTAAAAGGTGCGCTCCGAGGAATAATAAAGGTGCGCTTCATTAGGTGCGCCTCAAAACGGTGGCGCTTCGAGGAATACCTCAACTATCTATCCACAATTCACATCCCTCAATCTAATAATAATTCTCCTTCATCAATTATTATTGCTTAGGCATAAAAATATAATTCGCAATGTGCAGCAAATCGCTAGCAATAATATCTCTAAAACCTATTTATTACTAATGTTACTATCTGCTGGGTATAGACTTCTTCTTAAACCGAGAAGGCACAAGTATGGATCATCACACAATAACGCGAATTGGCGATTTCAGATTTTTATAACTGCAGGTTTAGTAGACTTTGAAAAAGTCACATTGATCTAGGTTTCAAATACACGCGCAGCTAAAGATCATCATCATATGCCTAGTTTTTTCCCAACTTTGTTGGGGTCAGCTTCCAGTCTAACTGGATGCAGCTGAGTATCAGCGTGTTCATGCGTCTATCTGACCTGCACAACCCAGTTACCAGGTTACACGATAACCCTTGGTAAGACTGGTTGTCAGACTTTATGGCTTTTGACTACCCGTAACTCCGAGACCAACGCCTCAACGTGGTTTCCGAGGCACGGAGGAGTTTCCATATGATATAGATCTCCTCTAAAGATAAATAACGCACAGCTAAAGATAAATTAATAAAATTATCTTTAAAAGATGTTTTTTATCTCGTAAAGTACGGCTTGCAAGCAAGGTCCAAGGTTCAAGAAATCGCGTGCATGATTTAATAAGTGCATTGGTTGTGTGACATGATAGGTCAATGCGTCAAAGAAGTGGTCTCATTACGAAGCTACGTCGATCATTAAGGGTTGTGACCCTTAATAAACAGGCCGATGATGTGATCTGATGTATGCATATTTGCGGTTTATAGTCCCACTGCTGGGCTAAAGCCACTTCTTATACAAAGAAGGCACAAGCATTGATCACCACGCTTGCTCAGGGCGAATTCACCGATTTCACACAATTAAATCCAGGTTTCCTCACGATGTTTCCCTTGATTGTTAGACAGTGGTGTCAAAGATACACATAGAAAGTGCAAACTTTAAAACAGTCACATTGGTACTTGCCGGGTTTCGAACCCAAATACTCCTACTTGAGATACAGGCGTAAAAACTTCTAGACTTCTACGACAAGGTGATGGATATAGAAGCTACATCACGTATTTACCAGTAGTATAGTAGGCTCGCCTCTTCACATAGGATCTGATATCATAAAACGTTCGTATACGACTGTAGGACAAGGTGCAACTATGCCTCAGCTTTCGAGGAAAAATAGGGTAAATATCATAATAATTATTATGTTAATATTACTTTAGGAAAGGAGATTGAATATAGATAATTAGGAGTTACGGGTCAACAATAGATAAATATTAATAAAAACTAAGGGAAATTATTAATTTAACAAAATTATAACGAATATAAACATTGATATAAAAACTAAAGATACGGCTGTCCGAACATTTGCCTGACGCATTCGCGGTACAATAAACACTAACGCCATCTATTAGAACTACGCTTAACTACGTACGATGTCAATCGCTCGAGCGAGACAAGTAGGAAATAAAATTCTTTTATATAATGTTATAAGTTGATTTAATGATATATTTTTGACTTATCGGTGATATGAAATGTTATTTTCTTTTTTGTTTCTATTTTTATCATGGTTCGTGCAACCGTTCACAATACAAAAAGGCATTTTTAAAATACGACCGCTCCCGAAGTTCGCCGATCGCGGACTAGTTCATTCATGTTGGCGCACCAAGCGCACCAAATGCGTAGCGCCGTTTTAACATGCGGTCCGCCCTGTCCTTACATATAAGTCAATGAATATAAATCAACATTATTGCAGTTCTTCATAAAAAATATTCACAACTTCACAAGCATTCGTTATTGATAACAGCGCCATCTAACGAAATTTGGCAGTACCAACTCATGAGACAGCGCTCCACTTTGAGACCGGTTCAGTTAGCCATAGTATTGTAGTTCCCATTTTATCCTTCTCCGAGTTTAAGCAAAAGAAAGTTACCTGCTTTAAGGAATATGAAAGCATAAAAATACAATACATTATGAAAACTTTTACGCTATATTGAGCTATACAGGCTGACAAAATGAACGAGGGACATACTAGGACATGATTACTACCACAAAAACTAATAACATTTGAAAAAAAAAACTACTTCCCATAGAAAACTCGTCAGCTGATCGACCAATTTATTTGTATGTGAAGTGTTTTTTTTGTGAATTTCACAAACTCGTATAGTCCGTACCAATTGATTATAAGAAAAATTTAAACAAAATCATACCTATTTTGTTCTAATTTTCCCACATAGATAAATTAAATAGCAATGAATGATGATGTTTAGACCATGAAATTGACATCAATGCGCCATCCTCACGCCATTTTGTTAATTTCTGTGGCAGAATTAGAACAAAATATGTTACTGTGTTTACATTTTTCATATAATCTTTTGGTGCTTAGGTACTATAGTACAAATGTTAGTTTGGGTGGTAGTAATCAAGTCGCAAGGGCGCGTCCCTGATTCATCCTATCATCTATACTTATAATAAATCTGTAGAGGTCAATTCTGTACATGAAATATATTTCTAAAATAACCATCAGGGGGTGATTAGGGATCGATACTGATGCCAAAAATGCAATCAGTAAAATTTTTGTCTGTCTGTCAGTATAAACGTTATAGAAAAAAAAACTACTCGACGGATTTTAACGAAACTTGGTACAATTATCTTTCATACTTCTGAGCAGGTTATAGTATACTTTTCATCACGCTACAATCAATAGGAGCAGAGCAGTGAAGGGAAAAGTTGGGAAAACGGGAGAAGTTACTCCAATTTGTTTAAACGCGCTAATCTCAGGAACCGCCGGTCCGATTTGAAAAATTCGTTCAGTGTTAGATAAGTCCATTTATCGAGGAAGGCTATAGGCTATATATTATCACGCTAAGACCAATAGGAGCGGAGCACCACTATACCACGCGGACGAAGTCGCTGGCAGAAGCTAGACAGCTAGTATAGAATATATTCAATATTCCTTTCTTGTATTTCATTGTATAGGGTCTGAACTATTAAACACTACTACTATTTTCAGGGGTTTCTATTGTCTGACTGTTGATAATGTTTATCTTCACCATCACTCAGTGTAACATAGCCTGTTAATTTGCTAAGCATAGTACACAGACCTAAGGGACAAATAAAGTAATTGAAAAAAAGGACTTTTACTAAGTCTTTTCTTTCGAGGAGGAGGTTCTCCATTTTTGGAAGACAGTTAAGTACTTATAACAACTTGAGCTATTTAGCCAGGCTACTTTCGCCCATCTTTGCGCAGCTGTTACAAATTTAACCTTCGCAATGGTAACGCAAGCGTGAGACAAGAGAGCCATTTGAGTACAAGTGTGCGAACAAGGTGCTAATATTTATATTGTGTTATTGTGTCATACTAATTTAGATTTATACATTATACACTGTATTTTGTTATATAAAATGTGATTATAGACTGATTTGTCTGGCATCAACCAATGTGACTTTTGCTAAGAGTTCTAAGTTCATCTTAGGCTCTGCTGATTGACGATGACGGAAATCACGATGCTTTCTATATTTAAAATACCTTACTATTATTATATAATACCTTATTGATTAGTATTAAAATAAAGTCTTAAATTTTGAACTCGACTGAAATATATTTATTTTAGTCGACTACCTGAGTGGTTTAGTGGTCAACATGCCGGAATACCACGCAAGAGGTCCCGGGTTCGATTCCCGGCCGGGCAGAATTTAAAATGATGAATTTTAATTTCTGTGACGGGTCTGGTTGTTACTATGTATAATATGTATGTATTTAAAAAAACATATAAGTAGTATATTCGTTAATCTAGTACCCATAACACAAGCATATTAGTTGCTTACTTTGGAGCTAGATGGTGCTGTGTGAAATTGTCCAATGATATTTATTTATTAGTTCAAATTGGAACGGCCTAGACCAATTACGCAAACTGAATAAACTATCCAGGATCATTTTTGGCACAAATGTTATGTAATATCTATGCAAAGATCTTAATTGCAGTATTTAAAATATGATTCTGTGTTACTAGACTTAGTTAAAATATATGTAGGTCAAATCAAGTAACATTACTTCAGTGGAAGTTCATCTTTCAAAATAGTTTCCTGCAGACAGATATTATTAAATTTTAATGATATGGTAACGCCCTTCTTAATACCCAGTGCAAAGAGTTTAATTTTCTTTATAAGCAAACTCTAATAGGCCGCAATCTTATCACAATTGTCTGATTATATCCGCATTAACATGAACTACTGAATCACTACTATCTGCCAAGTTACGTCACGAATTGTTTATCGAAATGTCATTTTAAACTTTATTTCATATGACATAAAGTTCGAGTTTGAACAGTCGATGGAATTAGCCAACCAAATAAGATTGTCTATAAAAGAAACAGAAGCTGAATTCGTAATAAAAGTAAATGTTCAAGGCTGTTGATGGGTTACACAAGACCAGCAGGTTTAGAAAGATGTATCCATAACCACAATCATTTCACATTCTAACTGATTAATTTTAATAGTATAGTATAGACAATTTCTACTCATTTTTTTTCGTTGGTAAAGGTATTTTTAGGGTTCCGTAGTCCGAAAAGGGACCCTTATAGTTTCGCCATGTCCGTCTGCCTGTCTGTCTGTCCGCGGCATAGCTCCGAGGTTCTTGATACTAGAAAGCTAAAATTTGGTATGGATATGTATATTGATCACGCCGAGAAAGTGGTAAAATAAAATTTAGAAAAATATTTTTTTTAGGGTAGCTCCCAAACACGTAAAGTGGGGATGAATATTTTTTTCTCGCGTACCCCTCTATGTGGAGTATCGTTAGATAGGTAAAATATTATGGGTGTGTGAAGACCATTTTTTAGTTAAGCGAGCCATTTGCGAAATATCTAGCTTTTCAGTGCGATACGAGTTACCCCCCCCCTCTAACTTTATATATAAAATTAAATAACATATTATATATAAAGTTTCATCATGCATCCTGAAGGAACTACTTCGCGCACCGGGATAGAAAGTACCCTATATAGTTATCCAGGTTACAAACTATGTGTGTAGGTACAGGCGTATAGGTAGGTACCATTTTCATCCAAATCCATCTTTGCTTGAAGAGTAACAAACATACTTTCGCATTAAGGGAACATACCCATACTACGTGACCAGTTTAGGGGGGGAGGTCTTCAAAATACTACGCTCAGTCACAGGAGTAGGGGGGTGGCTTAGATTTTCGTTACGTAATATAACTTGAAACAAATCTGATTCAAATTATTTTAATTTGTAACACTTTCTGCCTGCGAAATGATAAAAAACCGGCCAAGTGCGTGTCGGGCCACGCGCAGTAGGGTTCCGTAGTAGATCTCAGTTAGTCGACTATAACTCTGTAACCAGTTAAGCCTACTTAGTCGTGATAGTTTTCCTTGTAAGTTCATTACATGTGCTACGTCTGTGATTTTTTTCACATTTCTAGGTACAGCCATTCAAAAGTTAGAGGGGGGGGTAACTCGTATCGAACAAAAAATTTCGCTTAAAATCTAGATATTTCGCAAATGGCTCGCTTAACCGAAAAATGATCTTCACACACCCATAATATTTTTGAAAGACCTATCTAACGATACCCCACAGGAAGGGGTACGCGAGAAAAAAATATTCATCCCTACTTTACATGTTTGGGAGCTACCCTAAAAAAAAATATTTTTCAAAATTTTATTTTACCACTTTCTTGGCGTTATCAATATACATATTCATACCAAATTTCAGCTTTCTAATAACAAAAACCACGGAGCTATGCCGCGGACAGACAGACAGACAGACAGACAGACGGACAGAGCGAAACTATAAGGGTTCCATGTCGGACTACGGAACCCTAAAAATCATACTTATCAATGATACGTAAAAACTTTAGGGGGAGGATCTTGGCATATACTACAAGTGGTAACCGAGGGGAGGGAGGGGTGAAAAATCTTAAAAAATAGGTCACATAGTATGGGTATATTCCCTTGCCATATTAAGTAAGAAATAGATTGGTCGCAAACGCATGAATTGCGACACGTCGCTATCAAACTATTGTCAGGCGTTAGTAGTCTCTGCTCCTTTTATTATTGTTACGAACGAAATAAAAAATCGCGACTTATTTGTAAAGTTGCACGATCATGAAAGAATATCTTTTCTTCTTTCTTTCTCTAAAACTATATGCTAGTGGATAATCAGATATGAATTCATTTTGTCTACATGGAGATGTATAATATATTATTATGCAAATAGCAAAGAGTCAGATAATAGGGAAATCCAATAGCGATTTTTTAAATTCAGTTTTTTTTTAATAACAAATGCAGGTTTCATTTAAACATTTTCTATGTAATGTTATATACAAATACACTTCTACAATGAACAGACATCCAACTCTGTAACTAAATTTAAAATACTTTTACATTGTCACTTCTCTTGGTATTTATTATATGCATAGTATTAAGGTTATTTTTATTATATTATCAAGACATAGATTTAATCCTACTAATATTATTAATTTGTAATTTGGGAGGATGTATGTATGTTACTCTTAGAGGCAAAAACTACAAATGATTTCAGTGAAATTTGATACACACATAGTTTTTAGGGTTCCGTAGTCCGACAAGGAACCCTTATAGTTTCGCTCTGTCCGTCTGTCTGTCTGTCTGTCTGTCTGTCTGTCCGCGTCATAGCTCCGTGGTTTTTGTTATTAGAAACCTGAAATTTGGTATGAATATGTGTATTGATCACGCCGAGAAAGTGGTAAAATAAAATTTTGAAAAATATTTTTTTTTAGGGTAGCTCCCAAACATGTAAAGTAGGGATGAATATTTTTTTCACGCGTACCCCTTCGTGTGGGGTATCGTTAGATAGGTCTTTCAAAAATATTATGGGTGTGTGAAGACCATTTTTCGGTTAAGCGAGCCATTTGCGAAATATCTAGATTTTAAGTGAAATTATTTGTTCGATACGAGTTACCCCCCCTCTAACTTTTGAATGGCTGTACCTAAAAATGTGAAAAAAATCACAGACGTAGCACATGTAATGAACTTACAAGGAAAACTATCACGGCTAAGTAGGCTTAACCGGTTACAGAGTTATAGTCGACTAACTGAGACCTACTACGGAACCCTACTGCGCGTGGCCCGACACGCACTTGGCCGGTTTTAACTTATGCTTACATAGTTTGTAACCAATGTGCACATCCAAAGAAGTATCCTATGTACCCTCTCAGGGTGCAAATGAAATCACGAAAAATAGGTAGTAATCAAATGAATGTACTAAATTACTATTTATTTTTTCCTCTCTATGGCAATCTGTACTAAATTATTCAGTTAGATCATCCATTTCAACTGACAGCTATCCTGTTTGGTGTGGCTATAAATCAATACTAATATAATAAAACAAACAAACTCTTCAAGTTTGTTTGAACGCGCTAATCTCAGGAACTACTGGTAAATTTGAAAAATTCTTTCAGTGTTAGATAGCCCATTTATCGAGGAAGGCTATAGGCTATATATCATCACGCTAAGACCAATAGGAGCGGAGCACCACTATTCCACGCGGACGAAGTCGCGAACAGAAGCTAGTTTCTTGATAAGTGAGGAGAAGTTTGATTCGGAGTAAAAACCTCAATGCTAATAATGGAAAGTTTTTAATAATGAACAATAGCTAGCGTAGCTGATATGGCTTCTTCTTTTTAGACTTAAACTTCTTTGACTTGTTTTACAAAAAGTGTACTGATTTTTATTTGCCTGTGTGTGTGTGTGTGTGTGTATGTGTGTGCCTACATATATATTTTGTTCTATAATTACATAAACATTTTTCTATACTAATTTCTATATAAAAGAGGTAACGTTTGTGAGGTTGTAGGGATAATCTTTGGATCTACTGAACTGATTTAGATAAAATTAGGTAGAGAGATAGAGGGGACCCTGGAGAAGGTATAGGCTAGGCTTTTTACCCTGATGCATGCTGTAGTTCCCTGGGGATGAGGGTGAAAACAGAAACAGCTAGTATATTATGAAATATTTCTTAAAATGTAGTTTCTAAATTATTATAAGATAACTTTAGACATTCCTTTCAGTTAGGTATCTTAAGATCAATGGTATTAATTAAATTAATTTAAAGCAGTTTGGATCCAGTTTGTCTTCAGTTTTAATTGTCCCTAATATTGAATTGAATGCCTTGCCTTCCTATATTCTTAGAGCCCTATGACCCTGACGAGGGACTACATCACCATCATAATTGAATGCCTTGATTGGCAAGGTAATACTCATCTTAGTTACATCATAGCCACAATAATGTGCTTAGGCTTAGTCTAAGTTCATATTAGAAGATATAGAAGAAATATTGCAAAGGCAGAGTAATGTTAAGCAGTTCTGCTGTCTAATCGCGAGCATTGTTTGAACAACACACAAACTTTTGATAAAGTTTAATTTTGCTGAAATTTTCGGCAAATACTTATGATTACTTCTGTTTTTACAGTAGAATACGCAAGTAGGCAGTCTTACCATCATTTTTTCTAGCTCAATGTCTTTCCATTTATCCATGGTGACGCTCCGGACGAACGAAAGGTGCACCCCGAGGCTACGGTGAACCCCTGAACATTCTAGGCATATCCAGATGCCGTACGTAACGGACACCCATTGAGGGTTCAAGGTACCACACTCGAAGCATTTCTGTAAAATATCACGCAATTTCTCAGTGAGTATCACTAATTATTTCATAACATACGGATTCCAGTTCGGCGCACAGTGACTTACGTTATTGTCGTCAATATTCCGTATGGAGTTCAGCTTCCTGCGGGTACGCGGTGAAGCCATTTCTTAGATTTTAGATGGTAATAACTATATATGTTATTTATATATTATGCAGCATTTACAGTAGGAAATTAACACACGCAAACACTGAGAATGAATTGTTGATAATTGTCAAAAAAATTCATACTTCCACTTGGCACTCATTGACAAATAGAGTTGCCAGGTGTTAAGTTTTCATGCGAAAATAGAACCGACTTAAAAAACACTACAAATTGAAAAATATCTTTTTTCTAGCGAAATGCTTGAATAAATCGCTCTAAAAGTCAGTCTTAAATTACAGCTTGGCACAAAAGAGTAGAAATTAATAGGGGCGCCACTTTACCGTTCGTGTGGCAACCCGCTGCGACCGTATAGCGTACCATGCTATCGTCTTGATACTAAGCTGTATTTTTATAATTAATTAAAATCAGTAAGTATTATAAAATGTAATAACAAGTATTCACGTCGTCTGAATACAAATTACTTATTAGCACTAATAATGTAAGCACTCCTGTGTTTACAATTTTTTTTGGGTATAAAAAAAAGGCGTATGAATATAGCGTTATTATATTTGATTTCAATAAATCTTCCTCTAAATATTCCACGCCCGCCACATCCATGTCTTGGCTAGAGCTAGCCATAAACTCATCTGAGTCACACTCAGATTCAAAGGCACTGCGCTATCATGTTGGAGATTGATTCCTAAACGTTTTATGTCCAAGTACGAGCCCTCTCATAAATTCATAATACTCCTCTTCTATTTTGTTAACATGCTGGCATGAATTCTTTTGAACTCATACTCGGTTATAGATTGAAATGCACGTTCGGTGCTTCCTATAAGGATAAAAAAAATGATTAAACCTCTATCAATAATTAATGTAAAAAGTTTACGGTACCTATCAAAAAGATGTGACAAACAGGATCGGTAAATGAGTTTACTGTTGTCAATCTGGGTCGGAAAAACGAAAAGTTTATGAAATTTGTTAAGTTTATTCCGCCGTTCAGTGTGTACGCCAAAAACGCTGCAGTCGCGACGCCGGTGGCCAACAGCAAGTACAATACAGCACCTTACCTTGGACTGCCAGGCTCGATCCACCACGAACAGTTCACTTATTGCACACACAGACACAAATTGAAGAATAGTTAAGGAAAAACAATTAAAAAGTTATTTTCTTTCACGAGCTCACACTTTCTTCGACTATGGCGGCAACGGCGTTATATATAGTTGTCTATGGTGCAATAGATTATCTTTGGATTTTGAATAAAAGCCCGCCATTCTGCTTAGTGCCGTCGATTGTCTTGTTTTATTTATATAAAACTAATCACAAGTTTCGATACATAACACTGGCGACGAGGATTTTTTCTGATACCAATTTACGTGTGTAAATATTTCTAAAATGCCTATTGGACGTATAGAAACATTTAGTTTGGAAAATAACAATTGGGACGCCTACATTCGACGAGTCAATCAGTTCATAGCGTTGAATAATATTGATGATTCATTAAAAATTGCAACTTTAGTAACAGTAGTTGGCGCGGAATGCTATGAATTGATGTGCGATTTGTGTGCTCCTGCCGCTCCTGAGTCTAAGTCGTACGACGAATTAGTCAGACTTGTTAAAGAACATTTAGAACCAGATCGTTCGGAGATTGCTGAGAGACACATATTTCGGCAGAGAATTCAACGGCAAAGTGAAAGCGTTCGAGAATACTTACAAGCACTAAAACATTTGGCAAAAACATGCAATTTTGGCGCTTGTTTAGAGGTGTGCCTACGAGATCAATTTGTATCGGGACTGTTTGATGAGGACATGAGATCGAGAATCTTCGCAGAACGAGGGGTTGATTACAAACGCGCTGTAGAATTGGCGTTGGCATTGGAGTCAGCGGAGCGGCATGCAGCAACGGCGTGTGCTTCGAGCAGCTCAGCGGCCGCGCGAGCAAATGGCAATACAGTACAGCGGGATGGTGAGAACGACGGCTTGCATCGGATCAGCGCGAATGCTGGCAGCGTGCGCAGCGGAGGAGGAGGCGCCAGCGGCGGCGCAGGCTCCGGTCGGGCGCAGCGCTCGTGCACGAGATGCGGTAAATCCGGTCATGCGGAGGGCAAGTGTCGTTTCAAACAATATAATTGCGATTCCTGTGGTGAAAAGGGCCATTTAAAGGTAATGTGCAAGAAAAATAGGAGTACAAAAGGACATAAAGGTCAGTTTTTCTTAAATGATTCGGATACGGAGGATGACAACTGTAACTTTTATAATTTAGTTATTAATAACGATGGTGACGGTCCGTATTACGCTAATTTAATTGTAAATAATATTAAATGTAGATTCGAAATAGACACAGGAAGTAAAATATCAGTCATTTCAAAAAAATATTATAATAATTATTTCGCAAATATCCCAATTGAAAACAAAATGTTAACTTTAAAATCTTATACGGGTGACGTCATTGAGACAATCGGTTATATAGTTGTTAACGTCATTTCCGGTAAACATCATGCAAAGCTGAACTTGTATGTTATTGAAAATGGTGGACCGCCATTGATGGGTCGCACTTGGATCCAACGTTTAAAATTAGCTATTGTGGAATGTTACAATCTTTCGACTGAAGTCGATTCGATGTCGGTATCCTTAAGGGACGAATTCCCGGAAGTATTTGCTGAGGGTTTAGGTACATTTAAGACTAAATTTAGATTGTATTTAAAAAATGATACTCCTGTGTTTGTAAAAGCTAGGTCTTTACCTTTGGCGTTACGGCAGCCTGTGGAACAGGAGCTCGATCGATTGCAGCGGGAGGGGGTGATTTACAAAGTCGAACGATCAGACTATGGTACTCCTATAGTACCAGTAGTTAAAACAAATGGTAATATAAGAATCTGTGGAGATTATAAAATAACAATTAATCCTTTGTTGAAAGATTATCACTACCCACTGCCTCGGATCGAAGATTTGTTCGCAGTATTAGGAGGTGGTGAACAGTACACTAAATTAGACTTATCTAATGCTTTTCAACAGTGTATTTTACATAAAGATTCGCAGCCGATGACGGCGATCACAACTCATGTTGGTACATTTGTGTATAAAAGAGTCCCATTTGGTATTAAATGTATTCCAGAGAATTTTCAAAAAATAATGGAAGAAACTTTGAGTGGATTGCCGTCAACGACAGTATTCGCTGATGATATTTGTGTTACGGGTAAGGACAAGCTGACACATCTGACTAATTTGAGAGGAGTGCTACAAAGACTCAGTCAAAACGGGTTGAGAATAAATTTTGCTAAGTGCGAATTTTTCAAAAATAGCGTAACGTATTTAGGTTATAAGATTGACAAACATGGGTTGCATACAGATAGCAAAAAAGTTGATGCCATTTTAGCAGCTCCCGAACCCACCAATGTTACCCAACTTAAAAGTTTCATGGGACTGGTAAATTTATATTCTAAGTTCTGTATTAATTTAAGTGATATTTTAAAACCACTTTATGATTTGTTAAAGAAAAATGTTAAGTGGGAATGGTCAGATGCTTGTAAAAAAGCTGTCATAAAGATAAAAAGGGTCTTGAGCAATGCACCTGTTTTAGCACATTATGACCCAAATCTCCCTTTAATACTATCAGTAGATAGCAGTGCTTACGGCGTAGGCTCGGTTTTGACGCAGAGGGACGCGGACGGTTGCGAGCGACTTGTTTGCTGCGCGTCGAGAACGCTCAATTCAGCTGAAGTTAATTATTCACAGTTGGATAAAGAAGCATTGGCTATTGTTTTCGGGGTTACAAAACACCACCAATTTGTTTATGGTAGACATTTCACACTGCGCAGCGATCACAAACCTTTGAGTTACATTTTTGGTATGAAAAAGGGGATACCAGTGACCGCTGCCAGCCGCTTACAACGTTATGCGGTTAAACTTGCTGCTTATGACTTCGACATCGAATTCATAACATCGGCAAATAATTGTTTCGCCGATGCTCTTTCTAGGCTTCCTATTAACTTGACTAAAGATAAAGGTCATGTTAAGAATAGAGAATGCAGCTATTTAAATTATGCACAGGAAATTTTTCCTATAAGTTTTAAGGACATTAAAACGGAAACTGTAAAAGATAATTTATTAGGCAAAATATATGGTTTTATAATGTACGGGTGGCCATCAGGGCAGTTAGAAGGACAAGTTGAAAAAGCATACTATGATAAAAAAGATAACTTGCATATTGATCAAGGTTGTATAATTTGGGGCTATAGAATAGTTGTACCAAAATCATTAAGAGAATTAATTTTAAATGAAATTCATGACGGCCACCCGGGCATTGTTAAGATGAAACAAATTGCACGTAATTATGTTTGGTGGGAGGACATAGATGCAGACATTGAGCGCGTAGCGAGGGAGTGCGCGGCGTGCATGCAGTTGCGGCCCGCACCATCTGCTGCACCTCTTCATTCGTGGCCTTGGCCAAACGAACCTTGGTCGCGTTTGCATCTAGACTTTCTCGGCCCATTTAATAATATGTACTTTCTTGTCGTAATTGACGCTCACTCTAAATGGATTGAAGCAGAAAGAGTCAGTACTACATCAGCGAATATAGTAATAGCCTGTTTAAGACGCTTATTCGCTCGATTTGGTTTACCTAAGCGTTTAGTCAGCGATAATGGACCCCCATTTTCATCGTTTGAATTCGCTCAATACGTGGAAAGAAATGGTATTAAACATACTTTAATACCACCTTACCACCCTTCTAGTAACGGGGCTGCAGAAAACGCAGTGCGATCCGTAAAACGGGTGCTTAAAAAAGCAAAATTGGAAAATGAAGATTATGAAACTGCCTTGAACAGATTTCTATTTACATATAGAAATACAGAACAGAATACAACGAAAATTGAACCGGCAGTCGCTCTTTTAGGTAGAAGGTTGCGGGGACGTCTCGACCTGCTAAGGCCTGATACCTCCGAGCGCGTGCGTGACAATCAGCTGCGACGCGAGTTAGATGGCGCTAGAAGCGCCCGCCCACTTCGGGTACTCGCAAGAGACGAGCCGATTATGTTACGCGACTACAGTAAATCCACTAACAAATGGACTGAAGGTGTGGTAACAGAGCGTGAGGGGCCTGTAACTTATAAAGTTAAAACAAATGAAGGGCTCATTCACAAACGACATATTGATCAACTACAGACGCGTAAATCGCGTCATTCATTAAGTAGGGCTGTTAATGTATCATCGTTGGACAACTGTGATAATGTAAAGTTAACTGACAAGGATCACGTAGAAACTTCGACTATTAGGGTGGACAGGGACGACAAAGATGAGTTCTTTGATTCAGTAGGGGAAACAGCGGGCAATACAAGTGCGTCGCAACCACTTCCCCCGCCTACACCACCTGTTGATAACAATACTCGTGTACGCAGACAAGCTGCTTTACGTTGTGAAAAGATGTTTAGAAACTTAAAATAGAAATGTTTGCATTCTTTGATTATTGTTGTACCTACTTAACTTGTGTCCTTTGTTTAAAGTTGGTATTGTTAAACTAATTAAATTTTAGCGATTAAGTGCATTGTACAAGCACCTAGTGAATATAAGATTATTGTATGTTTATATGTTAAATTTGGGGGGGAAAAGTGTTATATATAGTTGTCTATGGTGCAATAGATTATCTTTGGATTTTGAATAAAAGCCCGCCATTCTGCTTAGTGCCGTCGATTGTCTTGTTTTATTTATATAAAACTAATCACAAGTTTCGATACATAACAATCAAGTTTTTTTTGTGGTTTTTAAATGCTAGTTATAACAAGTATTATATTATCTTGTGATCACACTCATAGATAAGGTTATGTAGAAATCGAATTTACATATTGCAGAGTATCAAGGCTCAAGCCACTCAAGTATCAAAATAATCTAGTCGCGCTATACCAAAGTGTCAAAGACAAAACGTAAACATAACCTATATGCTCGATGTTTATTGTTCAAAATTTCACTTATTTCGTATTCAAGCAATTCAAAACCAATTAGAGATCATAAATTAACACTTGATACAACTAAATACATCAAAACAAACTCTTACATACCTGTCATAATGGCGGTACTTTGGTAAATATCGTCGAGATCGGAAAGAAGAGTTTAAGCCTCATGTTCGACCAGATATCGCCTATAAACATTATAAATTGTTTCCTTGCTAGTACTCTGAATGGTTTTATTTATTATAACGTGGTTTTATTAACGTTTTGATGGTCGAAATAAAAAAATAAGTAACTCGCGAACTTTGTTTACATCGAACGACACAGAACGACATTAATTGACAGCGGCTGCCAGCAATAAAAAAAATTAGTTCCGTTTCTAGACTTTTTTGCCAAGCTGTAGGTACAGCTTGGCAAAAAAGAGTAGAAATTAATAGGGGCGCCACTTTACCGTTCGTGTGGCAACCCGCTGCGACCGTATAGCATACCATGCTATCGTCTTGATACTAAGCTGTATTTCTATAATTAATTAAAATCAGTAAGTATTATAAAATGTAATAACAAGTATTCACGTCATGTAACTGAATACAAATTACTTATAAGCACTAATAATGTCAGCACTCCTGTGTTTACAATTTTTTTTGGGTATAAAAAAAGGCGTATGAATATAGCGTTATTATATTTGATTTCAATAAATCTTCCTCTAAATATTCCACGCCCGCCACATCCATGTCTTGGCTAGAGCTAGCCATAAACTCATCTGAGTCACACTCAGATTCAAAGGCACTGCGCTATCATGTTGGAGATTGATTTCTAAACGTTTTATGTCCAAGTACGAGCCCTCTCATAAATTCATAATACTCCTTTTCTATTTTGTTAACATGCTGGCATGAATTCTTTTGAACTCATACTCGGTTATAGATTGAAATGCACGTTCGGTGCTTCCTATAAAGATAAAAAAAATGATTAAACCTCTATCAATAATTAATGTAAAAAGTTTACGGTACCTATCAAGTTTTTTTTGTGGTTTTTAAATGCTAGTTATAACAAGTATTATATTATCTTGTGATCACACTCATAGATAAGGTTATGTAGAAATCGAATTTACATATTGCAGAGTATCAAGGCTCAAGCCACTCAAGTATCAAAATAATCTAGTCGCGCTATACCAAAGTGTCAAAGACAAAACGTAAACATAACCTATATGCTCGATGTTTATTGTTCAAAATTTCACTTATTTCGTATTCAAGCAATTCAAAACCAATTAGAGATCAAAAATTAACACTTGATACAACTAAATACATCAAAACAAACTCTTACATACCTGTCATAATGGCGGTACGTTGGTAAATATCGTCGAGATCGGAAAGAAGAGTTAAGGCCTCATGTTCGACCTTATATCGCCTATAAACATTATAAATTGTTTCCTTGCTAGTACTCCGAATGGTTTTATTTATTATAACGTGGTTTTATTAACGTTTTGATGGTCGAAATAAAAAAATAAGTAACTCGCGAACTTTGTTTACATCGAACGACACAGAACCACAGAGTATATAAATAGAACGACATTAATTGCCAGCAATAAAAAAATTAGTTCCGTTTCTAGACTTTTTTGCCAAGCTGTATTGTATTGTATATTTTTGCCACCGACTTAGAAAGTTTTTTTTTCAATTTATAGTGTTTATGAAGTCTGTTAATTTTTTAGTAAAAAAGTTTTTTATTAATAATTTTTCTGTGGGTTCGTTTGTAATTTATTGAATCAAAATTATAATAGCCTATTATCACCTGCTGCTATCAGCATACAGATATTCATTTTTAAAGGATTCAACTGCGCTGCTTACGTATTCAAGACATATGATGGGCGTGATATATTATTAGAGAATGGTAATAACAAAAACTCCTAAAACAGCCATACACAAACTAAAATTATATCGTCCACGTAAATAAAAATCTTCATAAAATGAATACTACTGGGTAAACTATGTTAAATTCAACTATTCCGCATGAAATTATAGAAGAATCACGTAAATCGGATCATAAATCTCAGCGTAATCGGTGTACATGCATAAAAAAAGAGCCTCTTCCTTTTTATCGGTTAACAAAAGTAGGCCACTTTTTAAAAGTAAAAATTGAATAAGTCTATACTAAAATATATAGAACTACTATTTCATGATTCACATAATTTTAGCTTCCTTCAAAAACCATATTTTTTATCTCTAGCCTTTATGGGACCTCAAAGTCTCGGATTCTTGGTGGGGCGGAAGCAAATGTGCAGAAGGCCTTTCAGACAATTTTTACCAGACAAAGATGAAAATTTTGACAATATATTTTTTTACTGATAGAAGCAGAAGATATAAAATTTCGATTTTATTAATAAAATGTTATGATATCAATTTGTCAGTACCAGTAACCATCCCTTTTTTTTTGTTTCGGGTGGAAAATCCTCATGGAGTCCCTCCCTCCTTGTGGAGATCTCCCTTTCGCGCTCCGCAACTTCCTTCTGTGACATCAAGTCCTCGCAGAAGGATACCACCGCGTCCCACGACTCTGCGCTGCTGACCATACTATGAACCACGGTCGGCACTGACAGATCGCCTCCTACAACAGATGTGAGGACACGGCGCTGCTCCTCCCAAGCCACACACTCTTGGAGCGTGTGCCGCACCGTGTCCTCCTCACAATGGACGCAGTGATGGCACCGAGCGTCTGGCTCCCTGCCTATGCGACACAGATATCCTATAGATACCATGTAGATACCTATACGCTATAGAAACGCACCCAAGAATTACAACAAGAGGGAACGAAGATGCTTCGGCAGGTTTTGGTTTCCTCCATAAGGGCCCAGCACCACTCACCCCTTACCACGAAGCTTTCACCCTCTGAACAGAGTTTCTGACTGTTACTATATACTCTAGTGACTCCACTTTAGGCCGCCCATCAAGTTAATACTATTATTAGAAATAATTGAATTTACAATTTGTATTACAATCGTTTTTTTAAAGGTCAACATTAAAATGCTGAAAGAGGTTCCTGTTACCAGTGTGAACGTTTAAAAACTAAATTAAACTTTCTACTAAATGGTATGTTTTGCACAGTAAGCTAGAAGCTGAAAATAAAACCAAATTAAATATTGGTGTTGAATTAAATACTTATAAATTTACTTGGCTTTCCAGTAATAAATTTTATATCTTTTTTATATACTAGACTAGTATAGTTAAGCTTATATCCAAATAAAAATAGAATTAGAAATACCAATACTGTCCTAACTGTGATTTTCGTAAGCAGACTCGCATGTTCATCATGCCATAGATTTAAGTGTAATAAACAGCCAATAAACAGTGAAAAGAATCTCATAGATATAAATTTTACGATTATTCTATACTAAATTACCATGAAAGCTCATTTCAAAATAGCGCTATTAAAAACCGATGTTTTGTATTTTAGGTTGTCTTGTACTGTAAGACAATTAAATTAAGAAAATTTATATCCGCAGTTTCACTTGCATCCTGGGAGAACTTGTTCTGGAAACTGGATAAAAAAAAAGTTTTTCGGGTCTTAGCTTTGTCCATACCAATTTAAATGTGTTCACCTGTTTTTTACCTCGTGGGTGAAAAGGACAGAGTTACTTCCCATTAGTAAGGATTACACTGGAACCGTTCTAGGTTCCCTTGGAAAGGTTGTATACTTTATACTTTTTATATGGGTGCGTGAAGTATTTAGCCCAAGAAGCGGGTAAAACCAAACTAAATGAAATGCCATAGCAATCGAATAGCAATACAATAGGTTATTATATTATAGGCTATTAAATTTAAATAAAGACACGCTAGTAAAACAAAAGGTAGCTCGTTGGCAAGTATCAAACGGACGCTTTGCCGTCATTGGTGCGTCTGATACGCGTCTTAGTCATGGGCGCGTTCGGAAACATCACCCGCCATAATAACTACTATTTTAAATGGGTAAATTTAATATCAAAATTAAAATGTTTTTTATAGACATTCTTTCCACTAAGGACCTAACAACCTGATTCCAAGATTTTTCTCAGAATACAGATAACACAAAAACTACCATGGTATAATTTGACTAAAGCAGAGATTTTGTAAACACAATCTGACAACACCAGACAACACTAAATCCGACAGCGGTGCACTCATGTCGAAGGCCGCTATCCAAAACTAAATCATTTTGATTTCGTCGCTGGAACAGTTGTTACGGGTCGTTAAAAAACTTGCATACCATCTGCATCGGGCACATTTGATATTAACATCATAACATACGCCTGTATCGATTGTTATTAACTTCCAAACTTGTACTGTTTGCGGTATCCGACACCCAAACAATACTTCGTTAAGAGTGACCAAAAGAAGGAAACAACTTGAACAATGAGTCAAAACAACGTGTACACCAACAAAGTCGAGGAGGAGTACCTGGACATCCTTTCTAAAAATGCCTGGGCATTGGTCTATCAGGTGCGTTGCGTAGGTGGAACGCGGTATGTCTGTGCCACGCGCTAAAAACTAACAACATTATAAGTGAACTTATTCCGAAACGCGATTTCTGAAACTTTCAACATTTTTGGACTTAACATGAAGAAGTAATTGTTTTTGCTTGCGCATTTTAGCCGTGGCATAGAAATAAGTGCAATTGCAACTTTATTTTGTACTCTATTATTTCGTTATATTTGTTTTGATTTTTTATAATTTCGTCACAATATTTTTATTGTTATTTTTGTGAATGCGTGTGATATGCTAACTTTTAAAGTGTAATTTTGGGCAGCATTTGAAGAATATTTCAGTTTTGTAGCCTATCAATTATAGCAGTGCATTTTCCACTCCAAATCTGCTGAGCTACTTAAAGCACATACCGCATATTCAATCTGAAGTTATTTTACTATAGTTTCTTACTAATTGGGTTGAATATATGATCATGTAGTAGTGGGAAACCTATGCCATGAACAGTTTTTCATTGCATTTCTAATAATATTCATCACTATATTAAAACTACATTGAGTGGGAATCATGTATTAAAATAGATCCCATCCGAAAATAGTTCTGTTTTCTATCATATTATATCTACTTTTTCCTTCTACCCACAATTTTAATTACTATTGTTAACATGGTAGGGGAACTTTGTTATCGGCTACTTAAAATTGCAATTTGGTCTGTAAGCTAGCACCTCTTACAGTAACACTTACAGACACACTCTTACAGAAAGTCTTAATCTAATATCAGAAGATTTAGTTTTTGCTAAGCAGATTTCTACTGCAAGGTCAGACTAAAATTTGTTAGTTCTAGCAATTGTCATAGCAATTGCAAATTTCACTTTATATTTAACTATGTGTTACCATTCATAGTGTCACACAAAGACCTGAGTTTAAGAACTACCATATGTGCTCCCCCAGGCTTCTATTTATCTCCATTACAAATTTCATCTAAGGTGGTTTAGCTGTTTTACGTTGAAATCAACAGACAGATAAAGTTCTTCCAATTTCAATTTTTTAGGGATTTATTAAAATTATTAACACATTTTTATGAATCAAGAATAAAATTCTAACATGACTATACTACAATTAAAATCTTTACAAGGAAAATTTCGAATATTGTTTCCCAACAGAGTTTTCTTAAATTATTGATGAAAAAAGACCGGCCACCTAAAAAAATATTAAACGGGAGACATACCAAATTCCAAACTCATAAAACATGAAAATATTCCAACATTCTGATGTCACATTAAATTTCAAGTGGTTTTAGAAAAGTCGTTAATAAATGGCTAATTTCATTAATGGTTCGATGCCACTTTGCTGATGTTGAATCCATTCCAAATCCTGCGCCTTCTGTTGCGCTCACATTAGCGGAGGTCGCGCCACATTATTTCCTAGAAAAGTAGCCTTCATTCCATCTTCTCTTTAACCCCACATTCCCCACCCTTCATCTCTCTAGTGGGCGTAGGTTCAACACCTCACTCCACTGACCTCAAGTTCCTATACATCTATGCATCATTGCAACCTGGATTTAGACTTTTAAATGTCAATAAGGATTTTAAAATTAAAAAAAATCAATGAATTTAGGAATGATCATCTCAATTAACTTATGTAAAGTCATAAAGCTGCTTTCAGACTGCGCTATAATATATAGCAAATAGTATATAGCTCATAGCACAGCAACAGTACAGTGTGAATGTGTCCATAACAATGTATGGTGTGCAATATTGTTGTGCTATGAGCTATATACTATATGCTATTATATTATAGCAGAGTCTGAAAGTAGCTTTATTCATCTTTTATACAGTTGACTCAAAATAAATTTAACTAATATTCTTGATTTGACCAACAGAAAATCGGTATGGAGTGCCAACAATTCCGGCACTCCTGGAACGAAGCTAAGAAACCTCAGAACAAGCCTCTTAACCGCTACCGCGACGTCAACCCCTTCGACCACACCCGGGTTGTTCTGAAGCGTTGTGAGAGGGACTACATCAACGCTAACTATGTAACGGTAAGTGGATTTCAGAACTCCTTGGTTGGTCTCTTCGAAAGGCGGAAGGCGTTCTACAAAGGTTTGTGAACAACCAATATTCCATTTTTCATTTGTATAAGTAAACCCCCTTATTTATGAAAAATAATAACTGGATATTTATATTTAAAAAAGAACAGTTAATTAAGAGGGTTAAACTTGAAAAATATAATTAAAATAGCGATAAAAATCCACAAATATACACACTAAATCCCCAAGGTATTTAAAATAGACAGCAGAGTAAATAAACTTAAGAACAACGTAGGTAGATTTTTTCTCAGAAATGAGTAAGCTTTTATACAGAATAGGATAATAGCTACCCACTCCAAACCGAAAGTTTTAATCACAAATGAATCTCATAACTAAACATTTTTTTTTCTTATGAAGAAAGATGTTTTGCCGAGAATCTCTCAAATTTCTATGAATTAATGTTATGATCATAACATAAAGGATTTTAGGCTAAATAAAGCAATTCTGAGTTTTGAAGATTGTGTGGCTGATGAAACAAAAAGGTGTAGGTACAGAAAAATTCACAAAACATATAGGTACAATCACTTTCATTATCAAATTTATATTTTAATAATTAGCTCTTCTAAAACAAATCATGTTTTAGCTGTTATTTACTTGGTTCTCATATCCAAAGCTAATTTTAAACTTACTGTAGAGTTTACCCTAATTTAAATATAGGCAATTAATATTAAACTAACTCCAATCAATTATGAAATAGCAATGGTCACAGATTCATTTTCCTGATATGAAAAATAGTATCTACATGATAGAAAATAATTTTCCTCCTATGTTTATAAATGATACATATTTTATGTATTATGGACTAGCTTTCCGCTAGCGAAATAAAAATTCAAATTAGAAATGATAGTTTCATACAAATTTTGCCCCTTTTTCACCTCCTCATGGGTAGAATTTTCGAAAATCTTATCGGATGCCTACGTCATACAAAGAACACACCCTCCAAGTTTCAGGTCTCTATGATAAGCGGTTTAGGCTGTGCGTTCACCCGTCAGTCATTCAGGACAAAGCATTTTACATGTATAGATGGTTGGAGTAGAGAATGAATTGAATATTCTAACATTCTTCATTTATTTCCCTTCTTCGTTAAGCTATCAGTCTTAGTATAGTCAAGAAAAAACTCATGCGAAATATTTATTTTAAGAACAAATATATATTTCAATCTGTATGCGATTTTCAGGTGTAAAATGTTGTAATAAAATTAAGGTACTCAACTACTTGTGTATTGTCATTTATGGCCAAGAGTAATTTTTTAATAATTACTGTACCTTCATTTTATTATGGTGTACTTCTTATTACAGACTGGGAATAGAGTTTCATTGGATAAAATATCGCGACGTAGTAAGGGGTTAAATAGGGGATGAAAGTTTGTATGAATCCAGACGCGGGTGTCAGTGTGTCAACTCAATTCAAAAAAAATAATTAAAATGTTTCACATGGACAAAGGAATTCCAATCAAGCTTTTTATTTGTGAAATATTTTAATGTCAGACATAGTACATTGTGTTTTCATCCCATTGTCTACTGGATCTCGTGCTCTTTTTTCACAACATCGAAATCAATGAAGGGTGTAATCGAAAACAAAAATTAACAAAATTTTCAAAAATGCGAAAGGCATTTGTTTTATCTTTATTGAATTCGGTGTTGTTTGTCCAAAATGGTTGTGATTCTGTTGTGTGCCGAACTAAATATCTGTCTGTTCATCATCATTAGGCTATATATTGGCCCACTGCTGGGCCCAGGCCTCTTCTCATACAGAGAAGGCATGAGCGTTGATCGCCACGCTTGCTCAAAGCGGATTGGCGATTTCAGACTTTTTAAGTCCAGTTTTCCTCACGATGTTTACCTTCACCGTTAGTCAGTGATGTCAAAGATATACTAAGAAAGTACATATGAAAGTATATCTGTCTATTAATAGTCGCAAATACGATATAAAAGCAGGTATTAATATCCTCTTAACTTCATTAACTGCTGTATTTAGACACCTTGAAGACAGCGAATTCACATTCGAGCTTAAAGATCTAAAATTGTAAGAGAAATATTGATTGTTCGGTTCACAACTAAATTAGAGCCAAGTCATTTGATGTGCATGGTTATACTCTCAGTATGCCTAACGTGCATACCAACGTAATAAACCAGGTAAGAATTAATTCTATTTTTTGACACAATTTACTAGAATATTCATCAATTTTATCGCCACTCTGCTGTTAATTTTTTTAACAAAACCTTTTTATAAAATCACTTTCAATATCGGTTTCCTTTGTCAATTACGAATTCGTAATTAACAGTTCTAGTTTTAAATGTTGTGCACGTGACTCACAAAAGTACGGAAAACATCAGCCAATGAAAATACTCTTTGACTCCCGGTTTCGACAAGTTATGTACTCTATCTTGTTTGCAAAAGGCAAATAATGAGCATTTCTTAGTTTCCGAACCCTTGAGCCTTGGACGTTGTTGCAATTTTAATTGGGTACTCACTTGGAAATAATTGGAACTAAAGATATTTTTAATGTTTAATTTTATTTTACGTAAATCTGTGTAGCGGAGTACGAAATACAAACAGGTACAAAATCTTTCTATTTATAAAACTTTATAAAATGTAAGTGGCAGTCATGTCATGAAAATTTCTTACCGCACAGAGTGCGCCAGACCAATTTCCCGCAATCAAAAGAAAATACGGTCGCGCGCTCTATGCAATATTTACAGGAAACTATTCGAACTATCTTTAAATTTCCAAAGCAAATAGCGTGAGATAGCTCAACTTTTTCAAATATTATAAGGCCACCAACAAGTAGCTGTATGTTTAATTAAGTAGATCTAGACAAAATAGGTGAACGAAAATTCCAATAAAATCAAAATTTTGGGATTTCTGTTTTTCCGCTCATATTGTGCCTAATTGTGATCTCAAAAATATCCCGCATTAACTGTTTCATTTGACGGTGTTTATCGTACAGTACTATTTAATATTTCGTAGAAGAAAATAATAGAACGAAATAACGCCTGATTAAAACAGATGAGCGAGTCTTTTGTTTCTCATTAGGCGTTATCTGTAAGATTTTACATTAATATAATACCTATCTTAACAAAAAACGGTGATATCCAGGCAAAACATAATATCTGTAAAAAAACAGGCCAATTTGTCAACTTAAAGTATTGAAAGCAGGAATTGAGCCGTTGTCTACTTTTCTACTATCATCCATAATGAAGTTACACTGGAATGGTAAATTTATCCCCAGATTAGAATTTAGGTGATACAGAAAAAAAAATAAGTTGTTTTAAAATTTGAAAATTATAATGCTATTCAACAATTAGGGCCAGTTTCAACATCTGGCAAGTACCGCTTATCTTATCTAGAAGATAATTTCATACAAAATCAGTGATGTTTATCAATTTATCTGGTAAAAATAGTTCCTATCCAGCAGTGTTGAAACCTGCCTAATATTTAATTATACATTATTTATCAACAGTTAATTGGTAACTAATACATTATTAAATCAAGCGTGCATGATATTAATATCACTTTTATAATTACTGCAAATATTTTGGACAGTCCTGTCAGTCTTTCTCTGGCAGTATTGTATTATAATTTAACTAAAATACAAATGGTTTATTTGCACTGAAAGAGGCATTCACGAAGTTGTCTGTCAACTTTTAACACGTCCCTCAAATAAAAGCTTTAAAATTATTCGTACGTACGTATGTTCATTTCGTTGTATTTTTATCATGCATTTGTATGCATGTAAGTAAAAAATACAACGAAACGAACAAGGATGTTCTCATAAAGGTAGGATTTTCGCAAAAAAAATTTCGAAATGTATAAAATAATAGCTAACTTATTAAAAGTCCATAGATGAAAACGTTTTATGAACTTTTTACATACATTTGCAGTTTCAAGAAGTATTTTAAAATACTAGTAAAGTAAATAAACCAACATGCACTGTGCTTTACTTCACAATGAAATAACACGAGCTCATAGTCCCGTACCTAATTCCATTGAGTGTTTCAAGCTAACTGGATTCATAATATTGCCATCGCGCTCCAACTTTTTACGGAGAATAAGTATTTTATGAAAGCGAACACACTATAGTATCAAGCATTTGTCTACTACGCGACGGTACAACAAAGAGCTACTTTTAACTAATAACGTATGCAAAGAATTTTGAACGGAAAATTCGCCGGAAAAATGCATTGTAGTGCAGCGAGCTGATAGGCACATGAATGTTGGGGAAAATGTCTGTCTTTATTTCGACGTATTGGTTTTTCCACGGTATACTCTTCTTTGTTCCCGTGTAGGCTTATCTCAGTTTGACAGGACTCAATCAATAGTCAATAAATAAAAGTGAAAAATATTTTTTTATTTATATGAGCACACTTTATGGAGAGACTTTACCTATAGTAAGAAAAAGAGAAATCTTTTATGTAATACTAAGCTGTTCCGCGGTTTCACCCGTATTGTGTGGGCTAAAACTAACTATCCTATCATTGGCCAGGGTTGAAGTTACTTCCTTGCCAAATTATGCGTAACATCCCGATAGACAGAAAGGCAGATTGCCAGAGTAGAGCTACTTTCTCATTTATAATATTATAGAAAGGATGCTTTCTTTCGCGTATCACTAAACTTGGTACTCAGACGAATTCCCATTAAAATCTAGTTCGCAATATTATATTTCGTCTAGAACCGACTTCATTCCGAGTATAATATTAATTTTGCATAAAGAAGCTTCGCGTATCAAAGGTAGAAAGCTTACCATTGCATCGCTTTGACAGTATGATTTTAACGTAATTTGTGGTATCATTCCAGTTTAAATATTAAATAGGCGAAATTTTGAATATTTGACAACTGATGCCCACACAAATAATTTCGTCATTTGCATGCTTAATTATTTAACTGAGCAATGTTTTAATTATTCGTTTTGAGGATTCCGCTTCATATTGATTTTAGTGTATTATTGCAAATTGAGATAGAATATATATTAGAAAACATTTTTGCGTGAAATAAACTACTTTACTAATACACTTTAGTAGCCTTCTACAGGTAGTTTGCCTAAGGCATTTCTTAATCTCATAGCACTTCAGTGGCTATATAAGGCCTTTAGACATATCACGTTAAGGAATATTGAGCCCCCTTGCAGCTGTACTCAAAGTGCATGGAACTTGTCCATCTCAGAACCATATAATAGGTACATTTGTAGCTGTATAGTAAGCAACTGCTCTTGTGGCTTTGCCTGAGCCAGGCAACCCATTAGGCTTTTAGAATACGCCGCCAGCCATGATGATCAATCCAGGTAGTGTCCATTAACATTTACCAGAGGAAGTCTCAGCCTATTGATTGAAGTCCATCAGCCTAATACTGTATCTCTCTATTCAGTTTTCATCTAGCTACCACGAATAACATAGAGTGCCTTTCAGGTTAGGTATTACATTCAATGTTTCCATGGAAATTAGGTAAATGGAATGCTTTAATGGAAGAGCTCTTTGTGTTGGAGCTTGTAGGGGGTATTACTTCACCTCCACACTAGTTTCTGCTACCGAGAATCGTTGGTGATCTTGTTTCAAAAGATATTTGAATAGATAAAGCATGTTCCGACATTGGTATGAAAACCAAGCGTGTGTCTCTGATTACTTTTTGTGACGTCACAAAAACGTTTTATAATGATTTTCCTTATATTAACTAAATATTTTTAAGTAGTTTTTGCAGTTGAATACGGACAATTACCTACGCATTCTTCTAGCTTTCGGTTGACGTCTGGTGCCAATACAGTGGCGGACTAATTCAAACGCTGTAGATTTAGGTACACTACAATAATTTGTCACACGCAAAATATACAAACGTGCCTCATCTATTTAGATATGTCTGTGGTCTATGGGTGCACATTAAAAGTAAAATCTACAAGCGTCCAATATTACAAACCTCGTATTTTTTTGATAAACGTAATTTACACGAACTTGTAAAAACTTGCGAGAAAATTGCAACTTGTGAACATGTAGACTTGTAAGTTTTGATAAACAGGGCACAGGTGGGTCGTATGTTGGTTGCTAATGGCAACCAGCAAACAGCTGTTATATTTAGAAAAATGCTATTATTATTAATTTTGACAAAGAAAAACTTACTGGTGATGTTGAAACTTCGACGCTATTCTGTGTCTATTAATATTCTAGGTGTGCCCTATGGCTTCACCAGCCCTCGGTCATGTTTTTTTACAAGCTTTTATTTAACTTGCAATGTAACTATATTTGTTCGGGTGGAATCTTGCAACTCAATTTTGAAGCAGTTCCTGTGGCCCGAATAGTCCGAAATTTTGTATTCAAACCGAACACTTCATAGCTATTTTCTGAAAGTCAACTCGATTCGATAAGCGTGTTTATAAAAACAAACTCCACAGCCTTCTAGGTCATTACATGATATGCTCATTTTTCAAATCCGTATTTTTGTTCTCTGTCCGTCATTCGACCTCTGTCAACTTAAAATAATAGATGCATTTTAAAATTTGTTTTGGCCTTTGGGGACCTAACCCGTAGCCCGGATAAATGTAATTTACGAAAAAAAACTGGCATCATATATATATTTTTTAACTTTATATATTCTTTTTTTGAATCTGAAAATATAACTTTCATAGCAAGAGCCTGATTGCAGTGTTTAAAAAAATCCGTGAATTTTTAAATTACCCGTGAATCAATCTGTTTTTGTTTTATTATATATCGTAACGTTTCAACTATTTCAAGAAATAAATGAGTTTAACTATAGGGATCGAATGATGAATCGAGAGAATTATTTATATGTTTGAATTTAAAACCATAGAGGTTATATTGAATTTTCACGTCGAACCTTGGCCCGAGACGTTGTGCTGCTTGATCGTAGCGCAACCTACCTATTCTAACGGTATGTCAGCAGGTGTTGCGATGCAGTCGCGGCTGTTAAATGCGCGTTTGTATCGTAAAGATCGTCATATCTAAAGAAATAAGAAATTGAAATATAAGTCGACATCACAATCTGTGTGTATATTGTAAATAGGTATGTTATTTTAATGACGCAAAGCGGATCAAATATTTCCAATACGTACTTTCCAGTTAATATAATTGGAAGGAAAAATACATTGCTGACGTATTCAAACTATCCTTGTATATTTGTTACAGTATTAGTTGTTTCACGTGGTTTCACCTGCATTTCGATGTATTTCACGTACCCGGATAAAATATATCCTATGTCCTTTCGAAGGGTTCAAGATATCCCCATACCAAATTTCCGTTCAGGCTCAGCAGAATGTACCTTCTCAAGAAATCTAATACGCAAAAAAGACCTTTTGAGAAAGGGACATTTTGGAAAGAGAGCGTTTCGGGGAAGGGACAGTCTACGAAATGGGTATTATGGGGAGGGAAAATTTCGGGAAAGGAACCAAGGAACCAAAACCTATTTGAAACCAAGGGACATTTTGGGAAAGAGACAATCTGAGCCTGGACGCAAATTACATCTAAATCCATCTAGCTGATTTACTTTAAAAGCAGAACAAACAAGAGACAGAAACAGTTACTTTCGCATTTATGATGTTAGTAAGGATTTTGTTCCAAGAAATTCTTGCGATTGCATTTCTAACCTTATACGCACAGGTAATACCTGATATTTCTGATGTCCTATTATTGCTTGAGGACATTGAAATCGGCTTGCGAGATTTTAATATAGAACTGTGCTTGAAGACAATTGAAATAGGAGAACGCAATACGTTTTCCAATGTATTATTGAGTTACCTTTATTGCTTGGTGAATTATTTGTTTTGTTATAAGCTTGTGAGACTCACACAAATTGCATGTAAGTGAGCCACTTATGTGTCTTTATGTGATTTGAGTTTGTGGCAGGTCAGTCACTTGTTCGATTCGTGACTGCAGCTGTTAGTTTACCCGGGATTTTGGGATTCGGGAACATTGCTGTATAGAGTAACTAGGTTTTCAGAGCTTTACTTGCACCTGGATATAAAGTATTCTATGTATTAATCCAGGTTATTTACTTCATCCAATACCATTCTGAAGTTTCACTTTCATACAACCTCACGAACTTTCGCGCTTCTAATATAAGTTTTGTAGATCAATAATATTTAAAGGCGAGAGTTTATTTTTACTGTCTTGTTGGTCTTGTGGCCGCAAACGCGATTGATGTGAACGTGATCTCAGGTTAGAGTCCCGGGTCTGGCCGATATCGCGTTAAAACATCCTGATGGTTAGCGGTATTATACCTCCCGTTCCTTTGAAGTTAGGCCATCATCTGCAGCTGCAACCTTGTTTGCTTGTTAGTAGTACCCACTCACACGTCCCGACCTAAAAACCTATTATACCGCTAGAGTACAAATACTACGAAAAATTGCTAGAAGACTACAGATTAAATCTATGTATTTTTTAAGATCTGAAAATTAATTTAACGTATTAAAAATAGGTGTAAATATTGAATTTGGAATAAATATTGAAATGGATATAAAAATATCCTTGGACGTACAACGCCCTTTATTTTTGCATGTCAAAGTATCCCTGGACGTGTGAGTGGTTATCTAGTTGTTACAAATCCAAGTCAGAGGCCGTCAAATTAATTTTAGTAAACTCTCACAATAGTGTCTAAGGCATGTTAGGTTAGTAAAACCGCAGCCCACACGATAAGGAATGACAGTTATAATTAATTAATGCGATGTAAAAAAATAAAAAATAGCATTTGATATCTCGAGATGCAAATATGTGGTCTCCTTTCTAATTTAGATAATATATTTCAAGTCTTTTTGTGTACAATATGATTTATATAAATAAACAAACTAGACTAAAACTCTCAACTATTCTTCCTATAGGTACATTGTCAACACATACGACTAAGCATTTAGAGTCGCAACCGTCTAGACAGCGAATAAATATCTCCAGACCTTCATATCGATAACCTCAGTCGACCGACTCACGATACCGAAATACCTCCCCTATTTGCGACACTAGCTCGAAATATAATAGATAGTTACCTGTACATTAATATATCAGATACATATAAATAGTTTGTTCTGGAAAACTATTGGATAATATGTATGCACTAATAAAGGAATAGGTAGTATTTTCAGTTATCTGCTATTGTTTGTTAGTGCAGGTTTTTTTAATACATTAATTAATTAAAATATTGATGTGAATATTTTAATTCAATCGGGCTGCGGGATTAGTCGATAGAATTACCGCAGACCTGGAGATCAAAGGGTGTTAAGGTGAAAGGAAGAAACATGGATGGGTAGTCAGTAAGAGACAATCCCTCGCGCTCCGCCCACAGCGAGAGGAGATGATGACTTCCCATTCCAAAAAAAAAAAAAACAAATTTACAAAGCTTATTTTTTAATACGATGTTTAATAAAAAATAAAATCTACATATATTAAAAAAAAGTTTTTATTTTTCATTTTAAAAATTAAAAATATGAGTATAGATAAATAAAGGTTATATTACGTAAAAGTGCACTTCCCGAAGTGATGAACAACGCTTGTTACAGAATCATCAAATATTGCCGTACCTACGTCATCTATTATTCTCTTACCATTTCTAAATTAAGAAAAGCTTTATGAAGAATATCGTTATCACAATTTCGAACTACCCTTGAAAAGTTTTACCTCAAGTAGACTGTCGTAGACCATTTATTAACGGGCACTACCAAGGAGCTTTGATTATGGTTGTCAAAGAGGTTGCCTAGGTATTATTAACTTTGAATGCTAGAACAGAAAGCTTTTGACTTAAACATTTAATAATAGACTTTGTGACTATTACATTGAAAAAAAAATAAGTTATTGGAAAAGACAAGGTAATTGTGATAGTTGACCGTATTTACAAAATCACTCATTTTAATTTTTCAAATTAAAAACATAATTTAACTACGCAATATTCAATTCTAGACTTACAAATCATCCGCAAAAGGATTTATGTTGTCAAACTAATTGGCTACGCTCTCAGCGTCTACGGCGTAGCGGTCTACGCTCGTAGCCAACAATTCAATGCAATTTGATGAACGAAAGCCCTACACTGAATACTCGGAACTCAATTGTATTTCCAGTTTGAACTAAACACGCAATGGGTTGTTCGCTCGTAGAACATCAAACCTTGTGTAGGCGGAGTGCATTTGCCCTCAGGCCTTTAGGATTTTGTTGGCTAGCCTTTGTAATTCAAAGCGAAACCTTTTGCCGAAATCTGGTTTTTGGTTCATATTTGCGCAGAGGACAGTTTAGAAAGCTACGCAGCACAGGATATGGAAATGTTATCAAATACATACTTTTGTTCTATTTTTATGGAATTCGGATTTCGTTTGAAGTTCGGTCCGTTTTGTTTGAGAGAACAAGACTATGTGTGACTATGTGTCTATGTGATAAAAAATAATATAAAAAGATACAGAAGTTCGTTCGCAACAAAGTTATCATTTAAAAATCTAATATAAACTCTTCAGTCAAACGTTATTGGCTGGTTGCATCTAACTTACTATAATTTATACTCTTACGTGTGTCATTATTACTTGATAATGATTATATGCATACTTTAAGATTTGGATAATAAGAAGTAAGAAATATAAATAATAATTAAGTATATTTACCATAGTACGCAATATAGGAACAAAATTATTATACTTTCCTGATAACTATCGCGTTTCACGTACATATATCTAATATCATATTGGTTGTAACGACTGAATATTTGTGTAAATAAACAAATATATACGCGGTGACTACAGAACCTTCTCTGTTTTTTCGTCGCTTAAAAATAGTATATATTTACTAATACGACCCAAATATAGCGACGGAAATAAACTATTAATATTATTCAATTTAGCGAATAAATGCAACGAAAGCTTTAAAAACTTTTAGTCCACGTGACAAGTTAACAACGGCTGTAGTTGAGACTGTCACCGCTAAACCTTTAGTTTCTGAAGAATATTATTCGAATTTAAGCCGGGTGACGTCATGACCTACTTGCAGGTGTAAAGCTGCTTGCGATGATACCTTGGCATAGCGTCGTGTTGAAGCTCTGTAGAATATATTAGAACTAGTAGTGGCACGAGGTTTCACCCGCGTCCCGAGAAAAAGTCCTCCACCCCCACAGGCCCCCCCTATCTCGCGCTAAATTTCGTACAAATCAGTCCAGCTGTTTTCCCCTGAAAGCATACTATAAGCATATATATTCATAGGGATTTCGATTCGATGTGACTTGATAATTAGGTACACAAATCTTCTATGAGCTAGTATTAACAGTGTTTTAATTTATTTCTGTCTTAATTATAATAATTTTAATTAAATTGCAAAAGCTGGAAGGTATGAATAATATCTAGATCAGACCTGTCTTTAATGAACAAAGCCTTTGGAAACATTAGAGTTATATTCAAAGCTTTTGCAGGAAGCTATTTCGCAACAATTCTCACTATCCAGCATCCAAAGTGACTTAGTTGGAATTGCCGTAGTAAGCAGAAATCCTCACAAAGAACACGGCGATGAAAACTCGGAAAGATGCGAGATTAACTCAAGCCTTTGCTTACAAATAAAACCCGACTAGACAAATAAACGAACTGAAAAACATGACACAAGAAAGTATTCCAGGAATGGTCGCATGGCAACATATTTAATTAAGCTACCGTAAAAATGCAAGCAACCTATAGAGCCATTTGTTCACTAACAAGACATCATCAGCCTATATATTGTCCTACTGCTGGGCACAGATCTCTTTTCACACAGAGAAGGCATGAGCATTGATCACCACGCTTGCTCAAGGCGGATTGGCGATTTCAGACTTTTTAGGTCCAGGTTTCCTCGCGATGTTTTCCTTCACCGTTAGTCAGTGACGTCTAAGATACACTTAGAAAGTAAATATGACTTCAGAAAAGTCACATTGGTACTTGTCAGGTTTCGAACCCACACACTCGTACACGAGAGGCCTTAACCACTAGGCCACCACGACTTATTATTCCAAATTATAAAGGAACAAAAGTAATGAAGAGAGCTCGTGGCTATGTAAAAGCAGTACGGGTCGATCGGTCAAAAGTTAAGCTAACTTGGCGTGATCGGTACTTTCATGGGTGACTTGGGCTACTACAACTTAAACGTATTGAAATCACTACAATTTTGATACTTTCCTTACTTAATCGGAACATCGGCGGTAAAACTAACAGATTACTCGATTAAAAGTTTTTTTGTTGTTAAGTTCCTCAGACTTCTCGTATTAGCTTAATTAATATATTATTCGGGTATTCCACCTCTCAGTATTTTAGTTTTCTCTAATTAAAAGCAAAGATAAATCTTTAAAAACTCTATAATGAACGGTTAAAGTGCTTTTTACTGAGGTAAAAATTGTGTGCTTCCAAGCGAATTAGTTTTTTTTTCTTCAATTCGTGTAAAATTTTGAAAAAATGTTTTGATTTTGTCCAATAATTTATGCTGAAAGCATTTCGTTCATCTGAAATTCTAATAAAATGATCTGTTTTTGAGTATGCGATTTTTAATATTCCTTGACACGTATTTCAAATTTCCATAAAGGCATTACTGTGGTTAATATTATTTACTATTAGTAGCTATATCCTGGTTCTATTTGATTGGTTAACAAAATTCTGTCTCTAGTAAGAAGATCTACGTATAGAAAAGTTATTGAAAATTCCCTATAACCTCTAAGAGTGACAGTTGTATAAAGGGCTTTGGAGTATCATTAAAAATAAAAGCCGCCAATCTTGCAACCCAATATCCGGAATGCCACCTCGACGTTACCGCTTCCTTAAATATTGAACAAGCACTTAACGTGGCTTTGCCTAAATCGATAATGCGATCAACATGAACACCCTTTGAAGCTCCTTTTGTACATAAAGTAATTTTCAGCTATCGGCATCGGTGATATAATTTATTATTAACAGTTTTCCCCGGTTTCACTCACTTGCGTGACAGTACCCGGATAAAAATTAGCCAATTTTCACCAGTACAGCTACTAAGCAAAAAAAAACAAACTCACCTTCGCATTTATAATACGTATTCGTAAAAGTAGGGATTAGGATTAATAACTGTTCCAAGTTTGAAAATCAGTTCTGTCTATAAACTTGCATCGAAGTATATTGATAGATGAGGGAAGCGAATGGCCTTCTGATGTTTGTGCCTTTGTCCCTAATGCATGTGTCAGTTGCGTGAAAGATTGTCACATACCTAGCTTTACTTTTTTATCTGTGGGAGTTACGTCATATTCCTTGACTCAATGAATAGGTGAGCCTTTCTATTTAAGAAAGCAGGTACTTGACTAAGTGCTAATGGTAAGTGACAATGTAAAATGTGAGCATTAATATCCTCTAATGGATCTGAATTGAAGGGTTAAGTGAACAAAGGTGTTATCTGACAAAATAAAAATAAAAACTACTTTTTGGCTTAGACATTGGTTTTAGCTGATCTTAAATCAATTTACTTAGTTACAGAGGCTAGCAAAGATATTAACTGTCGATCAAGTATATATTTCAGATTTGCAGATGTGATAACAGCAGAAATATTTGATTTAATGATTCAGAGAATCATTATCCTTGCTACTTTTGGAATAATATAAGGTGATAATCAATCAATCAATCTTCTGCGCCTTCGCAAGGTTAAAACTGTTTTAATGGTAAAAAATAAACAAAGGTGTTATATGCTATAGTAGGTTACGTTTGCTAATTATTTATTAAAAAGCTGCGAATTTAAGTATATTTTAATGTGAATATTAGCGTAGTACGAAATCTCTTTGACAACGACGTTGACTTGAATTGAATTGACAATCTCTTTGACTTGAATTTTACGGGAAATCATATTGCGCTCTTAAAAAGTCTAAATAAGGTTATATATAAATGTTGTACGGATCGGTTTGGATTACCATGCTGGACTTGAAAACTTCCTGTAAAGGATTTGTCATATAAATTGTTGTACAGAATCGCTATGCTCACATAGAATAAATATTACCTCCACTCTTTTCGTACGTGCACTAGTCTGATTGATTAATCATATAACTTTAATATTTATCATATATTTTATTTATAGTTGTTTATATACATATATAGTAAATGATAAAAGCGTATTAATATCCCCGCCAGGCTTTATTTGCCTCAACCACCAGCAGACGCAACAAAAGGACACGAAGCGTTATCAACATGAAAAGAGGGGGTGAACACACTCTGTCTCTGTCTATGTCGTGGTATACTAAGTCTATAACAAACAAGCAAATGATGTATGATTTTTTTTATAACAACCCTCATTAAAATTACTGAGAAACGCAAAAGACTTAAGCTCATTGTAGTTTCGGCAGACAAGTTTTTTCTAAGAATAGAATAAATACCCTTTATTATGTACGCCGAAAGAAAAACATATGACATTGGAAAAAAATATGGAAGATTCCACGAGGTTTATAACAAAAAAAAAAAACTATTGTTGAAAATCACTTGTGTGTTGAAAATGATTGTAAGGTACATTGTTGGTTTTAGGTCGTTTTCAATAACCTATTTATACTGCCGTCATAAGAAAAAAGGAAAAACTAGAATTTTTCCTGATTCCAAATAAGTAGGTACTTAACTCAAGATCGAAAAAAAGGTAGTTACGGCCTTTTTTCTCCTGATGGCCAGTATACGCATATTATCTAGAATTTTGACATAAACTTCCTACAGCTAATGTCAGAAACCTATCCCTAGTAAACAAATCTAAGGATAGGTAGATTATTGAATATAATCGAGTGAACAGACACATCCATATCAGCGATATCGAGCGTGGCAGGTACAACGACACCGCGCCGACCACGGCACGCTCACGCAGACACATTTAATTAACTTTGTCCTGTCTGTCGGTTGGTGACATCCACGGCTACACAATGTTTGCATATCACATGCTCGAAGATGCAGTGGATTGCAAATATTAAAATAGAATCTAAATTAAAATTGAGTTTATTAATGTATTGATTTTATCAATTAAAACAAAAGAATATGCGTGTGATCCTAATAAGGATAATATTTTTAAAGTTTATTACTTTACTAGCTTCCCGCCAGCGGCTTCGCCCGCGATATTTTAGCTAATGGATACAAAAACTTGACAAATTATATACTAAAATCTTTCTCATTAATCACTCTATCTATTAAAACAACAGCATCAAAATCCGTTGCGTAGTTTTAAAGATTTAAGCATACATAGGGATATAGGGACAGAGAAAGCGACTTTGTTTTATACTAATAGCATCTTTTTAATGAATTTTGATTTTAAAGTCAATGAACGCTATCAGTTTGAAACGATGTGACGTAAAAGTCTACGATATCAGTTTCAAAAAGTGAAAATTAAAAGAGAGTAAAAATTTCAATAAATGGTACCTACTGATAATATTTGATAGTGTTAGCGAGAATGATTTAATGTGGGTGTTCTAGAGACAGCTGGATTAGTAGTTGAAAACGGATTTTTATTTTAAAGTAGATAACCGTACCGGGTGCATTTCATTGTAATTTTAAAATGAATTTAGTTTAATTAATTTTGAGTATGTTTTATCTTTTATTTGCAAACTTAATAAATGTTTTATCTATCTTTCTTATATACGGTAGGTGAATTTATTTAATGGATAAACTATCTAGCACTCGCGGTTTCACTCACCCGGCCCTTAACATAGCATTGCGTGATGGTATATAACCTTCCTCAATAATTGGACTGTCAAATGACAAAAAGTTTTTTTTTAGATCCATATTCAAATTACCTGTCGTGACCTCGAGTCAATGAAGTTGACCGTTGTGCAGTCCAAACGGGTGCACCTAACATGCACTTATAAAAAAGGGGAGGGGGGAAGTGATGTAAATTGATTGCTTGTGTCCGTCTAGAAAATGTTCCCTGCGTGATGGTGACAGTTCTTCCTGCGTGTAATTAAAATTCGTGCTGAGTGACAGCAATGGTTTTAGAATACAGGCGAGAAAATCTAGATCCTTTCATATAATTGCTTTTAAATTTCCATGATGTTTTACGCTTTTATGATTTTATATGGTGATTAAGTATATATTTGTATTTACCTTTATTCTTATACATAACACTTATCCATAAACGTAACTTATGAGTAAGTAGCTGTTTCCCGCGGTGCCACCTGCGGATAAAAGTCTAAGCTTATAACTGCCTCCTGGATCCCCTCTAACTCCGTACCAATTTTTTTATAGGGGCCACAAAAACGTTCCAGTCATGGTGTCGCGGGCCGCAAGGAAAAATTGTTTAGGTGTTAATAAAAAACTTAATAAGTTTTCCTCGGAGTTGTTTGATGTAGTTACCTATTTTATTTACTCGGTGCGCCCAAATTTTCTCTGATGTATGCGGAATTTAAAATGGTTGACATTTTTGTAACTCAAGGTGGGCCAATCACAATGGTCCGGCGGGCCTCATGCGGCCCGCAGGCCGCTCGTTGAGCATAGCTGGTTTAAAAGCATAACCGTGAAAGCGTAACAAACAAACAAAGTCAGTTTCGCATTAGTAAGGATTATGTTCTGAATAAATTAAAATGTTTCGCTATATTTTGCCATGCGTCATCCCTTTCCTCTTATGCACCTGTATTTTCAGTTCGTTGCTAGGTCCGTAGAAACATGTATTCAATTAAACTTTTGCTCCGCTCCCGTGTCGCTTTACGGGGAATCACGCCATGCCAAAGGCTTCCGTTTCCAGCAGATCCTTTCCATCTCCATACCTAGTTATTGCAGGAGCGTGCGGTTAATTAGAAAATTTCCAATAACGGCTAAGACGAGTGCTGTGCATCGGAATGCTTCCTACTATTTTGAAAGGACGAATTACATCTCCGTATTTAGTCGAATTAAACTTCTTTTGATATTTTACTTTATTATAGACAGTTACGACAATATTTGTCCAGTCTAGAATAAGAATGAAAATAATTTAATTTGTTATATTGTGTGTCTCAAAATCGTTAACCAACAATAATATTGAGACAACTCAGTATTTCAAGTCTTCAATGAATGTGATGTGAGTAAAACCAACATATTATTGTTATTTAAACATTGAAATATACAAAGATAAGTTTTCTGTTCATTAGTCATCAAATCTAAAGTTATTTAGAAGTTAATTCATACAAATTGGGGTATTCCGCGAAGCGAACTGTGAAACGCATCAAAATAGTGCGATTCGAGGAATACTGTTGGTGCACTTCATTTAGTGCGTTTCAAAGTTCAATTAGTTCGCTTCGAAGAATACCCCTACAAATAATGTTTTTTTTTTACCAATAAATAATAACAACTTAGACATTTTTAAACAGTACAGTTGACAGATACACGCTCCGATTTTTTTTACATCCTTTAAATGTTATTAGAGCGCAAAAGGTATCTCGTGTAGAGCTGTCAGCGGCCACCCTTGCTCACGAAGACGTTTCTGCACCATGGCATTCACTGTAAAATTTATATTTAGAGTGAATTCACCCCTCAGTATCGAGAATTAAGATAACCATTCCCCCACGAATAAAAAGCTACAGTATTCCTGATTACACGTACAGATAAATACATTTGAGATTGGTAACTAACACATACTTGAAATTAAATATAGACAATTTACGGCGGTTGCACCCAGATAAAAATTATCCCGTGTCCTTCACGAAGTTTCCATTAATATACCATACCTACCTACCGAGGAGCTCGTGGCTAAGTAACAGCCGCACGGGTCGATCAATCAAAGGTTAAGCTGCGCTTGAAGCTGTTGGTCCGTGGATGGGTGACCATTTACATATGTCATATCGAGACTCCTCCATGCCTCGGAAAGCGCGTTAAGCCGTTGGTCCCGGTTATCATTTGTAGAATTTTGAAAATCGTTACGGGTTAGAAGCCAGAAAGTCTGACCAAGGGGTACTGTGTTACCCGGTAACTGGGTTGTGGATGTCAGATAGGCAGTCGCTCTGTAAAACACAGCTACTCAGCTGCATCCGGTTAGACTGGAAGCCGACCCCAACATTTTTGGGAAAAAGCTAGGCAGAAGATGTAATGATAAAATTGTCAACAGTTGACTGAACTATTACAAAATCTTAAGGAATTTATTTTCAAATATATATTTTTTAAAGGTGAAAATGAAAACATCATGAAAATCAGAGGACAACATTTTAATTGCGAAATGGAATAATAAAGTCAACACAATTATATCCAATCAATACCTACATTTCTGATTACCCTGCGAAACTAGCATGTGCCGCAGCAAAACCCGGTAAAGGTGTATTTCTTTTCTTTATTAATAAAACCTTGTAGAATTACGTAACGTTATAATTAGGTCACACGGCGTTTCTGCTAAGTACTACCTTCATACATTTAGCAGCGGAATAAAACATACTTATGTGTTATTTCTTCATGATGATACACTTGGTTCCGCTAACATAAAGGTTCTGTTATTTACGTAACTCGTCTGTCTGTCTTTTACACTTTCACAGTCTTCGTCTTATGGTGGAGTCTGCCGGTTTTTGCTAATGTAATAAGCTTTAGTGTCAGAGTTTTCTCGAAACTCTTTTTCTCTGACATGGAATTGTAACAAACACTGCTATCGAGATAACAGCTGGGGACTACGGTTTAACGTACCCTCCAAGGCACGGGGGTATTACACCACCAACTTCCTGACTCCGGGCTGCTTTGTTAAATTTTCTAAAACCCACGATTTCGGGCCGACCCGGGAATCTAACCCGAGACCGCAGCAGTCGCGTTATGTGACTACTAGACCATTAAGACTTTCACAGTGTACCTAAATACAAAAGAAATAGCCTCAAATAAAGCCGTACTTAGACAATTTTCTTATTATTTGTGACCACGGCCGCCGGCTAAACAATTAGCGAAAATAATCATAGCAACAGACAGCTTATGTTCAAATTAAAATTCTAATAACTATAGCGAATTGGGACAATATTTTGCCACCTGTCTTTTTTTCTTTTTGAAAAATCTAAAAATCTATAAGATTTAATATTTCTTTTATTTAGCAGTACTCCTAGACACTACTCGTATCCTCAGGAGCCCTGACCGCCTAGTTACCGATGGAATACAATTTTTAGTAAAAATATTTAGAAATTAAATTTATAGGAAATCTCTTAGTTTTCACAGTATATTTTATTTGAAATGAAATAAACGGTATACCAAACACTTTTTTTCTTTCTTTATATGGAATAATATTATGTTAATATAGCTATACTTTTGTAGAAATTAGTTATGATAGTGTGTAAAAAAAATACAATATTTTCTTCTGTATTATGGTGTACAAGATAACTTTAAAGCTTACTTTAAAAAAGTAATTATGAGCAACTACTATTTCGGGATGACATTGATGGAGCCTATCTATACATATAAAATGCTCCGTCCTGAATGACTGACGGATACACGCACAACCTAAACCGCTGATCGTAGAAATCTAAAATTTGGAGGGTGTGTTCGTTGTATGACGTAGGCATCCGATAAGAAATGATTTTCCGAAATTCTACATCTAAGGTTGTAAAACGGGGGGCAAAATTTATATGAAACTCTGTCATTTTTTATTTGAATTCGTATGAATACGCGGGCGAAGCCGCTGGCGGAAGGCTAGTAAATGTACCTATATAAAAAGGATTATCGAAACCGCGACGTACACTTCAATTAATTGAAAATACTTTATTTTACACAAACAATTTTATCCTTTGAAAAAGGAGATATCGCAACAAGATTAATTATGATATAAATTGCTATATTTCAAAAGAATATTTATTTTAATGAAATTCTCCTTTCAATGAATGCAACTGAATAGTCATGCGTGAGGGACTGTCGTGATAGGTACTTCAATTTGAGCCGAAAAGCTGATTACTGCATATCCCATACTGTATTGAAAACCGTACTTTTAGTGAAATTTAACATTTAAAATTACTTTTGGATCTGTATTTTAGTTTACCGTGCATTCACTATGAAAGGAAACAATCATGCTCAGGTGGATTTTTCAACTGATGATTTTTTTGTTTGTGATTTCGATACTCGAATCTTATATCTTTGACTGCGAATAAGTGCACTCTTAGCAACAAAATTACTCTAATTAACAAGTCATTAGAGTTTATTTATTTTTATGTTTAAAAAACTTTTTTTAAGAAAAAAAGAAAACTTAATTTATATGAACTCGCACTGACTGAGCCAGCATGAAAAACAACCTAGGTACTTCGTTTTACAGAAATCTGGGGCCACCACGTGTTTTCGCAATCTGACTGATTGCGAAAACACGTGACATCAACATATTCAAGTGTTAGAGAGAGAAATTAACGAGAGACTTAACGTTGTATCACCTTCCCTTTTTCATAACGAAATTATTCCTGCTTTGACACATCATGATAAGGCCTCTAGACTGAGTAACAATGGGGAAACTACGACTTCATTAATAGTTTGAAGATGATTCTAGAATCATAATTCGTGACCCTTTCAGCTGTCTACTAAGAGATGGGAGCGACCTATCGAAATATAGTCACGTTAAAATTTGTCGTATCGTATTTTTCTTGACATTTTAGGTTGGTATTTAATTCAATTTTCAGTTTTATTTATTAGTTTTTTTCTAAACATTAAATATATAAAAAACGCTGTTCAGAAGCCTAGAACCAGGTACCTTGCTTAAATTTTCGGTTACTATATTCCTTCCTCCTCGCGGATACCAGACAGCCGATATATTTGCAAGCATGAACCGATGATGTCCATCAATCTATTTTGCCACAGTGCCCTGCAACGCTATCAACGCGCAACACTGATTAAGTGCGCTATCTGGTAACGTCACCCACAGAGTCTCCAATCACTTCTTGTAAATCAACGGTGCTTAAATGACATGTCAACGTTGACGATGGTAGGCCGTGTTGCACCAGATATTCTGTCAGCTTCCTAATCGATTTCCATATAATTATGTCTGCTATTAGGGGCGAGTGAATCATCCTACTTTGACGCATCATCTGCAAACATGGCCGCTTGGATGAAATTTCCAGTCACTGATTTACGATGACCTACCCTAAGTGTATAGTAAGTGGGGCTGCGGGACGTTCGAAAGAGATACCGCACCCCCGGAATACAAAGGGCTGAGGAAGGAACATGGATGGGTTTTAGTCAGTAAGAGTCTGACACTCCCTTCCGCCCACACACGGCGGGAGGCGTCATTTGATGATTTCCCATCCGAAAAAAAAGTGTATAGTTAGTGTATAGGCAAATACAGTGTATAGACAATAAGCTACTTTTTTACAACTTATGACAATTTTTTAATTAGCTTTTTGGACTTCTTCATATTATTATAAACTTTAATTATGTCAAAATGCGAAGTATTCTTAAAAAGGAATCCAAACTTTCTGCTTCACTATTACTACATAGATTTTAAACACTAGGATATTGAATAGAATAGAATATTCTACATTATGTACACCAAAAGAAAAACATAAAATATGATATTGGAAAATTAGTTACAAGGGTGACACAATGGGCGATCTTATCGCTAAAGGCGATCTTTTACAGACAAACTTTGGATGGATTTATGATAAAAGGAGAAATGATGCTGTAGGCTGTTTATATAATATACAAATACGATACAAATAAGCTCAAATATTGGTCGTAGACAGTAGTTTGTATGCATCGTCATACCTTCATTTTTACTTAAACCGCCTAAAGAATGGGAACTATTCTTTAGGCGGTAGCAGTACGGATGGCAATCGTTAATTGATTTTATTAGTGATATTCCTAGAAGCTGGCCAGTTATTCCATTCAAAAGGTTTGTCATGTTTAGAATTCCGATTCCGGACCGACTACGTTCGGTTCACAGTAAGCGGCAGAATAATACGATTGAAACTGGATATTATACAGAATTATGGCATTCTTTACTTCATTTTAGTATTGGGAATAGTAGGTATTCCGTGTTACGAGTTTTTCGCAAAATCGAGTAATTTGATTTCTTCTTATTAATTTTTGGAGGTATTCTGCTGCGCACCGGGTGCGAACTGTGGCTGTGTGCTGCACTTTATGGCTCATTTAAAATGTTATGCTGTCTCTTTCGATTGTTCGAAGTTGATAGAGAAGACAGGAACATAATGATGTGTCAGATATATATGGTGGTAATCGTAGCGAACAATGTTACAACAATCGTAGCGAACAATGTTACAACACCGTTCTGTTTAGGTATGTCGTTTGAAATTAAATGCGATAATTAAGTGAGCAGTTTTCATGTCAGATAAATATATCAATTTGAACATATTTCTCTTTATGAATGTAGCTTGGATTCTACTCTTCATTTTCTTACGTGAACGTTCACGTACTTGTTGCATTCACATTTGTGCTCAGAGGCAACAAGTACTTTGTAGCTGATATTTTATACCTACTAAGAAAGATTTTGCAATGTGCTTCCCATTCATTCGTTAACATGCGAACTTCTTTAATAAACCTTCGCTTTAGACAGTATATTGAAATATTCCGTGCAAACAACCCTGTATTGATTTACATCGAACCAGTTAATTGTCAAAGGGATATGTTTAGGTATTGGCTTAATCATGTTATTCGTCATTGATGTAGTGCCTTTGTGTTATTAATATCCAATATGCTCTATCTTGTGATATCCATTGTCAGTATAACCAATTCTCGGTATTGTCAACGGCACAAATGCGCATAGCTCAATCCTCAGGTCTGCCAGTAAATGTGTTAATTAATATAGTTTCGCTTCCAGATCATTACTGTATGTGTACTGTATACACATAACAATTGTAATGATTCCAATGTTGACTAGGATTTGTTTGTAGGCTTTCAATGAAATGGAACAGTCGCATTGAATTTTAAGAACATGTTATTCTAATTAATACGCTTTCACGATGAAACGACTGAACTGAATTAGATGAAATTTAGTACGGAGATGGACACTGGAGACGGGGCTACTAATTATCTGGGTACATTACGTAGGGGTCGGGTGAATCATCGAAAAAGCTATAAAATACATACTTAATTTTTTTATCGCAGCTCACAGATATTCAAACTACGTTTAATTGTATAAAGTGGACCTAATAAATTTCTATTTATTCGTAATGTATTTTCCACACGGTCGACTGTGCTGAGTGTAATCTAACAGGAAAATGAAATTATACTTTTTTCTAGGTCGACAGTAAGCGCTCGTGTTGTTACCCAGAAACAAAGGTAACACGTGACGTCAATATACATTATACAGGGTGATTAATAATATGTGGCTATCCGTTATGGGGGTATAGGGTAGGTTATATGCAATCAAATTACCCCCTTTTTTCTAATTGGAAATCATTACATGACTCCTCCCTCCGTGTGTGGGGTGGAATGGAGTGTCAGACTCTTACTGACTAAAACCCATCCATGTTTCTTCTTCAGCCCTTTAAGTTACGGGGGCGGGGTAACTCTAACATCCCGCAGCAAGTCTCAACGCTACACAACTAGAAGTAGGTATATAAATATATCAAATAATTCACCAAAAAATAAATAGGTAAAATATAGAAAAATAAATAGCAAGAATAATGTTAGGTGCCTGTACTAGGTTAAGCCTGTGATACTTACAACGTATATAGTAGCATCTGAGACCTATTGTTATTTAGTAAGTTAGTTGTGACTGTTAGACGTCTCAGAGCATCGCCCGCGTCATGTCCGGAAAACACTCGTTTGCACTGCAACGTACAATATGAATTGACACTGTACAGACGCCCGATCGCAACCACGTTGAATTGAACGTAACATTTTACATTCAAATTGTTACAAGTATTAAAAACGTATTATTAAAATTCAAATATTTTACATTCTCATAAAAATAATTTATTAGGACGATGAATGATTGAACTTTAATTTGAATAATATATATTTTTTTATCTATTTTCAAAAAGGCTGGTCTATCTTTTGGTCAAAGAATCAGCATTGCCATCCAAAGTGGCAATGCTTGCTGCATTTTGGGCATGATTCCCATTGACGATGTGGATGAATATTTAATTATTCATTGCCATTATTTACGGCCAAGTGCGTGTGGAGCCGCGTGCCATAGGGTTCCGTTCTGTAACCAGTTAAGCCTACTAAGCCGTGATAATTTTCCTTTTAAATTCATTATATATATACTACGTCTGTGATATTTTTGATAAATTTAGAAGCAGCCATTCAGAAGTTAGAGGGGGACGCTCGAACTTTATAAAAATATGCATTAAATGCATTGATATTTGGAAAACTGGCTCCCAAAAAAAAAGTGGTAAAAAATATTTTACCACTTTGTCGGCGTGATCAATATGCATATCCATACAAAATTTCAGCTTTCTAGTACCAAGAACCTCTATACTGCGGGCAGACAGACAGACAAACGGACAAGGCGAAACTATAAGGCTTCCCTGTCGACTACGGTACCCTAAAAACATAAAACATATGTGTACACCGGTAATCTCAGTCTTATATTCTCAGTCCATTTCGCGAATTATGATTACTAGAACAGTAGCCGGTGAATGTGGAAAGTTATGTTACAACGAGTAACGGCTTATATCATACATTTCCGTCCGCCGTCACGCGATACGCGTCTCTGAGTTAACTGAGTACTCCTCAACCCGTTACCAGTGTTTAGTTCACTTGTTCTACGCCCCTATGAAATGCCAATTTAGTTGAGACCATAGGTTTGTGACAACTTTGATTATACATTTTACCCCTCCTTGTTAAAGCTACCGTACGATTTGCAAAATTCGCTTTAACAACCTCCTGTCGTGACGCCCGCCACCTCATTGTTGTGGAAATACATATGTTAATCCAGAAAATAGTATATCTGTGTGCTAAGTAATACAAATAGATCCTCTTTTTTCGTTAAAGTGTTACAAACCTCAGTGCATCAGTCATCGCAAACTTTCACTTTTATATTATTTAGTTAGTGGGAAGTTGAATTTTAGATGCTCACTGTAATGTACTACAGTTATCAAAAACACGTGTTCATTTAAAAAGTTTCATCATATCTTTGTCACTCATTAACGACACGTCGGGCCTGCCAAATATATATTTTTTTTACCGTGTCTGCAGCGAAGCGGCCAGTTTTAAGCCGCCCGGTAAAACTATTTCACGTAACCTGATAAACAGTACCTATAATATGGCGTCTCCCTAATTGGCTAACGATCGGGCGAGCAAACGATGCGATTTTCATAGCAGGACGCACGCATAGTGATACATATATAAACCTCTGTATTATATACACGATACTGTTACAGTGCGACTAAATTGCATTGACGGGCGCCGAGGTAGGATCAAAACGTAACAAATGGCCTATACCTTGCATTGTGAGTCGGTATTTCTTCTCAAAGGTAAAGGTAATATCTTCAAGTTAAAAAAGAGGTACAAGAAATAATTTTTGCCTATTTGCAAAATAAAGACTATAATTTATCATTTAGCAATATTCCAATTCCAAATGACATAAAAATCCTATAATTCAAGAGACATGCGAACATCGGATATTTTATATAAGGGTTTTGATATTTCAGAAGAGTTCACCAATATGTTGAGCCAATACTATGCAATATTCTTCAAATAAAAATCTTGTTACGCGTACCAAAGCAGGCGCCGTGTTTTGTATGACTTTCTATGTTTTCCTGTAGTGAATAAATTAGATAGTCAATGAGATATGGCTTCACGCTCGATTTATTATAAGTTGGGTGAAACGGACTGGCTAAACATTGAAAACTAACGTATATTTTGATGTGTTCAAAATCAAATTTCAGTTCGTATTCACTTGTTACATAAGTTCATAATGTGTAAAGTGGAAACTATGATTATTCTAACTCCTCCACGTTTCTTTTCTGATTAAATTCTTTGTGGGTTGCAAGACAGTAAAAAATATTTCTCTGGGACTCGTTGAGCTTCATTGCCTCGGCGTTTTCTGGTGGTTCCCACTTTTGATTCTGTGATGACTTTCAGGAGTTACAGTGGTTGTGAACAGTGCGGCCTGTTTTCCCATAAAAAAGAAACTTCATAATGTACCTAGGTTTACGCTACACCTAGCATTAAATTGATATTGTTTATGTATGCGTTTCTAAACGAGTAATATCCTTTAGAAGCGACGCGTAGTTATAAACTGTCCCTTGTCGATAATCTGATCCTGTCTGGCTGCACTTTCTGTACTGGGAAATTGTAATATAACCATGAAGGTTTTATACGTACAAAGGGTGTCTGTCTGCGTCGCAGAGCCTGCAAAGCGGGTTATTAATTTGTACCTATCCTTATGAAAAGAAGGATCTCTTTTCGACGGAAACGCTTAGAAAGACAGCCAATTACGTGTTGGTGCTTCAGGTCCTTTGAAATAACAGGATGCAACAATATTAATTCTGTCACACGGAATATTTGCGTAAGTTGTTCATCATGTTGCAGTTGTTGTCAACTTAACATGTCTACGATAAAAAAAATATGTTTTATTGGAGACTTGTTATTTGGAAAAAAAACTTATACAACCGAAAGAAAATCCTATTAGGTACCTTCCCTAGGGTTTAAGCTATCTCCGTACATTATCCGCTGGTTAATACCGTGAACGCTTTATAAAAAAAACCGGCCAAGTGCGAGTCGGACTCGCGCACCGAGGGTTCCGACCATTGGAAAGAATAAACACGCAATAAAGTCGCAATTATCTTGTTTTTTTTTCGACCGCATAATTGAGTTTGTTTGTAGAGGAAAATTGCTGATTACTTAAAAACTACTTCCTAGATCTCGTTCAAACCAATTTTTGGTGAAAGTTTGCATGGTAATCTACATCATATATTATTTTTAGTTTTATCATTCTCTTATTTTAGAAGTTACAGGGGGGGGGACACATTGTACCACTTTGGAAGTGCCTCTCGCGCAAACTATTCAGATTAGAAAAAAAAAAAATTAGAAACCTCGATATCATTTTTGAAGTCCTATCCATAGATACCCCACACGTATGGGTTTGATGAAAAAATATATTTTGAGTTTCAGTTCTAAGTATGGGGAACCCCCAAAATTTATTGCTTTTTTCCTATTTTTGTGTCAAAATCTTAAAGCAGTTCACAGAATACATCTACTTACCAAATTTAAACAGTATAGTTCTTATAGTTTCGGAAAAAAATCTTAAATTCCTTTCCGTTCCGTTTTTGAAGAGGCATACAATACGCCATTGTGTCCCGCTTAATCCGATTAAAGGATTAATTTTATTTAAGGCTGCGTAGTTTTATTGTTTTGCTTACATACGTAGTAAACAAAAGCTAATCACATGAGACCTCGAATCAGTTCATTAAAAAAAAAGAAAAAAAAAACGATGCCTGTCTAGGATTTACTCCTGTGTCGTGGATCGCGTGAGCTTAAAAAAATATTATTATACACATGCACAAATACGATCCGGAACAATTTTAGCTGTCCCGTGCGGGAATATACGAATTATGGAAACGTCAATTGACGATTCACATTGAAGCATTGTCAAAATACGTGTAAGAAAAATATTTTTTTTTAGCGTACCTCCCATACACGTAAAGTGTGAATGCATATTTCTTTCTCGTGTATCCCATTGTGTGGGGGTATCGTTAGAGCGGTCTTTCAAAAGTAAAACAGGTGTGTGAAGATAGTTTTCCAATTTAGGGAGGCGACGACGAAATATCAAGCTTTAAAGTGAATGTTTTTGTTCGGTTCGAGAATCCCCCACCTAACTTCTGAATAGCTGCTACTAGAATTGTGAAAAAAATTGCAAGGAAAACTATAACTGCGGAGTAGGCTTAACCGGTTACAGAGTTATAATCGACTGACTAAAACCTACTACGGAACACAATTGCGCGTGGCCCGACACGCACCTGGCAGGTGCGTGTTTTTTTAAAACGTTTTATGTCGAGTCTGAATTTTTCAACACACAAACGCTACGTAGAATTGCTACACTGTTTTAAAACAAAAAAAACCGGCCAAGTGCGTGTCGGGCCACGCGCAGTAGGGTTCCGTAGTAGGAGTTAGTTAGTCGACTATAACTCTGTAATCGGTTAAGCCTACTTAGCCGTGATAGTTTTCCTTGTAAGTTCATTACATGTACTACGTCTGTGATTTTTTTCACATTTCTAGGTACAGCCATTCAAAAGTTAGAGGGGGGGGGGGTAACTCGTATCGAACAAAAATTTGCACTGAAAAGCTAGATATTTCGCAAATGGCTCGCTTAACCAAAAAATGGTCTTCACACACCCATAATATTTTTGAAATACCTATCTAACGATACCCCACACGGACGGGTATGCGAGAAAAAAAATATTCATCCCCACTTTACGTGTTTGGGAGCTACCCTAAAAAAAATATTTTTCATAATTTTATTTTACCACTTTCTCGGCGTGATCAATATACATATCCATACCAAATTTCACCTTTCTAGTATCAAAAACCTCGGAGCTATGCCGCGGACAGACAGACAGACAGACAGACAGACGGACATGGCGAAACTATAAGGGTTCCTTGTCGGACTACGGAACCCTAAAAAAATACACTAGAATTTTTCCATCGTCTAAAAACCAGATTTTATTTTTTCGTAAATTGTATTAAACAATTGTAGGGTTGTTAGGATGAACAGCTGCTAGTATAGGTGTAAATAAAGTTAGTAAATAGCGTGTTAGCCCAGTCCAACCTTTCAAATGTATTTACTCCCTGTAAAAAGGGGTGATTGGTGATTTGATCATTTTATTATTTTAAACACTAGTTATTTCATATGATTTTAATCCAATTTTATTACTCTCAACATATTATTCATTAAGAATATATGGGTATATTATTTTAAACAAATTAAAGTTATCATTTAGATAAATAGGAATAAAATTAGCCAGTTCGCAACCCTTTAATAAACTCAGTTTTTAATTCAGTCAGTTTTTAATTGTAACATCTGCCATCTAAAAGGTACCGATCTGGATAAGATTGGTACCTTTTTTTATGGGAAATCACGCCGTGGGCGGTGCGGAAGGAGTGTCAGACTCTTACTGACTAAAACCCATCCATGTTCCTTCATTAGCCCTTTATGTTCCGGGGGCGCGGTAACTTCTTCGAACATCCCGCAGCCCCGGCATCCAAATTGCTATCTCGATAGCAACCGGGGACCATGGCCTAACATTTCCCCCAGGCACAAGGGAGCAAAAAGCCGCTTTGTGATTAAAAAAAAAACTCAAAAGCATTCGCGTTTGTGATCACTAGACCAACGCCCCAACTTCCTGTGTTTGCACTATAAACCACACATGGTACACACCATGTATGGGCATACATCGACGCAATTAATCACGAAGGTGATATTTGCACTGCAAGCTTATTGGTTTGCGACAACACAACATTTACACCTGTGTAGTCACAGCGAAAATCACTTTGATACGCGCTTTTTTTATCCAAACAGACAGTTGGACAGTCAAAGAGTCGATGCCTTGTTTACATAAGCAGTAGTGCGTCCAGTCAACTGAATGTCAGTCCATATTTAACTTTTCGGTTTGAACAGTTTAAAGCACAAAGCAGTCCTTCTCAAGTGATGCGTGCATTCGTTTACATTTCAACTGCAACTGTTTTGTGTTGTGCTATTGTATCTCAATTTATCGGAATACCTTTGATGCGCGTTCAGTTTGGACAAAAAGTGCGAATGCCATGGTATGGACATGTCATGCGATAAAACAAACATATGATAAAAAATATTTTGGGCTTGAATGTCGTTTTGGACGGCTTTAAGGATGACGATGTCATTTTGTAAACAAGACATTATCGATGTATTACTTTCTAAAACAGTGTGCCTACTAATTTGTTCAACATCAAAGTCCAATGTAGACATTGGCCACAAAGGGCTAACTGCACATAATTGCATCCCTATCGTTACACGTATATTGTATAAGACTGTTAATTGGTATAATTATTCCGTACTATTCACGTTGAATATGTATTGAAAAGGTTTAATTAAATTATTTTTAACTATTGTTTACTGACCTAATGTTTGTAAAACACTTGTACTCAGCTGCATCCAGTTTATACTGGAAGCCGACCCCAACATAGTTGAGAAAAGGCTAGGCAGATGATGTTAGCTGGCCTAATGTTACTCATGACTGAAAAAAAAACATGCTAAGAAAATGTATTTCGATATTTCTTAGGTACTTGTTTCTGCTTGCGGCGTCGCCCGCATTATGTGAAGGTGAAACATAGCCATGATGATAATTTTTGTATTCAGTTTTGCAGTTCAGGAGATTACCCTCTGCAAACTATGGAGAAGCAATTCTGAATGTTTTATTTAAATTGTTGAATATTTTATTGTAGTGTTCAGCTCTCTCAAGAGGCTTGTTGTCTAGCTAGTGAATGAAAATATACACTTTGTGTTGTTTTGTTTAAAGATTTTAAAAACAGACAAAAAAAATGATACACAGACATAATAGTTTCTGCAATATCTTTAATGTGCAGAAGTCTTCCGTAATCAATTATTACATTTTCTAATACCAATGCATTCAGTTTAACTCAACGTTTTTCCATTTCCTAACCCTTCCTGCCTGCCGTTGCCGACAGACTTTCTACTTAGGGATGGCAAACCATTGGCACGCGTGCCATTGGTAGTATTATAAGTGCGCAAAATAATATTAAGGGTTATGCTACTTAGCACCTAATTTAAAACAGCTGAAAATATACTAACTACATGTTCTGTTAAGGGCTGTCTAAGATACACTTAGAAAGTACATAGTTATGATTTTAGAAAACAAAAAATCTATTAAATGTTAAAAGCCAGTCGCACCAAAAAGTTTATAATTTATACTTTTACTAGTATCTGAAAACATGATATCAATAATAAGCATACTTATAATATATTTTTTTATGATATAAATACATACATAGATATAAAAATGCACTACACATATATATGTATATTGTTATATTTAGTCGAAAAACTTAAAATAATAGTAAAATTATTCAATTTTATCCTCCATTTGGCAGATCTTATTTGACAGTTCTTCCGTTTCACGCGTTTTTTTTGTTTAACCACCTGTAAGTAAATTCACTTAAGGTAAAAAAGAAATATTTTCCACCTACTGATCGTAAGTTTTAATGAGTAACACGTTGTATGCGATGTTACCTCGTGCAGTTTTAATTTTAAGTTGTGAAAAATATTATCGCTAGCGGGAACATGTTATTAGTTAAAGGTGCTACTGCAGATGTAGGCGTTGCTGCAAGGACTTTAATAAAGTCCCTGCAATAAATAAAGATGTTTCTCGGCTCTTTGTTAAATATAATGTTGCTGTTGTATCTTTTATAAAGGCGTGTAACATAATTATTCCACTGAAGTCGATAATATCTCTTTTATATTTTTCGAAAGTCGAATAATAGAAATAATATTTCTATTATATTTTTCGACTTCATTTTGTACTAATTTGTGTTGGAAGGCCACGTTTTGGCAACGAACATTTCATGTGATAATACTAATTCGTATTCGATACGTTTGTTTTTCTTAAACATGTTTTAATACACCCAGTAACACCATAAAAAATTGAAATTACGTTTACGTGAAACTGAAAAACTTTCATTTAAAATGTCAATAAGATGCTACTTTGATTTTTTTTTATTTTTCTTCGTATCTATTATTGTATATTATTTACAAAAGACTTGTCTCTAAAACCCTTCCTCAGTTTCTAATGTTGCCAGGAATTGTTGCAACAAACTCCCCAGTAACACGTTTCTGGCTGTTGCGTTTCAAAACATGTGCACTACACAATAAGATTTGTTTTCCTTATTTGCAATTGCCAAGAAGTAAAATTTCAGGTGTTGCGTTTATTTGGAAATCACGTGGAAACGAGAATGTCACATTTCGAAGAAAACCTATGAATGTTGAAGTTTTAGTGTTTGAAGGTTACTTTATAACTTTTCTTTGAACTGAATAAATGAGACCTGTTACTACCACGTGTTTTTGCAATCACTACCCAGGTGAGAGCGAGACACAGCAACGTTGTATAGCACCGTCTCTTTTTGTAGCGAAACTATTCCTGGTTTGGCACGTTATGTCCCGCCGCCTAATTACGCAAGTCAATATCTAGAGAATGAAATTGACAATATCTTTCAATTTCAGTTACGTATTGTAACTGAAATTGAAATATTGATAATATCAGTTACGTATTGTAAATGAAATTGATTTTGATAGTTCAATGATAGACATTGCTTCGATTTGAAGTATCAATGAAATAAACTTCCACCTGTATGCAGCAATGTCTATTAATCTCCTTTAGGAAATGGATGTTGTTAAATAACTGTTTTTTACTTAGTTAGGGGGCAGGTCTTACGTAACACTAGCTTTCTGGCGGCTTCACCCACTTGGGCTATACGAATTCATATTGACGAATATAAAAATGGCAGAGTTTCTCTACAAATATTTAATTTATTTCACCCCTTTTATACGATGAACATAGAAAAACCTTTTTAGTGCACACTTAAGTCATTTAAAAATTTCATACTTCTAGAACCAGCGGTTTCAGCTGTGCGTTGATCGATCAGTTAGCCAATCAGTTTATTCTTTTATCTATGTAGAAGCATAACAGCAGAGTGGTATAGGTATAGGTACTGTAATCTAACTATTTTTTACAACTATGCATGCGTATACTTTAAAGCGCTGCCACAATAAATGCAACTTCTCCAGCGCTGCAAAAATATTCCCTAAAATTATTATGTGTTCGTAAAGCGCTGCAGCGCCATTACCCGTGTAAACATGCTCCTTATTGTCCCCAGCTGGAGCGTGCCAACCGCCGTTATATACTAACTCAAGGTCCCTTGGCATTCACCGTGGGCCACTTTTGGTTAATGATTTGGGAACAGAATACAAAAGCTATATTAATGTTAAATAAAGTGATAGAAAAAAATGAAATAAAATGCCACTGGTACTGGCCACAAGCAATTGGCGAAGCACACAAGATGACCTTCAACGATGTCAAGCTGGCTGTCGTGTTGGAGAAAGAGGAGGATTGCTGCTACTACTCCACTAGGCTGTTCAAGTAAGTGCCTTGACTCATGCTCCTGTCACACTGATTTATATAAGGTCAGGATTATCACTCGCAAAGAAACATTTGCCAGTTAGTAGGCTTTCTTAAGTCGAGCTACCTCTATAGCAATACAGCGACTTATATACTTAATAGTCTAAACTTCTCAGTTATCAGTATCTTGGACTTCGAGTTCGCTTAGGCATCCTCAATCTAAAAAACTCACAGTCATCATAGCTGTTTATCCTTCATCGCTGAGATTCAGATCATCATCAGCCTATATATCGTCCCACTGCTGGGCACAGGCCTCTTCTCATACAGAGAAGGCATGACCACCACGCCTGCTCGAGGCGGATTGGCGATTCCAGGTTTCCTCACGATGTTTTTCCTTCACCGTTAGTCAGTGACGCCTAAGATATACTTAGAAAGTACGTATGACTTAAAAAAGTCACATTGGTACTTGCCAGGTTTCGAACCCGCACACTCTTACACGAGAGGCAGGTGCCTTAGTCGCTAGGCCACCACGACATTCAGATTCAGATCATTACTCGCATTGTGAAAAAAATATACTAATTGATGATATTTTCTTTGAGTGAACCCAAAAACTGTTGGAAAAGACATACGTCACGTAAAACATAATGGTTTCTCGTCAGGAAAGGATTAAATAGATGTAATAGGTATCTTAAATACAAAATTCAGGTGTGAGTTTAATTGAAATAAAATCGAATTGTCATAACAAAGCCCCAGCCTCTCATTTTCGTCGATGTTAAAAATGCCATTGAAGTCCTGAATCTCTAAAAGTTAGTGCATTTCTGACGTGCAGGCTAACAAATTGACCCCAAGGCCGACGGGCCACGGGGACAACCATGCCAATTGCTGCTTGCGGAAATTTTATTGCTTTATTGACAAGAGAATGAATGATAAAGAGTAATAAATCAGCCCGGATATTATGTTGAGATTGAAAAATAAAACAATATCTGCGGTGACATTTTTACTTAGACGAAGCCAACTGACAGTAGCTAATGTCACTTTGTAAAATAATGTTGCCATATTTAAAGTAATAGTGATGCGTTCAGTTCTCGTTCAGTCAGATGAATGAACAATGAGTGAGTTAATCATTTTAAACTATAAAAGAATATTATTTCTATTTTACAATAAAATTTTATAAAAGTGATCAGATATAAGTTACTAGTAGTATGTAACTACAATCATTTTTTTTTTGTTTTTTTTTATCAGCTATGCAGTATAGGTAGATACTATAAGAACATAGTCGTCGAAAACCCGCTAGTATGTACAAAGCACGACTAAACTTCGAACCCCGTACCCGATATCGGCAGTTCGGCACACTAACTATTCACTAGACAATCGAGGCAATTTCATTCATTCAGGAGTTTCTTTTAATCATTCACTTAGTCACAACACTATTTTTATTTCATCAAAAACTGACAACACAGTAAACGTCAGTTGACTCCGTCTAATTAAAAATACGACTATAGATTTGATCGATATGGAAACAAACTTTGGTCTTTCTGATAAGATTTTTTGAAACATGGATTACTAAAATATGTTCCATATTCAGCATCATCATAATCAGCCTATTTAATATGAGCCCACTGTTGGACGTCGGCCTCTCCTAACCTAACCTAACGTGAGCCATATAGCCCAGTCTTCAGCTTGACGCATCTAACTTGTGCCTTTCGCAATTCGGCACTCCGGTTTCCATATTCACTGATGTTCAAATTTTGTTTCATAAAGAGTCTTTCGTAGCTTTTATGATAGAAAATGCGAGCTTAATGCTCTTAAGTTTTCTATTTCCTCCTTAACGGACTCTTTAGTTCTGTTCAGGTTGTAATTTTGAAACATCTGTCAAAGACAATTTTGATCTGACTGATTATTTTAACCAAATTTAAATACATACTCGTATATTCGACATGTATCTATTGTTTTTTTTTAAGTATTTGAATTATCTTCTAACCCTCCCTATATTTGATCTCCATAAAACATTTCCTCTCCATTAGGCTATACGACCTCGAAAGTGGCGAGAGTCGCGAGATCATGCAGTTCCACTACACCACCTGGCCCGATTTTGGTGTGCCAACTTCACCAAACGCGTTCCTGCAATTCCTGAAGAGAGTACGCGAATCAGGAGTACTGGATCCTACTGATGGGCCGCCCGTGATCCACTGCAGCGCTGGGATTGGAAGATCTGGCACGTTTTGCCTTGTAGACTGCTGCCTTGTCATCGTAAGTAATAATTCTAAATTTCCCTGATTTGACTGGCTACTTACTCGTGTCTGGTTTAATTTCAACATTTTCTTTTATTCGTTTATGTTCTGATTGAAATGTTTCTTTGGTATGACTATATAGAATTCCAACATGTTGGTGCTTGCTTCTTAGCACTAAAATAGACATGCTTTGTAGGTTCAGTTCCTACATATTTTTTTAGCTTCTTCGTCACCAGGAGCTGTAAGTTATCTTTTTGTTTTTATAATGATTTATTATTTGTTTCTTCAACTATTCCTAAATTATTTTTCCTCTTGTTAATTTTATCACACTATCACTATTAATAATGATTAAAATTCCCATTGCCCCCTATATCTAGGGGGTCCAGTTTGTGAGCTAGCTCGGTTGCCATTTATACGGAAATATATTACCTTGTTTCGGCAGGAGCCATAGTTTTCCCTATCCTTGTCCACTATCATCCCATTTGACCATTACCCTTGACAATTAGCAGCAATGGCTGAGTCTACAGTTTTTATGTTTCCTGATATAAATTATATCATTGTACGCTGACTTAACTGATCAATATTACAAGCATTGCTAATCTGTTCGGTGATGATAGATTGATATCTACTTTACAATTTAACCATATCATTTTTGGCATATACTTCAAGCTGTAGTACATCCACCAGAATATTGTTCTTCTGAGAGCAAGTGGCTGGTAGGCAAACCTAGCTACGCTTATTTTACTTTTATATTTTTTCCTAATATTATTTTGCATATTTCTTTATCTATGTATTTCAGGCGCTTACAGGAATTGAAGACCGATGATGGGAAATAACAACTGTGAAACCTATTATTAACTGAAATTTGCAATTAATATACATTTACGACGACTAGTTGGACTATTGTCTTTGTGTAAAGAAAACGTTTTTCATTTGAATGTAATATTCGCTTTGATTTTCTGCTATTATTAAATAACAATTATTTAATATTAGATAATTGACGACTGACTTTTGGAAGACAGTAGGTATATTGTAGGGCGATGTTGTATCATTGAAGGATAATAAAATATGCAATGGCAGCTACTGCATTTCCACGTAGGCACCGGCCGAGTTCGGACGTGTTCGTACGTGCTTGTTCGGGAACATATAGATTTCAGTGAACATTTTCCAATTATTTTTGAATAATGTCCGATGAACCATCCTCGTCATCGTCGCACGCGGTTAGTGGAATTTAAAAACTTTTTAATTGAGTGCGGATTTTTATATCGTTTGTACTCGGGAATTTATTTTATTATGAACTTTTTATTGAATGTGAAGTATTGTTTAGTGAATTTCGGTTTCGGTATCTAAATTAAATTCGCAAATCGCGATGACAGTTACTTGTCGAATTATTTTAAAATGTTTTCCAATTCAAACCGGTTTGTTTGATGTCCGTGCATCTGGTTCACTCGACATCGTACGTTATGTCAGGGACCCAGCAGAATACAAGCTTCAAGTACAATACCTGTACATATGCTGAACTGGAATACAAGTTGATCATTCCTTGTGTCATTCATTTGTTTTTTTTTTCGTTGATACATATTTTTTATCTGCCTTTTTTATAATAATTTTCAAATCATGCCTTTACTTGATTTTAACTTCGTTAGTCGAATGAAGTATAAAATAAACGATTAACCGGGATCAGAACAGTACAAACAGATCTGCCTGAACTTAATTTTCAGACTGAATTTTAAACAAATCAACGTTTTAAATATTACGGGAGAAATAAAAAATTGGGTGGATAACGATTCTATACTGACTTTCAAATCGAATTTCGAACATTCCGAATAGATGACTCCCGTATCCTAAAATGTGTGGTTTTTACCAGGCTGAGAAGGAGGGAATAGAGAATTTGGACATTCAGGAAACGTTGCTGGAGATGCGTCGCCACCGCATGGGACTCATACAGACCCCTGACCAGTTGCGCTTCTGCTATCAAGCCGTCATTGAAGGCGCCAAACGTTTGGATCCAAATTACGTAAGTGCTATAATACGCCTGAATTTCTTTCGGCTAGTCTCCACCTATATATTGTAGTCGACTTTCAGTCTAGCTAGATGCGGCTGCATATTGATATTTTTTTATACCTACCTGAACTTTCTAGTCCCTGTACTCTGTGTTCTATTTCGGACTTCAAGATCAGAGACTGACTTTTTATCGTACATTTTAAACAAATATGGGACTATAATGCAAATTAAGATTCTTGTCTCAGAACGATACTTTAGCATAGATCTTGTCATGAGATTTGGAGTAATAGTTGTAACATTTTTAACCGACTTCAAAAAAGAGGAGGTTGACAGTTCATCGGAATCTTTTGTATTTTTAAAGAAATGTTTGAGTTAGTTTCTCTAAAACGGGCCTAAGTGTTAGCATCAGCAACGGAATTATTAAGATTTAATTGATTACTCTTTGTAACCGTTTTCAAAGCTACTAATAGGATGTTTATTGAAGATTTTTGCACTTATTGAAGATTTTAGCACTTTTTTATTGAAGATTTTTAATGGCAAACAAAAAGATGGCGTAACTGATGGTAAATGGTGACTACCGTCTATGGACATCTACAATACCACAGGCATTCCGATCAAACAGTTGAAATTTCTCTGCGGTGTAAAGTGCACTACACGACAAATGTCAGAATAGTTCTTGTACTGTTGACACTTTAAAGCTAGGTTTACACTACGACACTCAGTGTAAACGGCAAGTGTCTGAGTATTACAGCTTGGCAAAAAATTCTAGAAACGGAACTAATTTTTTTTATTGCTGGCAGCCCCTGGCAATTACTGTCGTTCTGTGTCGTTCGATGTAAACAAAGTTCGCGAGTTACTTATTTTTTTATTTCGACCATCAAAACGTTAATAAAACCACGTTATAATAAATAAAACCATTCGGAGTACTAGCAAGGAAACAATTTATAATGTTTATATGCGATATCTGGTCGAACATGAGGCTTAAACTCTTCTTTCCGATCTCGACGATATTTACCAAAGTACCGCCATTATGACAGGTATGTAAGAGCTTGTTAACCGACTTTTTTGTTGTATTTAGTTGTACCAAGTGTTAATTTATGATCTCTATTTGATTTTGAATTGCTTGGATACGAAATAAAGGAAATTTTGAACAATAAACATCGAGCATATAGGTTATATTTACGTTTTGTCTTTGACACTTTGGTATAGCGCGACTAGATAACTATTGATACTTGAGTGGCTTGAGCCTTGATACTCTGCAATATGTAAATTCGATTTCTACATAACATTATCTATGAGTGTGATCACAAGATAATATAATACTTGTTATAACTAGCATTTAAAAATCACAAAAACAAAATAGATAGGTACCGTAAACTTTTTACGTTTAATATTGATAGAGGTTTAATAATTTTTTTTATCTTTATAGGAAGCACCGAACGTGCATTTCAATCTATAACCGAGTAGGAGTTCAAAAGAATTCATGCCAGCATGTTAACAAAATAGAAAAGGAGTATTATGAATTTATGAGAGGGCTCGTACTTGGACATAAAACGTTTAGGAATCAATCTCCAACATGATAGCGCAATGCCTTTGAATCTGAGTGTGACTCAGATGAGTTTATGGCTGGCTCTAGCCAAGACATGGATGTGGCGGGCGTGGAATATTTAGAGGAAGATTTATTGAAATCAAATATAATAACGCTACATTCATACGCCTTTTTTTTATACCCAAAAAAAATTGAAAACACAGGAGTGCTTACATTATTAGTGCTTATAAGTAATTTGTATTCAGTTACATGACGTGAATACTTGTTATTACATTTTATAATACTTACTGATTTTAATTAATTATAGAAATACAGCTTAGTATCAAGACGATAGCATGGTACGCTATACGGTCGCAGCGGGTTGCCACACGAACGGTAAAGTGGCGCCCCTATTAATTTCTACTCTTTTTTGCCAAGCTGTAAAAGGTGTATGACATTTATTGTGACACGAGAAAAGTGTCGCGACAACACAAGGAGAACTATTGACGTGTGAACAAAATAAAAATGTATTCTAACATTTGTGTTGCTACTTCTGTCTTAGTGTAAATCATACTTAAGTTTCTTTGTGTTGCGGCTGCCGCGATACTTTTCTCGTGTCGCAATAAATGTCTCACCTCGCAGACACTCGCTGTATACACTGAGTACGACGAATAGTCTCGTAGTGCAAACTTAGCTTTATTACACCGTCACCAACTAAAATTATTTATTTTTACTTCATGATTGCTTCAGAAACAGTGACGGTAGTTCTTCAGCACTACTAGTAGATAGCATAGCTTAATACGACATTCCATTTACAGAAAGATGAGGATGAGCTGGAGGATAGCATTTACGTGATGGTCGGAGAGGAAGAGGCGCCTCCACCACCGCCCCCTCGCGCGGAGAGCCTCACCCGAGCGCCGGCGCGGCCGCTCCCCGCCATCCCGGCCAGCGAGTCCCTCGGTAGGTTCTGGAAACTAGTCAGGCATCGCTTCCGCACCCTCAAGTGAAACAAACACATCTTTCCTTTCATTTTTAACACAAGGTTGATTTGCTTCATCATTCTTTGACTGATCTTCCGTAGAGGGATCAACACCAATTCACACATTCGTTTTGTTCTCGTCACTAGAACTATTTGCAACCCGGTTAAGCAGTCGACAACCTTCTAGGTTGACCTGCGAGATGCCATACAAAAAAAAACTATTTGCCAATTGCTGTGATTGGTGTATCAGTGTTACAAAAAAGAAAAAAAAAGTTCTGTTCTCAAAAGACCTACAAAGATAGTAAATATTTACAAACCTTTAGAAGAATACTTTCCTTATACAATTATACAATTTATACACCTGGAGTTTTACATTATTTTAGATGAGTATTTACCATTGTTGGATGTCTTTGACTCGGTCTGTTTGATCTGATTAAAGCCATCACCCTAGCCCACTACGGAGTCGTAGCCGACGGACAAGAGGACCGTGGTTCTCACTATAAAGTTTCATTGCAGCTGAGTACATCGAAACACCGAACCAGATAGGCCAAACCATATTGCATGCCATTCATGTCTTAGCATAGTTACGTTTATGGTGACACGGCGATCTAGGTCTGCTGTGTGCTCTGTCGGGAGTGAATGCTAGCTTTCTAAATTGGGGGACAGTACGATGATCATTGAAAATACCTGTATATTCATTGTAAACTAGCTCACCTGGTGACCTTGTACTGCCATTGTTTTATGTTCGATTTTTTTTAAATTCTTTTGCACAAAACAACATCGGACAACAAAAGAATTATCCAATTTATCGTTCGGAATTTATGCGCGTAAATACGTTTCGGCGATTCAGTTTTATTGATTGTGATATCAAGGTTAAACAAAAAAATTGTATTGAAAATCCTATACGGTATAAATAAAAAAAAACATTGTTTAATCGCTTCACTAACTTGTGATGAGAAGATATACAATCTAAGAACTGTGTCAGAGATTTTTGAAGTGGCAACATAAAGTTATACCGATCAGCGTCTAATAAGAATAACATTTATTTCAGAATCATTTATCAAAAATATATTAAATATGCTTTTGTCACAAACTATCGGGTAGAGAATTTTTGTATGCAGACTGGGAACGAACTACACGAATGAAATAATTGTCGTATTGTCTCCTTCACGTGTAATACCTTTATACATACCATTGCATTGAACTGAATTTAGCTTTAAAATACAGCGGTATTTACAACTTATACAATTAGCTGGCTGGCGACCGCGTAAAACTATCTTCATTTCAATGTAAATATTTGTGTTTTAGGCCTCAATGCGCTCCAAAAATTGAAGAAACACCGTCATAGTGTATTTTTGGGGTGCATCCGTATAGACCTTGTTATATATTATTGATGTTTCGTGTGCCAATCTCTGATCATAGAAACTCGAGTTGGTTTTTAATGAGTAGGATCTGTTGCTGCTATCTTTTTAAATTTTCAGCTTTTTCTACATTTTGGTCTGCACCCCAAAGTCTTTGCTGTTATAGGAAATTATACTTCCACTGTAGTAAGACTTCCTTGGCTAATTCTGTTAGATCTCTTGCAGCGTATAGTGCCAGTATTTATCTTAATATTTTCTTCCTTCAATTCCGTCACAGCAACTTTATACCTAACGTTTCTATGATCTCAGATTAAATAATCCTAAATTGTAATGTAAGTTATATGTGGATAAATATATCTCGGCAGGCAATTTGAATTTGTCCGCGCCGCAAGATTCGTCTAGTTCGGACGAAACTCCCCCCACGCCGCCGACGCGAGACAACAGTAGCTCCGCTTCATCAGCTGACGACGAGGATGATGAACCTGTCTCCAGCATCGCTGAAAGGTTCGTGGACGAATTGTTGCGCAAAGCCAGGCGGTGCGCTTGTATACAGTACATGAGGAACTTGGGACTAAACTGCGAGCCCCTTGATCCTAACAATAATGAAGTGGAATTCGGAAGGGATGAATAGACTTCAGTCTGAATGCTCGAACGTCACTCAATTTTAAATGGCGCTTAAATGTCTTGCCGTCTCTCTCACTTATACTTCATAAGATTAGAAAAACTTGCAAACTCTTTTTGCAGCTTATTCAACTGATTTTGAGTTCTATTACGTTCCGATAAGGATGGTGTTGAAAGCAAAATAATGTTAACAATAATAAATATATTCTGCATCTGTTTTTATCATGTCACCTTAGCAATAGAGCTTTAAACCGTTTGGATAAGCGGTAAATAGGGTGCGTTTAGTAAAGACGACTTTAATTTGAACAGCATTTGAGTATTCTGCGATTATATCTAGATTATCGTTGGGTTAAGTAAATAGTTTTCAAGGTAGTATTTTGTTAAATGCATCTAAAACAGCACATAGAAATTATGTAGGATAGGAGCTTTTTAAAAAAATAGTAGATCTACCTTATGTAGGTTAACTTGCACACATTAAATAAGTAGATGATTGTAGTTCAAAATATAATAGAACTGGTTAACATAGAATTAAACAATTTTGAAATACTAGTCAAAATACAAAATAATTAACTGTCGGTTTTAACTTGGGGAAATAATTACGCTTATTAATTAAGACTAATGGCCGGTTGCACCAAACTTCATGCACTTAAGTTATACTTTGACGTATGTCACAAAACTTGGTATCAATCATCATCATTTAAGCATACTTTTAAGATGTATAAAAAAAAAGATATAATAATAAGAATATAAGAAGAAAAAAAACATATAAAATAATAGAAAAAATTAACAGATCTTAATTGGCAGTTTCACATATAAAATTCTGATTACGAATATGTGTTTTACTCAATATAAAAAAATAAATATTAACTGCCTTTCTCATGGCGACAGTATAATAACTCATATTTTTTAGTGCAACTAGCTTTTATTTATATAACAATAGGAATAACAAACTTACAATTTATTCGAATTAATTATTACAATTAAGTGCTTCGTCGAGGAGCTCGTGGCTAAGTAGCAGCCGCACGGTTCGACCGATCAAAGGTTAAGCTGCGCTTGGCGCGGTCGGTCCGTGGATGGGTGACCATTTATGAGACTCCTCCGTGCCTCGGAAAGCACGTTAAGCTGTTGGTCCCGGTTGTCATTTGTACATCTTTGACAGTCGTTACGGGTAGTCAGAAGCCAGAAAGTCTGACAACCAGTCTTACCAAGGGGTACCGTGTTACCCAGTAACTGGGTTGTGGAGGTCAGATAGGCAGTCCCTCCATGTAAAGCACTGGAACTCGGCTGCATCCGGTTTAGACTGGAAGCCGACCCCAAACATAGTTGGGAAAAGGCTAGGCAGATGATGAAAAGTGCTTCGTCTCAAAAATAGAATATTACTATACCGTATCAATAATATTGTTTATGTATTTCAGCTATGTATGCATAAAATAGAGTGATAACTGGTAAAGTTTGATATGTATATGTAATAAAATACACTGGTAGATGTGTTTGTCCCACCTATCGAAGTTCTTAGCACCATGCTGATAAACACCGCTATAATCTCAACGTCTTGTTCATAATATCGACAAGCGCTTAATAAACCTAGTTTAACTAACGACCGGTTTTAGCCCTTTCTGTCAAGTTAAAATGAACTTTGAAATTTACCGCCTTACTTAAAAAGTTGGATTAATGTTTAATCTGCTGCTTAGTAACAGATTAGCAAAAATCTCATATATACTGTTGAACCTTAATCCGAACTTAAGTTAGTAGCTTAATCCTGGATTACAGCGTTAAGTAAGGATTAGGTGAAAATGGTTAATCTTCAGATTACAGGTTTTTTTATAAGTAAGACGGTAAAGAGACTAAACAGTTCGATAGCTAAAATAGGCTTATTAGTCGAATGACTTATCCTTACTAATATTATAAATGCGGAAGTGAGTTTGTTTGTTTGTTACGCTTTTTAAGTAAAATTACTGAACCGATTATGATGAAAATTGGTATGGAGATAGAGGGGTCCCGGGAGACGGATATAGTCTACTTTTTATCCGGGTGCGTTCGACTAGTTCCCTCGGGACGCGGATAAAACCTTGTCCTGACCTTCCCCAGGCTTCAGCCTATCTCTATACCAAATTTCATCTCAATCGTTTTAGCAGTTTTATCGTTAAAGCGTAAAATGCAGACAGAGTTATTTTCGGATTTATAATTTTACTAAGGAAGTAAGGATATATATATTTTTCTATTTACCTGTTCTACTTTAGTCTGTGATGTGACATGACACACTACGTCACAATCTCATGTCTAAAACACTCTTAAGCATCAAATTACTGTTCAATGTTCATCAATACTATACATTTTACCTTTTATCATTCAGAATTCAGACATTCTTTATACCAATCAGAAATTCTATCAATTCGAAAAATCTTAATAAAAACATCACATTAATCTGTTTAAAAAAAAATATTTAGGGCCTGTTTCACAACTTCTAGATAGGAGTTATCTGCCAGATTAATTCGTAATTAAAACTTTTCTATGAAATTATCTGGCTGATAAATTCCCTTCGGCCGTTTTTGAAACCATTTTTCGAAACCAGATGAGAAATAAGAAAATTAATTCTGTTTCCGAAACTGGTTGCCAAATAAGAAAAATATTTCTGTTTTCGAAACTGGTTGCCAAAAACGAAATATATTTCTGTTTTCGAAAAACAAAAACTCCGTAATGTCCCATGGGCATTTTAACATTACGAACAACACATTTTTGGACATTACGAGCCAGAAGGATTGGTTTCATGGAAGAAGAAAGAGAAGTAAATAATTATTTAGTAAGTAAAAGAAAGGGTATTTATAATATGGGCATTTATTCGTATTTTATGTAAACGTTAATTATACATTTTGCTACAAATGTTTAAACTTACCTAATATCTTTCTGTTACAGCTTAAAATCTAAAAAATAAGAGTTTTTAGTAGAATTGGAATGATAAAACAAAAAAAATATTTACAGAAAATAATTTTTGCTCCTCTTGTTATTGTTCGCGACTATTATTTCATACTTTAAAACGTCCAGGGGCTGTACCACCACGTGTTTTTGCATTCACGATTCAGGTTTGAGAGCGTGACACAGCTACTAGCGTCGTATAGCTCCGTCCCTTTTTACAACGAAAATAATCTTGTTTTGGCACGTCATGGGAAGGCCCCTGAACATGTCAAAGCATAGGATTACGACGCCCAATAGCCCTCTAGAATACTCTAGATTCTAGATGGTTATTCGTCCTAATGGCTTCATCGCGACAGCAGCATACTTTGGCAAAATGATTTTGGTCAAACCATTTTTTTAAGTATTTATATTTTTTTTTCAATTTCTGCTCCAAATACTCCGCAATTGCAATTCAAATTCATTTGGAAAAAATAAAAATGTATTAAAGAGGAGCAAAAATTTCCTTTTTTCTGTAAATACTCGTAAATGTCTTGTTTTATCATTCCAATTCTACCAAAAATTCATATTTTTTACTTACTTTTCTTTTACCCTTTCTTTTACTTACTAAATAATTATTTACTTCTCTTTCTTCTTCCATCAAACCAATCCTTCTGGCTCGTAATGTCCAAAAATGTCTTGTTCGTTATGTTAAAACGCCCATGGGACATTACGGAGTTTTTGTTTTTCGAAAACAGAAATATTTTTCGTTTTTGGCAACCAGATTCGAAAACAGAAATATTTTTCTTATTTGGCAACCAGTTTCGCAAACAGAATTAATTTTCTTATTTCGCAACTGGTTTCGAAAAATGGTTTCGAAAACGGCCGAAGGGGATAAATTAAACACTTCAAACGTCACGCTGCATATACAATGCAAAAACTATTCATTGGGGGTTTAGAAGTCGGCGTTAGTTTTAACTGTTACCTTTACCCACGGCCGTAGCTAGGGGGGGGGGGGGCATTGTGGGGCAATGCCCTACCTTGAAATAGCAAAGCCCTACCTTAAAAATACCGAAAACTAAGATAAATTATTATATTTAATTAAATTGTTTGTTAAAAAAACCGTGTAACCGATGCTGCCCTACCTCAAATTCGATTCTAGCTACAGCCCCGCCTTTACCTACCTTTCTAGAATTTAGTGAAACTGGCCACTAATACTGGCGGGTGTTGTACCTGTTGGCACTTGTACCTTTGGACATCATCAGCTCCAAGCACAATGATAGTGCTCGCCCTACAAGTTTGAGTGTTTTGCGATCTAAACGTGCGAGATGCGAAAGTAAAAAAATGTCTCTCTCTCTCTGTAGTCGTTCCCTCATGACTGAGGATCGTGATTATCATCGGATTGTCCACATTTGGATCTAATGATCTGCCTCCATAGGTTTCTATCCAATGCGTCTCTGATTACGTAATTTTTTTATTCATGACGCCAAAAGGGTTAAAAGTAATTTTCCTTTAAATTGGTTTTTTGATACCAACAATAAATTAACATTCTTTTTATGAGATTTTGTTTGGCAATAGCAAGCTGTGACGTCAATTTGCCAACTCAATTCATTGAGTATTTTATTGAGTCTAAAGCCACTTAATCCTATTTTTACGGTGAAAACTAAATTAGTCAGGTTTTCAAGGATAAAATTAAGCGTTCTTTTTAGAAAAAAAAAAAAATATTTTTGGAATATTTTTTTAATGATGTCAAATACTTAAAGAATGATGTACAACCGTCCACAGGTACATCACTTGTACATTAATATTTCTGTGTTAAAGGTAATGTTTATAGACAGTTGTTATATTGTTGTTGTATGTCCCACAGTACTGGCGGTGAAGGCACCGAGCTGCGCAGGCGGCGGACCCGCGAACTCGCGGACCGTGTCTCCAACATGAAGCGGAAAGCGCGCGAAGCGGAGCGGTGGCACGCCCTCAAGAGGTCGCTCTACAAACCATTAACTATCACCTTCGGATTCATACTAGCTGGAATTATAATATACACTTACGTTAAACATTAGGTGCAGCCTGGGACTGACTTTCGAGGGACTTGGTCGAACAGTTAACGAGCCACCGGACACTCGTTGATACATTCAATTGTGACTGTATTGTGCAGAGTTTCATTGCAATCATTGCACCCCCCCTCACCCCTAGGGAGGCCTCCCTCTACGAAATACATATCACCGCTCATTTGGTACATCCCAGTGGTTATAACACATTATGTCATGAACATAATCGCAATTGAAATATAGATGAGGAGCCGGTTATAAGAACGGAGCAAATAGCAGGAATTATCTGAACGAAAGTCAGGCTCAAGTCGCAACTCGAGTACTGAGATCGCATATTTTTGTATTTTATTCTTACATACCTAACATGTATTGAGCTATTACCGGTACTAACATCGAAGGAGTTCTTGTTATCATTTTGAATTATTTAAACTGTGGAATATCTGTTCGTGTGCCTTGGCGCCGTGACGGCAGGTGGCATGACTCTCGCATGTGCCGTCATGTGTTCCTTAGTCGTGTGTGTGGTGTGTCCGACACCGAACTTAAAACAGAATTATTCGACAGTCGTTTATTTATCTGCCTTTATATGACAATCTTTTAGAAATTCCGTGTCGGATGCAAATGAAAAAACTGATTGAAACTTCTAACTTGTATTCTATTTAAAATAGCATAAGAATTAAAAATATGTATATATTTTGACTTCTATATTCTCTAGGCATATGGGTAGTTAAAAGCAAAAAATATATTTACAATACCAAATGTTTACTGCAATATGTCATATGTCTTATCACCAACAGCATAGAAGTCGAAATTGATTGAATAAATTGCAGATGCGTTCAAATATCTTATGCTATTTTAAATAGAGTATAAAACCTAACAGCAGTCGTTTGAATCAGTTGCAAGGGCTCCTCCGACTATTATCATCGAAGACCTAATGTAATTTGTTGTTGTCAATTTAGCTCCATAACCCTTGTGGCGACCCTAGTAAATTAAACTTTAAGTATTGTACAACCTAGCCCGGAAACCAAAACATTGATAACGAATGACATATTTAGTTGTATCGTTCACTATTGTCAATGTCTTAGTGAATTTCGAGTTCGCATGTACGGTTCCTTTCTCCGTGTTAGACGTGTTTTGAGTATACGAGAGCCTCCTTACACATACATTTTGTTAGCAATAAGAGGCGGCGTCGCAGCGCGCCACTAGTATCATGTGCACGATTTGTCCGACTGTGTCCACTTTCGGTCATTGCACACATTTAAATAAGTGTTAAATATAAAATAAAATCGAAAAAAAAACCAAATTAAATTTAAGTGTGTAATATTTAATTTGGAAAAGGAAGTCAATTCTCTCACGTGTTATACACAGACGGCACTTTTTGTTAATATTGTCTGAATTTTCACACTTTTATTAGATAATTTCGTTTTTGTATCTTTACAAACAAATTAATGAGCTTATTCTCAATTTAGAGATTTTTCCTAAGGATTATGGATTAGATCGCGTTAGCGGTAATATTTGTATTTTTAAATATGGACGGGGGTAAAACTGGATATAGTACGGGGGCTGGTGACCAAAACAGTGTATCATCGCTTTACGCGCAAATCATATAAAATTTATAGATCGGATTATCCTGAATCAGATAGTTGTCATTATCACAAAACGTCTAATATTTAAAATGTACATAAATTTTGTTTCAGACATTTTTGCACTGAAAACATTTTCAAAAATGTCGAAAATACTAAACTGTATAAATCCTTTTTGGTTTACTAACTGGTTCTTCTAGTATTAGGTGACGTGCGTTGTCTTAGATCTACCATTTAGCTATATTCTGAAAAAAGGTTTATTTGTATGATACGGTTCGGTAAAATTCCTAGACTTTTTGAAAGTAGGTTCAGGTGAAAATTATATATTTTCGGATAATTTTATCTATCAATCTTATACGGTTTAGTGCATATTGCTGTGAAGCATAAAGTTTGGTCGTGAGCTCCCGTACTAAGCAGGAGTAAAGGTCTGCAGACCATTGTGACGTAACGACTAGTGTTGGCATGAGTGCAGAGGGGAGAATAGATGTTATGCTCAGCTTTACTTTAATATATTTTTAATTATTTTATTTTTTTCAATGCATTTCTGTATTATTTTAATCGTTTTATATTAATTTGACATATATAAAATCAATTAATGATGCGAGTAATTTTTTAACTAATTAGATTAATAATAATGATTTTTTATCGGACTGAACATGAGATAATTGGTCTTAATTTAATACCGCGTTTTATTCGTTGATGTTAGGCTCGACGTGAGTGGTCGCGGGGATCACTTTAATGACGCGATTTTAATATATTTTATTTATTACACAATCCGTGGGGACTCGTAAACACACCCTGTGGAAAGGCTACGCCTCAAATCCGTGATTTAAAAGATATAGTAAAGACAACTATAGTAAAGGCTTAGTTTCGTGCCAATCTTAACGTATGACGTCATCTGAATTTGTCGACAACTGTTAGTTTAAACTATCAGTAAATTGTGATGGGTACCCTAGGACTGACCGTGCATGACGCGGAATATTCGAGAAGGCAAGTGGGCGATAAGGAAAGGTGCTAGAACTACAAAAGACAACACACTGAACACAAGACTGTAGTACGCCTCGATTCGAATCTAGTTTTAGATTGGGGTGCAAAGTCAAAATTCTGTAATTCGGTTTGTTACTTTCAGGTTTAAAACGGAGGACGATAAGAAAGAACATTGCGAAGAGACTGAGGAGATTAGGTAAAAATATTAAAGATTAAATTTATCTTAAAGTACGTAGCTCGGGTTTGTGCGTCGCGGTAGGTAGGCGGTGAATATGGTGAGCGCACTGTTTGAGGCGTCCGATTGCGTTGCAATAGTTCACTCTTTATTAAAAAGTCCGTTAATAACCGTCCGATCAAAGGCAAAATTCTAAATTTTCTGACTCTCATGCTATGTTTTATTTTGAACTTGAACAAAATATTTTTTTATGATTTATTTTTTGTTTGACGTCATTAACGGGACTTTTATTAGACACTAGTATTTGTACAAACAATTTCGTACACCACTTAAGTTTTTTTTCTGCATTTCTCAGCAGTTTTCTTTGTATAGTTTTTTTTTAATTATTATTATTTCAAGTCGATCCCCGTGTTCTTAATGCTTATTGGGCAGCTCTCGGTAGAACAACGTTATGTATGAAAACGGTTTCACTTTAGGGATGCTCCTTTGTTGGTATCAAGTATTTGATTTCACTAAACTAAAAGTACGCGGGCGTGAACTAAATAAAAGTGCAGCTTATCCGCTTGCAAGATCCCGATGAATTGACTTTTTGGTCGTTTTATGAAAATTTATACTAAATGAGTCTACCCACTACACCGTATCATACCATGACCGTGCCAGAAACGTATCAGGCAAAATATTATTTGTATTAGAAAGTATGAGGCTAGGCCCACTCGACCGTTCCGTGGCCGACCGATACCGGAGCATGCCATGACCGGACTGAGTGACATGACAATTTGTCGGGTACAATATTTTGCACGGGTATTAAATACGTTCTAGTAATAATATGATACGTTTATATCACGGTCGTGGTGTGGTACAGTGTATTGGGTACCTTAAGTTACGCCCGTGTAAATCATTAAAAAAATATTTACAAAACTATTCCATTTTAGTTTATTGTTTCGAATATTCAAACTGTAAATACATCTACACATTAGATAATAAGATTATGAATATTTAAAAATTAGTGTATAAAAAAGTTTAGTAAATAATTGTACCTTTATTGGGGAAGAGTTGTTTCGTAACGAAAATTAATTTGAAAAAATATTTTTATATAATTTTTAGTTAAGTTAATGTGTGACCGGTGTACTACCGTGGCTCGTCGACCATTCGGTATCCCCGTCTTACCTGTCCGAGACATCGTCTTGCCACTTTTATGTAATATTGTATGCTCTGTGACAATAAACCCTCTGTCCTTGTTCCCCAATGGAGGTAGTACTCAGATTCTGGCGTGTGGTAACGTGCACTAGACAGACCGGCCCGATCTGTGTGGCGCCCTCTACACCCACCCGATAATGGAACGGTTTATTGTATTAAGAATACATCTATATGCAGTATTATTTGGAAGTTGTAAACAACCGGATTTTGTTCATTGGTATTAAATTATCAATCGTTGATATTATGTATACTTGGCTGCCAAAATTATGTATTTTTAAATCATTGCATGAATTTATCACAGATGTCGTAAAAATGTTACTATGTTAAGTATCCCTATGACATATGATTTACCTACGCGTGTAGTGAATGTTGTAAGTAGCACTAAATGTTCTATCTAGGTTCTAACACGACGTTAACAAAACATTTTATCGATCTGTAAACAATTTAATTTAATTTGATGCCTATACCAACTTGCAATAGATGCCTTTTTATTCATATAACACTTTCTAAATAAACACATATAAGTTCTGGAAACTTCTATACATTTTAAAGTTCAAAAGTTTACCGACTTATTACAAAAGAGGTTTGTCTGTAGTCTCCTATAAAAAAACTGCAAGCCGGTTTTTGTATAACGAACTTTATGTCGTCCACTGTAAAGTTTTTAATATAAAAACAGACTTGACTCGTGTCTCATTGTCAATTTTGTAATGAAAACTTTATTGCAGTCATCATAAAGTTCAAAATGCAATAACGAGCTAGCTGGACTACGTTTTGAAATACTTTATACATACGGCTTGTGTCAAGTGGATGTTAGGCGGTCTATCAGCGTGTGGGTCGTTCGTTTCTGTATTCGGAAAGTCTTGACAGTAAACGGTTCAGTCTTGTCTTGGTTTTAGTCTCGTTCGAATAATATGACGTCATATTTTAGGGGTTTTGGTTGTTGGTTCGGTCTCATGTTGGTCGCTTTGAACGTACGTCACGGTTGCCGTGTTGTGATGGTCTTAGCGTTCTTACGGTGAAATTATACTCGTGACTGTGAATTTGATCAGTTTTCTGGTAAAATATCGATAATGATCTGACCAGTCTGTTTCGGTTTAAGGTCCGTCCTACAGCAAATAAATGTATATCATTTATGTATAGCACTTCCATCGATAAACGCCTAAGGCTCAAGGCACAGTGAGACAGAGACAAAGTGACGCGTCGCCGCGACTTTGTCTCAGTGTGCTGCGCCCTTTATTATTTATTTAAACGTACAGGAAATTATGCGACAATTATCTGACTTGAAAAAAATATTACATGGACATACCATCACCAACTTGACTTAATCTGGTTCTACCCACAACTATTTCCTTTGGGCATTTATATTATGAGTAAACTTTACGTTTTATCGACTATTTATTGAATGTTCGAAAGCCAGGTATTTCAATTACCTACAAAATATGTACCTATAAACTTAAAGGTTTATGGATAGACATTTCTCTTGAGAACTCGACTAAGAGATCTAGAGACTCTTCATAGTTATATATGTCATATAATGTAGCACTAATACTATGTATAAGTACATACGTACGACTATAATCCAATGAACATAATAAAATGTTACTAAATTATGATTGTGTTTCATTTACCTCTGGCAAATACAGTCGTAGGCCTCCCCTAACGTGTGCCAAATTACCCGGTCTACATTACTCGCTCTTTAGCTTCAGGCTCAGAATGTCCCTTTCCCAAAATGTCCCTTAGTTTCAAACAGTCCCTTTCCCGAAATGCCCCCTCCCAATAATGTCCATTTCCAAGAAAGTCCCAAAACTTACTTTTACGGTCATTTCTGGAACCTTTCTTAAGAAATCTTATCTTAAAAACAAATAAACAAATATGACCTTTATGGTCATTTCGAGAAGGGAGTATTTCGAGAAGTGAACATTTCGGGAAAGGGACTATTTGAAACCAAGGGACATTTTGGGAAAGGGACATTCTGAGCCTGAATGTCCAGCAGTGGACTTGTGTTATATAGGCTGATGATGATCTATTTTCACAGGGTTCAAGCTATCTCCATACCAAATTTTATTCCAATCGGATAACCGCTTCCCGTGACACATAGAGTTGCTTTTACATTTATAATATTAGTAAGGATTGACCACACTGCATATTTGAAATAAATCAACTGACAACCCTGATCGACCATTATACTAGAGTTTACACTATGACACCATACATTCCGTACACTCAGCGTATGCCGAGTGTATGTGGGTGAAATGGCGAGTAACCTTTATTGTGACATGATATTAAGTGTCGCGACAGCAGCAACTCTTAAGAAGCTCTTGGAGTGTGGATATCATGGACATCGGTGTCTCAATTTCTGTCGTTGCCACAATATACTTAGTTTTTATTCTATTATAATTTATAAGACTGGCAACACTATCTTTTCGATTGCAGTAGCAACAAAATTAAAAAGGTTCCCTCAATAAAATTATTCCCTCTACCATACTGGCAACACTTACTTATTTTCCTTTTAACTACATTGTCTACATTACGTAATATTTGATCGAAGATAATATGTTATGCTTTACCCGCTGATATTATTCAATAGATGAAAATATCATACCTTTCAAGAGCAACTTCAAGCAAAAAGAGAAAATGAATAGGAAGCCGCAAAACCTTAACTTAGTAGGAAGGCAATACAAGCTTGTGTTTGTGCGCGCTAATCTCTAAAACGGTTCGACAGATTTGGATAAAATTTTGTTCACATAGTTTAACCTGTATTAACATAAAGGACTAGCTCGGTATTTTGACCCAATTCGAAGTCCACGCAGACAGAGTCACGGGCACCGGCACTTGTTAACAATAAAACAACTTTTATGCTACAGAAAATCAGTTTAATTTGAACAGTGAGGAGTCCAGAATATTTCAATACGGAGACATCGATAACTATTACATGAACATGGTTTCACAACTACGTAGCACTGATTATATCATAATCTGTAATGTTAAAGTTCCAATAATATACTTAGTTATGGTACTATATGTGACGCAAACGTCTTTAAAAAGGTTATCTCACGCTCTGAGGCCACAATCATAGTGAACTTAAATTGTTTCCTATATTTTATGACATCTCTAAACAAACTTTAAGAATCACTCCCTAACTAAAACGACAAACATCGTCATCTTATTTAGTAACACAGTTATTTATATTCTTAATCGTCTGTGGTCACATAAGTGAGATTCAAACATAATTTTGCATTTTTACTGAAAAACTGTAGGTATTAAATTGGTGTGTATAACGCGATCAAGTACTGACTTTCATTATTCAACAAGAGTTATATTATAACACGTTATTGGTTCAAATTCCTGTGCGAAAAAGGGACGACACTATCCGTCCTGTAAAACTCTCGCTCTGTTATCTGATTGACTACAACTTGTCATAATACAGTCTCTATAAAGTAAAGCTTATGACAATGCCACAGTAACATATTAATTACTTAAAACTACAAATATTTACATTTCCTGTCAAAGACCACCTTGATAATATAACTTATATACAAGTGTATGAGTGGTATTCTAGAAAGATACTCATGCATGTATCTCGGCTTTTATTCAACCAATTAAATGGCTTAAAAACTGTGAACTGAACATAAAAAGATCTATACATGAGTAACAATCTGGAATAAGCCTATTCGTTCATCTCTCATAAATGGACGTATCTCCTTCTACTACTGTATAAAATCGTCACATATTTTAAAATCGATGAATAAATTTTTTTTATTGGCAACACATGACCCAAAAATCATCGATACGTTATGATATGGCGTGAGCAGCAATTAATATACATTGATAAATTATAATAGGTATTTGATATTTTAGACACGTATTTTACAATCAAGTTTCTGCAAGAACAGTGTATTTGTTATATATATAATAAAGGAAAGTTTACCATACTTTCGCAAATGCTTCAATAATGCGCTGACGCTTCCCGAAATTGTTTTATTTTTGAAATATTATAATGAAACTGACAGTTATCTGAGAACGAACTATCACAAGTATAAAAACAACTGCAATTAATTATATTACGTACTTGCTTAGCTTGTGGTTAATGTAATTTTTTCTTTATACCGTGAATATGATTACGCCCAAACTCCTTCCGAAACGTGTTAATATAAAAATACAAGTTGTGACTTAATATATTATAATATATTCAGAGAGAATAGATTTTATAAATAATATTTTGATAACGTTAATATTAGATGTTTGCAGCAACTGAACGCTCTTAATAATTGACTATGATATGTTATAATATTGTAGGGTGAAAGTACCCACTTTCGGCTATAATGTAGTGAAGCGCTCCGATGCGAATCTTTGTATCCTCAAGGAGTGAGATGGCAATAGCCGAACTTAGACGACTGAGTACGATAGGAGCCGAGCGGATGCAAGCATTTTGTTTCAGATCGCTTCTTTAGATGATTTGATGTGAGCTTTTGTAATCAGTGACGCGCTTCGTGCAAAACGAAATTGATAAAGTACATAAATAAATTATTCAAATCGTGATTTTAATTTCAAGTCGTAATATTTTCATAAAATAATTTTGGACAAAATTACCAATCCACCTTCTCTGTATGAGAAGAAGCCTGTGCCCAGCAGTGGGACAATATATGGGCTGATGATCTTTTAATATAAAATATTTACTTATAAAGTTTTAATTTTAAAGCAATTCTAAGGTCTGAGGTAACATGCCTGTAAATTCGTAAGTAAATATGTACATATAAATAAATATTTATCTACGATATCACTTTGATATTGAGAAAAAACTATTTTTTTCATTGGTGTAGTACACAATAAGAGTGTTGACACATAGAATGTAGTGTATCATGATTGAGTAATATATAAGTAAAAAGTTGTTCATAAACATTTCTATAAAAAGAAGAAGTTTGACAATTCATTTTTTTCTTCTCAATTCAACAGTTGTAGTCAATATTTCTATCACATCATAAGAAACATCTTACAATATTCAATATAGCTAAATTTCTTAAGAGTATAATTCGTTCATCAAAATCCATAACATTTAATACTTCCAAAATGTTTATAGTACATAACTTTGCTTTACGTTCGAAATAACCAACAGTTCAACATACTAAACATTCCACAAGGACATATTTAAAATTTCGAACCACTTTCTAATCCGAAAGGCAGTCGCTGCCGCTAAAAACCAACGTTCTAAAATATCCAACAGTTCCAATCCAAAAATATTATGTAGGTACTTAAATCTTCCCTTTTTATACTTATACGTAACAGTTACCGTCATTGGCATTATAAGTCAATACATAAATATATTATGTCATTTTAATATCGTCTTAATTCACCGAATGGGTAAAACTACCATAGTGATATACAGGTTATTTGATTATCATACCATATTAAATATAGGTAAGAGATAGATTGCTTGCAGCAAACATACAAAAAGTTGATCTACCATACCTACTATTCAAACGGAACGATATGTTGCATTTGATTATTGTAACACCTAAAATCACTGTTGTGTATGACACGCACATATACTTAAGTCTAAAACATCGATGTACAATTATTTAATTCTAGTTTACCGATAGCGAAAGATAAAATAAAAAATGCATTCAAATGTCTCCCACATTTCTCTCAACGTTTTAACAATTGCCATCGGTGAACCAAATAACTATTATAGTTCATAAACAATACAGAAGTTTTAAAACAATATGTCGAGAAACGGTCGAACCGTTTTAAAATGTAACTTAATATAATTATTTACAAATTACATTATATATTTAAACAATAAAGTGCATTTGCCAAAGAAATGGTTTTTGTAGTACATTAGAAAATTATAACGAAATAAACATTTTCAAATTCGAGTTAACAAACACATATTATATATTTTATTTAAAGATAAAATTAAAAAAAATTTTTTTTTTTCTAAATCGTATGATCATCAGACTGGTCCGGCCTAATGATGAGATATATTTTATTAAAATTTACACCTGACACCAGCCGGCTAGGCCAGTCTGACGCTCATAGCCTTTTGTTCATAGTATAAAAATAAAAAAAGGACAAAATAACTTGACGAGAGATGACCTAAACAACTACCCTTTGAATGACGAATTATATCGACTTCTAACCTGAGAGCTTCCTCGCAAATACTTAATTATTTATATATGTAATTGTATTACTATATTAGTGAAGGATATATGACAGACTAGACAATAAAAAGTCTATATTTGTCATCGTCTTCGTATCATCGAACGGCAAGAATTTTTACGTAAACTGTTGTTGGAACAAGAATTACTGTATATCCATAAATATAATGTAGTACGTACTATATACTATGTAAGTATGCTTGACAGTAGAAGAACAATAGGAAAATACGTTATTAATTCTCTATTTGGAATTCCATCAAACATTTTGTGACATCAAACTCTATTTTAGTATGTTAATATTAAAAATTGTTATATATGCCCTTAAAATATAATGTACTCGTTACAATATTATATCTACCATGTTCGAGATCCGGGATTAATTATATTAATATACTATACCACCAACACATGCACCTACTATCAATAAATATATTAGAAATACAAGTACCACTACAAGATAATGTAAGATGGTTAAATGGCATATTATTTAAGAACTATGCAGAAAGTTTTTAAAGTTCAATTAGAAAGATGTAACTTCCATAACGATGTCTTAATTAAACTCGGCAATTTTATCGGAGTTCAAAACACTGTGACATCGATCAAACATGTTACTTTTCAAAGTTACTGTGAATGGGGAGGCCTGTCTTATTCCAGTATCGCCAAACTGTAAGAAGCACAGCGGATGTGCTATTACGAGCCACCTTAAGGGTTCAGGCTAAACACCCACCATTTCTTTGACAAACGCCTCGTGCCATCGTCGAGGAGGTGGCTTCACCGAGCGTTGGTGTTGGAATCACTTTCGGGGCCGTCATGGTACTCGTGGAAGCAGGGCACGATGCAGAGGTTGGTGCGGCACTCGGGGCAGTGGTACTGCGTCTTCCGCCGGAGGATCCTGCCGCACTCGTCCACCGTGTTCCAACAGAAGTTGCAGCTGAGCGGGGGCCCGGAGCGCACGGCGGGCGTGTGGCTGGCCCGCTGCGTCTGTGACGTGTCTGACGCCGTGGACTCGAATGACGCTGACGTCGACGTCGCGGTGGTGGTAGAGGATTGTCGCTCGGCGGCGGACACCGCCCGGATGAGGAGCGAGCCCACTTCTTGTTCGATGCGCGGCTTCCGTGTCAGTAAACCCTGGAAGTTTAGTCAAATAATTCATCTTTGAATACACGCCAGCTCTTCCTAACGCTAGTCTGTAAACGTATACATGATAATCTTCCTGCTTACTTCAAAAATTGGTTTAAAAATTATTGAAAATAAATGTCTTTTAATTTTTGACAGACTAATAAGACGAATGTGTTCTTTTCTAGTCATTTGTATTTTCTGAGTGTATCATTGACACCCCTGACTAACGGTGAAGAAAAGTATCATGAGAAAACTTGGACTAAAAATTCAAAATCGCCAACCCGCCATGCTCATGCCTTTTCTGTACAAGAAGAGAACCCAACTGTGTGATAAATAAGCCGAGATATAAGGTACCTTAGGAGCGCTGTACTGCGGGTAGGACTCGTGTTTCTGTAGCGTAGAAGGCTTCGACACGGCGGGGGTCGGCGGGAGCGGCTCTGACGTTTGCTTGCGTATATTCTGTTCGTCGGGCACCCGCGACTGACGCTTGAAATGTTTGGTCCGTCGATGCCAGCTACCTTCCGAGTTCAGGTTTGCTGGAGCTAAAGAATTTTTGGGTTAGTGTTATACGAGCCATCGTTCCCCCACCCCCAAGACTTGTAAAGTACAAACTTAGGCATTCTTTAGGTAACTCTGTGCCCCACACACCTGTCCCGGGATACCCATATGGATATCACCCAAAATAAAATTCTTACTAATTTTATAAATGCGATAGTAACACTGTCTTTATGTTACGCTTTCACGGGAATACGGCTAGGCTGATTTCGATACAATTTGGTATGGAGATAGATTGAAACCTGGGGACGGACATAGGATAGCGTTACACTAAAACTGCTGAATACCTGAACCGATTTAGATGTATAAGGAATTGTTAAGAGTCCACGCATCACTCCGAGTAACATTGGCTAGGAAATAAAATAAAAAAAAACAGGTAAAAACAAGTTGTAATATTAATTTGCAGTCAAGGGACTCTGAAAATATTCCACAAAACAGTCATTAGTAAAATTATTATTTATTTTTTATTGGATACTGTCATATCTACGCGTATGTCAGTCTGACAGGGACGCGTATGTATAATCATCACATTAACGAATTATACAGTAGAGCACTAAGCAGGCAGGCAAGCATAAAGCAGGAGTTAAGTAAAAGAAATGAAGTACAAAATAATCAAAGTTCATTTATTATCTATTTTGGTATTGAACAATTAATTAATTATTAGTGCTAAGCACAATATTCAATAATTTTGCCGGTTAATGTACATCCATTTCGTGGTTCCGACAGTCGTGAGCATTGGCGGAACGATTTTGAAACCTTTTTTAAAACAAAAAATATTTCATCTTCGTTTATATGGTGACAAAATCAGTATTTAGAATGATCTTGTAATGAAGATCAAGTATTTATTGCTATAATATATTGCTATCACTAATACCTTAACATCTACAGATCACGCGACTTCGCTTCTAAACCAACATTCAGTACAAACTTATTAAGCGTCATTCAATATGGCCGATGTCCACGACTGGCGATCCTTAGTTCCGCACTCGTAATATCATTATTATTATAAACATTATATGAATAATACTATTTCGACAAACACTGGTACCTATAAATCACTTCCTCGTGTGGGGGTAATGTTACATTGTCTGGTTAAGCAGGTCGAATGCTGTTAGAAGCACCCTGCAAGAGGTCATTTATAACAAAAAAGGGGTAATGTTAGACTATTACCCTTGTCACTACGACAAGATCTAAAAATACGTTAATAAATTTAAAATGTCTGTTACAGATGATCCAAATATTGTTATAATTTTTTTAAACCGTTCGTTAACAGAGAGATTTTGAATAAATTTAGTATTCAATAGAGACTTTGATTAGTAGAAAATTACTTCGCATATTGAATTCATTTGATAAGCTATCAGAACTGACTCCTAAAGGAACCCAATCTTTCCATATGAATATAATTAACCTTAACAATACCCCCCACATGAGATTTAGTAACTAAATCATTTTTGTTATCTGGTAACATCGATATTTCACGGCCAATTACTTTATGACCAACATAATACTTTGAAATCACCTTGGATGGCACTTATTTAAGAAAGAGAGTAAAATCATAGGAAATGCGAGAACACATCGCTCTCTATAATCTGGGCATTAGACGATCATGATTCATGCTACATTTGAGAACAAAAATCAATTCTTACAAAAGATAATTGAATAATTGCCAGACTTAACGTTACTAACTGGGAATACTGATAGCACACATGATACACAAACCATATCATTTCAGATAATAGAGTACAGCTGTACAATTAGAAAACATCCACTTCCCGATCGCGAGCAGTCTTTCGAGATACATACAATTCAGAGCAACATTCAGGGATACATAATCAACTATATACACATTATATTTACATTTTGAATGACCTCCGATACGTAGCAGCTATGTTGCCAGCCTAAACGAGAGAAAACCTTCTAAATTACTTTTAAAAAAATCAGTCGAAATTACAAAAAAGTTACAGAGATCGCAAACGCCAAAACTGGTTATTATCGTTGTAAATCTAGGCGAATAGAAAAATATAATACTCCTTAGTTTATTTAATAATAAAAAAGTAATACTTCTAAAACGACGGTAGTGACAAGATCACAAATTGTACTCGTGAGCGGTTCGACTATCATGATTAACATAAACAGCAGCAAAACACATACATTGGGGCAATGTAAAAAATAATTAAACTGTATTATTTTGAGCAAAGCGCAAGGGGCATATGGCGCCAAGCATAATCTTGTAAATACCTTATTTACTACACGTCTGCACATGCCGTGCTATTCTACAATAGCAGAGTTACTCTGCTACTTAGGGTTATGTACTATCTACTAATTACCTACTATCTTGGTGCATTCTTAAATCACAACATCAAATTATTATTAAATTATTGCAATCAATTTACTTTCTAACAACATCTATGGATATCTTAAATAACGTCAACGACTTGGCTTCGCGACAGACTGGTAAAAAGTTCGTGCAAATAATAATAAAAACAAGAAAGAGGTATTGTCGAGTACCGCTCGCGAGTCAAACACCAATCATACCGACAGATCCACTTAATATTAATCACTTAACTTATACTATAAATGCATACTGACATAATTACACGCTTAACTAATTATTTTACACGATAGAGATCTCTGGTTCCTGTTCTAACATTGACGAGATTACGTCACAAGCTACCGATGACGTAGTTAGACGTCGTAGATAAAAGTGCTTTTAAAACAAAAAGGATATGTTCCATTTAAATCAGTCTAAAGTAAATGCAAGAAGGCGATTGATCGTTTTGTTTTAATCTATGTCTAACTTTACTGGCATGCCTTATCACTGGTTTTAGAATATTTTTTTTGTATAAAAATAAGACTAAAAATGATAGGTTGCAAAAAAACTGAACAATTATAAAATAAGAATGGGCTCGATTTTTTTGCAACCCAGTGTACAATTGTACGTGTGATTTTTTATTTGTTAATAAATGCAATATAGGCAATGTGGTAGTGTTTTCAATTATAATATAATATTATTACACAGTTTTGTAACATTGAATCTCAATCTTATCAATGTTTTGCTGCCATTAGTATTAATATTTAATGCTACATAGTGTAAAGCAAGTTTAATATTGAAGACGATGTAAGAAAAATATCTTTACAAAAATATTAAGTTTTAATTTTTAATAAAAGCATTATGGAGTTTAATTACTTTGAACAGTACCTACCATTTAGTGGACTTATAGAACTTAAATTTCAATATAACTTAACGTATAATAATATTAATTACTTGTGTGAGATAGAAAGTGTAATAACATAGTATGTTTGTCAGAAATTTATGCTTAATGACTATTTTTGTATAAAATATCTAAATTAGAAAGTTATGCTAATACCGTAACTACTCTTATTTGTGATGGTATATTTTTTATATCCAATTGTCAGGTAGGATTTTTTATCAAAAAGTTTATGATGCCTGTACTAGCACTATACATTGATGGTTTTCAGCCTGAATATCATTCCAGGTTTAGTCAAGATTTAAAATGCATTGTGTCATTGAAGAAAAATTTCACAAAAGCTACCGTCCAATTTTCTTTAAAGATACGGTAATTACGATTGTCAGTGTGCTAATAAAATATACTATACAATAATTATTACACAATTCTATCTCACAAACACCACCACACTTCCAAAAATGAGTATGAAAACCATACTATAGGTACTTTGAATTAGGTGACTACTGAAAAAATCCGCAAAAAATGTATTACACTATAAAAAAATACTTATAAATAGAGGTAGTTACGAATATAATTGAATGAAACCTGCCACTCATTGCTTACAAACTAAATCTTTGCACACAGTGCCTAGCTTGACGCTAATCCGTGCTTGATGTTCAATTTTTACACTCCTTATCATAATAAGGCCATTCGTCTTATAAGCTTTAACTGTTGTCTTTACCTGTCAAGTCAAAATGGCTTATAAGATAAATGGTGTTATTATGAATAAAGCGATTAGATTCTTTTTTATATAATAATGTACGCTTCACTTCGGTTGAAAAAAAATCCCGCGGTTTCATCTATCTCGGATAAAAATTATCCTATGTTCTTCCCCCGGATTTCATACAAATCCGTTTTACCGTAGCGTAACAAACAGACAGAGTTACTTTCACATTTATATTATTACGAAAAATGTCAGCACATTATTAAAAAAAATCGATCTTTTTTTTAAACGTACAACTATTGAACATCCAGCACCAATCTTTTGTGATCAGAACGCAAGTTTGCATGTCAAACTTTAACGATATTACAGACAATGTGATTGTATATCGATTACGTGGCGTTTTGACTAAAGTATATCGATTACGCGGCGTTTTGACTAAAGTATAACATTAACAAGCTGAAGTTGGTTAAAGTAATTTAAACTAGTTTTGCTACTATGAAAATTACATCTGCATCAAACCCTAACTGTCGGCTTCCACTTTTACAGGATGCAGCTAAGTACCTGTATTTTACATGGAACAACTGCTTATCTGATCTCCACAACCTTGTTACCAGGTCTTACTCCTTGGTTGTCAGACTTTCTGGCTTCTGACTACCCGAATTAGTGAAATATAAGTAGGGTACATCAGTCCCACTCGCTTAGTCACAAATTTTAAGTACAATTGCAATATAATAAAATCTCATCTACTGTTTTATTAGTTTTCACATTATTCTATGTACGTAGAGTAGTCATATTTTCCGCTATCTAGGTGAAGTAGGTATTGTGGGGCGAAGCGCCCTCACAAAAGGCATTCCTACCTACTATTATTTATTCAGCTAGATTGTCTGTAATATCGTTACAAACTAGACCAACCCCCAAACGACATCAGCACGCCTACCTACCACTAGCAATAGTATTTCGGCGACAGAGACAAGTAACGGTCCCAACCAGTGATGAAAAAAATGGGAGTAACTAATAATAAATTGGCTATCACATTCAATCCGATTATTTACGACTACGATTGTGCACTTCCTTATAATTGTAAAAACACTCGTTCACCGAACAGTTTTTAACTTACGGTTCTATTGAGATCTACTAATTACGTTTTTTTTTATTCATGGCAATTCGACGGCTGTGGACGTCACCTAGTCAGGGCCGTGGGAAACAGATGCACTAACCATTATGTACAGATTTACATTTTATATTCCTTGTTTAATGCTAATAAAACATTTATTAAAATTGCTAACACTAAGAGCACAACAATTATTGTATTTCACGATTAGAAAGTAATGAGTTTGTCGTCGTTCGTTTCCCACGACCGCGGCGCTTCCAGCAGTGCGACATGTGACCGACTTATCCTCAAATCAACTAAATCAGATCTGCTATAAAAATGGAAAACATTGCTTTAATTTATTGCCTTTAAACTTACGACAATTCGCCTCACTCACAGCTCGATGCACTTAGAAATAGTGCCATCTAATGTAGCCGGCCGATTGTCCGAGTCGACAAAGTGGTGATGACGTAAACACGATACCTTATTTCAATTTGGTAGTTAGTGGAAACAAAAATGTGTGATGTAGTGTCTTTTGATATACAATTTTAAACTTGTTTGGTCATATATAGCTTTTTAGTTGTTTTTTTATTATTTTTAGCAACATATAATTATATTCTGATTGACTAGCGATCGAGTTATTGTTCTATCGTTGTCCGCACCACTTTGACCAGTTATTTAGGTTAGATATCATAATATCAAATAGTAACAACCCCACAGCCGATACCGATAGTAAGTACGATACGTGTTACAGCTAATATTTACAACGCGAGATGCATGTATATGTGTTCATAACGCGGAGGCGCGAGGGCGGTATGCGGGGGCGAAGGCGCCATGTAGGGCTGAGGCCCGTATTCCGCGCCTTGCCACTCGTGTCACAACGAGTAGGACTCGTCGGCTGACACGCCGCAGGCCGCGTTCTATTGCATCGAGTTGAAGTTCACCCCGAGAATGTTGATGGGCGAGTTGTGCGGCACGCCCTGCAGCGGGAAGCCGTGCGGCGTGCTGGAGTCGATGAAGCCGGGCGGCACCTGGTGCTGCGGGCACAGCAGCGCCATCTGCTGCTCCGGCTGCTGCTGCTCGTCCTTGTGCTCGGGCGGCGGCGTGGTGTGCTCGCGCTTGATGCGGCTCTTGATGCTCGGCCGGTTGTTCGGGTACCCTTTCTTTTTGTACTCCAGCCATAAGGTCCGGTTGTTCACGCCGAACATTCGTGCTGCCTTACAAAATCCGATCCCCCCAAAGCGGACTGCCTCGAGCGCTCTCTGAAAATTTTCTTCGGACTGTGGGTTGGTGGTTCGTCGTCGTTTGGGGGGTGCCGGTGGGTTGGGCTCCTGCGGGGCTTGCACCTCCACGCACGAGGGCCCGGGGGAGGGGCCGGGCACGCCCAGGCCCTGGCCGTAGTTGATGTCGGCGTCTATGTGCGGGTTGATAACGTTGTTCATGTACATGCCGGGATCCTGCTGCAGCCCGCCGGCGCCGATGCAGGCGTTCGTGTACCGCGGGTAAGAGTGCTCCATCATAGTCCACTGTCCTCCTGGGAAGAGAGATAAATGTACGTATTTTAATAAGACTCTCTAGGTACAATATAGTATTTCTGAGTTAAAGTTTAAACAAACGGTTTCTCATTGATCTCCCTTCCCTGGAAAGTAAAACGCCGTCCCGGTTGTAATGCATAGTACGGTAGCTTACTTTGTTATGAATTTTTCACAATTTTAAATAACTTTTAAAAGTCGATACGCACGTTAGTATTTCATGAAATAGTGCTACTGGGTAAGGAGGTACCCGTTACGAGCATCTCAGACGAGTGCCGGGCAGAAACTATCTACATATAGCACGTTACATGCACAGAGTACACATACAGCAGAAGCAGATGATGATATTGTTATGTTTTAGAGATGAATGAGAAACTGATGATGTTTAAAACCTTCTTACTGTGTTATTATATTATGCTAAGTCTTTTGAGGACTACGCGGCAATTATAGGCAGGTTGTTTGACCTTAGAATATGTCGAAATTAAATATCGTAGTGATATCAATTAACGTGAACCTACCCGGAGTTACCAGGGGGAAGATCAAAGGAAACAAAACAGACATACAACTATTTCAGTTACAGTCTTTCAAATAGCAAATTTTTATGGAAAATTTTAGATTTATTTTATTATTTATGTTTTTTGTAGTTGTTTCCAATTTAAAATAAATATTTTCGCTTATATTTATTAATCACTGCTGCGGTCTGTATTTAAAGTACTGTCCGTCCCATCTATGAATATCAAAGTATTCTGACATACACAAAGAGAAGGGAGATAGTTTGACAACATATAAAGCTTAAAATGACAACATTTACTATTTTAATGAACAAACTACATAATGAAATAAAAATAACGAAACATAAATAATTTTGTAATAATATGAATGAAATTAATGTCGGTGGCGAATAAATGTGTGATGGCGACTTATCTTGTAGACTGACTGACGAACGTTATGACCGACAAGGCACGCTTGCAACACTGCTTAGCCCAAAATATGTTTAAAACATAATTTTGTCTCTATCAACTCCGAGGATTGTGATAGAGAATTAATGATGCTTTAACTATATTAAGCGGTAATTTGACACTACCAATCAATTGACATACTTTCTATGAACTGTCAAAACACCATACCCCCATAGTTTTTTAACCCCTACGCAAAAAGGGGGGTATTATAAGTTTGACGTCGATGTCTATCTGTCTGCAGCATCGTAGCTTTCAAACGAATGGACCGATTTCGATCGGCTTTTTTCATTTGTAAGCCAGTTTCCTTACGGTGGTTCTTAGCTATGTTTGGTTAATATCGGTCCAGCAGTGTAAGAGAATCAGCTCTTTTCCAAAATGATGTAAGGCATTTTTTTACGTATGGGTCTATTTTTAATTTATATTGTTGTATGGCAATAGTCTAGTTTAAGCTTGAATGTTACAATGTTTTCTTTTTTGGTAGCTGTGTAGTTTGTTCACACTCTTTCATTGTTTTTAGAAGTGATGACTTTTAATTAGCTGTTAGTCACACTTACTATGTTTTATTGTTTGTTTAAGCTGTTAGTCATCCATAGTTATTAAATAAATAAGTGACGTCATTTGTTTTACAAATCAATTAGTAATCTTTTTAATAACTTAAAGCAAATAAAAATCTATTTTTAAAATTAATAAAACATGAATTTGGATTTTGAGGGACAAATTTATTTTACAAAAGTTGAATTATTGGTTGATAGTGTCAACAGTCAAATTGTATTTAGCGCACAAGCGGGCCATGTCTGACATTGTAATACTAACATTTGCAACTTGATGATTAATTAGTGTTGGCATATCGATGTACGATCACTTCACTAGTTCATACTAGACATTTCTATCGCTGGCTCTAACAAGTCATTATGTTTGCCTATCTATATGAGAACGTGAGACAACGTCCCAGGTTCTGATACGAATAGACACATTGGAACGAGACCGATGAATTGACCGGTAGAAGTTTTTTTTTCTCGATGTCGACACTTCAATATTTATCGATAACGCTACGTATCACAGCTCTACGCGATATCAACACGGGCCGTTTTGAAGCCATCACACAAGCACGTAATAATGAGCGTTACCTTGTGGGATCGCCGCTGGTGTGTTCTCCATGCCTATTGGGTCCACGTTAATGTTTTCTGGGGCTTCCGTGGTCTGGAATTATGAAATACGTACAATTATAATAATGTACCTCTACTACCCATAGTTAGGTTACTGGCTCAGTCAACAGATATACTTTAAAAAAATGCTTGTGTCGAAAAATATAGAAAAATCAGTTTTGATTGATACAATTTTTTCGCCCAAAAATAATTCGAATATTTTAGAACCAGTATGGTCAGTTGAGATCGTATGGCGGCTTAGGATTGTCATGCCGTTAGCCACCACAACAAATGAGTCATCCTTACACCAAGGCGTGCTAATAGAAAAAAATAATGAGCTGTTTTACAACGTTTTGAGGTGACCTCGGCGTGTATATAGAGTACGAGTGTGCTGGTTCGAAACTTACATGTTACATGGTTCGAAAGTAACAATGCGACTTTTCTAAAGTCATAATACTTCCCAACTGTATCATAGACACTACAGACTAACGGTGAAGAAAAAGATCATGAGAGAACCTGGACTAAAAAGTCTGAAATCGGTAATCCGCCTTGAATAAGCGTGGTGATCAACGATCATGCGTTTTGTTTTTTATTTTGTATGACATCTCGCAGGTCAACCTAGAAGGTTGTCGACTGCTTAACGGGGCTTGCCTGTGAAGTGCCTTATATGAATTTAGGGCCTCCAGCCAGGTTTTAACTTACAAAACTAAGCGACTACACGCTAAGGGCATCCCCTAGTCGTAGAAGGGGTCTCAGCTTAGGGAGGACAGCAAGGGACAGGCTGGATCAGAATATATAATGATTATTATAATCGGAAATTTTAAAGGTTAGCTCAGCTCGCGGGCTGGCTCGTCGAGCTAGTGCCTTTTCTGTATGAGAAGTGGCGATTACCCAACAGTGGGATATATAGTGAATAGGTCGATAATGATGATGGTTTTAAACTGTACCTGTTGTGCATTGTCGATGGTTCTTATTTCGTGATACTCCCGAATGCGCCGGTGATGTGGCAGACTGCTTAACGTAATAGTTTCAACGCCGCCGCCTGTCTGAGCGCTGACGTCAGCGCGGTTCTCGTTCTCCAGCATGCTGAGAGAAGTTGAGCCCGTCGAACTTTTCCTGCGCCTAAAGAATTGTAGGATGAACTTCATTTGATAGGATTCAAAAGAAAATAGTGTTCATTTCGAGATAAATAGCCGAATTTATCCGTCGTATATATAGTCGTGGTGGCCTAGTGGTTAAGGCAGATACGAGTGTGCGAGTTCGGAACATGGCAAGTACCAATGTGCCTTTTCTAAAGTCATATTTCTTTCTAAGTATATCTTAGACGTCACTGACTAACGGTGAAGGAAAACATCGTGAGGAAATCTGGAATTATGAGAAGAGACCTGTGCTCAGCAGTGGGACAATATATAGGATGATGATGATGCGACCCGTGTGTAACATGGACTCGATAAACGGGTTATGTAAACTTTATTGAAAATAGTCAAGTATTATTATCAATTTTCTGAGTTCTAAAAGGTTAAGGACAAGTATGTTTTTATTGTGTCAATTCAAAAACAATTTATTCAAACGAGGCTAAAACTCAGCACCTGTGTCCACGTATCTTAGATCCCATAGACCTGACATAGCTTGTCACCATTTTAGGCAGTTTTGATCAAGGTGAGCTTAGCTTCTTTAGTACTTTTTCAAATAAAAATGCCATGTCCAAAAATATCATAAAAAACTGTGAGATGTCCAGCAATATGATGATGATGTTATACAAACATATGAAATATATGTGAAATAAAAAAAACCGGCCAAGTGCGAGTCGGACTCGCGCACGAAGGGTACCGTAGATAGCATTATCTATAAAAACGGCAAAAAATTGCATTTGTTGTATCGAAACCTCCCTCAAATATTTATTTTATTTTGTTTTTAGTATTTGTTGTTATAGCGGCAACAGAAATACATAATTCGTGAAAATTTCAACTGTCTAGCTATCGCGGTTCTTGAGATACAGCTTGGTGACAGACAAACGGACGGACAGACAGCAAAGTCTTAGTAATAGGGTCCCGTTTTTACCCTTTGGGTATGGAACCTTAAAAAATGATATTCTTAAATGCACCTTTAAATATATAATTTTTTTATTCCATTAATTGCGTTTTTTCTAGCTCGGTGCGTATGACACTCACCTTTTACGTTTATTTGACGGCGAAGCTGCGGGCGACTGTCGCTGGGAGTCCAAGGAATCTCCTTGGCTTTGAAAGTCCGCGTTGTTCGCTTGGGACCTCGTCAGGGAGGTCGAATCCGGCATCTCGGTCAATCCTTTTATTTTTAAAAGTTTTGCGGTGTCCAGCACCTGAAAATTCACAGGATTATTTCTTATGTGGATGATGGAATGTGATGAGTATTAATAATCAATATGATTTCAAAAAATATAATGTTTATTTCAAACAATAAGATTGAAGTACAAGTCTCATGTTAGGTAGAAGCTTTCGAGTTTGTATGCACCTTATTTCGAAATTTTATCTCTAGTATGAAAATCTTCGGATAATGGAAATTATTAAAAATTGCCTGAAGTGAATTACAAAAGTGTAGAGGCTGAGCTACACCATCACTACTACTTTCAGTAAAATTGAAACCTTACAACCGGTTGCACCAAAATGTTTATGATTTTTACTTTTAAGAATACTATATAAGATATCAATAATTCGCATACTTTTAATATTTTTTATGACATCTATACATAGATACAATAATTGAGTAAACATTATCATAAATATATATATACGAAAAACATAAAATAATATCAAAATTATAAAATTTTATCCTACATTCTGACAAATCTCGAATGACGTTTCTTCCGTTTTACGTGTCGACTACATTACGGTGCTTTCAGAGTACGCTATAACATAATTGCATATAATATATAGCTCATAGCACAACAATATCGCGCACCATACATAGCCAATAATATATATACAGTGTGAACGTGTCCATAACAACGTATGGTGCTTTTTTTTGTATGGCATCACGCAGGTCAACCTAGAAGGTTGTCGACTGCTTAACCGGGTTTGCCTGTGAATATGAATTTAGGGCCTCGGCAGGGCAGCGTATGGTGCGCGATATTGTTGTGCTATGAGCTATAATAATATGCTATTATATTATAGCGTAGTCTGAAAGCAGCTTTACGGTGCCAGCTAGCACTGGGCACGTGGGCACTGGGCACTCACCTTAGGCAACTGTTCCTCTGTGACATTCACTTCCCCGCAATACATAAAGTCGACCATAGTCCGAAGGTCTGCAAATGTGACGTCTTTTAAAATGACGATGGGATGTGGCGACGGGTTATCCACGAACAAGGACTGGAATATAACAGAAAGAGGTTTTAAATACATTTCGTAGTTACTATCTATACAAATAAAAAAGGCTTAAAGTCCCAATTTCACTAACTACTAGTTGTTAATTAATCATCAACTCATTTAATGCGTATGAGTTTGCGTTTCACCATTACGAGTGCCTGATTTTGGACGTTCATTTAAACGATCATTGTGTTCAAAATCGGCCTTTGATAATTCATACAAACTGGGATTAGAACTGAAATCAGCCCTTATACGCACTAGAGGAAGACACGTAAATTAATATAAGCTTTCTATCGATATCATGTCACCGTCGATAGGTACAACAATAAGAATTGCGTGACGTTTTACAAATGGACGGACCAACCGTATCGGCAACAAACGTGCCGACGCAATCATTAGAATTAATGCACTTTGAGAGTACATAAAAAATTTGCACTACAGTGAGGTATCAGGTGGGTTTCATCAGATTTAAGTACAATATCAACGATTCATACTTCTTAATTCAAAGTTCTCTTTTTAAAATTCAGTATACAATATGGCCTGCAATTTTTTTTATAATAAACATACAGTTTTTATATTCGGGGGCATAAAAGGTTGACATAAGAAAAAATATTTATTAAAAAATTAAAATCAACAAGTGTGGTACTCATTCGAATTATTTCTTTTCAAAATTCGTATAATTTTACCATAGCGAATAATGAAGATATTTTGTAACTCCCACACTTTAATAATACACTATCTTATGTGCATTACTTCTATGTGTATGAGTGATACTCTAGCGCAACTGTGCCATGATCATTTAATGTCTAATCAATGTCATAATCGACGAAGCGCGAGATTTCTAAACTTTGTTTCTGACGAAAAATTTAAATAGATGTACATGACTCATTTTGCTAACGACTATAAAAAATTTGATGCCCCACAATACCAAAACAAAAGTAATGGTTAAACAATAGTATTCTGCAGAAAAATAAAATGGTAATAAAAATTTGCTTTTGTTGGAGAGTTTATTGCGCCACTTCTTCCCAGCTAAAACACATAGGTATTGGTGAAGGGTGGACATTTTAGGGGCTGTCTTTTGTCAATTTGACGTTCAAAAAGCTCGCTTATTTTCAACATAGTTTGAATAAACGGTTATTGAATATAACAATTCAAACAGTAATATATTCTTTATAATAATATACAGACCTCTAAAACAACACTTTGTATTTGCTGATTACCAATTTTAAGTTATTTTTATTTGTCACAAAAAAATTAGACACATTATAATATGCCCAAGTTACAATGATTTTAATTAATATACCTATATATTTATCCTCATATTCCCATTAAAAATGAAAATTCAAATTAGGCTGAAAACCAGCACTTTATGAACGTCACATTTACAAGAGACAGACCCCAAAACGACTGCCGAAAACGAAACGAAAATGAAGTGGCGCAACAAACTCCCTAAAATGTGGCCATCCACATCCACCAGTACCAAGACTAGAACAAAATTAAATAAAGATAGTTACATTTACTCACTTGAAAATATGTGCTGCATGCTGAAAGCACGACCTTGTGCGCCAGCAACTGTTTCCCATCAGCGGCCAAGGTCACGTCAACCAGCGTCTGGGTGTTCAATAACGTGGTGAACATAGATATAAAGTTCGGCTGGTGGTTGTTCCATCGTAGACTGTATTGCTGAGACATCGTCGGAACCTGGCGAATGTTGGAATAAAAAAATACTGTTGTTATACACCATCATCATCTGCCTAGCCTTTTCCCAACTATGTTGGGGTCGGCTTCCGGTCTAAACCGGATGCAGCCGAGTACCAGTGTTTTACATGGAGCGACTGTCTATCTGACCTCCACAACCCAGTTACTGGGTAACACGGTACCCCTTTCTAAGACTGGTTGTCAGACTTTCTGGCTTCTGACTACCCGTAACGACTGTCAAAGATATTGTTATACACCATGTAATTCGCAATTATCTTGATATTTTTACGACCGCATAATTAAGTTTGTTTGTAAGGAAAATCTTTGATTACTTCAAAGATACTTAGGTTCATAGTTTAAATTTTCTACCCTAATTATTTCAGATTTTACGCTTCACAAACTTGGGAGAAAAGGGGGGTGTCTTTTTGTGCAATCTTTATTATAATTCGAAAACTAAAAGACATAAAAGAACACAAAAAAAACAAGTAGAGTGCAGACCAAGCCTATGTTATGATAACTATATGTTGAAATTTTGCCCCACATTTTCATTAAAAAGCACTAGTATTTTTTTACTTTTCAGTAAGTATGACCAATCGTTCTTTATAACTGTTCCAAATTTCAAGTCGATAGCATTAGCAGTTACCAGACGGACAAAAAGACCGACAGACAGACGAAGTGAAAAAATAAGGATACTTTTTACCATTTTTGGCCGGCACCCTAAAAATACATAGTCAAAAATAAATTCCTACATCATACCACAAATAAGCTACATTTATGCCGATAAATAAATAAGTTGGACTCGCTGATTAAATTAAATAATTGAAATTACTGCATGTTTCATAAATATTATAATTGGGTACAATTTATGTAATAAAATATACCCACGAGTGTTGATAAATGTGTGCTACCTAATTTCTGTAATATTTTAATATCCTTATAAAGAAAATATATATATATATATTTCAGAATGCGCAAAAAGCCCTTTCATAACACTACATAAGCTGACTTGATGCCTACCCAACATACTTAACAATTTATTTTTTAAGTAGTAGTGTAGGCCACACTCAATAAACCCATATTGCTTTTCAAAATGTAGGTAGTGTGTGTGGGTAATAGTTAGTACCACCATATATTTTAAATTGTGAAAGAATATATTGTACTTTGTCCGTCCGTTACCCAAAAAATTTAGTTTTCATGCATGTCGAATTAGTTTAATGTTTGAAAAATATTTGAGGTCAGTAACCACCTCTGGATAAGCACTTATTAAACTTGTGAGTCAGATAATTCCGTGTTATTAAAGTTATGAAAGAATTATCACGTAATATCTGATAGATAATTCAAATCCAAAAAAAGTTGAATCTGGCCCTAAGTTGTAAAAAAGTAATTTCTCCAGAGCGACCCCGGTAACGGCAACCAATTTTATTCAGACTAGCCAGGCACGCAGGAGACATTATAGTGCACAAGCGCTAGTGCCGACACGGGTGCAACCTCTATTCCCTCACTCTCATAGTCCAATGTGTAAACAATCCGACACGACTGAGGAAAGCTTTACGTGCTCTCTGAGGCACGCTATGTTCCGAAAATGGTCACCCACCCATGGCCTTTAACCTTGCTAATCGAACATTCCGCATGGCTGATACTTAGCTACGAGCCCCTCAAAAGAGTATTACGATAAAGAATGAGAATTATAAAACTGTTCCTCTTAAATCAACACTTATAAAATCAATAAGTTTATACTTATAATACTATTACTCTTGAACGTAATATATATATATATAAGTTAAACTTAGAGGTTGCTCTTGCGCTCCATAGGTACACGACAGCTATCTTAAAGCTTGTCGTGTATTTCACAGCGCTACTCGTTTAATAAGTTAAATCATAAAAGCTTGATCACATTCTCAAGATGAATTTGTATTTTTTTTGTATATGATTATAATGATAGTATGAAGTTTTAATGTCAGTATATTTATTGTTAGTTGCACAAGTAATTTCAATTACGTTGGTTAATGATTTGATTAAGTATAAGGTGTGAAATCATCAAATGTCTCCCCTCACCGTGGGTAAGGCGGGAGGGAGTGTCAGACTCTTACTGACTAAAACCCATACATTTTCCTTCCCCAGCCTTTTACGTTCTGGGAGCACGATAACACTATCCAACAGCATCATTACATCCTGGACCATATATTGTCTAAGGAAATATTGAATTCACCCGGATGAAAATCCAGGGTATCTTTTATTTCTGTACCAAATTTCATCCAAATCAGTTCAACCGTTTTACTGTGAAAGCGTAACAAACAGTCTCACATTCGCATTTATAATATCAAGTTCGAATTTTCCACAGAGCAGTGTAAGCTAAAAACCTAATATTAGAAATGCGATATTTTGTGAGGTTGGATGTATGTATGTTTATCGCTTTTTCACGAAAAAAATACTTAATGTATTTTGATGAAATTTGGTACACAAGAGTTTAAAGCCTGTGGATCGAGCCTGGCAGTCCATGGCAAGGTGCTGTATTGTACTTGCTGTTGGCCACTGGCGTCGCAACAGCAGCGTTTTTGGCGTGCACACTGAACGGCGGAATAAACTTCACAAACTTTTAGTTTTTCCGACCCAGAGTGACAACAGTAAACTTATTTATCGATCCTAGGAATCTTTTTATCCGGGTGCGCGAAGTTGATCCTTTAGGATGCGGGTGAAACCGGGGAAAAAAGCTAGTTTTATATCAATTATAAGATACCTGGCGATAAAGATAAATTTATTCCCTTGACGACCTTAAAGTAGAGTCAATTTCAAGCAAAGAGGTTAAAACTATCTACTTATTTACGACAAAGACTGTCTCGACGACTTCCGATCTAGCAAATTGCAAAATATCCTATTACTTCCTTTAAACAAAGCTTTGTCTATGTCTCCCTACCCTCTAAGGTAGTAGAGAATGATAGTTTTAAGAAATACAAGAAGATACCTTGCCAGTACTGAATATTCCGGAGGCCACTGGGTTTCATGAAAACATGTATTATAATAAGTATTTATTATCAATTCTGAAATTATTTCAATAACTTCCAAAAACACTGAAAAGAGAAAAATAAATTGTATTTAAATGCTTGTCGACCAAAACATCGCTCTAGAAGTCGGTGTCTCGTAAGTTACTGTTAGTATTTTGCCACCGACTTCTAGAGCGATCACCAAATCATCTAAGCACGTGGCTTTTGCGCAAACATATATGCATAACATATAGTATCAAAATAATGTGACGAAAACTGCTTAAATGTATTTAAAAACCGTTCAAATGCGCGGCAGAACACGTGGTGCAATGATAAATCTTTAGCAAACAAAAACATAATATGTATGCAATTCTTCCTTACTATCCTAATAATGTTAAAAAGTTCTGAAGCGTAACAGACAGACGGTTAATTTAGGGAATGAGTAAGGATTCACCCACAATCCACATAGCCTGAATGGATGATTAATCATCATCAGCCTATATATTGTCCCACTGCTGAGAACAAGCCTCTTCTCATACAGAGAAGGCATGACAATAAATCACCACGCTTGCTGATAGGCCCAAGGCGAATAGGCAATTTCAGAATTTTTAATTCCAGGTTTTCTCACGATGTTTTTCCTTCACCGTTAGTCAGTGACGTCTAAGCTATTCTTAGAAAGTACATATAACTTCGGAAAAGTCACATCGGCACATGCCAGGTTTGGAACCTGAACCCTCGTACACGAGATACAGCTGTCATAGCCACTAGACCACCACGAATCGACACACGAAATTAATAAGAGATAATTAATAGAGCCTAAATATATGTATGCACTTTGTTGGACAGGCTTTCCCGAAAAATAGTAAGGTATTAAGGTGAGCCAGCGTCATTCCCGTGCCCGATTTAAAGTCACCATTGATTTAGGAGAGCGTTACGTGTTTTAACCAATTTTATGCAGGTGCGTTGGATTAGGTAATTGTATCGAAAATACGCCTCGCTGCAGTCGCCTAGGCCGTAACTATTAGGCCACCACGACTAAATTGTGATCAATTAAATTATATATAAAAGAGCTACAAACATGTATTTACTTAGACGATATATATATACAGTGGGCAGCGTTGAGCTCGATATTAGCCGCAGTACCTACACGACAATAGCTTGAGTCAAGTTTGTAAACTTGTTAAGTGATTGAAGTCATTTGTCTTCGCAATTTATTGGCTTACGTGCATCGGTCGCAATACGTGTCCCTTTTACTTGGCAATAGCATACTTGCACAGGGTACGTTCCGAACGACCTATTTACCTCAATCGAGTACCAGGTAAGTTAGTTACAGGACCGACTACACAAAGTTGAATCACAAAATGTTATATAAACTTAATCACGCCAGCTAGGGTAAGAAACAATTACTAATTTCTAATTCATCATTTGCCTAGCCTTTTCCCAGCTATGTTGGGGTCGACTTCCAGTCTAATGGAATGCAGCTGTGTACCAATATTTTACATGGAGCGACTGTCTATCTGACCTCCACAACCCAGTTACCGGGTAACACGATACTCTTGTTTAGACTGGTTGTCAGACTTTCTAGCTTCCGACTACCCGTAACGACTGTCACAGATCTAAAAATAACAGCCGACAGCCAACCAATCGCATAAAGTTTATTCCGAGACACGGAGGAAGCTCGATATGACATAAATGGTTACACATCCACGGACCGACCACGCATAACGTAGCTTAACCTTTGATCGAGCAATCGGTGCGGTATTTACTTAACCACGAGCTCCTCCTCTACTCTCTAATTATCTCGGGTTATTGAAATGCTTTAATACAAGAGTGGGGTTAAGACACAGTGATTTCAGTAGCCATTTACGAAATCGTCCCTTTGACGCAATAAGGACGTCGCTAATCAATGTTGCAGTGTCTGTAACTGTGATTAATGTAAACCAAAACAAACAAGCTATTCGAGCTACATCAGCCGGATTATTAATACGATTCAACCGCAAAGGACTAACCCTGCGAATCGAGACATGGGAATCGTTTATCCTTACTATTATTATAAATACAAAACGGCTAAACAGATTTCGACTAAACTTGGCATGGAGATAGATTGAAACCTACAGGCCTTTTCTCGGGTTTGAAATCATCAAACAAGTTCTCCAGCCGTTGTGTTAACCCATGGACTAAACCCATGCATGTTTCTTCCTCGGCCCTTGCGTTCCGGGGGTAGCTCTTTCGAACATCCCGCAGCTTGTACTCAACTTACTTAAATGGGAAGTTATGAAACTAAAATACAAAAAATCCCCCATCTTACAATAAAAATGCACTTGACACATTTTTCAGTGTGTCAAGTGCATCCTAACAACATAACCGGTGCATAGATGTACGTTCACCTAAAGGAAATACATTAAAGAAGTGCCAATTTACCGTTCATCGCGTTCAGGAAATGATGCAGTTTGAGAGAGGGGCGTGATAAGGACAATGTCAGGGCCACGCAATCGTTCGTAGTAACTGTGACCTATTCGTAGCAGGATAAATTATATGTAAGAGTTTGAACAGATGTTAACAAACTTCAAATACTACTGCGCCACAATCAACAATACCATAGGAAAAGAATGCAGCTATAACAAAAAAGTCTTCAATTCCAAGGACATTTCACCCAAATTGAGTATTTATATAGAGCGTCCATCATGCTATCTTGTATCTTATAACATTAAATAACATATCAGGTAAAGATAGGGCTGCCATTCGTCCGGGTTTTCCCGGATTTGTCCTAGTTTAGAGGGCGTCCGGGGTGCGTCCGGGCGGGTTTTCAAAGAGCGTCCGGAAAAATCCCGGAGTTTTTACCTGATATCCGATCCCGCTTGATTGAAAGTTAAGCAATAAATGAAATCAAATAATGAAAAAGTGTCCGGGGGAATAATCAAACTCATTCAAATGTCCGGGGTTTTTATAGTTTTAGTCCGGGGTTTTTATAGTTTTAGTTCAGTTTCGGTGATGGCAGCCCTAGGTAAAGACAACACAACAGTGCTATATTTATAGGCAAATCAATAAACCTCGATTATGTAACTCCCAATTCTAGCTTCTGAGAAAACATGACTTTGTTTTCTATTTTTAAAACAGTCGCTGCCCGCAAGCCTCCCCTTTTAAATATTTCATCACGTACGCATGCAAAACAAATTTACAAAAATCAAATGAACCAGTGGACATTTCAATTAAAAGTTGGTGCAAGGAGTTACACGGAACAAATAATGAATTCAGCTTCGACACGCGTAACCTAGGGTCACTCTATTAGTCACCAATTTTCACTTTTTAACCGTTCGAATGTTCGCTGAGCGCTCGGTAGCGTTTAATTAAGACTGTCACTCACAGTACCAATCAATTTTGCTGATAGTTAAGCATAGGTACGTCATTTCATTACTAAGAAGGATATCCTACGTGCTTCGCCTCCAGCATATTAGGTGGTAATCAAAAATATGAGAACAATACTATGCCTTTTAAAGTACGCACGCTAGTCAGGTTTAATTAATCTTTTATGAAACTGACAAGCGGGAAAATTTTGGATGGTTTATCAGTGGCCTCGAGAGATGTCAACACGATTGCAACTTATAGCTCAATCAATAATACCATGCATTGTAATCAAGACAGTAGGCAGCGTTTAATCAGCAAGCAAGGTGCTAATGCTCCTAATGACTATCCGACAGAGGACGTCATCTTTTTATTAAGATGGGAAATCATCAAATGATTCCAGCGCGGGATGCAGTGTCGCTTTTACTGTCACTAACCCATCCGATGTGCCTTGAATTGCCCTTTGCAGTCCAGAGCCGCGGTAACTGATTCCCTCAGCTTCGGGAGACCTTAGCGAGCACGGTCACTTATGCTGAAATCTCTTTGAGGCGCCGCATGGAACAAAACGGTCCATCGACCGGACCTAGTCCTTACCAGACCGCGAGCCACCCATTGCTCGCCGTCCGCAAACCAGTGCCTACGGAGGCCGGCAATCACCACGCGGCTTACGACGCCAGGGGCGTCTCCGGCAGCAACTCTGTCATGACGTTTGTTTGGTAATCCCTAACCCCCTTCAGAGGTCGTTGGCCCTACATCAGACGGGGGGTTAAGTCTATTCCTAGCGAACAAAACATTAGACACGGATGTACGGAAATAATATCAATTTTATCGTTGTCAAGGATGTTCTGTTGCTAGTCGTTAGCGAACCCAATAATAGAACTGGCTTCCTGATCATCAAGGTAGGTTTAATTTCTATAGATAGGAAATTAAAAAAGAAAGTCCGGCGAAGTCGATTGCGATTCCGACTCGCATACCGAGGTTTCCGAACTTTAGGAGGCAAAATTATACGCTTTAAAGTCAAAATATCTTGTTATTGTACGACCGCAGAATTCAGTTTGATTACTTCAAAACTGTAATACTTATAGAATCATATTTTATTTTCCTTAAATTAAAATTTAGGTGAGTGTCTATTAGCCCTAATTTCAGATAGGAGGGAAGGTCATTTTGTAATTTTTATTATAAAAACTACAAGACATAAAAGTAAACAAAAAATGTATAATAATATACGAATCAAGCCCTTGCATATACCCCACATAAACTATTAGTATTCATTCCTGATGTATGTCTATTTTACTCGAAAGTTTTAGCCAAACTGTGGGTACAACTACTCCCACACCATACCATACGTAAATCTCATGAATTAGAAAGAGATACACATCTAAAGTCTGAGTTGTCCAACTCCAATCCGGGAATAGAACCTAAGGCCTCATACTCAGCAGTCGCGCTTTCCACCAATAGACTAACAAAGCAATCAAATCTAGAAATAGAATAGTATTCAAAAGTTTGATGTCTGTCTTAGAAACGACTAAACCAAATTTTGATGAAATTTGGTATGAATATATTGAAAACTCGGGAAGGTAGCCCTCAGGTTGCAAGTAAATCAGCGGCAAACCTTTAAAGAATGTATGCTACTTGATTTCAAATGGTCGGAGATGAATCTAATGGAACCTTTTTCGTAACCTTAAGTGGGACGTTCGAAAGAGATACCGCGCCCCCAGAATACAAAGGGCTGAGGAAGGAACATGGATAGGTTTTAGTCAGTAAGAGTCTGACGCTCCCACACGCCCCACCCACGGCGGGTGGGGCGTGTTTGGTGATTTCCCATCCAAAAAAAAGTGGTGTCTAGTAGGATTCCGATTGGGTGATAATGTTTATATTATACTAGCTTACCGCCCGCGGCTTAACTCGCGTGGGCTATAAGAATAAAAATTACAGACTTTCATACCCTATTTCAAGCCCTTAAGGGCATGAATTTATAAAAATCCTGTCTTAGTGCACACTAATGTCATCTAAAGAACATTTGTGTAAAATTTCATATTTATAGAACCAGCTGTTTGAGCTGTGCGTTGATCGATCAGTCAGCCAGTTGGTTTCTTCTTTTATATACCAAAATGCAAACGAATTAGGTTCCCTACCCAGTTTTGCTGTGTATAGTAACGTCCCATACAGCTGATTTACTTATTTTTAGGCACGGCTATGCCACCGTTAATCAAGCTAAGCATTGTCGAAAAATATCGTGTTGTTTTTTTTTTTATAAGATGCAGTTTATTTTAACTTCATCATCATCTGCCTAGCCTTTTCCCAACTATGTTGGGGTCGGCTTCCAGTCTTAACCGGATGCAGCTGAGTACCAGTGTTTTACATGGAGCGACTGCCTATCTGACCTCCACAACCCAGTTACCGGGTAACACGGTACCCCTTGGTAAGACTGGTTGTCAGACTTTCTGGCTTCTGACTACCCGTAACGACTGTCAAAGATGTACAAATGACAACCGGGACCAACAGCTTAACGTGCTTTCCGAGGCACGGAGGAGTCTCGCTATGACAAAGATGGTCACCCATCCACGGACCGACCGCGCCAAGCGCAGCTTAACCTTTGATCGGTCGTTAGTTTATTTTAACTTAATGACCAATTTTTTTTTCTAGCTGTTTATTTTTTAGAAAGTTTATTTTATTAAACTTAGCAATGCATTCCCCCTTCCCCTTTAAGGTACAAATCTATTTCAACAAAACAGAAAGACATGAAGGCAAGACTAACATTGATTACGGTCCACCTGTAAGCTATAGATATATTAATTGATAACGAATCAATTGAATTAAGGCTACTTAATAGATCAATAATATGGAATCCTATATAATGCGAGGATTACGTGCAATTAGGGCCTAATCACACATGACTGTATGTACATTTGCAAATGTGCAACATCCGCTATGAATTGAATTAGAGTGCCCATTAAATATATTACGGAATACTGGTGAAGTAATGACAATGTTATCATATCATATAAAGGTCATAAATCTGTAGAGAAGTCGTGTTTGTGCGCGCTAATCTCAAAAACGGACGAACAGAATTGGATAAAATTTTGATACACACATAGTTCTTAACCTCGGACACATAGAACACCTACTTTAATCAACGGGTTTAGGAGCCAATTTCAAGTCCACACAGACGAAGTCGCGGGCAGAGTCTAGTTGATAATGAAGATTGTGCTGATTAATAATTAGTACTTATGCCGATTTGCACCACACACATCCCACTAATATTATAAATGCGAAGTTTTTGAGGATCGATGAATGTAATATATGGATGTTTTATACTCTTACACGCAAAAACTACAGATTGGATTTGGATGAAAATTGGTAGTATAGTTCATTACCTACATTTACCTATTGGCAGGGCTGCCATTCGTCCGGATTTCCCCGGATTTGTCCTAGTTTAGAGGGCGTCCGGGTGCGTCCGGGCGGGTTTTCAAAGAACGTCCGGACACTTTTTAGCTGATATCCGATCCCGATTGATTGAAAGGTGAGCAATAAATTAAAACAAACAATAAAAAGTGTCCAGGAAAAAAATCAAACTCGTTCAAAATGTCCGGGGTTTTTAAAGTTTTAGTCCAGGGTCGAAGGTTTGGCTGATGGCAGCCCTACCTATTGGGTACTTTTTGTCCGGGAAGCTGGAAGTAATAGTAGGTCCAAGCAGGCGAAGTCGCGGGCAGAAGCATGTAATTTTTTTCTGTCAACTTCAATTGACAGAATGATGTTTTAAATTATATTTCGTTGTACTTAGTGTAAACCGGTCTTAATGTTTAAAAGTAAGCAAGCTACGTCTTTATACTTCATATGTAAAGCTATTAACAGGTAGCACCAAAATATAATAATTGTAGTACAGAAACGTAAAACGTAATCGTTTATCGTAGACATGAATGTCAAACTTACGGATGAATTTAGCACTTGTATGTCACAAGTTAAAAATATGTAAATTTAAACGCGTCCGTATGGCTGTCAAATATTATAATATCACTGATAGCTGTAATATAAGCCGACGCTTCTTTAAAATAATAAATATGCAATATGATTAGAAATAATTTAGCTAAAAGTAATAAAATAAAAGAGAAAAATATATCCTCAAAAAAAAATATGATTATGTATAATTAAATGCAGCAAATACTTTATAAGACTACGGTTAAGTGAAATGAGAAATGATAACTAATAATTTAAATGAAAATTAAAACTCAATCATTAAAATGTGTGTTTATGAAAAAACGATGTTGAGAAAAATATTGACTAAAATAACGTGAGCATAAAAGATCATAAAATATGACGTACCAATTGTTTTCCAAAATGTCTTCTCGGAGTAGCCTGGATGGGCCGATTACTGAAAAATATAAAAATATAATTTAAAAACATGAAAAATTGTTCTCTTACTGAAAACATCGAACATAAAAAATTAAACAACTAAAATCTATAAATAAGTGTATGCATTAAATTTAAATAATAATACACGATATCGTTGCAATCTTAGCAAGACAGCTGAATGTAGCACAACATGGTCAACTATGACCTTTCGGCTTTAGTACTCAAACAGTAACAGACAAAAAAAAACAAATCACAAGACAGAATAAATACATTTAAAAGTGCATTACTATATTTTATATGGGGTAATCGAAGGTATCTTAAATTCGCCTTGCATTTGACTTTCAAACAAAATGGAATCGCTTCCAATCATTTTTTCCACATCGGTTGTAAACAATAATAGACCGCGTAAGTTTATTGTATGACTGAAACTTTCGTAGGCAACGAAGTTAGTTTACAAACTGGCGCGCAATAACTTGAAATGCATAGGGGTAGCAGTAGTGGGTAGCGCGCAGCCATCCCTGGCCGCGACCGCAGCGTCACTAGTTGAATCCTCCACGAGCCACGTCTGCGTCGCTACCCATCCGCCACCCATGTTGTATATTTAGAAAGCTATACAACCAGGTATTGTATTAAAACCTACTTATTTTTTTGATAACTAAACTTTCTATTTCGGATTATTTTTTCATGATTATATAATAATGAAATAAACTTTACATTCCCGTAGGTAACCCATCTGAATTGTATTAATATGCTGAAGTTTAGGGCAAAAAACTTATGGCTATATTCGCATTCGCATAGAAATATTTACTGACGCAAGCACTAGAAGATTTTTCCCAGTGAGGGTAACTGGTAAAGTTAGTTTTACCATAACGTCACACGGTAAAGACAGAAAGTTTTTGGCGTACGATGAATATACAGATACATAGATTACAATTATGATTATACACTCTAAGTGTCCTAATAATGGCGACTAATGAACAAAGGGAGTATAGAGAAAAATGATGATGAGATTGATTAAAGATTAAGCTGCGCTTGGCGCGATTGATAAGTGGATGGATGACCGTCCATGTCACACCGAGACCCCTCCTACTCCACCTGTCAGAAGCCAGAAAGTCTGACAAACAGCCTTATCAAGTGGTATTGTGTTACCCGGTAACTTGGTTGTGAAGGTCAGATAGGCAGTCGCTCCATGTATAACAAATATGTAAATATACCCAGCGGCATCTGCTAAGACTGGAAGCCAACCTCAACATAGTTTAGAAAAGGTTAGACAATAGGTGATGATGGGGTAGTCTTAAAAAAAGAATTCGTGTGGTGGACAGTTCGTATAAAAAATACGATTAATGAGACAGCTACTATATAAATATATAATAATAGTTAATAACCATAATAAATAATTAGAAATTAAAACCATATTTAATTATAAAATCCCAAAGTTAAGAGTTTTTTTGTAGGGCGCCAGATATGTACCTATATATATTCGAAAAAAGTTATTTTCCTAGTACCTAGTTATGACATGATATACATAAAAAGTTCTCACCGCTTAGTATCTCGAACGGTAGCCATGACTTTAACACGGACTTTAAACTTACATGATTCCAGAACGTGATAAAAAGAAAAAGATGGCAAGGAACATAGGCAAGGAAGTGAACCCTATTGGTGCAGAGAGCTCGGCTGTGATTGGACATGGAACATTGTCGAAGTGTTACCATAACTGTGATACAAAAACTAATAAGTTTATGCTAATATTCTCGCAGTAAGGAGCTAAACCTGCCTTGTAAACTAAATTTTTTACTCATACATTTGTTTTGATGATAGAATAGAATAGCATTATTACGGACACTAAACTCATCAATCTCGTGAGTCCTGCCCTTATCCCAAACTATTTTGACGGGGCCTACGCCAGGGCCATAGCCTGCCAGGGCTACGTTCGAAAGAGATCCCGCACCCCGGAATAGAAAGGGCTGAGGAAGAAACATGGATGGGTTTTAAACCGTAAGAGTTTGACGGCACGTTTGGCGTACTGGCTGAGCAATTAGCTGCTGCGCTGCGTGTCGCGGGTTCGAATCCCGCACGGGACAACTAAAATTGTTCCGGGTCTGGGTGTTTGTGCATGTGTAATGTATGTTTGTAAACGCACCCACGACACAGGAGTAATTCCTAGTGTGGGGCAACGTTATTTAAAAAAAAAACACACGTCCATCCAGCGTTTTTGGCCGTTTTCTAATCCTAAAGCCATCATTCAAATTATTTTTCAGGGCAATTTTTTGGGCAGTCTTTAATTATAAAAATAAATACAATATAATACGCATACAGATTAATAAATCACGTAGATAATAAACTGATCGCGTACTACGTTAAATTTATATATCGATACGAATTGATGAGAAATTTTAATAGTTGCCATCACCATCAGGAGATTACCGTCAGATTGTATGCTCGAGCTACAAAAGGGTCGCGTGTAATGGGTTCTATGCTATTATTTACCATTGAAACGTTCTTGAAACTTTGCAACAACATTTGAAGACTTAATTGTGCTAAAATGAATGAGGTTTTTAAAACAGTGAAATCTGTTTGGTAGAAGTTTGTATGGGTTTGTATTTTTATTGTTATTAAATGTGCTTTTCTGTTTCGCAACTTCTTAAAATGAAAAACAAAAAACAAAAGCTATAAGGACACACTTTACAATGCCACAAATTAATTGAAAATGTAATTTGTTGCTATTGTTTAGGAAATGGAAATAGATTGTCTATTAATATATTTTATTTTCAAAATGCTAGATCATGACCTACTCAAAACAGGATTATATAACATTGATTGTAACTAAATTAACTCATCAGTTATTTTTAGCATCATTACATTGAGAATAGTCTTTTATTATATTAGAATAGGTTTTTCTTTTTCTCTTTTATTTATTGCCTTAATATTTAGTTTCATTTGCGTCTGACGGTTCGAGTATTTCATGTGGCCTACCCAAATGTCCTTTCTGGGGGTATTGTTTGCTGGATTGTAAGTTCCTAAGTTACTGTTGAGCTAACAAACACCGACACTTGCGTGCCAACTGAATGGACAGGCCCACTCGAATCTGTATGATTCTTTCTTCAAAAGGTCATTTCAGACTCGAGCATATGTTGTACATCCATGATGCAATTACATTATGTCTGGACCTTAAAAGAGACTTTGACCCTTGAGTTTGTTTCGGTGTTTCTTCTCAAGGCAGTCAGATAGGAAATACCGGCCTCATCTAGCTTTAAAAAATAATTGACGTGTAAAAGTGTTATTTAATAACCCATTTGCAAAATAAATATCATTTATCATTTATTTCGGATGGGAAATCATCAAATGACTCTTCCTTCTGTGGGCGAAGCGGGAAGGAGTGTCAGACTCTTACTAACTAAAACCCATTCATATTCCTTCCTTCGCCTAACTTTTTCAAACATCCCATAGCCCGGCAGGTTATGGCCCTGGGGGTGGGCCCTGTCAATTATGCTCGAATTATCATTCAATGTTTGAAAAAAAACAGTTGTGAATTAATGACATTGCAAGCAGTTTTTCCATACTATACTAAATGAGTAAGCAAGTCATCAGCATCCTCCTGCCTTTATCCCAAATTATTTATGGTTGAGTAGCATGTGTTTTTCTTCCATAAATCTCTATCAGCAATCATCTCATTATTCACCCTCTAACTAGCCATGTCGTCTTTTACAGAATCTATTCAGTATATTTATTAAATATTTTTTTTATAAACAATACAAGTGTAATTATTAAAATACAAGCTTCTGCCATGACTTCTTCACATATAATTAATATCCTATAGGTGATTCAGTTCAAAACTAGGACTTGGATTAATTGTGTAGGTAAATTTCATGTTTAGTAGTTTTCAAACCTACATACATACACCCTCACAAACTTTCGCATTTATTATATTAGTAGGAAGTAGGATTTGAATGTGGTAACACCTGTTCCTGCCTCGGTACTAATAAAACTATATGAACAGGCTAGTTTAAAGTCTTTTTTAATTACTTGTATTAACTTAAAGAGGTCATTGTTATAGGAAATAATGAATTTTCGGTTTTAAAATATTCAACAAAAATTATAAAATCGCAATAGTGCATGCAACATATAAAATCAACTTTGCTTAAATGCAATGACTTTTCTTTTGTATTACGCACAGCAGTATCTATGGACAAAGCAGTTGGCAGATTTTTAACATTCCGATGAATTCCAGAGTTTCGTTGCACCGTGACATTAGATCAACATAACCTTTTTGTTCAAGAATGTTTAACGGTACCAGTTGTACTGAATATACATACGACATACTATGTGCAAGTGATCACATTAATATGTGGCAATATAACATGTTACTTTAAATTGAAAAAACCTAAACAAACAAGTAAATACATCCATATGTTAAATAAAAGGCAATCCTAAATAAAAAATCAAGCATAAACTTTTTTGCTTGGTTTGCTGAATTACGGCCAGTTAAAAACATCCAGAAAAGATAATAGAAAAATAAAACAAAAAGTTGTAAAGTAATGCTGAAAGAAATGTTTACATGTTTCATTGTCTAACTCAGCGAACAAAATAAATAGGTTATTATTTTTTCTATGAAACTGGTTTAATGTATGCTGCATAGAAACAAATGATATTTTCTGCCATCATTATAAAAGTAATGACTCTTTAGTATTTACCTACAAAAAAAAATATTTTCTACAAACATGATTTTTCAACAAACCTAATTTGAGTTGTGAATTACACACCTGAATTACAGGAACTTACATATCAGTACTGGATTCTAAATTATGACATTTACATGTATTTTAACTAATATGTGAATATTATTTAAAATACATGTAAATTCTTGTGTCTTTCATCTAAAATAAAACAAGTTGTTTTTACAGTACCTACACCTCAAAAGGTAAAAAAGAAACCCTTATAAGATCACTCCTTGTCTGTCTGTCTGTGAGTCACCACCGATTTTCTGTGTGTTAGCTTGCTGACTAGTTCCATATTTAAACTTTATTTGCAAGATTTTTATATACAAACCATATACACATACATATAACAATAATACCAACCAATACATATTCATACAACATAAATAGAACTGTCTATAATCAGGATGGTGTCAGCCATGTTTCCTGGTATCACTTGACCGAAGTTAAGAAACTGTATAATATAGCGGCTAAAAAGTCTTAGAAGTGTAAAAAATATGAATAACATAATATTGTAGCATACATATGTACATCCTCACAAACTTTTGCTTTTGTAATATTTGAGGAATGTGGGATATTCTGATTCTTATTCTGAAGTTGAACTTTTTTTACATAAAACCTCTATGTGACAAACTTGTTTTTTTTCTCATAGTAACCAGTCATTATCAGAAATTTATATATGGAACTGAAATGTAACTCCTTTGTCTCTAAATTCTACACTGGTTGTAAAAAATAAGTTAAAAAAAACTGTTTTGAATTAGTTAACTAACTTCACAAGATGTATGACATCAATGAAAACAACAAAAAAAGAAAAGTATTTGTGAACACTGGATACCTACTCAAAGTAACAGTGGGAATGCATTGTTTATTGACGTATTTTACATGATAAATTGCCACATACTGAAGTGCGAATTACTGCAAAGCTAGTAGACGAGTCATTAACGATTATCCTACGGTGCACAGCCCTTTAAAACAACAATCGGAGCGAATGTTACTACAGCTCCCATACTATAACAATCACCGTAGTACGCTAAACGTCATTAAGCACAATAGATACGTTAATCTTTGGCTATTAATTATAATTACTAAACATAGCTCAGCTCTAACACACCTAATGACTTATTATTTTGCCCAAACACGTTTGCAGCCGCTTAAATAGTCAAAGGCGTAAAAAAATAAAGCTTCACACCGACAGACCACCCCGAAGATGACATCAATCAATAACAAAAGAATATCGCGAGCTTTGATATAACGTTAAAAGATTGTTAACTTACCCGTTTTGTGGTTTATATTTATGATATGACGGTGTTGGTGCACTTTTTATTCTATTAATTCCATGTAAATAATTAACAATCTACCCACGCTAACAAATATTCATCGAAACCCACGCCGACCTGAGTTGCCCGTTCAAAATAAGCGAAGAGTATTAAAAAAATCTACCCGTTTACGGACTACGAAGGTCTTCATTTCGAGAATTAAGTGACTTTCATAAATACAAAATATACATCATACTAGAAATAATAAAAAATAAATTGTTTATTTTAGATTATTTTATTTTATATAAAGAATAGAAACTAAAACAAATGTTTTATAAAATGGAACATAATCAAATTACATTCCATAATTTACTAATGGTTTTAATCATTTTACTCGAACTCGATAATAAAATGATGAGAAATATGAGAATTAAAAGAAAATCGAAATTCCAATGTACCCCTGCCTGTGCTGCCAGTACAAAATAAACCTTTACGTTGCGTACTACGCATTGTTCACGCACATACAAGAGTGAAACAAAACGTATCGGGTGATTTCAACAAAGCATCGGAGACACGGCGCGTTGCATTTGCCAAACATAGATCGCTTATTTATTTAGTTACGAAACGGAACGCAAAGTAAAAACGTTACTGACGTCATTCCTCTGTCATTTTGTCCTTGTAAATAAAAACGTGAATTTTAAAAATCAAGCACAAAAGCGATCGCTGATACAAATACAGTGTTCATTGATCAACGTTTCAGGTAAGGAACTTTATCTTATAAAATATTATGTAGAGTACCTATCACTGTTATTTTGTAATTGTTTAAATGTTGACATAAAATGTAATAAAACGCCTTATTTATATAATTGTTCGCGCGTTGTATCTTGGATGCCCTAAAAATTGGCAGCAATTTATTTTTAGTGTACCTGTCCTCAATATTTTTTTTTTCTTTTTTTCTCTGTGACCTTCAGTCTAAGGGAAGGTCATAGTGATGTTTATATAATTTTGCGATGTTTAGTACGATCACTTGTCTGTAAAGTGATCGCGTTCATTGTCTTACCCTTGTTTTTGCCTTTATTCAAAACACCCGGTTGTCGCTATCCGACCCCCTTCTCAGTCACTCACTATTTTTAGAGCCCTACAATTTCGAAGTGGACTTTAGTATTGATTTGGGCGCTTGTTGCTTTACAAATGTATCATTTAAAACAACACTGAGTGCGAAATTTCACATCAATAAACAGTTAAATAGGCCAAGCTTTGTCTTGTGTATTTGTAAAGGTGAGTCCTACTTCGCTTTGTTGATAGTTACCTACCTGCCTACAGTAACTACCTACGTGTTTGTCAATCACATATATGAATAGAACGCATCATTTTCTTGAGTAAGGGATGAAATGGAATGTTTTTATTCAAAACAAACAAAAGACTAATTGTTTTTCCTACTACACAGATTTTTCTGTCATTCGAATTTCAAAATTCAATTTATTATGTAATCAAATTAAATTGTTCATACTTTTCTACTTATTATACATAATAATCTAATAGCTAAGAAAACCGAGAATTTATTTTAAAATCTTTTTTATTTTATAATTTCATCTGAACATATTATCAACAAAATAAATTATATTTACCAATGCACACAAATAAAACGCGCATTTTCACGAATTTTGGCGGGAAATCAAGGTTTTTCTTTGTTGAAAGTTTAAGAGGTCATTGACCTCCACTATGAATCTTTAAATCGCTTTGGACTTTAAATGTAATTCACGCTTTAAATGAAATCGCTTCGGACTCGTGATTATTCCCATTAAAAATAGTGTATGTAATATATAAGTTTATATCATTAATTAAAAACCGATATTGATTTTGATCTAACGAACAAAAACACGTATTATTGTATTATTTTTTCCGCGCATTATATTTCTTACAGTTTCTGCGAGTCCAACACTTTCGGCGTAATTGACGATTCATGATTTTTATTTTCCTGTAATATTAAGGTTAATGTCGCTCACTATTTTAAAAGCCCTACAATTTCGAAGTGGAAAACCTTTACAAATGTATCATTTAAACCAACACTAAGTGCGAAATTTCACATCAATAAATAGTTAAATAGGCCAAGCAAAACACTGGTACTCAGCTGCATCCGGTTAAGACTGGAAACCAACCCCAACATACTTGGGAAAAGGCGAGGCAGATGATTAAGGTTAATGTCCATCAACCCCAATTATTCAGAAATCCAAGATTTTTTTTGTGCGTTTTCGTTATATAGGTACCTAATTAGAAAGCTCAAAGACTAAAGAAAACAATAAATACTATATTAGAAAGTGCAGGTCAATGTGCACTTTTGTATTTAATATCCCTCATGCATGACGTAGGTACCTAGTAAAAACTTTGCATTTAAACCATTTTTGCCAAAAAAAGACAATATTATTTTTCTCAACTACTTTTATTTGTAATACACATAGACAATCGTTCTTATAACTGCAAATAACAACGTTAGTTGTTCCGGTAATAGTCGCTGTGACAAATGGACTGAAAGACAGACGAAGACGAACCATAAATGTTCCTTTTACCATTTTGGTTCGAAACTTTAAAAATTACGGTCTGTCATGTAAAAGTGTGTTTTTATAACCCACCTACAAATAAAATGATAATTCTCATTATTCATTTAACAAACTATAGAATTTTTAACGTTTGTTATTAACTACGTAGCGAAGCGAGGAGCTCGTGGCTAAGTAACAGCCGCACGGTTCGACCGATCAAAGGTTAAGCTGCGCTTGGCGCGGCCGGTCCGTGGATGGGTGACATCTTTGTCATAGCGAGACTCCTCCGTGCCTCGGAAAGCACGTTAAGCTGTTGGTCCCGGCTGTCATTTATAGATCTTTGACAGTCGTTACGGGTAGTCAGAAGCCAGAAAGTCTGACAACCAGTCTTACCAAGGGGTATTGTTACCCGGTAAAAACTGGGTTGTGGAGGTCAGATAGGTAGTCGCTCCTTGTAAAACACTGGTATTCAGCTGCATCCGGTTAGACTGGAAGCCGACCCCAACGTAGTTGGGAAAAGGCTAGGCAGATAATATTAACTAGGTAGGGATAGTCGAAATTATGCATTGATAAAATCTTTTTCCTGCCCTGTTCCCAATTTATTTGGAGTCGGCACAATATGTTTTTCGCTGCCATCCTTCCCTGTTAGCCCTAGCCGTCATACTCTTCCTTCTTATCAACTTTCACACAATCCATCCATCTCTTCTTTGGTCTTCCTCTCCCCTTTCGTCCATCTACATTCATACTCAATAATATAATAATTCATACTCTTTGTGGCATGTATTTCGTCTTTTCTCATGACATACCATGACTATCGATAATATTATAAAAAAATGCAATAAAAACACACACATACACACTTTGTGTAAACGGCCGTGATTATATAGATGAAACAATTTAACCTTGAATTCTAAAATATATCATATCATACTGAAAACATAAACAGAATTGTTCAATCTATTACCGTTGCCAGTCTTCACTGTATATTAATTGAAATGTATTTGCTTCAGTGGTACTTGACGCGACATTACATACCTACCTATTAAGCTAGATAGACATTACACACATTTATTGCGTGATTTACTCGACAATGGTCATGTACCTACATACAGTACTAGTCCCGCGGTTTCACCCTCATCTTGAAGGAACTACTTCAAGTACCCGGATAAATAATATGCTATCTCCTTCCCTAGGTATCAATCTATATCTATACCAAATTACATTTAAATCGGTTCAGCCGTTTTGCCGTTAAAGCGTAAACAAACTATCAGCCAGTTGCACCAAAACAATAGGGGGTTAAAACAGTAGGGGGTTAGACAAGTGGCAAAACGCTAACGCTAACGCTAACGCTCAATGTATGGGAATGACATTCGTTTACGACTAGCTATATGTCATTCCCATACATTGAGCGTTAGCGTTAGCGTTTTGCCACTTGTCTAACCCCCCTGGTTACTTATACGTGAAACTGAAGAACTGCCATTCAAGATCTGTCAATATGGAGGATAAAATTTAATAATTTTGCTATTGTTTTATGATTTTGTTTGATGTTTACTTAATTATTTTATTTATGAATTTATAACATAAAACATATTATAAGTGTTCTTATTACTGACATCATGTTTTGTGATTTTCGTAAAAGTATAAATGATAAAAATTTTGATGCAACCGGTTGATAGAGAATAAAATGTAAATAAGTATTGTTTATAAGCTTATGTAGTTCATTTTCTGTCAATTTAATAGTTGACACTATTAACCGAAAATTCTTGGACACAAATTGTCGCAAGACAAAAAAACAAATTAATTATCCCAATAAGCCCGTTTCATTCACCATCTGCCTAGCCTGTTCCAACTATGTTGGAGTCGGCTTCCAGTCTAAACCGATGAGTACCAGTGTTTTACATGGAGCGACTGCCTATCCGACCTCCACAACCCAGTTACCGGGTAACACGATACCCCATGGTAAGACTGGTTGTCAGACTTTCTGGCATCTGACTACCCGTTATGGCCGTTATGACTGTCAAAGATCTACAAATGACAGCCAGGCCAGCTTAACGTGCTTTCCGAGGCACGGAGGAGTTTCCTTATGACATAGGAACTCATCTACGGACCGGCCGCGCCAAGCGTAGCTTAAACCTTTGATCGATCGACCCGTGCGGCTGTTACTTAGCCACGAGCTCCTCATAAGCCCGATTGATCTAGCTAATATTATAAATACGAATGTTTGTTCGTTAAGTTTACACGGTTAATGATAATTTCAATGAACATACATAGGAGGTATAGAAATAGATAAGATCCTGGGGACTTTTATAGGCTACTTTTTATCTGAGTGCGGAAAATAGTTTCTTCAGGAAGCGGGTGAAATCGCGAGCAACAGCTACTTTATAATAGTTAGTATTTGTACAGACTCTTATCTCTTATGATACAGCCATAAGAGATGTTAGCAGAAGTGACGGGGCCCTCCCCACAGGGCCATAAGCCTGCCGGGGCTGCAGGATGTTCGAAAGAGTTACCGCGCCCCCGGAACACAAAGGGCTGACGACTTATTCTGTGGCTGAGGAAGGAAAATGCATGGGTTTTAGTCAGTAACCGTCTTACTTATAAAATAACTTTCCCACTTAATCTTTACTTAGCGTCATAATCCAGGATTAAGTTGCAAGCTAAACAGTATTTATGAGTGAGATTTTTGCTAATCCGTTGCTAAGCAGCAGATTATGAATTAATTGGACTTTATTAGTAAGATGGTAAGAGCCATAACACCTCACTCATTTGATGATTTCCCACCCGAAAACAAAGGGCCTGTACCATCATGTGTTATTGCAATCACTACTCAGGGGGCCTAGACAAGTGGCAAAAACGCTATAGAAACGCTATAAAATAGAAAACAAAATGTATGGGAATGCCATTCGTTTACGACTAGCTATATCTCATTCCCATACATTTTGTTTTCTATTCTATAGCGTTTCTATAGCGTTTTTGGCACTTGTCTAACCCCCCAGGTGTGCGAGTGAGACGGCTACTAACGTCGTATAGCACTGTCTATATTTTACAACGAAATGATTCCAGCCTTAGCACGCATAGGTCCCCAGATGTCGCATACGCCACGAATATACGCATATTATTGCACTAGCTTCCCGCCAGCGGCTTCGCCCGCGATATTTTAGCTAATGGATACAAAAACTTGACAAATTATATACTAAAACCTTCCTCATTAATCACTCTATCTATTAAAAAAAACGCATCAAAATCCGTTGCGTAGTTAAAAATTTAGGCATACATAGGGATATAGGAACAGATAAAGTGACTTTGTTTTATACTATGTAGTGATAAAGTAAACAATCTAATGACCGTACAACGCCTTCTAGCTTGCCCTGAAGCCGCAGAGGTCATTCTAGATTAAATAATAATGTTCTCAGAATACTTGAATAAGATGTTACGGCAATTTTCGCAACAATTCACGCCTTGTGTTACAAACGGAAGGTGGTTATTGACGCCAATTGTGGCTTGCAATTTATCACTATTGCATATTAGGACTGTCTATCACAATCAATTCTTGCATCTTGCAGCAGAGCTAAATTGTAAATTGCACAATGAATTATAAAAGAAATCCCGCCATCTTGTATTAGTATCCTTGACAATCGCGCTCGAAATTGTAAACAATCGGTTAAGTAAACAATCGCTCCATGTAAAATACTGGTGCTCAGATGCATCCAGTTAGGCTGGCAGCCGACCAACATAGTTGGGAAAAGGCTAGTCAGATAATAAAACTGCAAGCAATCGGATGAAAAGTGTGGGACGAAAATTGTTGTGTTAAAAATAATCGTATAGATTTATTTTGAATTTCTGCGGTTGTTCATATTATTTTTTATATCAAACAGGCATTGACCTTATTGTTTTTATTGATCTACGGATAAAAAGTACCGTCTAAATGATTCCTCTATGTATACCAAATCTATTATATAACAATGAATCCCTATTTCCCTTGGTCATCGCATCACGCGTGAACGGCTGGACCGATTGGTATGAAATTTGGTACGGAGATAGAGGGGACCCAGGAGAAGGACTTTTTATCCGGGTGCGTTAAGGTTTAGCCATTCTACAGCGAAAGCTAGCTACTAGCTGTTTTTCGCGGATTTACACCCACCGCAACTATTTCACGTACCCGAATTAAAAGTCGAAAATAAGAATTCTTTTCCCTTTCCTAAGTTTCAAGCTATCTTCATACCAAATTTCATCCAAATAGGTTTAGCCGTTTTAGCGTTAAAGCGGAAAGAAGGATTTAGTAAGATTGGCAGCAGGGCTGACTGACCAGCCCGCTAATTGTAAGTCCGTATCGTTCAATTTTAGGTGCAATACCTTTTATTTTGACGGTCCCATGATACATTGCTTCTTTGAAAGTATCAATGAGATAAACGCTCTGACATATGCAGCAATGTATATTAAACTCCTGTGGATGGCTATTTCAATTGGATATCCATTTATTACGTAACTAGCTGTTTCCAGCGGTTTCACCCGCGTCCCGAGGGACTCCTTCGCGCACCCGGGTAAAAAGTAGCCTATGTCCTTTCTCAGGCTCTAGACTATCTATGTAGCAAATTTCATTTGAATCGGTTCAGTAGTTTTGGCGTAAAAGCGCGACTGACAGACAGTTACTTTCGCATTTATAATATTAGTAAAGATGAGGGTGCAGTTCTAACATTCAAGAGTCTACTTGTAAGTAGTTTTAGTTTTGTTTTTAACCACCGGTAGCTTGGACCCTGTTCCCGACATCGGTGGATCCCTATTTTTTATATTTTTAAATGTATTTTTATATATTTTTTTATATTGAATATTTAAAAATGAAAAAAATATGTATGAAATTTAAATAAATGATAATAATAATAACTGGAAGTCTAAGTCCAACCACCTGAAAAACATTCAAATATCTACCACGTAGATTTAAAGTCATACGCGATATTCAGGGACTTTTCGCTTAGGTCTGCTTAAACGTATACTTCGGACGACCTTGCCAGTTTTTTACCCGGACTGCCGGCCCAGACGTGGTTGTTTTTATGTTCCTTTTATTATTTGTATCACGTGACAAGCATATGAACAGATCGTGATGTTTAATAATACCAAAACGCCAAATGGAAGTCAATAACAGCATGAGATTTAGACACCACCAATCAATTGACTTACTCTTGATTCCAAAGATATTATGTGATATCTTTGATAGATTCTCGTATAGATTTTAGCATCACAATGCTGAGACATGACTTATTTTCCAAATCAATCGATTGTCTATTTATTGATTTCAAATCTTTTTACAATTAAGTAATTGATAATGAATGGGGATTTCAGGTCCAAATTGAAGTATTTTTCAGAGAAGTTGGAATATACTCGTATTAACCTATTGAGTTACGTTTAAACGTTTCATAATGAGGAATGAGTGTCAAGCAAAGATTATTACATAAAAAAAAAAGTTTATTTCAATTACAAGAGGCAATTTGGTACATTTTATTGGAGATCACCTTTTAAGCAAGGAATTGCTTGTATTAGGAGTATTACATACCCGGATAAAAAGTAGCCTTTAATCTTCTCCAGGGTCCTCGCACTAAAGTTATTTATTTGTTGGGGACAAAAACATAGTACAATGATGAAATATTAATGAGATGATGATAAACATACAACCCACACCATTGTCCACGAATTATTGAATAAGTATTAATACAGCAAAACAAAGCAGACATGCAAAATTTGTGGTTGCCGAGTTTGCGCGGTTACATAGTGCAGTCAAACATTATTAGTGTTTCTATAGCACTTATATTTAGTAAACTATCTCCGTACTAAATGTCATCCATGTCAGCGGTTCACGAGTGATGCCGTGACCAAGGGAAATAGGGATTCATTTTTATATATATAGATATTGAAGAAGATGATAATGTCAAGTGTCCCGCGAGGACGCATGCGCATTGTGCACACACTGCATTCGGTGTGTGACACGAACACATGTGATGCGTCACGTAGTATTATTAAGTTACCTTCATGTAACAGGAATTGTTTGTGAGATGTGCGTGCGCACGGAATGATCGCTTAGTCACTCATTAACTAATCACTTGTTAATGTACGGAGTGGAAATAAACATGTTATCGTTTTTCGAGGCACAATAATGTGTGAAGATACACGTATACAACTTCGTGATTTTCTAACGGTTAAGCAGGGTTGTATAAGGAGGCGCTCGTGGCTAAGTAATAGCCGCACGGTTCGACCTATCAAAGGTTAAGCTGCGCTTGGCGCGGTCGGTCCGTTGCTCCCGGCTGTAATTTGTAGATCTTTGACAGTTGTTACGGGTAGTCAGAAGCCTGAAAGTCTGACAACCAGTCTTACCAAGGGGTGTCGTGTTACCCAGTAACTGGGTTGTGGAGGTCAGATAGGCAGTCGCTCCATGTAAAACACTGGTACTCAACTGCATCAGGGAAAAGGCTAGGCAGATGATGATGAAGCAGGATCATATAAGGACTTTATAGTGATAAAAATACCGTTTATTAATTGCTTCAATTTTAATTGAGCTGATGTCTCACAAAATTCGTTTATCCTGTATATGCGTCACAGTTTAATATATCAATATCTACACACTTATTTGGTCATGAGTGGTCATGGCCGCCAATTTCAAAAACAGTTTTATGTGCTCTCCAAAGCACGGAAGGATCTCGCTATATTAAGGACTGACGGACTAACGGACTGACCACAGCCGGCGCTGTAATCTTACTAACCTATTGAACCGCGCTTTTATTTAGGTACGAGCCCATCAAAAACGGTCAAGATTTGCATAATCAGATGTCTAGACGGACATTCACAAAACTTAGATCAGAATAGGTAAAAAATTGTCCAAAGACTTGTAATACACTGCCATGACCTTAAGTGAACCTGTAACTCGAAGATCAGCTGCGGATTAACTGATAACATCACGTGTAAGATAACAGTACTAATATTACTAGCGTTTAGCTCACCATAGATAATATTAATGATTTTTTTATAATAAATTCTGTATCACGGAAGCCTGTCCGCCGCTATTGTGTAGTTAACTGCCTTTTCCTAATAACATTGTTGTGCTAAATGCCCTTTTGTTAATGTTTTTTGTTATCTCTCGATGTCGACTTGTTGACTGAAAGATAGCGTGGTGGTACCCTTTCAGAATTGTCTTCGGTCTCACGGCGAACGGACGTTGCGATTTAGTGTGAAAATAAATACAGTTTTGTAATTATAAATATTTTTTTGGATATTTAAGTATAAGTGAATCCGAGGTAGGTAGAGGAAACTTTTCGACATAGTCTTTGAATTATTTTTTTATAATGTTGTTAAGAAACAGTGTTAATGGGTATTTTACTATATTATTATAGTAAATCATCAATCCCTTTAGTACTCCAAATTATACTTAATATACTCTAAATAAATACTAAGTTACACTTAAAATAACTCTAAAGGCACTTTAGCGTAGTGTAGTGAATAAGGGAGATCCTTAATTCCAAAATACCAGGGGTATTACACTACACTAATCAGGTAATGGTAATGGATATTCGAAGATTTATTTAAAAATATATGTTTTGTTCACAGTTATCAAAATGAGTAAACTGTGCAGACAAGTCTCCATCGAGTCCCCCGGACCGACCCTGAGGGAATGCGTGTTCAGTTTCGACGTCCCCGTCCCAGATGTTCCTATGTACGGCGCCAGGATACGGGTGGTGTATGCAGGTGCCTGCTACAGAGCCAACAAGACTCGCTCAGCGTCCGTCTGCAGTACATCTTCCATATCCTCGATTGGCAGCCTTTCCGGAGAAATGGAAAACTTCGGCATTCACACTCACGCTACCCCTGCTCATATTGGTCTAAGGGACGGTGCCTTATTCCCCGGTTATGAAGTTGCAGGCGTCGTAGATGCCATAGGAAAGGCTGCAGAAAGACTTGACGGTATTAAGGAAGGATCCAGAATAGTTTTGTATCCCTACGAAGGTGTTCCAAATGGATATGCCGAGTATATTGTCGTGCCGGATTTTAAATGTCTCGTGCCTATTCCTGATGAGTTGCCCTTGAGTGTGGCGGCGATGCTTCCTACTGGCGCTTTGTTAGCGATGAATACTGTGGACACAGCTGGAGCATACCTGAAGAGGGTATTGGAAGGGCCGTCGAAGAAGGATAGCACGACGGTGTTGATTGTGGGCACGGGTGGGCTGGCGCTGTGGGCGCTGCGCATAGCAACTCATTACTTCAAGCACGCGTCGTACAACAATCGCATCAGGATCTGTGTGGCCATCCTCACGGATGAAGGATTCATTTTGGCGAAGGAATGTGAAGAGTAAGTTGTTTTAATACTTAACCTCTAATTGCTTCTGTTTGGCTTGTCTTATGTAATATTTTCCTTAATAACATCTAGATATCGCTACATTCTTGTTTGATCTTTGCACAAGGATTTAAAGATATTATTTTTATCTGCTTTCTTTTTTGTCTGCACAAATTATTTTTATCATTTGTTTGTCTGACAACCCTGGATTAAGTATTTCAAATATTCGCACGGCGATAACGTGTATATTAGCATCTCGACACATACACGAATACAATTGAAAGTCTTGACAATTGAAATTGCATTTATCAGTGCACAAAAGACGAATCGGTTTAGTCAGATCGCTTTTATGATGAAGTCAAACGGTTGAACTCGAAATTATTGTACTTCTGTAGTACATTGGGTATATCAGATAATTGACTCGTTCAGTACAATTAAATTGGTATTTAATAAATTATTTTATTACTATCTTGAGAGACCTATGATAAGATATCATAAGGCTTTTGCTCAGCATAGGGCCAAAGAATAGGCAAATATTGTTCTAGCCTGAATACATTTCCTCCTTAAATAATTACTGCATCCATTTGTACCTCCGGATCCCTAGTAAACTATTTGAATCAATGACGAATGTAAAATAAACATGACATGACATGGTCACCAACATTCCTTATTTTGGACAATGCGTGCCGTATCCAGAAATACCGCTTTCTGTCTCAAGCATTTGATACAAATTGGATCTAGTGTGTGATTTGATCCAAGTGGATCATCCAACCAACTAACGAGAGCCTCTTTAGATGTAGGTCGAGGCTCTTGGCTATTAAGTCATTGGTTGAAACAACTATCGGCACAATAACTGAATCCAAATGCCACACTCCGTCCCCTCCCCTCCCTTTCCCTTATCAATATGGGGTATTTACCTGTGTATAATCTTGTGCAGAGTGAATGTGGTGCAGTGGAATGAGGATCTATATGAGAAGCAACTTATCGAGCGGACGACAGACGCGTGCGGTGGCCCCGTGGACGTGGTGCTGAACTTCGGCACCACCTCCAGATCACTGCATCGTTCCTTGCAATGCCTCGCCCCTGTGAGTAAAAACATATACAAATGTAATCATGTGTTCGTTAGAATTGGAAGTAATAGAACTACTCGTTAAAAGAAATAACTTAAAATAAATCAGTCATCTACATTCTCCTTTATTGGGAGGGTTTTAACAAACATGTGTGTATATCTTACAAATTCACAAACAGTCCGAACCGCGCCAAAGGTGACACAAAGTGCATCAGCTAATTGTTTAAGCATAGCGCCTATCATGCCATTATCGTTTGCTTACAAGTGTCTCCTTCTTGTCATACATTAGTAAGCCTTATGGCATTCACAATACATTCCTTTTCTACCTGCCATCTTTGGTGTTATAACCAAATCTTTTCTCTCAGGGTGGGGTAGTACTAGTAACGGAAGACGTCGGTGAAAAACTACTTCCCAAATTCGCGAAGAAATCTGAGGAGATGAACGTGAACATAGTGATTGTCCCCAACGGCTCTATAGAACAGCTCAAGGAACTGGTGACGCTGGTGGCGAGGGGTGAAGTGAGTATATGCTTTTTATTTCTTAAAGATGTGTACTTATAGCGCAGACTCGTTGGCTGGGCTCAAACCTGTACTGATGATATCATTTACAGCTATCAAGTTGTCTCTAATTTTCTTGCCTGAATTTTGGTCACAGCAGTTAATCTCAACGGAAATTAACGTTGGCTGTAGGCCATAATTTAATTAATTAAATTAGGAACTCGCCACATTGTCCGGTTAAGCAGGTCGAATGCTTCTAGAAGCACCCTGTAAAAGACCATGTAGAAAAAAAGTTGCAAAGGCAATTAGCGAAAAGTCAATAGGTCGATCTGAAAGTACACAAAAGTATGCGAAGATATTTGGATTCTCTCTACTATTACTCTAACTGTTATCATCTCTGTACCCACTACTCATAAAACTTCGGAAAATCAGAAGCAATTAATATATTCTGCGCCCCTTATTAATTCGACAACCTATCATTTTGTGAAGTGTCTATCTACTTGGTTCATGAATCAGATATTAGATGCAATGAAATCAGGTTCACGGGTCTATTGGCTGCCCCCATTGCTGCCCCCAATTCGCATTTTATGTACATTTAAATGGTGGGGTCGCAAACTTTAGATTACAAACCTACCACTATTGCAACCCATAGATTGCTTATACACTGCACTGATTGATTCACAAGGGGCAATTCGCTCCCTCAATGCAAGGCCAATTTAGACCAATTTATCCAATTGCAGTGTTAACTTCCAATCGCGGTACATATTTCATTCGCGACGGTGCATGTTGCCAGTGCAATCGCTCCGGTGTTTCCATGCAGACACCAGGCCCTTTAGTGTCTCCTCTGAACTGATCGGTGAAATTCTTTGCGTAAGTCAATTTATTTTTGCAATAATCTTGCTCCTCGCTCCTCGTGTACTATTTGAAGTTTTTCGGCTACTTTTTATGGTAGTTTTTGTCCCAGTTAAGGAAAGTCTTGCCAAATTTTCGCCATTGCAATTCTTGTTGTTGTTTTCCAAATTTTTTGCTAACTATTCTAGAAATATAATCTTTGAAACTTGTATTATGGAAGCCTGTCTATATGATTAATTCTCGCGCTGATGTAATAGAATCAGGTGAGCGATGAAGTGTTTGTACAAATATAGGAAGTTGATTTTTTATCTGCGATTCTAATACCATCAAATTAACTTAGCCCATCTCTGTGAATATACTCGTGTCTAGTATATATTTCGCCATTTATATTGGTACTCATTTTAACCGATGATCGGTTCAATCAATCACTGATCATGTCATCGATGCGACTTAGATCTTGGGGTCCATCAGAGAAACTTCTGGCAATATTTTATTTGGTATTTTTTCATTAGTGTCTTTTTAATGTTTACTACTTATTTCTCAGCTTCACTTATCTACTTCTACTTATCCTAAGGCAAATAACTCCATTTAGGTCTCATTTTTCAATAGTCAGATAACTTTTAACTAAAGAATAAGTATAGTACAGGATCCCTGGTACATCTTTCATCAGTTATTACTAACAAGCTGATGTTTCGTGAGTAGGTTCCTTTTGACTAGACGCCCAACTTTTTTCTTTACAGTAATGTTGGTAAGTGGTAGCTTAATAGGGGTAACAAGGATAAAATATGTTGATTTGACGAATTTAAAAAATTTATTGCTAACCGATTTTTTCTTTGTTTATTATCAAGATAATTATCTAAATAATGTGAAAAAATATTTGTCCTACAAAATGTAAGGTTTTGTTAGGGAGTCCCCCCGCTCCAACATGTATCGTAAACAAGGTAATGAAAAATCATTACTAACCAGCTGATTTTTTTTTTATTGGTTAGCTAACATTTGCATAGTTTACCACCCACATTGTCCTACAAATTGCGTGGTATGTCATCTTGGTCCTACGCTCAAAAGTTGTCAATACCGCGGGACTTTTTTTTTTATTAGTAACTGTAGGACAAAGGTATCACGTGATAGGTTAATATATTCTTCGTCCAAATAAAACAATGTCCTACAAAAAAAAAGGTATGCTTTATTAGTCCTACAAGATTTGTAATTTTGGAGTATACAAATGAAAGGATATATGTATAAAAGGGTATAAGGACATATAAAACATAATATATAATGTATTATATATATATACATACATAATATAATGTTATATATTTATATAAACATTATTTTTTATCTGATTCATCTGATAAATCTTAATCTGTCTCTGACTAGTATGTAGTAATCTGTGGTGCGCATGCGTTTGTGAGCAAGGATAATAATGTGCCTCGGCTCCAATAGCAAAATGTACAAAATAATATTATTTTTAATTTCATGAATTTAAACTATGTAATAGGGCTGGAATAACGTACCACGCAATTTGTAGGACAATATGGGTGGTAAACTATGCAAATGTTAGCTAACCAATAAAAAAACCGGCCAAGTGCGTGTCGGGCCACGCGCAGTAGGGTTCCATAGCAGGTCTTAGTTAGTCGACTATAACTCTGTAACTGGTTAAGCCTACTTAGCCGTGATAGTTTTCCTAATAAGTTGATTACATTTCATCATGAATTTATTCAAATTTCTAGGGATAGCCATTCAAAAGTTAGAGGGGGGATGCTCGTATCGAAATTTTTTTTAACTTTAAAGGTAAATATTTTGCAAACGGATTCCTAAATCGAAGTATTGTCTTGACAGACCTACTATATTTTTGAAAGACCTATCCAATGATATCCCACACGATGGGAAACATGAGAAAAAAATATTCATCCCCACTTTACGTGTAATGGGAGCTACCTTATAAAAAATATTTTACTAAATTTTATTTCACCACTTTGTCGATGTAACTAATATACATATCTATACCAAATTTCAGCTTTCTAGTACCAAGAACCTCTGAGCTATGCCGCGGACAGACAGACAGACAGACGGACAGACGGACAGACAGACAGACGGGCATGGCGAAACTATAAGGGTTCCTTGTCGGACTACGGAACCCTAAAAATCAGCTGGTTAGTAATTATTTTTCATGATCTTATTTATGATACATGTTGGAGAGGGGGGACTGACTAACAAAACCTTATATTTTGTAGGACAAATATTTTTTCACGTTATTTAGATAATTATCTCGATAATTAACAAAAAAATTATCGGTTAGTAATATTTTTTTTTCATTCGTCAAATCAACACATTTCATCCCTATTATCTTAGTTATAAACCACAATCGAGAACTTTCGTACAAGAATTTGTTGGGCGTCTCATTGAAACGAAGCTATTCTCGAACATTCAGCTTGATAGTAATTATTTTGACATTAAGTATAAGTACTACAACTTTTGAGCGTAGGACCAAGATGACCTACCACGCAATTTGTAGGACAATGTGGGTGGTAAACTATGCAAATGTTAGCTAACCAATAAAAAAAAATCAGCTGGTTAGTAATGATTTTTCATTACCTTGTTTACGATACATGTTGGAGCGGGGGGACTCCCTAACAAAACCTTACATTTTGTAGGACAAATATTTTTTCACATTATTTAGATAATTATCTTGATAATAAACAAAGAAAAAATCGGTTAGCAATAAATTTTTTAAATTCGTCAAATCAACATATTTTATCCTTGTTACCCCTATTAAGCTACCACTTACCAACATTACTGTAAAGAAAAAAGTTGGGCGTCTAGTCAAAAGGAACCTACTCACGAAACATCAGCTTGTTAGTAATAACTGATGAAAGATGTACCAGGGATCCTGTACTAGTATGATAGTTTGCCCATATTTTCTTGCAAAAACATTATTATCAAAATTATTTGATTTGATTTTGATTCATTCGAGCATACTTTCCTAGGATCGTAAAATCGTTACAGACATACAGAGTTACCTCCGCATTTATAATATTAGTACCACGCAAAAACTTCTGAATAGACTGGGATGAAACGGTACACACATCATGATAACCTGGATTAACACATAGCATACTTTTTTTTTTAAGTGCGCGAATTTCTTAGAGTACAAATGAAACTGCAGGGAAACATTTAGTCCTATATATGAAAACGAAAACTGTTACTGATATTTGTCCTGAATGACTGACGAATCAACGCACAGCCTAAACCGCTGATCGTAAAGATCTGAAACTTGGAGTGTGTGTTCTTTGTATGACGTAGGCATCCGATAAGAAAGGATTTTCCGAAATTCTACCCCTAAAGGGGTGAAAAAGGGGCGCAAAGTTTGTATAAAACTCTGACATTTTGTATTTGAATTATAGCCCACGCGTGCGACGCCGTTGGCGGATAGCTAGTCTAGCAACACAATCTGTTTTGTATCTCGTGGTTCAGCTAAGCGATTATCCGACCTTCACACGTATCAGGAAAATAGAATTGTGCAGTATCCCGGACGTCGTTAGATAACCGTCTGATATTATCTCCGAGTCGCTGTTAGCGCCCAGTTGACGGTACCGGCTAAAACCGGCACTATAATCAAGATGCCAATTGGAAAAATACTATTTCTAGTGCACTATGCTCGGTCACTGACTAAAGCTGCTTTCAGATTACGCTATAATATAATAGCAAATAGTATATAGCTCATAGCGTAGTCTAAAAGCAGCTTAAAGGTGAAGGAAATTATTTGAGCAAACATCGTGGTATTAGTTATTTTTCAATTTGAAGTGTTTTTGAAGTCGGTTGTTTTTTGCAAAAAAACTTAGATGGTTTTCTCGTGTTTAACCGACTTCAAAAAAAGGAGGTTCTGTATTTAACCATATGTATGTATGTTCGTATGTCCTCGATTTTCTCAAAAACTAGTGATCCTATTTGGGCGGGGTATTCTTTATTTAAATGCTTTTTTTTCAATGAAGGTTGTAGTTTACTTGTATGTATAGTATTTAAGGGTCTGATGAAGATCTTCAGAGATGAGCAATAGAACTCTTCAGTTACTTACAGCAAATGACCCGCGATTGCTGCTATCCTAAGGCATACGGCTTACGTACGGCAATTATGTCCAAAAGACTGGCTGAATTGCCACGTTGGATGGCAATGCTGATTCTTTAAAAGTATTTCAAACTATATTTTTTTCTAACAGATCGAACCTCCGGCGCACTCAGTGTTCCCGGCGGAGGAAGCCCAAGAGGTCGTGAGGAAGCTCTGCAACTCCGAGATCAAAGGGCGGGCGATCCTGAAATTCCACAACATCGACTAATCGACCACATGCTATCGAGATATAGTGACTAAAGAATATATATTTGCCTAGATTAGACGGTACGTAGCAAGTATAGTTTAGTGTGAATATTTTTGGAGATTGGACGCTGTCTGAGGGTCAAAATTACCCTGTGTAAGGGGGAGGAATTACCCTCGTGAGAAGCAGCTGTCGATTAAGAATTTTGTGGATCTTTTTATAGGAACTATTGATGATATAAACGGAGTAATATACACCAATTAAAGAGAAGAAATATCACGGTGATCACAGTCTGATCAGTCTGTTTGACTTCAATTTAAGTTGAAGTTAATTATTCATTATATGTAGCTATAACCAAAGCATCTTTCATATTATACGTGCCAGTTTCCGGCATACTTGAAAATAACGCGAATGTTCCAAAATTGAGTGACGTCACCAAGTCTGTGATTCCATGGGTTTCCGTACCGAGTACGCAAGAGTCAGTGAAGAGTGCAAGATATCGCGGAGATTCCTTTTAAGCTTATTGCGAATTTTATTTTTCCTCATCATAATATATGCGAAGCGAACCATTTTCAAACCTCTAGTATTTACTGCTGGCGTTTACATAGGTATTTTAATGATATTATTCCGCTGCTGAGCGTCACACTCTAAGACTTTGATACTTGGCACTGTGAAACTTTACCAAAGACTTTCAAATCTCAAAGTTGTCTCAATACCAGTTGCCTGATGGCTATCACTTGCAAACTCTGTTCGGAGTTACGGCCGAGCATCAGTTGGTGGATATCGGTTTCTATCACCCAAAACCCGGTCTACGGTACACCTGAAATATTATCGTTTTTCGAAATAGTTATCATAATACCCGCTGAAATTGAACCGTTGATACCAAATTAAGCTTGGATACATTGCGTGGGCAGGCACTGTGGTATGTGTGAATTAAAAATCTTGCGGCGCTAGAAAGACTATTTTTGAACCAATAGTCCAACGGATGTAGATCGGCTTTAGAGATCGAAAGATTAAAGTTCCGATCCTGCCCGTTGAACTATTGGTGGTCCTGGTGACCTGCTCAACTTGCTTGGAGAAGAAGAAGAAGAATTTGTTGTGTAACCCCCATTGCTTGTGTCTCAAAAGACGGCTCAGGGAATACTGATGCCATGTCTATTTGCGTTAGTATATCTATGACAATATGTATATGGTGGCTTTCAAATTTTATCTAAACATGTGCAAAAGCTGGAACAGTGTACAGAGAGAGATTTCTTGCATCATTGTACAGCAAATTGTGCTTAGCAAGAGTTAGAAGATGTCAGATACAACGCGTTGGCTCACTGTCAAAAAACCGGTCTTTAATGACGGTTTAGACAAGGATTGAAGTGCACTGCGTCTGATCCGGAACCGAGATTTTCAAAAGTAATCCTTAGATTTTTTGGCAAATATTTTTTTCATTAATATTTGTTTTTTAGGGTTCTATACCCAAAGGGTAAATGGGAGTCTATTATTAAGACTTCACTGTCCGTCCGTCTGTGTCTGTCACCAAGCTGTATCTCAAGAACCGTGATATCATTCGCAGATGATGTATTTCTGTTGCCGCTAGGACCTAACAACAATACTAATAAAAAAGTGGGGCTCCTATACAAAAAGTGTTTTTTTGCCGTTTTTCGTGTTATGTTACGTAATGAAGGCTCGTATTCGCATCAGGCGCAGTGCAACGTCGGTACAAGTAGTGGTGCAGGTACCTCGGTCGCTTTTCTCTCGCATTCGGCTCGGGCGCAGTGCGCATGCGTCAATACAGATCATTTTGCGCATACTTCGGGTGATATTCAGTCGAGTCCACGTGGGACAAAGGGAGATGGCGTCTATGCTGAATGTACTGCAGCTTCTACGTTCATTGTTATGCACTAGGGGGCTGGGATATGCTCAGTTAGCGTAATAACTGTACTGACGTCATAAGAAGAAGAAAAAAAGAAAAATCGTATCTTCATTTTTTACGATATTTCCTTTAGCACATATTTGGAATAAGGAAAAGATTCTGATTATGAATATGTATTTAACTCAATATCGAAAAAAATGACTGTTACGGCCTTTCTTCGGTCGCAGTGTTCGAACCCCGGACGTGACAAACATGTGCACGATACCAGAGAAGTGCTTTATGGTACTTTTGTAAAAACCAAAAAAAAACTTAAGTTAGTATAACTATACTTAGGTATAAAACGTTAATCCTTATATTATATAGTGCATACAGTGAGTCTGAACGTTGGATCTCAAATCGGCTTTCATTATCTCTAAACAAATCTTCCTCTACACCGGTGATCATCGCTGTTCAGGGTAGTAATAATAATGTAGTTACAATACCTTAGCTTTGCTTTCTTCCTATATCCAATAGTTTAAGTAATAAGCACTCTGCTATCCATCTTTGTATATACCTAGTAGTGTTCTCATACTTTACACACCGTTTGCTCATCAATTTTGTGATATATACCCAAATATTCTAGCTATCTAGTACTTGGTTCTTTAATTTTAGAACATAACATTTAGAAAACAATCCTGCTTGTATACACACCTTTTTTCATGATATAATCACAATGTAATCTTACTTTGTAGTTTTGTAAAAAATGTTTCAATTTTTAATTATAATAATTAATAGTTATCTAAAGCTTGTAAATACAGATTTTTATTACACATTATTTTATTAATTTGAACTATTATTATTAATCATCTTAGCGTCTCATAAAAAATGATTGATAAGATTGAAAGGATCGATTATTTAAATAAAATATATTGGACCAATGAAAAATCAAGTGGTTTCAATAAGTAGGTAGTTTGTTTACGCTTTCTAACCGACGTGTATGTATACATATGTCGAGCAACAATCAGAATCAATCAACGTCAATCAAACTTATTTGTATATATTTTATTTATTTGCTATCCCACTTGGGCACAGGCCTCTCCTACATAGAATACATGAGCATTGTTCACCACGCTTGCTCAAGGTTTGGCGACTTCAGACAGTATAGTTTCCTCTCGATGATTTCCTTCACAGTAAATCATTGGTGTCTAAGATCTTTAAAAAAGTAACATTGGTACTTGCGAAGTTTCGAATCCGCACACTCTTACACGAGATAGAGGTTCCTTAATCACTAGGCCATCACGCCCCGCCATATTATGATTAGTTTTTAAAATCTTCTATCTTATTGTGGAAGTGTGATAGAATTTTTTGTATTTCGGGGTCGCGGTAACTCTTTGGTGAATCCCAATCCTTACTAATATTATAAATGCGAAAGTAACTCTGCCTGTCTGTCTGTCTGTTACGCTTTCACGCCAAAACTACTGGACCGATATAAATGAAATTTGGTACAGAGATAGAATAGACCCTGAGGTACAACATAGGCTACTTTTTACCCGGGTGCGCTAAGTAGTTCCCTCGGGATGCGGGTGAAACCGCGGGAAACAGCTAGTATTTTATATATAACTAGCTTTCCACCAGTGGCTTCGCTTGTGTGGGCTATACGAATTCAAATTAAAAATGGCAGAGCTTCATACAAACTCTTTTTCGTCCCCCTTGGGGCTGAATTTCGAAAAATTCTTTCTTAACGGATGCATGGTCTCTACGATCAGCGGTTTAGGTTGTGCGTTGTTCCGTCATTCAGGACAAAGCATTTTATATGTATAGATAATTATGGAATAATAATCTCTATGTCTCATTAGTAAGGAATATGCTGAACAATTCACCCAGTATTGTTTTCGCCCTCGATTCATAATTTCTTGCCTAACGGGAAATCGTATAGAATAGACTACCAAATTATTGTGCTGCGATTGTCAGTAAGTCGAACTTAGGACTTAATCTGAAATTCAGACAGCAACGTACCTATCAGCATTCAAACACATGATATATAAATAAAATAATGTTTTGATTGTCGTTATTCGCCATATACGTCGTAGTATTTTTCATTTATATTTAACGGAAAATGTGCAATATTTAAATTAAAGAAAATTGAAATTGACAAATGTGATGAATTGCGATGTGTTTCAATTGAGTTTACATATAATTATGTTAACAAAAAAATCTTGATAAAAGTTGTTTTAAATTTAAATGAATAAAAAAACAATTCATTGTATTTGTGAATTTCGCCACCTAATTTATATAAAATAAAAATAGGTTTCCTTTCTCGCCCCGTGTCGTAAACACCGACTAAGGGAGCTTAATGGGGTTTTAAAAATATATTTTTCACCCCCCCAACGCCCCTCCCCCAATCCAATGTCAAATCCAACCAATGTCATAATTTTATGTGTACATATTGAGATGCCCATTTTCATCAGTGGAACAATATTATCATGCTACTTCAAATTTTTGAAGGTAGAATGAAAATGCGTCCACTGCATGAATAAGTTATATTTAGTGAGGTCACAAATTAGTTAAGGTCTTGTATATACACTGACGGACTAATAAACTGCATCAATGTTCAACACGCACCTACCTTTGAAAAAAAAAACATTTTAACCAAGTATTCCAACTTTTTATACAATTGAAACCTATAGTTTGGTTCGTTAACTTCATAACAGCGTAGTATCATTATCATTATCCCTAAGTGTATGTTTGTATACTGGAAAGGGCGATTCAATTTTTTTAAACAAAAACTTTGATGCAGTTTCTTTGTCTGGGGGTATATGTCATATTATCTGCTGTATATAAATGCTTTTTAATTAGAATCTTCTTCGAAATAATCGCTTAGTAATTATCCTAACTTCATATTGCGAAACTGGGTTTGTTTGTTAAGCCTTCACGCTAAAACGGCTGAGCACATTTGGATGAAATTTGGTACCGAGGTAGATGGGACCCAGGAGACGGTTGTAGGCTTCTTTTAAAATAGATGCGTCAAGACGCGGGTGAAACCGCGGCCTAGTACTGTATAATCCTGGTTCCAATAATCCCATTAAAATCTGTAATGCCCATTTTCAATAACCCCAGTTACAGATAGAATTCTGACAAAATGTCCATGCATCATCATCATCATCAGCCTATATATTGTCCCACTGCTGGGCACAGGCCTCTTCTCATACAGAGAAGGCATGAGCATTGATCACCACGCTTGCTCAAGGCGGATTGGCGATTTCAGACTTTTTAGTCCAGGTTTCCTCTCGATGTTTTCCTTCACCGTTAGTCAGTGATATCTAAGATACACAAGTCCATACAACTAATGTTAAAAATCTATTTTTTTTAGTAAGCAAAGGATAGTTAGATTATTGTAAACAGCCGCATGTTGTCCAACTTACTCAGTAGATCAGTTCGTATTGAAATCGTTCCTTAATTACCATCGTTATTACCTAATTACTAGAGTAGATTGTTCTATATATATATATATATTTGTTTATATTAGAAACTTACTAAAAACCGAAACATCCTGGGTAATATAATATTAAAATAATAGTAAAAATACTCTCAAAAGATAAGCAAACTTTCTTAGGACCAAGTTCACCAACTGGTGGTTTCGTAATCGGCCCGTTAAACGAAGGGGTTTAACCAGAAAGCAGGAATTTTCGTGTTACCAACTTCTAGTTCAACTCTGGTTTGGTAATCGACCGTTTTAGAAATAAAAATCTCAAATAATACATTACTCATCGAAAGTTGGAAGTTTTAATTTATGGTAAACAGCTGTTTTAAGTTAATCGGACTGTTATCTTGTCGGTGAACTTGGGCCTGAATCCTACAAACAAACAATTAGGAAAACTCCTAACAGTAACTTAAAAACTCTTATTGATCAGTTTTCGCCGTCTCCAATGATCTCTAACTAGTATTTTTTATTCGAAACATCAACTATTAATTTTGTAGAATAAACCTTACGCATATACCTACCTACATATAGTAATAAATATGTACATACAATGTTATTCATAATTATAAGCCATGTACCCGCGATGTACCTCATTAATTTAAGTACTAAGCACTCATTCATATAATATCATTAATATCTTCAGAAATCAGCTTCAATGTTTAGTTGCAATGCGTTGGCTTGACACTTGATAACGATACTAAACAAGGCGTAAACGTTTGCACGCTAATTATAGCTCCTTATCGTATAGGATCTTGTTGCTTAGAAAGCTATGCTACGGTTTGCGATATTAACGCAATTTTTTTTTTTTTATATATATTTATAAAAATAATATTACAATCAGATTTTCATGTAAATTTATAAAATTACTAGCTGCAGCTCTGTTATGTATTGCAATGCCACGTTTTTTAGCTTAAGGTCCTTACTGGAGTACATAGATCACAACAAAGTTTCATCACAAATGTTTGATTGCTTTAAGAAGCCATAGAGGACAAATATACAAACATTAATTTTTATTTTTAAAATAGATCATCACAATTTACTAACGGAATAGACGAAGTGAATTAGACAGACTTTAATAAAAGTGTACAATATTTAATAAAAATAGATTAATATCAAAATTCATACTAAAATGACTTAGCAGCGATTTTCACCATTTAATCATGCCATATGTTCCACGGAATAAAACACCCTAAAACATCGGCTGTCATATTTATATTATATACCATAGTAATACTTGGTGAATCTTCAATATTTTGTTGTTTGGTTTCCGAATCGATGAGGGTGATGATCGTTCGTCGTTCATCGTTTAAATTGTGTAATTTACAAGCTCTAAATTATTATGTTAAATAATGGAATAGATACATTGAATTTTATACGCCTGGTAATGATGAAATTCGTATGAGGAAGCGAGCAGCGTCGAAAAACCAACTGCATATTTTTGAAGATTCACCCACTTAAATCTTAAGTCCTTTACAAGTCCTTTACAAAAAATCATTTGACCCAGTGCACTGCATTAAACATCATAATTATATTATAATAATGAAAACAAGACTAATTCTGACTGAGCTAGAACTTTTGTGATAAAACATCGGAGACAAGCCATAAATGACAATCAAAAGATTTTTATTATTGACCGATTAAAAAAACATCGCTTTCACATATTATAGTATAGTATTCACTGGGTGAGGTGGCTACAAAACAGAGGCATAGGTTGCGTATGTTTTGCTTGAGTTATTAATGTACCGGCATGATAACGCTCGTTATACAAACAGATGGTATGTCATGTAGGGATAGAAATTGTAAATAGTTTCATAATCACCCACGTATGCATGTTTAGGTATTGTATTAGATATTAGATAAACTATGTACATATATACAAATAATATGTTAAGAAAACCTTGTCCGACCGGTGAATGTATTAATTAGGTATCAAGACTCGATTAAAAAAAATTATAAAATTTAATAGTATTTCATAAAATCACGAAATTTATATGACGGGAGCGGGCGACAGCAAGCATCGCCTGTGATTTTTAACAATTTTTAACAATTTGATACGTTTTATAAATAATGCAGTACTTTGAGTACAAAAAATGGGCATTTTTAATTGCATTGATAATGTGTGCCATAACGTTCTTTTTATGTGACCTCTTGCAGGGTGATTCTAACAGCATTCGACCTGCTTAGCCGGACAATGTTTCGATTTTCGATGGCTTCCCCTTGTGGGGAACGAACTTCGGCGTAGGGCGTCACTGGGAGGACAACTAGGGACTAGCTGGATCATATCAATTTATTTAGTCCTGTGATTGGAATATCTCTATCTATATACTGATTTCAGATTGGACAAGGTTATCTTAACATACTGTATAATCGAGGTAGACAAGGTTTTAATAGTTCTAGCGTGTATTGATAGCTCATACGATTATTTTGTCGCAGTCCGACAGGTTTTATGATTCGATTTCGGTGTTTGATACACCTATCTAATTTTTGTCCTTTTAAAATATATAGAAATCAGGTCAAAGTTTTCCGGTACATACACTGTAAAAAGCACACCCTTGTTAATTTGTTCAAAAACTGAAACACTTATCCGTGCTGTATATATATGGCTTTTATTTTTTATCATATCCATGTAAAAATAATTTTGTTTATCCATAGTATTTTAATTGTGTAAATATCCTTGTCAAATGATGAGCACTGCGGCAGCATTTTTAAGTAAAACCCAACTGTTAGGTATAATTTTTCCTTCTTCGTAGTGTGACTTGGCTCAGTGCCATCGTTGTCTTTCTAAAGTCTTTCGGCTTGGCTCGCTCTTGAGTATTCTAAGCCATTTCTTGGCTCTCGTCGTGGATAGCTACAACAGAACCCAAATAATATATAATTATGTTATTCTCTGATTACCTTTCTCCAGGTTACAAATGTAACTTCATGCAATTAATCAACATACTGGGTTACAGAATGAGTATAAGCCACAAGTTTGTCCGTCAGTCAATACCTATCTTCGCAATGAATTAAATTCAACGGGAATATCACAAATTCAAGTATCAATAGTCTGAAATTGAGTGAAAAATGACATAGCATTACATTATAAATTATACTTATTTATTATAAACGCCAGCAGTATTACATATACTTAAATATGTCAGCGAAGTAACATTTAAATATCCTAGTGTAGAAAGGGATAAGCAGAGGCATAGGTTACGGTGATAAAGTTACCATCCACGTAGAACTTCGTGGCTCGAAACCAAAGTTAGTATTCTTGTTAGTACGGGCGAAGCTGGGGTTTTTCTGAAGTCGCATAATGGGTGTACCCTCCAAAAAGGTGGATTATTTTTTTTTCATAACTAATGTGCACGAAAAAATGGCGTAATGACCGTATTAAAAAAATTACGTGTGATTAAACTTGAAGAGTCCATGAATGATACATATCCCAAATATCAGCCTAATATATGAATAATTATTATATTTATCACTTCTCATTTAATTCTCATTTTTGTACCGCTTGTAAAACTGGCACGCCCATTTTTAATGAAGCCGTCGATATTATGTAAACTGTGCTCAAAATATTTAAAAATAAATACCAAAGAAATTCAAACGATAATGGTGCCATTTATGTAAGGAAACATAACATTTCCTAGCCATTATTAATTTGAAAAGAATATTGGTAATATACACTTTTTCATCCTGGCAATCCAAGCTAGTAAGCATAGTGTAACCATACTAAAAAAAGGCGTTTGGCTCCTAAATCTATATACTCTGTGGCAAAATGTCATGAGAAGTTTTTAACTGCGACCTCACCTGCATCGAGATATATGCAATGTCTAAGAACTTATTGTACTACTCAGTAGAAATATCTGTGGACCTTCTCACACCCTCGCTTACAATGGGTATTATTTAAGGTGGTACCTCAGCTTCATCATCTGTTTCCAATTGACAGGTCTACGAGTATTTCTATGAGGTCTGAGAACTTATTTCGATATCGTATCCTGTAATAACACATTCACTGTTCGCGATGCAGATACATGCTATACAATCGCCATGTCATGCCAGTACATCGCACTGGCTATGGCGTTTTATGGGGTCCGACTGCATCTAACAATATAACATTAGACAAGCTATGAATATCAGTATGAGCATGGTTCGTGAAAAAAGTATTCACCAAAATGTACAGCCGTAGACATTTTTTCGGATGGGAAATCATCAAATGTTCTCCCCCCGCCGAGGGTGGGGTGGGAGGAAGTGTCAGACTCTTACTGACTCTACCATAATGATTAAGTAAATCTAATCAATTAAGGCTAATTCAGGAATTGATTGAAACCCGCCACTCGGAAATTATGCCAATTTAAATAAAAATTAAATAGGTTTAAAATACCTAATAGATTTCTGTCCACGGTTTAGAGACCTTTTTCAATGTTCTTCATATTTCTGTAGGTCCTAAACTCTTTTGTATTGATTAAATATAGATATTAACTCGTACTTGTAACGTAATACCAATATACAGAATAGGTAAATAATTATAACCATGTAACCGTTTTCAATCTACATATATACAAGAATGAAATTAATATTAGTTATATTTTGACGTTTTGTCAATGTGAAGTGTAACTCGTATCTAACAAGTAGCTTTATTTAGATAGTAAGATGTTACTGAAATCGTTATTAGTATCATATAATATATTTATAATTCATTTATTAAACAAGAGCATCGAATGTCACAAATGTCATAATATATTATTAATAATAAATGTTAAACACTGCATAATATATAATTAAGATAAAACATTGTATTAATTATAAATGACATTAACATCTCTTTATTATAATTGTAATAGCTAAGTTAATTGGCACAAAGTTATTATGTTACGTACATATATGTATGATTATGTATATTAATTATATTACGTAGGTATACCATGTGATATGCTGTCATATAATGCAATTGATATGTATGGATTTTGAATAAATTTTACTTTTTGATAAAAGATTGTATTAAAAACGAAAATTTGCCACGAAAATTTGCCCCCCTCTAGTCAAAAATATATTGATATCAAAATTTGGTCAGAAAGTTATATACAAAGTATACATCCCTATATAATAGTATATTATATATCTACTTGTAACTCTGTTTTAAGTTAATTCGTAAGCTGAGAAATGTATGTTTGTATTGTAAACGTATCTTTATGAAATAAAGTAATTTAACGTTTGTTATATTTGTGTTTCATTTCATACATTCAGATAATCTCAGTAGACTCGCAATCAGCCGCAGTTTCAATTCAAATCATTTATTTCAATTAGGCCTAATAACAAGAACTTTTGAAAGTCAAAAAAATAAAGAATTTAGTTGCCCATTCCAAAAAGTAGTTTCCTATGGAGAAGAACGGGCAAGAAACGCCATGGTCACTCTTTTTAAATAAGTTAACAATTTTCACAATTACAATTTGTTTTCAGGGAGAACAAGAAAAAATGAGTTTGTGTTTGAAAAGCAGCTGTATCGTTGAGATTTTTCTATAGTTGATATCGAATTCTATAATTGTCCTCGATAATAATTGACGCATGCCTGTTGACTTTTGTATTCTGATAAATTATTCAGTTGAAAATGCATCGCGCCGATGATCTATCTATAACAATGAACAGACGGAAAGGCCTATTACAAGTATTTTTTTTTTTATACCTACTACCCAAAAATGCCTTCAATCATTTTAGAAAAGAGCTGATACTGCACTGCTGGACCGATATTAACCAAATATAGCTAAGAACCACCGCAAGGAAACTGGCTATCAACTGAAAACCGCATCGATATAGGTCCATCCGTTTGAGGGCTACGATGCCACAGACAGATACACAGATACACAGACGTACAACGTCAAACTTATAACACCCCTATTTTTTTCGTCAAGGTTTAAAAAAGCAAAGAAATTCAGAAAGAAGATTATACCTTGCAGTTATATACAGAGAACAATACTTGCATCGTTTTCTTTCAGAGATAAGCAAGTACTGTGCTGAAGTTACTTTTGAAAACACCTACCTTTTTAAGCAATCTCTAAGAAGCAACAAATATTATTTTGCGTTTTTTCAAAACTTCTGCTTGGTAAGTTAAATGACCTCCAGCTATATACCGCGTTGACGTCATTTAACCATCGTACATTAGCATGTCATGCATTAGATATGTAAGTGGCCGTCAGACGGATTTGAGAAAACTGACTGACTGATTTTGTAAAGAAGAATGAACATTTTCCGTAATTACGAATTACCGAAAAATAAGACAACTAGCCCTTAGATAGGTACCTATAGATTGAGAACATTAAATTCCTAGCTCCCCTAGGCAAGGTATCAGAGACTGAGATACCATGTACAACGGTCTTTTACGCGTCAGTAGTCTTGTCATTCATGAGAACAGCTTCTTATCTGCAGAGCCCTGCAGATAAGAAGCTGTTCTGTGCAGGTTTTACTAACCTAACCTGCCCTAGTGTCAGTAGTTTTCAAAACATTTCTATATCCAAGGTCACTGAACGGAAACCTAAACTTGTGATTCTTAAGACTGTGAAGATCTTACTGGTCTGAGGGGACGGTCTCGCAGAGGGGGTATTTCTTTTACCGACATTACTTGAGATGGACGGGCTTGCCGTAGTTGCAGAACTGTACACACTGTGCGGAAAATCGCCTTTCGTTCTCTCTCTCTCTCTCTCCCTTTCACGTGTCAGCAAAAAGCCGTTAATGCTAGCCTAGATATATCATCTAGATCATATAGAAATTGATCTAAAGAAAATCTGAGTAGATATCACAGTTCAATAGTTTCAGAATCTTGGTGCTTACACTAAAGGTGAAACTGGGAGGAAAAGTTTTCATGTTCCAAGTTTTGGATCCACTTATTATTACTTGCACGCAAGTTTCTTGATGTTAGAATAATCAAAACGTAAAGTAAAAAAATAGATCATATCAGCAAATACACTTGAATGAATAAAACAATTATCTTAAAGATTATTTAATAGAAACAGTACATTAATATAAAAACTATAGTAGTAATTAAAATAATTATATAATAATAGCCGACAGTAGAAACGGCCAATGGACCGATAGCCAAGAGCCTCAACCAACATATTAGGAGGCTCTCGTTAGGCGGCTGCATCAAGGGCCTGACTCAGAAGGCAGTACTCCTGGATACGGCACGTATTGTGAGGAGGTTCCTGTCTCTGGAGCCCTAAACACCGGTAGCTTGGACCCTGCTCCCGATATCGGTGGATCCCTGTTTTTTTTGTATGTTTTGTAGAAATACTTAAAATTATAATTTACACGCTGAGAAATAAATAAAGGATTAAAATAAAATAAAACCCGCAGGGCGTCTTGAGGCGGATGGCTGGGAGTAGCGGCCCCGCGAGTACCGAGTGCTCCAGGGAGAAGTTACCGTTCCTCATCTTCGACTTGCCTTCACTGGCTGGCCGGAGTGAACAATGACGAGGAACAGGTCTCCCGCCTCTGGCTTGCCTTGATTGGCCGTCCAGAGTGGAGGCGCTAGAAGTGTCAAAAGCTCTGTTCGGAGGGGGATACTTCGTAGTAACGGGTGAGTGGGCCAGTGATGCTGGACCGTAAAGGAGCGCGTGATTTGAGTTTAAAACCTTCATCTTCACCCTTCAGTCGTTCGCATCCCCGTTGCCTCATTGTTGCAATTTAAGCGAATATCTCTATTATTTCTGGGGCCCCGGTTAGTGACCTGCAAGTCTCCGCCTGTCTATTTACGCGCATATTTTAATTTTTTTCGTCGGCAGGCGCCATAGTTTTCCATATCCTATTCCACTATCATCCCATCACAATAGCCAAAGTATTTTTTTCTCTCCATATTTTGCAATAGTCCTGCACAAACCGGGGAGTGTCCCTGGATGCATTTTTATAGTGTATACAAGGATAATCACCAGTTATGTGTTACATACATTTCATTAAAGTTGTCTCGAAGAGCTTCTGCGTGTTGGCTTCGGCCCTACGTTCACCTCCCAAAGAACCGGGATTCTGTAGTCCCGTGCGTGGTAGGGACATTAAAATAAATTAATAAGGTCTATTGTGGTTCACAGCTCGCATGTCTTTAAACAAATATAATGATTTAATATTCTTCACCTCGTCGGGGTTTAGGCGCTGTCTGCGCGCGGCTGCCTTCACGCCGTTTGGACATTTCCTTTCACCCCAAATATCAACTACGGACCTTATCTCTTGGTTGATGTGAGCGTGGAGGACTATCAGCACAGACGAGGTCCCGATGCCGCCGGTTCTGATCGATGCGCTCGCCCCGCACGTTCTGATAGCCAAGTTGTCCACATGAATATATTTTATCGTGTAATTAGGAAAATAATTTTCGTACACATACACTTGGCCTTCACTTATAGATACTGGGGGGTTCTCGACGACGGCGGAGTCCATGTGTTTCAGGTCGTACTTCCACTCGCCCAGTTCCAGTGGTGCTTTCGTTTTTTCACAGAACATTCTTGCATCTGCGGTGATGGCAAAAATAATTATCAACAACAGGTCCATTTAAGAGCGTTACATTAGCGAGATTGATCCGAAATTGCAGATTTTTTTGTCATCCAGCACCTGCAGATGAAATATCTGCTCTCGAACAATGGGCTGATAAGCGCGTTGCATTCAGTAGCAAACTGCAGCGCTGAGCGCGATACTTTTATTTGTACGAGACACATGTGCAATGTGAATGCAGCCTGCATTCTATTTGAAAAGGAAAAAATGAATGTTATGTAAGGATGAACGATAACATAAAAACTCAAAGGGATTGTGTTTCTGTCTGTAAATCATACTTGTATGTGGCTACCTAAATAAAAATTAACAATTGTTTCGATCATGACGACATTGAGGTTGTTCAAGAAGCCTTATTTTTCCAGGAATGGGGTTACACGAGTAAGCGAAATAGCGCTTTTAAGGCTTGCTTTTGTTAACTTTAATAAACTACGTACTTCGAAAATTATGTTTCGAAACCAAAACGTGACTACGCAAAAAATCGAACTGAAAATATCCTGCCGTGATCGCATTGATCGGTACCTATGCGATATACATTTATATTATATCGCATTGATACCGATCAATGCGATATATAACGGCATACGGTGGACGCCTACTCTGATGCCTTTACTGATACTGCTAGGTAGAATGATACCAATGCCTAGACTAATACCGACGCCTACACTGATACCGACGCATTGACTGAACCCGACGCCTAGACTGATAACGATCCCAACATTGTTACCAAATCCTAGACTGAAGCCGAAACCAAATCTAATACCGACGCCTGGACTGATACCGAGGCCTTAGACTGATACCGACGCCTACACCGATACCGATGCCTACACTGGTACCGACGCCAAGACGGATACCGACGCCTGTACTGATACTGATGCTTAGACTGATACCGACGCCCATACTGATACCGACGCCTACGCTTAGACTGATACCGATGCCAACAGTGATACCGACGCCTAGACTGATACCAACGCCTACACTGATATCGATGCCAGGACCGATACCGACGCCTACACTGATACCGACGCCAGGACTCATACCGACACCTAGACTCATACCGACGCCCAGGCTGATACCGACGCCTAGACTGATACCAACGCCTACACTGATATCGATGCCAGGACCGATACCGACGCCTACACTGATACCGACGCAAGGACTCATACCGACACCTAGACTCATACCGACGCCCAGGCTGATACCGACGCCTAGACTGATACCAACGCCTACACCGATACCGACGCCAGGACTCATACCGACACCTAGACTCATACCGACGCCCAGACTGATACCGACGCCTAGACTGATACCGATGCCAACATTGATACCAACGCCTAGGCTGAAATCGACGCCTAGACTGATATCGACGCCTTCACTGATTCCGACGCCTGGACTGATTCCGACGCCTGGACTGATTCCGACGCTTAAACTGAAACCGACGCCTTAACTGATACCGACGCCTAGGCTGATATCGACGCTTGGACTGATACTGATGCTTAGACTGATACCGACGCCTACGCTGATACCAACGCTTACACTGATACCGATGCCAACAGTGATACCGACGCCTAGACTGATACCAACGCCTACACTGATATCATCGATGCCAGGACCGATACCGACGCCTACACTGATACCGCCGCTAGGACTCATACCGACGCCTAGACTCATACCGACGCCCAGACTGATACCGATGCCTAGACTGATACCGACGCCTAGACTGATACCGACTTTTTTTTTTCTTTTTTTTTCCTACATAACCTCTTGCAGGGTGCTTCTAACAGCATTCGACCTGCTTAACCGGACAATGTGGCGAGGTCCTAATTTAATTAATTAAATTAAGGCCTCCAGCCAAGGCTTAAAGCTAAGTTTAACGCCGACGCCAATTTAATCCTTATAGCAATAAGATCTAAATTGGTTTTCACATCACAAGTAACAAGGCGGGCCGAAAGTTACATGAGGCGTATTTTGTAAACAATCCAATTATATATTTTTATTTTTATAGGTAGGTTTTTACACCTAATTAATATTTGTAAGGGTCTTTTAAAACTGATTGAGCGCATGGTATGTGTAGGTATAGTATAAGGCGACCAGCTTGCGCCCCCTAAGACCCAGCGCCCGGTTGCCTCGCACCCCTTGCACCCGCGGGTAGAGACGGCCCTGTTCTTGACGTCTAATTTGGGAATTAAATAGAGGAGAAATAAATAAAAATACCAAATTCTTCCAACGGCAGAATTTATTGTAGACTTTTATAATGGTCCCTTAATGCAAAAGAAAACGCCGGAATGGTACCTTAAAATTATAATTTACAATAATTCCATGTTAACATTAACGTCTAATAGATTGATGATTGAGCGACACTTCAGACTCTGGAACGCGATCTACCTCTTTGGTGTACAGATTTTACGAAAGAAATGATTGTTATGAGTAAAAAAAATATTAAAAAAAAACATCCCAAAGTAGATTAACATAGGTTAATATATTTTACATAATAATATCACTATTTTCTAACACTAATAACACCAAACGACGTACGGGTTTAATTTTATGTCGCATTGCACTTCGTACTACAACGAGTTCCGTAAGAGAAATTTTATTTTATAAATTAACAAAGACCGCGTTGCCTTACACTAAGACCATTTAATGGCAATAAATGTTTCAATTTGTATAATATAAATGTGTAAAACTACAAAATTTAACCTTACGCGTGGTGTGTTTGTTTTACTTTATAAATATGTAATGTAAGTTTTACCCTTCACCCGGCATTATAAAAGTGAATATAGGTACATATTATAATACTTTTGTATAACATTCCAAAATCTCACAATTTAAAGAACACATCAATTTAGTATCAAATAAAATTTCAATAACTAATTTATAAGAATTTGATATAAAAATAAACTCATTAAGCCAAATTAACAAAAAAATATAAAATTAAGTAATTTGCCAATAACTCGATTAAGTGTAGTCTACTCTTTGTTCTGTTTATCAAAGACAATATTTACCGTAAAATTGTGAGAAAAATATGTTCTTGACATGATTTACAATTTGTTTTTGCATTTCGACACAGTGAGCATAAATATGAATACAAAGTAATGAGATTTTTGGTACTTTATTTCACTATTTATTTGAGATTACATTACGATAGTCGATAATCAAAAATAAATGTACTGTGATCGCAAAAAAAGTAAAATAGACAAGTGTTCTTTTTTATTTTAGACTGGTTTAGATAATTAAGATTCAGCAGCTTTAAAGATTAGAAATAGGAAAAAAGTACCAATATAATCCTACGAAAATAAAATTATATTTCTAACAAAATACACTGATATATGGGTAAGAGATTCTTAAGTTTTGTACATTAATTCAGAGTAGCCTCAGCATTCCTAGGGCCCGTGTTGAGAGAAATATTCATCTACATGATATGATTGTCATTTGCAAGTCAAAAGCAAAGTCAAAATGAATAGGATAACACAACACAAGCTTTATTCTTTGATCAAACAAAAAAAGCCGTTGGCAATTTAATTTGAATCTTTTCTTCATAATGAGACTGAAAAAAAAATCTAAGAAAACGGAATTTAACGACATTCATAATGTGTAAAAATATAATACATAGTTGGTATGTTCAATCATCAAATCAATGGATCCTATCGGGCACAGCAAGTATTATTTTTCTAGAAGACAGGATGAAGAGCGCTTATCTCATCTTTGTACACGTGCGTACGGCCATAGAAAGAGGGACTTAAAAAAAGGGCTATATTCCAAAAAAAATCTAAGAATTGACAATTAATTGCGATTGTGAGCGCGTTAGGCTAGTACGTACCTAAATAGTAATGATAAAAGCCACAAATTATAGAAAATTCGCCAGTGTTGCCAGACCTCGGTTTACTTTAAAAATGTATGTAGACATATTTCTATAATTCGCGGCATACCTTCATAATACACTATAAAAACTAAACAAAATTCAGGACGGAGCCTTCGATACTTACGGAACTCTTTAAAGGCACATAGATTCATATAAACAAACTTGTTATATGTGATGAGTGACAAACTAACTTATAGAACAAAATACTTGTATATGTTTCGCAAGTTTAAAGATATATTTAATAACTAACATGATTTATTTTAATTTTATTTTTTGAAAAATATGTACAAATTAAATTAATCAAAATTATTTGTGCCAATTTGCGCCAAACTGGTACTTACATGGATATTGTACAAAATTTATAAATATTAAAATACGCCCGTTTGTTCTATAAGTTATTTATAAAAACAGTTTCCACTGCGTAACGTGCTAACCAAACAGAAACACGTATATATATATAAAGGTAATATACAAATTCGAAATGTACATTGTATAATGTTGGTTGTATAAAATGAAATTAATGAGCCAAGTTTAAAGAAATATAACACTGATATAATTATTTTTAAGAAAAACTAATAACATTTTATAATAATCAATTTGAAGTTATTTTTATAAAGAAAATATATATAATTTTGGTTCTATTCATGTATATGTCTAACGTTACTTATACCAAAAATATACAAAATGACATGTATTTTTAGTGTTATATAATTGACACAAATTCTAGTGTATATTTAATAAATTCATGAATAAAATTTCGAGAACTGGTATTACTGTGAGACGGATTAATACGGATACATTTTTTGTGTAAATATAGAAATATCAACCACTAGTTTGTGAAATATCGTTACACTATAGATCTGAACAAGATTACTATAAAATGGTAAACTTTTTTATATTTTTGATATTCTGACCCATGTGTCATCAACATTATGGTTATTTTCTATCGTGTAACGAATTACTAATATAAAAATACATAGTCAATATAAATAACCCAGTTTCCGTTTTACTTTAAGCTACATTAGATCAGATAGTATATAAATTAGAGAATTCTTAGTATAACTATGCATAATATCAGTTGAATATTATTTCGAAGTAAATTAAAGGTTTAATACTACCCAAAATGACAATGTATAACGACCCTGTGTAGCTACTTGTATTCATAGAAAACGTGTTTAGATAGGAAAATATTTACTGCAAAACTATTTCAATTAATATTATTCTAAACAGCGTGACAGATCACTCACTACCGTGACATGTGTTTATAAATTGTGTACTCGACAATTAGCAATAAATAATTAATATCAGACAAATCAGAATCCGACCAGATTCATACTATTTCATTGTTTAGAAAAATAATTGCTAATTAAAATGTATTTAATTTTCATTTTTGGTAGATTCTGGGCGACTGATTAATTAAGACTGTCGCTGGGACGGCGAATACAAAACCGGGCTCTCTTTGTCTGATTTTATTTACTTGTTGCAGGTGCGTGAGCGTGGCCAGAATTTTATTAACTGCTTACTAAGACTAATTCTTCCCTTTACAATTTTTATAACATTTTAAGTCATAGGGAAATATAATAATTTTTAGGATACAATTATACTAAATTAAGCACATTTCGTCCAGATAGTTTGGTCTAATAAGTCTGCAAAATCCGCCCGAAATTAATAAACAATTTAGTGACTAACAAGATATAATTTGTATAAACCTAATGTCAAATCTCTACATAGTATAAAACAAAGTAGCTTCCAGCTGTCTGTATGCTTAGATCTTGTAAACTACGCAACGGATTTTAATGCAGTTTTCAGCAATAGACATAGTGTTTCAAGAGGAATCTTTAAATGTATATACAAGCATATTATACTGCGGTCATGAGAAAAAAGGTCTTAACTTACTTTTTTCAATATTGAGTTAAATACACATCCTTAATCAGGATCTTTTCCTGATTCTAAATAAGTACTTAAGCCAATATCAAAATAAAAATGGTAGTTTTTTCTAATGACGACAGTATAGTAGAGAATCGATATAATCTGGAACGAGTCCACTAATAAGACTGTTTATTAATTAAGGGCGACAATATAGCCACGCTCACCCTTGACCAATTGTGGTATTTCCAACAACAAACGTGTGACGTGTCAACTAGCACGTTGCGCAGAGTCGCGTGTTAAGTGTGGTTACATTACATGTGGATGGTAGCGGCTGTGTAGCGAGCTTCGCCGCGGCGCCAGTTCCATTGAGACGGCCGGTACTGTGGAATTAAGTATACATATTTTAGATTAATTAAAGTCTCTCCGAATATCCCGCCAGTCATCATCTGCCTAGCCTTTTCCCAACTATGTTGGGGTCGGCTTCCAGTCTAAGGTTGCATCTGAGTACCAGTATTTTACATGGCGCGACTGCCTATCTGACCTCCACAACCCAGTGACCGGGTAACACAATAATCCATGGTAAGACTGGTTGTCAGACTTTTCGGCTTCTGACTACCCGTAACGACTGTCAAACATCTACAGATGACAGCCGGGATAAACAGCTTTACGAGGCACGGAGGAGTTTCGCTATGACATAGATGGTCACCCATTCACGGACCGACCGCGCCAAGCGTAGCTTAACCTTTGATCTATCGACCCGTGCGACTGTTACTTAGCCACGAGCTTCACTGAGATACCACCAGTGTACGTGTAAAATGTGGAAATAAATATTAAGCCGAAATCGGCTTACATGAACCAGTCAGAAGCCAATCATCATTCGCCTACCCTTATCCCAATTTATTTGGGGTGGGCGCAGCATGTTTTCTTCTTCCATACTTCTCTATCTGCCGTCATCTCACTAGTATGATCCTTCCTATCCATATCATCTTTCACACAATCTATCCATCGTTTTTTTGGTCTTCCTCTACCTCTATAGCCATCCACATTCATGCTCATAACTTTCCTCACATCATGTTCCTCATTCCTCCGCATAAATTTCCCATACCATGACAAACGGTTTCCCCATCTTTTCATTTACCAGTGCTACCAGTCAGAAGCCAATGCCGTTGCAAAAAAGGTCTCCCGAAATTTACATAATTTTAGACATAACCCGAAGTAAAATGCCAGTATTTCTAGTGAATTTGTGTTAATACAAAAAAAAACTGGGTGCACCTACACTGCTTAATTCATCATGACTTGAAGCCGACCTTAATATAGATGGGAAAATTCTAGTCAGTTTAAGATAGCTTACCTTCAGTTCGGGGCTGCGAATGAATATTAATCCCCGCGGCCCTAGACTTACGTGCGAAAAGGGACACCGGAGTGGTTTTAGGCAGTAAGAGTCTGACAGTCCCCTCGCTCCCCAGGCGGAGGGACTCCATGAGGATTTTTCACCTCGAACCAAAAAAAAGGGATATCTTACCTTAATCAGTATTTGACCGCTACGTGTGTGGGGGTTCTTGAACGCGTAGAAGATCCACGATGCCGCGGCGCAGACCAGCGTGATGGCTATGAAGGCGGCCACCGCGCCGCCCAGGGGCGAGTGGGCCTCGTGCGGCGCCGGCGCAGCCTGGCCTGAGTGCCCACCGATCGGCTTCGGGGAATCCGCTTCTAATATTGAGAAAGGTAAAGTCAAAAATTATTTATTTAATTATTTTTTTATTATTATAGATTAAAAACCTACACTAGAATTTCCTCCTACAAACATTCATTACACATGCATAAACACACAGACGCGGAACGATTTTAGTTGTCTCGTGAGGGCATCGAACCGGCGACATGCAGCGCAGCAGAAAATTTCTCAACCACTGGCTTTTTATCGCGGTTTCTCTCGCGACCTGCTTTTCAATGGTTTAAGCTGTCTTCGTATCAAATTTTATATATTTCGGTTCAGCCGTGAAAGCGTTAATAAACTATGCTGTTAAAACCACGCTGCTTACAGTTTTGAATGAAAACATGAGGCAGGTGGACTACTTTACAATTTTGAATTTTGTAGCAGATTCATTTTTTTTTTTTTTTTAAACGTTGTCATTAGGAATTACTCCTGTGTCGTGGGTGCGTTTACAAACATTCATTTCACATGCACAAACACCCAGACCCGGAACAATTTTAGTTGTCCCGTGCGGGAATCGAACCCGCGACACGCAGCATTATCAGTCTTTTATTAATTATCACATACTGAGACAAGATGAAGCACATGTTTAAATCATGATAACAGCATATCAGTGTGACAAATTTTATCTTACACTGTTTAGCCGGTTTAGCTTGTGAGGTGCCGAGTAACAAACATACAGAAACATTACATTTATATATATTTACGTAAATGTCGTGGTGGCCTAGTGGTTAAGGCACCTGCCTCTCGTATACGAGTGTGCGGGTTCGAAACCTGGCAAGTACCAATGTGACTTTACTAAAGTCATATGTACTTTCTAAGTATATCTTAGACGTCACTGACTAACGGTGAAGGAAAACATCGTGAGGAAACCTGGACTTAAAAAGTCTGAAATCGCCAATCCACCTTGAGCAAGCGTGGTGATTAATGCTCATGCCGTCTCTGTATGAGGCTTGTGCCCAGCAGTGGGACGATATATAGGCTGATGATGATGATGATGTTTACGTACGTGTATTGACGACGGTATCATGTCGCGCGCTCTGCTGGTCGGTGGTGTAGGCAGTGTTGCCGGTGGCGGGCACCCCGCTGCTGTCCGTGGGAGTGTCCAGCCGAGTGGCCGTGCAAGCCGTAACATTCACTATTGTAGTTTTCTCACACTCTGTTGAAGATAACGAGGTATTATATTATTACTAGCTGTTGCAAGCGGTTTCACCCGCGTCCCGACGGAACCTTCTCCAGGGTCCCCTCTATCTCCGTACTAAATTTCATCCAAACCGGTCCAGCCGTTCACGCGTGATGCCATGACCAAGGCAAATAAGGATTCATTTTTATATATAAGAAAATATGTCTCTACCATGTACGGGACTACAGAGTCCCGGACCTTTGAGAGGCAAACGTGGGGCCGAGGCTACGAAGAAGCCCTTTAAGACAACATTAATATAAAATGTAATGGTGACACATATATTATTATTATTGTACAAGCTGTTAGCGGTTTGCTCGAGTCTTTAACGCACCCAGATAAAAGTAGCCGCATCTATCTCTGTACCAAATTTTATGCAAATCGGTTCAGCATATAAACCCTTTTTTTTACATATTATTAAATGTCGTAATATGACGGAGTGGTTGGCCACTTCTGGAAATAGATTTTAATAGGTTTAATTAATTTTTTTTTTTTTTTTTTTTTTTTTTTTATTATTGATAGGTTCGCGTTTGACCACTATCTCACCTGATGGTAAGCGACGATGTGGTCGATTGTTAAACATTGTATTACAGATATGCTATCAACATAATCTAACATTTTGTTTATACTATTATAATTATAGATACTAGCATATAAACATGGGGTTCTTCTATCTCCGTACGAAATTTTATCCAAATTGGTCCAGCCGATCAGGTGTGGCAAAGGGAAATAGGGATTTATTTTTATAAGAGAAGATAGACGTAAATACATATTATTGTTTGTATTATAATAATATCTTTAATATAATATCTTTGGAAAATTTCACGCAGCGCCATCTAGCCCCAAAGTAAGCAATGCAAGCATGCTTGTGTTATGGGTGTTAGCTTAACGGATATACTACTTATATATTTTTATAAATAATACATATTATATATAGTAACACCCAGACCCGTTACAGAAATTAAAATTCATCATTTAAATTTCTGCCCGGCCGGGAATCGAACCCGAGACCTCTTGCGTGGTATTCCACTTGCGTATGTTGACCACTAAACCATTCAGGTCGTCAAAATATGTGTATTAATATTTAAGTTTTTATTTATGTTTGTTATCATAGATTGATGAAGTGTTTGTGCTGTTCTGACTAGATAATTATTGACAGTGTATGTATTTGTAAAATCCTTAAATTTTTTTTTATAAATCTTATCCTTGTAAAAAATTTTGGAAAGAAGGAGTTTTGAATGATTTAAGTAATTGAAGACATAATCTGAAGTAAAATGTTAGTTTTATATTGAAATTGTGCAAAAATAATATTAGAAAAAATTAGGTTCATTTTGTATTTTAATAATAGGTTGTTGCATTCATGGAGCTATTGTTTTTAGGAAGTTAATATCTAATTGGATGGTCTCTTTATTTAGTTTGTTTTTCTAACTATGATATTATATAAAATTGAAAATTAATAATTTCATAATAGTTGGGAATGAGATATTTTTTTAGTGTGGGGAGCATTCAGGACTTTTCTATCGCCCTCACGGCCGAAGGCACAAGAAGAAGCTCCGCGTACAACAAAACCAGGTACTGCGCTCAATCACCGGAGCTCCTCGGTTCGTGAGGAACAGTGTGATTCACAGGGACCTGCGCGTGGAGAGCATCGACGAGTTCGTCATCGGCATGGCGAGGAAGATGTTCGCGCGCGCCGACGCCTCCGCCTGGCCCCACATCAGGGACTTGGCGCCATGGCCTAATGGACCCCAGTGGCGGATCCAGGGGGGAGGCTAAGGAGCTCAACCCCCCCCCCCCCCACCCCAATAGCCAAGCAAGGAGACTAATTATACGTTAAGCAAAATAAAATGTTCTGTGCTTTTTTAATATTTCCCTTGATAAAACCTACCCTCGCCAGAATCAAGCCCCCCCAAACAAAAATCTTGGATCCGGCACTGATAGACCCTATCGATTTTACAGCCACCAGATGGCGCCACTGTTTACTAAAGTCCTATGCGTCAACAGAAAAAACTAAAATACTAACTCTTGATAGATAAATACGGTAAAGTAAACACATGTAAATAGTAACTACTAATACCACCTTCGAATTAACTATTTTAAAACCTACTTATTTCGCACCTTTTCTTAAGTTTTTGAATAGAGAGCTAAAATTTATTCAGCATCCTAAATTAATATAGAATACCGCACCGGTGATACCAAGCCCGGTTAAGCTATTGACAACCTTCGAAGTCAAGCTACAAGATGCCATTAAAAAATAATAATAACATCATACAATAAAAATACTCACATTTATTCCCTATTACGAACGTTACGACGTTGGTGGGAAACCAAACCTAACACACAAATAAACACTCTCAAAGAATACAAATCTATTGTATACGCTGAACCACCGATAAACACCATTTATTTCTAATTTATTAATTGTTTTACCCACTTCCAATAGCAACTGCTAAACGCACCCTAACAACACAAACTCCAAGCTCCCACCTATCTCCGTACTAAATTTCATCCAAATCGATTCAGCCGTTTTACCGTCAAAACGTAACAAACAACCACACTTCCACATTTATTGTATTAGTAAAGATTAACAACATAATGCATGCACTACTAGTGAATATCATAAAAAAACATTTTATCGAACCCAACAGACGTTAGGTTCGTAAGTTAGGTATTTTTATCAAAACGACGTCTACCAGATCCAATGGTACGTCAAACCATACAAAGACCCACTCAAATATACACTAAAAATTTCATCCAAATCGGTTAAGCCATTAAGGAGAAGTTAGGTGACAAACACACATACAGAAGAATCTATATATATATATATATATAAAGATAAGATATTATGTGGGCTTCAAATTCTTTGCTTCCCGTCAATAACTACTTACTTCTTAGCAACCAATCTTGTTTGTTCCTGTCAGTGCCACTCGAACACTTCTGTATTTGCGGGCACCATGTGCACTGAAAACGTAAATCATTACATGAAAAATCCTCATATATATATAAATAAAATCAACAATAAGGGACATATTTGTGAAATTTTCGTTACAATTCGAAAACAAAAAAAATAACAAAAAACATTCAAACCAAGCCCTTTCATTATGATATGACCTAGTTACTTCCACATTTTAAACCCCCACTTCACCCCTTTTCCTTAGAAACAATATTATTTAACAATTTTTTTTTATTAGAGAAACATACACACAGCGGGCGGAGTTTAGAGAAGTGATTGTATAGTAACCTTGTAGTGATTGTATAGTACTCGTGTAGTAATTGTATAGTGATCGTGTAGTACTTGAATAGTGATCATGCAGTGATTGTATAGTGATCATAATACTCACATTGAACCCAGTGTCGTGGTTGAGGCAGGAATCGCACGTGTCGTACTGCAGACAGGTAGGGAGCGCCGTCATCTTGAGGATAGTGTTGTTGGTGATCAAATGGTCTTTGAAAGACACGCGGTGGTACTCGTAGATCGTCTTGCGGCGTACGTCTGGAATTGTACACATACATGAGAAAAAAGGTTGTAACAATTTTGCAAGCTATTCAATAAAAAATCAAATCATATTTTATTACAATTAGATTATAATCAGCAGCTTCGCCCACGTGGTCATTTTTTTACACCTTGGGTTACATTATTCAAGTTTTAGTAGGGATCCCTAATTATTATGGCTTTGAGTGTGCGAACACAACGGAAGCATATGTCATGATGGGGTAGAAAAGGCTAGGCAGATAATGATGATTATGGTACAGAACCCTAAAAATAATATGTCTACTTACAGAAAACAATTTTATCGGTGAGGTACGCGTCACTGATGCCGACTTTCACAGGGTGCTCCGTGTCGTTGATCTCCTGCACGTCGATCGGGATGTCTTTGTACGCGAATATGATGTCGCCGTTCTTATACAGGGTGACTGCGAAAGTGAACTTCTTCGTGGTGTCCTCTTGCAGGGTCACGTTCTCCCAGAACGCTGAGAACTTCTCACCTGGAATAGTTTTTAATTAACGTTAAAGATGAACATTAATGAACAGTATTTAAGGTTATCGTGTTACATGATGTAGTGTGTACGAAAAATATAAACAAAATCATGTCCTATTTTGTTCTATTTTTCCCATAGATTTTATTTAATGGCATTTTATGATGTTTAGAGTATGAAATTGACAAAAATGCGACATCCTTACGCCATTTTGTTAGTTTCTGTGGCAGAATTAGAACAAAATAATAATATATAGGTAAATTTGTTTATTTTTTTCTTAAAATCTATTGGTACCGGCTATAACTAGAGGAGGTATTTTGGAGGTCAGACGGGCAGTCACTCAATGCAAAATATTGGTTCTCAGCTGCATTCGGTTAAACTGAAAGCCAACCTCCAGATTGTTGGGAAAAGTCTATTAGTGGATGGTTGCACCAAATATTTTATCATTTATACAAAATATGATATAATTATTTAGCATACTTTTAATATTTGTTTATGTTATTGATATAAGGATATGATTATTAAGGGAACACATATTATACATATTTAGCCAAAATAATAGCAAATTCTTAAATTTTATCCTCCATTATGACAGATTTTGACAGTTCTTTCGTTCCACGTATATGTAACCTGATATTCTTATATTACACTGGCTGACAGAATTTCTGTCTTCTAAAAACAAACTGACCATCATCGAAGAGTTTAATCTTGCTGTCGTTGGTGAGCGTGGTGTCGAAGTTGCCCATCAGTGGTGCGATGTACTGCGTGGCCGCGAGCCAGTTGTGCACATGCTCGCCAGTGTAAATGAAGCCTCCCGTAGCCACCGTCACGTTGCGAATGTTGTGCCCGTAGAACGGGAAGTCGAAGCTCAGTTGGATCGACTGCGGGAGAGAATAAAATACATTATTATCCTTACTAATATTATAAATGCGAAAGTAACTCTGTCTGTCTGTCTGTTACGCTTTCACGCCAAAACTACTGGACCGATATAAATGAAATTTGATACAGAGATAGAATAGACCCTGAGGAATAACATAGGCTACTTTTTACCCGGGTGCGCTAAGTAGTTCCCTCGGGATGCGGGTGAAACCGCGGGAAACAGCTAGTATAATATAAAACTAAAAACTACTAAAGAAATAAAACTAGCGATGTCGCTATAAGTCGTGGTGGTCTAGTGGTTAAGGCACCTGCCTCTCGTGTACGAGTGTGTGGAATCGAAACCTGGCAATTACCAATGTGACTTTTCTGAAGTCATATATTATGTATTTTCAATGTGTATCTTAGACGTCACTGACTAACGGTGAGGGAAAACATCGTGAGGAAACCTGGACCTCAAAAGTCTGAAATTGCCTGTCCGCCTTGAGAAAGCGTGGTGATCAATGCTCATTTCTTCTCTGTATGAGAAGAGACCTGTGCCCAGCAGTGGGACAATATATAGGCTGATGATGAAAACTAGCAGAGCCGACAGACGTAGTGGTGTCCTAAGTTTGGCGTTTTTATGAAAACGACGACATCTACCGGGTATTTTAAAACCATCCAGGGACCCGCTAAAATATACACAAAATTTCATCCAAATCGGTCAACCCCTTTAAGCAGGAGTTAGGTGACAAACATACGAACAGAAGAACGACATATACATATATAAATAGAGATATAATATTTTTTAACCCTTTGTACGCCACAGTGGATTAGGCTGTCCGTTGATCCGTCAGTCATTCAAGACAAAGCATTTTATATGTATAGAGTGAAGATGTGTGAGTGTGGCACACAATATACTTACAGTAGCTCTCCTGTGCGAGTTGCTGAGCACCTGGTGAACCTCTGCCTTGTTGATGGTGATATTCGCCCAGTAGTCTTTGAAGAACTCCTGGTTCCCGATGAACGAGCTGTTGTAGAAGTTGTGGTGGTCCTGGAACATTGGGACGGGGATATTTAATTGGGGACACACTATGATCATTCTTGTATCTTAGGCGCGTTTACACATGGAAACAACTTGAGTTGTCCCGTACGGCAATCGAGCCACCGAAATGCATCGTAGAATCCAATTGGTCAGCCACTAACGGTAAATGTGGCGTCGTGCTCTAACGCGGGAATCGAACTAAGCTTCTCATATTTAGCTTTAGAACTGAAGACCACAGACAACTGTGATCTGTCATTTTTAATACCACCTAAATTCATAAGAAAAATCCGAAAGAAAAAGGCATCCTGAATGGAAAAGGACTCATAGGTGATGATGGACTTATATGGGAATTTCCGACAAACATCCGGACGAGATCGCGTGCAGAAACTAGTGCCCCCCCATCTGCCTAGACTTTTCCCAACTATCTTGGGGTCGGCTTTCAATCTAAACTGGATGCAGCTGAGTACCAGTGTTTTATATGGAGTGACTGCCTATCTGACCTCCACAACCCAGTTACCGGGTAACACGATACCTCTTGGCAAGACTGGTTGTTAGACTTTCGGGCTTCTGACTACCCGTAACGACTGTCAAAGATCTACAAATGACAGCCGGGACCAACAGCTTGACGTGCTATCCGAGGTACGGTAGCTAAATAAAATTTAAGATTGTCACTTACGTATGTTAAATTGGCGAGGTTCTCCTCTGATTTGATCCTCTCGGGTGTTTCTTTGAAAACATCCGTGAAATCTGAGAAAATAAACAACAATTTAGTCAGTGAAATAGACCAACATAGAAAGTTTAGGACTATACTTAAACTTTTTTTTTGGATGAGAAATCATCAAACGGCTCCTCCCGCTGTGGGCGGAGCGGGAGGGACTGTTAGACTAGTACTGACTAAAACCCATCCATATTCCTTTTAGGAAGGAAGTAATAATTAATATTTACCTAGTAGTTGTTTCTCATCATCATCATCTCATTGTCCCACTGCTGGGCACAGGCCTCTTCTCATACAGAGAAGGCATGAGCATTAAACACCACGCTTGCTCAAGGCGGATTGGCGATTTCAGACTTTTTAAGTCTAAGTTTCCTCACGTTTTCCTTCACCGTTAGTCAGTGACGTCTAAGATATACTTAGAAAGTACATATGACTTTAGAAAAGTCACATTGGTACTTGCCAGGTTTCAAACCGGCACACTCGTACACGAGAGGCAGGTGCCTTAAATATTAGGCCACCACGACTCGCGTAGATTTTTCTGAAGTATTTTCATTTTCTTTCATCTTCATTTCAATAATCTAGATAGGTCTGACATGCCAGAAAATTTTCCGCTTAATCACTACACATATCAAAGTGCATTTTATATATACGGCTTATTTTAACACATTAATACATCTTTTTTCAGTTCAGCGTGCTGGCTGGTTGCCAGGTGCCATTTTGTTTACAAAACGTGTTATAAGTTTCCATGATAATATTTCGGACAGGAAATATATCGTGTGTTCTCTCTTCTCTTAGAAGACTAACTTATTATATAACTTTTGACCGCAGATCTCATTTGCTTGTACTTCAGAACAGAGTTCGGGTATAAGGATAAAAAGTATTCGTATTAATTAAGAAATTAGCATCTCATTCGACATGTAATTAAAATACGTTCAGCTGTTTTTCGTAAATTAACAACATACATGCAAACATGCAAGCTTTAATTTATATTCTCTTTATTCATTTAAAAATCATACATTTGGAATATAAATTATAATAAAAAATATAACAAATAGAATTCCACCGATATCGGTAAGTATCTATGCGAGGACGTATTCTGAGGAAGTTCTTGGCCCTAACCATCGGTAGTCTGGACCTTGTTACCGGTATTGGTGAATCCGTTCTAATTATCATTTAAATTAATTTACATTTAAAAATATATTACATACGTGTTAAAAAGGGGTTTAAATAAATAATAATCTAGCTGTAATTATTACCTACAAATAAATATTTATCTCTTAGATGGACCTATAATAATTATTTTGATTATGATAAATTATTAGTAAATGTTGAGCACTCGTTAGCATGTTTGCAGAATACGTAGACCAAAGAAAGCATAGGCATAAAATTGTCCTATCACGACTAATGCTGGTACTACACTTGGCTTTATTTGGGTTATTTTTATAAACACAAAATGGACCCTATTAGTAGTCGCGTAAAGTTCACTTCGTTATACGGAAAAGGCCCAAAGTGTAGTACCAACATAAGGATTTAATGTTTCTTTTAATAATAGCTGTATTTTAAACGCATATTACTAGATACATTAGGTAGACACGTGTCATTAGTATTTGATTTATATTTAACTAGCTGTTTCCCGCGGTTTCACCCGCATCCCGAGGGAACTACTTAGCGCACCCGGGTAAAAAGTAGCCTATGTTGTACCTCAGGGTCTATTCTATCTCTGTACCAAATTTCATTTATATCGGTCCAGTAGTTTTGTCGTAACAGACACACAGACAGACAGACAGAGTTACTTTCGCATTTATAATATTAGTAAGGATCATTCTGCCTACATGTGTTAACGCCTGTCATATTTGTCAGTGAAGGAGACATAATTATGCCGGGGCTGCGGGATGTTCGAAAGCCGCGCCCCCGGAATACAAAGGGCTGAGGAAGGAACATGGATGGGTTTTAGTCAGTAAGAGTCTGTCTCCCATCCGAAAAAAAAGAGACATAATTATTTTTAATGTGGCTGATTCTAACGCCCGACACAGTCTTTGGCCTGTGCATTATGAGAATATATAACTATTTTTTAATTACTATTAGTCAACATACAAAAGACTATTTAACTAATAGTAAAAATGTATTCAAATTGTAAAACAATGTGTAAAAAGTACAGTGGAGTTAATAAAAAAAAAATAATGACGTCATATTTTGCTAATAGTAGGAGGTATAATCTGTACCAATTGATTTTGAGAAAAATGTAAACAAAGTCGTTACCTATTTTGTTCTAATTCTCTCACAGAAATTAACAAAATGGCGCATTTATGTCAATTATATGCTCTAAACATCATTTAATGCGATTTTATTTATGAGTGGGAAAATTAGAACAAAATTGGTAATGATGAAAAACAATAAAATAAAAATGTGAAAGTTTGTGACGATTTCGACCCTTTCACGCAAAAACTTAAGGAATATATTTAGAGAAAATTTAATATTCACAATCACACATCGAAATATCGTTTATTAAGCCTCTTTTAGCAATCAAATTGTTTTGTCTCTTTCTGTCAAACTTTATTTGAAATTAACATAAGTCTAAGGAGATAAAGCCCACACAATGTTCTTCCATAGCAGCTAGTATAATATATATTCCCAATTAATCTATTTGAGTTCATAATGACGTCATCTCACATGTGTAAAAGGCAATTAATAACATTGAAATTGAGTGTGTCTTACGGCCTCTAGTTAAGCGTGTCGTATGTTCGTACATAATCCATTCGGTACGCTCTTTACTTCTGATTATTATGTTAAACGGACGCCTTTGAGACGTATCATAGAGATCTTCTAATATATAAAAATGAATTGCTGTGCGTTTGTCTCACGAAAACTTGAAAACGGCTGATTTAGCTGATTTTGGTCTTGAATGTTTCTCGTAGTCCAGGGAAGGTTTAAATGGTGAGAAACAGTTAAGATATACGAACGTGATACGAAGTTCAACTGGGTCATCTAGTCACGGTCATTACGTAATACTATCATGAAACTCAGTGCTAACAATTATATATGAAGGATTCCAGTGCCTGCAGTCTCGACATTGATAGCGATGACTTTACGACAAAAATCGGTCGCTACGTGCTAACGAACCGATGACAACGATTTTTGGTAGTCTCTACTGCCAAAGCTATCGACTGTCATCGCAAACTTGACAAATATTGTTGCTAAGATACCGATTTATCGTAATATTATCGAATTTCCTAGCGACCATTTTTGGCAGCCCGATAAGTGATCGCTACGATCGTTAGCATTGGTTCTTAGGTTGTTTCATGAGCTTGGTGGTGAACTTCGCCAATCTATTCGGCGTTACCGACGTTTTATGGAGTCCCAAGTCATTTAGGCTCCATGCCTAAATAATATTTCTTATTTTTTTCTAATCTCTAAGTACTTATATTTTTTTTCTTAATAGATACCGATGGCACTTCGATTTTACGCTAGTGGGTGCCACCAACTACTTGTTGGCTTGCAGTGGGGTTGTAGCATAAGCCAAAAGCCAGTAAACCCAGTAATACATGCTGTGACTTTGGCTATTAATGAAAAGCTATGTTAAATTTCCCATGATTCAAGAAAAAGGGTGTGCATTTAAAGAACAGTTTAGAAATGCTCCACAGCAGTTTCATTGATGAGGCGGCGAGTATATTTCCCAGCTTAACGCCGACTGGGACAATCTCCCTCAGTTGACGTAGTGCTCACTACCAGCCGTGACTCGCCTCGTGTCGCGTTTGTACACAAAACTCTGCAAACCCCCAACTCTTCGCGCTGGTTGCACTGGGCCCCCACGAAGAGTCAGAAAGACAGGGTACCACAAGATATTATATCATATCAGATATGATATAATATAGATATGTGGTACCCTACCACCTACTGGATACCACATTCGTTGTCGAGGAAACGGGAGACACAAGGGACTGAGGCAATAAAACACTTTGTTTGGCGATGTAACTTGCGGCTTGTATTTATTCGTCAGTAGTTTATATAAAATACACTTGTTATATATCATGGGATAGGGAATAAAGTCCCCTATTCGTAAATGTAATACATATGTACCTTAGTCTAACATACACAATATCAGTACATAATAATTAGACCCATGTGGCCACAGACACCGTGTGGCCCTATTTGTGGAGTAATGGTGGCCTGGAAACTCTTCTGGTGAGGTTTATCTTTCCTGGAGCAAAGTTTTCTATGACGCCTTGATCTTTATACACCATAATGGTGGTCGTAACCCCATGGGGAAAAAACCTCATTTTCAGACCACCCTCGATGTATAACTACGACTGTAATCCTTTTAGTAGGTGACGTCTGCGGGTTTCCTGGGTGCCGTCTCCAAGCTCTCGTATCACTGACACAACACCGTATGCCACTGTTCCCATAGGATTCTCATACCATCACATTCAGACTAGTCTTATTGCAAGGCGCTTATCTTTACACGGGTGCGTGAGGGTGCCACTGAATGCTATTTCCAGGAAGTGTGTAGGCGAAGGTGAAGTACATGGCTGCTTGGTAAATAATAATAAATATGCATTATAATCTGTAGAAGAGGTTTCCCATTTGGCAGTTGAAAATTCTTTCTATGTTTATTCTTGTAACTGATGATGGATATCCGATGGAACCATGGTTGATGCCTCCTTTAAAGAGTCAACGCCCTGAGTCACCGGAGTGGATATATACAAATGCTCTAAGATCAGCCAAGGGTATCGTTGAAAGATGCTTTGGTGTGCTGAAGTTTGTTTTTAGGTGTCTGTGTTGGACAGACAACAACGCCAGTTAAGGAATGAACCATACATATCCCTGTCCCATTGTCCCCCAACATCGAAAAGCCGTTTTTTATCAGTACATACTTTGATTATATAAGAGTACATATTTATAACAGATCGGATTCAATCTCGTATTTTGTGAACAAACAAACTTGACATTGACAGTTTGTCATGATTTTTTTTAATTTATTCATCATGACCATAGAAACGAGTCTTTCAGTCGGAGACATAAAGTTTGTTATGTTCAACGTCTGTGTTGCAAGGACGCGAACTATTATGTTCTTTGTTTAACTGTATTCTTAAAAACGGTTCAAGCTACTTGCACGTTTCGATGAAAAAAAGTCTTAATATGATAAGGTTTACCTATCTTCTGTACAATTTTCAAAGAAAGATAATTATTTGAGAATATTTTGTCCCCCAATTTTCCCTTTAATATAAAGATTTTTGTTAACTGCCAATATTTTACAATAAAATCTCCGCACTATAAATACGATTTTCGTAGGTGTACCGACATCGCAAAGTCAACATAGTGATGTGATTTTGTTCGCTATCTCGTCTGTCGAGACTTGCATTTATCGTTATCGTCGTTACGGCAACCGAATTTTATCGCTAATATTTAGCGATCGGTAGTTTGCGATGACATCGCTATTAATGTCGAGACTGCAGGCCCAGGGCGGAAAATGGTGATAGTTGATTCAATTTTCTCTTACACTAACTGAACGGACATCAAATGATCCCTCCCGTCATAAGTGGGACGGAAGGGAGTATCTCTCTTACTGACTAGAACCCATCTATGTTCCTTCCTCAGCCATTTATATTCCGGGAGTACAGTAAGTCTCTAAGATGTTATATAACAGGCAATATGTATAGACATAAATATTTGTTTTACAACGAAGAGGACCGACTTTTCTAGCTCTCTATGGCTAGGCGAAGTGATAATGTGAAAATCTTCTTCTTATCAAGTGGACTGCAGGTGGGCTCAAGTTTTACCAACCTAACAAGCCCTAGTGTCAGAGTTTTCTCAAATCCTCCTGACAGCCTCTGACATGGAATCGTAACACTTACTGCTATTAAGATAACAGCCGTGGGCGATGGCTTAACGTGCCCAGGTACGAGGGTATAACACCACCAACTCCCTGAATCCGAGTTACTTTGTGAAAATTTCTAAAAGCCACAAAGCGATTACGGTCCGACCCGGGACCTAATCGAACTCAAGACTTCGTTGACAGCAGTCGCGTTATGCTACCACTAGGCCAACAAGGCAGTCGTGTAAAAATATGGGCACCCGACGAATTTAGCAAGCGCATCTTATTCGCGGCAATTAATTTATCCCACTACTGTTTATTTAGCCATACGACCCAGCCTGAATAGGCTTTATTTCATATCTTGCTAGTTACAAACCCACAAATCAAAGTATAATACTTAATCTATTCAATGCAGATTGCTGTAGCTACCGTCGGTCCGTCGCGAATCAGGCAATTTTCCACATCACGTCGTGAAAGGCAAGCTGATTTCACTTTTATAGTCTCATTGCCTTGAATGGTGTTTTGAATTAGAAAATTCATTAAAATTGTAACTATGTTTCAGCATCAACTTCGTCTGTTTGTATGTATATATATCTATGACCATTACAATGCTATCTTTTGCTTTATATATAATTCACTGAACCAGGTATACACTGCAGACAAACATTGAGCAAAATTTGCATTGCCCACTGTACAATGTGGTGGATATAAAAAAAATAAAAAATCTGGACACGCCCAGGTAAGGTTTTTTTTCACAAGACAAAAGAATAGACATTCACATTATACCTGCACGAGGCCAGAAAAGGCTCCTGTCTCCGCATAATTACTGCAACAATTACTATTAAATTGAAAAACTAATTAAGAAACTGTCGCCTTTCCCGACTGGGTAGTCGGTAGGTAGAAGCTTTCACTCAATTTAAATACATATATGGGTTTAATATCCACAATTAAGCGACTGAAAATAAACTCGTAATCTTCTATTATTAGTGGGTAATTAAATGAAAATATTATGAAACATTTACTAATTAATCTATAACAAGGCCAATTACAGTTTCACTGTTTTATAATAACTACAATTAGACCTAGATTTATGACGACTAGCTTCAGTAAAATAACTAGCCATTTATATCGTAAATGGCTAGTTATTTTACTAGCTTTTAGGCTACTGCGACCACTATTATAAATGCGAAAGTGAGTTTGTTTGACACGCTTTCACGGTAAAACGGATCAACTGATTTGAATGAAATTTGGTTCGTGGTAATAAATTTTGGAAATCGAATACGGTTATTGGATTATTTTAATTCGGGTGCGTTAGGTTTTTTCGTTGGGAAGCGGGAGAAACCGCGTGAAACTTCTATTAAAAATGAATTAATATTTCGTAAAATGTTATAGACAATATGCATATTATTAAGAAAAATACTACTGGTCAACATGTATAGTCTGAATCATAATACAAACAAAATTCTATGAAGAAGTCACAAAACTTTTTACGAAGGAGTACAATTATATAATATAATATATATAAATTCTTTATTCGAGTAACCAAGACTCAATAACGTTAGTATTACTTAAAGCTATGTTAGTAACAATTTATAATTTAAGTTTATCGCTGCTCCATCCCATGCGAGACGGCACAACAATGCCTTACATATGAGCAATCCAGACGCCCAGCAATCATACTCAGGACACTGTTGGAGCTGGCCCACACCCTGCGCACCAGAGAAGCACACCTCTTTCGCATAGTCGCATAAAAACAATCTACGTGTGCGTCAGCAAACATCCCCGATGCGCTACAGAAGCGAGGCAGCCCCACCAGTATCCTAAACGCGTTATTGTATTGAACGCGGAGAGCGCTGTACGACTTTTGAGTATATCTGGCCCAAAGGCTGCACGTGTAGAAAGAAGTACAGTAAGCTCGGAAGAGTGTGATCTTTACCTGAAGAGAACAACGTGCAAACCTACGGGCCAGCATGTTCGCTCTAATCGACAACGCTCTCCGCTCCCGTTCAATGTCATCATCGTCGTGGAGGCGGGGGGTCAATAAGTGGCCCAGATATTTAAACTTATACACTCTCTTTAATGGTATCCCATTGAGTGCAACATGTGGTATAATACTAGTGTTTTTACCCCCAGCCTCGAAAACCATGATTTCCGACTTCTTACAATTATATGTCAGGCCATGTTGTTCTGCGTATACTTCACAATGGGCCACAAGTTTTCTCAACCCACAGACCGACGCACTCAACAGCACCATATCGTCTGCGTAACTAATATTATTGACGCAGACACCATCTACATGGCAGCCGACTCTGATGCTGCTAAGCTCCTCAATCAGCTCATTAACATAAAGGTTGAAGAGCGTAGGTGAGCTTAACCCCCCCTGCCTCACCCCGCACTCCAACCTATATGGTTCAGACAGCTCTCCATTCCATCGTACATTGTTGATCTGGCTTCCATACCAATACTTAAAGATGTTAAGGAGTTCTTTTGGCAGGTTAGTGTTTTCCAATTTTTGCCATAACTTATTGTAGGAAACCAGATCAAATGCCTTAGAAAGGTCCAAAAAGCAGGCGTAAACGGGCGTTCCCCTCTGTGTATAATACGTGACAGTATGCTTAAGACCCAGCACTGCAGTCTCCGTCGACAGCCCAGAACGAAATCCGAACTGGTTGTCGTGAAGCCTGATGACAGAGTCCAACTGTGTGTTAAGCATACTGTCAAACACCTTTGAAACTACCGTGGCGAGTGAAATTGGCCTATAATTGCTGCTGTCTGCGAGGTCCCCAGTTTTGTTTTTGACAATGGGCACAACAACTGTACGCATCATCTCATCTGGCAGGTAACTATGACTCACACAAAAGCTGTACAACATGGCAAGGACCCTCGGCAGATGTGGACCCGCATATTGAAGGTGTTCAATGCTCAACCCATCGTGGCCAGAGGACTTACCACGCGTCATAGATTTTATAATTTTAGCTATTTCGACCGCGTGAAATTTAACCTCTAATAATAATGATTGACCATATTGTATAAGGGCAGTCAGTCAATTGCTATATTTAAGTCGATTGAAGAAATATGTCTATGATAATGTCATTTAGTTCGTTCGATCATTATATAGGTTAAATCATTTAATAGCTATTATATAATTATTCAGTTTAAACTCATTGTAAATGAACTATGTTTTTTATGAGTATTTTATCCATCTGCCTAGCCTTTTTTAACTATGTTGGGGACGGCTTCGAATCTAAAGCACATGCAGCGGAGTACCAGTGTTTTAAATGGAGCGACTGCCTATCTGACCTCCACAACCAAGTTAGGGGGCGTCCATAAATTACGTGAGGTGTTAAAGGAGGGAGAGGGTCGAGTCAAATCACATGTAATCTTACGTTGGAGAGAGGGGTGGAGAGAGGGTCTCGGCAAATATCACGCATTTTTTTTCTGATTGAAACAAAAAAATATATCCTATTTTGGTCCATTTAATCTAGATTGTACATGCTTAAGATTTAATCTTAAGCGTAATCGTCCGTATTCGTAATTCGTAAGATCATTCATACTTCGACGTAAATCTCACGTGAGATTGGGGAGGGGATTGAATAAAATCTCACGACATCTCACCAGGGAGGAGGGAGGGACAGAATATTAAAAAAAACACCTCACGTAATTTATGGACGCCCCCTTACCGGGTAACACTGCGCCCCTTGGTAAGACTGGTTGTTAGACTTTCTGGCTTCCGACTACCGTAACGACTGTCAAAGATGTACATTATGACAACCGGGACCAATAGCTTAACGTGCTTTCCGAGGCACGGAGGAGTCTCGCTGTGACAAAGATGGTCACTCATCCACGGACCGCGCCAAGCGCAGCTTAACCTTGATTGGTCGAACCGTACGGCTGTTACTTAGCCACGAGCTTTATCCATTCAGCCAGAGCCCTTTATCTATATCTATACTAATATAATAAAGCTGAAAAGTTTGTTTATTTGTTTAAACGCGCTAATCTCAGGAACTACTGGTACGATTTAAAAAAATCTTCAGTGTTAGATAGCCCATTTATTTAGGAAGGCTATAGGCTATATATCATCACGCTAAAACCAATAGGAGCGGAGCACCCCTATCTACGCGGACGAAGTCGCGGGCAGAAGCTAATGAGTAATAAAGAACTGAATACTGAGGTGGAGCAGTCGAGAAAAAGACTATTACAAAGTATAATTAAATTCATCATGATTATGATATTAGTGTCAATTACTTACTCTCGTCAGGCACGATGGGGTCACTGACTTTGGGCAGCATGTCAGTCAGGTTCCCGGGTATGTGTCCTGTGAGGTTGACGCGCAGTATACCCGAACCGTTCACGCCCAGCAGTGGGATTTGCGTCACAGACATTACCGTGGGCGCAGCTGCATCTGTAAAGAACAGAAGTGAAATAAGTTATTTACTGCAACATAACTAGGCATTAGCTGTTTCCCGCAGTTTCACCCGCATCCCGATGGAACTACTTCGCGCACCCGTGTAAAAAGTATTCTATATGTTAATCCAGGTTATAAACTATGTGTGTACCAAATTTCATCCAAATCCGTTCAGTAGTTTTTACGTGAAAGATTAAATACACACAACACGAAAGAAAGCTACTCCGTTTTGAAGTGGCTTAGTTTTATGTATAAAAGTCAATAAATCCGTTAATTTTTATTTATTACACAAATTGGGTATGGGTAAGTATTAAATATAATAATACAGCTAAAGCTATTTTTATCACTGTGTAGTCAAAGGTCTGTGCTCAGCGATGATTATGATATTACGAATACTTGCGGTATGATATGACTCACAGACAGACAAGAGGAAATAATACAATGTATCCGGATTATTATAATCTTACGTAGTCTAACAGCCGGTTGCACAAAATTTTTATCATTTATACTTTTACAAAATTCACAAAACATGATGTCAGTCATAGAACACTTTTAATATGTTTTATGTTATCAATACATAGATATAATAATTAAGTAAACATATATCATAAATATTAAGACGAAAAACATAAAATAATAGCAAATTTATTCAATTTTATCCTCCATTTTGACAGATCTTGACATTTACTAATATTTCATTTAACAACATATACAGGCAACTGGTATAATATACTTACTCTAGAACCAAGCAATTCGCATTAACAATGCAAGAGGAAAATGCGTTTTTATGTGAAACGCAAATAATAATATAGGTATAATATTTTAATTTTAAGATTTCTTTTCAACGCGCCATTTCCAAGAAGCTAAGATAGTGGGTGATTCAACAGAACATAATGTCACAGACAAGTCATCCAAGATATCTTCAAGAATTACAATGTATTTGTAAAAGCATTAATTATTTTTATTTCAGTTTAAATAAGCATTTATGCTTATCAGGACATCGTTATATTGTTTTGTTTGCCAGGTGTTTATTTGTTTTGTTTCCCGCGTTTTCACGAGCATCCTGAAGGAATACTAAATGCACCCGGATAAAAATTCTATAATCGTCTCTAGGACCCATCTATCTCTGTACCAAATTTGATCCAAATTGGTTCACCTGTTTTATCGTTAAAGCGTAAAAATAACCCTCTTATTCATAATTACACCTTTTGTGTTAAAAGCCTCTTAAATGCTGGCAAAACACTTGGTGTATTTGTCAAAAACTATGTCCTTGCTTGTGCCGGGGCAACCCCGATTGATTGAAAAATGAACAATAAATCAAAATAAATATTGGTCTTAAACATTCATTAAAATCCAATTCACTCGGAACTTCGGGGTTTTTACAGTTCCTGCCTTTTAGGTGATCTTAGTTTTATAGTCTGTAAAACAGGAATCGAAAGACACAGGGGGAGAAAGGGATGCAAGCCCTTTCCAGTAGTCATCATCATCTGCCTAGGGGTCGGCTTCCAGTCTTAGCCAGATGCAGCTGAGTACCAGTGTACTACATGGATCGACTGCCTATCTGCCCTTCACAACCCCGTTACCGGGTAACAAGATACCCCTTGTTAAGACTGGCTTCAGAGTTTCTTTCTTCAGATCTACAAATGACAAGGAGACCAATAGTTTTAAGTGCTTTCCGAGGCACGGAGGAGTCTCGCTATGACATAGATGGTCACCCATCCACGGAGCGACTGCGCCAAGCGCAGCTTAACCTTTGATCGGTCGTATTTCCCAGTAGTGACACTAACCAAATGACGTCAGTGAGCCGTCCAACGTTTTATTATTACGGTTTCAAACGAAAGTCATACCATTGGCGTCACCACAACAATGGCGTTACGGGTGAGTTAGCGGTGACTATTGGGCAGAGCCGTCCCTAATATACACATACTATTACTAATGATCACGTGTCATAGTGGGTACCTACCGATACCATTCAACACCGAACTTTTAGTAGAATAGATTGGTTGGTTGTCCACCACCGCGCCGCCGTCACCGGCACGTCACCGGCAGCTACATTATATCGGGCCGGTTTCAAATGATGACGCACGGCATGTCATTGCCGGTGCCATGCCGGTGACGGTGGAAACGGCCTGACAAAGACCACTGAATATAATGTCACGCTTCATGTATTAGCTGCGATTTACAATAGAAAAACAATTGAATGCATTGTTGAACATTTTTTCCTTCTACGTCATCCAAGGCTCGTATTGTTGACCTTTTTGTCTTGTAAACATTTACTTAAATTTTAGCACGATGAGGCGTGCTACGATAACTGAGTTTGATTGAAATGTGTACATTTCATATTGTTAGTTTCAGATTTATTAAACAACTTAGTAACATATAAGATACACAAGACAGTTAAAACAATATGTAAAAGTATATGAGGCTACCATTATCACACAAGATAGAATAAAAGAGAATCTCAGAATAAACAAAAAACAAAAGAGGTTCCCAATTGACATACAGAAAAGAAAGAAAGAAAGAAACAGTTTATTCGCGTGCAATAACGCACATAGAAAACATAAAATAAGATTAAAAACAAACGGGTGTATTATCTAAAACTAGGTATATAAGGAAACAATCTAATAAATGCGTCACCACTACGCGAAACGGCTAACGCTCAGCATAATGCAGTGGCGTCCACGGCGCTGCTTTTCAGCGTTAACCGGTACATAAAAACTACATCGGTACAGCCAACCATAGAACCTCCTAGAAAAATTATCACTACCTCTGTACGACAGCTTTTTAGCGGGAGTGTATTTTTGTGATTACATCTTTACATAGTATAAAACAAAGTCGCTCTCGCTGTCTGTACGCTTAGATCTTTTAAACTGGGCTACAGATTTTAATGCAGTTTTCAACAATAGACAGTGATTCAAGAGGAAGGTTTATATGTATAATACTACATGCATATTAAAGTAGAGAATCTTTATAATATGTACATTGCACCCGTGCGAAGCCGGGGTCGCTAATTAAAAAAAAAAACTAAAGAAAAAAAAAATAACGTACTATTGGTTATTTATCTTTTATTTTTATTTATGTGATGTATATGTACATATATATTATTACAATAAAAATAAATAAATTATTATTTAAAAAAAAAATAGTTCGAAACCAAACGAAACTATTTAAGAATACATAAAAACAATATATAAATATATTGTTATCATTGGCACTATAATATTATTTATGCCTTCAACCACAAACATAATGTCCATTGTCACCATAATATATACAAGTGGTTTACAATATTACGGCTTAAAACTTATTGCACCATTAATTAAATATTATTATTGAACTAAAATGTAATGTCTGAATAATTTATGTACCTACTTATATTTTGTTTTTTTTTTTCAGTGATATGGCATGAATCATAAAATTATTTCATCATATTAGCTTAAAACTACTTTTAAGAATGATTGTGAAATCTATTTAAATACTTCTGAGAGAAGATTATTTCATTACTATTAATAACGATAACGATGTGAGTTTCACATTTATATAATATCTTTGTTTATATTATTGGCGCAGATATAATGTGTTACTGTTTGCTTGTCCCAAATGAATAAATAAATAAATAAATACTATACTCCATTTACAATAACATTAGACATTTAAATGCACCCCATTTACCGTTCGTTCAAACGATTTTAGGCTCTATTGCTAAGGTGACATAACAAAAAACAAATGCAGAATATATTTGGTATTGTAAACATTATTTTGCTTTCAACACTATCCTTATCTATAAGGAATAGAACTCAAAATCGTTTGAACGAACGGTAAATGGGATGCGTTTAAATGTCTAATCTTATTGTAAATGGAGTATAGCTAATAAATAATCCGCAGCTTCACTCACATCCTGAGGGACTATTTAACGCTCTAGAGAACTCAATACGCAAATACTTTCGCCATTTATCTGTCACGGTAGACCATTGACATATAAAAAACCCAGAGATGCACACTCAACGTCTCAAAACCACCCGCATAAAATGAGCGCAACATTCTAAATTGTGCGCTCATTTCAAATAGTCTCGCGTCACTTAAAAACGACCTTAAAACAATTTGCGTAAGGTTGAATTTGCAAAAATATAATGTGTGTGTAGCATAACTATAAGTACATAGGTATGATTGATGAGTATTTGGGAATATAAGTCGAGACTTCTTCATCTTGGGTTTTTGTATATTATCAATGCTGTAGACAGACAAAAAGACTACATACGCGAGAATAGTCCCTGGCTTTTTTTAGGGATCGGTAACCATCAAGTGACTCTTCCCAATGAAGTGTCAGAATCTTACTTAATAAAACCCATTCATGTTCCTTCCCCCGTCCTTTATGTTCCCGGCTGCGGGAACTCGTAGTCGTCATGGTAAAGAGCGGTTTCTGATTTTACGTCTCGGACAATTTACTGCGCCCAAGGTACCATGACGTGCCAAAGCAGGAATAGTTTCGTTGTGAAAAAGTGACCGTGCTATACGGTGTTAGTAGCTGTGTCTCACTCTCACACTTGAATAGTGATTGCAAAACCGCGTGGTGGTACGGCCCAGTTCGCTACCTATAATAATACGAATACGAAGAGTAGGTCCAAGTATTTATTCACCTTCCCCATTGTGGAACCTCATTAGGGCTTATTTATAATCATGTATCTCTGTATGCGTTTGTGTACACGCTAAGAATAATAATCCACTAAGACCAATACAAATCGCCACATATTAGCAACCTTCAGCATCAATTACCTCGATGTTCTCAAGATTAGGGCCAGCAATCAGAACAAAGGGTTTCTTAGAATTAAACACTACTATGTATTACATACATGCACGCAATTCAATAAATACTATTACGTGTGTAAATTGCAGTCATGCAAGTATCTATTGTTGGTTGAAAATTAGAATGAACTATTTGAACGTTAACAAGGCAGGGGTCGTATTATGATAGTTTGTCATCATCATTATTAGCCTATTTTGCCCCACTGCTGAGCACAGGCCTCTTCTCATACAGAGAAGGCATGGGCATTGATCATCACGCTTGCTCAAGGCAGATTGGCGATTTAAGACTAAGTTTTCCTCACAATGTTTACCTTCACCGTTAGTCAGTGACATCTAAGATATACTTAGAAAGTACAAATGACTTTAGGAAAGTCTTGATATAAATTGGGACCCGGGGAAGGAGATAGAGACTAAGCGCGAGTGTCACCGCGGGACACATCTAGTCCTAATATAACTTGTGTAGGTAGTTATAAAGTATACATCACATCACTATGCATTGTTTACCTAGATATATGTTTGTTTACTCTGACACCATACCTTGTTTGTTTACTAAAAAGGAAACTTACTCTGAAACCAATTGTATTAGTGTTGTAAACATCTTGATTACACTAATCGATCGACAGTCATTTGGAATCAAAGATGTTTAAATATACCATTAAATAGAAGAAGTAAGCATCCGTAAATATTGTCATATATTTTATTCCTTAGTTTTATCACAATGAACCCAAACACTACCATCTCACTATGGATCTCTTGAAACCACACGAGACGGCATTTTTTTCATTCCTATCAGGCATCTGTTCCACAAACAATACGCATTGCACGCTGGCACTACCTTATATTGACCAATCTACATTTCATAAAAACAATATTCATAATTAACCAACTACGTCGAAGTAAAAGGAGGGTTATAATTCTGACTATTATGTATTCATCTGTCCCCTCAAACTTCTAATGTTACCTACAAGAGCCCGTGGACTGATGGCACTTTATTTTATTATGCTATCCCAACAGTAGACACGACTACGGCAGAAGTATTTTTTTGTGTCATACTTTTCAATTTATGTAGTTGGATTTTATTTTTTAAACGAGATTATTTTGAACAGGTTCGTTTTACAGACTGACTTACGATCAAAGCTCCATTTTTACAATTAAATTCAACCAATCATAAGCTTGCAAATCTGCGCTCTAGACAGCACATTATGTTTGAATATTGTTCTAGAACATGGACCATAAAGATTTGATATCAACTCAAATGAATTGCTCTCTATTGCATTCCTACGGCGACTCAGTGTATATTTTGTTTCTAGTAATAATTGTAATACGTCGTCAACACAATATTAGCGTCGCCACCAATAGATTTTATGATGATTTACAAAGTCGTAACCTATTTTGTTTTAATTCTGCCACAGAAATTAACAAAATGGCGTGAGAGTGGCGCATTTATGTCAATTTCATGCTCTAAACATCATCATTAATCATTTAATGCCATTTTATTTATCTATGTGGGAAAATTATAACAAAATACGTTACGACGTTGTTTACATTTTTCTGATTTTCATCATAAAAGCTTTATTTTAATGATTGGATTGTTTAGCACGAAATAAATTCTTCGTCACGTTTCTGCTGTAAACAAACCCCGTTACTTGTAAGAATCAATTGAGGAAAATGGCCGGGGTACGTTAATAGGCGGCTCAACCGGCAAGATGTAACTGCACAGAGTGACCTTAAGGGCCAGAACACATTGGAGCGGTGAGATTTCAGCGAGCAACTCTCCAAAGCAACAAGAATATTTGAGGCACACTAGGTACAAAGCTAGAGCGGAGCTCACCTAGAATATATCTAGATAATCACTAACTATATGATAAAAACCACATTTCATGTCATTTGTAGCAACCAAATTTTTTTATGGAACCGGTTTATTTAAATACTAGCTCTGGCTGATTAAAAATAGAGGTAGGTAAGAGCTTTAAAATAGATAAATTTAATATTAGTAATGCAGCATCAAAAAGTACTTAAGTCGTACGAAGGACGTAAATTTACGAAATACCATTCTTTGCCTACTTAAATGCCCTCGCAGTAATGTAGGTTTGAGGCAAAGGCGCTTGAACGTGGGCTGTAGGAGATTATATTTGCGCGACAAAAAAAACGCGACAGTCTACACTAACGCTTAGACGCTTAATTCGCGAGACACGTTGGCTTGTAACGAGTCGCAATTCTGAGTGCATCTTAATTCCGACACTTCCATAATGATGTCTTTGATGGGTCCAAGAGATATACTTAAACATGGTGTCAGAGATGTCACATCAGAATAATACAGTTCCTTATCTTTGCATTTTCCTATTATATTTGACACGAGTCGCAAAGTCCTGGCGTTCGAAAAAGTTAATGTGCACCCGGAACATAAAGGACTAGGGAAGTAACATGGATGGGTTTTGGTCAGTAAGAGTCTGACACTCCCTCCCACCCCAACCACAATGGAAGTCATTTGATGATTTCGCATCCGAAAAACAAAGAGTGGTGATGTCTCTTGTTATACTTTACATAGGACATGAAGGTCGCATTGAATTTTGTAGGCTAGCGCATTATTTTCACCTACCGTAGGTAACAGGGGCGATCTTTGAATAAAGCTAGGTATCACTTTAATAAAGATTTCAACAGATAATCTTAAAAGTCATGATGTCGAATACAGAACCTAATTCAAGTCCCAAGTATTACTTAAAAACACATTCAATGAAATCGCTGCAAATCTACGCTTAGGACAAGATGTATGCTTGGAGCGTTCTGTTATGGGGACCTTAAATCCAACGCCAATGTTGAATCACTAATAAACATTAATTCCCTAATTAACGTCTGGCATCATGTGTCAATGACTTTGAAAACAATTTCTACGCTCGGTTACACGGCAATCATAATAAAGGGCAGAGATTTTTAAACTTAACTAACTAGGCCAAGTTCATCGACAGAACATATAATCGGCCCGTTAAACGAAAACGTTTTTTAACCCCGAATCGGTAATTTTCGTGTTGTCAACTTGTTGGTCAACCCCGGCTTGGTAATCGACCGTTTTAGGAATAAAAAACCCAAATGATAGGTTATCCATCGTATGGTAGGAGTTTGAATTTATGGTAAACAGCTGTTTTCAGTTGATAGGACTGTTATCTTGTCGGTGAACTTGGGCCTTATTAGGACCCATATTTTTTAATTTAAATGCTCATATAAACAAATTAAAGTGTTTACTGATCAGTGACCCATCCACCTACTTAGTTTCGAGATATGCGTGCATACATATTCGTGCGTTTGCCAATTGAGCATGCGCATTGCGTAGGCGCAGGTCAAGTTTGTAGTGCGATCGAAAATTAAACGTTATTCGCTGGTCGCGAGCCCGATGTTCACGATTGATTCGTTGAAAGCGTTTAAATCAATAAAATGTTAGTGCAAAGTCCGATATAGTGCTAAATATCTATTTAGGAATGTTGAGTTCTGTCTAGACATATATTTTGGCATATCGCAAAATATTGCAAGGATAATCTTTTCGCTACTATTGGGAGACACTTAAGTACATGACATCACTATATAGCACACAAGAATGAGAATATATAATATTGACATCATCATTTAATTAGTTTTTTTTTCTTTCGTTTGGTTACACAATACACCTGTTGGTCACAGTATTGGCCAGAAATTTTAGTGCCCATATTATCTGACAGGTGGTATTCGCAGGGACTATCCTAATCCTCATTATTATATGTATTACTAGCTTCTGCCCGCGACTTCGTCCGCGTGGAATAGTGGTGCTCCGCTCCTATTGGTTTTAAAACCCAAATATCTTACGGAACCCTATTTTTTCCAAAATAAAATTTAGCCTATGTTACTCGTGGATAATGTAGCTTTCGAATGGTGAAAGAATTTTTAAAATCGGTCCAGTAGTTTTTGAGCCTATTCATTACAAACAAACAAAGTTTTCCTTTTTATAATATTAGTGTAGATAAATGCGAAAGTGAGTTTTTTTGTTACGCTTTCAGGGTACAGCGGCTTTACTGATTTTAAATGTAATTTGGTATGGAGATAGAGGGGAATCTGGAGAAAGTTATAGGCTATTTTTTATCCGGGTGCGTTAAATAGTTCCCCCGGGACGCGGGTAAAACCGTGGGCATCGGCTAATTTGATATATTTGACTTCAGGGGCTGTACCACCACGTGTTTTTGCATTCACTATTCGGGTTTGAGAGCGTGACACAGCTACTAACGTCATATAGCTCCGTCTCTTTTTTACAACGAAAATAATCTTGTTTTGACACGTCATGGTAAGGCCCCAGAACTTCAAATACTAAATCAAAGTGTAAGCAAAAAATATGCTTTAAAAGACTAAGTTTATTATTTTAGACCGCATATTGTCCTGTCCAGTTATCCACGTATTGATCGTTTCAATCGTGAGTCAGACTTTGTTTTACGCCAAAGTCCCAACAAAATCAGTTTTTAATATATCCAGAATTTTCGAGCAGCTCTTTTTTAATTTTTCTCATCCAAAGCAAAAACAAGCATACGAAAAGAAGCTAAATGTCTCAAAATTCTCTCTCAATTTATACGCTTACCAACAAAACGCATTTATATTTACTTAAGAATATTAATTACATTGTACAGACGACATACAAAGCTAATTGGAAACTTATTAAACTGCTGTGCAAATAACGTTTGCAATGGCATATAAGAAGCCACTAGTATCTTTACACAATCTATATATATAAAAGAAAGTCGTGTTAGTTACACCACTTATAACTCGAGAACGGCTGAACCGATTTGGCTGAAAATTGGAGGGGAGGCAGCTTGGAACCAGGAAAAGGACATAGGATAAAAAAAAAAGAAAAAAAAAAGGAGTTGGGTAGGAGTTGGGTAGGAGTTGGGTAGGAGTTGGTTAGGAGTTGGGTAGGAGTTGCATACCACGCGAACGAAGTCGCGCGGGGCAGCTGGTATTATATAGAATGGAAACCTAATTTTCGCAACAACATCTCGCTCACTAGTAGTTCATGCCTTTTTGTTTATGACGAACCCGTAAGGAAAAAATACCAATGTCGCAGACCCCAAATTAGACTATGACAGGATGACTAGGTATTGTAACTTTAACCTCTATCAACTTTATAAATGGGCTGTCTTTTAGCCATAATGTATGACTAATATACATAGTGTTGAAAGTATAGTTTAATTCAGTGTAGTCTGCTTAATGTTCATATGTTTTATAATTTATCCTGAACTAGCTTCCCGCCAGCGGCTTCGCCCGCGATATTTTAGGTAATGGATACAAAAACTTGACAAATTATATACTATAACCTTCCTCATTAATCACTCTATCTATTAAAAAATACCCCATCAAAATCCGTTGCGTAGTTTTAAAGATTTAAGCATACATAGGGATATAGTGATAGAGAAAGCGACTTTGTTTTATTATACCATGTAGTGATGACTGATCCTTTCTTCTATTGTCCTGAACCGCTGATCGTAGAGACCTGAAACTTGGAGGGTGTGTACTTTGTATGACGTACGCATCGATAAGAAAGGATTTTCCGAAATTCTAGCCCTAAGGGAGTGAAAAAGAGAGGCAAAGTTGGTATAAAACTCTGTCATTTTTAATTTGAATTCGGATGGTCCACACGGGCGAAACCGCTAGCGGAAAGCTAGTCTATCTATAAATAAAAGAAGAAACTGATTGGCTGACTGATTGACCAATCAACGCACAGCTGAAACCGCTGTTTCTAGAAGTATGAAATCTTGTACAAATATTCCTTAAATGACGTAAGTGTGCACAAGAAAGGACTTTTCTAAATTTATACACACCCTAAAGGGGTGAAATAGAGGATGGAAGTTTGTATGAAACTCTCGCCATTTTTAATTTCCATTCATAAAGCCCACGTGGGCGTAGCCGCAGGCGTAAATCTAATAATAATATATTTTTGCTTCGTTTGTTACTAGAATAAGCTGTGATTTGCTTAATAATTTGGTAACAAGCAAAGAAGGCAGTAAAAAATATATATAAAATTTCGAATTTCTACATAGCATTCCAGCAATCGCACTAGGTATAATGAACAGAATTTTTAAACGACATGCAAGTTGTTATTATTAAAAGAATAAGCCAGACTGGTTTGGCTGGGCCGATGCGTTGACCGTGATCTGGTCTATCAAGGTCGTCAGATTACTAGCCACATACATATTGATGGGTATCAGCACACACTCAGTAGCTGATCGAATTTTTGTGTTGTTACAAGTGCTATTTTACATTGTTATCGTAACATTTAGAATCTGTGACGTCGCAAATTCTACTACTACACTAATATTATAAATGAGGAATATACGAGTACTTTATTCCGGTATCTGGACTCATATCTTAGATCCTTGCAGGTAAAGTCGCGGGCAGAAGCAAGCCAGTTCGTAAACAAACCAAATGTTCTAGCAAGTTTGTTGTAGTTTGAGCTGGGCCAACAGTTTCACCACATCCTCACATTCCTGTTGACTTTTGCAGACAATTTCATGAAACTTATGATTTTTATAGGATACTGGCTGTTTCCCGCGATTTCACCCGCATCCCAAGGAAACTACTTCGCGCACCCGGATAAAAGTATCCTTTGTTAATCCCAATATAGTTAGTCCGGTTAAGCAGGTCGAATGCTGTTAGAAACACCCTGCAAGAGGTGATAGAAAAAATAATCCAGGGTATAAACTATGTGTAAACAAAATTTAGTACTAGTTTTGGCATAAAAGAGTAAAAAAAAACCATATTAGTAGTATTATGAAAACAAGTAATTTTTTATTAATTTCTCATACCGTTGAATAAATTGGCCAGTTATCCCTCATGGAAATGTTCCACAATATATCAAGTTTTTACAACATGTTTAATGCAAATCTCCCATGCGAGTCAAGGAAAAACGCTCAGAATACCTCCGTCTCAGCTGGTTATATCATGCGCCAGCTCAATCGATGCTAACGGGTTTTTACGATGCTTATGAGCGACTTGCAATCTGTCGCTACATACATAGGCATAATGTTATCTCCGTACCTTACTTGTATTATCATAGTTCAAACTAACTGCGTTGCTTGACTGATTTATGATTGGGATTTCAGTGTTTTACGAGTACTGCATAGATTTTGTTTGCGGTTACGTTTCTTGAAAACGCATATAACCTTTGCTTATGTTGTAGTTTTATTTTTATCTTCCAGTATCTAGGAAAGAGAATATATTGTTTTGTTGCACCAGTTCTTTCCAGAAAAAACACATAGGAAATTGTGAAATCTTTTGTAAATTTGACGTTCAAAAATTGATGCTGGTTTTCAGCTTAGTTAGCATAAAGGATTTTTGAATCTTATCTGGACGCTCTGGATTAAAAATAAATGCTACTTTTTTTTTTGGTTAATGGACTTTTTTTAGTGATAGGAAATCACGAAATGATTATACCGCTGTGCGCGGAGCAGGAGGGAGTATCAGACTCTTACTGACTGAAATTCATCTAGTTCCTTCCTTAGTCTTTCGGAGTTCAAGCTACGTTTCGACGAATCGATATGTGCGTTGGCTTAAATCGCAGCCCTAGCAACTGACCTTTAGCCAGTTTAAAGTTTATGTAACGAAGAAGACTTTAGAAGTTCATGGAGGGGGATTTCTCTATTATTAGCGCGTGACGTAAAACATAATTTTTACTTAGAAGGATCGAGATGAATGATGCTGTTTTTTTATTTCTTTTATGTTTTTACTGTAGCTTATCTTTTCGTAAATTGGTAAACAACTATTCCTTATAGAAAAATACATTCAAATACGCTCGATGCTGGTGTAATCTCAGGATAGGTTGATAGCTGAAGATCTTATGTTAAATTCTCGAGTAAAGTTAAACAGCATCAATTGTCTAGCATTCATAATCAATACTTAATAAGTGTAGTAGCACCGCTATGCGATATTTTGTACATGTGTCAAATACAGGAGATCATTCACTTAGCAATACAAAATGGACCAATCACAGATCTGCATAGCAAAATGTAGTTAGATTGTTTGAGAAATAAACGCTGGCCAGTGTAAACACTATGAGAAATGTGTTCCTTAGCATAAAGTTGGTTCCACACTTACTAAAGTATTGTATTGCAAATACAGTATATTTAAAATTAAAACCTATAGTCTAAATCACCAACCAGGATGCCAAATTAATCAATTAAACTACAATCTAATTTGGTTAAAGCCGGATAATTACTCACTACAAGTTCGAAGGACTTTAATCCAATAATAACCGAAAAACAAACTAGTGACGTCACAATGTTACGTCAACAATTTGAATACTAAACTCGAACCCGGTACTCAAGTTGGAATTAGTGTTTTTTTAATTATCTAATAATAATTACATCTGAAGTATTTATTACTTAAATTGATGATTTGTATTTGTAGCTGTTTTTTTATAAGCACGTCACCACAGACTAGGAATTACTCCTGTGTCGTGGATGCGTTTACAAACATACACATGCACAAACCCAGACCCGGAACAATTTTAGCTGCCCCGAGAGGGAATCGAACCCACGACACGCAGCGCAGCAGCCAATTGCTCAGCCAGGATTCGACAAATGCAATTTACTCTTTGCTTTTCACACAATTGACCTTGGATAATCTATGCATATAAAATGCTTTGTCCTGATCCTGAATGACTGACGGATCAACGTACAGCTTAAACCGCTGATCGTAGAGACCTAAAGCTTGGAGGGTGTGTTCTTTGTATGACGTAGGCATTCCATAAGAAGGAAAATCCTTCGGGGATGAAAAAGGGGGGCAAAGTTTGTATGTAACTCTGTAATTTTTTATCGAATACATATAATCGCTGGCGGAAACGTAGTCAGTAATAAATAAACTACACCTTCTTTGTTTTTGCCATACACGACACAAATCTTTATAAATAACTCTAAAAAGTAACTGTGAAAGCCTTACAGACAGACAGAATTACTTCAGTATTAATAAATATATAAATAACATTAGTAAGTACTGAACCTTGATTAATTTATTACTTATGCCAATTATCGCAAATAATTTTATTATAAGGTAAAAGTCGATGAGGAAAATGGTTGATTGTGATTTTAAATATTTTCCCTATCGTCTGTGAAGTCCGTGTAATTGGGGACTTCCCGTAGTAAGCAACACATTAAGGGATATCTTCATCGCATCTTGAGACAACAGATTCATGTACTCAGATAAAACTATCCTTATATGTCTTTCCTGAGTTTTCGATGAATCTTCATTCCAAATTTTATCCAAATCGGTTCAACCATTTTACCGTGAAAGTGTAACAACCAGACTGACAGACACTAACTAATATATCCTTACTAATATTATAAATGCGAAAATGAGTTTGTTTGTTTATTACGCTTTCACGGGTAAAACGGCTGAACCCATTTGGAGGAAATTTGGTACGAAGATTGATGGAATCCTGGAGACAGATATTATGTACGCTATATCATCCGGGTCCTTTAAGTAGTTCGCTCAGGTCGCGGGAGAAACGGCGGGAAACCGTATCACTACATAGTATAAAACAAAGTCGCTTTCTCTGTCCCTATGTATGCTTAAATCTTTAAAACTACGCAACGGATTTTGATGCGGTTTTTTTTTAATAGATAGAGTAATTAATGAGGAAGGTTTTAGTATATAATTAGTCAAGTTTTTGTATCCATTAGCTAAAACATCGCGGGCGAAGCCGCTGGCGGGAAGCTATTATGGTATAAAATAATTTTGCTATTCTCTCTCATTCTAAACGTCACATTAATTTTGATTGTGACTTATTTTAATTTCTATCTCATCTAATTACGTTCGGCGAGTATAAGAACTCGCCTTATATTTTTTTAAGTAGGTACCCAATCAACAAATACCGAATGCATGATGTGCTTACCTATAAGAAATTGGGACACTAGTCTTTAAGCCTATTGGATGTGTCTTCATTTGTATCAGTGTATTCAATTGTTGGTGAGCCAAATAAAATAAAAAAATAATATCTTATAGTTCCTTGGTACCTACATCGCATTTATTCACTGGAACTTCGCAAAACATATCCCGTTTCGCTGCCGCAACCGTTACTGTGAGAATTTAACAACAACTGTGGACCTATCACGAACGCACTATGCATAGTAACGTTAAACGTTAGCGATTTCGAATAAAAAATTCAACTATATCAGAAGCAAGTGTTGTTCAAGATGAAAATAGACAAAAAAAAGTTACGGCACGTTTGGCACAGTGGCTGAGCAATTGGCTGCTGCGCTGCGTGTCGCGGGTTTGATTCCCGCACGAGACAGCTAAAATTGTTCGGGATCTGTGTTTGTGTATGTGTAATGTATGTTTGTAACGCATCCACGATACAGGAGTAGTTCCTAGTGTGGGGCAACGTTCGTATAAAAAAAACATCTACAAATACGAATCAAATCATCAATTTAAATAAATCTACATTAATATAATAAAGCTGAAGAGTTTGTTTGTTTGAACGCACTAATCTCAGGGACTACTGGTACGATTTGAAAAATTCTTTCTGTGTTAGATAGCCCATTTATTGAGGAAGGCTATAGGCTATATATCATCACGCTAAAACCAATAGGAGCGGAGCATCACTATTTCACGCGGACGATGTCGCGGGCAGAAGCTAGTATTTAATACAAAAAAAGTGATTATTATCAATTAAAAAAACACTAATTCCAACGTGTATACCGGGTTAAGTAATTTTGGAAACAAACACGATAAAGGAGTAATTCCTCGTGTAGGACAATGTTTAAAAAAAAGGAAAGTATAGACAAAACATCTATTGCAACAATAAAACGTACAAAAGAAAAATAATTGTTGCTGTGGCGCCAACTAAGTGTACAGTAGGCTACATTTCTGACAGGTCGACATAAAGTACAATTAAACTGGTAGGTTCACACTTGTTCGATAAAAGAAAAGAAAACAAATGCAGCTGAAAAATACTAAGTCAACAATAATTTCCCGCCTGCAATGCCCTTGTCTTTGTATATTTTAGTTATTATGCCTGTCACCTATAATTTCTTTCGTAATATGTCACACTAATGACACTTTACTACTTCGTTTACACCATATTTTTCTATTGCATTATTCAATTTAAGTGTTCGATGGAAAACTGGCAGTTGTATTGCCGTTTGCAACATTAATGTCTACTCCCCTCCCTCTTTACGGCGACCGGCGACTCTCTCACGCTTGCTTTTCTTTTGTCTATGTTTAATTGTTAACATTCACATTATATACTGCCAATTATTCTTAAACGTTTCACAATTAAAACAGTGTTAAACTGACTACTAAGTCCATTAAATTAATGATAACAACATGCATAAATAAGTAACGTTTAAGAAAAATATGTAAAATCTCTATAGAGGAATAGTAAAGAATAATTTATTAGAGCGATTAATGTAAGAGTAATAAGCAAAATTATTGATGATATCTATAGATATATAATAAATGAATCCCTTTTTCCCTTGGTCACGCCATAACTTGAGAACGACTAGTCCGATTTAGATAAAATTTGGTATTGAGATAGAGGGGACCCTGGAGACGGTACCTAGTCCCTTCGGGACGCGGGCGCAATCGCAGCAAACAGCTAGTTTATAATAAAATTATGTGTGACTTGATTTTCGACCTTCCCATTGCCATGACTTTCATTACATTTTCAATTCAGTTTGAAGTCAAAACAGCATTTCACTATCGCATTGTCAATATTAAAACAACATTAGAAAGTATCTCTGACACAGCAATAATTTCAAAACAAAGCATTGTTTGTTTGGCCAACACCAAATTACTATCAAATTATTTGTAAATATTGTCTTGGCATTATATCATGCTATTCGTAACGTAACCACCGTTCTAAGGACGCATCGCACGCTACAGAAGCTAGAATAAAAAATGAGTACAAAATTGATTACAAGAACGACAAAGAAATTAAGGAGATAGGAAAATGTTTGGCCACCTTTCGTGCTTTTCAGGCCTTTTTTTCGGATAGGAAATCATCATATCCTCCCGTCGTGGTTGGGGTTGGAAGGACTGTCAAACTCTTACTGACTAAAATCCATCTATGTTACTTCTTTAGCTCTTTGTGTTCAAGGGGTGTGGTAACTCTTTCGAACATGCACCAGCCCCTCCGGGTTAGGCGTACTGACAAGTTTGCCTTATTGAAATATTCACACCCACACTCACGCACACATACATACTCTTGCATTCTTCTATATATGTGACTAATTTAGCAATTTGTCTAATTTTAAATTTAAGTTTTTTTTTATATTAAGTTTACTTTTCAAACAAGATACTCTGGAACAAATCTATATATATATATATATCTATATATATATATACATATATATATATATAAATGAATCCCTATTTCCCTTGGTCATGGCATCACGCGTGAACAGCTGAACCGATTTGTATGAAATTTGGTACGGAGATAGAGGGGACCCTAGAAAAGGTTTTAGGCTACTTTTTATCCGGATGCATTAAGTAGTTCCCTCGGAACGCGGGTGAAATCGCGGGCAACAGCTAGTGTATAATATTTTGTAAGGAATTGGGCGTTGATAACTGCGCTGCAGTATTAAACTTAAACAGTTATCATCGTTTATTGTAAAATTGTGGTAACTTAAATTGTTCCAAATAAACCTTTTTAATTTAATTAAATTTACAGCATATCGAACCAAATAGTGACAAAATATAATCTTACGATGACAAACTAAAATGTTATGTTATGAAAGTACTCTACGGAGGATGTGTGAGATCCGGCTGGGTATATTGTTCTCAAATTGTTTGGGAAACATAGCGCTCTTATTATATTATATTATGAGTCTCATTACTTTCAATAGTAATATAGGTAAAGTATAGAAACAAATTGTTGCAACTTACTTGTTAGAAATAGTTATCTTCTCCTTATAAGCTTTAACTATAGTCTGTACGAATTGATGTTGCGAAAAATATACACACAATAATGACTTATTTTGTTCTAATTTTCCCACATAGATAAATAAAATGGCATTAAATGATGATGCTTAGAGCATGAAATCCTTACTTTTGGTAATTCCTGTGGCAGAATTAGAACAAAATAGGTTACGACTTTGTTTAAATTGTTCGTGAAATCAATTGTTACAGACTATACCTATGCATTTTTTTTTGCTTCACGTATTAATTAGGTCGCACCGGACTTTTTATCATTTATACTATGTACAAGCTTTTACAAAAATCAAAAAATATCATATCAATAATATAATTAGCGTAGGTGTACTTTTAATATTGTTTATGTAATTAATACAAGGATATATATAATAATTAACTAAACATGTCATAGATATAAGGAAAAAAACATTATTTTATGTTTTTTTTATATATAGCAAAATTATTCATTTTTTTACCTCAATTTTAACAGATCTGAAATTACAGTTCTTCCGTTTCGCGTATAAATTACGTGATATTTTTGATGCAACTGGGTGTATGTTTTAATACAGGTTAAAAACAACATGTAAACCAAATTCGATCAAAATCCGCTCAGTAGTTTTTGCATTTAAGAGTAACAAACAAAAATACATACTTTGGTATTATTATAATATAAGGAGGATCGTAGCTATAAATGAATTCGAAAACATGAATGAGTAATGTTATCAAGAACTTACATTATTCAGTGAAAACCTTGTTTACCAAAAGGTTACGAAGGATGAGCAAAACGTCATGTGAAATCATACGATAGGTATATCTTAGAGGGTAAACAAATTGTCACATTGTCTGAAAGACTCTTCCGTAATAATATTGCTGTCGTAGGTAATAAATACCAAAATTTTATTTTTGTTTTAAAATTTTAAAAGCAAAAAGTTTGAAGTCACGGTAAGTTTAATTATTAAATCGTTTATTTCGAGTAACAACACTCATAGTGTTGGTAACAATACAAAAGAAAAAAATATTATATCTATGAGGATAATTTTGGGGACGCTGTTACTTTTGATAGCTTAATTCGACTAAGGGCCGATTTTTTAATAGTCATAACTTTTAACAAAAGTATAAATATGATGGTTTGACATTTTATTCATCAGATAAAAGTTATCTGACTATTGAAATATTCCCTTACTGAATTAATTATAATTCTGACTACTCAGCTATAAAAAAACGCATTAAATATTAAATCCAAACACAATACTAAAAACATAAACTTGTTCTTTGTAACACTTATTGAAAGATACAAAATAATAATTTACAATACAAAAAAAACACATTTTTCTCTTCTAAAAAATAGCATTATTTCAATAGTTAGACATAACACAAACCGTTTCTCGGTGGAATAATTGCATTACAAATCGTTACAATTTTCTATAGGAAGGTTCCTAATTTAAAATTACACTTATAAATTAACAAACCGAAATAATAAAAAAAGCATAGCAAAGGAATCAAAACGCACAGCAAAATCGAGCATAGTTCGCCACAGCTTGTAAATAGAGACACTTTATCAATACACGTTAGTATTGCTTTTTTTCATTTGCATACAGCGAACTGCATCAACAATGGCAATGATAACAAACCAGCGTCATTGAGCGTCATTTACAATGTCAATCACCATTATGACAGACGTCAGATTGTAGTCATTTTGATTAAAAGAATATATGGGAGGGGACTGCACATGCAACAAATAACCGCTAAACAAGACCGGTTGCAAAATTCCCGTAACTAATTTTATACTGTATACGAATTGGTAATACGTAAACATTTTTCGTTATCTTGTGATACATATAGTATTAAAGCAAACGTACTTACACTACAAAACTTAAGACGTAAATCCGAAAAAATATAAAAAAATCAGTCAGATTCAGACATGTTGAGGAAAAGCGAATTCTTTTCATAATAAACATGAAGGCATACATTATTAATGGGCAACAGGCTGCTGGAAAAGATGCAAATCTATCCCGCATACAGATTACCTTGGATAACCGATGATCCTTTTTGCACAGAGTAAACATCTCTGTGCAAAAAAGATGCTTTGTATAGTTAGAACGTATGGTGTTATGAAAACTGTGCGAGTGTGTATTTAAAAGAAAACCATTCTTGACACATTGTTTTGTCGTTCCTATCGATTGGTTTTCTTTGTTTCAATCATTCTTCTTAAAAGCCTTGGTTATCTTTTTTCTAATAAACTCATTCTTATTTTGCTAACCAGATGTCTAGAATTCTAGATGCTTAAAATTAATATATAAATGGAAACCAGAAATTGAATGCGAGAAAAACACGCCAGCATGACTATTCATTTGCAAGCACATATTAATTTAATAATATAAATTCGCTAAGCCGAAAATAACGTGGAAAAAAAACCACTTGCGTATACATGAATCCATAATATTTTGCACAGAAAATGACAGCAGTTTATAATAGCCATGACGTGCTACATCTGTTTATACATATACATATATACGTGAATTAATTAAAAACTATGGTGATTCATTAGATCAATGGAATTGAACATTTTGATGTAGTGAAGTGAATTCACATTTAAACCTATATGTAGGTATAAAATTTCTATTTCTGCCTGATTGCCATACTCTTAATGCGCGTTAACTTTTAAATTCAAGTGATATCCGAACATATTTTTAACAAGTCCCTTGGAAAGTTCTAGAAATTTTAGTAATATCATTTCGATGGCTCGGGACGTATTTGGACTTTGTAGTAATCAGAGCTTCTACTCAAACTCTGCAAATAACTGGATTGTAGATATTGAGACTGTTCGTTAAAAAAAATATTCCCGAAAAAAAAAACTTTTAAAACATGAGCTAATCATATATAACCATAAAACCTAACATAGAGCAGTTGTTTCTTAACAAACATATTTAAAACAACACATTTCAATATTCATTTTGTAAAAACGTCTTTTTTTTAAACTGGTCATTATATTTCCAGTTTTTTAATTAAGTTTTGCATTGAAAAACATCTTCTGTAATCAGAGATTCGTGCGAAATCGTATTCTTATTTTGATAAAATGAATATATTAGTAAATAAAATCTAATCAATATTATTTATTCATGTAAAAGTGAGTTAGTCTCGCTTTGACTGTAATACGGCTGAACCTATTTGTATGAAATACGACCCTGGATACGGTCATAAGTCATTTTTTATGCGGGTGCGTGAAGTAGCTCTCAGGAAGCGGGTGAAACCACGGGAAAGAGCTAGTATTCAAAATCGTGTTAATTATTATTTTTTCATTTGTACTAATTACGGTTATTTATAGTTATTAGCGGCACAATGGTACGTCGAAATAATCAGGTTAAGCTACTTAACTCTTCGAAAAGGTCAAGACAAGTCAGAGTAACGACTCGGTACTATTAAATAGTTGGAGCTCACGCAAACCAAGAAGGCATCAAGAATTTTAAACACAAAACTGCATTAATAATGCTTAAGTAACCATGGAAACGCTACGATAATAACAGGAAGGGTTATTTAAAATGAACGACTGCCGACTATTCTGCAAGTACTATTATTAGAAGTCGAACTATAATTATATCTGGAAAGTCTTTTACGATTTAATAAATAAGTAATGAAACAATATTCATCGAAATAGGTTTTAATCGTCACACGGTGTCGTGTTGCGATTGAAACATTGCAAAGTGAGCCTTAAAACATGAAAGACAGTGTCTATTTTTAGCAATTATAAATTTTACCATTAAAATTTGATGAAAAGAGGTATCTTCAACGTAGTAACTACTGAATACAGCAAATTATTTAATCTATAAATATCTTGCGAGCTTAATAAACACTTGCACCAAACTTTTACGAATATCACAAAACGTGATATCAATAATTAGCATACCTACTTTTATTTTTTTTGTGATCAATAAATAGATGTAATAATTAAGTAAACCTAGAAAAATAGCAAAAAAACGTAGAATAATAGCAAAATTAAAAATGTCAGTTCTTCCGTTTCACGTCTAAGTAACCGTATATTTTTTGGTGCAACCGGCAACATGCCATAATTGAGTTTTCGATAAATAAAGGAAACAAAGGTAATTATATGACATAATATGAAGTAACGTCTTAGGTACTACATTTATATACCTACTAGTATTTTTAAGAGCTTAGAGAAAAGCAAGGAATATGTGCATAAAAATTACATTGTAAAAATGTGTTGCAAGTTTAAAAAATAAAATTCCACTTACTTTCAGTAGTATTTGCAGTTTTGTTGGAACCCGGCGTGGCGTTCGTAGACACGTTGACTGATTTTTGGGTAGGGGCGGGGTCGAAGGGCACGGGGGCTGGCGTTGTCGGAGGTGGCAGCGCCACTTCCCTGCGCTGACGGCTGTGGTCCAAAGTCACTATGTCGTAACGAAACGGACTCGAGCTGCCGGTGTCCAGCGCATATTCTATGTTCCATGCTGAAAATTTTAATTGTATAACGTTATTTTTTTATTCAATTAAAATACTAATTCAGTAATTTAATGACATCATCAAACAAAACGTACAAATCTTACTTCCTTTTATTCAACTAATATAATAAATCCTACTAATATTAAAAACGCGAAATGTGAGGATGGGTGGATGGATGTTTGTTACTCTTTCACACAAAACTAATAAACGGATGTGGATGAAATTTGGTACACTCATAGCTAACAACCTGATTAACACATAGGATACATTTTATCCGGGTACGTGGAGTAGTCCCCACGGTACGCGGTTTTTTTGGTAGAACCAATGTTAAAACCAGTATAAAATACTGCCACAACTGATCTCAACTGTCTGCTTTTAATAATATTTTGGAGCATTAATTAAATATACACACAACGCATTAAGAATAATAATGACGAAAACAGTACCATACCATCTGAACTAAGGCCAAGTTGCAAGTAAAATAGAGGGTCGCCTTGAAATGCAGGATTGATGAGCAATTGTGTACAACTTATTAATGAAGGTGTCAGTGACACAGCTCTCCAATGAGACACATAATGGTTGGCGACCCTACCATCACGTGTTTTTGCTATTACTATTCAGAAGTGAGAGTGAGACGGAGCTAGAAGCAACATATAGTAACATCACATTTTCGCTTTGATCCGTCGTGGTACGGCCCCTGCACTAATACAATAAAGAGGTTAAGTTTGTTAGTTTGTATATGAGAATCTGTGTAACTGCTGAAATACTATAAAAAATCTTTCTATATTAAAAAACTACATTCTTCCTGAGTGATATAGTGCTTTATTCTAAAACTATCGTTTCGCCAGCGGCTTCGCCCGCGTGGGCTATACGATAATCAAATTAAAAATACAAATTCAAATAAAAAAATACAACAAACTTTGCCCCGTTTTTTCACCCCTTTAGGCGTAAAAATTCGGAACATCTTTTCTTATCGGATGCCTACGTCATACAAAGAACACACCCTCCAAGTTTCAGGTCTCTACGATCAGCGGTCGTCCGTCAGTCGGTGATGAAAATGGGCGACGCGACAAAAGATAACTGTTTATATTTTACTTCTGAAGAATGTTTCGGATAATGCTAGATTGTTTATAGAGCAAGGTTTCTATTATATAAAACATAGGCGCACAATGTTAATTGTCATAATTATCAGATGTTATGAGGACTTGTATAATCTTCATACATCTATAGTTACACTCTTGATAGACCAATGAGATGTCAGTACGCAAGGAGCTGTTATGTTCAATTTAGTGCATGATATTTATATTTTAAATGTGCACTGTCGTTGACATCAAGTTATAGTAGTTTATTCAAATATTAGATTTCGGTTACAACCGCCCATTATGACATCCTCTGAAATACATAATATGTTTTTCTTTTGGTGTATATACTCATCAGCCTATTATATATATTATTATATATAATATATTATTATTATTATTATATATATTGTCCCACTGCTGGGCAAAGGCCTCTTCTCATACAGAGAAGGCATGAGTATTAATCACCACGCTTGCTCAAGGCGGATTGGCGATTTCAAACTTTTTAAGTCTAGGTTTCCTCACGATGTTTTCCTTCACCGTTAGTCAGTGACGTCTAAGATATACTTAGAAATATGACTTTAGAAAAGTCACATTGGTACTTCCCAGGTTTCGAACTTGCACACTCGTACACGAGAGGCAGGTGCCTTAACCACTAGGCCACGACGTCTTTTTATATATATTATATATTTATATATATTGTTGTATATAATAAAGAGTAAATTCTATTTAATTGAGAGACTGCCCATTTTTACTCTAAAGTTACAGTACGTACTGAGTTTCTCGTTCATTTGTTTCAATTACGGGCAAACCGGAGGAAAGCAATATTGCATAATATCCGAGACGTGATAGACCAATCAATGAGCAACGAGCTAAGATTTACAAAATTATTTCAACTTAAATTGAGTAAGTAGGCTTATAGGGAGCATTACAAGTGATTATGTTATTTAAGCCAGATCACAATCATGGTCAGAGTGACAAGTTGATAGGGCTTCGCCTACAGCCATTAAGCCATTTCGCTAAATTGACTCTCACATGGTATGTCGCTTTCAATAAACAATTCACTTTAATGTGTACGTATGATGCACGGAGGCGGGAGCGTCATCGACGTATCGCTGTCACGTGCAGCTACTGGGTGGAATCAGATGACAGAACGCGGTGGATTGAGTATTTTTATCAGAAATATCTGCTTTTGCTAAATTAAATGACGTAATTCTTAATCTATACTAATATTATAAAGAGGAAAGATTTGTTCGTTGTTTGTTTGTAGGGTTTTAAATGAAAAACTACTGGACCGATTTTAAAAATTCTTTCACCGTTAGAAAGCTACATCTTTACGAAGTGTATATTTAAAGCTATATTTATTTACAGACATAATTAGGGATCCATAAAACTTGAATAATGTAACCTAGGGTGTAAAAAAAATGTCCACGAAGCCGCGGGCGGAAAGCTAGTGTTGAAATAAAATCGGTTCACAAAATAAAAAAAAAAACATTTGAAAGTTTTTGTATTTAAATTTATTAGGTAGACATAATTCTAAAAATCTTAACGAAAATCTTTGTTTTCACAATACACTAATCAACAAAATTTTATTACCTAAACGCACGGTAAACAAATACAGTTTAAGATAAGAGCTAGATTCATTAGAGGTTATCTACGCGTATTATTATTGTATTGATTGCTTAATATGGATAAATCTACTTGGTAGCTGCTAATGTTTGTATAACCCGCGGTTCACACAAGTCAATGACCAGTGTTATGATAACAATTAGAAGCCATAACAAGTCGAAATTAGCTCCACTGTGAGAACTAGCACTATGGTTCAATTCACAATAGGTTATTTCCTGTCTTTACAATTAAACGTTCGTTTGGTGTACTGGTTAGTTTATACTAGCTTTATATTAATTTTGTCACTAATTTTAAGTGGGAGTTCATTAATTAATTGTTGCTACTACTTTCTCTTTGAGTTTATTGTAGACGTTTGTTATGCTCAACAGATATGATATGACAGAACGAAGGTTATTTTTTGCCGTTTTACCGTGAAAATGTATTCGCATTCGTATAACTCATATTTGCGTTTACCATATGACTTAGAATAATTTTGGTTCGCGTTTCTTTGTGGTATATTGTTTAAGCAAGCTAATGTCCCGACCACAATGTTAATATTCCTCATACACATAAACATAAGTAATGACTAATGACGAACTTGACAGATAAGACACCAGAATATTTACGTATTAAAATTCAATGCACAATATAGTTGCTTACTCACAACTTAGTCACATTGTTAATTAAGTTTACAATATGCATCGCGAGACATGAGTTTGCATGCGCTTTAAACATCTACCAAGCTGTCAAACATTGATCATTGTTTACAAGTTTTCAGAACGAAATAGACGCCGTACAATCGTACCTCATCATCATCAGCCTATATACTGTCCCACTGCTGGGCACAGGCCTTTTCTCATACAGAGAAGGCATGGGCATTAATCACCACGCTTGCTCAAGGCGGATTGGCGATTTCAGACTTTTTAAGTCCAGGTTTCCTCACGATGTTTTCCTTCACCGTTAGTCAGTGACGTCTTAGATATACTTAGAAAGTACGTAGGACTTTAGAAAAATCACATTGGTACCTGCCAGATTTCGAACCCGCACTGACCGCACTCATCACGACAAGCAGGTGCCTTAACCACTAGGCCACCACGATAGTTCCTAGACAATCATACCTAGGAGGAAATAAGTCAAACATTTGGAGATTGTCTTTTATTCTGCATTAGACGTGCCTACGACGTTTCCCTATAATACTCAAGGATGATATAGCTTCCTCATTCTACATATAACTTTAACCTAAATGCATCCATTTCGTAACCGAGAGAGCTCTCATATGGTCACTCGTCTTATGACCGACCATTTAGTTGCCTAGTAAAATAAAAGGCATTTAAAACATTGTGACTCGCTCCGAACTAATTTTATCGTTCAACAAGAGTGGGCGACAATGTCATCGCAGTCTGTAGGCAGTCGCCAACTTGAGAACCTTCGGTATCAGACACAAAAGGAGGGTTCCGACCACTCAAAATTAAGAGTGACTCACCGAACAAGGAAAAACAGCGGTATTCCCCATTTTTTCACCTTTGCATTGATTGGTTTAAAGGTATTGGATGGTAATAATTCATGAATCACGTGATCAACTATTGTAGGTAAAATAATAATTGGTCATAGGTTTTCGTATAACAATATAAATGACATTAGTTCAGTCGACTTGTTAACATTTACATAAATAACAATTCACAATAGAGTTCAAAAAGTAGAACGGAAGTTTCGCATCGGAATACCCTAAAGGCGACATGTTATTCGCATTTTTTTAAATTCAATGCAGACTTGAAATAGGTACCTCTATAATTATTTACATCTATACTAATATATAAAGCTGAAGAGTTTGTTTGTTTGAACGCGCTAATCTCAGGAACTACTGGGACGATTTGAAAAATTCTTTCAGTGTTAGATAGCCTATTTATTGAGGAAGGCTATAGGCTATATTTAATCACGCTAAGACCAATAGGAGCGGAGCACCACTATTCCACGCGGACGAAGTCGCGAGCAGAAGCTATTATATTATATGCCTCCTGTCTGTCTGTTACTATCTCATGGTCAAACTGCGGAACTTGGGACCTGAACGAAATTCGCTATGGAAATCATCTAGATATATACAATAGAGATTCAATCCCGAGCATTACGCGTCAAAAAACACGTAACATATTTTTGGTATGTAGACGAAGCTTTGAAAATAGCAACTTCTATTTATCTCTTTCACACTAACTAAAACATTATGTACGTGACATCTGTTCGACAAAATCAAGCTAACAGATGGCATGAATTATGTCTGTGGGCTCAACCTTTATGGCACGCATTGCGCTCGGTGATTGCAGATCTAGTTACTTTAGTAACATATATTATCTATGATGGAAATAGATTGAAACCTTGGGTAGAATTAGAATATTTTTACCTGCAGAGCTCTCAGTGTGAAGTGCAGCCGCGCGAGTAAGCTATATTCCAAAATGTTAGTAAATAATGAGGATGTGTAGCTGACCGTTTATGTTTAATTACATGCAGCGCAGCATTCCTGATGCGTGACAAGCTTAAGTAATATAAACATAAGATAGAGTACCTACATACAGTGTCCTGACTACGTAATTCATAGCATACTTGTAGCCTTCCATTGACAACTAAAAATACACCCGTTTTCAAGAACAATGGTTGTTCGGATGGAAAATCATCAAATGACTCCTCCCGCCGTTACCGTCTTACTTACTTTTAATCTGCTTCTTAGCAACGGATTAGCAAAAATCTCACTCATAAAGCTTAATCCTGAATTACGACGTTAAGTAAGGATTAGGTGAGAAATGGTTAAACTTCAGATTACAGGTTTTTGTAAGATGGTTACTGACGAAAACCCATCCAAGTTCCTTCCTCACCTCTTTTTATTCCAGGGGCGCGGTAACTTTCGAACATTCCGCAGCCACAATACTAAGGAGGGGCTCGTGGCTAAGTAAAACCCGCTAAGACAAGCTTCCTTTATTTTGTTGGAATAAGTGCCGATTACATAAGACTCTGAAAGTGGCACTAATAACCGAAAAGCTATGTGGAAATCGGCTGACATGGTATGGGCGGGGAGTTATGAGGAACATGTGAGAAAGGTACTTAGCATTAACGCGGACGGCTATAGAGGTAGATGATGAAGACCGTAGAAACAATGGATGGATTGTGTGAAAGATGATGGAAAGAGATTACTAGTGAGACGACGTTAGATAGAGAAGTATGGAAGAAGAAGACATGCTGCGCCCCAATTACTGGAGGATGATGGTGTCTCAAGCTACCCGTTTTGAACAGCGTCGAATATGAATCTGTGATTGGTTCATTTTGCGTTTGCTATACGATGCCTGGTATTTGGTTATCCTTACTTAGTATAGTGTAGTTCAATACGGGTGTTGGTTATTGCTGTTCGGAATAATTAATAATAAAATTCATATAATTGCAGGTCACATTTCCAGGTCAGTTCTGCCCATCATTCATTATATATATAATGAAAATATTTATTATGTACAAGTGGTTAGGTTAGGGTTACAAGCAGTTTCTCGAAATTTCCCCAGTATCCTGAAGGAACTACTTCACGCACCCGGATAAAAAGTACCCAATGTCCTTCCCCGGGAAAGTCCTCAAGCCATCTCCATACCATACCAAATTTCATCCAAATCTGTTAAGCCGTTCTCCTGTGAGTGTTACACACAGACAGACATACTTAAGGTTATATGAAGGACTACCTTTCCGCCCGCGCCTTCGCCCGCGTGGATATTTTTTTACACCTTGGGTTACATTATTCAAGTTTTAGTAGGGATCCCTAATTATTTCTGGAAATAAATATAGCCTATGACACTTCGTAAAGATGTTGCTTTCTAACGGTGAAAGAATTTTTAAAATCGGTCCAGTAGTTTTTGAGTTACAACCCTACAAACAAACATATCTTTCCTCTTTATAATATTAGTATAGGTAGTATAGATGAAGTATACTCATGAAGATCATTGTCATTAACCAAATTAGAACAATAACCTCATCATATTAAAACGACCGCTTTATGAAACTAAACTTTTGACCCAAAATAAACAAACTATAGTTATCATATTTTCGTTGAATCATATCACAATAACCTACAGAATTTAGTAAATATGTATAACAATTTGTGACATTCTTCGTTTTATACAAACAAACATGTTTTTTTATTACAGGTCAACATTCAGATTATAAGTACTAAAGACAAATAACAAATAACGTCATACGTTTTATTACACTCTGGTTAGTGAAGTCAATTAATTATGTATACTAATATTATGAAGAGGAAAGATTTGTTTGTTTGTAGGGTTTTAACTCAAAAACTACTGGACCGATTTCAAAAATTCTTTCACCGTTAGAAAGCTACATCTTTACAAAGTGCCATAGGCTATATTTATTTTCAGAAATAATTAGGTATCCCTACTAAAACTTGAATAATGTAACCAAAGGTGTAAAAAAAATGTCCACGCGGGCGAAGCCGCTGGCGGAAAGCTAGTTCTGTATAAATAAAATTAAACACTTCATTGGTAAACGTATCACTTGAGAATCGTACGGATGAAATTTTCCTTCTTTCTAAATAATGTTCAACATTATCGAATAAGATTTTGAAGAAAAACCACCGAGACAATTCCTAAAAATATTTTTAGAGCAATTTTTTTTTTATTTCTTCTTTTGAAAAGACAATGTTAGAGCCAGATAGTTCTTCCTACTAACATTATAAATAAGTCGAAAGTTAGTCTGCCCGTCTGTCTGTTCCGTATTCAATTTGGTATGGAGGTAGATTAAAACCTTGGAATGGATATAGGATGGGTTTTTATCCCGGTAAGTGAAGTAATGCTTCAAGATGCGTGCAAAGCGCTAGAAATACCGTTTAAAATATTCTTTCGCTCATAATAATATATTTTTTCGCTCATAATAATATATCTACCAAATTAATAATAAAGCATCGCTGCAATTATCGGTTCATTATGTTTAGATTTAGATTGACAAGGGGCACAAATAGACATTACGCTTGTATGCGGGCCTCGTATAGTCTAGTCAGTCGTGTCGAATGACCTTGCAGGGCAATGCAATTAACAGGGCATTCTATGGACGTTTGACTAGCAGGAAAATAAATTAACTCTACTGATTACCCACGTTATATTACGCGTCAAAGAAAGAAACGTTTATTCACACAAAAGCACGTAAACGTGATATATATAATAAAATTAATGAGTCGGCAACATACACGCTCGTAGGGCTAAAGCTAGCATCATGCCATTTTCCGTAACGGCTTACGAGTGGGTTTTACCACCAAGGCATGCCAATAGAAATTTCAAATCAAAAACCAGTACTATCCATTGTGGGTCTGTGGTTGTACCAAATATGTCCATTCAGCACAATGTCAGAAAGCTAAATGTCAAAATAGAGCATTTATTTCAATTAGACCATTTTTATACGCACTTATGCATTGTCAAATAATTAAGCGTCCGTCAGTTGATCAAGAAGCTTGTTCCAAAGTGCAGATTCTTATGGAGAAGAACAGAGAAGAAGCTCCACTCAACTCAATGTCTGAAGTATACTCAATTTTTTTTTTATAATTTTTTGGGTATAGATTTAGGAACCACAAAGTATTATTCTATAGGTGACAGTTGCTCTAGGTAGATCAGAGGCAGACTTGACGGCATCTACTCATGGAGAGATTAACACGGTATGACATGAAGATCGTGACGCAGGGCATTAAATCATAAAAATGATGATGACATCGTTTCAATTACCCGAGATTTCAATGCTTCAGAAAAAAAAACAATTTAAACACTTTTCTCGAGCGAATGTAGTGGTAGTATCAAATATGGGCAGATTTATTTTTGAAAATCGACGAATCTGTTAACCTTTCGGTTATTTATATTATATTTCTAACAATGGTAATACATTAGCAAATAATTTTAATTTCATAAGTTTCCTTGTAAATATAACAATGCCTTGCGAGCAATAACCATTGTACGGAAAACATTTTTATTTATTTTATAGCCCAAGCATTGTTGAAAAGAAAATTATAGGTAGGAACTGCGGATTTCTTTATTGAATGCGATAACAGCAATGCATATATTTATTATAATAATAAGAATATATACTAAATGGCGCGCACGTTTTACAATAAACAAGAGATAAACATAACAATAGAATACAAAAAAAAAAGAAAATCATTGGAGATGATAGCACAACAAAAATGCGCAGTAGAGTTGTTCTATCTGTGCGGCTGTATGATAAAATGTCTTTGCCTACCATTCATTTTTATTTCTCGCATACCTGAGATGATTAATAATATTTTAAACAACTTTATTTATAATGTAGGTATGACATAAAATTCTTTGTCTAGCGTCCAGCTAGTTTATGTATTAATCTTTTTTTGTACAAACACTGCGTCTTACACATTTTTTATTAAGAAATTGTGCATGACGCATAATAAAAATGTACATTTTTTCCTCTAGCGGGCACTGTTTTTTCAAAATTTATAGTGATAAAGATTTCAGTATGAGTAGACAGCTAACACCGTACCGTTGTCTCACAGGAATATAAACGAGTATAATACAGCCCGAATAAATATCACTTTATCCAGTGGCGGTCTTATGGGGTCCTAGTCGGTGGGGCGTGGGGGGGGCACAGTTGAAATGTGAAATGACCACCTCACCCTCCAAAGTCGTAAGCGTCTAATTACGAAAATTATCAATTTACGGAAAAAATCTTTGTAGGTAATTGCACACACACATTGGTATGTAGTTAATAGTAATGATCGTTCGATTTTGGAGCTTGCTTGAAAACTATTCGGTCAATTTTGGTTGTTTAATGCGGGGGCCCCACCCCCCCCCCAATATTCCACTGCGATCGCGCCTAACTGTATCAACGAGTCTCCTCGTTTTCATTCCTAGACAAAAACAACGCCACGGAAAATGGATTCATATGTAAAACACATGCAGAGAATTTCGTGGCCTGGTAAAAAAATATAACTAGTAGTTTTATATCTATAGCACCTATACATGTACCACGTTTTGATAGACTATGTCTATAACATATTTTGTTTGAGGCAGTAATTACAACTACGAAAATTTAAAACCCATTGAATAATAATAGTTATCTATCTGGTTTTCTGAAAAATGGCGGAGCAGAGAGAGATGTGGCAGAAGATTAATTATTAATACCATAACATAATATAGATAATTACTATTACAGCAGGTACCTAAAACCGGAGAATTACAACAATGTCTCTTGACATTTATGGTAAACTCGTAAGCAATGACGCATTTTGTTACTATTCAAGAGAAACACTTGGGCGAAAAAAAAGTTTCTAGATATACATGGAATGTTCGTTCGAAGATCTGGCACTTATGTCATATAGATATGCGTATCTTTTGGATTAAAACGTAACGGATAAATGTGGTTTTTGCATAAATATCGTAGGTATATGGGCCAGAGTCTATACGTAAAAAAGGTACTAAATACCGAAAAAAGGACGGTTCTTATGTAAAACCTAGCAGTTACCACAAGTAAACCGATGCATTCGATGTCGCCAAAATGAACACGTGACCAATCAATGCCGATTTGATCAGGTAGATAAAAAACTAAATTAACTTAAGCCAAACAAAAATCAAGTTTATGTAGGTTTTTATAAAGATACGAGGAAGAAGTTGCAACCTTGAGTTTACGAGCTGCTACGTCGTCACAACTTGTCGGGCCACAATGAAGAGGTCCTGATCTCAGTTCAACGACCCCAAACAGACAGAAAGAACAAAAACATTATACCTACCAATAACTGAATATAAATTAATGAATTTAGTATAAGGCGTAACTGCGGTTTTTTCTTATTCTACTTTTGTACAATATAATTTTGGTAGGTATAGAATTGCAAAAAAATAAATTTACCATGCAAATTATCCCTGGTAAACGTGGTATCTATAATCTAGCTATTCCTCGCAGTTTTATTCGTATCCTGAGAGAATTACTTCACATCATCTGCTTAGCCTTTTCACAACTATGTTGGTGTTGGCTTCTAGACTAAACCGGATGTTTTCAAGGAGCGACTGCCTATCTGACTTCCAAAATCCAGTAACCGGGTAAAACAATACCCCTTGGTAAGACTGGTTGTCAGACTTTCTGGCTTCTGACTGTCAAGGATTTACAAATGACATCTGGGACCAATGGCTTAACTTGCTCTCCAAGACACAGACGAGTCTCGCTATGACATAGATGGCCACCCATCGACGGACCGACTGCGCCAAGTGCAGCTTAACCTTTGATCGGTTCACCCGTGCGGCTGTTACTTAGCCACGAGCTTCACGACAGAATTACTTCATAACCCTGGATAAAACTTATCCTACATTGTTCCCGCAGCTCCAATCCATATCCATACAAATTATCATCTGAATTGGTTCAGCCGTTTTACCAAATAAACATAACAAATAGTTACTTTTATATTAGTGAGGATGTTTCTTATATCTCTGACTATATGGAAGTCATTATGTAAATGACATCTTAATGTTACACCAGGATAAGTCGACAAGATAAAGAAGCAGTACAGTCGTTTAGTCGTACATTCTTGTTTCAAGGGTCTGCGCCAGACGTTGATAAGACAGATCATATTCATATTGAACTTAAAATTATTGTAATTACTGTCATTAACAATCCATAATCATCATAAATTATGTAATATACAGTTGAATTCTGTTCTACCGATGCCACATAAATATTTGCTTATCAAAATGGTATTTTCAGGCTTTTCATTTTGTAATATAACAATACTTTTAAATCCAGTTGTTGATAATATATATATATAACAATTTTGTATATTTAATTAAGTAATCCGACATCCTAAATTCTGAGCATTATCAAAATATATAGGCATCGTCAATTCCTGTCAACACTGATATCCAAATCCTATTGTATTTTTAAAGTTATATTATTAAAGTATAATGGTAGGTATTATTACATGAGGATATTTTATCATTTTGATATTGTTCAGCATATAACACAAAATAAAGTAGGAAAATTAATTAAATAATTCTATTGTAATTACTCATGTAACGGAATAGTTTTTGTTAATAATTAGGAAATATAATTATACAGAGGTAAATACTTGATTTAGTAACTATAAATTAATCTACACTATGATAAAACTATACAAAAGGTATGTTTTATGACAAGACAATACAGGTGACATTGTGGCCCACTGCTATTTATAATACTAATTAGAATGTTGAGGATCAACCGATCAAAGGTTAAGCCAGTCAGAAGCCAGAAATTCTGACAACCAGTCTTACCGAGGGGTATCGTGTTACCCGGTAACTGGGTTGTGGAGGTCAGATAGGCAGTCGCTCCATGTAAAACACTGGTACTCAGCTGCATCCGGTTAAGACTGGAAGCCGACCCCAACATAGTTGTAAAAGTAAACTAAAAAGGCTAGGCAGATGATGATGATGAGAATGTTGAGGATTCTTTTGCTTTTTAGGGTTCTAAGTTATTCCAAAATATATTTATTTTTCTGTGGTAGGTGTGGCTTCTTGCTTCTTCTACTAATTACCTGCACTGGGTCTGATTAATGACTGGTGGAGAATTGTGCCCAGGGTAAACAGGAGTAAACCTATATTTTCTTTTAATGAGGTCATGGGTTATATTGATGGTGTACATTATCATAGTATCTCATATTTACAAACCCACACAAGTACAGTTCGCTTATTGGAGAGTTAAATATTAACTCCAACTCCACACTTGTATTAGCCAATCTAATAGTTACATCCAGGAAATGTTGAGCAATGAATAATGTAGCCTTTGCCACATCAGAGTACATACAAGTGGCAGCTAAACTCATTGTCTTGATACCTAGACTTTTGTTTGTTTATTTCATGACTTGTTGCTTTGAATAATATAAGACAAATACGAAAAAAGTTTAAGTATCATGATTAATTTACATTTTATGATGCACAATGCTGCTGAAGCACATGCCATTTGCACCAAGTAATGTAAATAAGTACTGTTTAAAAATATCCTAAACACACTTTCTCATATGAATTTCATCATTAGCAACCTGTTGCTTCGACTACTGGATACAAGGATGTGTCATATCAAGTTTGAAACAGGTGCGCATTTCCATCGAATGAATACACTTTCGAATGCAACAAGTCGTAATGAAATAACTAAATACTAAATAAAACACGAATAATTTTAAAACGAACGACGATGACGTATCGATACGTGCTAATAAAAAAAAACAGGCGAAGGCTTTCAAGGTTTCCTATGCTATTTCTTGGGTCGTGACAAAAATAATACTGTGACCTACAAACCACACCATTTCCCGCTAATGAAAAGTTTCCAGAAACAATCTGTGATCAAGGTACAATCACGTCATAAGTAGGTATGCAGAAGTTTTAGATAGAAGTGCATTCAGAGAATCCAAGTTAAATAAAACGATGCATTGTTTTCATTACGTGGTAAGTTGCGACATACCGTGGGTAGACTGGCTGACAGCAAACACCAAAAGGAACACACTAGTTATATATTTAAAGTTCACACGCACTCGCAAGCGATCCATTTTCTCACAATTTATTAAAATGGACGTTTATTTTAGCTTATAATTACGAATGTCAAGTAACGTCATTGAATGAAGCACGGTGCTGAACTGACGGACGGACCGAGCTCCGACACCGAATCCGATATTCCGAACAGCGAAAGCGAACGAAGTAACGAACAGTCGCACACGTACAGATTTTTTTTCCACTCCACGTCGTTGTGTGAGTGCGCTGCTGTGCTGTAATGTGAGTGTGATATAGTCTGTGCGTCTATAGAGTATACATATTTCTTTTTTTTTCAGGCGAAGGTTGTATAGTACGACATGGATCTTTAGAAATGTGGTGAAAACTGGAACTAATATGATCATCTTGGAATGTCACTGCAAATTATACCAATTAATGGAAAATTATTTTTTTTAAAGTAAATCTGGACATGATAAATAGTAATTTATTCATTCATAATTTACGTCACAATAATAATTTAAAATTAGAAACAATAAAACATTTAACACTCATTTGGATGTTAGTAGGTGGCTCTACAAGCCGAGACCCACCTGATTATTAAGTAGTCACCGAAGCTGATGGTTATTTACAACACCAGAGACATCACCGATCATCATTGCGCCTTCCTAAATATCTTTCACGGTAAAACGACAGAACCGATGCGCAAGAAATTTGGAACTGAGATACAGGGGAGTCTGGAGTCAGTTAAGTAGTTCCCTCGGGACGCGGGTGAAACCGCGGGGAACAGCTTTAAAAGTAAACTTTAATGACGGTACGTTTGGCGTAGTGAGCAAGTTGAGCAATTGCCTGCTGCGCTGCGTGTCGCGGGTTCGATTCCCGCACGAACAATTGAAATTGTTCTGGTCTGGGTGTTTGTGCATGTAAATAACAATGAATGTTTGTTAACGCACCCATGATACAAGAGTGATTCCTAGTGTGGGGCAACATTTTTTTAAGGAATAATATAATATATATTTAAACGGCGCAAATATATAAACCTTAGTGGTAATTATATATTTGAGCCGTTTGGGGTAGAAACATTAGGGCCATGGGGTCCAAGTGCCCGTCTACTATTTCGTGATATAGGCAAACGTTTAGTAGACTCCACGCGTGATCAAAGGGCTGGCCTATATTTCGGTCAAAAAATCAGCATTGCCATCCAACGTGGCAATGCAGCCAGCCTTTTGGGCACGATTCCCGTTGACAGCGATGCGGATGAATATTTTGATGCCTAATTATATTAGTATAATTTATTATTTTTATGTTTTTATTATTGTAAATACAAGTAAATATGTAAATAAATATTTAGAATGCAAAGAATAAACTCGATTAAATAATTCTTTGTTCGTTATTTTCAATGACAGGGCGTAATATTCCTCATCGTCATTTCTTCGACTTCGTTTCGACGTCCATTGCTGCAACCGAACCACAACAAACAGGAAAATATGGGGAACCGCAAACATTACAATGTTATTGAAACCGCGCCCACTCAAGATCGCAAATAATTAAGTGGTATCTTGATAATTAATGGAAATTTCCATTTTTTTAAGTAAAACATTACATGATAATAAATAGCAGTTTATTAATTTTTCATTTGCGACACTAAAATATAAAATTGGAAACAATAAAATAGTTAAAGACTCGACACTGGCTACATTGGCTCTCATTAGAAGATGCTGATTGCCACAATCAAAAAAAGAAGAAGAATAAAATAGTTGGTAGGTCGCTGGCAACATTTTATTTAGTGTCACAGAGCCCGTTCCGAATTGAATACGGTCCTGTGCATTATGAATTTGTAAGAACAGTTTGTAGCAACACTCACTACGCTACATGAGAATCTACACGCCAATTAGCAAAATCGTAGATGTAATCACGCTACTACCCGGTCACCAGAGAGGAATGGCGGCGTGTTGTTAGGCTTGCCACTAGCACCTGAAGTGATGACCACGACCACTCTGTCAAGAGTGATAACGACAAAGAAGAAGAAGACCCGGTCACTGTAGGCGCGGTCAGCAGGCGGCAAGCAATAGGTAGATCGGCGTCCGCGAGACTTCGTACTGAATTTTGCTGAATGCACGATTCGGAACGCTCCGATAGTATACGTCAACTCTACGTCAACGTCAACTACAAAATCAACGTCAAATTGATTGTACTGTCAATTCTGCGATTAAGATTAAGATTATTTATTTCTAATTTCTATTCCTTCGTTGTGTTTTGCTGTGAATTACCTAGGTTGAATAATTTATTTACATAAATAAAAGTGCAGTGATCATTTAAACTCTCGGTAATTTAGAAACCGAATAGCATTCAATTCATAACACAACATTGCAATAATATTTAGTTTATCACACTACTCAAGTATTCCATCACACATTTGCACGGCATCGATTTTTCATTCATTGTCATCATTATCAATATCAAACACCTCACGAATCATCACCAAAATCACAAGTCGGTTTTCTCCTTTTAAATAGCGAATCTAGTAAATCGGTAGTTCCGTGTGATAAGACTGTCTTACAGTACAATTTGTTAGTGTTTGTGAATTAAACTTTAATTTCGGGAAAGTGATTTAAAATGTCGGACGAAGAGAGATGGAGTCGAGACAATAAAGGTATGTTTTCAAACATTATGATTATATTAAGAACAAAGCATTTTATACATATGAATTTTATTTTCCAAAAATACACATTTGTGGTTGGTGGGTCATCTTAGGGATGGTTTTAACATTGGTCCCAAACTAGGCAAACCTATCCTGGAGCTAATGGCAAGAGGGTTCACCATTATCTTATCAAACAAGTTAGGTTGCTAAGATTTATAAATACAAAATTAAAACAAAACATATCAATAGTATCTACTAGTGTGTCGCGTGATGCCACAGTCTAAATTAAGCTTGTAAGTTAAATTTCAAATAGTGCGGTAAAGTAGTCTTTAAAAAATTTAAATTTAAAAAGTTAAAAAAAATTGAAGTCCTCAAGTCATTTCCGTAATTTCTGGCATTAAGTATTGTTAGTGGGGCAGCTCACGTCCCACTAACGAGCAGAGTGCGTAGCTCGTGGAAATCGTTTGTAAACATATAAATAAAAGTTTAGATAAAACTTAAGATTGCATTTTATTACAATGACATATTGAATGAAGTATGAAAAAACAAAAGCCAACACAGAGAAATAAACTTATATAATAAAAAGGTTGTTATCAAAAATATGTAAACTCATTTTATTCTAACACTCCTCCTTAAGTTCATTTCTCTACTTTCATCCATCACACAACACCCATATTCAATACACACCACTTGAACTTCCCTTTTAACAAAGGTTTTTCAAGATGTCTGCAACCATATGGGCTGTGTCTAGATAGTTGAGAACAATATGTCTATGTTCCACAGCCTCTCTTATAAAATTGTGTCACACATCTATGTGCTTTGTGTGTTGGTGGTGCACAGGGTTCTCTGCAATGGCCACAGCTGATTGGCTATCACTGAGGATTTTTATTGGTGTCTCAGTTTCACCCGTGACCTCTGAGTACAATCCTCTGAGAAATATAGCCTCCCTCGCGGCTTCAGAGATTGCTACATATTCCGCCTCTGCTGTAGATAGAGCCACCGTCCTTTGCTTTCAGCTTTCCCACAAGATTGCGGCACCCATATGCAGAAAAACCATACCCGAGTATGACCTCCTATCATAACAAGTTGCATGACTTGCATCTGCGTAACCCTGCACTTTATTAGTTCCTGTCCTCTTGTACTGTAGCCCAAGGTTTTTAGTACCCTTTAAATATCTTAGTACTCATTTGGGTGCTATCCAGTGTTCCTCAGCATAGCATGTATTGAATTGACTAAGGTAATGAAATGAATGTGCAATATCTGGTTTTGTGCACACAGATAAATACATCAGTGAACCAATTAAATTTTGATATGGAATCGTCGTATCAGGTTTGTGTTCCGGTCCAGGTTTCTCTAACTTTTGACCAGGAACTGATGGTGTTGATACAACTTTGCAGTCAGCCATCCCAAAAACTTTTAAAATTTTCTCAACATATTTCTCTTGATCAACTTTGACTCCAACATCGTTCTGTGTTATGTGCATTCCGAGAATATGCTCTGCTTTCCCAAGATCTTTTATTTCAAATTTGGTCATGAGGTCTCTTTTTACTTTGCTCAGCTCTTCAGGGTCATTCCAAAATATTAGCATATCATCCACATATATTGCTAAAATGATGATCTTCTTAATCTGGGATCTCTCGTATATGCACGGTTCATTTTTGCAACGTTTAAATTTCAACTGTAATAACACATTGTTCAGCTTGTTGTTCCATGCTCTCTAGGGGACTGCTTTAACCCGTAAAGCGACCGTTTAAGTAGACACACATAGTCTTCCTTTCCCTTTTCATGAAAACCTTCTGGTTGTTTCATGTAGACATTTTCTGTTAATTCTCCATTCAGGAACGCTGTTTTTACGTCCATTTGATCTATATTTAAGCCTCTTTGTGCTGCTATTCCCAGAACTCTTAACGAGCTGTGTCTCACCACCGGAGAGAATGTCTCGTCGTAGTCGATGCCCCATCTTTGGCTAAAACCTCTGGCAACCAGTCGAGCCTTGTATCTTCGTTTATTTCCCGGTTCTTCTTTGATTCTAAATAACCATTTTGAATCTACGACGTTGCTTGCCTGTTCAGGTTTTACCAAAATCCAGGTGTTGTTCTTCTTTAAAGCATCAATCTCCTTCTGAATCGCCGCTCTCCATTCTATACTGTCAGGTCTTGACAGTGCTTCTTGAACTGAAGTAGGGTCCAGTTCTGATTCTGCAGCTTGATACAGCAAATAATCCGGAAACTCTTTGGGTTTTCTAGCTCTAAGTGGATACCTCTGTTCCATCTCTTGAGGTTGATCATTTACAATTATGTCAGACTCACAGTCTAAAAACTCGATATCATCTTGGGTTCGATTATCAACAGTAAATTCAGCTTCGGGGACTGAGGAAATACCCGCTTCTTCAAGATTATCTGTTTGTTCCACTACTTGAGGCTGATCAACTGTAGTTATCTCAGGTTCGAGATCTTGAGGAATATAAACTTCTTTAGGAGTGTAGGGTTCTTTTACCCCTGGAAACAATACTTCAGTTTCAGTATGTTTCTCCACCCGTTTATCTCTCTCTGTTTCATGAGTTTCTATAAATAAATACAACATCCCTAGCCTTATAGAGCCGATGTGTTTTTGTATCAACTAGTCGGTAGCCTTTGGAATCCTCACAATATCTGACTAGTTAACTCGCATGCTTTTTGCATCCAACTTCTGGGTAGGTATGTGCATAAATGCCTTGCTCCCAAAAACTCTAACGAAACTGAGATCAACTTTCTTCCCTGACCATGCTTCCTCTGGTGTTTTCCCTTAACGGCAATGGTCGGCGATCTATTTTTCAGGAAAACAGATGTATGCACTGCTTCCGCCCAGTAAGCCTTTGACAAATTTCCTTCCTCGAGCATGCTTCTCGCCTTCTCGATGATTGTCCTGTTTGATCTCTCGGCCACTCCATTTTGCTCCGGTGTATAATCTATCGTGACTTGATGTTGGATTCCATTCTTCCTCAGAAAATCATCCATCTGTTTATTGACGAACTCGGTACCGTTATCAGTGCGCAGGATCTTGATTTTCTTGCCGCATTGATTCTCGGTAAACACCTTAAAATTTGTAAATTTTTCAAAATTTTCACTCTTTTGTTTCAAAAAATAAACAAATGTTTTCCGTGTCAAATCGTCAATAAATAACAAAAAATATTTATATCCGCTAATAGAAGGTATATGCATAGGTCCGCATTGTTGAAAAACAATTAAAAAACAATGTAATAATTTATTTAATGTTTCCACTTATAAATATTACTAGTATTAAGTTGGCAACTCTGATTAGTATGATGAAAAAAAAAAAATGTTTCCCGCCTTTTTTCTCTCCACGGTTGTAACATTGTAAAAACATATTGTCCTGCATTAAAAGTTATTATAAAAAGTTCTAGACGGTTTTTTTGATTTAATACACATAACAACAGGTTATGGGCCCAGAGCCACATAGTTAATTAGTGAAAAGTCTAGTGAAGAAGCATTGCTATTTAAATAAATACCGGTGAAAGAAAAGAGTGTTGGCGTTTGAGGTTAAGTTGCCGGGAAGGTGAAAATACTTGCTTACTGAGTAGCAAGGAAGGAAAACTAGCAAGAAATAAGCAAAAGGACACGATGGAAGGAACAAATCATACAATTGTTACCATAAAACTGGAAGGCCTAAAAAATTGGAATGTTTGGAAATTCCAGACTGTCGTTCTACTGCGGGGTCAAAATCTTATTGACATCGTTGAAGGTAAACGTGTAAAAGGAGAAAAGCCAGAGGAACGGAGAGCATGGGAATTACAAGATGCCAAAGCTCAAACGATATTAGTGACCAGAATGACCGAGGAAGTGATGCTGCACATAATATCCTGCACTACTTCTGCAGAGATGTGGCGAAAGCTGGCAAGCGTCTATGAACAAAAAAGTGAAACAAGTATTCACATAATACAACAAAGATTCTTTCAATATAAATACGAAGATGGAATGGAAATGTCAGTCTTCTTGTCGAAAATACAGGAGTTACAAAATCAATTAAAACAAATGGGTGAAGAAGTTTCAGAGAAATTTGTTATTACGAAGGTTTTAATGTCATTGCCAGATATCTACAAACACTTCGTATCGGCGTGGGAGTCCGCGCCGGACGACAAGCAAACGTATGACAATCTTGTCGCTCGTTTGTTGGTGGAAGAGGAGCGATTGAAAGAAAAGGGTGAAATCGCCTCGTCGTCGTCTGCATTTATTGCAAAGAAAAGAAATATCACGAATAAAAGAAGTATAAAGTGTTTTAAGTGTAACAAGATGGGTCACTATCAATCTGAGTGTACGAACAATGTAAATAGTAACAATAGAAATAACTTCGCAAACAAAAGTGAGAAAAAGTGTTATTATTGTAACAAGATTGGACATAACAAAAGTGAGTGCTGGTTTAAAAAGGGAAAAGAGAAAAATGCTTTTGTAGTGCAACAAACACCTGCAGGAATTTATGAACAATCAAAATGGTTGGTGGATACAGGTGCTAGTGAACATATGTGCCAAGACAAAAATCTGTTCTCTAAGTTCTCGCCATTAACAACACAAAAATCTGTGATAATAGGTGATGGTACTCAAATAAGAGTCATTGGTTGCGGACAGGTGGCGCTAGAAGTATTTAATGGACACAAGTGGATTGAGACGACCATAGACAATGTACTGTGTGTGCCAGACTTAAAAATAAATCTTTTCTCAGCAGAGATGCCAGATCGTCCCAAAAGGGACGATTTTTGTCCGTTTAGACATATTTACGTCCCTTCGATGTCCGTTCATATATTCCGTCCTTTTTTCGTCCCTTTTCAAAAAGCCAACTACATTAATTTACTTTCTTATTACAAAAACAACAAAACGCTGTTTTAAAAATTACCATAATGCGTAAAACTTGTAAACATAAAACGCACGGTGTGTGAATGCAACCACAGATTACATACACTATAGATGTGATAGTTTTTACTTTTGCTTAGTTTCCAAATGGTCCGTTTAGGCACTGCAGTCGCAATCTTGAGATGACAGTTTTAGCTATATAAACATAACCTGAATATATATAGTCATTATTGATATGATCTATCTAGCTAGTCCCTAGTTGTCCTCCCCAGTGACGCCCTAAGCCGAGGTTCGTTTCCCACATTAAATTAGGAATATCTCTGCTTAGCAAAACCTACAGAACCTCTCGCCAGATATTATTGCTTGCAAAATCACAGCAAATCTTTTGATTAGCTCTTCATCCAGCCCGGTAATAGCTGCAGTTTTATTGAGAAACTCGAAAAAATTATTGCTGTTTTCCCTTTTTGGTATTTTGGTTGTACGAAAAGTATTAAAACTCATTTTGTGTTCCTAAATATCGAGCTAATAGTTGTTTAAGTATGGGTGTACTATAAACCTCTGCCTACCCCTTCGGGGATATAGGGGTGATGCTATTTTATGTTACGAGTTTTTCCTCAACTTCGAGGATTTAAAAAAAAACCATTAAACAGAGTATGCCAAAAAACATAAATAATTAGTACTATAACTACCTGTAAGGTTATTACGGTTTTTCTTGCCCCTTTAAGAGATAATTAGATTTTTCATATTGGCTTCATACATTTTTTTCGTTAAAAAAATTATAATTCCGTCGTCTTTGGGCAGAATTAACTCAGTTATCATTTTTAGGTTTCCGTAGTCCGACAAGGAACCCTTATAGTTTCGCTATGTCTGTCTGTCTGTCTGTCCGCGGCATAGCTCCGAGGTTCTTGTTACCAGGAAGCTGAAATTTGATATGGATATGTATATTTGTCACGCCGAGAAAGTGGTAAAATAAAATTTAAAAAAATATTTCTTTTGGGTAGCTCCCAAACACGTAAAGTGGGGATGAATATTTTTTTCTCGCATACCCCTTTCTGTGGGGTATCGTTAGATAGGTCTTTCAAAAATATTATGGGTGTGTGATGACCATTTTTTGGTTAAGCGAGCCATTTGCGAAATATCTAGCTTTTCAGTGCAAATTTTTGTTCGATACGAGCATCCCCTCCCTCTAACTTTTGAATGGCTGTACCTAGAAATGTGAAAAAATTCACAGACGTAGCACATGTAATGAACTTACAAGGAAAACTATCACGGTTAAGTAGGCTTAACCGGTTACAGAGTTATAGTCGACTAAGACTTACTACGGAACCCCACTGCGCGTGGCCCGACACGCACTTGGCCGGTTTTCTATATTCTAACAACTAATAGAAGCGATATCCAGCAAAAAATCTAGCACTTGCAAATTGAAATCCCTACGTCTATGAAAGCCGATTTTCAGCCCACCGTGTGCCGTTTGTTTTACTATTTGCAAATGCAAGGGTGAAAAGACTTTACAGTAAACCGAAAAAGATCAAGATGGAAAGCGGAACCCGCCTCAACACCAATACTTTAGTATCATTCAATCGTAAATTCGTAACAAATTAGTATTTCTCCAGCCGTCCTTTTTGTCCAAAAATCGTCCTATTTCAGGTAGTGAATCGTCCGAAAGTCGACGAAGGTACTGGCAACACTGTTTCTCAGTGAATTGCGCGGCAAACAAAGGTTACGTCATGATGACAGATCAAAATGTTTGCAAGTTCTTCAAGCGAAATAAAGTTTGTGCGGTCGCAAACCGCGTCGGTAATATGTATATTATGGACGTTCGTTACAAACCCTACGTTGCAAACGTTACAGAAGTTATGTCAAGTTTAAGTGAGTGGCACGAAAAACTTGTCCATCAAAATTATCAACAAGTAAAAAACGTATTAGCGAACAATAACATCAAAGTATCTGACGAGACTCTTGGGAATTGCCAAGGCTGTATACAGGGTAAAACACATCGTTTGCCTTTTAATATCAGCGATACAAAAGCGACGAAAACATGTGAGCTAATACACGCCGACGTTTGCGGACCCATGGAAGAATTATCTATTGGAGGTTCAAGGTATTTTTTGATATTAAAAGACGATTACTCGTGTTATAGAACTGTATACTTTATGAAAAGGAAGGAGGAAGTGATACAGTGTATCAAAGATTTTATAAACAAAGCAGTAAATGTCACTGGTAACAATATAATTTATTTTAGAAGTGACAATGGCTTAGAATTTGTTAATAAGGCTGTGTCAAATTTTTTCTCAGACCGAGGTATAGTACATCAAAGATCTGTACCATACACTCCACAACAAAATGGCAAGGCAGAACGGGAGATAAGAACCCTAACTGAAACAGCAAGATCAATGTTATATGCTAAGTGTCTTCCGAAGAAATTATGGGCTGAAGCAGTGAACACAGCAGCATATGTTCTAAACAGAACAGGTAAGAGTAATGAACCTGGAAAGACACCCTATGAAACATGGACCAATAAGCAGTTTGACCTCGGAAGCTTGCATATCTTTGGTACACCTGTGTCTGTCCATATTCCAAAAGAAAAAAGAAGAAAGTGGGATGCTAAAGGAGAGACAGGTATTATGGTGGGTTATGGAGAAAATGTGAAGGGTTATAGAATATACTATCCAGTAAGAAATGAAGTTCTAGTGAAGCGGGATGTTATATTCTTACAAACTGTTATTGAAAAAGGGGAGAAAGGAACCCCAGACTCTATCATTGCAATACCCACTAATGAGACATCAGATGGTGACAGCAACCAGCAAGTTTCTGAAGAAGAGGAGATAGTTGAGCCGAATATTGCAATTCAGACGACAGATGAAGATCAGCATAGTTTAAATGAGCATGAAGAAACTAGTGATGAGTATGGTGAATGTGACAGCGATAATGTGTTACAGTCTGCTTCACCTCGCCGAGGTACACGTATTAGAAAGCAAACACAATTCTATACATGTCAAAATGTCTACACTTTAGAAACAGAACCAGAAACCTATAAAGAAGCAATGCAGAGAAGTGATGCCTGCCAATGGGAAGAAGCCATCAAACAAGAACTCGAGACCCTAAAAGCAAACAATACATGGACAGTGTGTCCAGTGCCTGAAGATAAAAACATCATTAGTAGTAAATGGGTATTCAAAATTAAGAAACTTGATAATGGTGTTCAATATAAAGCTAGATTGGTCGCCAGAGGTTTTGAGCAAAATGATACATTAGATTTGTATGAAATCTATTCACCTGTTGCTAAGTTGTCTACATTTAGATTGTTTGTCTCTGTTGCTACTAAATTAAACTTGCCAATACACCAAATGGATGTTACTGGTGCCTTTTTATACGGGGATATAAAAGAAAATGTTTTTGTTAAATTACCAGAAGGGGCTTATAATGGTTGTGAGAATATTGTAAAACTTAATAAATCGTTGTATGGATTAAAAAAATCTCCTAAGTATTGGAACGAAAAGTTTAATTGTGTAATAAGTAAAGCAGGTTATGTTAAGTCAAAAAATGATCCATGTTTGTTCACTAAATGTAATGGAGAAAATCAAACCTATGTATTACTGTATGTTGACGATCTTTTAATGTTCAGTACTGATAAACAACAGTTAAGTGATCTTAAATCACAGTTACAGAATGTATTTAAAATGAAGGATTTAGGACTGATCTCTAATTTCCTTGGCATCAACGTTAAACAAAATTTTGATGATTGTGTAACTGAATTAAGTCAAAAATCCTATTTAGAAAATGTATTAAAAAGATTCAATATGCAAAATTGCAAACCAATATCTACTCCTATTGATCAAAATTTTAATGTTAAAATCTTAGAAACCAAAGAATGTAATTCAGATAAAAATATTGAAAACATATGTAGGAGAATTATTGGAAGTTTAATGTATGCAGTGTTAGGCACTAGGCCAGACCTTTGTGTAGCAGTATCTATATTAAGTAGGTATCAAAATAATGCAAGTGATATATTGTTAACACATTTGAAAAGAGTTTTAAGATATGTTAAATACACCTTAGATTATAAGTTGGTTTATAGATGTAATGATGACGGGCTTGTGGGACATTGTGATGCTGATTGGGGTGGTGACTTAAAAGACAGAAAGTCTACTACTGGCTACTGTTTTAAGTTTTCAAATTGTCTTGTATCATGGTGTTCTAAGAAACAGTGTTCGGTAAGCTTGTCATCAACAGAGGCTGAGTATGTTGCACTCAGTATGGCGGCTAGTGAGTCTTGTTGGCTAGTAAGTTTATTAAAAGACTTTAAATTCACAGATGTGAATCCTATTATGTACTGTGACAACCAATCCGCCATAATGGTTGCACATACGGATAATATCAAGAGATTAAAACACATTGATATTAGATATCATTTTGTAAAAGATCTTATTAAAGAAGGCAAAATTAGTTTATCATATGTGAAAACTGAGGATCAAATTGCTGATATGTTCACAAAGTCATTGAACAAAGATTTATTGTTTAAATTTGTTTCTAAATGTGGTTTATGTTTAAAGTAGATTTTCTTTTGTAGTGTGTTTTACAGTTTATGCTTATTTCATTGGTTAGATTATATATAAATATATTACATTGAGTGGGGGTGTTGAAAAACAATTAAAAAACAATGTAATAATTTATTTAATGTTTCCACTTATAAATATTACTAGTATTAAGTTGGCAACTCTGATTAGTATGATGAAAAAAAAAAAATGTTTCCCGCCTTTTTTCTCTCCACGGTTGTAACATTGTAAAAACATATTGTCCTGCATTAAAAGTTATTATAAAAAGTTCTAGACGGTTTTTTTGATTTAATACACATAACAACACGCATAAATCTGAATGCACTAAACCTAATACTTCCTTAGCTCTCGCCGCAACACTCTTGCGAAATGGTTGTTTTGTTTGTTTTCCCATAATACAGGATACGCACTCCAGTTTATCAGCAGTGTTAGGAAAACTCACCCCTATCGCCATCTTATCTCTGATAAGTTTGAGATTGTACATACCAAGGTGTCCCATCCTCCGATGCCACAGACTCTGCTGTTCGTAATCTGCTGTTGCCAGTGCAGAACCTTCTGAACAGCACTTAATTTTATATATGCCTCGTTCTTCCACACCCTTCACAACAGCTTTGCCATGCACCTCACACTCATTATTTTTGTAAATGTTGCATCCTTTCTCTGTAAATACTATCACGTGACCCTTTCTTGCAATCGCATTCATACTTAACAAATTAGAAGCTAACTTAGGTACATACGTAACATTGTGGATTGTTAATCCTGCTGACTCACATACTACCGTACCTTCACCTTCACCATATACTTCATTACCATCTGCACAGATCACTCTCAAAGACTTAGAAGTATCCTTCAAGCTTCCTTCAAACCAAGCCTTGTGATTCGTCATGTGCGTCGACGCGCCAGAATCGATGATCCAGTCTCCAGCTTGCGGGGCCGGCGTACCAAGGGCGTAGGCTTGTAAAGCTTCTTTCTTCCCTTTTGGGTTATCAGGACACTCCTTTGCCTTATGTGGTTCGTTACAAATAAAGCATTTAATCTTTTGTTTGACATTCTTGGGTTTATTCTTACCCTTATGCTTATTTGAATGTAATGCTGATAATGGTTTGATTGCACTTGAGCTTGCCAAGTAGTTGTCTTCCATTTGAAAAAGCTTCGTCTTAACATAGTCAGTAGTAAGTACCATGTTACAATTTTCTATGGCTAATCTCATAGGTTGAAACTCTGCCGTAAGTCCTTGGAGAAGTAAAGCAGCCAACAGTTTATCGTCAACCTCTTTTCCTAGGTCTTGCAGTTCCTGAGATATCACCATCACAGATGTCACATACTCCCTCACAGTTGAGAATTGTTCCAGTTTCATGCTTACTAGTTTTGAAAGCAAACGGCAACGGTTATTCAGACCTTTATCCTCGAACGCATTTCTTAATGCTTCCCAAGCATCTTTCGCTGTCTTAGATTTGCGTAAATGAACCAAGCAATGAGGTTTCACCATCAAACAAATCTTTGCTCTAGCTTTTTGGTCTTTTCTCGTACCTTGAGTGTCGGTTGTTACAGGCGTAATACTTGTGTACTCCCACAAGTCGTCGTGTACCAGATGCATCTCCATAAAAAATGTCCATGTGGTATAGTTACTGCTGCCTTCTAGTTTCTCCATAGATAAGGCACTACTGCCTGAACCACCTTCCATATTTTGTGCCATTGTAGAGTTCTGTTCCCATTACCAGACGACATTTCCTCGTACGTTCTGGGCGCATAACCTGTTAGTGGGGCAGCTCACGTCCCACTAACGAGCAGAGTGCGTAGCTCGTGGAAATCGTATAAAAAAAAGTTTAGATAAAACTTAAGATTGCATTTTATTACAATGACATATTGAATGAAGTATGAAAAAACAAAAGCCAACACAGAGAAATAAACTTATATAATAAAAAGGTTGTTATCAAAAATATGTAAACTCATTTTATTCTAACAAGTATATATACAAAAATTGTAGGGATTAGTGAGGTAAGTAGAGGAGAGATTTTGTTACATGATGTCTATTCTGTGACACAGGTTATAAAAAAAGTTTTACTTAATCGTCTTTTGTTAAGGGCCAAGTACTTTTGTAACCCGGGTACTAACTAAGAGATAGTCAGCAGACCTAAGCATCTTCTGCCTTTTTTGAGGAGTTGGGGTGGATTTAATAAAATTGTCCACTACACCCTCTCACGCAAAATATACCCTTTGTTGTGGAGGTGCGGAAAACAGCCCGCCTAAACCTAACTTAGCCATTTCTCATGGTATAATCTGCATCCTGAGGTAACTACTTTAACCACCTGGATATATAGCCTCTAATCTTCTCCAGAGTCACTTACACACTCACTTAAAAGCATCTGCTGGAACAGATTTCTTTAGAGATAGGGGTACTAAACTATTCTATTATTTCTTCACATCTTATTTTCTGTGTACATAAATTGTTAAATAAATAAATGTAGGAACGTAATAGAAAGATGAGTAGAAGGGAACGTGCAATGACGAATGACAGATGTGAAGCATGATAAAGTTAAGAGTGAAAGGGATGACATGTTGGGGGTGACAGAGATAGGAGTGAAATGCACAAGATATGAAGGATGAATGGGAGGAGAGAGGGGACTTTGTTTGTCCGTCCGTAAGTACGCTTATCTTTGTTAGACAAAAACTTTTTTAATTCTTGATTTGGTATTTTAGCAACAATTTATTTCACTAAAGTCCAGATGAGCGGAGACGCGGGTTGCAGCTAGTTATCAATATAACGATATATTTTAAAATAATACTCTTAATTCATAAATATCATCAGTTTATTAGTTATTTTTGATTGACTCTGGGGGCCAAACCCGGGTGATATAACATGTATAATATGATTAAATGGTAACTATACATTCAAAGCTATCTTCTGACACCAGTTTCAGGTCTGTTGGAACTACACCTGGAACTACACCCAAATTCTATAGAAAACGGCCACAGATATATACTGTTACGAGCTGGGGTTCGGAATAAATAATTTTACAGCAAATTCACAAATACAAACACAATAATTAGTCACTCAATAATAAGAATCAGTCACTTATTAGATTCACACACTAATCAGATTCACTGATCACTCTTCACTTCGTTCACTTGAAGTTCACTGTATCGTATTCAGCTGACTCCCAGCGCTCTCCACCCTCTATTTATATGTCGAAATCAGACTTCTAGACAGTTCGAGATAGGTACCCACCTCGTTCTAGTTCCATAGTTCTATAACATTCTTGTAATTCTGCTACTCGATAATAGTGATGGCGGTAGCGTAGCATTTTCTAGATCAGTCTATTCTAGGTTATAGACCTAGAACATTCGTTCTAGGATGTTCGACCCAGAATATTCGTTCTAGGATTTTCGACCTAGAACGTTCCTACCGACCTACATGACAATATTATAACCTGTGAAAACGGCCCATTATTGTTTTTAATTTATTTCAATCTTAATTATGCTTATATTGTAACAATATGGGATATGATATAGCAGCATTCTTGCTAGCTACAAGCTTAAACTTTCATGTAATCTCTTTAAATATTTTCGTATTACCAGTATTTTTTTTTATTTTTTTATAATTGTAAAACTTGTTCAACTAGCTGTTTCCCGCGGTTTCAAATCCATGCAAAGGTTTTTACGTGAAAGAGTAACAAACATACATACATTTTTGACTTTGACTCCCAATCTTTCGCATCCTAATTAATATTGCAAATGTGAAAGTGAGTTTTTTTGTTTGGTTGAATTATTTGTTTGCCTTTTCTTGATTCAACCTACTTGAATTTGACTCGCAATCTTTTGCATTAATATTGCAAATGCGAAAGTGAGTTTTTTTGTTTGGTTGAATTATTTGTTTGCCTTTTCTTGATTCAACCTACTTGAATTTGACTCGCAATCTGCATTAATATTGCAAATGCGAAAGTGAGTTTTTTTGTTTGTTTGAATTATTCGTTTACGCTTTCACGATTCAACGGCTGAAAGATTTAATACGGAATAAGATGGGTCCTTGGAGACGAGTATAAGCTTTTACGGTAATGTACGAGTAATGAAGATCGGAGATAAGAGATGAATAAATTATGTGGTTTCGATTCTATACTGTAACGCACATTGTTTGAGAACATATTGTTACATCGAGGTGTTTTATTTATTATTTATTTTAGTTCAAATTGAAACGGCCTAGACCAATTACACCAACTGAATCAATTATCCAGGATCAATTTCGGCACAAATGTTCTCCCCGTGGTCTCGGAACAGCAAAACACGCTTGAACAGCATTGGAGGGCGCCACTTCTCAATTGTTGGGTCTCCGTATTCTTGGGCAGACACTTTAGGACTATAACATTATAATAATGTATGTTTTAAAACAAACTAAATTAAACTAAACTTTTATCAAATTGGGCGTGTGTTTCGCTGAACCCTCATGTAGACAACGCTTCTTGCGAAATAAACTGCAAACAAAGAGTCCTCCCTCCTTCTATAAAAAGACAAAAGGAAATATCTTTTTCACCTGGCGTTAATCCCGGCTATTGCCAGGGTCCACCTTCCGACTGAGCTTCCTCCACTTTTCCCGATCTTCAACATCCTTTTCAGTCAGGCCATTGGCTTTCATATGTTCGGCTTGTCCATGTCCATTTTAGTATTTGACTAAAGTTAGTTTCACGTGGGGCGACCAGCCGCCCTACCCCCACAACCCTACGAGAGGGAAACCAGGTTCGCCACAGCCTCGTCCGTTGGGCAGCAGGGTGCACCGCTAGCAGGTAAGGTTCGCTTGGGTCCTTAAGATGTAAACGGACCTCATACACCCCACAAAAGAAAATATATATTACGGGTAAAACCTGAGATTTCGGGGCTGCAGGATTTTCTGAAGGAAGCTGACACGTCCTCCCGCTCCGCCCACAGCTGGGGGAGCAAGTTCATATGTATAATGGAAAGAAATAAGAACAATAACATAAGAGGTTGATCATACGTGAAATAATAATAATGAATTTGTTGAGCTGAATATGAGAAAAGGCCTGTGCCCAGCAGTGGGACAATATATAGACTGGTGATGACTTTGAGCTGGTGAGTCTATGTGAGTAAGTGGTGGTATGTGCGTAAATGAAGCCAATAAATAAATAAATTTCTAAAGGTCCTACACCTTTAGATTCTCCGTATAAACTTGTGTCATATTTATGAATGTTCGGCCAGTCCTTCACATTTAGGTAGGACTATGTATTAGATTATTAAAAAACTTAAGCATGCGGTAGTCTGTCCTAAGTTTAACCTTTCATTTAATATTGTGTTCGTCTCGTTCAAAATAAAGGTACAATTAAATAAAATATAAAATTACAGAATTTAAAGGATTCTCCCAACGTGTATTTATATTTGTTGCTGGGCAGTTTGTTGCGCCATTTCTTTCCAGCAAATACTCATAGGAAGTGGTGAAAGGCAGGGTGTCTTTTATACAATTAACGTTCAAAAAGTGCTAATTTTCAACCTAGTTTAGAAAAAATATGATTTAATTATTTGGCAGCTCATTATCTAGCTCTTATATATTTTTTTTCCGTTCTATACAGATTAGGCTTTTCTCAAAAATGCGTTTAAGGTGCAATGGAGCAATTAATAAAAATATGTACATGAGAAAAAATATTTTTACATCTTTCCATTTCGTCCTTGTCATAACAGGCTATAGACCAGTCAAAACAAAAGGACTGATGAATCAACCGACCCTCATTCATTTTTTGCATATGCTTTAAAGTAGGGGAGCTGGTAGACAACCGTATTAGGGTTGTCATTAAACTAATTTCAGCCTTATTATAAGTACTTAAAGTCCATATGCCCCGGGTTTGTGCTGACCCTTCTGTTCGGCTCGAACCAGAATTTGCGTAGTTACAGATTTCGCGGCTACCGCGCATGCGTCATATCGACCCCTTGATATTTATAACTCCGTCAAGTCTGGACCCCAGTTCTACCTCGTCAGTTACTGTCGGATACTCTCACTGGTCGGTACTTCGCGCGAAGGCTTGCCACCATGGCAATGTAATCTGTAGATACTATTACCGGTCTGCACAGCCTTGTAGCTCAACAACGCCCAAGAATGTACGTTCCAGATCTGTTTTATGCTGATTGTGAGTTGTGCGTGAAGTTGCGAGCCATCGAGCAGTATCTGGAGATAACTGAGTATGACTCAGATTCTGACGAAGGTAGGACTCTTAGTTTTTTGTGCTTGGAAATGTATGTGGATTGATTGTCAGTGCAGCAGATGTATGCTTTTATTTAGATAGTCCTTTTTTTATATAATTTCATCTAAATCGATACTGGCGGCCATATTGAAAGCAGGAAGGCGAAGGTGGTTAGTATATAGTAGGTATAGCTAATTAAAGGTGAGTTGGGAATGTATGATAAGTATGTGGATGGATGTATTCTATCTGCAAAATTCTTACAGTGTTGCGTTTATTTCTGTGAATTTCCTTTTCTCATAAAATGGCAGTGACAGCGACTATACTTATACGCATGCGTCAAAGCGATCTTTATACTACCTTTATTGTTCCGTCGTTTTTCCTTCTAGAAATTTCTTGGTTATTGACCTAGGTAGGGACCTGCTTATATACGATATCTACGTGTGCAATGTGAAAAACAGGCAAATAATTGAAGATGTGGGCCATATATTTAAAAACAAAAGGCACCCATGGCAGCCATGTAAAGGTACCTAAATAGTTTGATTATTCAAAATGGCGGATTGTCGCCATCTTGAGTTCAATCGTCATCGCCAATTTCTAGTTGAAGCAATAAGATTTGTGAGTACATGAAGCAGACTTATAGAAATGAATACAACTTTTTTTGTTGTTTCGTAAAATTTATCTTTTACGCTTCGGAATCTGAACCGGAGTTTGTACTATAATATTGATGTTTAAAATGCAAAAAGAATAATTCGAAACCTCCGAAGATACGAATAAAGTTTTCGAATTTAACAATTTACGAGAAACGTTACGATTATATTATTCCAAAGTGGTTTTTGCTAGGTTTAGTCAAGATAGGTCTCGCATTTTTACATTTAATCATAGGATCACTATTGTGCCCCGTGTATAATTTTAGTTTCATGTGTAATTTTTGCAAAGCGCGAAAGTTTAAACTATGTACTAAGGTCATTATTACAGAACTATATACTCAAGTGTAGATTGGGACTACATCCATTTTTTTTTCAATATCGCTTGAATCAATCAGCTCTTGTAACACAGACCTAAGTACAACGTTTCCAAGACAGCGACTTTTATTTTTTCAGTTTCTTGTGTATTCATTTTCGATAGTTTACAACGACGCCATTGCTACTGCGACGCATATTTCTAGTCTAAACGCGTATTCAAGAACAGTATTATGCTAAGTAAAGGATTTACCAAATTAATACCAGAGAATACCTTAGCAACGCAAAATGAACCAACCAATCACGGATCGTTTTCGACGCTTTGAGTCTGCGTAGTTAAGGGTAGCTTGAGTATCGTTTGTGAGTTCAAAGGTTGGCCACTACAAACACTGTGAGAGAATCCTAATACTTGGCATAGTATTGCTTTTGAAACCGGGTATATCTCATTCTACATTATAAACATGTTCCTTCAGCTTATATGATGTTAAAAATCGGACGTTTATATAACTAACCGCGTTTATTGAAAAAAAAATCTGCCGAGTCTCGCGCGCTGAATATTATACGCAATAAAGCTGCAACCATCTTGTTTTTTTACGACCGAATGCTTATAATTTCAGATTTTTCACTTCGGAACGGGGACGATCTTTTTTTGCGAAAACACATACTCTTATATGTGTATGCAAATTTAACATATTTTTATATCTATACATATATTAAAATGCTTTGTCCTGAATGACTGACGGATCTACGCACAGTGTATTTTTTGTATTATGTAGGCATCCGATACGAAAAGATTTTCCGAAATTCTACCCCAAGGAGAGAGGGGGGGGGGGTGAAAAAGGAGGATAAAGTTTGTATGATACTCCGTCATCTTTAATTTGAATTCAGATTGCCCACGCGGGCGAAGCCGCTGGCGGGAATATAATATAATAGTAACTTTCAAATTTTAAACCCGCACTTCTCCCCACTTTTTCCATAAAGCAATATGATTTTTATATTTTTTTCATTTGCAATACGGATAGATAATCGTTCTTTGTTACTGTACCAAAATTCGACAGCATGAGTACTTCCTGAAATAATCAGCTGTGACAGACGGACGGACAGATGGACAGACGAAGTGAAACCATAAGGGTTCCTTTTTACAATTTTTGGTACGGAACCCTAATTATGTGTCGGGTGCAGTTGAATAATCCAATATGGCGGCAATGTTCGGAAGCAGTTGAATAATAAATGATGGCGTCGTTGCATCGCGCTTGCGTCATATCGACCCTGTGTCAGCGGCTAGTTAGGTCCCCCAGTCCTCTTAGGTTCGGGCTTGTGACCGGCCCCCGCGTCGCGTCGTCAACAATATGAATCTTTGGCAGATAATAATCATGATTATTCTCAGTAATTACGATTTAAATAAACGCTGTCCAAAGGTTAATTCTTAAAACTGTTCGTGATTATCGGTATGTGTGTGACTTTCAATGGGAAGGTGTATAATCAGTGGTGATTTTGGGGAGGTATGTAGTGTACATATTACCTATGCTTTAGTTTGGTATGACAACAATGTGTATTAGTTCTTCTTTTCGATTATTAAGGTATCTAGTAGCCTGTGAAATTAAAAAAAAAACTTTAAGAATTTCACTGCGCATGCCCAAAAAACTCGCCAACCTAAGATGGCAGCCGATGTATGTAAATGCAGTAACAACTGCAACGCGCATGCGTCAAATCTTAGGAGCATTTTATTGCGTCTTGCTTCGCCATTTTCTGGATTATATAAGTTACAAAGTTAGCACGCAGATAACAATATGTAGTGCATTCGTATATTGCAATTTTCAGGGTCGTTTGGCATCAACAGATTATTAAGGTATGTCTTGCTTATTCAAGGTACATATATTACTTACCAAATCGCACACTACTGAATAATAAGCACTAAGATGGCAGCTTTTTTTTTTTCAAAACATGTTTCTTTATTTGAAGACAAATTTTCGGAATCAGATACGTAACTAATCTTAATTTCAATGAGGGATTCAATTTTATTCAAGATAATAAATAGGTTGAAGATATAACCGATATCTTCGGTTTTAATAGCTCCATTCATTTAATTTTTCCATATTTATTTTGTTGTATCGTTAATTTAGGTATGCATATTTGTTTAGGTATGCATATTTGCTAGATGAAGTATGTACTTCGTAGCCGGATCTTTAAGTATCCTATGGGGGTGGCGATAATATGGTGATATAAATTTCTTAAGCAGACAACGATATCGATCAAATGGAACATGCAGCGCATGACGGAAACGCCCAGTCCTCGAGTAAATTAATTATTTATGGAACATTCGTGGGTGGTCAGTGGCCACGCCTTGTTATTCAACATGGCGGCTGATGAGCATTAAACGCGACTGCAACGCGCATGTTCCTTATCGATTTTGTTAGAAACCATCCCCGCAACCCGCACTTTCCCGTCGCACCAAACTTCGTTTCTCATCCTCCCTCCGCACCGAGCCCCGCTTGCACTTCCCTGCTACCCCTTACCCCGCGCCATTTTGTCTCTTTATATTGGCGGGTGAGTGAGGAAGGGGCAGCGTGGGCGCTCTTTGTTGCTGCATCGACTACCCAGTTACTCAAAATGGCGGCCGCTGTAATGGCGACGCGCGTGTGCAGAATGCAAGAATGCACTACGCATGTGTGGTATTGATCTTTTGAAACTTTACAGCAGCCATTTTGCATCGCAAGCCCTGTAGCCAGTCCTTTCCTGTTCGGGCAGGTGATCGGTTGTTCGGTACGTCAACGTTTTGAGTCGCCTGAATATCAATGGTAGGAAACAATCGTGGCTATTCCTAATGCATGTGTTTAGGAGTTTACTTCTTAGTTGGGAGTGATTTTGTGTGAAATTATAATATAATTATGTATATTTAAGTCATGTAAGAGTTTGATTTACAGTGGTGTGTGAATATATAAATTTGTGATTCCTTGTGTATTGTGGAAATAAATTGGAATCCTGAATTGGCTGACCACACCCTGAGACGAGCAATGCATTATCGCTTTAGAGAAGAACGCAGCTGCAGCACGCTTGCGGAGAAACGACCCCAGCGTACCAACTACGATCAGTGCTTCAAGACTCATAGAATTTGAAGCTTGCGACGAATTACTGAATCTGGAATATTCGTAGGCGTATCCGGCGGCCACGCCCAGGTCCTCTGAAATCAATAGCCGAGGTAATGCAGTACCGCAGCTGCATCGCGCATGCGCGGGGTTAATCCCAGGAAAATCTTGCAGCGGCCATTTGCAATTACATGCGCTCAACTATCAGTTTTCTGCAGTTCGGTGAAGTGATCGGTCGACCGGTATTTCAGTGTGTTTTAATTGTGAAAAATGTGATTAGTGTGTGTATAATGGCTGTGAGCGATAGGTATATCGTGAATTGATGCATGTGTCGTGGTTTATTACGAAAAAAATTTTTTTGGTTCATTGTGATGTGTGGAGTGCTTTATCATAGTCATTTGTGTATTTTAAAGTGCAACCATCACTTATCTAATCGAATGTGATAAATGGCCGCTGATCATCATTTCCTTCTCTTGCTGTAAGTAATTAATGGAATAATGGTATAGGTATATTGAATTGATGGAATCGTTTTTCGCGGGAAAAAGACAAATATTTATTATTTAGAAAATAAATATTGACGAAAACAGCGGAAAGGGGGAAGGAATTAACCAATCTAGGTCACGATTGATGCTGTTAGATTACTTTTGTTCCAAGAGTACAAGATGGCGGCATCACATTTCAGGAAAACAAGATGGCGGGCGGTGACCGATGCGCTAGTGACGCAGTTGCATAACGCATGCGCGATTTCGATCCCATAAAAGCTTTTCAGCATCCATTTGCACACCCTCTTTAGTTCAAAGAATTGACCAGATTCTCATATATTTCAAACAATTTCATTTAAATTGGATAATTGTGAGTGGTTTGTGTGTGATAATGAAAATATGGTGCAGTGATTTATGGGAAAATAGATGTTCTGTGTGTGTTCACTTGTGTCGGGGGTTCTTTGTTTAAAGTATAATGATTTGCACGTCTTAATCGGTTACTCATTAATGGTTGCGGATTTTAATCGGGGTATAGCAAATAGGTATTATTTTTTCGGGAAAATGATTGCAATATTTCTAATGATGTCAAAACGGCCGTCGTAATAGCATAGTATGGATCTCGCGCTACATTTACCCATATTTTTTGTACCGATTGCTTTGCTTATTGCCTATTATCATAATCAAACAGGGCTTATTGTCTTTAACAATATGTATTTTTCTGGCTTGAAGGATCCCGGTCTCAGGCTATCAAAATGTCGGCCTATGGCCGTTATGCGAGTGACGCCGTTGCATCGCGCATGCGCGACACCGATATCTCGATAGTTCTTCGATAGTTTCTTCTGCGCAAATGGTCTCGGCCATTTGCAATTAGTCTTGTCCAGTCTTTTTCAGTTCGGATAAGCGATTGGTACTGCGCTATTTGCTGTATTCATTTTTAGACTTTTATGTTATAAAGTAGGCATGTGATTTGATTGTGATGAATATTGCGTTTATGGTTAAGTGACATAATGGCGAACTGAAGATTTCTGTGTGTGGTGTTCGGTCATGTTTCTTTGTGTGAAATTATAATATAATTATGTATATTTAAGTCATGTTGTAAGAGTTTGATTTACAGTGGTGTGTGAATATATAAATTTGTCATTCCTTGTGTATTGTGGAAACTCAGAAATAAATTGGAACCCTAGCTGAATTGGCTGACCACACCCTCAGACCAGCAATGCATTATGGCTTTAGAGAAGAACGCAGCTGCAGAACGCTTGCGGAAAAACGAACCCCCCAGAACATTCGATTTATCTTCAGTTTGGATGAAGCGTACTAACTACGATCAGTGCTTCAAAACTCAAAGAACTCGAAGCTTGCGGGGGGACCTTACAAGTTTTGTAAATGTGAATTCTGGAATATTCGTGGGCGTATCCGGCGGCCACGCCCAGGTCCTTTGAAATCAATAGCTGAGGTAATGCAGAACCGCAGCTGCATCGCGCATGCGCGGGGTTAATCCCAGGAAAATCTTGCAGCGGCCATTTGCAATTACATGCGCTCAACTATCAGTTTTCTGCAGTTCGGTGAAGTGATCGGTCGACCGGTATTTCAGTTGTTTTAATAGTGAAAAATGTGATTAGTGTGTGTATATGGCTGTGTGTGTATATGGCTGTGTGTGTCTGTGAGTGATAGGTATATCGTGAATTGATGCATGTGCCGTGGTTTATTTCGAAAAATTTTTTTTGGTACATTGTGATGTGTGGAGTGCTTTATCATAGTCATTTGTGTATTTTAAAGTGCAACCATCACTTATCTAATCGAATGTGATAAATGGCCGCTGATCATCATTTCCTTCTCTTGCTGTAAGTAATTAATGGAATAATGATATAGGTATATTGAATTGATGGAATCGTTTTTCGCGGGAAAAAGACAAATATTTATTATTTAGAAAATAAATATTGACGAAAATAGCGGAAAGGGGGAAGGAATTAACAAATCTAGGTCACGATTGATGCTGTTACATTACTTTTGTTCCAAGAGTACAAGATGGCGGCATCACATTTCAGGAAAACAAGATGGCGGGCGGTGACCGATGCGCTAGTGACGCAGTTGCATCACGCATGCGCGATTTCGATCCCATAAAAGCTTTTCAGCATCCATTTGCACACCCTCTTTAGTTCAAAGAATTGACCAGATTCTCATATATTTCAAAGAATTTCATTTAAATTGGATAATTGTGAGTGGTTTGTGTGTCATAATGAAAATATGGTGCAGTGATTTATGGGAAAATAGATGTTCTGTGTGTGTTCACTTGTGTCGGGGGTTCTTTGTTTAAAGTATAATGATTTGCACGTCTTAATCGGTTACTCATTAATGGTTGCGGATTTTAATCGGGGTATAGCAAATAGGTATTCTTTTTTCGGGAAAATGATTGCAATATTTCTAATTGTGTAACTCAAAACAGCCGTCGTAATAGCATAGTATAGATCGCGCGCTAACTTTACCCATATTTTTTGTACCGATTACTTTGCTTATTATCATAATCAAACAGGGCTTATTGTCTTTAACAATATGTATTTTTCTGGCTTGAAGGATCCCTGTTTCAGGCTATCAAAATGGCGGCCTATGGCCGTTATGCGAGTGACGCCGTTGCATCGCGCATGCGCGACACCGATATCTCAATAGTTCTTCGATTGTTTCTTCTGCGCAAATGGTCTCGGCCATTTGCAATTAGTCTTGTCTAGTCTTTTTCAGTTCGGATAAGCGATCGGTACTACGCTATTTGCTGTATTCATTTTTAGACTTTTATGTTATAAAGTAGGTATGTGATTTGATTGTGATGAATATTGCGTTTATGGTTAAGTGACATAATGGCGAACTGAAGATTTCTGTGTGTGGTGTTCGGTCATGTTTCTTTGTGTGAAATTATAATATAATTATGTATATTTAAGTCATGTTGTAAGAGTTTGATTTACAGTGGTGTGTGAATATATAAATTTGTCATTCCTTGTGTATTGTGGAAACTCAGAAATAAATTGGAACCCTAGCTGAATTGGCTGACCACACCCTCAGACCAGCAATGCATTATGGCTTTAGAGAAGAACGCAGCTGCAGAACGCTTGCGGAAAAACGTACCCCCATAACATTCGATTTATCTTCAGTTCGGATGAAGCGTACTAACTACGATCAGTGCTTCAAGACTCAAAGAACTCGAAGCTTGCGGGGGGACCTTACAAGTTTTGTAAATGTGACGAGTTACTGAATTCTGGAATATTCGTGGGCGTATCCGGCGGCCACGCCCAGGTCCTTTGAAATCAATAGCTGAGGTAATGCAGAACCGCAGCTGCATCGCGCATGCGCGGGGTTAATCCCAGGAAAATCTTGCAGCGGCCATTTGCAATTACATGCGCTCAACTATCAGTTTTGTGCAGTTCGGTGAAGTTATCGGTCGACCGGTATTTCAGTGTGTTTTAATAGTGAAAATGTGATTAGTGTGTGTATAAGGCTGTGTGTGTCTGTGAGTGGTAGGTATATCGTGTATTGTATTGTAGGTATATGGTTTATTTCGAAGCTTTTTTTTGGTTGATTGTGATGTGTGGAGTGCTTCATCATAGTCATTTGTGTATTTTATAGTGCAACCATCACTTATCTAATCGAATGTGATAAATGGCCGCTGATCATCATTTACTACTCTTGCTGTAAGTAATAAATAGAATACTGATTGAGGTATCGCGGGAAATGGACAAATATTTATTAAAGAAAAGGGGGAGGAAATTAACTAATCTAGGTCACGATTGATGCTGTTAGATTACTTTTGTTCCAAGAGTACAAGGTGGCGGCGTCACATTTCAGGAAAACAAGATGGCGGGCGGTGAACCATGCGCGAGTGACGCAATTGCATAGCGCATGCGCGATTTCGATCTCATAAAAGCTTATCAGCGCCCATTTGCAATGATGGTCCACACCCTCTGTAGTTCGAAGAATTGACCGAATTCTCATATATTCCAAACAGTTTCATTTCAATTAGATAAATGTGAGTGGTTTGTCTGTGATAATGAAAATATGGTGCAGTGATTTATGGGAAAATAGATGTTCTGTGTGTGTTCACTTGTGTCGGGAGATCTTTGTTTAAAGTATCATGATTCGCGTCGCATCTTAATTTGTTATTCATTAATGATTGCTGATTTAAATCGGGTTATCCGGGGGAAAATGATTGCAATGTTTCTAATAACGTAATTCAAAACGGCCGTCGTAATAGCATAGTATGGATCTCGCGCTACATTTACCCATATTTTTTGTACCGATTGCTTTGCTTATTGCCTATTATCATAATCAAAGGGCATCTTTAACAATATGTTTTATTTTCTGGCTTGAAGGATCCCGGTCTCAGGGTTTCAAAATGGTGGCCTATGGCCGTTATGCGAGTGACGCCGTTGCATCGCGTATGCGCGACACCGCTATCTCGATAGTTCTTCGGCGTAAATGGTCTTGGCCAGTCTTTTTCAGTTCGGATAAACGATCGGTACTGCGCTATTTGCTATTTACAGTATGCATTTTTAGACTTTTATGTTATAAAGTAGGTATGTGATTTAATTGTGATGGATATTGCGTTTATGGTTAAGTGACATAATGGCGAACTGAAGATTTCTGTGTGTGGTGTTCGGTCATGTTTCTTTGTGTGAAATATTTGCTTTTCATTTATTAAATAGCATACTAAACTATCGAGCATTATCGAATAAACCTAATAAGGCAACTATGATCAAAAGTGACTTTCGCCGCCAAATTCCCAGTTTTAGGGGACCAAGATGGCGGTGTACGATGCGCGAGTGACGCCGTTGCATCGCGCATGCCTGATATGGATCCCATGTATGTTTTTCAGCGGCCATTTGCAATTAGGCTCGCCCCGACTGGGCGTCTAGTCGTCTTCGATTCGGATAAGTAATCGGTTGTGCGGTAGTCGGCATTTCATTTTCGTCTCGTATTTGATTCATATCTAGAGAGTGGACTTACTGATTGGTTTTTCCGTTTATCATTTTAGTTTTTATATGTTTTTTTTGTTAACTTTATGGTTCAGTGATTTAATGGGGAACTGGTGTTTAGTATTGTGATTGTGTAGTATTGGTGATTCACCAAAGTTTTTTACTTAAACATTTGATGTCGCTGTAATACTTCCATCCCGATAATGTTTAAAACTCGCAAAAATTACGCAACTCTTTTTCAAAAACGGCTTTTTGAACTCGAAGCTCCCAGATTTTAGGAAATCACGATGGCGGCTGATGGCCGATACGCGAGTGACGCAGTTGCATCACGCATGCGTGATAGCGATCAGCGACCATTTCTATTGGTCGCGTTCAGTCCTCTTTGTTTGACTGGATTGGTCTTTCAGTAGTCGTTTATTACATTTTCCACCCGTATTTGTTGATTTAATTATATTTATTCAAATTATTAGCGTTAAAATGTTTTTATTCAAATTGGTAGATGATGAAATATTTGGGTGACGCTGTTGCATCACGCATGCGCGAAATCGATCTCATGAAAAATTGTCAGCGGTTATTATTGGTTTCGCCCAGTCGTCTTTGGTTTCTTATAAGAATTTATGTGTTAAAGTGTGTGCTTTGTGTAGTGATGGATATTGCGTTTATGGTTAAGTGAGTTATCAGCGAACTAAAGTTTCTGTATGTATGTTAGATCATAGTTATTTAGATGAAATATTTGCTTATCATTAATTTATTAGCAGTCTTAATTATCTAAAATTATCGAATAAACGATTTATGGAAAACTATGATCAAACAGAGCATTATAGGCTCACAGCTCCCAGTTTTCAGGGGAACAATATGGCGATGTTCGATGCGCGAGTAATACTGTTGCATCGCGCACGCCTGATATCAACCTCTTAATTTTTTTTTCAGCGGCCATTTGCAATTGCTCTAGCCCAGTCATCTTCGGTAGGGACAAGTGATAGGTTCTGCGGTAGCCAGTGTATATTTTTTTGAATGTTAAGTGTTTTTATTTAAGAAAAAGTGTGATTCTTTTGTAATGTTATTGCGTAGGTTTTATATGTGTGGTGTTCAATCATCGTTTCGAATACTTCCATGCCATTATAAGGTTTGAATCGTGCACTCTCATTTTATGATTCATTCGATGATGCTATATAACTAGGTATGCTTTTATATAGAAAAATGCACGAATCATTTTCAAAGAATGATTTTGAGCTCGAGGCACCCAATTCTTAGGGGATCAAGATGGCGGCAGATGACACGACACGCGAGAGACGCAGTTGCATTGCGCATGCCTGATATTGATCCCATGAAAGTTTTTCAGCAATATTTGCAATTGGACTCGCCCAGTCGCCTAGTTGTCTTCGGTCCGGATAAGTTGTAGGTTCTGTGGTAGCCTGTATATAATTTTCGGCTTTTATGTGATTTTATTCCGTAAATGTGTGATGCTTTTGTCACGCATATTGTGTTAAGGGTTTAATATGTGTGGTGTTCAATAATAGTTCTTTGTGTAGCATATTGATGTGGCTCCAATATTTCCGTCCCGCTAGTAAGGTATGAATCTTGCAATCTCATTTAACACAAATGTTCATGTATTAAAAAGCGGCCTTGTATCCTTCGATCATTTTAGGACATCAAGATGGTAGCTGATGGCCGATACGTGTGTGACGCAGTTACATCACGCATGCGTGATAATGATCAGCGGCGATTTCCATTGGTTTCGATCAGTTTGCCTTTAGGCGCGCAACTCCTAGTTTTCACAGAAACAAGATGGCGATGTTAGATCATAGTTCGTGAACAATATTTCGAGCTCGAAGCTCCCAGTTTTAGGGGATCAAGATGGCGGCAGATGGCCGATACGCGTGAGACGCAGTTACATTACGCATGCGTGATAGCGATCAGCACCTTTAGGCGCGCAACTCCCAGTTTTCAGAGAAACAAGATGGCGATGTTCGATCAGCGAGTGACGCCGTTGCATCGCGCATGTCTGATATCGAACTCATGAAAGTTTTTCACCGGCCATTTGCAATTGGTTTCGCCCAGTCGTCTTTGTTACGGATAAGCGATCGGTTCTGCGGTAGTTGCCGTTTAATTTTTCGACTTTTATGTGATAAAGTATGTGATGTGCTTGTGATGGATATTTCGTTTATATTTAGGGCAAAATGACGTTTTCTGTGTGTATGTTAGATCATAGTTCTTTGGGTGAAATATTTGCTTATCATTAATTTATTAGCAGTCTTAGTTATCTTGCATTATCGAATAAACGTATAAAGGTACGTAAACTATGATCAAACAGTGCATTATAGGCTCGCAGCTCCCAGTTTTCAGACTAATAAGATGGCGATTTTCGATGCGCAAGTGACGCCGTTGCATCGCGCATGCTTGATATCGATCCCATGGAAATTTTTCAGCAGCCATTTGCAATTGGACTCGCCCAGTCATCTAGTCGTCTTCGGTCAGGATAAGTAGTCGGTTTTGTGGTGGCCGTTATATAATTTTTCGAATTTTAAGTGATTTTATTTAAGAAAATGTGTTATTTATTTGTAATGTTATGTCCCATTATTGCGTTTATGTTTTGATATGTGTGGTGTTCAATCATCGTTCGTAGTGTAATATATTCATGTTGCTGCAATACTCCCGCCTGATAATAAGGTATGAATCTCGCCTTCTCCTTTTACACAAATGTTTTTGTGTTAAAAAGCAGCCTTTTATTATTCGATGAAACTATAACTTGGTCTTTTTTTAATAGACAATGACGCGAATCATATTTAAACAATGTTTTTTGAGCTCGAGACTCCCAGTTTTTAGGGGATCAAGATGGCGGCAGATGGCCGATACGCGTGAGACGCAGTTACATCACGCATGCGTGATAGCGATCAGTGGCCATTTGCATTGGTTTCGATCAGTCCTCTTTGTTTGACTAGCGATCGATTTTTCGGTAGTCGGTATTGCATTTTTGACCCGTATTTATTTCAATTACATTTAGGCAAAAAATGTTTTACGTCGTATCTCCCATTTGGTGGTGGGTGATGGATGGAGCATGCTTGGGTGACGCCGTTGAACCATGCATACATGATGTCGATCTCATGAAAGTTTTTCAACTGCCATTAGCTTTTTTTCATTCATTGGTTCCGCCCAGTCGTCTTTGTTAGGGATAAGCGATCAATTCTGCAGTAGTTACTATTTATTTTTTCGACTTATATCTCATAAAAGTGTGTGATTGTTTATTATGGATATTGCGTTTATGATTTAGTGAAGTAATGGCAATTTCTGTGTGTAATGTTCGGTCATGGTTCTTTGTGTGAAATAGCCTTTCATTTATTAAAAGCAAACTTAACTATCGAGCATTATCCAATAAGCTCAATATGGCAACTATGATCAAAAGTGCCTTTAGGCGCGCAACTCCCACTTTTTCGAGAAACAAGATGGTGATGTTTGATCAGCGAGTGACGCCGTTGCATCGCGCATAGCTGATATCGAACCCATGAAATTTTTTCAGCGGCCATTTGCAAAAAATGACGCATTTCCAAACAATGCTTTTTGAGCTCTAAGCTCCCAGTTTTTAGGGGATCAAGATGGCAGCAGATGGCCGATACGCGAGTGACGCAGTTGCATTGCGCATGCCTAATGTCAATCCCATGAAAGTTTTTCAGCAGCATTTGCAATTGGACTCGCCCAGTCGCCTAGTCGTCTTCGGTCCGGATAAGTTGTCGGTTCTGCGGTACCCTGTATAAATTTTTTCGGCTTTTATGTGATTTTATTCGGTAAATGTGTGATGCTTTTGTCACGCATATTGTGTTAAGGGAATAATAGTTCTTTGTGTAGCATATTGATGTGGCTCCAATACTTCCGTCCCGATAGTAAGGTATGAATCTCGCAATCTCATTTAACACAAATGTTCATGTATTAAAAAGCGGTCTTGTATCATTCAATGATGCTATATAACTAGGTCTGCTCTTTAAATAGAAAAAGACGCGAATCATTTTCAAAGAACGGTTTTTGAGTTCGAGGCTCCCAGTTTTTAGGGGATCAAGATGGCGGCTGATGGCCGATACGCGTGAGACGCAGTTACATCACGCATGCGTGATAGCGATCAGCGCCTCTAGGCGCGCAACTCCCAGTTTTCAGAGAAACAAAATGGCGATGTTCGATCTGCGAGTGACGCCGTTGCATCGCGCATGTCTGATATCGAACTCATGAAAGTTTTTCAGCGGCCATTTGCAATTGGTTTTGCCCAGTCGTCTTTGTTACGGATAAGCGATTGGTTCTGCGGTAGTTGCCGTTTAATTTTTCGACTTTTATGTGATAAAGTGTGTGATTTGTTTGTGATGGATGGTCCGTTTATATTTAGGGCGAAATGAAGTTTTCTGTGTGTATGTTAGATCATAATTCTTTGGGTGAAATATTTGGTTATCATTAATTTATTAGCAGTCTTAGTTATCTTGCATTATCGAATAAACGTATAAAGGTACGTAAACTATGATCAAACAGTGCATTATAGGCTCGCAGCTCCCAGTTTTCAGACTAATAAGATAGCAATTTTCGATGCGCAAGTGACGCCGTTGCATCGCGCATGCTTGATATCGATCCCATGGAAGTTTTTCAGCAGCCATTTGCAATTGGACTCGCCCAGTCGTCTAGTCGTCTTCGGTCCGGATAAGTAGCCGGTTCTGTGGTGGCCGTTATATAATTTTTCGAATTTTAAGTGATTTTATTTAAGAAAATGTGTGATTTATTTGTAATGTTATTGCGTTTATGTTTTGATATGTGTGGTGTTCAATCATCGTTCGTAGTGTAATATATTCATGTTGCTGCAATACTCCCGTCCTGATAATAAGGTATGAATCTCGCCCTCTCCTTTTACACAAATGTTTTTGTGTTAAAAAGCAGCCTTGTATTATTCGATGAAACTATAACTTGGTCTTTTTTCAAATAGACAATGACGCGAATCATATTTAAACAATGTTTTTTGAGCTCGAGACTCCCAGTTTTTAGGGGATCAAGATGGCGGCAGATGGCCGATACGCGTGAGACGCAGTTACATCACGCATGCATGATAGCGATCAGCGGCCATTTGCATTGGTTTCGATCAGACCTCTTTGTTTGACTAGCGATCGATATTTCGGTAGTCGGTATTGCATTTTTGACCCGTATTTGTTTCAATTACATTTAGGCAAAAAATGTTTTTTAGGTCGTATCTCCCGTTAGTGGTGGGTGATGGATGGAACATGCTTGGGTGACGCCGTTGAACCATGCATACGTGATGTCGATCTCATGAAAGTTTTTCAACTGCCATTAGCAATTGGTTCCGCCCAGTCGTCTTTGTTACGGATAAGCGATCAAAATATGGCAACTATGATCAAAAGTGCTTTTAGGCGCGCAACTCCCACTTTTCAGAGAAACAAGATGGTGATGTTTGATCAGCGAGTGACGCCTTTTCATCGCGCATAGCTGATATCGAACCCATGAAATTTTTTCAGCGGCCATTTGCAAAAAAATGACGCATTTCCAAACAATGCTTTTTGAGCTCTAAGCTCCCAGTTTTTAGGGGGTCAAGATGGCGGCAGATGGCCGATACGCGAGTGACGCAGATGCATTGCGCATGCCTGATTTTGATCCCATGAAAGTTTTTCAGCAGTATTTGCAATTGGACTCGCCCAGTCGCCTAGTCGTCTTCGGTCCGGATAAGTTGTCGGTTCTGCGGTAGCCTGTATAATTTTTTTCGGCTTTTATGTGATTTTATTAAGTAAACGTGTGATGTTTTTATCACGCATATTGGGTTAAAGGTGTATTGATGTGTGGTGTTCAATAATAGTTTTTTGTGTAGCATATTGATGTGACTCCAATACTTCCGTCCCGATAGTAAGGTATGAATCTCGCAATCTCATTTAACACAAATGTTCATGTATTAAAAAGCGGTCTTATATCATTCAATGATGCTATATAACTAGGCCTGCTCTTTAAATAGAAAAAGACGCGAATCATTTTCAAACAACGGTTTTTGAGTTCGAGGCTCCCAGTTTTTAGGGGATCAAGATGGCGGCTGATGGCCGATACGCGTGAGACCCAGTTACATCACGCATGCGTGATAGCGATCAGCGCCTCTAGGCGCGCAACTCCCAGTTTTCAGAGAAACAATATGGCGATGTTCGATCAGCGAGTGACGCCGTTGCATCGCGCATGTCTGATATCGAACTCATGAAAGTTTTTCAGCGGCCATTTGCAATTGGTTTCGCCCAGTCGTCTTTGTTACGGATATGCGATCGGTTCTGCGGTAGTTGCCGTTTAATATTTCGAGTTTTATGTGATAAAGTGTGTGATTTGTTTGTGATGGATGGTCCGTTTATATTTAGGGCGAACTGAAGTTTTCTGTGTGTATGTTAGATCATAGTTCTTTGGGTGAAATATTTGCTTATTATTACTTTAATAGCAGTCTTAATTATCTATCATTATCGAATAAACGTAATATGGCAATCTATGATCAAACAGAGCTTTATAGGCTCACAGCTCCCAGTTTTCAGGGGAACAAGATGGCAATGTTCGATGCGCGAGTAATACTGTTGCATCGCGCATGCCTGATATCGAACCCTTATTTTTTTTGCAGCGGCCATTTGCAATTGCTTTAGCCCAGTCGTCTTCGGTAGGGACAAGTGATCGGTTCTGCGGTAGCGTGTGTATATATTTTTGAATTATAAGTGATTTTATTTTGATTCGATTATGTAATTCTTTTGAATTGTTATTGCATAGGTGTGATATTTGTGGTGTTCAATAATCGTTCTTAGTGTAAAATATTCATGTTGCCGCAATACTTTCGTGCCGATAATAAGGTATGAATCTCGCACTCTCATTTTACTCACATGTTCATGTATAAAAAACAGCTTTGTATGATTCGATGATGCCCTATAACCAGGTCTGCTTTTTGAATAGAAAATGATGCTAATCGCTTTCGAAGCTTTTTGAGCTCTAAGCTCCCAGGTTTTAGGGGATCAAGATGGCGGCAGATGGCCGATACGCGAGTGACGCAGTTGCATTGCGCATGCCTGATATCGATCCCATGAAAGGTTTTCAGCAGCATTTGCAATTGGACTCGCCCAGTCGCCTAGTCGTCTTCGGTCCGCATAAGTAGTCGGTTCTGCGGTAACCTGTATATATTTTTTCGGCTTTTATGTGATTTTATTCAATAAATGTGATACTTTTGTCAGGCATATTGCAATGAGGGTTTAATATGTGTGGCATTCAATCATAGTTCTTTGTGTAGCATACTGATGTGGCTCCAATACTTCCATCCCGATAGTAAGGTATGGATATCGCACTCTCATTTTACACAAATGTTCATGTATTTAAAAAACAGCTTTGTATCATTCGATGATATTATATAACTAAGTCTGCTTTTAAATAGAAAGAGACACGAATCATTTTTAAACAATGCTTTTTGAGCTCGAGGCTCCCAGTTTTTAGGAGATCAAGATGGCGGCTGATGGCCGATTCGCGAGTGACGCAGTTGCATCACGCATGCGTGATTGCGATCAGCGACCATTTCTATTTGTCTCGCTCAGTCCTCTTTGTTTGACTAGAGATAGGTTTTTCGGTAGTCGGTATTGCATTTTCGAATCTTATTTGTTTCAATAACATTTAGGCTAAATTATTTTTTAAGGTCTTATCTCCCAGTTTTTAGAGAATCACATATGTTGGTCTTCCATTGCTCTAATTGCTAATTAATTTTTCGACTTATGTGATACAGTGTGTGATTTGTTTGTGATGGATTTTCCCTTTTTAGTCAGTGCTTCATAGGCTCGGGCTCTCAGTTTTCAGAGAGAAAATATGGCGATGTTCGATACGGGAGTGACACCGTTGCATTGCGCATGTCCCATGAAAGTTTTTCAGCGGCCATTTGCATTTGGTATCTCCAGTCATCTAGTCTTCGTCGATTCGGATAAGTGATCGGTTCTGCTGTAGCCGGTATATATTATTTCTACTTTAATGTGATTTTATCGAATAAAGTGTGCAATTCGTTTGTTACGAAACGCAAGTTTTGTCATGTTTGATATGTGTGGTGTTCCATCATAGTTCTTTGTTTATTTAAACTGTTGATGTCTCTGCACTACTTCCGTCCAGATAATAAGGTATGAATCCCGCACTCTTTTTTTTACATGGTACTGGAGAGCACCAAGACCGTTTTTTAAATCGTAAATGACACAAATAATTTTCAAACAAGCCTTATGAGCTCAGAGCTCCCAGATTTAGAAGATCAAGATGGCGGCAGACGGCCGATACGCGAGTGACGCAATTGTATCACGCGTGCGTGATAGCGATCAGTGGCCATTTTCAATTGATCTCGCGTAGTCTTTGTTTGACATACAAATCTTACAATGTTAAAATGTGAACCGTACATGGGATAACCTTTGATAGATTTTTTTTAATGGCCATAAACAAGTCTTTTAGTATCATCGAATTGATAGAAATAAGGTAAATTATTTACAGAAAAGTAAGCTCGCAGCTCCCAGTTTTCAGGGAATCAAGATGGCGTGAGATGGCTAATGCGTTGGTGGTGCGGTTGCATCACGCATGCGTGATATCGATCTCGTTAGTTTCCTACCGGCCAGTTGGGGTCGCCGCCCAGTCCTTTTCGGGTTGCCCAAGCGTTAGGTCGTTAGTTGTTCAATTATATTTAGGAAGTGGTTTCTGTGATAATGCATTTAAGGTGCAGTGTGTTATTAGGAAAGTGAAGTTTTTTTGTGTGGTATCCGATCATAGTTCTTTGTGAAAAAAAAAATATTTTGTTGATTTCATATAATTTTCAAACTGAATTATCTAGCATTATCGAATAAACATAATATGGGGCTACCTATTATTAAAAAGTGCTGTCATGGCTCAGAAAACTGGGAGCTCCCAGTTTTCATAGTAACAAGATGGCCAATATGTGGGTGGTGCGGTTTCATTACGCATGCGTGATATCGATCCCGTTAGTTTCCTACCAGCCAGTTCGTCTCGCCGCCCAGTCCTTTTCGGGTATCCCAAGCGTTCGGTCGTTTTTCCTGATTGGACTCATTAGGTTTTCAATTATATTTAGGGAGTAGTTTCTGTGATAATACATTTATGGTGCACTGTGTTATTGGGAAACTAAGGTTTTCTTTGTGTGTTATTCAATTATAGTTCGTTGTGGAAAAAAATATTTTGTTGATTTCATATAATTTTCAAACTTAATTATGTAGCATTATCGAGTAAACATAATATGGGGCTACCTATTATCAAAAAGTACTTTCATGGCTCAGAAAACTGGGAGCTCCCAGTTTTCAGAGGAACAGGATGGCGATGTTTGATGCGCAAGTATCGTAGCTACCCCTACATACGCTACCCGTGTCATGAAAGTTTTCATCGGCCATTTGCAATTCGTCCCGCCTATTAGCCTTCGAGTCGGACAATTTTCAGAAATCAAAATGGCTTCGAGTGGTCGATGCAGGGGGACATCATCAGCATCGCGCATGTGCGCTACTCGTAAAAACAAGCTCGCAGCTCCCAGTTTTCAGGGGATCTAGATGGCGTGATATGATCAATACGTGGGTGGTGCGGTTTCATCACGCATGCGTGATATCGATCCCGTTAGCTTCCAACCAACCATTTGGTCTCGCCGCCCAGTCCTTTTCGAGTTTCCCAAGCGTTCGGTCGTTTATCATTATTGGACTCATTAGTTGTTCAATTATATTTAGGAAGTGGTTTCTGTGATAATGCATTTATGGTGCAGTGTGTTATTGGGAAAATTAAGTTTTCCTTGTTTGGTATTCGATCATAGTTCTTTATGGAAAATATTTTGTTATCTCATATAATTTTCAGACTTAACTATTTAGCATCATCCAATAAACGTAATTTGGGGCTACCTATTATCAAAAAATGCTTTCATGGCTCAAAAAACTGGGAGCTCCCAGTTTTCAGTGTAACAAGATGGCGATGTTTGTTGCGCAAGTGACGCAGCTAGCCCTGCATGCGCTATTCATAACATGAAAGTTTTCATCCTCCATTTGCAATTAGTATTGCCTAGTCGCCTTCGAGTCGGACAAGCAATCAGTTCTTCGGTAGTAGGTGGGCAATTCCGGTGCAGTGAGAGGAAATTGAGGCTTTCTTTTGTTTGATAGTACTTTGTGTTTTTAAAAGTATTTATGCCGTTGCCTAAACGATCGTCCTAATATTGATATGGGAATCTTGCATACGTCATTGTTTTATACAAACCTAGTCAGATCTTTATCCAGCATCATTGTACAAAAGAAAAATTACTCTAATTATTAAAAAAAAATAAGTACCAACTTCGAAGCCATTTTCAAAATGGCTTCGAGTGGTCGATGCGTGGGTGAGGCAGCTGCATCGCGCATGCGCGTTACTCGTTTAAATAAGCTCGCAGCTCCCAGTTTTCAGGGGATCAAGATGGCGTGGGATGGCCAATGCGTCGGTGGTGCGGTTGCATCACGCATGCGTGATATCGATCCTGTTAGTTTCCTACCGGCCAGTTGGTCTCGCCGCCCAGTCCTTTTCGTGTCGCCCAAGCGTTCGGTCGTTCATCATTATTAGACTCATTAGTTGTTCAATCGTATTTAGGGAGTGGTTTCTGTGGTCGCCTTCGAGTCAAACAAGCGACCGGTACTTCGGTAGTAGGTGGGCATTTCTGGTGCAGTGAGTTATTCGGAAACGGAAGCTTTCTATTGTTTGTTGTGAGAGTCCAATCAATAGTACTTTGTGTTTTTAAAAGTAACCTTGCATACATTGTTCTATACAAATCTTGTCAGATCTTTAGCTATATAGATATTTTTATCAGCATCATTGTAGAACTCCCCAGCTCAGAAGCCATTTTCGGAGGGTCAAAATGGCTTCGGGTGTTCGATGCGCGGGTGACGCAGCTGCATCGCGCATGCGCGCTAGCTATCCATAAAAATAAGCTCGCAGCTCCCAGTTTTCAGGGGAACAAGATGGCGGGCTTTTGCCCATGCGCGAGTGACGCAGTTGCATCACGCATGCGTGATATTAATCCTATCAAAGTTTTTCAGAGGTCATTTGCATTCGGTTCCGCCCAATCCTCACTTCGGATATGAGTGACCGATTACTAAGACTAGCAATTAACTATATGAACTTAGTACTTCTATCAATTGTTATGTGTTTCAGTAGATCATGTGAGTTAGATGTGGTACACGGACCATTTTAGGGAATAAGTACTTTGTGTTGCGTTCGTGTTGTGTGGGGTGAACCGTTCATAATTATAAAAAACGCGCCTTCAAAAGAGCGTGCTGTAATGGCACCTCAGCATTCACGCAAAGAGCTTGTGAGTATTTATTTAAATAGTTTAGTTCATTGTATAATTAATTAAATACCTAAACCAGAAATGTATGTGTGGGGCTTTTCATATATTGGGTAATTCAAGATGGCTACCGATGCAACCTCTTTAATTTGAGACAGCAACCGTTTTTAACTGACAACCTATGGGTTAAATCAGTCCATAAACTGCAACCATATTTAAAAATGATTGTGCTAAAGAAATTCATTTTATACATAGATTGAAATAAAATTAAGTTAATTGTAGCCAAATGCCTTTTGTACTAGGAACTTGTAAGCAGAACAATGCGGCCGCATGATGGAATGCTGGCAAGAGTAATTGAAACTCCAATGTAACTACGAAGACTTTGGTACAAGAAGGTACATCTCTCCCCGCTTGAGAGGAGGGTACATGAGAAACTTGGTGGGAAATTGCAAATAAAAATCGATTCCCTTTTACCGTCTCGATTGTTGGTCTGATATGTTATAGCTAATTGACACCTTATTATCTGCGTGCCTAGCACTTCTCCAACTAATTAGGGGTCGCCTACTTGCCTAACTGGGTGCAGCTGAACACCACGCGATTGGGACCGCGTATCTAAGCTCCACAACCTTGTTAGACCCCCTAACAACAATATCGACCAAAATTCGAATACGATCTTGCATGGGCTGTTGTACTTTCCGTGTATTTTTTTTTCATTATTGTCGGAATTATATTGCCAGTACCGAAATATGCACTCTAGTGCGTTTTTGATAGTAACCTATTGTGTTAATAGTCTTGCCTATTTCTTTTAGGGGACATCCCTTAAACAGTTTAACTTTTGCTGACGTTAAACCGTACTGGCGTTAGCCTTTCTCCCTCTCTGGCTGATGAATCAATTCAATTTACAAGACTTTTTTATCAGAACATTCATAATAAGATTTTTTTAATTATTTATTTTTGCTTTCTGTGTTATAAATATATGGATATAATATATAATGGCATAGATTCGTCATACAAATCACATGCCTTCTGTCTTCAAATATGTGTATAGATAGAATGTAATCTTAACTTGAGAATTTTTTACGGTCTTTCGAACTTTATTATGTAAACCAAGCTTGACTTTCAATTGCTGCTTTGTGGTCATAAACTACACCTATTTTTATTAGCAGATATCGTATATAATCGTTATTTTATTGAACAAGCATCGAGCAACGAAAAGCAATCCGTCTTTGTAGAAAATCATATATTCTGTCGTTATTTTACTTGTTTTGCAGTCGTAAATATCTATCTATAAATACTATGACGCGTTAATAATATCTGTAACTACTGGATAAAGGTTAGGTAACTACTGAACTAGGCCTCCCCAAATATCGCCACTAGCATAGGCCGTGTGACGCGCGGCCAATTCCCTAAAATATTAAATACTCTTTATGGACAAAGCAATAACGAACTTCTTCGAAATTTTATTATACATCGTCATTAGCTATGCAGCACAAATGCAGCATAAATAGCCACGTGAACGCAATTATTTTAGAAACAGTGACTAAAAACGTTCAATATATCGCTGACATCGTAACGGTTAGAGTTTTACGTCTAATACCAGTATGAAAGATGGCTATGTAAAAGTTAGGAAGAAAAACGACTTAATGACAAGAATAAATTAAATAAAGATTTTAAATAATTCTTCCAATTTTTAAAATAAAAAACTGAAGCCAAATACATACTCGTTTAACGCTCTTAGGTCACTAAAATGTATGGATGCGAAATATTTATCGTATAATTTGACTTGTATGTGAACGTAGGGACTCTAATTGTGTAGTTCACCTCGCAAAGTATCAATGGTATACCTTGGGTTCTTCATATAGGTACTCCACTAAAATACACGTACTCGTATTAAGCCTTCGGTGTTAGCCCATACCTTGTCGGTCCTTTCTGATTATCGTATTCGTATAAGATAATCATAGTGTAATGTTTTATACCAGATTTGTACGCGTCACCAACGCACTCCAGCTTCGAGGTACTAGATCCCCATGACCCGACACTGAGTCGTCTTGCCACTCTTCTCTTCAAGCGGACGAATGACTACTTGCAAGGCGAAATTGCGTGCGGCGGAGTAAGTACCTAACTATTACTGTTTTTTGTGTTTTCATCACGTCTCTTGAGTCAAGGGCTCTTGAAGGAACTAGAGCGGCACGCAACTCTATGTCATACCATGATCATATATGACATAACATCCCTTGGTTTCGTAATTAGAAAATTTCATCTAAATCAGTTCTGATATTTTACCGTGAAGCGGCACAGTCAGACAAAATTTCTTTCGATTTTAACATTATTAGTATGGATTCTTAATTCAGTTCATGTTTGTTGTAAGGTCTCAACAAACGGCAGTCTTAGGTACATAATTTTATTAAAAGGTGAGATGTGCGCAATTAAAACGCCTTCCCAGAGATTAAATTCACAAAAAAACATTAAATTCTTCAAAAAATTAACTTAGATTTAACCTTATTACTTTATCCCTAGGATCACTACATATTGTTGGAAGAAATCAACCGTTTGGCGATCACCAAATACACCGACCTGCGCAACTTAGCCGTGAATCTGAACAGGACGCTCACTGAATACAATGATCTATGTAAGTGATAGTTTTAGCACAGTAATATACACTCGCGGAACAAATAGAAAGACACTCAATGTTTTCAATGTAACTGTTCATATTCCGCGATTGTATAACGACTTCTGCAACTCAGCAGTGAAGAAGTCAATCATAACATTATTAATTTCTATCCACAGACGCTAGCACCATAAAGCCGTTATTGTCACAGATAGATGATATCGACATAATGGTTGGCAAACTCGAGGAGAACGCTTATCGCTTGGATAGCTACACCAAGCAGCTAAAATCCCGCGTTAAGGATATGTACGAGGCTAAATGAGCGGCTCCACTCGCAGCCAACAATGATCCGAACTTCGAACCCAGTACTAATGAATGAATTGTTAAATTTTAGGTGAATAGTTGGCTACAATGATGGTACGTAGACGGCTATCCGCCTCAGGCGCCCCTCTTTGGGCGTCTGAGGACTACAACGATTGGACTGCGACACTAATTAACATTAGAATGAGAAACTATAGTAATTTAGAAATTCTAAAAAATACTTCTTCCTTCCTATCTTGTGTCAATATGAGCGAGAGCTCTTGTTCGTGGTAAAACCACTAAACGGTTCGCAATTTCGAAGCGCGGTTTGTCCAAACGTGCCGTGCTAATGTACCATCATCGCCCCTGAAAGGAAAATTCGAAAATGTTATACAAATTCATTCATTCGACTGTGGTTCTGAGTTTGAAATATTTCTGAACTAATTGTAGCTTAGAGGAAGTCTCGGCTTCCTCTTAAATATGTGTCTAGTAATGTAGTGGTGAAGCAACAAAGGCAAGGCTCTAAGATTGAGAGTTTATAAGGGATTTTAGTAAAAATGGGTAAGACCCGGACTAGGCGTAAGAAAGCTTCAAATATTTTCGACTTCAATTCCTCGTTGCCTTTTAACATTCTGAATACTTCTGTAAATTTTAAATACTTTGAATACTGTAAAGTCTTAACGGCTACAGCATCAGTAGACGCGATGGAGTAGGAGGGCGCGGACGCGGATATTGTAGGGCCTTGTTCGCTCGTAGATGAAAGCACAACTATAACGTATATTCCTGCGTATCACACTTCTACGAGTTCGTAAACTCAGCGGAAAGTGTTTGTACCGATATGAAGTACTGTTTTCTTTATTCGTTTGAGCTTTTCTCAGTTCTTATCCACAAAAATGGAATTGCATTCTTGGGGCCTTATGTCTCATGTTGCTCGTCCTAATGTTAACGGTATTTAGCCATGTATATCGATTTTATTGTGTAACCTGTTAATGTAAGCGGATATTACTTTCTTTGTCTATGAATTGTTGATATACGCTTGATAACCAAAACACCGATAGTAATTAAAGGAAATAATTAAATAAGTGTGCTATGCCAATTCGTGTCGTTAATGATTATAACTCATCGATGTATCGTTCTATTTACAATGATAATAGCGGATTCAGTGGATGGAGGTAGTAATAGGTATTACATAGTACTAATACAATGAACACGTTTTATAGATGTTACTTTTGAGAACAACAAATAATTTACAGCGATTTGCAACTATTAAACGATATGTGGGACTGTATGGAAAAATTAACGAAGAGAAGTACTTAAAACTGTTTATTTCTATTTCACAAAAAAACAGCGTTACCGTTCTCTTCTCTCTCACTCGCTCATCCACCTTCTTTCTTTCATCCGCTGCGTTCCATTTTAACAATTATAAGCCGCGTTCATACTAACTACTACAATAATATATATTATCATAATTTAAAATAAAATTCAATATTCTTATCTCACAAATATTTTTAATATAACCACATCTTCGATAATATTAAACTTACATGTCTACTATCGATACTTTGAGTGATATTTCTAGTATTCTTCTGTTTAGTCCTCTTCTATGCTAAGTGGCTCTTATCAAATTAGTGCTATGGTGGGATCGAACCGATGACCTCAAGTTTGCGAAAATATGCATTATCGATAGTTAGTAGATATATATTCTAACATAACGTAGGATTATAAATGTACATTTGAAATTGACAGCTGAAAACAGTTTATTAATATAGGTACCCATATACGCGCATAGATATTAATTCAAATAATTTAGCGATATTATAGCAGTTTAAGGGAAGTCATTGCGTTGTAGAATATAAATTAACTATTCACATAATTATAAAAAAAGGGCATAGAGTATAATATAATATTGAAATATAATTATATCTAATAAATTAATAAAAAATCCATTTTATCCATATACTCGTACTTACAATTTAATTCAATAGTTATAAGAGATCATAAATATTGTATATCGTGTTGCAAGATTGCAACTTAAATAATTAATTAAATTTTATTCTAAATTGTCTTAATTATAATTCAAATAAGCATAACCTAGCGTCGTTTAATATTAGTAGAGAGACAGCGCATATATTTCTATAAAAAAAGCAAAAAAAAAACAAAAAAGATATCCTTACTTATAATCTATAAATATTGAGAAATACCAAGCCACACCACAAAATAAAGTAGCATTTAAATGTAATCTTTTTAACTTATTGCCAACCCCCACTTTTAAATTTAATTGGAAAGTACTCTTGTTTAGTTTTAGAGTACCAAACTATCGGTACTGAGCCTGTCCTTATGCAGCATGGCGCCTACGGGGGTCCTCTTAGCAATTTTAAACTTCTCTTGCACTATATATAATCACTAATCGTTCTATCGACTAATTCTATCGTGCATACGCTTGTATAAGTAAAACAAAACACTCAAATGATTAATTATTAGGTATAGGTAATATTTCTATTGACTGTGTACTCGCTTAGTTAAATCGCACCAACAGGTGATATTAAAACAAGAAATTAGTCTTCGTATTCTAAAAAGCGAATGTTCAAATTACGGTAATTTCGATTTTTGTCTCGTAAAACTGTACTGTCTATTCATTCCACGTTCTGTCGCACCTATCATACTTTAGTCGCTAAATCGAAACGTTGAGAGTTTCCAATTTAATGATAAATGTACCTATACGACATTGATTGTACCTACTCGCTAAAATCTATTTCATCACACTCAACAGTTAAGTTAAATATTCTATTTTGTGTTTTATTATACTATTAATCCAGGTTATATCACAGGCAGAAGTGTCTGTGTATCTGGACACTCAAAAGTTTAATATCGTGGCTATGTCTGAGCATTATCTGAGCATTTCTCGTTCAATGTGTCTCTAGACACTGAAAGTTATTTTTTTAAATTATACTCGTAAATTAGATCTCCATATTGAGTGAAATCAAGAAACCAATCTTAGTCGGTAATTAATTAAATTGAATATTTGATCTTTTATTTCTCTATTAATCTATTAATTCCAGGTTTAATCACACTCAGAAGTGTGTGTCTCTGGGCACTGAAAGTTACATTATTGAGATAATAAATTAGTATTTTTTGTTGGTGGAATAACAAGAAACCAGTCTTGGTCATTAATGATGTAAAGAGCAGAATTAATCGTTTAAATGATATTGAATAAATCTCTCCTATTCTATAGATCCCCTTCAGACAACTAATTAGCGCAATCTTGAATGTTTAGCTTGTACTATCTGTAATAGAATAGTGACTGATTGTCACAGGTTGTGGTACATACAAGTGTGTCAAGGTACTTAAATATTGAATATGTCAAAACGATAAATACCTAACTATCGGTTACTTAAAATTTTCAATACCTAAAGTTGCTTTTTTTATCAAAATTTCTTGATGTCTTAAATATTCTCAAGTATCTTAAATTAAAAATGTATCCGTATCTGGAAGTATAACCGCGTATTTTAAATTATTAAATAAAAATATAACATATTTTACCTATCTACATAAATTAATCAATTAATCACATTCAATGTAAAATTATTATAATCGTATATTCGCATAGTAATAAAAGAGAAAAAGCGCATATTTTTTTAAATAAAATTGGTGCATGCAAAAATGTGCTGCACCAAAAATAAAAACAAAAAAAAAATTAGAAATATTCTTAATTATAGATTCGGTGTTGTGTGTTAATTATATCTAATTATTCCCTTCCTCTCTTGAAGTACTTATAAGCTTCTGATAAATGAAAACTTTTAAAAATTACAAAAGACATGGGAATGACGAGTGTTTCAACAGTGTGCAATCGCATATGACAGGTCTCAAGATACTGAAAATTTCATTAATTGCAATGATAAATTGTTGAACATAGGAGACATAGGAAAAAAAGCCAGACGTATTGAGTTATAAATAATGGAATCAGCAATGAATGTTCAAAAGATAAATTAGTATATTGAATGAAACCTTAAAAGTATTATCTCGTATAACGGTGTATTGTCTATTCATTCCAGATTCTGTCGCACACACACACACACACACGTGTCTCTAAGCATTGAAAAGTTCAGAGTTTCAAATAATATTAGTATTCTTTTTAACTGAATTATAATTCAAAGTTCTATGGCACCTACCGTTTTTACTAACAACAAGAAACCAATCTTAGGCAAGTAACTTGAATATTTGATCTTGTATTTCAGAATACTAACTATAATTCCAGGTTATATCTAGAAGTGTTTGTGTCTCTGGACACTGAAAAGTTGAATATCGTGTATTACTATGTACTGTCTGAGCATTGCACGTTCTGTGTCTCTAAGCACTGAAGGTTACAATTTTGAAATCGTTAATTAGTATTCTATATTAACAGAACAATAAGAAACCAATCATAGTCATTAATTATGTAAACAGCAGAATTGAATATTTAAATGTTATTGAATAAATCTTTACTATTCTATTGCACTTTCAGATGACTCTAATTATGGCAATCTTGAATGTTTTAACTTGTACTATCTGTAATAGAATAGTAATTGATTGTCGGTTGTGGTTATTTGTGTGTCAAGGTACTTAGGACTGTGTCTCAGGACACTGAAAAGTTGAATATCGTGTATTACTGTGTACTGTCTAAGCATTTCACTTTCTATGTGTCTCTAAGCACTGAAGGTTACAATATTGAAATGATTAATTAGTATACTATATTAACAGAACAACAAGAAACCAATCATAGTCTTTAATGATGAAAACAGCAGAATTGAATGTTTAAATATTATTGAATAAATCTTTACTATTCTATAGCACTTTCAGATGACTCTAATTTTGGCAATCTTGAATGTTTTAACTTGTACTATCTGTAATAGAATAGTAATTGATTGTCGGTTGTGGTTATTTGTGTGTCAAAGTACTCAGGATGTCTCTGGACACTGAAAAGGTGAATATCGTGTATTACTATGTACTGTCTGAGCATTTCACGTTCTATGTGTCTTTAGGCACTGAAATTTACATTTTTGAAATTATTAATCTGTGCCCGCTTAGGTCTATTGCAATTACAGTTGATATTAATAACAATAAACCAGTCTTAGAAATATAACCGTTTAACGTATGTTATTTATTAACATTTAATTAATTAAACAAATAATGTAAAAGATCATAACTAACAATTTGATTATATTTAAATTTATATCGTGTAATCCCATCTCTTTTCAATGATATACTTATACATATTCCTATTTCGTATATTATAATGATAACCATATAATCTTGTCACAAAATTGTATTTGACGTAAAGTTACATCGATTTAGCAGGGAAACACATATAGGCGTTCGTAGTTTCCACTGTTTTGCATTTTTTCTAAGAAAGGTGATGAAATTGGCATGCAGCAATAGTACAATTTAGGTAAAATACGTAAAATAGTTTACCGATGAGGTAGGAATAAGTAAATGTAATTGTCTGTCGTTCTTCCTTATATTATTTAGTGTTAGGTTAGATTTTAGGTCTTAGCATCGAGACATAAGAACTCGATGCCGCAAAAATCGGCGTGAACAATAGTAATAATAGTAGTTAACACAGGACACCACGCGAGATGGTCGTCGGTATAGGATTAGTGTTAAACGTGTAACGTTGTAGTGACTTATAATATTTGCACTTATGTATAACAAGTGTATAGGTATTAACATTTTGTCTTTATGAATATATGTAGTTTTATATTCCATTCCCATTAAACTTCAACACTGCCTACTCAGGTTTCTTAAAATTAATAAGTGTACCCTTTGTTGTAAAAGTCATAATCTATGATAATCCTTGTGGTAGAGCCTAGCTGCGGCCAGCATTTGGCTGCAGCTCGTATATGGGCTGGCTCGAGCCGGGAAGTACCACGCTCGCACAGAAGATCGGCGTGAAGTAGCGACTCTGTTGCTGCGTTTCGTTCGGTGAGTGCGAGTACCGGACGCCCAACCCCCCTCCCCTCCTAAAACCACCCTCCCTACCCATTGAAGCACCCTATCCAATTTTATCCGCTGGGTCAATGTTTTATTGTTCCCAAAATCCCTAACCCCCTCCCATAGAATTACCTTACATAGATATGTACGTTTTATCTTAGATGAGTAGGTAATTCTTTATGCTGTTACACGCAGGGCATTTCGATAATTAATATAACGTTAATATAAGCCTAGTATAGTCCCCGTAGGTATAGTCATAGTATAGTACTCCTTGCCTTGGAGTAGCAAGTTCCCTAATTCATTCATGACTCGTGAAGTAGTGTAAATAGATATGGCTGGCAGATTTTCTAAACTTTTCAATTTTCTATAGATAGCTGCAAACGATGCTTATGGGTAATCAAAATCACATTCGAAAACTGATTTTTCTATTCAGTTATTATTATATTATATTCAGTTATTGGTATATACCAATTGTCAAATTCACGGCGACGTCTATTAAGTTAAAGTAACGAAAATAATTTAGGACAAATTATAATTTCTCAGAAAGATCTTAAGATTTATTTCAAATTAATTACAAGAAAATCGTTAAAAATTATTTTGGCATTTTAATACAATTGCACCGGCGAATATATGCCTAGGAAAGATTTTGTTTTTAAACTAATTGGCATTTACACTTAAAAATCAAAAGAAAATTTATCAAATAAAAAAAATAAAAATTGGCAGTCACACACAAAAAAATTAAAACAACAAGACTTCCCACAAAAAGGTTTGCAGAAATTTACCGAAAATCAATTAGGTAGGTTTTAAATTTAATTAAATATATTTATGTAGTTGTAATTTATAATCAAACCACGCCCATTCATCCGTTTGGGTGAAAAGAGGCAGGTGGCGCTACTTTGCAAGTATAGCAGTAATAGTTAGGCTAGTTAGGATAGTTAGATAGGTGGGCTTGCCGGTAGACCCCATGAGGCATCGGCAGTCTACCAGTAAGTTAGCAATAAAGTGAAGATAATAGTAAAAAAGTAGTGCTACAATAACACCCTCGACAGAGGAGTCAGGCAGATGTCAGGCGATTATAAAAGTAGTTGTATATTGCTAGAGTTATTATTAAGAAATACTTTACAGGTTAATTTTTTTACTTAACGTTAATTTACGTTTGTTAATGAATGTTTCTAACGTACCGTTAATTAAAGTTCGTTAATTATTTTACCTTTGTAATTATTTACTCACGTTCTTATTTGATCTTTTATTTAAAATGATTGAAGAATACACACAGATAACACCGATGAGGGGATGGATAAATTAAATAGCCAATGAACGTTGTAATGATGGTTGGTAATAATTATTGTGTCATTAATTTACGTTACGTTACATATCGTTAATTTACGTTTCTAACTGTTAATTTACAAAATTTGTACGTTTGGTTACTTCACTTTATTGGCGATTTAATATTTTACGTAATGTTAATTAATATTTGCATTTCTAGTTATTTTCATTATTCCGACGGATAATGGGTTATAATTACTTATGTCGATTAATTATTTATTTCATCATAACGAATTGGTTATTCTAGATAATTCGTCGGACAATAATTTAAAATTAATTATTTACGTTTATAATATTAGTGGAATACAAACTTTTATTTAGATACTTTTTACTTATTTATTCATTATAATTATTTGAATGAGTAAATGATAAGTTATTAATTTATAATATATTTGAGTGAGTACGTAATATATTATTTATGTATTTATTTATTTATATTGTTGAGTGAGTACATAATTTATTAATTTAATTATTTGAATGGGTAAATTATATGTTATTATTTTATAAAATATTTGAGTAAGTACGTAATATATTATTTATTTATTTATATTGTTGAGTGAGTATATATTTTATTCATTTATTTATTAATAATATTTTGGCGAGTGCGACATATTTTACCTGTATTTATTTAATAATATATTCTTTCGATAATTATTTACTATTCAAACATTTTATCCTAAATCCACTTTTATCTAAAAGTTTAACTTAAAAAAATACCTTTGTTAGTTCTTTTCTGACCCACTCATAACTTCATAGTTATAACGCTATAGTAATATCATATTATAATATTTAAAATATGTATTATCTCTTACTAGGTAAGTTACGCTATGTAAGGTATTAAGAATCTTTTGCAAACGATTAGTGTGTGAATAGTTTATATATAAGTATATTTAACGGAGTTGTTATTTCCGATTTATATATATGTAGGTAGTTTAGGAGTTTCCATGCGCATTCACTCCGATAGGGGTGGAAAGCCGATGGTCACGTGGTTATCGCATGTATGGCATTAGTAGGTAAGCTATGGGATAGACCTCTGGAGGTATCGGACGGCTTGCTGGTAAGATGTAATATACTAAAATATATATAGCAAATAGGTTTTGTGTAAGGACTAAGTTAGGTCGAAATTACGACATCTTTATAATATCTTAGTATAATCGTAGATTTTTGTCTAGGGTACTTTAAAATTCTGTTTAGGCTTTTCGTAAAATCGTTTGAATTCAAGATAATTTCAATTTTCCGTTATTTTCATAATATATTTTGGTAGTAACAGCAGTGATTAAATGGGAAAGTATTTTCGATCTTGTATGCGCTGACAACGAACGGTTAACATTACTTTTATTAAATAACGTTTTTCATTTAAGCCGGTTTATAATACTGGCGTCATAAAAAGAAAGGGCGTAGGGAACTAATTCTTTTTTTGTTGATATTGAGTTAAATACATTTCGTAATCAGAATCTTTTCCTGGTTCCGAATATGTACTTCACTCAATATCGAAAAAAAAAAAGTTTTCTTCCCTCTTTTTTTTATGACGGCAGAATAATTATTCTATTTGACAAATTGTCTTCTTGACATTTATTTGACAAATTCTCGCCTTGGTTTCGTTAAAATTTAATTTATATATTTAGGGTAATATTTATTATTAGATGTATGTTTACTTGCATCTTCGCTAGTTGAGTGGGGGGATTGATTGCTTGCGCATTGCAAAATGTTAGGAGTAGTTAATTACACCTACCAATGAAGGGAAGACACTTTACAATATTTCTATAGCAATATTTTTATAAATTTCTAGGTATAAAAAATTCAAAACATTTTTATTAATTGGATAGGTATGTAACTTTTAAATATAGGTATCTTATTGATTATATTGGTTAAACTTATAATATTATTAAAAATAATATAACTTTAAAGATAGTCGTAAATTAATGTGGTGAGATGGTAAATTGTTGGTGTTAATTATGATCTTAATTTTTTACGATGTCATATTAATTATATTATTTTTCAGATATATCGTTTATGTAATTAATCTATTACTATTTATACATTAAAAAAAATGATTAGTATAATTTGATTAAGTTGTTCTCAATAATTCTAATCTGGTGTTTATTTTTACAGGGTTTGGTAAGTGCGAAAATTTAACTTTTTAGTTCGTTTAAGTAAAACAATATTAATTTAACCATATAATTATGTTATTTTAATGTATTATGTATGTTACTTTATATATTACGTATGTTATTTTATGTATGTTAGGTACTTTATTTATTTTTTCTTTTTATGGACGAGGTAAATGATGATATGCGTTTGTATAACTTAAGTATAAAATAAAAAATTAAAGCCTTTGATAATATTGTAGGTAGGTACTTGTATCTTTCTAATTAGGTAATAAATTATCTTTCTATTATGAAATTGATGTGGTTTAGTAGCATTTTATTATTAACTGAATTGGCTGTAACAATGTAAATTCAAAATCTTAAAACAAAAATATTTTCCGAAAAAAAAAAACTAAAAAATATTTTTTTTAATCTAAATTGAATCAAATCAAAAATCCGTATTGTAACATTTGGAAACTGGTATAGTAGCCCACCGTTATTCCCATATTCCCTTACTAAAATATCTCGACAATGTGAAACTTTTGAGCGCCATACTTCTGGACGATTTTGGTCGTATATGCGTCATACCAACACACTACCATCAAAACAATAAAAAAAAAACAACCTAAAAACAATCAAAATGGTGACTGGGGCGCTATGCCATTTCTATTTTGGACACACCTTTCAGAACATAAATTTCTATGTGTTAGCGTGTAAGTTGTATATTTCAAAAATGTCATTCACACCCTTGGGTGAAATTCGATCTATTTATAAATTCTATTATTATAAATTATATTTACTCGTAAGTCTTTGAATATAATATTAATAAATAAGTTACATTATAAAACCTAGAATAATTCAATATAAATATGTTGAAATGAAATTAGTCACTCAAAAACATTATTTATATTTAAAATAATATCTACTAAAATTAATTCAAATTCCTGTACACAGTATTTGTTAAAATTATCATCGGTAGGACAACGAATTGTTTTATTTTGTTTTTGATATACGTTCAGGGATGTATGCCGCGTTGAAGTGATTCAGATACCAGTGTGAAAAAGGGACGGAGCTATTCCTTCGGTATAGCTACATCTCACTCACACTGTAATCTGCATCATTTTGAGATGTCATAATTTCCCAGCATAATTATTGTGTATGCGTTAATAAGTTAACATATCGCTAAGACATTCTACGTATTTTGATAAAGACAAACTGATTTCATTTCAATGTATGTTATTATAATAGATAAGTGTATATTTTCACCCCAGTGGACGACGTACGGATGTGCTTCAATATTATAATTTCTCGGTTTTTTATCTTAGTCAATATTTATGATCTTGCATCTATTACTCATTAGTATGTTTCTATGACTTCCCTGTGGATTTCTAGGTGGCGCGTTCTCTTCGCTTAGGGCTTGTAAGGACTTCTGTAACTAAGGTAGAGGGCTTCGACCGTGTACTAATATCACTTATATACAATATCCTTGCTATGAAATGAAGGTATCTCGTAAAATGTCGTATAATACGTGTATTTCAATATAAACAACACTATTGGTGATGGTTATCAAGCGTAGTATGTAACATATTATCTTAGTATTCTCAATACGAATGTGTATGCTATTTCTTTTCATGTATGTGTAATGGTATACTTATTATAGACTAGAGTATAGTATAACTACTTACTTCAAATTTTATGATAAGTACTTACATTCCATCTCGATGTTTATTAATGTTTTATTGTATAATCCATGGAATAAAAATCAGAATATAATATTGTGTGGCTACATGTCTTAAATATGAATTGAATTGTATTTCATCTCAATTGAATAAAAGTTAATATTGTGTCTAATATAACTCTTAATAAATTTAGACAGTTCAATAACTGGAATGTGTATTGTGACTTGATATAATACCTGTTTGTATGTCTTGCAGAGGTTTTCAATATGATTAAAATATTATCTCAATTATAAATCTATCTCACATCGTATCTTGTAGAAGTTACAATTTCAAAATATGGAAGTAAATAATGGTGACCCCGCGGTAGCGTGAACCAGGCATGCGACGTAATATCTCAGCTTCTGACTAATTTATCATTGTCTCTTTTTAGCACGTGTTAGCACGCACGTGTTTGTTTTGCATGTCGTGCGACAGAATGACTACGCCCCCCCTCATAGCCCCCTCGCATAGTAAGGCGCACAGCAGACCCAGTGGCAGGCGACATCAGGCTGGATGCTAGAACCTCCCAAAATTAACATTGATGTCGATAGATTTACACCCGAAACAGCGAACGCCTATTTTTTGAAAATGGAATCTGATATCCAAAATTCTTTCGCGCCTAAAAATGGTGTGGTAAGAAATCATATCTACAGTATCCTAGCAGTGCTGGTAGTTTAAGGGGGCAGATAACAGCAGACTGCCTCGTGGTAACATTGGTCTGGCGCAAGGCGAGTTGCTTTGCCGTACGACATGGCTAAAATTGCATCGAAAAGTACTATCGTAGTCCTTGCCGGCTAGCGTCGCCGCTGTGGGAACCAAATATATCATAATGGAAGTATGTTTAACATGTGAGGTATATCGATGTAACTAATATAACATCTCGTAAAAATGACACGATTTTTACTTGTGAACAACTAATAAAAATCGAAATTACTTGAAAAGATGAAAAAAAAATGTGTGTGTTTATTATATCTCGTAGTAATATATGTCAATCGTATATCTAATGACAAGTAAATGTATAACATCACTTATTTAAAAAGAATATTGAAGAATGTTGTTGTTCACAATATAAAAGTATGAATGAATAATATTTTCTTCATCCTTATTGTTCAAATAAGCAGCACAAAACTTGATATGACATTTTTGTATTGTCAGTGACTATTTTCCACACTTCAAAAAATAAAATCACGCTTGTATCTTTATATTTCTTGTACCTATTGTTTGTTTGTAAAAAAAATAGGTACAAAATTAACACATTTATTTTAAAATAAAAATAATGATGTAATGACAAAATAACTTGTCGATTAAATATTTGGGTTGGTCAAAAACTTGTAAGCCAACATAGCTTGTTCATTGTTTGAACGAATAAATTGCAAGTTCTTTTTCGAAAAATATATAAAATTGTTATTTAGGTAACACTTTTGAAATGTACTAAATTTAATTTGGAATATAAGAAAGATCAACAAAATTATACTGAGGTCTGATCAAAGCTTTACCTAACGGATGATAAGAAAATTCTATACAATTTGCTGAAGGCTTTCTATCATGGAGAATAATTCTAAATGTATTACTATCAAATGGTACGGTAAAGGTTTATGACCAGACTCTAACATCATATAAAGATTACATTTGAAAAATGTCTGTTTTTGATGTTATAAAAATACTTTTGTATGTTAGATAGGCACTCTTCCCTTTTGGGGATGTTAGGGTCATGACTGTGGTTTATAAGTAGGAAACTTTATATGAATCCTTTAAAAAGGACAAACTTTATACTTATGCTGCTCTGTGTAGGAATATCCTATAGTGAAAAACTAAACTATTTCTGAAATAAAATGATTATATTGGTGTGATAAATGTCAGTCGTGTTTTATTTAATTCCTGTATTTATCTGCAATAAACAGAAATGCAACACTTTCATCATACACGCCGTAAGTTCTTTTATACATACATGCAGTGGAGGAATTGGCCTAAGGCGCAGTAGACCTGGGCCTAGACCGGTCAGATATTAGGAGAGGCAAATCGTAACAAATAACACTGATAACAAGAAATAACTCAAAGTACCTAAATTTCTAACTAAAGGCTCGGGTACATTATGGCGGGCCACAATAAAGTAAATTCAATATGTAGTCTGATATGATGGGTGCTGAGTAAGGGGTGGCTGGTACTTACTACATGGCCTAGGGCCCAGGGCGGCCTAGACTACACATCCGCCTCTGCATACATGCATAGTAAAATTATACACGGTGACTAGATAAAAAGTCCCCGCGCTGCTCCGACTAGATACCGTCGGTGTACTTGTAAACTGTGACAACAAATACTATGCCGAAATCGGCATACCCGAGTCAGCCCGAAGCCTGTTCACGAACGGCCTTAATTTGATCTAAGTCATGGTCAATTAAATCCCACATGAGTTATTCCCAGTGTAAATAAATCTACGCATATATATATATCTTTGGCATGGTAAAGGGGTTACATTTTGACAATAACATGTTTTCCTTCTATGGTAAAGTGTCCATATGGGGCTGACTCCATGGGACCTTTAACGCTCCAAAGGAAAAATATGTTATTGTTCAAATTTAACCTCATATCCTTAGGAATATGATGATCAGTAAAAGTCAGGGATTGTTGCTGGCATCCAAATACCAGCTAACGATCCCTGACTCCAAAGTCCTGAGTCCACTCCAAAGTGGATATCCTTATATATGATATTTAGGAGATCATCGTCATTGAATGACGTTGCCAAAATGTCAGTCCGGGTAAAGTATCAGAGCTGAGGGATTGTTCGAGAGAGATACTGCGGCCCCGGAACGTCAAGGGCGAAAAAGAAGAGGGTGGGTTTTAGTCACGTACCTATTCCTGCTCCACCCACAGCTGGAAATCATTTGGTAATCCCATCCCTAAAAAAGGTAAAGTATCAGACTCAGACAGCGAAAACGACTGTATAAAAGTCTACGTCGACTGATTTAAAATGGTCTGTCATGGTCTCTATGCAACCAGGCTTTCTGTTCACTTCCTGGCAATCAAGGAAAGTTATGGGATAGTTAGGAAGCAATAGGTAGTCCGTACCTTGGACGGAAATTTTAATCAGGGATTGTCAGGGAAATACATCAGATCAGACAGGAAAATTCTTAGAAGAAAGTTACATTGCAAAAGAGTTGCCCAAGAGTTATGTTGCTCATAATATTTCTAATAGGGTCCTATGTGGGATCAGGTATATGCGGCAAAATGATCAGGAAAAGTCAGGGATTGTTTAGTAGTATTTGGAATGGACACCCTGATATTGACTAGCTACTACTACCTACTAGAAAGTTACGTTTAGGAGATAAGCACCACAACTTGTTTTAGCAATTACTATTCAGGTTTGAGAGTGAGACAGCTACTAACGTCGTATAGTGCCGATTTTTTTCACGACGAAACTATTCCTGCCGATGTGCTAAAACTTCATGGTAAGGCCTCAGTTGCCAAAATAACAGTCCAGGTAAAGAATAATAAGGTCAGGCGCATCCAACTATAACGGGGGTCAGATAGGGGTATGTAATATTCTCAAAGCTTACACGAATTTATTGCAAGACGTCTTTATGACGCTTGACTTGACTGCCATGAACGATAAGTACATGTCAGACTTTCGTTTCGCCTATGTCATTGTCATACTGGCGGAGTGGCCGTTACATGTGCCAGAAGCTTTCGCAGGATTGTTGACTGTTGAAACTTAAAGCAGATGAGTCTTGGAGTGGAGACTGCGTATCGGCACGCGTAGAATATGACGCGCTCCATCTATATAGATCGACGACCTTAAAAATATAGCTGGCTGGTAGATAATTAGGATAGTCATTTCGGGAGAGGCTAGCAATGGACACCGGGCGTGCGAGCTTCCAGACCCGGCAAAAGGCAAGGCAAGCTACGGCACTAGAAACGTGACTTAAGAACTACTTAAAGTTGGAAGCAATCGATGCAGCCAATTAAATGGTTAAAATCTAGGGTAAGGATAAGACTGCTCGAATATCGTACTGTACCGGACTGACTGTACAAAAATTATGTTATTGTTAGAAAAAAAAAACAATGCAGAAAGTCACCTCTCAGATTATATTGGAGGTCATATGAACTGCCTTCCAGTAGGTATAGTCCGACATGGCTATTTAGGAATGTGGCTGACAGGTGAACTAATGTAGCTACTATTTTGAAATGTCATTTTTGCTGATACCGAGGGATTTTTATAGTCCCTGTAGCCAACTCGGGGTGTAGGGCTGCGATTTTTGAGGAAAAAAAGGAGAAGGCACGATCCGAAAACCAAATTTTCTTTTATCCGTCAAAAACGTCAAAAAAACAATATTTTCTTCTTTTACAAACTATTCTAAAATTAAACTGCTGTTCTGTCGCCTACACTCTCCACCCTAGTGCTGCCCTGGCAGCACTCATCCTCATTGGGAATCCTGGCGACACGAGCTACAGATCTTCTCAGGGTGCCAATGGCTGTCCGTACACTTACTACACGTACTTGTCCATCCCTGCCTGGGAACACGTCTTGAACGATGCCTTTCGGCCATACTCCCCTGGGGGCGTCAGGATCAATAATAAAAACTAAATCACCCTTACCTAGAGGCCGTTGCTGCTCGACGTTCCATTTTTTGGAAAGAAATTTTTTGAAAGTGGAATCATTTCAGGCAATACCTCACGCAGCCACCGCTTCCAAAACATGTCAGCTAGAGCCTGTGACATGCGCCACTGCTTCCTGAGGTATAAATCAGAGTCGTCGAATATGCCAAGTATAGGTAAGTTGGAAGATGTCCCAATAAGAAAATGATTTGGAGTTAACGACTCTTGGCTTCCGACCTCAACTGACACATGACTCAAAGGCCTACCATTTACAATACTTTCGACCTCTGCTAAGAGTGTATTAAGGACCTCATCCCTGGGCGCGCGTTCCTTAAGAATAACACCTAAAGTAGTCTTAACGCTTCTTCCAAACTTTCTTCTTTGGCTTCTTATCAAACGTTCCCACGCTCCACCCCAATGAGGGCTCGCGGGAGGTATGAAGGTCCATTGGGTTCCGTAGTTACTGGCGGTACCTATGAGAGTATCCTGGTCTAGATCGCAAATCGACTTGCGAATCTCCGCGTCGGCTCCACGCAAATTCGTACCATTATCAGAGTACAAGAATCCAGGCCAGCCTCGCCTGGACGCCATACGTCTCAGAGCCATCAATAAGGAATCTGTCGTCAGAGATTGTACTACCTCAATATGGATTGCTCTCACTGTCAAACACGTGAAAAGAACACCGTATCTTTTTTCGCGGCGCCTACACACGGAAACCTCCATTGGTCCAAAAAGGTCTACACCACAGTGTGTGAAGGGCCTTAAATGATGTGCCATGCGTCCACTAGGTAAGTTTCCCATTTTAGGAATCTCTGGCTTCGATTTTCTTATTTTACAAAACATACATTTTAAAGCTACATATTTTACAGTAGATCTTAATTTTAAAATCCAAAACTTTTGTTTTATTTCATTGACCACCATTTCTTGACTACCATGGCACGCCTTAACGTGGTGATGCCTAACTATCAACTGCGCAATTTTATTTTTACCATCTAGTATTGCGGGATGCTTCGCATCAAAAGAGACATCGGCGACGACCTGAATACGTCCCTGTACATAAAGAATACCGTGTTCATCAAGAAACGGCGACAACGTAAGTAACCTACTAGTTTTCTTTAAAGACAATTGTTTTTAATTTCAGTCAAGTCTTCAGCAAAAGACTGAGCTTGTGAATACTTTATTAACAAATTTTCAGCGCGGGCCATCATCTCACAATCACTGGTAAGTACCCTACGCCTACATTTATCTATAAACTTCAACATGGAAACAGTACTTCTAACTAAACGTAACCACGAAGAAAATCTACCTGGATCCGGTAAAGGTAAAGTATTTTCCACTATTTGTAAAATATATACACATTCTGCATCATAACACTCTTTTCCAGAATTGTTGGTCAACGCTATATCAGCTGGCCACAACGCTTCATCACAGTACAAAAATTGCGGGCCAGTAAACCATTCCTTTTGGAACACTGACGCGTCGTACGACTCCCTAGTGGCTATGTCTGCTACGTTCAATGACGTAGGTATGTACCGCCATTCGTGGACACTCGACAACTCGTCAATTTCGCCTAAGCGATGAGCAACAAACACTTTATAATCGCGCTTATTATTTCGTATCCACTGCAGTACTGTGGTGGAATCGCACCAAAACCTGCGACGAGCTATCTTAATTCTATGTTCTTTCTGAATGGAATCTGCTAACCTAGCTGCCATCAAAGCTGCCTGCAATTCAAGTCTAGGCACGGTCACGGCCTTCACAGGTGCTACACGACACTTACTCGACACGAACGCAATTCTAACCTCACCATTTACCAACCAACGCCAATAAGCAACGCAACACATAGCTTGTTTAGACGCGTCACTAAACAGGTGCGACTCTAAGTTGTAATAGCTATCGCTATCCGCGCCTATCGCCCGGGAGTCAGCAGCGGTCGCGGTGTCGCGAGTCACGGTCGCGCTCGCAACATCACTGTGTACCGGCGCATTTTGGTAACATCTAGGTATGCGAATATTAGCTATTGACTTTAAAACTCTTAACCAATTTAACCACTTAACATAAATCTCATCTGTGACTTTATCGTCCCACCTAATATTAGACTTCCACGTTTCCTGAAGTAATATCTTACCATTAATAGTAAATGGTGAAAGAAACCCATATACATCGAACAGTGACATTATAACCTGTAGTAGCTCACGTTTTGTGGGGCATTTAGTACCGTTTATGATATCAGTTGGAATACGTTTAAATGACGTAGCAAACCCTAGCATGTCACTGTCTGGATACCAGATGAGTCCGAGGGCGCGCTCACCCTCATGGCGCGCTCCTAGCTGCACGGCAGCGGCTGAGGAAGCTAGCAACTCCTGGGGCAGGCTATCTAACACGGTCGCACTATTACTGAGCCAGTTACGTATCATTAACCCCCCTTGGTTATGAATGTGTATAATATCGCGAGCTAACTCAACACAAACTTGTACGCTGGGCTGACTATCGATATAGTCGTCCATATAATGTTGACTGCAAATAGCTCGAACAGCTTCGGGCTTAGAAGACTCAAAACGTTCAGCATTTATATTTTTAACAAACTGAGCTATAAAAGGCGAACAATTTGCTCCAAAAATTAATGAAGTCATTTTATAAACTTTAATAGAAGAATTTAATTCATCGCGCCATAAAAATCGCAATGAATCTTGGTCCTCTTGTAGGATCTTTACTCTTAAAAACATATCCTTAATGTCACCGATTACCGCGATTTTATGTTCACGAAACCTATACATAATACCCAACAAAGATATAAGTAGGTCTGGACCTTTTAACAAATAATCATTTAGTGATAAACCTTTTGTTTTAGCGGCAGCGTCGAATACCAAACGTAAGTTCTTTTTGTTCGGGTTATCGACCCCAAAATGAGGTAAGTACCAAAGTTTTGTATTATCGCAACTTTCAGAAGTCTCTTCCGCGAAATCGTTTTCAAACAAATGTTTTATGCGATCTCGATACCTCTGTGCATACTCCGCATTCATACTAATCTTTCGTTCGACACCTTTCAGTCTCACCAAAGCATTAGGCCTAGAATCAGGTAATTTGCAGTTGAGGTCGCGCCAAGGAAGCCCAACATGCCATCTGTCGTTAATTAAAACGGCTGTTCGTTTCAGATGCTCCAGTGCCTGAAGATCATCGGCATTCTGACGTGGCTTACCTAGTATACCCAACGACTCGATGGTAAAAGATTTACGTACCTCTTCTTCCAGCTATTGCAGCGATAGTTCATCGACCTCAGGAGTCGGCCGGTCATCGTCCTGGACCAGGAGTGAGCAGTGGTGCAGCGATGACGTCACAGGCACCCTACCGTGGATGCACCATCCCAAAGGGGTGAGTGTTGCACAGGGTTCATTGACCTTCCCTACTCTGGTTTCCAATGATAACAATAAATGACAATTATCTTGCCCTAGAAGGATTTCAGGTTTCACATTTTCATAACGCTGGGCAAAATCTAAATTACATAAATGATTATAGTTACTACAGTTGACATAAGGTTGTTTAGGTAAGTTAAGCTCGTTGATACTACGCGCAACTAACGAGTATTTTTTATTATTGTAGGTTGACATATCGAGATGTACTAATTCAGTATGACACTCGAGTTTGGTGTCCCACGCACCGTTTACGGTTAACGTTTGCCTACGACCGCGCAATCCTAATCGTGACGTTAATTCCGCACTGATAAGACTGACTGTGGACCCGTCGTCCAACAACGCATATGTACTGATAACACCGCTTGGTCCATGCAGATTTACGCGTACGACTTTCAGCATCGCCTTGCAATCGGACTTCACGTAGTTGACGCTCTCAGCTGCTTGCGGGTGAGACGCGGGTGACGGCTGGTCTTGACCCTGTGTGACCGTACGCTCGATGGAGTTGCGCGTGTCGCTGTTATCTCGTTCTCGCGTACTCTTGTCAGTTGCTAATTTCTTCTTGTAGTGCAGTAAGCGATGGTGTGGTAGCCCACACTTATCAACGTCGCAGGCTGCGGCCGGACAAGTGTTACGGTCGTGTTTCACTATAAGACACTTATAACATAATCTGTTTTGTTTTACATACCGCCAACGATCTTTGCATAATGCTTTCGCAAACTTCTTACAATCTGTTATCTTATGGTTTGTTGTGCGGCAGTAGCGACATTTATCACTCTCGTCGTTATTCAATAAAAGTGAGTGCTCGGAAAGCCTTTTGTGTTTGCTATTATCAAACTTGTGTGTCAACAACGCTAGTGAGTTTGCTTTTAGAGCTTCGTCATGCAAGAAATCAGACAATGTGTGCAAATTAGGACGCTTACCTTTCAGTGTCAGCTGGTTACTGTAATCGGCCCATTTGGATAGTAAAATAGTAGGAAGTTGAATGTGATTACATGTGTGCTGGCTAGCACACATGTAATCACATCAGCCGCTAACAAATACTCCTCACGACCGATAACACTGACTGCTGTCACATAGTTTCGCACTCTCACTGAGAAACTCACGATTTCTTTAAAATACTCATGTGACACTGGTGGAAGTTTCTTGATGTCCGTCATTATTCTTGCCAGAATAACGTCGGGATTGCCGAACTGCAGCTCTAATGTAGAAATTACCATCTCGGGCGACGTTGCACCGATGAGCAGGGCTGCGACGGCTTCACGAGCGGGACCTTGCAGGCATTTTCGCAAGCGCCATAAGTTTTCCTTCGGAGAGAAGTTACACACATGTGTAGACTCGCTATATGCCTGTTTGAACTGCAACCATTCCATGGGGTCCCCGGCGAACTTTGGTAAGTCTCGCGGAGTGCAGATGCGGCTCAACAAATGCTCGTTACATGTCTTGTCGGTTGTCAAGTTTTTCAGAGCGGCAGCTAATAGTTGAACCGTCCCGTCAGTGCCGACGATATTCGTCGGCGGACACGGCTCGCCCGAGATCTGACCATAATTGTGGGCGGGCTGTGTTTCCGGCTCCATGTGTCTGTTGTGCTCCAACCAATTATTTACTTGACTGTTGGTGTTTTCAGATCGCACGCTACCTTCACGTTCATCATCAATCTCGGCGAGTTGCATTGCACGCTTTTTGTCTATAAGCTCCAACTGTATCCGGGCTTTCGCCTCGGCTGCTTCCAGCTCCACCTTTGCTCTGCGTGCTGAAGACGATGACATAGATCGCCGAGATTGTGATCGCGATACGGATGGGGCGGCGGGGGCGGCGCCACCAATTGCGGCCGCTGTGACCGCCGCGGCGGCCTCCGTGACCACTACATCGCCTCCTTCTGTTTCCATTTTATCAGCCATGTCGCGTTGCCTTCGGGCTACACTCCGAGTTTTCACACCGGGAGGCGTGTGGAACATTTGGATCTTGGTTCTTGACGATCCGGCTCGAAGGACCAGCTTTGTAGCCAACTCGGGGTGTAGGGCTGCGATTTTTGAGGAAAAAAAGGAGAAGGCACGATCCGAAAACCAAATTTTCTTTTATCCGTCAAAAACGTCAAAAAAAACAATATTTTCTTCTTTTACAAACTATTCTAAAATTAAAATGCTGTTCTGTCGCCTACACTCCCTATGTGTAAAAATATAGCTGTATTCGATAAGACTTGATTTGAGGTCAATGATGATCTGCGATGCCTCTGGTGTTATAGATATCCATCAGCCTCGGTGACTACTTAGTAATCTGGTAGGTCTCGGCTTGTGAGCTACCTACTAATATAGGTAACAAAAGAGTGTTAAATGTTTAAATAATAAATTTTATTGTTTCCAATTTTAAATTATTGTTGTGACGTAAATTATGAAATAAAATACGAAAATATTTCTATTTATCATGACATGTTTTACTTTAAAAAAGCAAATTGGCGTTTTCAGACCTTTTAAGGATTTGTTCCTGATTCGTCCCGCGAGTTTCGTCCCGCACAAAAAAATCTTGTTTCGACCCACATTTTATTCCTGTTTCGTCCCGAAATAATATTAAATAATATTTTTTCATTTTATTCTTGTTTCGTCCCACATTTTGTTCTTGATTCGTCTCGAGTAGTATTTTATAATGTATTTTACAGCATGTTTTGTACAGAGAGCATAATGACTTATCTTAGTTTTCACAATGTTTTATTCTCAACATGTTACTTAACACCATAAACTTTATTTAAAGCGAATTAAAACTACCAGGATAGCAGAAATGAACTGGAAGTAAACATTCATAACATTCATTTCGGAAAACAGAAATCCTTGTACGAACTTAACTATTTATGAAACTGTTGAATTTTATATCGATGTAGTGAATAATAAACGCTACTTTTATTCCTCTTTGTATAAAATTGTTGGTGCACATCTTAGTGACACCGTTTAGGCCCGTATTTCCTGTTTATTTTTATCACCCTAGTAACTTCTACCTAGTTTTGAGTGGTTTATAAATTCGAAAACCTTCATCCATTTTTACCATTATCAAAAAAGAGCTTAGCAGTAAGTAAGTCGCTTAAGCACCTGATTCCTATTCATTTCTGTTTTCCTGGTAGTTTTAATAAAATAAAGTTCGTTTTAGTTTTAAGAGTCTGAGATAGCGTTTATTAACCCCTTTCATTCCTTTTTTTTAAGCTCGGGTAAGCTATCTTTATTTTTTACCTTTTTTCTGACTCTACTAAAATAACATTTTATAAAGTGGTCCGAAACAGGAATTAAAATTAACGCGGGACGAAACAAGAATTTTTAGGAAGGTGGGCCGAAAACTTGGGCCGAAACAGGAACAAATCTCTAGGTTTCCTCATGATGTTTTCCTTCACCGTTAGTCAGTGGTGTCTAAGAGACTTAGAAAGTACATATGACTTTAGAAAAGGCCACGCCACAATAATAATTTAAATTGGAAACAATAAAATTTGTTATTTAAATATTTTCACACTAATTTAGTATGTTAGTACTTACTCATTTTGATGTAATGCAGATTAGGCTCACAAGCCGAGACCAATAGATTTAGAGACTTGAAGGAATCACCGCGGCTGATGGACAGCTACGACATCGGAGTCATTGCAGACCATCATTGCCCTTTCCTAACTATTTCGAAAATCAAATCAAATACAGCTATATTTTTACTTAAATATGTACTTGGATAGGAATTTACTCTTGGTACCCGGTATCATCAAAAATTACATTTCAAGATGGTGGCAAGGGTTAGTTCCATCTGTCAGCCACATTCATAAATAAATAGTCATGTCGGACTATAAAAGGTTTCGTTCAGTTTCACACAGACAGTGAAGAAATTAGTTCGTGTGATTCTCAACAGATGGCGCTGTCCCGTTAAATGTTGATTGGGAAAAACATTTGAGATACTACATGTGCCAGCTCTCTAAATTTCCGTCCGGAAACAACCAGGCCCACGTCGACGGCTCGTTCGTGTTTCACGTGCGCCTCAAAGAGATGTCAGCACATGCTGAGGGATGTTCGAAAGAGTTACCGCACCCCCGGAATATAAAGGGCTGAGTAAGGAACATGGATGGGTTTTAGTCATTCTACGCGTGTAGCCTGTGGGCTCATTTTACACTAAAGGCATACAGCGCCCTTCGAGTCCAATATAACAATGCGTTTAGGGTGCTGAAGGGGTTGCCGCGTTTCTGTAGTGCTTTAGGGGTGTTTGCAGAAGCCCGGGTACATTGTTTTTATACAGTAATGCGTAAGAGATGCGCATCCCTGGTACGCAGGGTGCGGGGCAGCACCAACAGCATCCTAAAAATGATCTCCAGCCGACTGGATTGCGTGATCGTAAACCGGTGCTGCGAACTTTCTGCTGGACCTACAGCATTATAACGACATTATGTGTCATGTTAGGTTCTAAAGTCTCGTGATTTGTATATTATTTAGTTTACTAATATAGATATAAGTCAAATTGTTACTAACACGTATGAGTTAAGATACTCGAAATAAATGAATTATTATTAATAAGAGTTTAATGGTTCCTTCCGCCCCACCCACGGCGGGAAGGTACATTTGATGATTTCCCATCCGAAAAACTCTCTAAATTAAACTCAGACCAATCGGCGTATTTATGACCAGGTTTCTTGCTGCATAGCTACTCGTACTCGAGAGGCACGCGCTTTGATCTCCGTGCTACCACGACAGACTCAGTAGCTATCACAGTTAATTTTATTCTATTTAGTTTAAATTTCATCATCTGCCTAGCCTTTATCTAGAAGGTCGATTACCGGTTAAACCGTTTGCAATTAAATCCATTTTACATAAAAATAATTGGTAGTTATTTATTATTATCTCTGAATGTTGCAAAATTAAAAATCTCCTGTACCTAATTAGGAATGATGGACATTAGGTAATCTAAATACCAAAAACAAATTTTAAAATAATCGTCAAAAGTTGCTCGCGCAACTAAATAATAATAATAAAGAGATAACTTCACTATAGGCCATATTTTATCTTATCCAAATACAGAGCCCTCGCACTCGAGTGGGACTCACACTTGGTTGGTTTGTAGTTGTGGGGGGCATAATCCATAGATATAAATAGTACCATCTATTCTATAGCTCTCACTCACACACATATCAAATAACCCCGCCCTATTATGGGAAACGCTTGCCATCCAATGGCGCCATTGGTCCGAATCTCGTCGCTGTGATTGGCCGGCCGCTCCGCGATGATGCATTGCCTTATTTGGACTACAGCAGCCCGCAGCCCACAGCGGCCACCCTGTGTTTGGCGAGGGGATGGGGATGCAGCCAGCTCAGCTATCAACTATTAATTGGGGGCCTACCACTACGATTTACGAAACAATCGTCTATCATGAAAGTTGAAATAATATTATTCATATTCCTACCACCGCCGTATAACAGCTAAGTTTGATCAAAAATCAAGGTGTGGTACGAATTAAATATACCCTAGTGATGACGTCACCTAAATTGCTAAGAAAATAAAATTATTTCAGGATTGTGATAACGTTATTTTAAACTCGCTAGTGTTTATTAGTACGAAAAGAATCAGTGTGTCTATAAAACATTCTTGTTTTAAGAGCTGGTGGTAGGCCCCCGCTGGCCTGGCACGGGGGTGGTTAAAACCGTTTCTCCCCTCTTAGTCTATTGATTTTGTATTGAACAAGGGAACAAAGCGTGGCGAACACACGTTTGACCCCCCGCCCGCCTCCCTTGCTAGGCCTGTTGGAAACATATTACAATACAAATCAGAAAGTACCACTGAACACTGATTAATTAGATGAAGGATGTAGGAGGAGGTATACCTCTCTAATGACAATCGAAAAAAATATCAGAAGGGTAAGTAATATCAATATTATTCACAAAGTAGGTATTAAAATCATACTAACTACTGAATGCACACAATCAAAGTAAGTTTGTTTGTCAAAATTTCACCGTAAAACGACTGAACCGATTTAGATGTTGGTATGGCGATAGATGGACGTGGAGATGGTTATGGACTTTTTATTTAAGTGAGTGAAGCTGTTCTCTCAGGAGACATGCTCGAAACTGACCTTCCTTCTACTTGACATCACCAAAAGGACACCACCGGTGGTGTCGTATGGAATCTCTAGTCCATATGACACCACCCTAGTGATGTCCAGAAACGCGTGTTTTTGACAAACAGCTCCCAATTCATTATTTTAAATATGCAAATTGCAATGAACAATGTCAAGATGACCACTTGAGTGACAGATAAATATAAACTTTGTCAAATGACGTACCTCATTAATGAAACTGCTTGAACTTAATTGGAGTTTCAATATATCAACAACTTTGTTTGTAACCTAACTAATAGTCGGTGGTGTCATATGGACTAGAGATTCCATACGACACCACCGGTGGTGTCGTTTTGGTGGTGTCAAGTGGAAGGAAGGGAAACTGCGGGAAACAGTAAGAATATTAATCAAAAGTTTTCCATAATATGTAAATACAGAAATCTGACTGGGTTGGTATCTTGGTAAATGGAACAAGGATGAAGACTTAAGGGATTCTGTGGCCACCGATAGATATTGGTATCATTCTCTCTCCAACCTCATACACCTGATAAAAACTATCTATTTCCCCAGACTGTAATCTATCTAAATACCAAATTTTATCTAAAACGGATAAGCAGTTTTACCGTGAAAGCGCAACACACATACAGGCAGACAGCTACATTTCCATTTATAATTTTAGTCTTCTAGTGCGAGCTTGTATGACTTGACCTTTGTATTCAAAGGAAAGTAAAGGGAACACTACGACACCATCCATACACTGTAGGTACACTCATAGGCGGTTGCAACATACTATATAGGTAACTAGCTGTATCCCGCGGCTTCACTCGCATCCTGAGGGGACTACTTCGCGCACCCGGGTAAAAAGTATCCTATGTAATAATCCAGGTTATAAACTATGTGTGTACCAAATTTCATCCAAATCCGTTCTGTAGTTTATGCGCGAAAGAGTAACAAACATACATTTATACATTCTTACAAATTTGGTATTTACAATGGGGTATTTCAATTAAACTTTTGAATAATATAATAGACATTGTTGCCCCGTATCTATCTACTACATTTAATAAATGTGTTGACGTCGGTGTTTTTCCCGATCTAATGAAACAAAGTAAAGTCATACCCTTATTTAAATCAGGAAATAAGACGGACATAAGTAATTTCAGACCAGTATCCATCTTACCTGCCTTCAGTAAAATATTTGAAAAGTTAATACTCAAGCAGTTACTGAGATATTTCAATTTAAACAGCCTCCTTCATAATGAACAATATGGCTTTACAAAAGGTCGTTCAACTACAGATGCGGGTGTAGCTCTATTGAAACACATTTATAGTGCATGGGAAAACTCTCAAAACGCCATTGGAGTTTTTTGTGATCTCTCTAAAGCCTTCGATTGCGTCCATCATGATACGCTTTTACGCAAACTACGCTATTACGGTGTCCAAAAAGGAGCACTTAGCGTAATAGAGTCTTATTTACATCATAGGGTGCAGTGCGTTGATGTTAACGGGGCGAAGTCTTTAGGACTCCCAGTCCAATTAGGCGTGCCACAGGGCTCAATACTCGGCCCATTCTTATTCTTGGTTTACATTAATGATTTACCTTACCATTTGAAGAATATCTGTGATGTTGTACTGTTTGCAGATGATACTTCACTCATTTTTAAAGTTGATAGAAATAGGGAACAATTTGACGATGTAAACAGTGCACTTTCATTAGTTACACACTGGTTTACAACAAATAACCTGGTTCTAAATGCCAAGAAAACGAAGTGCTTAAAATTTACCCTACCTAATGTAAAAAACCTGGGACCCAACATCCTCCTTAGCGACGAGGTGCTTGAAACTGTGCAATCGACAGTATTTCTAGGTATAACAGTTGATAGTAAACTTCAGTGGGGTTCACACATATCTAGCCTCTCGGGAAGGCTTAGTTCTGCTGCTTACGCCGTCAGAAAAGTAAGACAATTCACTGACGTTGACACAGCCCGATTAGTCTATTTTAGTTATTTTCACAGCGTTATGTCCTACGGTATTCTGTTGTGGGGCAAAGCCGCAGACATTGAAAATATATTTATTCTTCAAAAGCGAGCTGTTCGAGCAATATATCAGTTAGGTAGTAGACATTCACTAAGGGAACTTTTTAAAGAAATCGGAATTCTCACTGTGGCATCGCAATTCGTTCTTGCCAATATATTATACATTAGGCAGAATATACACATGTACACCAAAAAAAGTGATGTGCATAGTATAAATACGAGAAATAAGCACAAACTGTGTGTGCCTATTCACAGACTTCACAAGGTGCATGGGTCATTTATGGGGCTAGGTATACGCATTTATAATAAACTTCCTTTATCTTTGCTAGAACTGCCATTTGACACATTTAAATTAAGAGTTAAATCTATTCTTTGCCAGAAGGCATATTACACCATTACAGATTATTTGAATGATAAAAGTAGTTGGTCGCTATGTTAAACGCAAGACGGCTTCATGAAGTTATCGTTATACAAACTGATTGACATTGTTTTTATAATGTTTTTTTTTTTTTTTAATTGTTGTTTATATTATGACATAGTACTTTCATTAATTGTTTCATAATGATTGTATTGCAATATGTTTTGTGGCTTCCTAGTGACTGCAGCATTAATCAGTTACTATTTTTGTTTGAGTAGCAGCAAGTACGTCATGCTCCCTTAGACGGCATGGCTTGCGGTAGCGTCGGGGGTCGGGTTGCCTCCTTCCCTCAAAAATGGCGAAGGGGGTGATGGCTGGTCCTCGCGTTATACTCGTGAACGGGTGCTGCTTGCGGTGCCTGGTCGTTTTGCTGATACATTTGTTTTTGTCATAATAATTCTTTATTTATTACCTTTTCTGAAAAATGAAATACTGTAGTCCTAGTTTACCATGGTCGTGTTGTACATTTACAGTTGCAACAAAATCTGCACGTGTAGGTGGGTACGCCCTTTATGCCTTATTTTTTTACAAACGGAGGCTATAGATTTTATTTTATTTATTTTTTACATTTTAGAGTTAAATATTTCATAATAATAATTAAATGCTTGAGTATTTACTTGTTATAGGTATAAAGGTGTGTGCTAGCCAACATGTGACAAAATTATTTAAAATGTATGTTTAATTATGTTAAATATGAAAATTACCCATTTTTTTTATTAATATTGTATAAATTAAGGTTCTTCAAACCTTACAGACAGATATGTGTTGCTGGGGAGTTTGTTGCGCCACTTCTTCTTCCCAGCAAAAACACATAGGAAGTGGTGAAGGGCGGGCGTTTTGGGGGCTGTCTCTTGTAAATTGACGTTCAAAAAGTGCTGATTTTCAGCCTAATTTGAATAAATGACTTTTGAATTTTGAATTTTTGAATTTTGAATTTTCGCGTTTATAATAAGTAAGATTTTACGAATATCACAAAACATGATATCAATAATTAGTATACTTATATTTTTTATGTTATCAATAGATAGATATAATAATTTAGCAAACTTATATATACAAACATAGCAATATTATTTATTTTTATCCTCCATTTTGACAGATCTTGAATGTCAGTTCTTACGTTTCACGTATTTAATAAGTAACCGCATATTTTTTTGGCTGTCAGTATACCTGCTTCGAGGGTGTGTGGACAGGCGTGGGACATTTATTGTAAGAGAACAAAAGTGTGGGAAAGCGGCATCACAAAGAAACTGTCGAAATGAAGATAATAAAAATTATATTCTGGCATTTTGGGCGTATCCCGCGGTTTACCTGCTTTTCGAGAGGGAAAAAGTAGCCCGTAACCTCGGTAATAGTAGATTGTAACACAAGGGATGAAAGTGGCCTATGTATGCACGAGATGGCGAACGAGCGTAGCGAGGGTGCTAATAGTTGGAGGGCCTACATAGGTATTTTACCCGAGGTAGACACTCTGATTTGCATTTCGAATATGAGGAAAGGAAATAAAAACCTAATTACATAAACTAACAATATTTTATTAAAAAACAAATAAAGCACTCGACAAAACAATAGAAGATCGATTTTCCACCGCTTTCTTTTTCTGTAGCATCTACCAGCCAGTATTTTTTTGTCATTGATGATGGTTAATATTTTGCTTAAATCTATCTAAATTAACTAATAATTTATTAAAACTCACTTTCGCATTAGTGATATTAGTTGAGATTTGTGTCACAATAAATGTCGTCCTATAATTTAAACTTTAGAATTATTTTGATGTTTTGTGTGATGCCTTTTCTTTGTAATGCCATCATTCTTCTTAATATAGTACTGCGAACATAACATGAATATCTAAAAGTTACATCAGCCAGTCCTGCCCGCCATATTGCGATGGAAACTTTACTAGGAAAAGCATCCGAGGGGCCTATAAATCAATAAAACCCTCCCCGACTACCGCCCACCTCGCAGCACCCCGTTTCCATGGATACCATGAATTCTAAGAAGAGATTGATGGCGAGGTACACTCAAATAACAACGATACTAGTATGGGACGATGACAATAAGATATTTGACTGTGTTTTTTTATAAGCAGCCCAAAAACTCGTAATATATTTTCAGCTAAATCATTGACTTTTGATATTTGAGGCGATATGCCTATACAAAATTTTAAACATATAATATTAAATCTCAACCGATACGTAATACAAGTCATATTTTTCTTGTTATCCACTTTGTTGATACTTTTACTGTGTAGACTATTTACCTAGCTTTATTAATTTATTAGTGTACCGCCCGCATGCTCATTATAGTGAATACTCGTACTTAATTTTAAGTTAACGTGTTTTCTCATAGATTAAGTGAATTGTATTATTTTATGAGAAATAAATCTTAAACCAGAAAAATCTGCAATCTAAGTTTAACCATTTCTCACCTAATCCTTACTTAACGGCGTAATCCAGGAATCTGGAATCTTAATCTACTGTCTTAAGTTCGGATTAACGCTAAATAGCATTTATTAGTGAGATTTTGCTAATCTGTTGCTAACCATCAGATTAAAAATAAATCGGACGTTAGAAGTAAGACGGTTAGTGTCTTGTGTAGGGCGTTATCAAACACCACAATTAATTTATAAAAAAACTCACCTGCCTGGCTATCACGGTTAATAAGATACAGGCTGACAGACAGACGGACAATAGAGTCTTAGTAATAGGGTCCCGTTTTTACCCTTTGGGTTGGGAACCCTAAAAAGTACGACAGGGAAGAATGCCATGCCTTGCAGCTCATGCTTCAGTTGACGTCAATACACGTTCACAATCTTGAAATACTTGCCTCAGGAATGGTGAATGAATGCAGCTGTTCCGAGGGGCGAGGGGAACACCCATATGGCAAACCGAAATTTGCCAAGGGCAACTCTTTTTGGCAAGAAGAGGGGTTTCTGCTGCAAAGCTGATATAGTGGTTTGTATTTGCCTTCCTTTGTCCACAAAGTAGACAGCAGCTACATAATGAACGATCTAATTGATTTACTTGCCATCCATGCCTTCTGCCGACGATTGTGAGCCAACCACCACCGCTTTCGCTCCGATACACTACGGGAATAAATGTGGATAGATATAATTTTAAACTCATACATATCCAGAGACACATTAATTTCAGAAAATAAATTAATTTAAGTAATGCCTATTTGTTTTCGCAGACTAATTATAATAACTTTCGAGTTACTCAGCTGAATTCAATAGCCCCACTTTGCATTGTGTGAGACTCTTCGAGGGCTACATGAGGGTCTTTTCAATTCTAAGCATAATAAACCGGTTCTATTCAAGCCATATACCTTTCGTCTGTTAGCAGCTGTCGCGAGGGGAGCATGTATTATCAACTCTAAGGTCAAGGGCGGCCGGTCTCCAAAGGGTCTCATTCAGATGAGCGGTGAGCTTGCTTTGCTAAGGTAGCAGGATTAGGTAACCCAGATAGTCCAATAATAAAAACAAAATGTTTTCTTGAATGAATCGATGTCTGTTATTGTTTCAAGTAAAAAAACTAATGAAATTTAACACTCACTTGTTTTGTGACCTAGATTAAAAAAAGCAATAGAAGAACAGAACAGCAGAAGCTAGCTTTTACCCGCGATTTCGTCTGCTTGGACTTAAGTAGGTACTGGAATAAAAAGTATCCTATGTATTAATCCAGGTTATATACTACTGGGTACTATAACTCTGTACAAAATTTCATCCAAATTCGTTCAGAAGTTTTTGCGTAAAAGAGTAACAAATATTAAAACACCCTCACAAACTATCGCACTTACAATAAATAGCACTTACTTAGTTAGGGCGGATTCGACCAAACAGGAAGAAATTTTATTCTCGGCATAAATCGCTTATCACTCGAGAATATAAATCAATTTCACGTTTAACCAAATACAATTCGAGGAATAACGAGTCTATTCGGGAATAGTCACTATACCACCCATTTTGCATGGAATAAGAAGCTTAATCCAGGAATAATAAAATGGCGTCCTATTGTTTTATGCTGTCATAAAATGACAGCATAATTCACTGATATTTTTTTTTATTTATTTATTTAAAGAGCTTTGTAGCATGGCAGCTTCTTTTCCACGCTATAATACGACAAATCAGAGTTGACATGAGTTATGCTTCTGCACCCTCCCGTTTGTAGAACAACTTTTTTTGGCCGCGTATTACATTCGTTCACATTCACTTCGCTATTCGTGAATAGCTTATACAAGTATAGCTATATGCTGGATTGCATGGAAAAGCAACTGATGATTTAGTCGAGAATAAAATTGTGGTATATATTATTTTCCGTGTAGATATTCTTGTATAAATTCAGGTTTGGTCGAATATACCCTTAGTAGGATAATTATCTATTCTATATCTATACTTATAATAAATCTGTAGAGAGGTCAATTCTGTACATGAAATATATTTCCAAAATAACTATCAGGGGGTGATTAGGTCGTGTTCCAGGGGGCCCTCCCACTGGGCCATAGCCTGCCGGGGCTGCGGGACGTTCGAAAGAGATACCGCGCCCCCGGAAGACAAAGGGCTGAGGAAGGAACATGGATGGGTTTTAGTCAGTAAGAGTCTGACACTCCCACCCGCCCCACCCACGGCGGGAGGGTTCATTTGATGATTTCCCATCCGAAAAAAAAGGGGGTGATTAGGGATCGATACTGATGCCAAAAATGCAATCAGTAAAATTTTTGTCTGTCTGTCTGTATGTATAAACGTTATAGAAACAAAAACTACTCGACGGATTTTAACGAAACTTGGTACAATTAGGAGCAGAGCAGTGAAGGGAAATGTTGTCATTTTGTTTAAACGCGCTTATCTCAGGAACCGCTGGTCCGATTTGAAAAATTCTTTCAGTGTTAGATAGTCCATTTATCGAGGAAGGCTATTTATCATCACGCTAACACAAATAGGAGCGGAGCACCACTATTTCACGCGGACGAAGTCGCTGGCAGAAGCTAATATTTAATATAACAGTGTACCCTTCTAAAAAAACGAACCCTTCTAAAAAGTAATTCTACCCTTTCAAAAAAACTGTAACAGAACAAAAAAAATGAATGTTCATAAGTACAACTTGACGACGGCACAATTTATTATGTAGGCCAAGATCAAGGGCGAGCATTATTTGTTCAAGACGAGGGGTGAACGCCCCTTGCCAAGACATTCAACTGGTGGTTCGATAGCACGTGTTTTTAGACGGTTTAACAAAGATAATGCCCGTCTGTCAGTCGCGTGGAGGTAAGATAGATCACTTTCTATAGCTTACATTATTTGTAACTGGTTTTTATTTGTAAATTAGGTGTATTTTTCTTTTGTTAATTTTACGCTTTAGACGTTTGTGTCAGGCGGGAATCGAACTATTAAAAATCGCACGAAATTTTATTGCCATTGTGTACAGTGTTATTCCGCAAGAATTAAAACCGCGCGGCGCAAAATCGCGGTGCGGACACTGCTTTAACTGATGTACTCATTATTGTTTATCAATTCTGAAAATAAATGATTTGAATTTATCTTCAGGTGAAAAACTATCTATAGGAGCAAAAACACAATTAAATTAATTAATTCATATATAACTGAATACTCTTCTTTTTTTAAACATGGTAAGGCTCATTATAATTTGAAAGTATTAGTACAGTAGTACACTGGCACAGCAGTAATTAGGCCACCCACAATCACATGACATTAATGTCGTGTTATTGCTGTTCTACGATTGGCTATTTAATTCATGTCACGTCATTTTTGTCCAATGGATATCGTTATAAAAAAATGTGGGTAATAAAAAAAAGGCAAAATGTGATTTAGGAATATTTTTATATAGAAAATCTAGTATTACTAAATGGTTTACGTTTAAAATATTTAAATTGCAATGTAAACATGTTAAAATTCCAAAAACTTGTAAAATAAAATGTGTGATGTGATATAATAATCTATGTAAGGACTATTTACTTATACCGTCAATTATAATTACATATGTATATTTATTTCCTCGTGTGAAGGGTTATAGCGTCCCACGTGTCTAATTTCTTGAAACGCTTCGTTTATTAATCAAATCAAATGTTTATTTGACAGAAATACATTAGTTTTACAAAGGTTACTACCACAGATTATTATATACTTACTACTGTATTCTGCCCGCAAGCAAGCGTGCAAATTTTAATACATAAATACATACATTCTTATACATATACATTATTATCATTAGTATGTGTTTTTGGGAGCGTGAAAAATAAGTGGTACGTGGTCAGAGCGGCATCGTCTTCCGTTTGTTGCAGCAAACAATTATTTATTTCATTTTTAACCGACTTCAAAAAAGGAGGAGGTTCTCAATTCGACGGTGTTTTTTTTTTGTATATTTGTTACGCGATTACTCCGCCAATTGTGGACCGATTTTGAAAATTCTTTTTTCCCCTTTATGTTTTAGTATTATTTTTAACTTTTTAGTGCTTTTCGGGTTTTTTGAAGTCGGTTTAATTTTTTTGCAAAAATATTTTTTTAATATCTTAATTATTTATTATACTTACACTATCACCGTATTTATTTTATTTTCTATATTCTGTCTACAGGTCAAGTACCTAGGTACCTAAGTAATTTCACACGTAATGTCTCTGCCATGCACGGGACTACAGAGTCCCGGACCTTTGGGAGGCGAACGTGGGGCCGAAGCCAACACGCAGGAGCCCTTTGATACAACTTTAATAAAATGTAATGGTAACACATAAGCGGTGATTATCCTTAACACTATAGAAATGCTACAATCCCCGGCTTGCGCAGGACTATTGCAAAACATGAAAAGATACTACTTGGGCTATTGTGATGCGATGATGGATTTTACGTACAAGCAAAATTAATTATTACTTATAGAATAAATTCTCCGATATTTTTATTGTAAGAAAATGACACGTTATACGATATTTTAATTTCCTTTTACAACCATTCATTTAATATTTAATGCACTTTTTCGTGTATATGAAAGGGCTTTTTTACGTAGATAAATAAACGCTTTCATGATCCTATATATTGTCCCACTGCTGGGCGCAGATCTCTTATCATACATAGTAGGCATGAGCATTGATCACCACGCTTGCTGGCGCAATTTCCTTCACCGTTGGTCAGTGACAACTAAGATATACATAGAAAGTACATACGACTTTACATAAGTCTCATTGGTATTTGCTAGGTTTCGAACCCGCACTCTCGTACATGAGAGGCAGGTGCCTTAACCACTAGACCACCACGACACTCCTAATAAAGCTATGGTCATGTTAATACCTAAAAGTATAGATACGTAGGTACAGGTTTTTTAAGTCCACCCTCGCCTGGTATTTTATAGACTTAAAATCAATACTATGTCGATAGTGTTGCGACACGAGTTCGAACTAAGTTAAATTTAATGACTGATTAGAAAATCTGCATACGTAATTGATCATGTAGTTGGATTTTTTAGATAGTTTTTAAAGGTTAAGCATAGCATGTTGGATCGTGGCTCCACACGAAACACAATGTAAATTCTATTGTCTTCATAATTATAATACGAGAGTTAGTTTAAGTAATTTAAAGATACTATATTATCCACATATTAAGTGAACATTTTCATACATTGTTATTCGGTACTGAGAAAATTACTCGACTCACTTAATCTTGATGTGGATTATCTTACTTTTTTTCATAACACCTACCACATAATCTGGTACCTATTTAATAATTTTTGATTTTATTTGATTATCGACGTTGCGTTTCGCATCACTTTCAGATTCGTCGCGCATGCGCCTGTGACCTAGATAGCCCGGTCAGCCTGCACGCGCGGCAGACGCCGTCCGGAAGTCCAGAGAATTGAGTCATTCAAGAATTTACTTCTTGTCTACATTTTCTGTAAGTGTTTATATTTTTATTCGTTTATTTTCAATTAATTAAGTGAAATAATGTATATTAGGGAATTTTGTTTGTTATTGAGTTTATATCGTGGTTGAGTTGTGTTATAATGTGTTGGATGTTAGCTTATCTACACTACATATTAACTCATAATAATGTTATCTGAAGAGTTACCAAACCAGTGATTCCCATGCGGAAGCCATATTGTGTAAGGACGACAATTCAAAATGGCTGGCTGACCGCTTTTTTTGTGTAAGCGCAGTGTATTCTTTTGTTTTCATATGTATTGTTTTTGTTTTCTAGATTTCGGCCAGCATTTAAAGTTCCGAAAGAGGGAAGAGTAAAAATGACCCATTCCAGAAGCAGTACTGTGACAGTAAGTGTTTTCCTTTGTTTGTTTAAAATCAAAATGTTTGGAATTTTTTTCGAGTTCAGTCAGGTTATATGTAGCTATAAGTATTATCTGGAATAAAGACTACTGCGAGCTCGTAATACTGCTGTATCGAAACCCCATTTGTGCCTGTGCCATTTGAATAATTCGCATCGGAAATTTATTTTTAGTGTAATTAGCTCTGAGCCATTTCTATTCATTGCGGCGCTGCAATCGCTTTGTATCAAATTGCGCGAAATCGGTATTGTAAAGCGAGATGTTTTCATAGTCTAAAGATTATGAAAGGAATGTGGGGAAAGGAACAGGGAGCGTTAACCCCCAAACACTCGGTACCTTTTTTGACACCCTGCGAGGTATGAGTATCATAGTATTTTATGATAAACTTAATTTCAGGAGCTGATGGCGGAATTTTTGAGAAGTGTCGAAGAATGTAAGGCGCTGACAAGTAAGCATTACACTTGTTTATCGATTTAAAAGTATTGCTTAGGTGCGGAAAATCTGCTATCTACTCGTCATTCCTACCTATATTTTTAGGAGTTAGTTGAAAATTTAGCAAAAGACCCGCGATTGCTGCGTTCTTATGGCTATGTATTCTTTTCACCATTTCGTAACAAAACATCGCACCTCTAAGCTTTAAATGTACTTTTTTTTTCATTCTCTTATTTTAGAAGTTACGCACATTTTACCACTTTCGAAGTATCTCTCGCGCAAACTATTCAGTTTAGAAAAAAATGATATTAGACACCTCAATAACATTTTTGAAGACCTATCCATAGATAACTAACAAGTATGGGTTTATGAAAAAAAATAGTCTCAGTTCTAAGTATTTAAACTAAACAATTGGAACCCCCAAAATTTGTTGTTTTTTTTTCTATTTTTGTGTGAAAGTCTTAATGCGGTTCACAGTATACATCTACTTACCAAGATTCAACAGTATAGTTTTGGAAAAAGTGGCTGTGACATATGAACGGACAGACAGACAGACATGACGAATCCATAAGGGTGCCGTTTTTGGCCATTTGGCTACGGAACCCTAAAAACATCCACACTTTACGTCAATGGGACCTCCCACCCTAAAATATTTCAAAATTTAATTTTACCACTTTGTTACATAACAGTAGAATTTTCAATTCTGCATTATAAAAATACGGTAACCTATTTTTTTTTCTTCAGCAACCCGCAAAGTCCTCGCTCCTTTGCCGGACGCCCAGCGTGAAATGGACCCATCTGAAATCCAACGCTTGGATGATTATATCGACCGGATGAAGGAAATCTTTATGAAGACTCCGCCAGGCCAGCTGGATCTGCGCGCCCGTCAGACTCTAGTGTCGAGCGTAGTCTCGAATGTTAGAAGAGGAAAGAAGCGCTCTGCTCGCTCTAGCAACAAGGCGAAGCGCGCACGAGCTGATGCGAACGTCATCGTCACAGAAGAGAATGAGCGCGTGACCCCATCTCGCACCAATGAGTAAACGAGAGCAACGAGAAGTCTCAAGAGTCCAAGATTTAGCCCTGAATATACTTAGCGGTCAATTTAAATAACGTGTCCTAGGTACTTAGTCTGTCAATTACCTAAGGGCCTGGTCACATGACCATGGCGCGGTTCGTCAACGTGGAACAACGCGGCGCCTGAGTGCCGCACACTGGCGCGTCAGCGTCGTGCACATATACAATGCCGTGCCATGTTGAGCATGGCACGGCATTGTATATATGCACATTATGCACGGCATGCATGGTACGCGGTAATCTGCCGCACTCAGGCACCACGCCGTTTAACGTTTACGACGCCGCACCGTGGTCATGTGGCCAGGCCTAAAGTACTTACATGCGATTCAAAATGTTCACCTTCTTGCACGATTTCGTTTAATGTTGAGGATTTTATTACAAAAATAACATTTATTTGAATATTCCGAACTTTACGAAACAACATTTATTTTTAATACGCTTATGACAATTTTCTTATTTTCTTTATGCTATTTTTATTAATTGTAATGACATGTAGGTAATAGGTAATCGACATACAAAAGTTAATGTCGCAAGCGTTTAGAATGAATCGTCTTAATTTATGTAATTAGTGGTGATTTTAATGGAAAGTAAAACACACGTCAATAATAATACACTGTATGACATACGCGATTAGGTGAAGACTTTAAGAAAGGTAGGCAATAAAAGAGTGGCATTACGACATGGCGGAGGAGGGGAGTAGCGGCCCCGCGGGTACCGAGTGCTCCAGGGAGCAGTTACCGTTCCTCATCTCCGGCTTGCCTTCACCGGCTGGCTGGAGTGAACAATGACGAGGAACAGGTCTCCCGCCTCTGGCTTGCCTTGATTGGCCGTCCAGAGTGGAGTGGCTAGAACAGAGTCAAAAGCTCTGTTTGGGTTTGGGAATGCTTCGCGGTAAGGGGTGAGTGGACCAGTGATGCTGGACTCGCAGGCAGCGCGTGATTTTAGTTTCAAACCCGTCGGAGCTTCTTCACTCTTCAGCTGTGAGCAGCTCCTGTCCCCGTTGCTAACTTGTTGCAATTCAAGCGACTATTTCTGAGAGTCTGGTTTGTGAGCTGGCGAGTACTTTACATTGTTACGTCAGGTGGCATAGGTTTTAAAAACATAAAAATTGTATAAAAAATTCAACGCTTGCGACATGTTCCTTAGGTATCTAGGTCATTCGTCTAGGTCGTCTGTCCTATTTTCAACATTTGTACCTAAACTTTTTTGTAATTTAAACATTTTACTATTTATGTGCGTGCGAACTGAGGGACCACGTTAGTATTTCGCCAATTAAAAATCGTTGGAAGTAGTAGTTGCCGGACGCCCAGCGAGAAATCCACCACATGAAAAATGGGTGAAGACTTCAAACGCTAAGATGACTTAGCGTTTGAAGTCTTCACCTCACAACTCACAATTCATGACATCTTCATGAAGGCTCCGGCCAGCTCGATCTGCGCGTCCGTCAAAAGCCAGTCTCAAACGAGGTTAAACCTAAAAGAGGCAAGAAGCGCTCTGCTCGCTCTAGCAACATATGGCCAGGCCCAAGCGATTAAAATTTTTCACCTTCTTGCAATATTTTTTAACCTATTAAGATAATTTTAATTTTTTAATAAAACTTTTTGTTATTTAAACATTTTTATTATTATTTATTTACGAAATACCAGTGTGGTCCCTCAGTTCGCACGCACATTTACTATTTGTCTAATTTTCTACCAAGGCAAGTGAGGCGTGGCTCAAAATATTTACAATTTAGGAAATTTTTAATGAGGATGGGCAAGACCCTGTTGAGACTGAAGAAAGATTGAATTATTTTTTATTATATTTCAAAATTATTCTTAGACACTACATACTTTGGAAAGTCCAAATAGGTGACCATCTGCTGTGGCCTGAGTTAGGTTTGCATCAATAAACAGCTCTCATTATACATAATTCACAGTACTATAACGTTAACTCGATTAAAAATAAAAACCTTAAACCGTATTTTGAGAATTGTCAAAGATTAGTCTCGGATATGAGAGCTGTTAATTAACAAATGCTTAGAATATTGGATATCGTTGGGACTTTACAACTTTGGAACAATTAAGCTCAATTTTTCTTTAATCTTTTCCATTTCAGCCTTGTTCGTTGTTTTCATAATATTGTTTTTATGTGTTATATTTTGTTTTGATATATTTTTTATCATCCATCTTGTTCTCTATACCATGTTTACTTAATTTCTGCTAGGCCGCATAAACCAACTCATATATAGGGGATGTTTTTATTGTATTTTAAGAATATGTATCGAATAATAACTGTACTTCAATCGATGTGTGTAGTTAGAACAGGCAAGAACTGTTTAGTGCATTAAGGTTTATAATTATTCTATCTTATATAAATATTATTATATAAGGTCCATGTATTCATATCCGAAATAATTTAAAAGTTTTTTTTTTTATTTTTAACTTACAGAGATAGATTGCGCCCACGCCGATGGGGGCGGGTCGTTCGTACAATCAGGAGTAGGTGTTTTATGCAAAACATCTCAAGCATTATTATAATTTTATCAATTTCTTACAAGAAAAGATTAAGTTAATTAACATTTTTTTCGTTTATATGGCTTAATAGAGGTATCTCTTAAAATATTTCAGCTATAAATAGACGGACCTTGTATATTGATTTCGAACAACAAAATTTTGGAGAAATATAAAAAAAATCTTGATTGTATAAGCCTCATCCGTGGCCCGTTGAGTACTGAACAATTTTTGTTCCGTGTCCGATACTAAGACACTTTTGTACCAACATTTTGTGCCAAAAATGGGAAAGTTTCGTGTAGTCGTGCCCAGTCACATGTCTGCGCGGACGAGGCTTTAGGTTAAACGCCCTTCCCGTAGAGGAAATACAGGGTTAGGACTGAACTATGGATACCTAAACTTCATGATCTTAAAACGCCCTGGTCGTACCATACACTTGCAGCACTATCATCTTATAAAATGCTATTAATGGTAAACGAGTCAGGGACTTACATGATCTCATATCTAGCACTGTTAGCTTAATTTGGCACTTGTACATTAATTATTGATTCATTTTGATAACAGCAACCGACCACAAATGTCGAATTAAGCTAGCTGAACGATTATGAGTTCATGGTAATGTCCATTTGTTCAGGCACTAAGTATATCTTGTTTAGCTATGTCAGATGTCTTGTCAGGATGACGGAGTGCTGTTTATTTTCGCTATGTTTAGCATAGCGCCAATTATAGACAAACACTCGAGAATGATTGAATCAAAATGATGGCGAGCAACAAATTTGGAAATGATAGCTATCGTTGGAATAATAATAAAATTTACTGAATCTAATTAATTGAAATAAATATTATATCAATGTGATTAGTCTTCTTATTTTAACCTGTAATCCATCCAAATGAAAATCTTAATAATCCTCCAACCCGGGTCCCTCTGTGGGTCTACCACGAAAAAGCATTCGTTTCGAAAGCGATTTTTGAATGAAATATACGACTCGCTTCTTACATAGTTTATTATATGTTTGGATACAGCAAATTGTTTCTTATGCACTTTAAACATACATTTTGCTTTGGTATGATTATATATTTATGATTGGATAATAGCTTACATTAACGTTACGATTGCATTAGTGCGTTCGTGCTAGACCCACTGTTTATATTTAGTAAAAGTAATAATAACTGTTTGTATGTTTGTCACCATCTGTCCCGAAATATTAATCCGATTATGATGAAACTACTACTGCTTTGAAACGCACGCTGGACACAGCTTGCTTTCTTTACATCATACATGTAATAAAATTGAAAATTTCATGTGTCTGTACGTTTTGGAATTTTGAGAAAAGAAAAATATAAATAAAATATAAAAAAAATAAAATAAATAATAATAATAAAGGTTCTCCTTGATACGGCTCGTATTGTGAGGAGGTTCCTGTCTCTGGAGCCCTAACCACCGGTAGCTTGGACCCTGTTCCCGACATCGGTGGATCCCTATTTTTTATATTTTTAAATGTTTTTTATATTTTTTTTATAATGAATGTTTAAAAATGAAAAAAATATGTATAAAATTTAAATAAAGGAAATAATAATAATATATAAAATGCAATGCAGGATTGAGCGTCGTGTCGAGGGGGCCAGGGTACTCATCGGCAAACTATTATGCTTCAGGGAGGGTAATACCCGACCAAGGGTGATGCGCTTTGTGAGACGGGCATTCACGGGGACTGGAATTAGTCCTCGTGAGTATATGTCACATGTCACAGAGCGCATCGACTTCCTGAAGCAAAAAGTTTGTGCATGGGCAAGCCGTATTCGTCGGTATAAACGACGGGTGGAACGTTATACCCAGAATCGCATGTTCCAGAGCGACCAAAGGTGGGTATACAGAGCTTGGGAGCGACCTGAACATACTGTGGCTGACGTGTGCCGCCCAGATGACGACGCCACTAGTATGTTTTGGCGCGACATCTGGTCGGCACCCGTCGGCCACACTGAAGGTGACTGGATGCATGATGTTGAACGAGAGTGTGAATTTATAACAGAAATGGAGGAGGTTAGCATCACCTCCTCCGATGTAGCCAGTGCAGTCCGTCCACTGCCAAATTGGAAGTCACCAGGACCGGACGGACTGCACAATTTCTGGCTTAAATGGCTACAAAGTTCACACCCTCGTTTAGCATCGCAATTCCAGTTAGCTTTAGAAGCCGGGTCGCTACCACAGTTCCTAACTACAGGAGTTACCCACCTGCTCCATAAATCAGGTAGTGCCGCGGAACCTAAGAATTATAGACCGATCACTTGTTTACCGACGGTCTATAAACTTCTTACATCTATTTTGAGAGCTAAAATAAATTCACATATTGACAAACACTCTATCATGTCAGTCTCTCAAAATGGATGTAGGAATGGGTCCCGTGGCACTAAGGAGCTGCTCCTCATCGATATGGTCATAAGCCAGCAGGTTCGTCGATCCCGAAAGAATCTGTCGACATGTTGGATAGATTACAAGAAGGCCTACGACTCGGTCCCTCATACATGGCTCATGAGGGTGCTGGAGCTGTATAAAATAAATACAACTCTACGCACCTTCCTTGCGTCATGTATGGGGCAGTGGAGGACGGTACTTCGCTATCCAGGATGTCGAACGATTCAAGGGAACGACGAGTCTATTAAAATTAAGCGGGGAATATTCCAGGGTGACAGTTTGAGTCCACTTTGGTTTTGTTTAGCCTTGAACCCTCTCAGCACTCTACTAGAGGGTTCGAGGCTGGGCTATCCTTTGCGGAGAGGCGGTCAGGTTATATCCCACTTGCTTTATATGGATGATTTGAAACTATTTGCCCCTACTAAACTGCAACTGATGAAGCTACTAAAGGTAACTGAAACTTTTAGTAGCTCCATCAGGATGGAGTTTGGTGTGGATAAATGTGCAGTTATGCATGTAAAGCGAGGAGGGATTGTAGAATCTGAGGGACTACAACTTTCAGATTCTATAAACCTTAGATCACTTTCCGCAACTGATACTTACAAATACCTGGGTATGTCGGAGGGGTTAGGCATCAACGCGGCTGACGTGAAACAATCGTTACGGGAACGGTTCTTTGGTCGCCTGAATAAGGTTCTGAAAAGTTCCTTATCAGGTGGCAATAAGGTCCGCGCCTTTAACGGTTGGGTCATGCCAGTCCTGATGTACTCCTTTGGCATACTCAAGTGGACTCAGTCTGAACTTGACGCCCTGGACAGAAGAGTTCGGTCACTGTTGACTGCAAATCGGATGCATCACCCACGATCATCGGTGATGAGATTGTACATCCCACGGAAATGCGGGGGTCGTGGCTATTTAAATGCTAAGACCCTTCATAACCGTGAGGTGTGCAATCTCAGGGAATATTTTCTTAAAACCGACGTGGGTATGCATCAGGATGTAGTCGCAGTGGACAAGGGACTCACCCCGCTGTCGCGGGCTAAAGAGAATTGGCGCAAACCTGTGGTACTTACCACCAATGACCGCAAGGAGGTATGGCAAGGCAAGGAGCTACACGGACGCTTTTTCCGGGCTCTTCATGGGCCCGATGTAGACTTTATGGCGTCCGTATCTTGGCTACGTTTCGGCGACCTGTTCGGGGAAACCGAAGGGTTTGTCTGCGCAATTATGGACGAAGTTATGTTGACGAACAACTACCGGAGATATATCATGAAGGACGGGACGATTGACATATGTCGGGCATGTCATCGTCCAGGTGAGTCTATCAGACATATTATCTCTGGCTGTTCTCGTTTGGCTAACGGTGAATACTTGCACAGGCATAACCAAGTGGCCAAGATCATCCACCAGCAGCTTGCTTTGCAGTACAAACTTGTGGATCTTGAGGTACCATACTACAAGTATGCGCCCGACCCAGTTCTCGAAAATGACCATATCACGTTGTACTGGGATCGGTCTATCATCACTGACAGGACTATTGTAGCCAATAAACCTGACATAGTGGTGATAGACCGATTAGCGCGCCGCACAATGATCATCGATGTCACCATTCCCCATGACGAAAATCTCGTGAAAGCCGAGAAAGAAAAACAAATAAAGTATCTCGACTTGGCGCACGAGGTTGTCGACATGTGGAATGTGGACTCGGCAGTCATTGTGCCGATAGTCGTGACGGCCAATGGCCTGATGGCCAAGAGCCTCGATCAACATCTCAGGAGGCTCTCGTTAGGCGGCTGGGTCAAGGGCCTGATTCAGAAGGCAGTGCTCCTGGATACTGCACGTATTGTGAGGAGGTTCCTGTCTCTGGAGCCCTAACCACCGGTAGCTTGGACCCTGTTCCTGATATCGGTGGATCCCTGTTTTTTATATTTTTAAATGTTTTTTTATATTATTTTTATAATGAATATTTAAAAATGAAAAAAATATGTGTAAAAAATGAATAAACGGAATATATAAAATATAATATAAATATTGCTTGACTATAAATAACTATTATATGAAATTGCAATCATTTTTAGAGATATTTGTCTGTTTGTCTGTCTGTTAGTATGAACGCGCATCACTACGAAAGTGCTTAGTTTATGTTAAAACTTAAGATTGTAAAATTATGAAGTGCGTCCTAGGATAACATTTAGTCTTTATTTCATCAAAATCGGTTGAATGTATCAATAGTTATTAGCATTTGAATGACAGTGGGTGTGAAATATGAAAACTCTTAATACTATTAATAAAAATCTTATCTTTTGTTTGAAGCAAAACAATAGTAGTCCGGTCAATTTATACATAAAAATAGTGATTAAATAACAAAAATTCCGACAGAACCAAATTTTCCGTAAAGACCTTTGGTTTACCATAAAGAATAAAAATTTGAAAGTCCCCATCAATCCCATGACTGCTAAAAAAGTTATTAGGGGTCAAAGGTCAAAGTTTCAGGTTTTTGGGGTTTTTCTCGAAAATGGTAAGTTTTTCAAAAAAATACTTCAGACCAAAGTTATAGATCTTAAAATTCTCTACAAAAATGGTCCTTATGATTTTTTCTCTAAGTATCACCGTTCCTGAGATATCGTAATTGTAAGAGTCACGTTCTAAATAATATGCACACGTTTGCCACATATATACATACTCAGGTACTTAAGCAAGCAAAAATGCCTATTTGTGTCTCTTTTATGTATAAACTATATTGAGAAAATATACATTTAAAAGACAGTCAGTCCCTTCGAGAATCCCCTCTACCCAAATGGCCTTGAATAACATGCAACAATAATAAAATGCCACAAACACAACAATTGTAGTGGGTGAAGATGTTGATTTGTTGGTACTACTTACCGCAAGGACTCCAATTGATAAAACTATATACTTTCTTAAACCTGGAAAGGTTCAACAGCGAACAGAAATTTATTCTTTAAAAAGTTTATCGGCTTATCCTAAATGCCAAAACTATATTTTATTTTTACATGCGATAACCGGTTGTGATACTACATCGGCAATGTACAGAAGGGAAAAAAAACAGTTTTAAAATTATTTGAGAAAAAAGATTTAATTGACTGTGTGAAAGTTTTTACGGAAATAGATTCTTCACCTCAGACAATAATTACGAAAGGAATTCGCTTTGTTCTTGCTGTTTATGGAGCTCCTAGTAAAATAGATTGCAATGACAAATACAGATATTTAACCTTTGTCAAAAATACACACCCTACTTTTCTACAGCCACATTTGGCACTACAACCTTTCTTGCAATTGCAAAAAATAGTGTTAAGAAGTTTGTCAGGAGCAGGGGGGAGTAAAGTTTTGATTGGTTCCGAAGTATTATTTATTAATTTCCAACCCCAGTCTTCAGGGTTCAGTTGATTACCTTGCCATATCTGAACTTGATAATATACTCGATACAAGTGTTGAATAGCAGATGCCGATGTTGGAGGAAGACAAGCTAGTTGCACTTGCTTCTTGTTTCGTGTATTTTTTTGGGTAGAGGGGATTCTCGAAGGGACTGACTGTCTTTTAAATGTATATTTTCTCAATATAGTTTATACATAAAAGAGACACAAATAGGCATTTTTGCTTGCTTAAGTACCTGAGTATGTATATATGTGGCAAACGTGTGCATATTATTTAGAATGTGACTCTTACAATTACGATATCTCAGGAACGGTGATACTTAGAGAAAAAATCATAAGGACCATTTTTGTAGAGAATTTTAAGATCTACAACTTTGGTCTGAAGTATTTTTTTGAAAAAACTTACCATTTTCGAGAAAAACCCCAAAAACCTGAAATTTTGACCTTTGACCCCTAATAACTTTTTTAGCAGTCATGGGATTGATGGGGACTTTCAAATTTTTATTCTTTATGGTAAACCAAAGGTCTTTACGGAAATTTGGTTCTGTCGGAATTTTTGTTAATTTAATTGTCTAAATTGACCGGGCTATAGAGGCTGTTGGGGGTGTTGATTACGTATATGCGATCTTTTTACAGACACAACATGGCGAATTTAACTTTTTGAGTAGAATCGTTAAGGATGTCGTTTTCAAGAATGTTGGGGGTGCTGTTTACGAATTCGTCATTTTGCAGATCCATGATGGTGTAAGTATATACCTACCTTTTTGCGTAAAATCGATATGGGTATTTTTTTATGCTTATTTGGGCATATAACGAATATGAGAATTTTTTTACGGGTAAAGGGGGAAATGGCCGCACATATTTTTTCTTATATATTTTTATTAATACAATTATTTGCCAAGTTACTTATTCAAACATTTAGTAAAAAAGTAAACATTGTTAATTCACTTTTTTTAAATGATAAATTGCAAGTTTGTGAGTAGTAGAAACGAGTTACTTCATACATGTATTATCGACAAAAAAAAAATCATAACAAAATATCTTTTATCTTGCGAAATGCTCGAGGACCAATAAATACATCGGTCTAGAAGTCGGTGGCGAAAATACACAATACAATACCTAATTTTAGACACCGACTTCTAGAACGATGTATTAGTCTTCAAGCATGTCGCCAGATAAAAGTTGTTTTTCAATTTGTAGTGTTTTTGAATGCTCAATTTGTTGCGAAAAAGTTTCGAATGTAGGAGCAAATAATATTTGAATATGAAATTGAATGTCGTGGTGGCCTAATGGTTAAGGCACCTGTCTCTCGTGTACGAGTGTGCGGGTTTGAAACCTGGCAAGTACCAATGTGACTTATGTAAAGTCGTATGTACTTTCTATGTATATCTTAGTTGTCACTGACCAACGGTGAAGGAAATTGTGCCTTGAGCAAGCGTGGTGATCAATGCTCATTCCTTCTCTGGATGAGAAGAGACCTGTGCCCAGCAGTGAGACGCTATATGTAGGCTGATGATGAGGAACTAATATTTATAATACATAGTATTCGATTGCGTGAAGTAGTTCCGTTAGGAGGATCCCTTGTTTTCCCATACGTTCCTAGCACGAATATAGTGTTAAGGTTGGAGCATCAACAAAAACTCTTTGCTGCCAGCCATTTGACATATTCCTTGTTTGAAAAGGAAACTTTTGTTTTCTTGTTGTGAAAAATTAAAAAGAAGTTACAGTTGTTGAAAATAAATATTCATAACCAAAATATCGTGTACCAATATTTGAGCCGTTTGGGGTTGAAACTTTAGGGCCATGGGGTCCAAGTGCCCGTCTCCTATATCGTGACATAGGCAAGCGTGTAGTCAACTCCACGCGTGACCCGAAAGCTGGCCTATATCTAGGCCAAAGAATCAGCATTGTCATCCAACGTGGCAATGCAGCCAGCCTTTTGGGCACGATTCCCGCTGACAGCGATGTGGACGAATATTTTGATGCCTAACTTCTGTGTTTTATTTTTTTTTATTTTTTGTATTATACATAGAATAATAATATTAATGTAAATATATTGTAAATGTTTTAAAATAAAAATATCGTGTATTATTAACTATAATACATATAATACTACGAATTAATAGTCAGATTGTCTACTGCATGCCTAAAACTATAGTGACTGTGTGTGTGTGTGTTAATCGTGAATTGAGTCTTGAAGACTTTCTTATTCTTGTGTCTACTAAGCTGGTAACATTTAAATATCCACCACCTTTAAGATATAGTAAGTTTCGCTATGATGGGTCGACTTTTTTAAAGTTAAACTCGGAAAGAAAGCTAAATTCAAAAAAAAAATCATTTACAGGCACTTTTGAATTGTCAAAGATTAATGAGTCTGTCAGTTAGTCATAATGGAATATTAATTGAAGCTATTTGCCCGTTCCAAAGTGTCCTTTGGAGAACGGGCAAGAAACTCCATGGTTACTCTTTTTGCTATCAAATATTATTATCGTTTTGAAAATGAGAGGTAGGTATATAACAAAGAGAGAGTCACTTCTAAGATCAAAGAAGTCTCACCATATTTGTACAGATGGCGCTGCTACATGGCTGCTTTGACTTTCGATATTTCGGTGCAGTTAGGAAAAGCGATCGCAAAAAAACCTAAACAACATAACCCTTTTGTTGCAGTTGGGTAAAAATTAGCGAATATAAGCAGGTCACCATTTATGGTGTCACCATTTATGGTGTGAATGGGAATGTGATGTCATCAAGGTAAAGATCCTTTTTACCTAGAGGCTTCCAAATAATATTTTCTTTCATTCTGTTATTTACTTATAGCAAGTTTATTAAGGGCCAAGTTCACCTACTGATGGTTTCGTAATCGGCCCGTTAAACCAAAAGGCTTTTTAATCAGAAAGTGGGAAATTTCGTGTTACCCACTTCTTGTTCAACTCTGGTTTGGTAATCGACCGTTTTAAGAATAAGGGCCAATTTTACCGACTGATGGTTTCGTAATCGGTCCGTTAAACGAAAAGTTTTTTAACCACGAAGCGGATATTTTCGTGTTGATAACTTCTTGTCAACCCCAGCTTGGTAAACAACCGTTTTAGGAATAAAACACCCAAATAATAGTTTATAATATCCATCGTATGGCAGTAGTTTGAATTTATGCTAAAGAGTTGTTTTCAGTTGATCGGACCGTTATCTTGATGGTGAACCTGGGCCTAAAAAGCTCAAATGATACGTTACCCTTCGAAAATTAGAAGTTTAAATTTATGGCAAGCAGCTGCTTTAAGTTAATCGGACTGTTATCTTGTCGGTGAACTTGGGCCTTATTTTAATCGCGTAAAAAGTACTTACAAGCGTTCAGTGCTTCTACATCATGTGCCAGAGTAAAAGTTTTATGTAATGAGTAAACTATTTCAGTTCGGAAAGGGTTTTTATATAAGTAGTACCTACCTATGTATTGTAAACTCGGTAAGCCCCGACCCAGCGCGTCCCGTCGCCGCCCGCGAGTTTTTTTTAAAGTTTCGCTTGGTTCCTTAGGGTCATAGCGTGATGATAAATATAATACAACATAATCTTTACCGCCCTCTTTGCAAAGACCAATAGCAGGCAGATAGATTTAGATCAACCAATAGGAATAGAACGAAAAAGGACCAGAGTACGGACACCTATTATTCTATACCCCGGTTCAAACTATCTCTATGCGTACCAAAGTTCATCGAAAGCGCTGCGTCGGTCAGCCAGCTTTAGGGGATTTAAAATTCAGCTTAAAGGCTGACGTGGTTATCATGTGCGACTGCTCGATTCTCGGCTCCTTCAAAAAGCTGATTATTTAAGCAAATTATTACGGAAAATCGAGGATCAGCTCGCACCGATGTACCACGAGAAGAATATGATTCGGAGTAGCGCTGATATTTCTGTTGCAGTGCGTCCGCTCGTGCCCCAGCTCGTGACAAATTCGGAAATTGGTATGACCAAATCATTTCGAACCTTCGAATCGAAACCCACATAGACGGACACGCACCGCTGGAGGCCTTGTGTGAGGTGTGTCTATCCGCGGTCATTGGCCGTGCGTGATCATCCATAGAATCATCGGTTGTACACATAGAGAGGTTTTATAGTCATTGGACATAACTAAAGTGGTTACTAGTAGTGTACTCTCTGCATAGGCGACAAAACGCTAATAGTTTTCGTGCGTCGGGGCACTGTATGTGCAGTCAAGTGGTTATATAGTCTTTGGTTGTACATGTACAACCGTAAGCCAGCTTCGGAATCAGCCCGAAGATTGAATATTGCCCGCATCTTGGGAATAGGCTCGCCCCTCACCAACAAAAGTTATGTTTAGTATGAATGTTTAATACTCTTTTGCGCAGAAACTTCCTAAACCTAATTTATATGACAAATCCGTAAGTAACTTAGTCTGTAAGGCTCTCAAGGCTAATTGGCTAAATTGATTTAGATCTGATGAAATTGCTTTGGGATTAGCATGAGCCTTGGAGAAGGACACAGGTTAATTTTATCCGAGTGCGCAAAATAGTTCTCTCAGGACGCGAGAAACCGCGGGAATCAGCTAGTATAGATATTTAAATCAAAACATTGAAACGTTCCACCCGGAGAATATTCCCAGGGTTTTCTAGGAAATGCATTTGAGGGAGCTTATAAATCAATAACAGCCTCCGTCCCTGAACCCCCGTGCACCCCCGACTCCCTGTTTCCATAGAAACCAGTTATTTTACCAGCCTAGATCTGCCAGCGTGGGTTGCCCCCCTGTCGCCATAGCAACTGGCTATATATCCAGTTGCATTCCCTCCCCTTCAGCCCCCTTAAATATTGATTTATTTGCAGCTTCATGTACTCGTAATTCTCCGAAAGTAAAGGATGCAAAATTATGTTTGCGTATAAAATGCTTTAGAAGACATTGTGTTTTTATAGGCGCGGGTTTTCGAACCACCATACGTTCGAAGACAGTCGTCAGTCGCATGAAACACATTCGTATTATAATCGTAGGAAATCAACATATAGAGTATACTATTTCTCGCGGTTTCACCCGCATTCCGAGGGAATTCGTCAAGTAACCAGATAAAAATATTCTTTGTCCTTCCCTGGGTTTCAATGTCTCCATGCCAAATTGCATTATTTGCCTAGCCTTTTCCAACCATGCTGCTCAGGAAAAAACCCGCAAAAAAATGGCGAAGTACCTATTAATCGTCATATTAGACAACACTAGCTATGCAAACACTGAAATCTGTAACTTTTAGGTATGTACAGATTTCATTGATTACGTAAATCGTTTAATAAATAAGACACAATGTTAGGGCCCCCAGTAACCAAGAAGTAATAATTTGAAGTTATTGTTTAGTTCAACTTGAGACTCATCGCACGCATATGTTACAAAACAAATATGTACAACGAAGTCAAAAAGTTCTATCAAAACTTCACAATACTAGTCGTTTAACTTATAAGACGGTCTTGTTTATGAAAATAATCCTAATAATTCCCGCAGAAACCGCGGAACCACTAGTAGGAAATAAGCAAGTAAGCATTTTGTGACGGGTAAGTAAGGAACCGTAAACTTTGTGGGACCCGACATGCAACAGGCATTTTTTTTAAATTAAATTACGTCTAGATCTGCCTTTTTGAAATTAATCACATTTACTTGAAAAAAAAAACTTGTTGAGTCGGTGCATCCCCAAAAATTTATAATCGGCCGGTTGGGCGCTTGCGTGAATTTATCGATTTAGCGTCCCGGCGTCACGGGCTCTTCCAGTATTTTAGTTCTTCGGCACTGTCGGTTGCCTATCAGTCGCAATCGCGTTCAAGGCAATTTATATATTTTTTTCTTAGTGCCAGTGCTTGTGTGGTGTGCTTGTGTGGCTAATACATTTTATACTATCGTGTTGTGAAATAATTAGCGGCCAATGTCGACTGCACTCAACGAAGTTTTTGAAAAAGTTTATCAACTACCTTCTTCTGCTTAGTTTATTCATCAGCAAAGAACAAGAAGTTATTAAAACATTCGAAAAATGGTTGTGTGAATCACGAATTAAAATAAAATATCTTGATAAGGTATATTTCATATTTACATGAAAACCATCTAATCACAACTGCACCATGCTTATGTGTGAAGGATGTGGATGCATTATACCGGGCGTGTGCGCAGGCCTGCATCAAGACACCATCAGAAATAATTGTTTTTGCCGAATATGTAGAGCAACAAGGATCACGTATTACAATGAAGTAGCTAGACAAGTCGAACCAGTCCCGAATACTTCAGAGCGCGCGGGGCAGACTGGTGTTTCAGCCCAGCCTCGCATGCAAGATGTAACCCCTGATGTCATGATGGCTATTGAAAACATTAAATACCAAATATTTAATTTTAGAAATGAGCACCAAGCGGATGTCGCCAGGCTTTATCAACAAATGTCAAAATTGGACACCATAACATTCCAGAGGTCCTCCAAAGTTAAACAGGCCATTATAGAAATAAGAAATATACTCAATGCACGGGACCAGGACGCGTTAGCGCAAGATATTGTAGTCGTCAACATAACTGAAATAGATGGGGAAAGTCCCAAGCACCTTGTCCATAATATTGCTGCTAGATTAGGGGTGAGGTTATCCAATGCGGATATTTTAGTGGCCGAACGTATGGGTCGGCGGCTCTGTTATGCTGTGGCCGCTGCGAGAGGAATAGAGCTCCGGCCACGTGCATTACTGGTGCGCTTGGCTACTAGAGGTCTAGCCGATCTGATTCTGAAGAGTGCACGGGAATATCGCGGCATTACCACGGCAGATGTGGGTTTACCTGGACCTGCTCTGCGTTTCTTTATAAACGAACGTCTCACAAGATATTATCAAGATTTATATAGAGAGGCGCGAGAGACTGGCAGATGCTTCGGATATAAATACATATGGATCAAGCGAGGCCGTGTTCTGGTGAGAAGGAGCGATGTCCACCCTATCCGGCAAATTCGATGCAATGAAGATCTTGCTGAAATTTTTACCACCAACTTTGATAGCGAAAGTTCGGATTAAATGATGGCTGTAAGAAATTCAAACAACAGAATAATTATATGTAAGTTTCATTTTATCTAGTTACAATGATGGCAAATAGTTGTCTTCATCCCCATTGAGAAATTTGTTCATCCCATGTTTTAGAGGAGAATAAGCCCAACCCAGGCAAGTTTTCTTAGTGACGATTTGCGAAAAGCTTCAAAGCAGATGATGGATACGTCATATGTTAGGGGCGTAATGTCCAGCAGTCAATTGAGTTTAGTCAGTCTACTCTTATACATAGAAAATAGATTAAAATCGTAGTTATATTATATATTTTAATGTATTAGAAGTTACAAGTTTATTGACGCCAAATGATTATAGCGTATCTCACCCACATTTTGCAAGTCTGCTATGCCATGCTAGGGAGTGAGCCAGAAACTGGATACTTACCAGAAACACTAAGGTAGGCAAATTGTCACTGTTAATAGCAATTGCTATTTGTTTCAGCTCCCTGATTGTTTCGCCTGGCCAACAGACGTATCTACCCTCTTCGCAGCGCGCTGAGCAAGCATCTTATTCATCCACTTCTAAAGCAAGTACTAATTCAATACGTTATGGTTGGGTACTTCTTACAATATATTTCTATTGACAGTCCGCCACCGCTGGTGTCTCGTACTGAGATATTTTAATGAATGTTAGAATTAAGACTAATTCGATTAATCTTCACTATTTTGTATTTAAATGTTTGTTAGTATTAAGGTAGTCTTACTTGACTGTTAAAATTGACCGGCACTGCGATATTTCGCGCCAGGGTAATTGTAACTTAGGGTTCATGTGTATGCAAGGAGCGTGCCTCAAGTCGGATGGTTGTTATAGATAGGATATTGACGAGATAACATCTCAAGTTGGCTAATTGGTCTAAAACCCCGTCTTTTCTACACCAGAGGTCGTACCACGACGTGTTTTAACATATTCATTAGTGAAAATGGGACACAGCTGCTTACGTCGTATAGAAGGTATCTACCGTCTCTTTTTAGCAACGAAACTATTACTGCGTTGGTTGGCACGTCATCGTAAGGCTGCAGGTCGACTGGCTGCAGCTGCTAAGCTAAGCTGTCGTTACATACTTAGATTTATCAGTCAATCTAGTTAGAGGTCTGCTATGAAAGCCAATTTGTATTGAGATGGTAGCAGGTGACAGAGTAGTGGGCCTAGCTCGAACGAAATAATATAATCCCAAGCCATTTTTTATTTAAAAATAAAACTATTCTAAAACAAAACAGTTGTTCCAAACACCCAAAAGAACAATTCGTAGCATCCAAAGATATGAATAAAGTATTTAACTTCAGTAAATAGTATGTGAGAAAAGTGTATATCCCATTAAAAAATCACTTACGTTAATGTTACTTAACCAATAGTCAGGGTGTCCACTCCAAATGCCAAAAATAAATCCCTGACTTTCCCAGATCACTCTACCACAGTTAAAAATATATTTAATCTGTATTTAATTTGTATAGTAACCTAAGAAAGCGCGATGAGATGAGAGCGATTTTTTAAAGTTATTTGAGCAACATAATTTTCCAGAATCATATTTTTATTTAGTGACTCAGCTTTTCCCTGAATTTTGACTAATTTGATATTTTTTCCCTGACAGTCCCTAACCACATATTGCTTCCCTGACTTTTCCTATTTTACCAGATAGTGGACACCCTGTTGGTGTGTGCTAGGCCTATAGTCTACACAGCAGTGTTGAATTCGTAATTTCATAAATAATTTGTTTGATTCGGCAGTCATGCAGCGTCAAGCTCTCGGGTATTCTATTTTATTTGCTTAATTAATGATCAAACTTGCGTTTTGACACTGAAACTCATGCTCGATACTCGTCGCTGCATCCTCCGTGTCAATTCCCTACATGGAACGAATTTATTCTATTTTTTTTTCAATAAATAACAAGTTTTACATACACACTATACAAATGTTTTAGGTATTTTATTAAAAATTTACAAAATTTTGATAGTCAGGGTACTCTTGTACTCGAGATATTTGGAAGAGTATGGACTGGTTAGATTGAGGTTAGGATAGTTTACCATGTTATAATAAAAAACTTAATTTAGTATTAAAGTTTAATAATTGTTTGATATATTTCTGAACTACTTAAACAACAATATTGTCGAGAATGGAGTTATACTAGAGAGGTCACAAGTTGTTTGCATCGTATATGAAACAATAAATGATAAATTAATGTTTGTCGTTGCACAAAACCTACGTATTTTAAAATCATCTTAAATGTTATATGTGAATTATATTATATATATCATCATCAGCCTATTTGATATTTGCCCACTGTTGGACATAGGCCTCTATGACTTGACATTTTTGAATCTATTGTGAATTTGTGAATGTATTGTTACGAGTAAAATTAAAACTTAAATTTTAAGTGTTAAACACCTGAAATTGGTGTACTAGTTAAGCTTTAAACAATCACAATAATATAAAGAATCGTAATATTAAGAAAAGTCACTATAATATAAAGCCCTTCATCCTATTAAGTTTATTTTAGATTTCTCTTATTTTTTTTATGACCTCTTCATATTTCTATATGACCTCTTTACAGGGTGCTTCTAACAGCATTCGACGCAACGCGAGGACCGAGGTCCTAATTTAATTAATTACGTTGGCCTCCAACCAAGGCTTACAACTAAATTTAAACTAAGTGACAACGCGTTAAGGACTCCCCTAGTGGACAACTAGAGACTAGCTGGATCATATCAAATTTAGATTCTCGGTGCAAAATAGTTTCGTACGTACTAGGTACATACTATCTTCTTAACATACATTTAACATTGTGACTAGATCACAGGTTACTATTACTATGTATTTTAATATGTCAGCGTCACAATGATAAACCAGAGAAATAAATCGTTTAAAAAGTGGCCAAGCCACCATGCCAACAACACCCAAGGAGCTTACTTCAAAAATGTACTTGACGCAATAAAGTGTCTCATTAAAAACGTAACTAAAAATATTAGCTGTCAGTCATTCAAAACGTATCGGTTCACAGTAGAGGGACCTTATTTTCAAATACATTGATAAAATTTATTTCTATTCATAATACAGCCATTCGTCTTATAAGCCTCTTTAAGATATCGATCTGTATTGTCCCTTTCTGTCCAAAGACTTATAAGAGGAATGACATTATTATGAATAAGGCGTAACGTTGTCATCTTAGATTGCCAATGTTTACGATACAAATTAATGGAATTTTCAATTTTTTAAAGTAAAAAATGACATGATAAATAGCAATTTATTAACTCGTTATTTACGTGACAATAATAATGTAAAATTGGAACAATAAAATGTGTTATTTAAACATTTAATACTCATTTGGTATGTTAATACGTGGCTTACAAGCCGACGCGGCTCATGACCGCGGCCGATGCACATACACAACACTAGATGCATCGCAGATCATCATTGCCCTTTCCTAACCATTTCGGGGACAAAATCCAGTTTTATCGAATACAGCTATATTTTTTTTTTTTTTGTTATGGCTACAGTCGATCAAGTCGATGTCGACTACTGCCAACGTCACGTTATGACAGCTAACTGGCTGTCGAACTTTGCGGTAGATCTAAAATGATAATAGCTGAAAAGACAACACAGTTTTTCTTAGTGAAACATGTAGGTGATTAATTAAATTAAAACATGGATTATTATTTATTCAACATATAGCAATAAATAAATAAATATCTTGACCAATCATTACACACCTTTGGGTTACATTTTAATATTGTTCTCATTTAAACATTTTGATAAAGTCTTGATTGTATATTTTTTTATTTACTTGTAGTTGAGTAAATACAAACCCTTGGCCGGTATCAAAAAAATTACATTGCAAGGTGGTGGTTAATGTTAGTTCATTTGTCATTCACATTCATAAATAGTCATGTCGGACTATAACATCTGTGCACACAGACAGCCACGAGTATATTTCAAGTACTTATTGGTAGATTGGTCTTCATTTAAGTTATTTCCTACAAGCTCATGGCTTTTAGTTTTCTGTGTATTAGTCTACTATTTAATTGTTGGTGTTAGAATTAAGCGAGTAAACATTTCTGAGACGTCAAATAAATCACAAACTTCCTTTGTAATAAAATGTCTAGTTTAGTGTCCTTTTTGAGGTTTACCTGTCAACCTATTTAAATCCAACCAACGATATATTTGCCATTTAACCAAGGATAGTAATTTAAGACGGCTGAAAGTTTCCGTACCATGAAATTAAATACATAGAAATAAGATAGGATAATATACCGTGGACTGTTATTAAGTAAACTATGTGTATCTTCATATTCTTTCTACTTTAATTTCGTATTGATTGACTTTAATGTCTTCAGGAGATATCTCTTTATATACTCCTCTTCAACATTTCTCGTCATTCTCTTTCTATTTTTTCGAAAACTTTTTTATTTTAAAACATAATCACGGTGCAATTTAGGTTACAAATCGTAATGAAATTATGTCATGTAACAATAAATGTTTAACATTAAATACTATTGATGATATCTTATGTAATAAGTATCTGTTAAATTTAATTATTGAATTAATTGATGTAACTTTTCATTCGAAATTAGAATGTAATAAAATATTGATAAATGTGTCTATTATGTGTAATGTTCTTTTGCCTAAAATAGGAAAATAAATTTAATCTTATTGAAAATTATTAATTGTGAGACATACATAGTTAATGTATTCCGGACAGGGAATGGTTTAGTATAATTTTGTGTATTTCATGTGTTATGATAATAAAAATGTGATATTTGTCGTGGAATTGTTTTTTTTATTTTTCACTTGAAATTAATATCCTTCTCCTGAAAGTGTCTGTCTTTTGGAAAGCAAATTAAGTTGTTGATCTTGGCTAAGTCTTTGACAGATTTGCGGGTAGCCACAAGGCCTGTCAATGCCAATATCTATCGATATCTACCAATCAGTTTTGCCAAATGACATCGTGTTACCCTGTGATATAGTGTTGTAGAGATCAGAGAGGAGCTCGTGGCTAAGTAACAACCGCAAAGTTCAACCGATCAAAGGTTAAGCTGGGCTTGGCGCGGTCGGTCCGTGGGTGGATGACATTCTTTGTCATAGCGAGACTCCTCCGTGCCTCGGAAAGCACGTTAAGCTGTTGGTCCCGGTTGTCATTTGTAGATCTTTAACAGTCATTACTGGTAGTCAAAAGCCAGAAAGTCTGACAACCAGTCTAACCAAGGGGTACCGTGTTACCCGGTAACTGGGTTGTGGAGGTCAGATAGGCAGTCGCTCCATGCAAAACATTGGATCTCAGCTGCATCCGGTTTAGAATAGAAGCCGACCCCAACATAGTTAGGAAAACAGATGATCAGTCTTACCAAAAGTCATCGTTTACCCAGTGATAGTGTTGTGGAGGTCAGATAGTTGGCTCTTTGAACTTACTGGTAGTCTGCTGCACCCGGTTACGCTGGAAGGTAGATGATATAAAAGTGTGTAGATGTATGAATGGTTGTTAAGGGATACGTTTCTATCCATAACATACACCTCTGAATGGATCGATGCGCTCTTGCCCGTTGCATCAAGCTGTTTCGAATCATTTATTAAGTAGGTAGTAGGTACCTACGTTGAACAACATCTTGCTCGTAATGCTTTGTAGGAACTAAATATTTTAAATAGGTAGATAGGCTGTACGATAAAATTATCATCTCTTTTTCGCACTGAAATCTGATTTAACCTGTAATCATACAACCACAGTGGCTTTGTTAGTTTAGTTTGTTTTTTTATTTTTTCGTGTCTCAGCCATAGATTTATTATTTCACAACCATTAGATAGATCGGCAATGCAAAAGAGCCCATCTATCAATCAAACATCTATCAAATTATATTAGATTGACGTGACCTTTCACGGATATGATAATGACCCATTTGGACGGGCGTAAATTTTTCGGGTGTAGCTCATCAAAGGAGAGGAACCTACACAGTGCCGGATTAATCTAGTAGCAGGAGTAGTGCTACGGGCCCCGCGCCTAAAGGGGCCTCGCGCATCCCAACCGGCCTGCTCCACGTGAGAAAAAAAATGCGCTGTTCTCATTTCTTTTCACATTCTGTTTTACAATTTATTAAAAAAAAACCCGCGATTTCACCCGCGTCCTGAGGGAACCTCTTAAGGCACTTGGATAAAAAGTAAGAATTAACGTCTCGGATCCCACTACTTGCATAACAAATTTCATCCAAATCAGTTTAACCGTTTTACTGTAAAAGCGTAACAAACAAACAAAATAAAAATTGGGAACCTGGATTCGGGATTCAGGATACATAATTTAAGATTTAGGTTTAAGATTCAGGATTTAGTATACAGGATTCAGGACTCAGGATATATTCAGGATTCAGGATTTAGGATTAAGGATTTAAGATTAAGGATTCACAAATACACCAAATTTAAAACCATGAAAATCGGTCCAGCTATAAAGGTCCTTGTCAGTCGACAGTCCGTAGTCACGGAACCCTCATAACGAGCTAAGTACACGACCTCACCTTTTTGCCAGGTGTCGTATCGATTTGGACTTATTACATTTCATTTATAATGGTGCTTTGAACAATCGTACCAATTTTCAGGTGGGTGCGAATTACTGTAACCTCACCTACCCACCTATTTTTTTGTCTAATTTGACCGGACTTTATTGGTTATTTGATACATGCCATGGCAAAATGAGTACATAACATATTATTATATCTTCCTTCCAAAACGACATTATTGAGTTTAGGGAAATATGGCAAAATGTTGAGGGAATAGGTCAGGCACAGCACTGTTGTCAGAGGCGAATTTAAAAATTTAGCCCCCCGGCCTGTTAGCTTTGCCGCCGCATTGACATGAGTGAAAATATTTAACCTAGTTAACGCATCGTTCTAGAAGTTGGTGGCGAAAATACACAATACAAAAACGATTGGAGACACCGACTTTAAGAACGATGCAATAGTTATTTTTTCAATTTTTAGGAGTTTTTTGAGTTGGTTTTATTTTTGCTAAAATGTTGTTATTTTTGTTGAATTGTTTTTGTTTGTTGCTTGATAATGTAACAAGAGTAAATATATAAATAAATAAGAACAGGTGAAGGCGCGAAGGTCATCATCATCTGCCTAGCCTTTTCCCAACTATGTTGGGGTCGGCTTCCAGTCTAAACCGGATGCAGCTGAGTACCAGTGTTTTACATGGAGCGACTGCCTATCTGACCTCCACAACCCAGTTACCGGGTAACACGGTACCCCTTGGTAAGACTGGTTGTCAGACTTTCTGGCTTCTGACTACCCGTAACGACTGTCAAAGATATACAAATGACAACCGGGACCAACAGCTTAACGTGCTTTCCGAGGCACGGAGGAGTCTCGCTATGACATAGATGGTCACCCATCCACGGACCGACCACGCCAAACGCAGCTTAACCTTTGATCGGTCGAACCGTGCGGCTGTTACTTAGCCACGAGCTCCTCGCACGCGTGAAGGCGCGAAGGTAGCAAGCGCAATTTTTTCATCATCATCATCATCGTCACTATCATCGTCATCATCATCATCATCGTAATGATCATCGTCGTCATCATCATAATCATTATCATCGTCATGATCATCATCATCATCAGATCATCATCAAAATCATCATCATCGTCATGATCATCATCATCGTCATAATCATTATCATCGTCATGATCATCATCATCATCAGATCATCATCAAAATCATCATCATCGTCATGATCATCATCGTTATTGTCGTCATCATCATCGTCGTCATCATCATCGTCATCATCATCGTCGTCATCATCATCGTCATCATCATCGTCGTCATCATCGTCATTATAAGGCATTTGATCTGGTTTCCTACAATAAGTTATGGCAAAAATTGGAAAACACTAATCTGCCAAAAGAACTCCTTAACATCTTTAAGTATTGGTATGTCTGAACCATATAGGTTGGAGTGCGGGGTGAGGCAGGGGGGGTTTAAGCTCACCTACGCTCTTCAACCTTTATGTTAATGAGCTGATTGAGGAGCTTAGCAGCATCAGAGTCGGCTGCCATGTAGATGGTGTCTGCGTCAATAATATTAGTTACGCAGACGATATGGTGCTGTTGAGTGCGTCGGTCTGTGGGTTGAGAAAACTTGTGGCCCATTGTGAAGTATACGCAGAACAACATGGCCTGACGTATAATTGTAAGAAGTCGGAAATCATGGTTTTCGAGGCTGGGGGTAAAAACACTAGTGCTATACCACATGTTGCACTCAATGGTATACCATTAAAGAGAGTGTATAAGTTTAAATATCTGGGCCACTTATTGACCCCCCGCCTCCACGACGATGATGACATTGAACGGGAGCGGAGAGCGTTGTCGATTAGAGCGAACATGCTGGCCCGTAGGTTTGCACGTTGTTCTCTTCAGGTAAAGATCACACTCTTCCGAGCTTACTGTACTTCTTTCTACACGTGCAGCCTTTGGGCCAGATATACTCAAAAGTCGTACAGCGCTCTCCGCGTTCAATACAATAACGCGTTTAGGATACTGGTGGGGCTGCCTTGCTTCTGTAGCGCATCGGGGATGTTTGCTGACGCACACGTAGATTGCTTTTATGCGACTATGCGAAAGAGGTGTGCTTCTCTGGTGCGCAGGGTGTGGGCCAGCTCCAACAGTGTCCTGAGTATGATTGCTGGGCGTCTGGATTGCTCATATGTAAGGCATTGTTGTGCCGTCTCGCATGGGATGGAGCAGCGATAAACTTAAATTATAAATTGTTACTAACATAGTTTTAAGTAATACTAACGTTATTGAGTCTTGGTTACTCGAATAAAGAATTTATTTATTATTATTTATTATTATCATCGGCATGATCATCATTTTCGTCATCATCATAATTATCGTCATTGCCATAATCATCATCATCATCATCGTCATGATCATCATCGTCATTGTCGTCATCATCATTGTCGTCATCATCATCGTCGTCATATCATCGTCGTAATCATCATAATCGTCATCATCATCATCATCGTCGTCATCATCATCATCATATTTTTTGTCATTGTCATCATCATCGCCGTCTTCATCATATTCATCATTCTGGTCATGATCCCCGACGTCTTTTTTTATTTTGAGTTTGAAGCAAAAATAAAATTTACAAAAAAAAGAGAACAGTTGATGGCGCGAGCGAAGCGAGTGCGTTGTTTTTTTGTAGAATCTCATTTTTTTCTTTACTTTTAATTTGTTTTTCTTTGTTGCATGATAAGGTTTGGAGTAAAGAACTCTAAATTGTAGCAAAAATTAAATCGAAAAAGAAATAAGAACAGTTGAAGGCGCAAGCGAAGCGAGCACGATTTTTTTTAGGAGCACAATAATTAGGCTGATATGATAGGATGATCAGATTTCATTAAAGGTGTCTCAAATGGCTTCTGCAAGTTGGCTTCAGCCCCACGTTCGCCTCCTAAGGGTCCGAGACTCAGTTATCCCGTACATGGTAAAGGATATTAATAATTAAAAGTAATTAATATGGCAACACCTACAAAACGTCAACACATTTATTCCTCTCTGAAATAAAATCAATTATCAAATTCAAGGACCATGGGCGGTATCGTCCCCACCCATCAACAGAAATGAAATGTAGCTCAATTGATACATTTTATCAAGATGATGTTTTTTTATTATGGGGACGTTGCCCAAATGCACATTGGATTTTCCTTGTATCCTAACTTTTCTATGCAAATATTTCGAACACGATAAAGGACTTGGTGATAACTGAATTTGATACTGTGTACTGTGTGTAGACGGCGGTGTATACTGTGATGTGGTGCTCCATATTGGTGACCCCAACGTGATGAACATCAGCCAAATCTCTGATGTCAAGAGCTTCAACATTGGCCGCGATTCTCTTGACACCATCTAAATTAAATTTAGTCTATAATTCTCTCTTTCCATCAACAAATATAAGAAAGAGATAGCAAACTTTTAACACCTGTCAAATTAGAAAAAAATAGTTTTCCATACAAATTAAACATCACGACGTAACATCTCGACTAAATTAACAAACCTGTACGAACAAAATGTCATCTGTCATTTAATTTGACAGCACTGAATTACTTGCTATCCTCTTCTTGTATTTCGCAATAGAAAAAGAGCATGATATTTTAAAATTAGTTTAGTCGTGTGTAAGTCAGAATTGGCACCATTGTCGTCAACTTTCCCTCAACCTCCTACCATCATCGAGCAGCAACCAGCCAGTCTCCCAGCCAGCAACCACTCATGGCTTCTTCGGGTTCATGACCTCCTAGCCTGTAGCTAACGCGCAAGCCTGGTTACACCCTTCAGTCACATCAAGCAACTCGGCACAGCCTCCACAGTTCGACCAGTCAACAAACAGAGGCCATTATACATAAACTCTCCTGGTCGACGCATGTATCCAACCGTCACCCACACTCCAATCCACTAGAGAATCGCAGCAGCATAAAAAAGGGGTTCGCATGCATATGCAAGTGCATTTGATCGGTCGACCTGTGGGGCTGTTACTTAGCCATGAGCCCCTCTAACGAGCAATAATAATACACTCAATATTTTTATTTGCTTACTATAAGTATTGTGAGGATAATTTGAGAACAGCTAGACCGATTTTCATGGTTTTTGATTTGTGGTATCTGTCTCTGTCCCAAATAGCAGAATAACTATTAAAACATCGGAAAAATAACGAAAAGAAATATGGGGCGGTACGAAGTTTGCCGGACCGGCTTGTTATAATAAATTATTTTTATAACCCCACGCACGCATAGTCAGGAGGTTTCTCTCTCTGGGGTCCTGTTCCCTCTTTGCCGGTGGTGTACTATTTTTATATTTTTAAATGTTTTTATATATATTTATAATTTAATATTTAAAAATGTAAATATATGGAAAATAAATGGATGAAGAATTAAAAGTAATATTCCTAGTGTTCCGTAGACGACAAGGAACCCTTATAGTTTCGCCATGTCCATCTGTCTGTCTGTCCGCGGCATAGCTCAGAGGTTATTAGTACAAGAAAGCTGAAATTTTGTATGGATATGCATATCGATTACGCCTACAAAATGGTTAAATAAAATTTTGAATAATATATATTTATTTAATAGCGATTTTTTATATTTTCTTAAAATAATGGCTTAAATAAATTAATGGATTAATTGGGACAGTCAGCGCCCCGATCCCTGAAAATCGGGATGTCCCATGCAAATCGGCGCATCTAGCAATGCGAACTAGCCAAATTCGAAGCTGATGCTTCGGAATTATTTTTATTGAAAAAGCTATCTATTTTATTCGTTTGTTTGACAAGTTTCTCTTTCTTGTTATTTTTTTCCTTGAAAGTCTTCCCTCGCTACAAAATAACGTAGTTGCTATATTGGAGTGTTGTTCAGATGATTTGTTGCCGCAACTCATTGAAAGAATTATGAAGAAAAAACAAAATAATAAATTTAACACGAGTATGATACTCAATTAAAAAAAATGCCCTAACTTTAAATTTTTATAGCCTACAACTACATGAGAGACAAATTTGATCTGTGCTTTCCACATCCCTAAACATTGCGAGGGTGGTACCAAAGTGTAAACTGTACACTTGGCATCACCAAGAAAGCCAAGGAAACTGGAGGCAAGGAGACTGTTTGTCAGCACTTTACGGTGAATTTAAAGACATACACGTAGGACGTAGGTGGCCTCATTTATCCTTCTCAAAATGTTTGTGAGATTGGTTTAAAATCAGAGAGAATATTTCGAAAAAAAATAATAGGCAAAAATGTAAACATAACTATTTTAAACAAAATTACTCGAGGCATGTACAAAACATTGAACACATTAGAATGGCATATGTACGACTCGCCAGCTTTACCTATGTATTTTATTGAACAATATCTTTTTATTAGGCTTAGGGTAGATTCGACCAAACCTGAATTTATACAAGAATAACTATGCGGAAAATAATATATACCACGATTTTATTCTTGAGTAAATCATTAGTCGTTTTTCCATGCAATCTAGCGTATAGCTTTACTTGGATAAGCTACTCACGAATAGCGAAGTGAATGTGAACGAATGTAATACGCGGCCAAAAAAAATTGCTCTACAAACGGGAGGGTGCAGTAGCATAACTCATGACAACTCTAATTTGTCGTATTATAGCGTGGAAAAGTAACTGCCAAGCGACAAAGCCCTTTAAATAAATTAAAAAAAATTAAATAAAAACGTCAGTGAATTAAAATGACAGCATAAGTCAATAGGACGCCATTTTATTATTCCTTGAATAAACTTCTTATTCCACGCAAAATGGTGGTATAGTGACTATTCCCAAATAGACTCGTTATTCCTCGAATTGTAGTTGGTTAAACGTGAAATTGATTTATTCTCGAGTGATAAGCGATCTACGCCGAGAATAAAATTTATTCCAGTTTGGTCGAATCCGCCCTTAACCAATCAAAGTTACAAAATATTTAAAAAGAAAGCTTAAGACATTTCTATAACAAATTAATTATCTTTGACGGCAAATAAAAAACAACATGCATACATCTTTAATAATATACTTTTTGCGCGTTTTTATAGTGTCGTGTAAAAATAACTTTTATTCAGATGCGCAAATGGCTCTCTAACCGAAAAATGGTCTTTGCAGACCTATAATATTTTTGAAAGACCTATCCAATGAAACATCGTACGATGGCATAGGTTCATGAGAAAAAATCTCATCATCACTTTACGTGTATGGGAGCTACCCTAAAAAAATAAATATTTTCCATAATTTTATTTTAGCACTTTTCGGCGTCATCAAAATACATAATATCCGTACAAAATTTTAGCTTTTTAGTACCAGGAACCTCTTAGCTATTCCGCGGATAGACAGACAGACATGGCGAAACTATAAAGGTTCCTTGTCCACTACGGAAACACTCATCCAAATGACTATAACTTTTATTAAAGTCGATCGATTTTGATAAAATGAAGACTAAATGGTATCCTAGGATATACTTTATGATTTATCTAGCTAGCTGGTATTGATATAAACTTACCGCTTTTGTAGTAAAGCGCGTTCAAACTACCATACAGACAGACAGACATTTATGAAAAATATTGCAATGTCTTCTAATATTTTTAATAGTCACTTGCAATATTCTTTTATATTGAGTGCATGGCGCTGCACTCACACAGCAACACCACACGCACTCTAGCGTAGAGTCTTTTTGGTCTCGCCTCAATCACTGCATTGCCAATCTATCTACTATAATATATCCATGGTCTCAGCTCATAAGGCCATTACAGAAATATTAGTCATGCGCGGCTATGTTGACCGTAAGTACTTACTATATTATACGATAAAAACATAATTTGTAACACACTGGCTACACCAAAACGTATGCATCTTACATTATATGTGCATTTTACATAACATAGAGGAGTCGCTCCGTGCACCGCGGTGTGGTGCGGGGCAGGGTATGATCCGCCTTGGACAACAAAGTGGAAGCAAAGCTGACGGTCCAGACATATGGTATTAGTATCACTTGAGGAGGTCATAAATGTAATCCCCATGATTATTATGAACTAGCTTCTGCCAGCGACTTCGTCCGCGTGGAATAGTGGTGCTCCGCTCCTATTGGTCTTAGCGTGATGATATATAGCCTATAGCCTTCCTCGATAAATGGACTATCTAACACTGAAAGAATTTTTCAAATCGGACCAGTGGTTCCTGAGATTAGCGCGTTTAAACAAAATTACAACATTTCCCTTCACTGCTCTGCTCCTATTGATTGTAGCGTGATGAAAAGTATACTATAACCATCTCAGGAGTATGACAAATAATTGTACCAAGTTTCGTTAAAATCCGTCGAGTAGTTTTTGTTTCTATAGAGTTTATACAGACAGACAGACAGACAGACAGACAAAAATTTTACTGATTGCATTTTTGGCATCAGTATCGATCCCTAATCACCCCCTGGTAGTTATTTTGGAAATATATTTCATGTACAGAATTGACCTCTCTACAGATTTATTATAAGTATAGAAGAAGATTTTACCAATTAAAATCTAAAATCACTTTTTCTGATTAAAATCTATGGTAGGTCTCTCTAATCTATTTATAATAAGTATAATTCTAGATTCGATAGCATATTGCTTAAAATTATATTATTCATTATACTTATAAAATTATTTTTATAACAAAATGACTGAGAAAAACAAGTTTAACAGCAACCTTCGATTTGTTCCGCCGTCTGGGGTGTGGGTGGAAAGTATTATGAAGAGGTACTTACCAATCTAAAAATATAAATAAGCCGGTGAAATCAATACATCGTTCTGCTAGATATTTACTTTGACATAAGAGCCTGTCGAGACAACGTTGGCGTATCGCTCTTCTTTGTCACGATAATATTAGGTGCCTACCTACCACACGTACTTACAAAATTTATGTAGGCGACAGAGTGAAAAACCAAACCAGATAAAAAAAAACAAAATCGGACTACTCTGTAAAAAGTTCTGCCTGGTAATACATAAAAAATAAACGCGTCGACTTGAGAACCTCCTCCGTATTTTTCGTCTCTGTCCCTGAATTATACCGGATTATGATCTTGAATTACGGATTACAGTTAATTAGTGATCTTTGTTACCACAGAATACCTAATCGAGCTGTAGTCCAGATAATTTTGAGTAAGTAGCAAACCGCCAGATGTTTCTAGGGTTCCGTAGTCGACAAGGAACCCTTATAGTTTCGCCATGTCTGTCTGTCTGCCCACGGCATACTTGCTCGCACACCTGAATAGTGATGGCAAAAACCCGTGATGGTACGGTACAAAACCTTACTTGACACGTGTGTTTGCATGTATTTGCCACATGACGTCTGGTTTCATACAAGCGAATACTTTTAAGTACACATATTTTTATTATTGACTAGCTGTTTCCCGCGGTTTCACCCGCATCCCGAGGGAACTACTTAGCGCACCCGGGTAAAAAGTAGCCTATGTTGTTCCTCAGGGTCTATTCTATCTCTGTACCAAATTTCATTTATATCGGTCTAGTAGTTTTGGCGTGAAAGCGTAACAGACAGACAGACAGACAGCAGAGTTACTTTCGCATTTATAATATTAGTAAGGATGTACGATACAGTTATTATTTTCATTACCACCGCCCCTCGTTCTGGGACTAAATAAAGCGAATAGACTTCGTATGTACAGTCCATGTGTCTGTCAAATCCACTCAAAGGGATGTTTCCCATATGTATTACGCATGAAAGCACCGGTTTTAATTAAAATCGGATGGATACTGTTATGCAGACAAGTGTCAGAGTCAGTTTTCATTTAAACGGTGTTGGTTTTTTCTTAACTGCATAGTATATTTTTTAATTCAGTGAAATGAGTTAAGAAAGCACTGTGTTATCTTCCATTTGACAGTGTAAACGGTAAAATATAAATATATATGAATAGGGATGATAGGAAAGGTAGAACATAGAAAATACGTATTGATTATGCGAAAGATGATACGAGAGAATAGGGAGTGAATAGTATATGACGGCTAATAGAGAAGAATGAAGGAGTAAATCATGGATGTGGATGGACAGGAAGAAAAAGTACTAAAGTGTTCTTGGCGCATCATTTTGACTGTTAGGTACTTATGTGTGGGTCGCGCGCCCCTCCCCGCGCGCCCGTTTAAATGTATGACATGTCAACCGTCAATAAAGCAATGCGTTGCCAACTAGCGATCGTTTCTTTTGACGTTGTGCGACCCATCCTTATACGTAACAGTGGCGACGAGGTTACCTACAATTATTAATGGTATGTCGAGTGTACAATTTGGAATACTGCATAGTTTCGATAACAATACACAGACGTGGAAAACGTATGAAGGTCGCATTGCACAATATTTCGTGGCAAATGATACAACTCAACGGAAAATCAGATCCTGTCGGCGAGAACAGGAAAGCGATCCTCCTCAGCGCACTCACAGGGATTACCTACAAATTGGTAACGGATTTGGTACTGCCTAAAGACGTCGTAGATGTGCCCTATGAAGACCTCTTATCACGACTGGACAACCATTTTAACCCCAAAAGTGTTGGGTTTGGCGAGCGTCACAACTTTTATGCGGCCACTCAATTAGCAGGGGAAACTCACTCCCTGTGGGCAGCGAGCCTTCGGGGCCTTAGAGCAAAATGCACCTGTTTCAAGCTTGGAAGCAGGTACAACCAAGACCGGGGGTTCTTATATCAGGAGTTTTCTAATAGAGGGAGGAATGTTAGGTAAATATGTGTGTGTCGCAGTCGCCGCTCCACGCGCGCCCGCTTTAATGTATGACATGTCAACCGTCAATAAAGCAGTGCATTGCCAAACAGCGATCGTTTCACTTGTGTGCCGTTGTGCGACCCATCCTTGTACGTAACAACTGTAATTAAAAGCACCTAGTTGACGACTGGCGGATATGGTACAAGTTAGGGGAGGCCAATATCCAACAGGGGATCAAAATAAAATAGGCTGATTTGATCATAATGTCGTGGTGCCTTATTTGTTAAGGCTGCCTGCCTCTCGTGTACGAATGTGCTGGCTGTGTCCTGGCAAATACTAATGTGACTTTTCTAAAAGTCATATGTACATTCTAAGTATATTTTAAACACACTGCTAATGGCGACGGAAAACATCGTGAGGAAACCTGGACTTCAAAAGACTGAAATCGCCTTGAGCAAGCGTGGTGATCAATGCTCATGCCTTCTCTGTATGAGAAGAGGCCTGTACCCAGCAGTGGGACAATTTAGGCTTATTTAGGCTGATGATAATGATGATGATAAACCTAGTGATTTGATAATGTAGTAATGCTATATTGATTTAAACATAGGTCTTGGATGACAATCTGCGGCATAAGTACCTACTCCATATTTTTACACGCCTACTGTTAAATAGTCATGTCATGTCTCTATGGCTGTGTTTATATGTTCGTCATTAGGTTATCCCCTCGGATGGCCTAAATTTCTGAATCTACTGACTGTCCTTAGATGTGTCGTGACCCATAGACCCTATTGTTTCCTGTGACGTCATATATCTTAGAATTGATGACGTAACAAAAGAACAGTTATTCAGTTATTTTATGCTGTACAGGTTACTTCTGCATAATACTGGCCTTACCAAACGTGAAATTCAATCCCTGCCTAAATGCGTGTAACTGAATGAAACAGTCCAGCGTATGTTTGATTACTGGATAATTGCAACGGCTGGATCCCCCAGAGCTCTGCACCCTTGCCTGCCTTTGTAGCACTCAAACAATTACGGATTATGCATATGGTTTTGGACACACCCACCCTAGTTTTAGGGTTTGAAAGCCATCGATTGGATATTGGATTGCGAAAATGGTTGATGGTGAAACAATATAAAGCAGTGACATAATAGAAATAGAATATTTATGCAAACAAGGTATCGTTTGGATCATGGATATGGTGAAACAATTTTATTTCTAAGAAGTGTAATGAAATGTCCCTTTAGTTAATTAAAACAAGTTGGCCAATTAGCAATGTTAAGAAAAAAAACTTTGCACAATCTTAAAAGAAAGCATTTGTAAGTGTGCTCTGACGTCCTAGGCATGGTTGACTAATTGAAAAGAATCAATGTCGAAATAAAAAATTTTTGGCTTCCTTTTGGAAGAGTTTCAAGGTATTGCGACATTCAAACTACTTTCATCCTTCCAGGAAGGTATCTAAAGGAAATTAATTAACAAATACTGTTAGAAATTTTCAACAAATCCAATAGAAAAAAAATGTAGGACTAAATTTTTACCGCTCACGCAGCAAAAAAGAACTTTTGAAATGTTAAAGTAATTTGACGTAGAAATTGTTTTTTATGCTTCTCTTTGATCAAGTTTAGAAGTAGATGCCAATACGGCACGTTACCATATCGTCGGTCACGTTGCCGTACCGTCGGTCACGTTCACATTTTGCAGATACTTTCTTGGTTTCCAAACGCTGTTTATATAAGCTTTTGTAAATACACAACAAATAGCTACCATTTTCTTTTTTATATCTAATAGCTGTTTCCCGCGGTTTCACCCGCATCCCGAGGGAACTACTTAGCGCACCCGGGTAAAAAGTAGCCTATGTTGTTCCTCAGGGTCTATTCTATCTCTGTACCAAATTTCATTTATATCGGTCCAGTAGTTTTGGTGTGAAAGCGTAACAGACAGACAGACAGACAGAGTTACTTTCGCATTTATAATATTAGTAAGGATTGGCTGTTTGCCGCGGTTTTACTCGCATTTTGAGGGTATAATACCTCACGCACCCCGAAGAAAACTATCTTATCCAGCTTTCAATCTATGTTCGTACTAAATTTCATCCAAATCGGTTTAACGGATTTACCGTGATAGACAGATAGAGAGAGTTACTTTTTTATATTTGTAAGGATGCCTTACTCTGTATGTTAGATTAAGAACATGAACGGTTTATGTATATGTATTTAGTTTATTGACGGCACGTTTGGCGTAGTGGCTGAGCAATTGCCTGCTGCGCGGCGTGTTGCGGGTTCGATTCCCGCACGGGACAACTAAAATTGTTCCTGGTCTGGGTGTTTGTGCATGTGTAATGAATGTTTGTAAACACACCCATGACACAGGAGTTATTCCTAGTGTGGGGCAACATAAAAAAAATATGTTTTTTTCATGTTTTTGGATTAAGATTTAATTTTTGGCATTTTATTCAGAAGACTATTTACCTGTCTTTAATAATACAGCCTTTGGCAAATGATGCGGATTGCGGAAAGAGTATAGTTCTTTCTATAAACATCTCTTTCCGCAGCAAAATAATGTAACTGTGGGGTGTGATTGTGTGAAGGGGTTGATTTTACTGGTGTTAGCTTGATACTTATTCCGTAATATTGATCTTCTAAACATCACCCTGCCTTGAAAAGCTTTGGTCTTCTAATTATTCTGCTAACCAACTGTCAACTGCAACTGCTGCCTACATTTTCGACGGCTAAATAATAAATGAATAAAAGGATTGTTTCAGTTATTACAAGGGATTTGTCAGGTTGGCAAAAACCTGCTGCCCACATAATAAGAAGAAGAAGCCACCCCATTGACGCCATGATATTTCAAGCACAAACAGACTTACTTTAAGCGGTAATAGCGTTGTATTATTTTGTTTAAGTACTGTTAATAATATTTTTGTGTTGCGATATTATTTATTTTTACCAGATTTCAATAAAGAAGGAGGTTTTCAATTCGGCTATTTTTCTAATGTTATGATGACTAGATTAGTTCTACCTTTTGAAAGCACTAATTTCACACTTGACCAGCCATTTAAGTGTATCAGGCAATAAACTATAACCTAACATAAAAATAATAGGACGTCAAAAAAATCTTTCCTATCGTCATTAATGGTCAATACTAAACAAAAATACCTTAATTAAACAAAAATATTTTAGAAGCTTCAGTGAGTAGTCCATACTTACAAACTGTCTCATGTTATGATTACTGTCAAAACTCTAGGTATATTAAATTATAGCAAAATCAAAGTTAGTAGAAGTAATTATTTATTGGTTTAGTAGCTATATTGTGATCACCAATCAAAATTCTACTGCTGGCTATAAATAAAAGAGTATTATTGTTCGAAGTAATAAAACTACAAAGTTTATGCCTATGACACCAAATACACTTTATTGATTACCCGAGACATTACATCAATAAATTACTTAATAACATAGTACAGCTTATTTTTAAACACTATAGTTAAAGGTATAAAAATATTGCAAAAATAAAACTTAGAAGGTCAAGAATACGTGGCCATTAAATTATTTAATTAATTGCCAATAAAGTTATAATTCATGAAACCTAAAATAATAAACGGCTATAAACAACATATTTTACTCTTAAGTTCAGGATAGCATTAAAACCTAGGTGCAAAGGTTGAAGAAATACGTCCTACGGAGAAAAACTGGCAAGAAACTCCATAGAACTATCAACAACTACATGATATACATTCTCTAAACGTGCACATATTATAACCTATTCATAATTTCTGTATTTTTATAGATATTAGCTATAATATCTATATGCTATTATTCCACAGATATATATCAGGTATTTTACAAATTAACAATAAAACATACAAAAGCTAAAAAAACAAATACGGAAAAGTACTAAAGTAATACAGGGCGTCAAAAAATTCGTCCTCATCGCGGTCAACTGGGAGCGTATCCAAAAGCCTGGCTGCATTGCCACGTATATTACGCCAGATATATCTGTATGCTACATATCTGTGAAAAATATCTTCCGTTAGGAGACAAAAATTGTAAAAAGAATTTACTTACTTTGTTTAAAAACTGGACGTTAAATTAAAAAAAAAATCGATGACGTCCAGACAGGTTGTTTAAAGACGCAATTATACATTATTTCATTATAGCAGTGGTATACAAGCAAACATGGTAATAGTACACTTAGGATCCGAAGTAGCCTACGTCTTCTTCCTCACTGGTTTCGCGTTCTACCATGCGTTCTACAATGTTTTCTGCCGCGTATTTCATCTGGAGTTCTTTCTGGCGTATCTCTTCAAGAGCTTCCGCCCATTCGTCGCGTTCTTCTTCCATTTCGGCTTCTAAGGCCTCTTCTATATCATCTTTTTTGATGTCGGGGTCGATGATGCCGCCTTCTTTCAGTTCTCTGAATTCAATCCTTTGCTCAATTTCAAAAACTTGCCTAGCAAAAGACTTTGCGAAATTGTATGAAACATTGTTAGACAATTTGTCTCCATTTGAAAGGGGGATATTAGGAAGTGGCCGCCTCATTTTTGTCAAGTAAAAGCGATTCAAATACTTTGCGATCTCTAACTGAATAACATCTTGATGTTTGTTTTGTTTTTTTAATTTATAAAGGTGTCTCATAATTGGGCTGTCTACGGGTTCATCTATCCACTGTCTTTTGCTTTTGCTTGCGGCTGAGTTTATGCCTGTGCTTGTGCTTGCACCTGTATCTGCATCTATGTTTGTGCTTGTACTTGTGCCTGTGCCTGTGGTTGCGTTTAAGTTCCAGCCTCTTAAGCGTATAGTTTTGTATCTGCTTGTACTTGTGCTTGCACCTGTATCTGCATCTATGTTTGTGCTTGTACTCGTGCCTGTGCCTGTGGTTGCTTTTAAGTTCCAGCCTCTTAAGCGTATAGTTTTGTATCTGCTTGTACTTGCGCCTGTACTTGTGCTTGCACCTATGTTTATGCCTATACCTGTACTTGTGCTAGCGCTTGTGCCCGCGCTTCTGTTTTTGCTTATTCCTGTAGTCGCGGTTGCGCTTGTATTAGCACTTATGCTTGTGCCTGCGCTTCTGTTTGTGCTTGCGCTTGCACCTATGCTTGTGCCGGCGCTTATGCTTGTGCTTGCGCCTGTAGTTGTGCTTGCGCCTGTAGTTGTTCTTGCGCCTGTAGTTGTGCTTGCGCTTGTACTTGTGCTTGCACCTATACTTGTGCCGGCGCTTATGCTTGTGCTTGCGCCTGTAGTTGTGCTTGCGCTTGTATTTGCACCCATGCTGGTACCTGCGCTTCTCTTTATGCTTGCACCTATGCTTGTACTCGTGCTATCGTTTGTGCCTGCGCTTCTGTTTGTGCTTGCGCTTGTACTTGTGCTTGCACATATGCTTGTGCCGGCGCTTATGCCTGTGCTTGCGCCTGTAGTTGTGCTTGCGCCTGTAGTTGTGCTTGCGCTTGTTTTTTTGTTTGCACCTGTGTCTGAGCTTTTTCTTGCACGTATGCGTGCGCTTGACCTTCCAGTTGCGCCTGTTCTTGTACTTGTGGTTGAGCTTGTTTTTTTGTTTGTTCTTGCGCTTGTAGCGGGGCTAGTACTTTTGTTTGCGTCGATGCCTCTACTTGTTCTTACACTTGTGCTTTTTTTTGCGCTTGAGCATAGACATGTTCTTACACGTGTGCTAATTTTTGCGCCTGTTCCTGAAGTCATTTTAGCACGTATGCGTGCGCTTGACCTTCTAGTTTCGCATGTGTCTGTACTCGTCGTTTCGCTTGTGCTTGAGCTGCTTTCTAGCTCGGTTTTCTTGGCTTGCTTAGACATGAGGAACTTTCAGAAGTAACTATCACATATGAACAAAACAAATGTGCCTGGGTCTATTTGAAAAACACCTTCGCTATTTTTGAGGGAACACAGAGACCGCACCGCTACCGCAGTTGTGTGCGTCTACACTCAGAGACTTCTCTTTTACGACTGACACTTTGGCTGATGTATTGCCAGCACAAAAAATATTCAAGCCGCTAATCGGCAGAAACAAAAATCTTCAAATAAATTCAATAAAAATATTTATTGAAAGTTTATTTTTAAATAATATCAGGTAGGTATCGAGTACAAAATATTATTTGTGATAATAATATAAAAATACATCATTAGAAAATGAATTTTGTTTCCTCGTTCGTATCATGTAATGACCACTTTATGTCAAAAGTTTGTTTATCAGATCTATGGTGCACTGGTAGTCTATCTACTAGTAGATAAATAGACTGCAGTGTCGTTAAAGTGCCAGGATTATTTTATAATACTGTTCAATTAAATGAGAGCCGCGACAATCAAATTACAAAGTAGGTACATAATTAATACGAAGCGAGTAGATGCCTCACAATTTTGCTGGCCTAGGTGGCTTACCTATGAATTGATTTACGGTTTGTTTTTTTCAATTTCATATCTATCCCATAGATTTGCATATTAGAGATAGATTTTTGGCACTAAGAGTATGGACCTTACGACAAAAATCTATCTTTATAAAAGAAATGATAAGGATGGATGTTTTTGTTAGGCTAAGAATGTGTTACTTAAGAGATGTAAATGTTTCATTTTTTTAACTTTATTGTATTATTTGAGAAGTTAGGAGATATTCAACGCTAGCAGGTATACTTACACATTTCGCATTTGTTCGGCTATGGCTTAGAATCGCTTAGCAGTATCAGCGTGCGTAGCAGGAACGCACTAATTTAACCAAATGTACTGTACTAATATTCTTGAAATTAACAATTATTACTTTCCTGCTATGCCTACTGGAAGGGGATTCGAAGGTGGATATTAATCCACAATAACAAACGCAAATCAGTAGTGATATATTTGAGAAAATGCAATTTATAGGCACATGGAACCTCCTAAAAGCACTGTTATAACAACCATAAACTATTTTAGAAATAGCACCTATAGTACGAGTACTAAATAAATCATATGCTGCCTGTTATTCCTGCGTATTATTAAAAAGCCTCTCCTTTCCGAAATGGTGTCATTTTACTCTGCCCAGTGAACAACATTTACTATGCAACTGCTGAAAACGCGTAAACATGTTTCATTTAATATACTAGGCAAATAAAGAAAAAAAACGCGATTACAGTTTTGCTGGGATAGCAAAAATTGTTCACTGCGATGCATGTAATGCCTACTTTTTGAATTAGACAGGTTATTTAACACCTTGGTTATATTTTTGCCTTGTTAGATTCTGTTTGCGGGTTACATATGATCAGTGTAGTTAGTTCCAAGCCGGCATTTAAATCCAATACAGTATTTGAGCAGGATTGATCATTCAGGTTGTCTTCAGCAGCTATCCTTTTACATGGGGAACTTGAATCCCGTTGCTTGTGCTGGATGGATACCCTGATCTATCACCTGTAATGTTTAAAAAATATCATTAGAGATTATTTGGGAAATTTCTTAGTTTCACATTCATATTTAAGGTATAATGTAGTCCCATTATGTCTATTAAAAAGTAATTTTCAATTTGAATTTAGCTATCGCTACAGCTACATTTTACGTTTAAATGAGAAGTACTCGATAGTATATGTTAGAGGATGATGCATATGAAAATGGATATTTATATAAATTATAAAATTATGTGCTATCTTTTTCACATATAGTGTATAAAAATCACATGATATAGGCATTGTTAATCATACCGCGCATAATAATATAGTGATAATAATAAATAATAAGCCCGGGTACCGAGCGCTCCAGGGAGAAGTTACCGTTCCTCATCTCCGGCTTACCTTCACCGGCTGGCTGGAGTGAACAATGACGAGGAACAGGTCTCCCGCCTCTGGCTTGCCTTAATTGGCCGTCCAGAGTGGAGGCGCTAGAACAGAGTCAAAAGCTCTGTTCGGTGGGTGAATGCTTCATGGTAAGTGGTGTGTGAACCAGTGATGCTAGACCAAAGGAAGCAAATGATCTGCGTTAAAAACCCGCCGAAGCATCTTCACCCTGTAGCCGCTCACGTCTCCGTTGCCTCTTTGTTGCAATTCAAGCGACTATTTCTGAGGGCCCAGTTAGTCTCCGCCTGCCATTTTTACGTGTATATTTTACATTGATTTGGCAGGCGCCATTGGTTTCCATAGTTCACCATATCCCAAAAATGCATGGCAGAGACACATGAAAATATGTGAATTAATGAATAATAGAAGATATATACGAGTACTAGTAATAAATATGTACATATATTGTTAATGTTATGCTTTGTGTTCATTCAGGTTGAACTTTCGCATTTATAATATTAGTAGGATCAGTTGGAAGTTTTATGTAAAAAAACACAACATTTTAGACAATTCATATAAACAGTACTTTTTTTTCTGTTGGGACATCATCAAATGACGTCCCGGCGAGGGAGTGAATGGGAGGGAAAACGAATGGAAGTGTCAGACTCTTACTGACTAAAACCCATCCTTCCTCAGCCCTTTTTCCGGGGGCGAAAATCCCGCAGCCCCGGATATACACAGTATGTGTACTGTTGTAGTTGCGTTTAAGAAATCAATGAATCCGGGTCTGTTACAAACAATGAAAAGCTTTAAAAATATAATATGTCTAAATAGTTAAAAGCAGTTACTAACTAACCAGAATTCAATGATTCCTAGTATTGAAAAAAATCTTTTCACTAAAAATAAACCTGTGGGGCGTCATTCTCAAGACGATAAGGTTGGTTAAGGGTTGATTAAATGCAGCAGTTCTCCGTGCACCAACCAGTTGACCACCTCATCACCTTCACGCCTCCTGGAATCATCAATATTAATCATGTAGAACATAAATTTAATATATAAGTAATTCTGTATATATATGTAACAAATGTACTTTCAGTTATTTATTTATTAAGATAACATGGGAGGACTTATGGCTAATAGTAAAGAAAACAGTACAGTAACTTGGATCAAATCACAAATTATGACTAATTCCTTCGGGTTTGTGGATGGTAACAGAGGTACTGTAAGGCCAAAGAAGAGAGGATGGATTCTGTGAAGGAGGATATTTTTTTTATTATTGATAGGTTCGCGTTTGACCACTATCTCACCTGATGGTAAGCGACGATGTGGTCGACGATGAAGCACGCTTACCTAGAAGTAACCTACTCACTCTTGACTTGAAGACCCCTAGATATGCCTTCATTATCCTTATAAAGGAATGATAGAATGGCAGGTAGAACAAAAAGAAAATCATGTGCATTCGTTTATATATAACGCTTTCGCAGCAAATTACTCATCTAATTTTATTGAAATTTGGCAAGAAAATAGAGTGAAAGCCAAGGACTAGAATGACATACCTTCAGTAGTTCTTATCCTGGTACGTGAAGGGTACTAACCCTCGGGGCGGATATGAAATTTTGGGAAACTATTATTTTACGTAAGTTGTGTTGATCTAAAATAACATGGGTCCGGAGCAAGAAGAAGAAAACCTTTTATTACGTTTAAGGTACAGAATAGAGTGCTGGTGGTCATATTAAGAGACAAGACAGACAATTGAAGAAACATGATTGTGTTTTAGTCAGTAAGAGTCTGACATTGCCACCCAACACGGGACCAAAAATGGGAAATCAAAGGATTATGTGAAGGATGGTAGTGAATGACATGATGGGTGTTTTAACCCAATTCACGAAACATGTATGGTGCACCGTTCCCAGAGAAAGGGGAGCATTCGGAATGAACCTTATTTAAAAAGCTTGGGTACTTACTCAATGCGCACATTTCTAGCCCGGAATTCTTCTTTGTCTTGACGCATAGCTTTTAGCCATCATGCTCATCGGACTTCAACACCACAGTTCTGAGTACAGGCCTTGTTGAACCGCACTCATTGAAAACTGCACCGGAACGATGCATATACGGCGACTAATACCAGCATTGCTATACCTACAAAGTAGAGAAGTCTAGCAATTTATCGGGTTCTTCGAGAGTAGCTTTATATAATTGACTATGTATGAACTTTACCTGTAGTTTTAGAGCACACTGTAGCCTGTAGCACTGTCTTGTGTCTTTTCATATTCTTAACAAATTTTCCTAACCGGTAGTTATAGCCTTTAAATACAAAACTGATTGGTATTAATAATTTACTAAATAGCAAGGACTTATCAAAACAAACACAGCGGTCGATAAAATAACGCATGCGTGTTCACAGACCATTTAGATGTTGCCAGTGCAACAAGATTCATTCTAGATTACCTAAGGCGCCTATACACCTACCATACTTATTATTCGATTATCGATTCTGTTTTATTCGATGACGAAAACTGAAGCATCGAAATTAATTCCAGTAAACTAAATAATTGGAATGGACGGAAGGCGGAGGACCGGGTGTTGGTAGCCAAAGACTTGTTTTTTTATTGAATGGCTTGAGGCTCTGAGCTGAGACGAGGGAATTAATGAAAGAGGTAGAGCTGATATCAGCGCAGGGTTGCATCCTTGAACATTTGATGTGGAGAACCTACTGCGGTCTTCTAGGCTGTACCATATTAAATGGTGGGTCCAATTTGAGTAAATATGACCGTGGCGTTATCAGCATACAATGGAGTCACGAAAATTTGGCATCTGGGTGAATAATCTTTTTCAAATTATGGCAAGCCGGCCCGGCGAACTTCCTACCACCCCATATTTTTTTTTCCTTATTTTTCCGATGTTTTAATAGTTATTCTGCTATTCGGGACTGAGACAAATACAAAAAATCAAAAACCATGAAAATCGGCCAACCGTTCTCGGGTTATAAGTGTTCAAACAAACCCTACTTTGTTTTATATATTATAAAGTTTCTGAAGCCAGTGAGAAGAGAACCTACAATGTATTCCAGGATTTGAATCATGACAATAAAATTCAGCCCCATAAATGTACTCAGTTATATTGGAAGCCGATACCAAACTTAGTTGGGACATAACAAAATAAACAACCTACCAGTCTGGACAAGACTGGTAGATTGTTTAAAAATAATCACCATTTCCCTTTCTCTCTAGATAATCATTTACATGGACACAAGATAATCATTCACACATCTATGTATATAGGTATATACATATGCCCCCCGAGGAGTATAAGCTTCTCACCGCTCAGCATATATGTGTTATCCCTACTTTAAAACGGATTGTATATGAGACATTACCTTGTAGTGTTAGCGTCTATTGTAAGACTTTCTTGACTAAAGAGATTAGTAGGCCATCAACTATCCTGAAGAGAAAAAGTCTTACGCTAGGCATTAGCATAAGACTTTTTCTCTTCAGGATAGTTGATGGCCTAGATCCACAAAAAAAAAATACTAAAGCAAGCAGTAGATATAAGAAGAGCTCCCACCATTGGCGATATGAAAATAAATTATGTCTGGAGCACCCTCGGCAAAACCAATACCGACAGCGTAAACTACGATTTAGTAATAGGAGTAGGTAGTTCATGCTGTCATTATTAATGATGTATGATGCCTCCTGTAAGGAAGCCATTCCAATACCAAAACCTCCCTAGACCAATCATGACCATATCACGTTCCTGATCAAAATTTGCTGCGATCTTGTAACAACACATATTTAGAAGAACAATCAATACCTTCTTATTTGATCTTCCGCGATCTTTAACAAGGCATAGGCGACATCAATTAGACACCAAGTTTAGGGTTTTTAAAAAGAGAGACAATTACTACGCTAATTTATTTATTTAATTAATACGATTACTACAAGTTATAATAATTATAATAATGTAAGGTAATTAGAACTAGTATATTCTTAGACATTCAAGGTTATAATTTAATCTTACTTTTATAAAAATAATAGATACTTATTATGACTTTTTTTGCAATTTTGTAAAAAGTTATTCTTGTGCATCGTCTGAAACGATATGTAGAGGTCTTTACATGAGAACATTAATTGTGTCTTGTGACCAACATTAAAGAAATTTCATAGTAATTATTTGAGTCAGCATTATTTATATGTTATGAAAATTGACAAAGTATGGTAAAACAATATAGAAGTACTTAATTTTTGCGTAGAAGTATATTTATAAGATTTTAATAATAATAAAAAAATACAGTTAATACTTTTTCCGAGAGCTTCAGTCAAGACAACACCCTGATAGTTTACCCTTTAAGGGACGGGCACCTAACCTAGAATACAGTAGTTATTTACGTAACCTATTACTGAGATACACTTACCTGACTGTCTGTGACTTTTCTACCAATGGAGTATAGAACATTATGTAAAAGCCCTTTTTAGACAGCTTACGTTACGATGTCTAGATCTCCTCCAAGGTGAGTACACAGTACAAGTCAGTAGATTCAACCAAAGCGGCCCGACGCAAGACTATACCAGTCTGCTCTCTTATCCATTAAAATTCTTAACTTACTTACCCTACGACTGATTTGAAATCGTTTCAAGTTAAATATCGATATAATATTTGGAAAATGATTAATCATGAAGTTAATAATTCAAAAGTGATTCATAATCTAAAACACCTATCTAGTCCTTTAAACTTGATGCACTGAACATTGCGATGCAATGACAGGTTTTCTAATAAACACCAATAAATACTGATTAATTAGAACAAGTATTGAGACACAAGGCCTTGAGAATACCATTAAAATACATTACGAACTATGCAAGATGAAAAACTTCAATGCGCTCATTGGAGCTACGTGCGCACAGAGGCTTGTCAATCTTTTACCCATAAGTAAGAATAAAAAAAATCGCAGCTCAACTTATCTCCTTCCCTCGGGTGTAACCTTTGCTCATCAAAATATCCCCCCACCCCCAAGCCTTTCGAAAATTGAGCCACGACATATTTTCAGTACTAAACCTAATCATTGCTATGTTTGTTGAATGCGCGTAGTATTTTTCGGATGTCTCCTAAAGTCCTAAAGAAAGCTTCCGTCTATTTTCTAAAGAAGGTATGTTGTACCCTTTACAAAAACAAAGCGCTAAACTTGTTTTATTCAAACTTAGCGGTGACATTGTTGCAAGCTTTCAGTGCTGTTCAGTCTTAGATTCTTACGAATCGATGAATAAAACAAGTAAGAGATATTTGCCAAAGTAAAAAAAAAAGGTACGCCACGGGATTGTTGGAATGTCTATTCCAGTTCCAATCCATTCTTTTTGATAAGGTTCTCGATCTGTTGCTGTTTCATCTCCAGCTCGAGGCGTCCGGGCGGGGACTGCTTGAGCAGCTCCTTCAGCCTGTCGAAGTACGTGTCCAGGAGGCGCTCGTTATCTAAGTACTTCTCCATCATTTCATCCACCATCTCTTGTTCGTCCTCCACTGGGCAGGGCTTCGTTATCTTTTCGCCTGAAAACATTTTTTTATTTAAATATACATAATGTGTATTATAATTCGTATGTTAACTCAGTACTCTCTCTAATTTGGAGGATAAGCAGTTTAATAGCATATAAATATCAAATACTTACTCAAAGCATTGTATTCAGTCAACGTGATACGAATTATCTCGTTCATCAGTGTCTGTAAAGGGAAAAATATAATTGCAGAAACATATTTTTAAGAATAGGTACTTATAAACAAAGCATTCGTGCTATATTCCGTACAATAGACAAAGAGTTTTACTAAGATTTGGGATCTACACCCCTGCCTACTACCCAACCGAAGTACCGGCAAACGCAGAAAAATACCAGCTAATGTTAATAATACATGGCGCTGCAATTTAAAGTTGCAAAAGGAAGTATTATTGTTATACTGTATGTTTGTCTATTCTTAAAAGTACTCGTATGATAATAAACGTAGCCACGGTCGCCAAACTGTTTACTTCGCAGTGTCGTTAAGAATCGCTTTGCCACACTTTTATTATAATCGCAAACCAGCAGCAGATCACACAATACTATCCATAATCGACTATTTAGCGTAACGGAGCAGTCGCAAAAATAATTCGTATTAGGCATTAAAATATACTAATAGCCAGCTTCTCTACCTCCAGAAAAATACCGGTTAAATTTATCTGCCAGATAATTTCATTAAAAATATGACCTATTTGTGGAAACCTGAGCTAATTAAAAAAAACTGTAATACTTACATTGGCATCAGCCGTCGCAAAATCGAAGGTGACCATCTTATCTGGACAATAGGTTCGCGTATCTGTAATAATAAATTATAGCATAAATATGTATATGAAACTGAACTGAACTTCTAATTTTTATTTTACTGGTAGAATGTATTAAGAAAACTACGTTAATTATTGTTAAGTAATACATGTGTACAAGAAATCTTTTGGCACTTCTATCATACTTATATGACGTTACAACCCTCAAGGATGGATCTTGTCATGATTATGTATTTGAAGATATTTGGATCGATCTCAAAGTCGTGATCCATGTTTTAGTACAGCTAGTCTACCGGTCTGAGTGCGGTTCTTTGTCTTTCACGCAATAGAATTCGGAATCGATCCGTCATCAATAGCCAATCAGAGCCGAGTTGAATAGCATCCAGGTAAAGTTGCACATGCGTATTGCATGACCTCGGCTGCGTCGTCCATGTTGCATTGTAAGTGACCACGCCTTCAATTTACGAAAGTCAAAATGCTATTTACTTCACAAATGATGAACGGTCGGAAAAAAACAACGGTAACTCGATCTATATACAAATTTTAAGCCAATCCACTTTGTTCACAATGTACTTTAGTTAACAAAGGAAGGCGAACCTGCTCACTCAGACAAAGGAAAATGTTTTGTAACAATAGACCAAAGCAGAACCGATATCAAGCCAAGCACTACTTTTCCCAAAATCTTGCAGAAATCTTACAGGGAAGTATTAGAGAGAGAGAGAGAGAGAAAGAAATATTACATCTTCCATACAACCACAAAATTACCAAGTCAACACCATACACACTCAAAACATTCATCAATTCCATAAATCAATCAAACGAACTCTTACACTTAAAAAATAAGGCACTTACTTGATCGAAAAAACCGGAGGAGGATAATTAATTGGTTGTCAATCAAACGACCGATCACTTATCTCAACCTGAGGGGACTGCCGTGGCTGCTGGCCGGGCTAGGCGCGTCCTCCCATGAAGTCAATACAATGACGCATGCGCAATGAAGGCTGAAGGCTTAGGCTCAACGCCTAATGGGTTAAAGTTGCTGAAAAACTTTTTATTTGCGACTCTTTGTTGCTGGAACATCAGTTAATCCATATCATCTGAATCTACATTCCCTGATGGCGGATTTTAAAAAGAATTCATATTTTATAGATCACTAAGGTTCCTATGTGCTGTAAAACCACCTTTTCAGTTTTATGAAATTCGAGTGGATATGTCTGTATCTCACGTGTTTGTAGTAATATTGCTGAACCGATATTGAAGGAATTTGGAAAATTCTATTCTTTTGTAATCGTTTCCCAGCTGTCCTCTTTATTGACTGTCTGTCCCATTTGGTGATTTCAGAGTAATCTGAAAAAAAAAACAACTTTCTGGCTTTGACGCCTAACTTCGATTATTTTTCGAAGTTGCGGTGTAGTTTCATACCAATTGTGATGAATGGAAGACACATAAAAATGTGACGTGACTTCCAAATATTTGGAATTTTCAGGTATGTAGGTTCGCTAAATGAGTTGTATATGATCAAAAATTCGTATGTCCTGTAATGTGAAACTAGGTTTTTGAACTTTTAAAGGAAGGAGGAATGTCTTTAGGCACTAGAGAAGAGATTTTTTCCATCCATTCATCTTCATCAGCTTATTTACTCTCCCACTGTTGGGTAAAAGCCACTTCTCATGCAGAGAATGCATGAGCATTGATCACCACGCTTTCTTATGGCGGTTTGGCGATTCTAGACATTTAAGTATACGTTTTCTCACGATGTTTTTGTCACCGTTAGTCAGTGGTGTTACACTAAAAAATACATGTGATCACAGGAAAGTCACATTGGAACTTGCCAGCTTTCGAACCCGCACTTTTGTATACGAAATGCAGGTACCTTAACCACTGGGATAACACAAACCACTGAGTCAAACTCATATGTTATGAGTTTGACATGTTGAAATATGCAGTATAGTCGCTGTAAGCTTGTTGAGTCAGTTTTTTTGGATAATCTATACTAATATTATAAAGAGGAAAGATTTGTTTGTTTGTAGGGTTTTAACTCAAAAACTACTGGACCGATTTTAAAAATTCTTTCACCGTTAGAATTCTACATCTTTACGAAGTTTGATAGGCTATATTTATTTCCAGAAATAATTAGAGATACCTACTAAAACTTGAATAATGTAATCCAAGGTGTGAAAAAAATTACCACGCGGGCGAAGCAGCGGAAAGCTATTATATTATATAAGTCACAGTTCAAGAAAGATTAGGCCATAACATACAAACCAACATGGTTTGTAGGTAGGTAGGTAAACACAGGTCATTGCAATAAGTTATTTCGAATGAACATCCCAGAACTATACCTAAGTACATGTTCTTTATTTCAGTTTACATGGGTTTTTAGGGTTCCGTAGTCCGACAAGGAACCCTTATTTTAAAAAAAGAAAGAAAGAAAAGTGTTTATTCACTTAAACAATACAGGTTCATTAATATCCTCACGTCTGCCAAACTGCATAGCGGTTTGTTGGCAGATCCAGCTCACGTTACAACAAAATATTTTAATATTTGTAGTCTGTGATACACTTCTCAACTATTAATATCTTAATATTTATCTAGTACACATACATGGTTAATAAATAGATATATACATATAATTATAAGTTGACATTATATTGTTACTCCTAAATTGCTTAGTAAAAACTTTTTAATTTTATTAATATAAGTTCGTTTCGTTATACTATTCTTATTAGTTATTAGGGCTAATGGTAATTTGTTAAGTAACTTTGGAACTAAATAATTCCTATTTCTTTCACCAAAGTAATTGTTACAATTAGGCACTTTCAATACATCATAATCCTACCTCCTAAGAGGCCTCGAGCGTGTTAAATATATATATATATAAACAACAACTTAGTTGCTCGCCTTTTCACCGTCTGTACGTCGAGCCTTAGATATAGATTTTCACGCACATTAGTCATTCGGGAGAGGAAATCTCAAGAAATTGTTATTAGTCGTAATAGGTGCCTGTCACTCAGTCGCGTTTGATTAGTGAAGTAAGGTTGAAAATCTACATAAATATATATTATTATATAATTTTTAGTACTGCTATATTTTTTATTGTGCAATATATTAAGAGAAGTCATTTAAGAAGACGATTGCAGCCTCGTGGTAAGTACCGCTTCCTTTGTTATCAGATGATTTATCTATTTTAATCCTAACTAATATTGAAAGCCCAAATGTGAGTTTGTTTGTTGGTTACGCTTTTAAATTTGCTATGAAAACAGATTGAAAACTGTAGACGGTTGTAAACGGACGACTCTTTATCCGGGTGCGTGAAGTGATGTATCCGTCAGGGCGGAATAAGCAAATATCATCCTTTTTAAATCCGACATGCTGGAAACAAGTTTTTTACCGGTCCCAAACGAATGGATACTTTTACCCTTTACCAGTGTAAATTGATTATAAATTGTAAAATATTTAGGGTTGTATTTAGCTCAAAATATTAGCGCACTGGTTTTATCTCAGTGATGCCTTGTGCGCATGTCAGTCCGTCCGACGAGATGGCCGGTGCAACGCAATAAGCTCCATCGATTCCATTCGGCTCATCGCTCATATCGGTGATAGAACGTAGATGTGCATCTCGAGATGCAATAAATTGAGATAGTTTTAATGTTGACTAGGCTTTGTAATTTGTATTGAATTTGTGAAATTACTGTGATTTGGCGATATTCGTCTGCTCTGGGTAAGTGCTTATACTATCTCATTGCGTTATGTCTGCGCCTCGTGAGTTGCCTTTATGAGCGTGATAATCAAAATTTTAGAAGAGTATCTATAATAACAGACATAGCAAATAACAGATATAATTCACATCTCTAGAACCACAATAAGCATGGTACAAATATAACACAAGTAATTAAATTACCGGAAAAATACTTTATTAATTCTAGCAAAGGTCTTAGTGGCCTCAGATTTTAGAATTGTATATTGTCAAGACTTATTTCTCTTATTAGTAACAATATGATGTTGATTTCACGATTCAACGCAAAGTTACGCAAACCTACTGTTACTCTTAAATAAAATAAACCTTAATAGATATCTTATGATTTTATTGAACTGATTTATACTCTGAACTGATGAATAATTCAATATAAATACAATAAATTGTGAAAAATATCATACATTAAAACGGACCATCAAAATGACGCATGCCCCGACTATGATTGGAAGCTTTAGAGAAGGGTATGCAGAGAGGGGGGGTGCAGCAACCCCCGGGGGAGACAAGCGAGGGGGAGGAGCATATCTGTAGAATGAGCGGGGTGTGGAGTCGGCGCTAAATAAATGAATAATATTAGCGGAAATTCAATACACGCATATTATTTAATCCATGGCCTAATAGGGTTAACCAATTTACCTAAATATATATTTTACAAAAACTCGGATTTCAATCTTACTTTTTGTACATGCTACTACGAAATTATTGAAAAAAATCTAAAGGGGTATTGGTCGGGGCGATACATCTAAGCGTAATGCAGCATTTTGCACATTTCACAGCTCCATCGATTTTCATAAAATTATTTTTAGTTCTATATCTCGTTTAGTTGGGGTAAAATTTTGCCCACACGGACGCTCGATATTTTTTTTTAGATTCAGTCGTAAATGTAAAGCTCGGTATCTACTGTTTTTTACAGAGAAATCCAGATTTCTATTTACAGGGCAATCAAAAGAAAAACATGTAATCAATCATCCATTGGAATAAGTACGTAATTAAAACGCATATGCCGAATAAGATCTAGAGGGCAGGAACAGGAGAGTGGGGGCACGTAGAGGTAGGGGGGGGGGTGCAGGACACGGGCGTCTGAGGACGGGGACAGGGGACTGAGCGTGATGCAGCATTGTGCGCGTGTCAGTTCCGCCGATGGCCGGTGCAACGCAATGAGCTCTATCGATTTCATTACTAATATCGGTGATTTCATGATGATGTGCAGATATAATAGAGATAAAATAAATCAATTACTTGAGATAGTGTGAATTGAATTTTGCATTCATCTATAATTTTGTGATCCGCATCTGATTATAAGTGTTACACTTTTTAAGGCGCTCCTTTGCGAAAAAAGCTATAAAATAGGCAATTTTTCGTCGCCTAGATTGAGACGTTGGTACAAGTTACAAGCCAGAAAAAAATACCATGTATAATTAAGTATATGATCCAGGTACAACCCCAAAAAAATCTTAAAGAAATGATCTAGAACATTGAAAAAAAAATTCCTAAAGTAACCTCTCGAAAAAATTTTTCGTCGCGTAGTTCTCAAAATTTTCAATGATTACCATCACATTTTTTATAACCAAAAGAAAGGGAATTCCGTGAACAAGGTACAACTGCAATATTATATAAATATATGGTGTATTTATCGAGCAAATTGAATCTATTCTATTCTATTCTATTCAAAAATTCTTCGTATTGCATCTCTTTTCTGAATGAATTATTTGCATAAATCTGTTTCATCGACCAGACGGCGCACCGCCGTAGAGGCGGGTGGTCTATGTCACTCTGTCATCCGATGACAGTTGGTCTTTCGCATTCAGAAAATAAATATAAAATTGATTTATAAAAATTAAACGTACGTAATTAAAATTTCATATGTAAAAGGGAATCTATTTTAAGATCTATAATGTAACTAACTGTTGTGAAGGGGTGTAAATAGCAGGTGAATGGTAAACATGATGATGATAGCTGTTGTTGATACTGTGCTTTGAAACCCCTGTTTTAGAGTATAACGAGGCCGTAACCAGGAATTAAAAATAGGAAAATAAATACAATGGCCGCATACTTCAGGTATATATGTGCTTTCATTTATAAAATACATTTATTTTCATAATTTATTTTTGTATTTCATTGTGTTTCGCTGTCATACACGACAACCTGGTAGCTTGGTATAAATATATATTACTAGCCTTCCGCCCTTTTCATCCCTTATTTTTCCCCTCTAGCGGATGAATTTCGAAAAAGCCTTTCTCAAAACTCAAACTCAAAAAACGTTTATTGAAATTAGGCTAATTCAATTAGCACTTTTTCAGGTCAAAATACATTATGACAGCACCCCAAAACGCCCACCCACTCTCACTCACTACTTCCTAGTGTTATGGCTGCAAAGAAGAAGCAGTGATGAACAAACTTCCCAGCAACACAGCTGTCTATTACAGTTTAACTTTATATATTATGCCATATTTATTTTACAATATTAATTATAATACACCGAATTTACAATACAAATGTGTTCACTTTTATACTATCGACTTTACAGCTGCTATATGTTTTTATAGCTAATTAGTGGTTTAAATTATAATAGGCTTTTTTTATAAGATTTTCTTTAATTTTAAAAGTAGTATATGGCAATCAATTTTATTATAAATGCGTGTACAAAGCCCCGCAAACGAACCGTCTACTTTATGCATACGATGGTAAGTCGCGGTCAACTTATGTTTATTTCGAGTATTACATTTTTTCAGAAATTACACCCATTCATAATTTATTTGTATTTTAAGTCAATATTCTGTCAAAATTACAAACTTCTATCATTAGCAGTTTAAGCTGGGCATAGATATGTTTTACAGGACATTGCCTTTTTAACAGACTTAAAAAGTAGAGGTTCTTAATTCGTCGGAATCTTTTTGATGTATGTTTCCCGGTTACTCTGATTTTTTTTTTATTTGTTTGAAAAGATAGCATATCTTTGTCAGGTGGTTCTATAAAATTTATCATGAACTTCGGAGATATAAAACGGAAATCCATAGAATCATAGCAGAACTTGAACTTGTAGTCGATGACTGACCACGAACAGAATATTTTTTGTTACAGTCGCTATTGGTAGTCGGAAGCCAGAAAGCCTGACAATCAGTAGTTCTAAGAATAATACATGTGTTACCCGGTAACTGGGTTGTGGAAGTCATATAGGAAGTCGCTCCATATAAAACATTGGTACTAAGCTGGTACTACAAAGTATCAAAATACACCTTGCGCGCTAATTGTGGATACCTGATGTTAAGACATTTTTAAACAAATGTAACAATCAATAGTTATGTTTTGTTTTCTATTTATTTATTTTGAATTTTATTTTCTTACCATGTAACGTAGGTATATTAGTATTGTTAATAAAATATGTAAACAAAGATTATGAAACTTGATCTCAAATAATTATTATTTTCCTTTAATTGACTCCAGTGTTAATTGTTCCCATCGTTTGTTTGCTATTGGACACAGAATGACCTGCTGCAAACTGACTAATCAGGGATGGTTTACAGATTTACGAGTGATAAGTACATGTTTGTTCACAATTTTTTTGGTTTGACACATAGCGACTATGAACCAACGAAAATGAATACATAATATTCTAAAAACTTGGTACAGTTCACGAATTGTCGTCAGCAAACACTATTCATAGTCTTATGCTGACATATATCTATAGACACATTATGGCAGGAATGAAAAATCATTTCCATTACAGTTTTTTTGTTTCGAAACCAATGTAATATTTTTAGAGACTCAAAACCTGAACTTTAAAGCGAAAACAACGAAAACCTTTAAGGCAGTGTTGACTTCGATAGGTCTTTGAAAGAATTAAGTCTGACAAAAAACGAAAACGTGTTTAATTCCTTTAATAAGTATAATAAGCAAAGACAGATTAGAAGAGATTTTAGATGGTGTATATACCTGGATTGTATATACACGAAAGCAAATGTCATGCACTGGCCAGTTTTTTGAAAAAGTTGGTTTGTCGAGTTGTATGTTACTTACACATCTTCAATTTAAAGTGAAGTGAATCGGCTTAACTGATTTCGATGGGACTTTCACTGGAAGATAGCTGATAGCGTAAGGAATTACTTAAGCTGCATTAATTTAAAAAAAACTCTTAAATTAGAAGACGTGGGCGGCGCCGTTGGTGTCAGCTAGTTTCTCTAGATAAAATTAATAAAGGCTAATATTTAAGTCTGAATGGGATCAAGAAGTAAAAACAAGCTAGTCTTGATAATTTCCTGTCAGAAATCATTTATAAATAATAACCTTTTACATGTAAATATGATAGTAACAGTATTATCGAAATTAATCGATTGGTTTTATATAACAGTCCTTTGAATTGGTTAGGTTTAAAAATTAGGTACTACCTAATACTTACTTCTCTAAATAAAAATACTACTATATACTAATTCTTACATGTTTTAAAATTGAAAATCTTGAGTTACTTATTCCTAGCAGTGACTACAGTAGTGGCCTCGCGATACGACGACTGCGAGAGGAGCGCCCCGCAGTGGGCGGAGCTACTTCCCCTGCTTCACCCCCTCAATTTCTTAAAACTGGCCTATTACCCAGCCTTAAATGAGTTGAGTAAGTTTGATTGGAGTTAAGAAAAAAAAAAAACTATTGTGAATATGTTTTTGTTTTACGTATTTCAAATCATGACATAAATAATATAAAATGCCATTTTATGTTATCAGGATTTAAATTACCAAACGAAAAACATACTACATATTTTCATAATATGTATGTACATTAGTATTACCTAATGGCTTCAAAATATTATTTTCACGTTCTTAAAAATAAGACTTCTGGACCTTAATATTCTTGCCTAAATGTTGATAACTGTTTCCTACATTAGTAAATAATGTTTTAAAAAATTCATAAAAAAAATACTCCTTAAAAATCAATATCTCATGCATTTATAACGCATGTCCCGAATATGACCGAGAGCGCATGACGAAACTGCCTAAAGGGAAGGTGCAACGTAGGGGTGGGGTGTAAGATTGCAGGATGGGCGGGATGCGGCGCGGGGGAACAGAGCAAGGGAGCAAAGTACGCATGTCAGTCCCGGCGACGCCCGGTACAACGCGCTTAGCTCTATCGATTTCATTCGGCCACTACCCACTCATTATGGAAAAAAACACGTTGATTTGCGTAAACAGGAAAAAAGTACCGTGAGATGTAAAATCAATTAAATCGGGAAGGACAGGGGTACCAGGCAAGGGAGCATTGTGCGCATGTCAGTCCCGGCAACGGCCGGTACCACGCGCTGAGCTTCATCAATTTCATTCGGCCACTACTCATATCAGAGATAACACGTTGATTTGCGTAAACATGAAAAAAGTGCCAAGAGATGTAAAAGGGTGTTTCTTCGAAACATAAGTTTTGACGGTTTTTTACGAATAAATGGGTGAAATATTGATCCAAATTTGACGTTACGTGTATATCATATGTAAAGTTAAAATTTCTATCGAGGCCTAATAATTAATTTAATGTTTAGTATTAAAAATATATATATATTTTGTCAGAAAACAGCTGAAACTCATTTACCTGGCGCGTCCAAACTCCGGTTTTCTATACTATTGTTATGATATGTTACGATTTTGACGGTACTTATACTTTTGTATTCATCTGAATCGATATTTGAATAATTGATGTATTTAGTTACATTATCAAATTTACTGAAACTTAATTAATATCTGAGATAATTGAAGTTTAAAAGTGTCCACACCAAAAATCATCATTCATCTGGGCACGTACATCAAATTGTCTACCGCGTAACATTGTGCGAGCGCAGGATCGATGAGCAGGGGGCGCGCGCAGTCAGTCAGTGGCGAATGTTTTAGCTGGAGAGTTTCGCGTTGTTAGTTTCCCGGCCGACAAAAATCATAACGAAAGAGTGTAATCTGGACTTTGTAAGGTAAGTTGCATAATTAATCTGTCAGACTCTATGCTTGTATTTATAAGGTTCAGGTTTTGTCTTTCATTTATATTACGTGTTTACTATACTTCTTCCCGTTTGGAGAAGTTGAAAATGGCTAATATTATAAATAAAAAATATAAAGCCATTTTAACGACAAAATCACATTGATCTGGTCCTAATTCATCTGATTTCATCTGGCTCAATTAAGCCAGATGAATCAGTATAGTGCCTAATGAATGAGTATTATGTGTTGATATGTGTTTTTTTTTAAAGAATTCATCATCTACGCAATGCCAAAATAAAAAAAAAAACAAAAGAAGAAAGATTACGAAAAAAGAGACTGCCTGAAACAAAAGATACCAACGAATAGAAGAAAATGAAGAGCTATGGGAGGAAAAGCAAAAAAAAGAACAGATATTCTTACCTACATAGAAAAGAAGCAACTATCTATAAAATAAATGAATCCAGGACAGCAACCGGTACAAAGGAAGAGATGCAGAAAACAAATCAGATCCTACTACTTGAGAAAGAAACAAGAAAATCGAACACTTGCCTATCTTAACATGAACACTCCACCCCCCATTATTGCGCGTAATGCCGGTCCTGTGCCTGTGCTAGACCCAATTCAAGAAGATCGCTTAGTCCTTCAATACTACAAAGAATTACAGAGTCACCTTCACCTGGGCCATCTAGGAGCTATCTGCGGACTGCTGCACTTCAGAACCCTACTGAGAGTATGGTATCTGACAAACCAGCGAATGAAACCATCTCTATTCGTAGTTCTGCATCTTATTCATATCAGCTAGTAAGACAAATGCTATAAAAAGCATAAGAATTCAACACTTCAACATCTGTTGCAAGTATTGGGTTTTTAATTTTAATCATCTGATTATGACGACTGATGAGATGAGGATGAAGACTCATTTGATATATTCCAAGATATTGTGAGACGGATAGATTTAGAAATGATTATTTCAGTTCCTATTTTTTTAAGGGTTTTTTTAAATACATTTCGATCTCAATCGTTAATGTTTTAGACTGTTTATTTAATCGTTATTTCAGAGTTGATTGTTTCAGTTTCAAATTGTTTTGAAGGGTATAAGAATTACCTAGTTTTTGTTAATTCATCGTACATAAGTATAAAAGATATTCTGTTGTTTTTGTTTTAAAAACTAACGGTTTATTGTTTTTTTATCTACTATGAATTACCATTGAAGTATTTTTTGTTTCTAACCCATTTAATTGTCCTAAAACTTAAATAATTCGATTTTTTTTTATTAAAGTAATTCTGATTTAATACTTCATTGTTTTTTATTTATCCCTTGGGGCTTTTTTACAATTATTAAATAACTTTATAGTAATATGTGGTATTTTACTGGTTAGAATCTCATTATCCTGGCATACCTCTAATTCGTCTGATGTGCTCATTAGTCCGAGTCATATAACGTGTAAACATATAGCTGTACCATAGTGCCTCCGATATATAACATTATTTTTTTTATATTATTTATGTTAATCCTTTTTTGCATTTTCTAACTCAATTTTTCAAAAAAGCCAGATAAATTAGTCAAAAACCCTCTTTCTCGAAGAAACGCCCAAAAATAGATTGCCTAGGCATAGTTTATATTGAGTTTTGATTTTCAACGTTATTTTGTGGTGTACATCTAACCAGGGTAAGTGTCATTCTTTCTTACCGCGGCAGTAAGAAATTTAGATTTTAGATTGTTAATTCAAAAATTGAATAATACTGCAAAAATAAAACGCAAAATTATTATAATTTTTTATTTTGTGTAATTATGGTAAAGTCGCACACGTACGGTCGTATCGGCTTTCTAAGAGAAGAGGTTAATTAATTTTATAACATTATCGATTACCCGAACCGAAACTCGCTGTACCAAATTCTTTGTTACGGAACGCCTCCCGTTCCATATTGCCCAATCCGCGGGGAGAAGAACTTTCTAGAATGCGTGAGTCGTTGGCGGCTACAACCACCAACGAGGTTTCAGCGGTCTAGACCGATTTTTGCGCAATACTGCGACGCACTTGCCGTCTTATAATTTGTATATTTGTAAATTGCGTATAGTTTTTATTATTACATTATTTGTATACGTACTTTCTCCGGGATTAATTCCTAAAAGTCCTTCGCTGAACCCAATAACTTAGTTCGTTAAAATTTAAATATTTCTCTCTGATAAATCTTGTATTACGTTCAGTGTTATATGTAAACGTTGAGGCTTAATTATTACTTTTTGTATCTACTGTTTATTACTAAAAAAAAACAGGTTGTTACATAAAAATCTGTCCCTGTATAATCCATTACTAAAATAAAAAACCTCCTTTTTTGAAATCGCTAAAAAGAAAAATATTAAACTAATCATTCATATGAATCAATATCTCTCGCATTTCATTCGTACATTCTGAATATGATCTGGAGCGCAGGAAAGGGTGAGCAGGAAACTGTTGCAACATAGAGGTATAGTAGGGGGTGCAGGACACGGGAATATATCTGAGCGTGATGCAGCGTTGTGCGCATGTCGGTCTGGCCTGGGTCTGGTCTGTGCGCGACTAGCTCCATCGATTTCATTCGGGCGTTACCTATACATATTTTTATAATATGTTCATTTGTGTACAAAAATATGACTTCAAATTATAATATTTCTTTATTAAAAAACTACGGTACTTAATTAAAATTCCTGCCGAAACGTTGCTAACTGTTTGTTGAAAAGATTATGATTTTCTAAATATGCAGGCATACTACGAAAAATAATAATCATAAAGACAATCCTCCTGAAAAATCTCACGCATTTAAAACGCATGTCCCGAATATGACCGAGAGCGCATGACGACGCTGCCTGGGGGGAATTGGAACGTAGGGGCGAGATATAAGAGTGCAGGATGGGCGGGATGCTGCGCGGGGGTTTAGAGCAGGGGTACAGAGCAAGGGAGAAAGTACGTATGTCAGTCTCGCCGACGCCCGGTACAACGCGCTTAGCTCTATAGACTTCATTCGGCCATTACTCGTATTGGAAAAAACACGTTGATTTGCGTAAACACCAAAAGTACCGTGAGATGTAATAAATCAATTAGTTGAGGTAGTTTAAATTTTGTTTTGAATTTTCAATGTGATGTCGTGGTATATGTCTAACTATAGTAGGTAAGTGTTAGTTTTCTTATTGCGTTAGTTGTTACAGCTTGGCAAAAAAGTCTAGAAACGGAACTAATTTTTTTTATTGCTGACAACACCTCAAAATAATGTCGATTGATGTAAACAAAGTTCGCGAGTTACTTATTTTTTTATTTCGACCATCAAAACGTTAATAAAACCACGTTTTAATAAATAAAACCATTCGGAGTTTTAGCAAGGAAACAATTTATAATGTTTATATGCGATATCTGGTCGAACATGAGGCTTAAACTCTTCTTTCCGATCTCGATGATATTTACCAAAGTACCGCCATTATGACAGGTATGTAAGAGTTTGTTTTGTTGTATTTAATTGTATCAAGTGTTAATTTATGATCTCTATTTTGTTTTGAATTGCTTGAATACGAAATAAGTGAAATTTTGAACAATAAACATCGAGCATATAGGTTATGTTTACGTTTTGTCTTTGACGCTTTGGTATAGCGCGACTGGATTAATATTGATACTTGAGTGGCTTGAGCCTTGATACTCTGCAATATGTAAATTCGATTTCTGCATAACTTTATCTATGAGTGTGATCACAAGATAATATAATACTCGTTATAACTAGCATTTAAAAATCACAAAAAAAATAGATAGGTACCGTAAACTTTTTACGTTTAATATTGATAGAGGTTTAATCAAGTTTTTTATCTTTATAGGAAGCACCGAACGTGCATTTCAATATATAACCGAGTAGGAGTTCAAAAGAATTCATGCCAGCATGTTAACAAAATCGAAAAGGAGTATTATGAATTTATGAGAGGGCTCGTACTTGGACATAAAACGTTTAGGAATCAATCTCCAACATGATAGCGCAGTGCCTTTGAATCTGAGTGTGACTCAGATGAGTTTATGGCTAGCTCTAGCCAAGACATGGATGTGGCGGGCGTGGAATATTTAGAGGAAGATTTATTGAAATCAATTACAATAATGCTATATTCATACGCCTTTTTTTATACCCCAAAAAAAAATTGTAAACACAAGAGTGCTTACATTATTTGTGCTTATAAGTAATTTGTATTCAGTTACATGACGTGAATACTTGTTATTACATTTTATGATACTTACTGATTTTAATTAATTATAAAAATACAGCTTAATATCAAGACGATAGGATGGTACGCTATATGCTCGCAGCGGGTTGCCACACGAACGGTAAAGTGGCGCCCCTATTAATTTCTACTCTTTTTTGCCAAGCTGTAAGTTTCGAATTTAATCGAATTCGAATTCGCTTAGCCCCGGTTGGGCGGGGCACCACCATGTCCTCGTATGGACAATCGGCGGCGGCGATCTGTCGCGTCCGGCCCTTGTAAAGAAAATTTTATTCGGGCATTACAAATATAGGAAACAACAAGTTTATGACAAAAGTACCATGAGATGATGAAAATCAATAAAAATCGAGCAGGACAGGGGTACGAACAACGGAGCATTGTGCGCATGTCAGGCCCGGCGACGGCCGGTACAACGCGCTGAGCTCCATCGATTTCATTCGGCCACTACTCATATCGGTGGAAACATATTAATTTGCGTCAATACAAAAAAGCACCGTAAGATGTAATAAATCAATTACTTAAGATAGTTTAAATTCAGTTGTGATTTTGTGGTACACGTTTAGTAGTTAAGTGACATATTTTCTTACTGCGTTAGTCAGGACTTGTGAATGTTAATTAAAATACTGAATAATATTGCAAAAAATCCGAAATTATTATTATTAATTTTAATTTTGTTTAATTATGGTAAAATCGCACACGTACGCTTGTATCAGTTTTCTAAGAGAAGAGGAGGGGGAAAGTAGCGCAGGAAAGGGTGAGCAGGAGACTGTTGCAACGTGGAGGAAGGGTAGGGGGTGCAGGACACGGGAATATATTATGTGAGCGTGATGCAGCATTGTGCGCATGTCAGTCTCTCCGACGGCCGGTGCAACGCGACTAGCTCCATCGATTTCATTCGGGCATTACTCATACCGGTGATAGCACGTTAATGCAGTGTCGCAAAATATAATAAAACAATTACTTGAAATATTTTGAATAGAATTTGGTTTTTAACTGTAATGTTGGGATACTCATCAACTTAAGGTACGTGTTATATCTTCTTGTTGTTGTTGAGATTTAGAAACCAAACTTTAACCTGTTATACTGTTGTTGTTTAAAATATTTTTTAAATACTATTTTATATCACCGGAATTTGCATTAGGTACCAAACAAAAAAATAACTACCTATTTGTATACAAAAAATATGACTTCAAATTATCATTTTTCTACGTGCTCAAAATATTCTAAAATATCCCGGTGCTTAAGTCAAATTGTTGCTAACTGTTTGTTGAAAAGAAGTTACGATTTTCAAAAACTGACTAAATAATATTTTTATAATATGTGTAGTATATCTAAAATAAGCCTTCGATTTTTTTTGTACGTCCATAGAAGTAAAACTCCTTGATTTAATTATAGGTAACTGTTTGTTGAAAATACGTTAATTATGTTTTTTTATGAAGGCACATATATATTGAAAATAAAGAAATCAGTAAACAATCCTCCTGAAAAATCAATATCTCACGCATTTAAAACGCATGTCCCGAAATGACCGAAAGCGCATGACGACGCTCCTAGAGGAGGGGTGCAACGCAGGGGTGGGGTGTAATAGTGCAGGGTGGGCGGGATGCAGCGCGGGGTTGCGGGACAGGGGTACAGAGCAGGGGTGGAGGGTAGGATTCTGGGCGTGATTGTCGTACTTATGCATTACAAATTTTTGTGTTTAATTAACCCTAAGTGGCATTTAAAACTAGCTTTGTCCCGCTTTATCACCCGTCTCTTGAGGCGACTACTTGATGCACACAATTTTTTTTCTGTTCCTTTTAACTCTATACAAAATTTTATTTTAATCGGTTTAGTCATTTCAACGTGAAATCTGACAGACTTATATCACAAAATCAGTGAGGTTTTGAACTTATTAATAATTATTAGGTACACGACATTGAATTATCAAAAATTTATGCGGGCATAATCATGAAGTGATAGCTTGCAAAAAAAACAAATTTGGTCCCTATTAAAATCACACGCATATTGCAGAACGAACAAACTAATGAACCAACTTTGTATAACACTTCTTTTCATATTTTTGCAGTTTCTTTTTATTTGACTAAAATGAAGAACAAACGTGACTCCGCTTATACAAACAAAGGACAATATTGTTTTCTCCTGAAGAGATCAGTGTATGAATATTTTGATCATGGATGAGGTACGAGTCTCCAAGTGTAGACAATTTCGGCATTTTTTTTAAAAAAGATAACCAAATTGAAAGAAAACCCTAAATATTTTTTTGCAGAATGATTTTACGACTAAAAGATGTGCCAAAAGTGTTTAAATTTTGTTTAAACAAGGTTTAATTAATATCGGCTTATTTTTAACAAAATTTGCTGTCTATTTCAAATATTTTTTCAGATTTAGTCAAGATTTATCCATTTTAATGTTTCAGATTTGGATGGATCAACAGCACTCTCACTAAAACTTGAAGATGCTAGCCCGTTTATTTATGAGACTATTGAGAGATGAAGAAAAAGTGACTTCGTTCAAAGACTTCATTTTCAAATTATTCTTGTTTACAGATTATCTTCGCAAAATGTTCTATGTTAAGAAGCTTAGCGCTGGCTAGCTGGGCGATGTCAGGAGTTAACTGCGATTTCCTGTTTTGCTCCAGCGTGAGACATGTGACTCTGCACTATAATAGATACTTCTTCCGTTTGCAGTGCATGGTGTTGGACTACAACGACATACCTATGAACCAGCCTGTATCAAGAGTCATCATGTCGCTAAAAATATGTAATAATTACCTACGCTGATATGTATCTACTGAATAGGAACTCGCACATCGTTCTGAAGACATGCCAAATACTAAAAGAAAACAAGCTCTTCGAAATTGTTGAAAACCTTCAGCTGGCCGACTGATCTGAATAAAGATTTGACGGGGGAAAACACTTCTCGACTTTGATCTTTGCAGACATACACATATTTGTGAGGCTTGGCACGGTGCTGGCGGAGGACGACGCACACCACAGTAGCTGACGTGAGGGTGAGAAGACCATGACGTACAATTTGGTTGGCGCCGCAATGGGTAAGATCTTTTTCTATCATATTAACAACTCAAGAGCAGCTACTGCCATGGATTAAAAACTTTATATTTATGCAACAATTATTTTGGTCAAATGTTTTCATGTATAATAATGTGTATAAAATTATGTAATAACGTCAAAACTCCTGGTGGGATTGCCACAAGCTTGTTGAAATCGATTAAAAAAATATATACTCGACAAAAGTGAAAGATTATTTAATGTATTTTCGAAAAAAAAAACAATTCTTGACAATTACTAAAATCAAAAAATACATCAAAATCGATAAAGTTGTTCTCAATTGTTCTTGAGGTTGCATCTTAAGTAGTTGAAGTAGTGACTGATTCTTGGTATTTATGTGAGAACAAGTGATCTTGATCTGATGGCAGCGTTATCTCCTAGACCTTGAGGGAGTGTCTTTTATGACACCCTTTGCACGGGATTACCTCATATCTAGAGGCACCGTCAAAATTTTATTTCCGTTGGGAATTGTTTTTTGCATTTGGCTGTGCGCCATTTTTTTTGTATGGCATCTCGCAGGTCAACCTAGAAGGTTGTCGACCGCTTAACCGGGCGTGAAGTGCCTTAAGTGAATTAGGGCCTCCCACCAGGGCTTAACTTACAAAACTAAGTGACTACACGCTAAGCGCACCCCCTAGTGGGGCACAGGCCACAGCTTAGGGCATCAAGGGACAGGCTGGATCAGAATATATATGATTATTAAAATCGGGAATTTTAAAGATGTTGGCTCAGCTCGCGGGCTGGCTGGTTGACCTGGGGTCGGGAGGTTGGAGGCGCTGCTACTGAATATGATATTGTTATGATTACTATCCGAGCCCGTATGAATTAACCATCCACCGTGTTTAATATAAAAAAATGTCAACGCAAAGCCAAGTGCCTTATAAAATAGCAAGAGTCTGACACTAAACAGCGAGAGGAGTCGTTTAATGATTTCTCATCCGAAAAAACAGTGCCTTATAACATAAACGTCATTGATTCGTCTCCCACACGGGAGAAGCCGCTGGCGGAAAGCTAGTCTACAATAAGTTCAATTGCTTGACATTGAACATTAACCAAAAGCTTGCACAATCGTGTCATTCTCTGAAAAGCAATAATTGTTTAATCACATCACCTAATATCCAAGAAACTATTAAGCGTCGGTATGACAGTTGTAAATGTAACCACATCACTTATGTGAGTACATTTGCAAGCAATGCTCGAAATTAATCCGGTGTAGTAACACTACCACCTACTTGGTTTGGAGCCTCGTGTATATTATGTAAGTATATATACTACCGCCCCGTTTTCGTACACGCTTCTGTTCTTCTTTTTCTATGGTTCCCACTAAACCTCGGATCAATGTCACGATACAAAAAGAAATTTAAAAGAAATTAACGATAAAATAATCTTAAACCATTCACTATTGTCCTCAATGCAGAGATTAAGCTAAAAATAATATTACCTACTCGATTACTAAATCGAGTCGTTACTCTCCTGCTATGGTTGCACTTTAATGAAAATAACGTTGACATATACATTTTTATTTGTTTATTAGTATAATCTTACAATTGGTACTAAAAGTTATAATACGCGCTCGTATGGTGGTCTGTCTTATAGCAATGACACTATCATCAAACAGCCCATTCTTAAGTATTGCGTATGTTTTTTTTAATTGCCACTTTTTTGCTCACCTACCTACCATTGATGAAATAAGATAAACGTTTAAGCTGTACCGAAAATAGGTTATGAAAAGAAAATTTCAAAATACTGATTTTTTCTTCGACATCAATTTATTATAATGTAATGTAGTTTTAACCGACTACGTTACAGATGATCTACGTTAGAGAGGGTACTCTGGCTTTGACTGTTTGTATGTTTGACCCGCACACAAACTTATCTACAGAAATTATTCCCACTAGAGGTCACGAATTCATCTTATCAAAAATAATACTTTCCTATTCCTATAAAGAGGTAGGTGAGACTGCGTTTCCTTTTTTATTTATTATGATTCAAAATGTTGATTAAATTTTATAACAAAAATTGTGTTGAGCCTGGCGAATGCATATAATATTAATATGTTACTGTGCGATTGTATTTTGTGTCTTCTCCGTGGGTGTTTTTTATTTTTTTATTTAGGTAACGCTCTACGTATCTGGTGTGATCTGGTGTGACCTGCAATGAATATTGGGAAACCGTCGGTATGTTTTACATCAGTGTTTCATATATAAAATGATATATTCCCACTCCACGCCCTAGGCGTTATCCTGTTCTCTCGCAGTAATGGCGGAGTTAAAGAGGTTTTGCACCTTCCGAACAACAGGAGCACCTTTTGCGTTTAGGCTTCTCGCCTTTTTGTCATAAGCCGTAGAGTCTACACCGAGAGTTTGGAATTCTTTCCCCTCCATTTGGCAGAATTTGATGCCCTCATCCGTCAAAGTTTCCACCTTATTGTGGTTCCTTGTCAACCAAGGGGGTAGGTTCCAATGCAGCGAGTCTATCAGCAAGAAGCTTTCAAACTTCTCGGTGCTTAACATGGCGTGGAGTATATTGTAAAGTAAGTGTTTTTTTCGGCAGTTGTGGTCAGTCGGAAAGTTGAAGGCTTGCAATTTCGTTGGCAATTTTATTTGATCGTCTTATGAACGATGTGTAATATTCAGATTGATATATACATATTGTACATCCAGTATAACATTTTCCAGCTATGCAGGTATTTGTATACTATTTTTTACATCCTATCAAGTGAAAAAAAAACAAACTGAATTTGATAAAATGTTATAACCATAGAATCGTTAAAGGACTTTAGAAAGGCGATCACAGCGGTGAGCCCATCTCAGTTAAACTATTGGCTGTATGTACGTTCACATGTACCTTTCCAAACTTCTATAACAATTCTGTGGCGATAACAAATATTTTAATAATTTCTTCAAGTTGGTTTCAGACGACTCAGCGGTTTTCTAGAAGCCCTGACTGTCCAGAAAATTCCTAGAAAACTAAGGAACATCCGATGTGTCATCATAGCTTGGCTGAAGCAAGAGGTTTGGTTGCCTGTGCAGCGATAAATTTAAAACACTGCGATTTTTTCAAGCCCATAGCGACTTTTTTTTTAAATTTGTGTTATAGATAAAGTTTATTAACGAAATTTTTATTATTTTAGATGGCGCTTGGAGGCGACAGAGTCAATTATTTCTAACTCAGCCTACAGAATAAATAATAGTACCTACAAGTCTAAGCCGTATATTATAACAAAGCACATAAAACTTATTCTTTTCAATCAAAAAACTACAAGTAAGTACAACTTAAAGTCTTGGAATTAAAATATAAACAGATTTGTGATCATCGCGTTGTCATGGAATATACTAGAAACTCCTGCGAATAAAACTTTAGAACAAAAACCCGTCAATAAAACATGGTATTGTTACAGATGCAGATATAAAATTCATCCTACATTCCCCTCACTCCGCGCTGTCATCAGGAAGTCGCCATGACCACGTCCACTATTACATAATATATAAAGTAAGTACATAACCTAGGTACCTACATATTCCAAGTTATAGGGATATTAAAAGTGGCCTAAAATGGTTCGTGTAATGTCTTTCATCCCGTGTTTGCTGCCACATTGTTATTATTATTTATTGCACACATACAAAATTGATGTACAACATTATTTCAGTATTGTCATTCGAATGGTGACGCCATCTTGGGCAAAGGTGACCAATCACCATCAAACGGGCATGATTGTCATTAAAAAATAAACGCACAAAAACGCGTTTTACTACAGGTACTAAATGCTACTATTATATTGCTTACAGGTACTTGTAGATCAAGTCGTTTGTACCAGCTGAAGTAGCTAGTCATCACCCGAACTGACCGGAACATATCCACTGAACTGCCAATCCGCGAAACATTATTCAACAAATGACATATTTTAATATTTTTTTTAATGTTTTGTAAAATAATATATAGTACAAAAATGTATAATGATAGACCAAGTGATTAAAGTAGTCTTTGACCTTTTGGATAGGTAGATTTATCTTATTTATACTAATTTCGGATTATACTGACAGAGTGGCCTATCGCAAATCATTATTTATTAAATTTACTAAAAAATATAGTTTAGACATCTACAATAAAGTATTTTGCACTTTCAGCCGGTTGCATCAAAGTTTTTTATCATTTATATTTTATACTTTTACGAGAATCACAAAACATGATGTCAGTTATATAGAACACTTTTAATATGTTTTATGTCATCAATACATAGATATAATAATTAAGTAAACATGTATCATAAATATTACGACGAAAAAACATAAAATAATAGCAAAATTATTCAATTTTATCTTCCATTTTGACAGATCTTGAATCTTCCGTTTCACGTATAAGTATCCTGATATTTTTTTGATGCAACCGGTTGTTTGTATTCGTAAGTTGAAAGTTGATGTAAATTCTTGAATTCATGTCACAATTCAAAAGATCCCGCCGAGTCAGGGGTAGTCTCAAATGTCAAAATCTGGTCGAACAGAGGGGTTAATACGACAGTGTTCATAAAGTCCGGACGTGTGTATTTTTTTTGTGAATAAAAAGAAACTACCTATCTTCTATCTATACTTATAATAAATCTGTAGAGAGGTCAATTCTGTACATGAAATATATTTCCAAAATAACTATCAGGGGGTGATTAGGGATCGATACTGATGCCAAAAATGCAATCAGTAAAATTTTTGCCTGTCTGTCTGCCTGTCTGTCTGTCCGTCTGTCTGTCTGTCTGTCTGTCTGTCTGTATAAACTCTATAGAAACAAAAACTACTCGACGGATTTTAACGAAACTTGGTACAATTATTTGTCATACTCCTGAGATGGTTATAGTATACTTTTCATCACGCTACAATCAATAGGAGCAGAGCAGTGAAGGGAAATGTTGTCATTTTGTTTTAACGCGCTAATCTCAGGAACCGCTGGTCCGATTTAAGTAATTCTTTCAGTGTTAGATAGTCCATTTATCGAGGAAGCCTATAGGTTATATATCATCACGCTACGACCAATAGGAGCGGAGCACCACTATACCACGCGGACGAAGTCGCTGGCAGAAGCAAGTTACAGATAAAATTCTATTATAAATATTTTATTTTATCATCATATTCTTGTACCGATACTACTTGTATTTAGGTAGAAATAAATTAAATTGTAAAAAAGCAGTAATAAATAACATTACCTACCTATATTAATTTTATTTAAAAAATCAACTAGGATTTGGTGTAAGGCAGGTATAAATTAGATAAATAAATTAATAGAGAACATTTTTGGGCCTTTTCTGAAAGTCACGTATCATCGAACCTGTGTAACTTAGCTCAGGTAATCCTACAACTTTTGTGCCATAGTAATAGCTGGTTCTAACGATGCGTAGGTACCATTTTTTTTCGTTGACCGTCAGTTTTAGAAAGGGCCAAAAAATTGATGGAGCCTGAATGATCTCTTTTAATTGTTTAAAACGTATTGAAAGCACCGTATATTGTTTATACAGAAAACCTACTTTTATAATAATATGTTTTAAGACACGTACGTATTTAAGAATCAAAATGAATTGTGTTTTGTTAGATTTCGACACCAAATCAATACTCATCATAGCTTGTAAGTCATACCAAAAAGATCTTATGTTACTGTGTTGTCTTTTACCAATAAATTTTAGTTGTACCGTAAACTGTCTTGGCTATATACTTCATCCACCTACTCTAACGCGAACATAAAGAAATAAACGTGTATTTGTAAATATATGAGATAATACTGGCAGGAAAATGAATACAACCTCAAGACTAGTTTTTTTGCTGCGGGATGTTCGAAAGAGGTACCGCGCCTCCAGAATATAAAGGGCTGAGGACGGAACATGGATGGGTTTTAGTCAGTAAGAGTCTGACTCCCTTTCGCCCCACCCACGGTGAAAAAGTCTAGTGTATTTATTTATTTAATTACAACGGTTGAAGATGGTAAAGCAGTTTAAAAGTAATATCAATACTTGACAGGTTTTTGAATAGCTAAAAAAAATTATCATATTTTATCCCCCTGACCAGATATACATTCAGTCAAGAAAGTATCGGGAATGGATGATTTGTTTATGGTTCCAAATTCATTTTTTTGTTTTTTTTGTTGTTGTTAGATGGGCACAACTGTATTCCATTTTGGCTCGGAGTTTGAGTTGCATCCGTTATTTATATTACATACAGTGCTGTTTTTAGTTATATCATATCTAGTGTGTTTAGCGAATTTAATTATGGACAAAAAAATCGAACAAAGAGTTTGTCTTAAATTTTGCATCGCCAATGGAATTTCGTGTTTGGAGTCACTGAAAATGTTACAGAAGGCTTACAGTGAATCGACTTTATCAAAAACACTTGCTTATGGGTGGTACAAAGCGTTCAAAAGCGGTCAAGATGTGATGGAAGATTTGCCTCGAACTGGTACGCCATCAACGTCTGCAACTGAGGTTAACATCGCAAAAGTCAAGGAAATAGTGACTGAAAATCCTCATTCAACTCGGAATTCTTGCTGGAAGGTCAAACGGTAAATAAAGAATATTATTTAAGCGTTATACGGCATTTAATAGAGCAAATTCGACGAAAACGGCCAGATTTGTGGAAAGAAAATTCTTGGATTTTGCACCACGATAATGCGCCTTCGCACAAGGCCATCATTGTGAACGAATTTTTGTCCAAACACTCAACAAATACCATCGAGCCACCACCATATTCACCAGATATGGCTTCAGCAGACTTCTTTCTTTTTCCTAAACTCAAATTACCACTTCGTGGCACCCGTTTTCAATCATTAGAAGACATAAAGGAGAATTCGCGGCGAGAACTGAACTCAATTCCGGAAACAGCGTTTAAAAAATGTTTTGATGATTGGATTATTCGTTGGCGTAAGTGTATCATTTCTGAAGGAACATACTTTGAAGGTGATAAAATAAATTTAGTTGAATAAAAAACATTTTGTATAATATTGATCTTTTCCCGTTACTTTCTTGACAGAGTAGTATACAATTTTTAAATAAATAAAGAAAAACATTATTATTCGTTACAAGTATCGTTGCAGTTGTAGTATAAATTAGCTCCAAACCTCTAACAGAAGACCAAACAAAACACTTAAATAAATATTAACAAAAATAAAACAAACATTTATATAAAAAAAGGTTGATGGTAAGTGAAAGGTTTGTTTCGTCGACCATTTTGCTTTACGTTGAAGAAAGTGGGAAATAAAACTGTGCATTGGTGAAATAGAAGGGTAATTTTATTTAGATAGGTATATTCTAAAATCTTAATAAAATAATTATGACAACCTGAGTGGTTTAGTGGTCAATATACATACACAGTGAATACCACGCAAGAGGTCCCGGGTTCGAATCCCGTTCCGACAGAAATTGAAATGATGAATTATAATTTCAGTGACGGGTCTGGGTGTTACGGGTTTGTATGTATAAAAAAAAGTATATTAGTAATATATCCGTTAAGCTAGCACCTATAACACAAGCATATTAGTGTCTTACTTTGGGGCTAGATGGCGCTGTATGAAATTTTCCAAAGATGTGCAATTCAACCTTGTACATCGCAGGATGTGCTGGAGCGATGCCCTCATTGTACCTAGGCACGGTATTTTAAAGGTAAGCGGGGACTCAATATCCATATTGGCAAAGTACATAGACCCCAAAATATTTCTTCCACCGAGGAAATACCATCTTTCTCATATACAGTATACCTACTAATGACCCTTAGAAAAATCTATCTAAATTAAAAAAATCTGTCCCAATTTTAAAAAGAGTTCCTCGTGGTGCGATGCCACTAGTAGCGCAATATTTATCGCGCTGCGTGAGATAAAAATAGGAAAATAAAAATCTTTAACATCACAAATTAAGGATAATTGAAATATTTCGACTCTAAACTTGGATTTTAAATTACCAACACATTATCATACCACTCTCAATGTTGTATCTAAGCTCGTAGAATCCAAGCTAGGCGAAGGTGACATTAGAGGTGCTGCCAGGATTCTGTTCAGCAGCGATGTAGTGGCGCCGTGCTCTCCAGATACACTCTCAGCTCTGGAGAGCAAACACCCGGCCCCAGTAGATGGCCTTTCTTTTCCCGACCCCCCTATTCCAGATACTCATACCCTCACAGGTCGACAAGTGGTCACAGCTATAGCCTCCTTTCGAAGTAGCTCCGCTGGTGGCTTCGAAGGCTTGACTCCACAACACCTAAAAGATCTCTCGAGTTCAAGCGCCGGGGACGCTGATGTAAGTCTTCTTAAGGAGCTTACGGCTCTGACCAATATGATGCTCTCCGGCAATGTACACGATGCCGTCACCGACGTATTATATGGAGCAAATTTATGTGCCCTAAGCAAGAAGGATGGCGGTATTCGTCCCATTGCCGTAGGAACAACATATCGTCGTATGGTAGCCAAAATCTGTTGTAAATTTCATAGTGAGGAGGTTTCGAAAAAAATTCAGCCCCTACAATTAGGATATGGTTCTAAAGGGGGCTGCGAGGCTGCCGTACACGCTTTGTCAACCTATCTAAATTGTGGTAAAGGAGAGGTCATCCTGAAGGTTGACAGAATGCCCTCAACTCCGTAAACCGGGACACCCTGCTGGCAGAAGCTGAAAAAGAATTAACTAAAATTTACAGTTTTCTTTTACAGACACCCATCAAAATTACTTTACAAGGACAAACTATTGGAATCTGCAGTTGGCTGCCAACAAGGTGATCCCCTCGGACCAGATTTTTAGTTTAGCTAATCACCCTGTTATTAGAGAGCTAAAGTCCAAATTTAACGTATGGTACCTAGATGATGGAATCCTGGGAGGTGATGTAGAAACAGTTTTTCAAGATTTAGTTTTTTTTTTAAATAAATTTCAATCGATTGGCCTGGAACTTAATCTCTCTAAGTGTGAATTATTCATATCTGACAATACCGACAGACAATTGACTCTTACAAAATTTCACTCAATAGCTCCACAAATTACAATTACAGATAAAAATTCCTTCCGCCTCCTTGGGTCCTCCATCCTAGATGAATTATTTTCTAAATTTATTGAGGAAAAAATTGCGAAATTCAATGAAATCTCGGAAAGACTACTCCAAAGATATTAATTATTTATTAATCAGTAATGATATTTAAGTAGCTACGTGAATAGCTAACTGGCTTGCAGTGCACGATTTTGCAGACCACGTAAGTTGTATGTCGCAATTCAATTAGAAGCCGAACAGAATCTCCATGAGTTGGAAGTGAAGGTAAAATCGAAGGATAGATCAACGAGATGAAGATCCAAATAGAAACTCCAAACGACAAGATAAGTAGTAGTAGTCGACTACCTCATGTTACATTTACCGGAGTTTGACAGTTACATTCTGAATTGGCACCAATTCTGGGATCAGTTCTGCTCTAATATACATCTATATAGACAGCCGAAACATTGCGAACGTTGACAAACTTCTATACGTTAAATCGTCAATTAAGGGAGATGCAAAGAGCTATTGAAGGATTCGATATCACTAGTAAAAATGATCACATTGGGGTAAAACCCTTACAAGAAAGATTACGAAAGTTCTATTAATTTAATTGATGCATATTATGAAGCGAGTATCTTGAGTAAACCGTTGAACAAAGCAGTGAGCTTCTGTAGAGCAACTCTCAACGACGTAGAAAGGCATCTACGAGTAAAATCATCAGTGTAAGAGATTGATTTAGTAATAGCAGTAGAAGGTGTTTGCAATCACGATTAATGAAGAGAGTCGGTACTTTCTCAGGGAGTATGCTGTGCTGAGCGATGGAAATGCCGATGTAGGTAAGTGAACCCGCCTACCGACACCTAAGAGCTGCCGATGTGGCTATAAATATTCAGGGGCGGATGGATGCGATAGTGGACTGCTAAGAGAGGTCCAAGGCCTGAGCTCACGCCTATAGCCCGATATATCAAGGAGCTGTGCATGAGCGCCCTTACCAAATAATGTAATGGGATTTATTATTTTTTAAAGCTATGAAGGGAAGGCTCATAAGAGCTGCTAAGAGCAGGGGCAGGCAACTATCGGAAATGAGCTGTGCCTGTTTACCCGTAAATGTATGAGTTTATGAATGCCATGTCAGATGCTTCATGGTCAAGCAAGGGTCCCTCGCCTTGCCCGAAATACAATAGTAGTTAGTACCATTGGGTATTAACACTTATAGATGGTTTACAGCCAATTGTAGTCCTGATGAGGGATAAGAGGCAGCTAGGTGAGGAACATCGGGAGGAAGGTGAAAGAAGGGCGGGAATAATAACGCGGTACGATATAAAAAGAGAGAGAATATAACATCCCAATGTCGTAAGAGCGTAAGTACTAATAGGGACATGGTGTAATGACATTGTTGAGTTGCCGGAATACCTCTGTGATTGACCAGTGTTAAGTAGGTATTTTGAGAAATAATTTGTACAATCGACAGAATCATCACCCACTTTGATGATTAAACGTTTGAAATTGGCAAAATAACAAAAATTATCCTCCTTTACAGTGCATGCTGCACTTAGGACATTTTAAATATTAGGCAACCTATGTCAATACGGGTCGGAGAATGCAATTTTAACCTTTGACATCACTGCATTAGATAATATTTTAGATAAAGCATTAATAATCATGCTTTTTGGAATTAAATGTAATTCAGAACAAATATTTTTTTTTTTCAAAACTATGTTCCGAACTCTTTCGATTAGAAAAAGACAAAGAGTTAAAATGTCACTTTGAAATTGGTGTCAAATAATAATTTCTATGAGAATAAAAAATAATTCGTATTGTATACAGGCAGGCAGAACAAAGAGCTCGGATTATAGTTCTCAGTAAGCAAGGCTATGGTTTACGAGAAATGTCTCGAAAGTTAAATATATCTCAAAACATAGTAAGGACCTGGATCAGGCGATATTACCCATATCCCCTGGAAGATAGACGACGATATAATAAAAATACATTGATTTTAGTACGACAATGTGTACGCGTCGTAATCATTTTGTATGTGCATTCTGCTTTATTCCGCACTCGTGTGTAAAAGCTCTTTACAAAGATGGAGACTGCAACAAATAATTCTCTGTGTATTATGTGGCATTTAATATGGCAGATATCAAGGTCGTTACCATGGAAATATATATTTATACGAATGTCGACCTAATTGTATTTGAATGTCTGTAACAAAACAAGCTTATGGTGGGTCATAATTCAAATTTGTTGATTGTACATTTCATGAAAAATCTTCAGACATTACTTGACTAATTCAATGAGGATTTAGATTTATTTTTTATCGAGTGGAACATGCTTTTGCAGACCACGTAAGTCGTATGTCGCAATTCAATTAGAAGCCGAACAGAATCTCAATGAGTTGGAAGTGAAGGTAAAATCGAAGGATAGATCAACGAGATGAAGATCCAAATCGAAACTCCAAACGACAAGATAAGTAGTAGAAGTCGACTACCTCATGTTACATTTACCGGAGTTTGACAGTTACATTCTGAATTGGCACCAATTCTGGGATCAGTTCTGCTCTAATATACATCTATATAAACAGCCGAAACATTGCGAACGTTGACAAACTTCTATACGTTAAATCGTCAATTAAGGGAGATGCAAAGAGCTATTGAAGGATTCGATATCACTAGTAAAAATGATCACATTGGGGTAAAACCCTTACAAGAAAGATTATGAAAGTTCTATTAATTTAATTGATGCATATTATGAAGCGAGTATCTTGAGTAAACCGTTGAACAAAGCAGTGAGCTTCTGTAGAGCAACTCTCAACGACGTAGAAAGGCATCTTAGAGTAAAATCATCAGTGTAAGAGATTGATTTAGTAATAGCAGTAGAAGGTGTTTGCAATCACGATTAATGAAGAGAGTCGGTACTTTCTCAGGGAGTATGCTGTGCTGAGCGATGGAAATGCCGATGTAGGTAAGTGAACCCGCCTACCGACACCTAAGAGCTGCCGATGTGGCTATAAATATTCAGGGGCGGATGGATGCGATAGTGGACTGCTAAGAGAGGTCCAAGGCCTGAGCTCACGCCTATAGCCCGATATATCAAGGAGCTGTGCATGAGCGCCCTTACCAAATAATGTAATGGGATTTATTATTTCTTAAAGCTATGAAGGGAAGGCTCATAAGAGCTGCTAAGAGCAGGGGCAGGCAACTATCGGAAATGAGCTGTGCCTGTTTACCCGTAAATGTATGAGTTTATGAATGCCATGTCAGATGCTTCATGGTCAAGCAAGGGTCCCTCGCCTTGCCCGAAATACAATAGTAGTTAGTATCATTGGGTATTAACACTTATAGATGGTTTACAGCCAATTGTAGTCCTGATGAGGGATAAGAGGCAGCTAGGTGAGGAACATCGGGAGGAAGGTGAAAGAAGGGCGGGAATAATAACGCGGTACGATATAAAAAGAGAGAGAATATAACATCCCAATGTCGTAAGAGCGTAAGTACTAATAGGGACATGGTGTAATGACATTGTTGAGTTGCCGGAATACCTCTGTGATTGACCAGTGTTAAGTAGGTATTTTGAGAAATAATTTGTACAACCGACAGAATCATCACCCACTTTGATGATTAAACGTTTGAAATTGGCAAAATAACAAAAATTATCCTCCTTTACAGTGCATGCTGCACTTAGGACATTTTAAATATTAGGCAACCTATGTCAATACGGGTCGGAGAATGCAATTTTAACCTTTGACATCACTGCATTAGATAATATTTTAGATAAAGCATTAATAATCATGCTTTTTGGAATTAATGTAATTCAGAACAAATATTTTTTTTTTTCAAAACTATGTTCCGAACTCTTTCGATTAGAAAAAGACAGAGTTAAAATGTCACTTTGAAATTGGTGTCAAATAATAATTTCTATGAGAATAAAAAATAATTCGTATTGTATACAGGCAGGCACAACAAAGAGCTCGGATTATAGTTCTCAGTAAGCAAGGCTATGGTTTACGAGAAATGTCTCGAAAGTTAAATATATCTCAAAACATAGTAAGGACCTGGATCAGGCGTTATTACCCATATCCCCCTGGAAGATAGACGACGATATAATAAAAATACATTGATTTTAGTACGACAATGTGTACGCGTCGTAATCATTTTGTATGTGCATTCTGCTTTATTCCGCACTCGTGTGTAAAAGCTCTTTACAAAGATGGAGACTGCAACAGATAATTCTCTGTGTATTATGTGGCATTTAATATGGCAGATATCAAGGTCGTTACCATGGAAATATATATTTATACGAATGTCGACCTAATTGTATTTGACTGTCTGTAACAAAACAAGCTTATGGTGGGTCATAATTCAAATTTGTTGATTGTACATTTCATGAAAAATCTTCAGACATTACTTGACTAATTCAATGAGGATTTAGATTTATTTTTTATCGAGTGGAACATGCTTTTGCAGACCACGTAAGTCGTATGTCGCAATTCAATTAGAAGCCGAACAGAATCTCCATGAGTTGGAAGTGAAGGTAAAATCGAAGGATAGATCAACGAGATGAAGATCCAAATCGAAACTCCAAACGACAAGATAAGTAGTAGTAGTCGACTACCTCATGTTACATTTACCGGAGTTTGACAGTTACATTCTGAATTGGCACCAATTCTGGGATCAGTTCTGCTCTAATATACATCTATATAGACAGCCGAAACATTGCGAACGTTGACAAACTTCTGTACGTTAAATCTTCAATTAAGGGAGATGCAAAGAGCTATTGAAGGATTCGATATCACTAGTAAAAATTATCACATTGGGGTAAAACCCTTACAAGAAAGATTATGAAAGTTCTATAAATTTAATTGATGCATATTATGAAGCGAGTATCTTGAGTAAACCGTTGAACAAAGCAGTGAGCTTCTGTAGAGCAACCCTCAACGACGTAGAAAGGCATCTTTGTTGTAAAACCTACTTGGCTAAGATACTTTGTTAGGTTTTATACTGTCATTTCTAATGTCGAAAAAAAAGGTATTCGTTACTTTGAATAGCAACCATCGTACAACGTTTACTGTATTTTCTTTTCGCTATTTCCCCAGTATTTAGAACGTGATTCTTGATTCTGCAGACTACAATTACAACAATCTTAGAGTAAAATCATTGAAGGAAGATGCCAACTATAATCATACGCGTCATTTAATTTTCGAGAAGTTTCCAGAAGATTCGATATCATCAACTACCTAGCCTTTTCCCAACTATGTTGGGGTCGGCTTCCAGTCCAAACCGGATGCATCTGAGTACCAGTACCTTCGATATGAACTAAAATTGAAAACTACGAGCAACTCAGATAAAGACACAAGAAAGCGTCTGGAACTAAAAATAACAGCAAGAGAGGATGCAACAAAAGAAAATTTAATGTCGATTATACAGTCGGATCACTACTTGTAATACAGAAAGAAGCAGAACAACAAAATTCTACAAGTAGACGTTCAGAGACGAGATCTAATTAGGTACACGCCATTACACGTCCAACATTCCGAATGAATAATAAATTTTCTAAAAAGAAAATGCGACGATATAGTAAGCAACGAGAACACCTATTCCATCATAGGAAAGTCGATACTAGTACCCATGAAGGATCAAGATAGTCATTAGATACCACATTTAGAACTATTAGGAGTACTTTTAGGAAATAGACTTGTTAAATTTGCAATTAAACTACTCGAAGATAAAACAAATAGAGTAACACAAATCAAATCAAGCTCTTATCTCGATTTGTATCTAGACGTATCAAAGAAATAAACCAGAATAAAGAATTGATAGTGGGATATGTACCATCAGATCTAAACCCAGCCGACGTAGAATCAAGACCTCCCGTATCAGGCGAAGAAAAAGGAATATGGCATAGAGAGCAAGATTTCCTATTAAACAGCCCAAAATAATGGGGGCCTGTAAACTTCAGCGAAGAAATGATTTATTTTCTGTTGTTTTTTTTAATGAAAGAATAAATATGTCACAATTGAGCAACTTACGAAAAAACAGCAGGAATATTTTCCAAAATGTTAATATTGGACTATTTAAAAACGTGGACAATAAAAGGAGTTATTGACACAGTTTTTACGACGCGACGTGTCGACGCTACCCGAGTTTTCATATTTTAACTTTTGGAAATTATTGATTCCCACACTCTCATGACTCATTTGATGATTCCCCATCCGAAAACAAAATGATTGATACCTTATTGTATAAAAATATTTTCTTTCCTATATTAAATGCAATGTATTCCAAACTTTTGCAATTTTAATCAAGATATTACAAACGACTTTACTTTAAAATATTTACGGTTTGTACTAGTGCTGCACTCTGGCGGGAGAACATTGCAGTAAGTTCCCTAATGCCTCGTTGTTGCATTATCGTCGACTAGACGACCCCAGTAGGCGCAGGAATGGGGACTGATATTCTCGAGAGATATAAAATGTATGGGATAAAGTATGTATGTAGCTATTTAGCGGACGGCTAATATACAGGTACCAAGGGCTTAAGTTACGTAAAAAACTTCTTATCAAAGGTAAAAATAATGTCAGTTTAGTTAAGGTTCAGTCTTGTAGTCATTTAAGTCATGCTATTTTTTCAAGAACCAGGAAATTTATTGTAAAGCAATAGCTGCTACTACGTTTACATGTTCAGGAGTCCAGGAAAATATTTTTTTATATTCTAAACCTTGCCACTTATACCGAAAGCATTTTTCATTGACACGACGAGCCAAAAAACCTTATTTCCTTCATTTATTTGATTTTGTTGCCAGGATATTGTCTCATTATTATATTATATTTTTGTAACGGGAAAGTCGCATCCGCTAGAATCACACAATCCATATATTTTTCTGTGCCTGGTAAGGTAAGTATGTATCTCCCAATGTTGAACCCGTTTTTACCAAATATTGTTTGAAATAATTTCTAGCATTTTTATTTTGACACTGTCATGCGTTGGCATAGCTCAATAAATTTATTCTACTAAAAAAATATTACCTGTTTGTCTATGACAAATGGGTAATATTGTTTAAAAGTTATTTTTATTCCAGCCAGTAATAGAATAAATTAAGAGGTTATTACACTAACCTATTTTTAGGAAATCTATCTAGAAACGTTTGTGGAAACGTTTTAACTAGGAAATAGGAAGCTACTTATCACACTATACTTACTACATTGAATCTTAATCGGACAGATGCAAGAGCAGTGCATTATAAGGTACTCTGTGCGCGTGAGCGAGACGAAGACTATTTGCCTTCGCTCCTAGTCGTGAAGTAGAATTACAATGGGATGCGCGCTGGCGTCGTATCTCTCATACTGTTACAAAAAAAAAACTGTCGCCTACAAATATGATTTATATTTTAGAACCAGAAGGAAGATTTTAGATTTTTTTATAGCGAAGATTCCGAGCAGTTTGATACAAAGTGTGTGCTAGCTATAAAACATATATCTACAAGTTTCATTAAAATCCATTCAGGAATTTTAGAGTAAAAGAATAAACAAACATACGTTCATACATGCTCAGAAACTTCGGCATTTTTATTATGAGTAGGATAGTATCCATCACCATAGTATCTAAAGATTATTAAAAAAAACATATTTTCAGTGTGTGTGCCAAAGGACGTTTATTGGCAGTTCTATGATTTTCGTACATTTTTCAGCGGGCACTGCCGACTCTGATGAAATTGATCGTAATTTTTTGTACAAAGCGCAGGTCGCGCGCCGGAGGTCCATCTTGTACAAAACGCGGACGTTAACTAGTCGCTCTAAATCGGGATCGTCCTATCTCACTAAATAGGAATCTAACTGTTATAACTGCGATTACAGCTTCCTATTTACAGGTTGGCAAAAAAGAGTAGAAATTAATAGGGGCGCCACTTTACCGTTCGTGTAGCAACCTGCTGCGACCGTATAGGGTACCATCCTATTGTCTTGATACTAAGCTGTATTTTTATAATTAATTAAAATCAGTAAGTATTATAAAATGTAATTACAAGTATTCACGTCATGTAACTGAATACAAATTACTTATAAGTACTAATAATGTAAGCACTATTGTGTTTACAATTTTTTTGGGTATAAAAAAAGGCGTATGAATTATCATATATAGCATTATTATAATTGATTTCAATAAATCTTCCTCTAAATATTCCACGCCCGCCACATCCATGGCTAGAGCATGAGCTTGAGCTTGTCTTGGCTGGAGCTAGCCATAAACTCATCTGAGTCACACTCAGATTCAAAGGCACTGCGCTATCTTGTTGGAGATTGATTCCTAAACCTTTTATGTCCAAATACGAGCCCTCTCATAAATTCATAATACTCCTTTTCTATTTTGTTAACATGCTGGCATGAATTCTTTTGAACTCCTACTCGGTTATAGATTGAAATACACGTTCGGTACTTCCTATAAAGATAAAAAAATTATTAAACCTCTATCAATATTAAACGTAAAAAGTTTACGGTACCTATCTTTTTTTTGTGATTTTTAAATGCTAGTTATAACAAGAATAATATTATCTTGTGATTACACTTATAGATAAAGTTATGTGGAAATCGAATTTACATATTGCAGAGTATCACGGCTCAACCCACTCAAGTATCAATATTAATCTAGTCGCGTTATACCAAAGTGTCAAAGACAAAATGTAAACATAACCTATATGCTCGATGTTTATTGTTCAAAATTTCACTTATTTCGTATTCAAGCAATTCAAAACAAAATAGAGATCATAAATTAACACTTGATACAACTAAATACAACAAAACAAACTCTTACATACCTGTCATAATGGCGGTACTTTGGTAAATATCGTCGAGATCGGAAAGAAGAGTTTCAGCCTCATGTTTGACCAGATATCGCCTATAAACCTTATGAATTGTTTCTTGCTGGTACTCTGAATGGTTTTATTTATTATAACGTAGTTTAATTGCCGTTTTGATGGTCGAAATAAAAAAATAAGCAACTCGCGAACTTTGTTTACATCAAACGACATTATTTGCCAGTAGGCCAGTGCTTTTAGCCTCTAAAAACGGTAAAAAGTGAATTAAATAATAGTAGGATGAAACCCATTGGAAAAGGAGGAGAATACAATAAAAATGATAGGAAAAATAAATTACGGGCGATCTGAGGTCGGGAAGTGGGGGGGAGGGGGGGTTAAAGTTAAAAAAACGGTTTATCTAAATTTCCGACAAAACTACAAGTCCTATGAAAAAAAGTTAAATGGCAAAGTTGTAGGTAATAAAAAGATCTACAACTTTTGGATTGACACTTTTTCACATAACCTCAAAATTTATGTGAAAAATTCAAAAAACCAAGTTTTTGGTTTTTTATTTTTATCTTTTACAATAATTAATTTTTTATCACGAAATTTGGTGAAAACTTACCTTTTTATGTCCCAAACACACTGTAATTTATTTGATTTAAAATGATTATTTTTTCACCCTTATTTTGACTTTATATCGAAAAAAAACCCTAATTTTCAATCGAAAATTCTCGTGTCAAAATATCACTTTTTTTTTAAAAGTCGGTAGTCTTTTTGTTCTTTGAAATCTCTACTTTCAGATGGTATAAAAAATATTTACATTGCTATGGTAAATGTTCTCAGAAAATATAAAGAAACGCTACAAAATAACAGGTAGTAAGGCCTAGACCGGCTTAAATTTTTTGCGTAGATGCCTATTTATTGCTATTTTAAGATAACTTATGTATCTGAGTGACCTACGGAACCTCGGACCTCTCTATGAAATACCTTTTAGCTGATCAAAAGGTATTTCATAGAGAAGTGGGGAGTTGCTAGAAGGATCTTGGCCTTGCTAACTGTTATTTCGTAGCGTTTCTTTATATTTTCTGAGAACATTTACCATAGCAATGTAAATATTTTTTTATACCATCTGAAAGTAGAGATTTCAAAGAACAAAAAGACTACCGACTTTTAAAAAAAAAGTGATATTTTGACACGAGAATTTTCGATTGAAAATTAGGGTGTTTTTTCGATATTAAGTCAAAATAAGGGTAAAAAAAAATAATTATTATAAAACAAATAAATTACAGTGTGTTTGGGACATAAAAAGGTAAGTTTTCACCAAATTTCGTGATAAAAAATTAATTATTGTAAAATATAAAAATAAAAAACCAAAAGCTTGGTTTTTTGAATTTTTCACATACATTTTGAGGTTATGTGAAAAAAGTGTCAATCCAAAAGTTGTAGATCTTTTTATTACCTACAACTTTGCCATTTAACTTTTTTTCATAGGACTTGTAGTTTTGCCGGAAATTGAGATAAACCGTTTTTTTAACTTTAACCCCCCCTCCCCCCCACTTCCCGACCTCAGATCGCCCGTAATTTATTTTTCCTATCATTTTTATTGTATTCTCCTCCTTTTCCAATGGGTTTCATCCTACTATTATTTTTTTTGTTTTCAAAAGTTAAAAGCACTGGTCTACAGGGGTTGCAAGCAATAAAAAAAATTAGTTCCGTTTCTAGACTTTTTTGCCAAGCTGTACTAGATTTCCTAAAAATATAGGATAGTGTAATAACCCTTTTAGCAATATGCGACTATGGACCCAGATTCTATACTTATTAGGATGTAGTATCTATGATTAGTCTATGGATTACTTTTTTATGGCGGGTTACTTCCTGTTTTACAGTCGTTTGTTTTACAGTTTGTTTGATGATTTGCGAATTTGCGTTGCAAAAGCAATTTTTGTTGCAATTAATCTGTGCTGATCTGTGCATTAAATTCAATTTATTTTATTCCATTTTTCTTGCCATTGGCTACCACAAACCGTGAAGAGCCACAAAAAAAATCCATTCAATGTTTTAAAGTAATTTCTGAAATGTGAGTAAAGTTTTTCACAATGTCTTGTTAGAAGAGTTCGTTGGTTGTGGATTAACCGTTAACGTGAATTAAACCTGTTACTTTAAATGTAGGCGCTTCTGTCCGACCGACCCGACTCGTCTCATGTTTGTTGATTTGTTGTTAGATCTTATGAAGAAACTAGCTGTTTCCCGCGGTTTCACCCGCATCCCGAGGGAACTACTCCGCGCACCCGGGTAAAAAGTATCCTATATGTTAATCTAGGTTAAAAGCTATATGTGTACCAAATTTCATCCAAATCCGTTCAGTAGTTTTTGCGTGAAAGAGTAACAAACATCCATACATACATTCTTACAAACTTTCGCGTTTATAATATTAGTAGGATTAGTGAGTAATCACGCATAAATGACGAACGTCCATGTCCTGTCCTATCCTATCCTACCTGTATATCAAAAATGTAGTTTGTCCCCTTAGTAATTAAGGTGTTAACAATATATAGGACTCGAAAATTCAAGTTTATTCCGTTCATTACAAATAGGTTTTTGCAATCCATCCGCCCCTAAGATGACCCACCGACCAAACGAGTTGGTGGGTCATCTTAGGGAGAAAAGATTGTAGCGGCAATATAAACTTATGTTTTTTTCTATTGTTCACAGGTAGTGGCAATGTTAGCAGCTAACAATGGGCTATCACAGGCACTGAGCTTGCATCATGATCTACATATAACAAGCATCTCTCATTAACTATTCACCTGACAAAAATAATAAAACAATCTCCAACAATTCTATCATAATAGAACAATAAGAGAAAGTTTGGGTGGTCATCTTAGGGCTGTTTGTTTATATTTTAAATGCTTGGATTTTTTTTTAATATTTTGCTATCACATTCATCACTTGGTTGTTCATTGCTTTCTGAAGGAATGCTGAGTTTCATTCAAAGAACTGTTTGTCTCTTCTGGCTGTTGGTTGATAATCTGGAATGTGTGAAAAACTTAATTTAATTTACTAAAATGCTAAAAGAAAATTAAAAATGTTGATAATTGCTGATATAAGAATGCTTACAGTACTTGCATTATTTGTTTTTTAAGTCTGAATGTGAAAATTCCATAGTTGATTTCTCACTATAGGTATAAACTATATTTTATTTTATCTATTAATGTGTATGTTTATTTAAAAACATTTTAAATATTTTTATGGGCAATTCTTCTTGAATGTAAGGGTCTTATATTATTTAATATAAATTATTTGAAATTTGGATTTTTTCTTGTCCTTGAGACTGAAATATGAGTTTTTGAACCTGAAATGTGATCATTGTTGTTTTCCAAAAGTCTGAATGTGAAAATTCCATAGTTGATTTCTCGCTATTGGCATAAACTACATTTTATTTTATCTATTAATGTGTATGTTTATTTAAAAATATTAAAATATATTTATGGGCAATTCTTCTTGAATGTAATGGCCCTATAATATATTATTTAACATAAATTATTATAAATTTGGATTTTTCCTTATCCCTTGTTAATTAAATAGTGTTTTTAAACCTGAAATGAGATCATCGTTGTTTTCCAAAACTGCACTTGTTGATGAAGCTGGTTTTGTCCAGATACCGTATTTATGTATTTTTGTAAACTTCATGTATAGCAGTGTTACATATAATAATATATACTAGCAGACTTAACCTATCCTATACCAGATATTTAAACGACAATAGAAATCAATGGTGTCTCCTGTGGATCTACGCTTCTGGCAAACAAGAGGTAATGCCACAAGGCATTTTCTACCAGTCATTTAGGGTTATTAACCCTAAATTGTAAATTGTAATACCTATGTACAAAACAAAAACAAAAGGAAAAATATATTATTATAAATTCATGGGATTATGACATGTAGATATATATAATTATTGTAGTTCTGTGGTTTTAGAAATTCGTTGTTCATTGTTAGAAGTAATGAATAGAAGTATCACCTAGAGTGATAGATGTGGAATATATAATCTTCTGTAGATGTGCACATAGTAAAAAAGTTTAAGCTTGTTTAAAAAAAACAGAAAAGCCAATGTCACTGGAGCAACGTTTTTTTAGCAGGAAAATTCTAAATGAATGGTCCAAGGGAAAATATTGTGCATGTGAGCGACGTTAATGTATCTTTCTCTGTTCCACTAATACAATATGCTTACTAGTCAAAACTAATAAATGGCTTATCCAAGGGGGCTGTCACACACACATGTATTTTAATTTGCAATACCAAAAAATTACTTTTCTAGATTCATCGATCAGAATATCTTTTTAAAGTTTACATATCGTAGTATTGATTTTACATAACTTATTTATTTATAAAAACTTAAACTATCATTACTAATTAAAATATATATTTGTGTAAAATAAAAAAATAGAAAAATAAAAGCATTAAATTATGTTATGTGATAAATTATTATGTTTACTAGTGGTAATGTGATGATCTAGCTATATGCTGCACGGATTTTGTTTTCCTTAGATTTTCCTTTGTCACCCCAAAGTAGGATGGTCTTAGTTATATGTTAACACGCATGCATTACTGTACCTACCGACCTTCTTGAGAACTATCCGCTTGGTATGTTCGACTTTCCTGGCATATGGGGACGAACTACGATATTGCGTGAACCTTTGTAGTAATAGTCGGCTAGTACAACGCTTTCAAACTTCGAAGGCGCTCCCACTTCTTCGAAATTCGTGAAAGTAGAAGTTTCTTAACGCCCTGCTACTCAGTGGCGGATTTATAGATTTGCCGCCCGTAGGCTATTCAATTTTTGCCGCCTCTAAATTTTGATATCTTAGTCCACAATCATATCAATTTTCTATCAATAAAATTCCAACTTTATGATTTGTGCTCCATCATCCTCGATACATCAAATTTTCCCATTTAGTTATTATCATTGAGAACTATCGGTACCATAGTTGTTAGATCCTTGATTATTTTTACAGCAAAGAATTATCAAAGAACATTATTTTAAGAAAAAAATATCTCAATCATATACCACTTTTAAAGTAAGGTAAGGTATGTCTTAAAACTATACAATACTTACATAATATGAATTAAGCTTACACAAAAAATATACATTTGGCGAACGTTGATTAATATTTATTATTACACTCACAGTTTAAAAACAATACAAT